>CM042684.1:110096133-112496133 GCA_023614405.1 Avena insularis
CATGACTTGTGTCGGTGGCGTTGGGAACCAAGTTTCGACTTAGTTTGAAATCAAGTTGGAAATTCCGAGTAACCTGTTGATAGGTCCGACTTATTTTTAAGACCCGGATCATATTTTTTGTTGTGAAGTTTCAGGAACCCTTCAAGCTTCTACAAGCCGAAGATCAAGCTAGACGATGATAAATCCGACTTTGGATCTTGGAGGCCTCCGGGGGCTGCTGTTGGTGATATACTTTCCGGACATCCTCACAGTTCCTCACTGACCAGGGTGGCCCACTTCGGGTTAGAGCATTGCTTCACGGGCGGCCGAGCAGTCTAGTCCGGCTATGGGAAGGCCCAGAAGACTTACCGACTTAGGCCCATAATGTTACTTGTAGTTCAAGATGTACTCTGTAACCGACTCTTAGTCGTAGCCGGATAGATCTCTCCTATAAACCCTAGGCCGGATATCTATATAAGCCATCCTAGGGAGAGCCTTTGGGGCAACACCTCAATAGTCTACAATCTCAACTCGCACCGGCGAAACCCTTGTAACCCATATTCTGGCTCTGCCGTATTCTTTGGATTGCTAGCGAGTAGGATCCGTCCAAAGTCGGCGGATTCGAACACAGGTAAACTTGTGTGCTCACGTCCGGAATACGTCGTCTCACCCTCTCTTCGCCTTGAGGACCTCCTCATGGCGTACTTGTCATCAATCCGACGACACGTACACCCCTCAACCAAATGGTGTAGCCGAGAGAAAGAACTGGACTTTAATGTATATGGAAAGATCTATGTTGGCTGAATTCAATTCACCATATAACTTCTGGGTGAAGCAATTTCTATGCCACTATTCCAACCGGCTCTACCTCCATAAAATCTTGGACAAGACACCTTATGGAATACTTACCGATAAACATCTCCTACTTCCGACTATTTGCTCGTAAGTGTTTCTTTCTCATCAAAGGAGTTCGCCTATCTAAATTCGAGTCTAAGGCTTTAGAAGGTATTTTTGTTGGTTATGGTCCCGAATCCCACACTTATAAGCGTATACAATAAGCTCTCCAGCTGTTGTAGAATCTTGTAGTGTGGTTTTCGAGAAAATGATGGCTCCGTCGTGAGGGCAAGTTGATGTGTAACATCCCAAAACTCTAATCCGAGTTAATCAAGATCAAATCTACCCAATTTAGGGTTAACAAAACTTTTCCATTAAAATGATTAAGCATTCATATGTGTATGGATTTAAATAGAAGTTGTTTTGAATTGCCATGTTTAGTGATCCATTGGTTGTAAAATGATCCTAAGGTGAATTAAACATCCATCTAGATCATTCCCAAACAAATCCCAAGAAAAACAAATCAAAAAAATAAACTTAAGCAAATGGTCACTTTGCCATTTTAATCACCTAGCCTGCTTGCTGGCTATTCCTATAACTCAAAACTTAACTTGAAACAATTCTGGTTCTTTGCACCCTTACTAGCTACATTTAGTAGTGATGTTACCAAGGCCACACTTTGTTTCACGAAACTTTGAAACACTACTAATTTAAATGACATTTGAAGAAATTGAATGTAAGTTCATATGTATAGATCACACTTGATACGAAAACCACTCAAATGAACTCCCTTTTAAAACCCAAGCACATCTAGAAGCTCAAGCATAAGATACATCACTCCTCCAAAAATCAGCAAAAAATTCAAACATTTTGTTCTTTATGACCCATTTGATGTGAATAGGTCAGGTGAAGGCAGAAATAAAAGCGAAAGACAACTAATACTGTTTTCTAATTAAGCCATTGTCTCTCCAGTGAGCCCTCTCTCACCCTCTTTATCCCGCAGTCCAACCAACACCCGCATGGCTGCCCCAGCGGCGATGATATGCGGTGGGCCAGCGCCACTTGGTGGTCACATGCCAGGGGCAGAGAAAGGGCAACACGCCGAGATCACGCCCACGCCATTCCTAGCGTGCCCTCGTCCAGAGCCAACCCTACGGACCTCCACGCCCCCGCCTGGCGCAGCGGGCCACAGACCACTCCCGAGCGTGGCTGCCCCTTTCTCTCTGCGGAAGCTGCGCCGAGGCGCACCGGAAATCGCGATGTACGCCCGGCCGACCGCCACAGACGCGCCTCGACCACGGACCGCGCATGCGCGCATACGCTTTCGCTACGACCCTATGACCCGCCCGAGACTGATGGTTACGTGCACCGCTGCTGTGACCCACATAGTCACAGCCGCGTCGACACCGCCTCTGTCTCCCAGGCGTAACCAGTCGCCCTGACCACATACCGCACTTCTAACGCCATTAGCGTAGAAACACCGCCTTGAGGAGAAACTCAAGCCACCGATCCGCCTATACGCCCATGCGATAGCACCCTGCTTAATAAATGCGTCACCGGCAATTTCGCTTTATCGCCTGTATACTCGATATCGTAAATCGCACCATGGCTTCGTATCGCCCTCTAGGTCCCCACTAAATCGTCGAGCCTATAAGCCCTCCCGACACCATTTCTTCACACCACTCAACTCCCTCTCACCACTGATCCTTCCCCACCTCTCGCAAACCTTCTTTCGAGCCATAGTTAGCGAATTGCACCGAAGAGCCAGCTGAGAAGGAGAAGTCCCATCATTCGTCCATCCACAGCTGGCGCGACCTACTTTGAGTCCGCGTGCCGAATCCAGTTTGTTTGCCCGCCTCACCGCTACGTTCTGGAGCCCTGGTCCCCGATGAACCCCTGGCCATTTAGGGTTCGGTCTCGCCCGGCGAGTGAAAGTCGACGAATAAACCAACATTGTGACCGTTGATCCACGTTATAATCGTGGCGCCATCGCTGAATACCGTTTGGGTTTATGTGCCGACGAGTTGACCCAACTTGTCGATCGCCCTCTGTTGCGGGCGCCAGCTTTCTGCGGCGGGCGCCTTTGGGCGGCATCGACCCTCCTTTAGACATTGACATTTCCTCTCCCTGTTTCCTCTCAGCGACCAGTTAATTCAAATATAGATTTTCTATTTGGTTTAAACTCAATTCTGTCCCTTAGTTTAAAAACCAATTCAGGAAGATTTACAAATCCAAATTGAGTGATTCAATTATTTTTGGAAAGCTTCTCGAAAAGATCTATCAAGCAGATTGGATTTAATTCATTTAGAGTTAGAGATCTCTCTAGTAAAAATAACAAAGCGAAGCATTTGCACATTCAAACATTTTATAAAATCAACCATAATAGCTTTTGAGTTGATTCAACTCTCAACAATCACATTTAACCATACATATCTGAATATGTAATAATATTAAGGTTTGAATCGTGAATTTGGACTAGTACCAAAATAATGCTATATGGGCATTTACGGTCACTTTAAATCATTAATTATTAAACTTGAACTTATTAAAATGTATTTAACCCTTAAATCACATTCCCATATATTAGAATATGTGGTGATGACATGTGTCCACATGATCCCATATTTTAATTGGAGAATATTAAATCTTAGTTAATTTCAATGAGTGAAATTACTTTTCCTAAATAAAATAAATGAAACTATTTACATTAAACATACGATGCTTGTGATGATATTAGATCATCAAATGTGTTCCTATAGTGCTAAGTAGACTAGTTAAGTATTGTTTGGTGATTGTGTATCGTATGTATTTATAGGCGATAAATGCCGATCAAGCTTACGAGGAGGAGGAGTTCTACCAAGAGGAGGAGGAAGAAAACTTCAACCATTACACCAACTAAGGCAAGCCTAGCACTTCAAGTAAGCGAAGCAAGCTATTGTTATCAACCTAGCACTAAGCAAGCCATCATTAACAATGCAAGCTAGCACTATACCAGTGAACCCTTGCAAGTTAACCCTTGCAATCTAGATAACCTAAGCAAAGGCATTAGGCATGCTTTGGTGATACCATTTTAGTTATACCTATTCAAGATTTAATTCCAAGCTTTACTTTTCTTTACTTTACAAAAGTCCTTTACTTGTTTTGAAGGTAGCATAAAGAGTATAAAACTTGACCTATCTAGATAACCTTAGATGTCATTATATGGCATGAGATTGAGATTAGCATCCCACCTTAGTGAACACTCTTAACTTAGTAGTTAGAACAAAACTCAAAACTTGATTCACTTAGATGGGTATACTTGGTGAAAATGACTTGTGAAAACCTTGGAATGATGAGTCATTCTATTGAGATGTTTTGACATGTGTTGAGAAACACAAATGGTTTATGATGATGAAAATGTTGAGGCATGCGCCTTAGCCCGAAAATGACTTGTGAAAACCTTGGAATGATGAGTCATTCTATTGAGATGTTTTGACATGTGTTGAGAAACACAAATGGTTTATGATGATGAAAATGTTGAGGCATGCGCCTTAGCCCTTTTACAAAACTGATGGTTGGATTCGGATGCGATACCATTACAATTTTTAGTACAACCACAATACCTGAATTGGGTAAGGCTTAGTCGAAGTTTATATGCATTAGTATTAGTTCCCTCACGGGAGAGGTTTAAGGTGAGGCTACCTCTCAATCGCATCCACCTATGAAGTGCCCAAGATGGCAGATGGTCATGGTTGGGAGGCCATGCTCGGAGGAGAGGTGCTTATACTAGGTGTGTAAAGGAAAGGTTATGTTTGATTATCTGCATACTAAGTATGATGATTGGGGTTATCCACAGCGGATGTATCGAATCTTGTGGTGAAAGTGTACCACCTCTGCGAGTGTCGAACTATTGAATAGCGCGTCGTGGTTATGGGCAGATAGGCGTGTCCATACTATTTCGTTGTGGAATATTTTCAAAATGACTTATGGAATGAATGATGAATCTTGCCTTGACCACAGGGTTGTGACTATGACACTAACTTCCCAACTTAAGTGATTCTAGAACCTTGTTTTATCTTTGTTTGTTTGAACTTCGACAGGTTTCAAACTTAACTTTGTTGTTAAACTTAGAGTTTAGCATTCCCACTAGAACTATACTACTTGTTAGTGGTAGTTTGCGAGTACTTAAATAGTACTCATGGCTTTTGTCCTTGGCTATTCCTATGGCCAGACTATGAAGGAGACTACCAAGATGAAGGACAGCAGGACGGCTATGATAACTAGGACTATCTTCCATCGTCAGCATTGCCTGTTACCCTGAAGATGGACCCTACTTCGCTTATTATTTATTCAGCTTCTTGTTGTATTAGATAGGATCATGAGATCCTTATTTGTGTAAGACCTTATTTATGGTTTGTAATGGATGATGTCTTGTGATATCCAATCTGTTATGTCTACAAAAATGGTAATCCAGGATTGCGATGTATGACATAACGAGGCATCTGGGATTAAAAATCCGGGTGTTGACATGATGTTTGTGATGCAGATGTTGAAATACCCCAAGATGCCATAAGAAGAATGGGTGTGGGATTTTTCTGCCCCATTGAGGAACCCCTTTGTTGCGGACCGGGAAGGACAATGCTCTACTCAAGTAGAGCTCTCATCAACCTAAACTCAACATGCTCCAATTGTTGGAAAAACCTACACCAACACCTCCATCTACTAGAGATCTTCCATCAATGCTCTAGGAAGCTCGAGGCCGGATTATCAAGCCGGATTATCTAATCGACCTACCTCGACTAAGCAACTGAAAACATTGACAAAGGCCGATGCTACTCCTAGGCGTATTTTCTAGGAGACACGGATTATCAGCCTGATTCAACTCGAGTGAAGCTTACAAGGCATGAGATGGACCATGTTCTCTAGGCGGATTATAGGCCACTCCTCGACCGGATTATCAATACACGAGACTTTCAGCGACAACATCCTCTGTTATGTCGCTAATCAACATCAAGGGAAAGATTCATCATCTCCAATTCCTGTGATCAAGCTGGAATCAAAACCAAGCTAGTAATTCCAATGAAGACTCAAATGATGAAGCTATTCCTCCAAGAAACAACAAGTTGACTGAACTTCATCACAAAGCTCGTGCGATAGGAATCTTGAATTAAGAGGTCACACTCTTGATAAAGTTGTAGGTGATCTCGGATGGAGGTATCCACAAGAAGGGATCTAGCAAGATTTGGTGAGCACCAAGCTCACATATCCATAGTGGAACCCAAGAAAGTGTTTGAAGCCCATAAAGATCCATCTTTGGGTTCTTTGCTATGCATGAAGAGTTAAATAATTTTAAGCGCCACAAGGTCTAGAAATTAGTAGAGAATCCCAAGGATTGCCGCAATGTTTTTGGCACAAAGTGGATTTTCAAGAATAAGCAAGATGAGAATGGCATTGTTTTAAGGAACAAAGGCAATACTGGCACAAGACTATTCCAAAGTTGAAGGCAGACTTCAGTGAGACTTATGCTCTAGTGGCACGTCTTGAGTCCATTTGTATCCTTCTTGCTTATGCTGCTCATAATAATTTTAAGTTACATCAAATGGACGTTAAGAGTGCTTTTCTTAATGGTCCTCTAAATGAGTTGGTATATGTAAAGCAACCCCCGTGATTTGAGGATCCTAAGTTTCCGAACCATGTCTACAAACTCGATAAGGCACTCTATGGCCTTAAACAATCCCCACATGCGTGGTATGAGCACATTAAAGAGCTTTTCTGAACCGTGGCTTGAAGTTGGCAAATCGATCCCACCCTTTTTACTAAGAAGGTTAAGGGGATCTCTTTATATAACTATATGTAGATGACATTATCTTTGGCTCTACTAGTAAAGCTTTTAATGATGAATTTTCAAAGCTAATGACTGACAGGTTTGAGATGTCTATGATGGGGGAATTACGATTC
Source organism: Avena insularis (assembly GCA_023614405.1). Classification (NCBI taxonomy): domain Eukaryota; kingdom Viridiplantae; phylum Streptophyta; class Magnoliopsida; order Poales; family Poaceae; genus Avena; species Avena insularis. The sequence goes on from CM042684.1 coordinate 110,102,884, forward strand.
TTTCTCAGATTAACCTTAGAGAAGGAACCTTCATAAATCAAGCAAAATACATCCAAGACATGCTGAAGAGATTCAAGATGATGGATCTTAATGGCGTCATAGTGATGCAAACTTAATGTTATCTTGAACTCAATCCCAATGGTAAAGATGTGGACCAAAGGTATCTTAGGTCCATGATGACTCTCTTCTTTACCCTTTGCACATCTAGACCCGATATTGTGTTGAGTTTAGGTGTGTGTGCAAGGTATCGCGAGGCTCCTAAAGAAAGACACTTAGTGGCGGTCAAGAGAATCTTTCGATATTTGGTTCATTCCCCTAATTTTGGTTTGTGGTATCCCAAGGGCTCTAATTTCTCTCTATGTGGCTATACTGATTCAGATTTGGCTGGTGATAAGGATGATAGGAAATCAACTTACGGATCTTGTCAATTCTTGGGAAGGTCTTTGGTATGTTGGTCTTCTAAGAACCAGAATTGTATATCTCTCTCCACTTAGGGGCTGAATATGTGGCTTTGCTAGTGCATGTACTCAATTATTATGGATGAGCCAAACTTTAAAGGAATACGTTAGTAATTGTGACAAAGTGCACGATGGCTCAAGATATCTCGAGCTCGTTAGGAACCCCAAGAGGAAGGTATGATGAGCACATCAACAAGTTTCCTTAGTTATCAAACCAAGTTTATCGAACGAGTAGGAGTAAGGAAACAACTCCAAAGTATTGCTACCAACTTGGAATCCTGCACACAACCACAGAACTTTGCCCCAACTTACGGTGAGGTTGTCAATCTCACCGGTTTCTCCGGAAGACAAAGGATTAAACATATAGTGTGGAATATAGTAATTGCTTGCAGAAAGTAAATGGTAAATATTAAACAGTAGATGGTATATCAATGGTAAAACAATGGACCAGGGTCCATAGTTCACTAGAGGTGATTCTCCTTAAGAAAAATAGCATGTTGGGTGAACAAATTACAGCGGGGCAATTGACAGATTCGAGAAAGCATAACAATGCATATACTAGACATCTTGACTCCTATGAGATTTGATTGGGCATTACAACATTATACATAGGCGTAATCCAAGCGCATCTATGACTAATAATCCACCTTCAAGTTATCATCTAAACCCCCTCCAGTATTAAGTTGCAACAACAGATAATTGCATTAAGCAAAGTGTGTAAAGTAAACAATATGATTGCCCCATGGACAAAGGATTATTGTTTTCTCCCTAGTAGCAACAGCACATCTACAACCTTAGAGATTCCTGTCACTTCCCCAGATTACTAGAGGCATGAACCCACTGTCGATCATAAATACTCCCTCTTGGAGTTGCAAGCATCTACTTAGCCAAGATAGTTACAAACAACGGAAAGCATGCAAGATCAAAAATAACATAGACATGATAGAATCAATAATCAATCTGAAATAGCATCTCAATATCCATCGGATCCCATAAACACAACATGTAAGATTACAAATAGATGATCTTGATCATGAATGGAGCTCACAAGATCTAAACATGGTAGCACAAAGAAGGAGAACCAACCATCTAGCCACTACATGGACCCATAGTCCAAGGATGAACTACTCACGCATCACACTAGAGGTAGTCATGGTGATGAAAAAGGCCTCTAGGGTGATCTCTCCCCTCCCGGCGGTGCGGGAAAAACTCCGGATCCCCAGATCTAGGGATGGAGATGGCAGCAGCTGACTCTGAACTCTTCGTGGACTTGATTGGATCTTTCGCCGGGTGCTTAGGTTTTCATCCGGGAGGCTTTTATGGCGAAGGGGCAAGGTCGATGGAGCACCGGGGGCCCACACCTCACAGTGGTGCGCCTAGAGGTGTACGTCTTGCCACTAGGTGTGGTCGCCCTGGTGCGCGACTTCGTCTCCCCTCTGGACTCCGTGTTGCTTCGAGTAAAATATTGACTTTGGCTTTTGTCCCATCCAATTCCGAGAATATTTCCTTACTAGCTTTTCTGAAACCAAAAATAGCAGAAAACTGGCAACTAGCACTATGGCATCTTGTTAATAGGTTAGTTCTAGAAAATGTATAAAAATACCCCAAAGTGTGAACAAAACATAAGAAAGTAGATATAAAACAAGCATGGAACATCAAATATTATAGATACATTTACAACGTATCAAGCATCCCCAACCTTAACTCCTGCCCGTCCTCAAGTAGGTAAGTGATAAAAAAGAATAATTTTTGAGGTGACATGCACCATCACAATCTTGATCAAGGTATTTGTAAAACATTGATAGCTGTGATCATAGTACTCTAACATAGACATGAAAGACATAGTTCTAACAGTAAGACATAGTAACTATGTTGTAACATGAATAGGTACAAACAAAAGATTCATGAATAACAATGCTTTGAAAGACGTTTGTTAGTTTCACATATAGAAAACATAATAAGAATGGTATTCAGCTTGTCCCTCATGGTATAGCAAAATATAAATGCATAGGACACCTTCAAAGTTCATAAGGGTGACTAGATACAAATAATTTAAGAACAAGCAATATCAAAGTTATGAATCAATCAACATGTTTTAGGACAATGCACATTAAACTAAGAATAACCACTATACTCTCTCAATAGGTTCATAAAGATAGAAGATGGAGACTGAACATAAAAGTAAAAAGAAAGGCCCTTCATAGAGAAGCGAAGGGATTTCAAGTTTCATAAGAGCTTCCAAAAATTATGGTACTTATTAGCTTTCAGCTCTAATTGCCCCTATCATAAGCAGCTTTAGGTTATTAAGGTTAAGTGATACAAATATGAGGATATGTGACAAGTTATAAGTTGAAAATATCATGCCCCTTGCTTGCGGTACCAAACCTCGTCTTGCTCAACTTTAGTCACAAGTAAGTTATTGTCATTGCAAGTACATGTGTATCATAGAGAACTGCCAACGGGGTACCCCTTACCCCATGATACAGGAGCTATCTCATATCAAAATGACAAGGCAACAGACAATGAGCATCTCATCGATCTTTTTATTTGCTATTTTCATAGGTTTTTATTGAGGATGCTTCACAGATTGCTCACTATGGTTATGTTGCAAGTTTCCACCATGATTAGGCATCGCTTGGGCTAGCCGCCTAGGGTTCTCTAACATATACAAACTCCATGAGCTTACAAGCCCCTTTTATTTCACACACTTTGGATCCATAAACAAAAGAACATGATATCAACTGAATAATAAGTGCAATGTTGAAAGCGTTCCCCATGGTAACATGGTTCTGCTAATTCACAACTTATAAAGCCCAAGCATATACGCAACATAGATGGACACAATGGTCCAAGTTTATTAAGTGCAAGAAAGAAAAGTGTACCATCAAGTTTGTGAGAGCTTTAATCACTAATTTTCACATAACAAGTTTAATTCGGAAGGTAGATAAAAACATGAATATACTTGGAATATCATCAGTGCGAATAGGTTGGTATGGTGGACTATTTTGAATAACTTGGTTTTATTTTGAGTTGGATGCATGATTGGAACTCATACTTGGTAGATGTGGAGGCTAGCAAAAGATTGGGAGCGACCAGCTAAGAGAGCAATAATGTCCATAATCATGCAAGCGTGAAACATTATTAATTAAAGCATAAGTGGTATTAAAAGTTGAAAACTAAATGATCATAGAGTCTATGGTGGTGGTATAGTCTTAACATGCTGTAAGCATAAGCCAAATCAACAAATAAAGCATCAAAGGAGAATACCAAAATATTATGCTTTTGTATGCTAAAACAATGCATGATTCTTTCAAGGCACATTAAGCAATCTCAATTGTTTGTAACAAGTCATGCTACAGAAATAATCACTAAACATCAAGTCAAGCAATATCAAACATGAAATGATAAAGTCTAGGCCACAGATCAAAACAAGCTCCTTTTGTACCACTTATAATCATGAAACTTCCTACTCTTGTCCAACACAAATCAACTTATTTGAAACTATGTATGAATGCGGGGGTCCAACCAATTTATTTAAGCAAACCAAACAAAAGAAAACTGAAAACAAAAATGAAGATGCTCCATGAACAACACAATTGTGCACGAAACAATAAAAATGAAGTGTTTGGAAGAAAATCTGAGATTTTTATTGATGAAGAAGGGGATGCCTTGGCATCCCCAAGCTTCAAACCTTGTACTTCTTGAATATTTCTTGGGGTGACACGGTGGCATCCCCAAGCTTGAGCTTTGTCCATACTTCACCTCATCACATTATTCTTCCCTACACTTTAAAATTTCCTTCATACAAAACTTCACACAATCTTCATTAGCAACATTAGTGCACTCAAGATAATAAGTCCTTGGGTTCAGTTTCAACACAAGTAAAACTTCCATTAAACACAATCTCTGTAGCAATTCTTTCTAAAATCTCAAGTGATCAAAGAAAAGAGATTAAGAGGCAAATGCAAATAATGGCGACAATCTATCAAAATAGACCAGCGGGTAAAAACTGATTTTTTGAAGACCTTTGTTCAAATCGAAAGTGTTAAACAAATGAAAGTTAGATAACAACCTGGGCGAAGCACAAAAATTACAGCTCAATCAAGCGTATAGGGATTTTCACGATTTTTTATAGTGAAGCACAAAAATCTGTTTCGGGACAGCAACTTTCCCTAGTATTACTTCTCTCTCATTAGAGGTTATTCTTGGCACAAAAACCACACAAAAAGGATAAGGAGTGGTTATTACTGAGGCAATAACTTCCAAGACTAAACAAAAGAAAAACTTACTGAATAAAAATTTGGGTTATCTCCCAATAGTGCTTTTCTTTAACGCCTTTGAGCTAGGCATAGGAAGCAAGATTCAAGTATTCTAAAATGAAGAAGCATTAAGAGAAAATTTTGTTTTAATAGAAGAGGCAAAAGGAATCTTCTCTCTATTCTTAGGGAAGTGTTGTATACCTTTCTTGAGTGGGAATTGATATTTAATGGTGCCTTCTTTCATATCAATAATGGCACCAATAGTTCTAAGAAAAGGTCTTCCCAAAATAATAGGACAAGAAGCATTGCATTCAACATCCAAAACATAGAAATGAACAGGGACATAGGTATTGTTAACCATAATAAGAACATCATTAATAATCCCCATGAGTTTCTTTTTACCATTATCATCAAGTTGGACATCTAAATAACAATCTCCTAATGGTGGCAAATCAAGCATTTCATAAATCTTGCTAGGCATAATAGAGACACTAGCACCAAGATCACATAAAGCTTTTAGATCAAAATCATTCACTTTCATATTAATGATGGGTTCCCAACCATCTTCTTATTTCATAGGAATAGAAGATTTATATTTCAATTTTCTTCTTTAATTTTTATGAGACCATCGTAATGTGTTTTGTAAGCCATATTCATAGCATAGCATTAGGACTTTTAGCAAGCTTTTGTAGGAACATAATTACTTCAGAAATATTGCAACCATCAAGATCAAAATCATAATTACCATCCAAGGTAGTAGAGCTATTGTTTCCCATATTTCGAAGAATTTTAGCATTTTTATTGGAAAAGGTTCCATTGGTTTTAGGCGTTGTTGCAAAAGGAATGGGGACTTCATGTGGTTTGCTAGCATTAACATTGGTGGTGGTAATTGTGCAAAAACTATTATTTCAAGAAATTTCATCTTCTCTTTCCCACTTAGCATGCAATTCAGCTAATATCTAACATTTTCATCAATTCTAACTTGTATGGCATTAGTAGCAGCAAAGGGGTTTTCCATGGTTTCAGGTTTAGCAGCCATTTTATTAATCAAAGAGGATTGTGCTTTAGACAAAGATGATATATTTTTTTAGCATTAGAAATTTTGGATTGCAAACTAGGAATTTCCCTATTTAAACTCTCAAGTTGATGACTAATACTTTTCAAAATAGTAGATTGTCCCTCCATGGTTTTAGTAAATAATTTATTCTCCTCATATTGCATTTTCATGAAGTTTTTAGTGGCTCTTTAAACTTCTAAAATTCTTGCTTCACTAGGCATTCCAGATTTATGATGATAACCATTAGTATTATTGGAGGATAAGGCCTATAATTGTTATTACCATAAGCATTGTTGCCAAAATTATTGTTTCTAATGAAGTTCATCAACTTGCTCTTCTTGAGCGACCAAAAGGCTAAGGAACATGATTTGGATCAATATGAGCTTTTCCATTAACAAGCATAGACATAATAACATCAATTTTATCACTCAAGGAGAGGTTTCTTCAATAGAATTTACCTTCTTACATAAGTGGAGCTCTCTCAGTGTGCCATTCAGAATAGTTAACCATCATATTATCAAGGAGATTTGTTGAAGCACCCAAAGTAATGGTCATAAAGGTACCTCCAGCAGCAGAATCCAATAGATTTCTTGAAGAATAATTCAGTCCTACATAAAAAGTTTGGATAATCATTCAAGCAGTCAGTCCATGAGTGGGACAATTCTTTACCAAAGATTTCATTCTTTCCCAAGCTTGAGCAACGTGTTCATTATACAATTGTTTCAATTTCATTATTTCACTTCTCATACATATAATCTTAGCGGGAGAATAGTATTTTCCAATCAAAGAATCTTTGCATTTACTCCAAGAATCGGTACAATTTCTAGTTAGGGATAGCAACCATTCTTTAGCTTTTCCTCTCAAAGAGAAAGAAACAATTTAAGCAATAATACCTCCATCTATATCCCTATGTTTTGCATCTCATAGAGTTCAACAAAGTTATTAGGTGAGCATCATCTTCAGTACCAACACTAGAGAATTGTTCTTTCATACCAAGATTGAGCGAAGCAGGTTTAGTTTCAAAGAAAGTAGCTTCAGGAATAGGTGGAGCAATAGGTGTGCACATGAAATCATTGTTGTTTGTGCTAGTAAAGTCACACAACTTAGTGTTTTGAGAATATTCATTTTGTTAAGATTAAGCAAGCCAACATAAATAGAAACTAAAATAGGAACTAACTTTTTGTGTTTTTGATAAAAAATAAACAAGCAAACAAAGCAAAAATAAACTAAGCAAAACAAAGTAAAGAGATTGGTTGTGAGGACTCCCCTTGTGAAGTTGTATAACTCTCGACAATGGCGCTTAGAAAAACGATGGTGATGACCCACAAGTATAGGGGTGTATTGTGGTATTTTGATAAGTAAGAGTGTTGAACCCAACGAGGAGCAGAATGTGTTGATGAGTGGCTTGGAGCAGGACTTCTCTGTAAATACTTGTAAGCGGATTTTAGGGGTTTTGATAATGCAGATAAATAAAGTGTGAGTAAATAAAAGACAATAATAATAAATGCAGCAAGTGGCCCAATCCTTTCTTTAACAAAGGACAAGCTGGTTCTATGACTTAAGATGATAGCGTTCTCGAGGACACATGGGAATATCGTCAAGTGCTTTAGCTTCATATAGTTGATTAATCTTCTTTAGTTTGACAAGTGGTGTGTGGGTGAACCTTTTGCTAATGTCTGAGCCTTCCTAGGACTAACACATACTTGTTATTATAGCCCTTGCAAGCATCATAAGTACAAGAAAGTAATTAGGATAAAAACCTAACCATGACTTTAAACTCTAAGATCACGACATTCCTTGTGCAAAGGTTTCCTATCGAGGTTCAGGTTTACATCACTCGTGACCCCTATGATTAGTAGCCAAATACATAATGCATTACCCTACGCCCATAAAGGTTAAGTGTCATGTAGTCGGCGTTCACATGACACCACTAGAAGAATAACACCACAACTTAAATAACAAACTATTGAATATTTCTCAACATAATTCCACTACTAACAGCATGACTTCTCCCATGTCCTCAAGAACTAAGCAGACTACTCACAAGACATGATATGGATCAAGATCAGAGATGATATAATGATAAGTAACAATCTGAACATAACAATAATTCAGCGATTCCACTCAATAGCATCAAATACAACAAGTAATCAACACCAAAGTTTCCCTAAGAACTATGCAAGATTCAACCCAATTGTTACAGCGGTATGAAGTGGTGATGATGGTGCTGGTGGAGATGATGATGGAGATGATGATGATGATCTGATGAAGTCCAGCTTGATGGTGGTGTTGATGGCTGACGATCTCCCTCTCTAGGAAGGAATTCCCTGGCAAAATTTTGTTTGCGGAGATCTTTCTCTCTATAGTTTCCGCCTGGCAAAGGCATAATCTTTCTATGGTCGCTCCTCTGGTATTAGGGTTTTGTGGGTATAATATCGCCAAAGGGAGAGCCGAGTGGGCGGTGGCCACACACCTGGTGTGACCTAGGGTATCCCAGCGCTTGAGGTGGTGTGGGCCCCTATGGCCCATCTCGACTCCCCTTACGGCATCCTTAGTCTTCTAGAAAAATAGGATTTTCCATGTATTTTCTGGATTTTATGATCTTCGCAATTTACGCCTCCAAGCAGCGCCTTTTCCATAAGAATCATTGATGATTCCATCCTCCAAAAGTCATCAATCATGCAAAATATGAAATAACATAAGTATCACCTCTTAATATGAAATATATCAATGAATAACAGTAAATTATGACATAGAATAGTGATGCAAAATGGACATATCAACTCCCCCAAGCTTAGACTTCACTTGTCCCCAAGCGAAACTGAGCTCAATAAACATGACCTCAGGTTTATGGAGCGAAGAGTCGATAAAGAATATGGACAAGAAGCATCACATTAATCAATACACAAATCATAATAGAAGACAACTCATTATTATATAACAACTTGCAATAAGTAAAGGAAACACAATAAAGATACATAAAGTAAATCATAATTGGTAATGGCAAACCTTGCTCTTGGTCAAGAATAGTTAACAAATTGCAGGAGTTCAAACATAAGCGGTTTTAATGATAGCTTTCAAAGTAGTATTCACTAAGATAAGAGCAATCCAAAACAAGGAACATAAGAAACATGGTGAATAAATCATCATATGAATGAATGAAACACAACAACTCAAAATACCTGCTGAGGTAGAAGGGAATAGGTTTACTAACTCAACCAAAAAGTAAAAGATAGGCCCTTCGCAGAGGGAAGCAGGGATTTCAAGTTTCATAAAGAGCTTCAAAAAATTATGGTACTTACTAGCTTTCAGCTCTCATTGCCCCTATCATAAGCATCTTGAGGTGATTAAGGTTAAAGTGAACAAATATGAGGATATTCTTGACAAGTTATAAGTTGAAAATCTCATGCCCCGTGCTTACGAGTACCGAACCTCATGCTACTCAACTTTAGTCACGAGTAAGTTCTTGTCATTGTAAATACATGTGTATCATGGAGAACCGCCAACGGGGTACCCCTTGCCCCATGATACAGGAGCTATCCCATATCAAAATGACAAGGCAATAGACAATGAGAATCTCAGCGATCTTATTATTTGCTATTTGCATAGGTTTTTATTGAGGATGCTTCATAGAATGCTCACTATGGTTATGCTGCAAGTTTCCACCATTATTAGGCATGGCTTAGGCTAGCGGCCCAGGCGTTTCTCTAACATATAGAAACTCCATGAGCTTACAAGCTCCCCTTTTATTTCACACCGCCGGGATCCATAAACAAAAGAACATGATATCAACTAAATAAGTGCAATGTTGGAAGTGTTCCCCATGGTAACATGGTTCTGCTAACTCTCAACTTATAAAAGCAGAATATACAGAACATATATGGGCACACTAGTTCAAGTTTATTAAGTGCAGGAAAGTAAAGTGTGCCATCAAGTTTGTGAGAGCTTTAATCACTAATTTTCACATAACAAGTTTAATTCAGAAGGTAGATAAAAACATGAATTTACTTGGAATAGCAATTGTGCTAATAGGTAGGTATGGTGGACATAAATGGCGTAGGTTTTGGTTTAAGGATTGGATGCACGAGAAGCATTCCCTCTCGGTCTGAGGTTTTAGGCTAGCAAAGGTGGGTAGCAAGCATAAGAGTTGAAGGAAACTAACAAACATACAATTGATAAAACAAACATGCGATCTTCCTTGGAAGCACTAAATATCTTAACTAAAGAATACTAAACATGAGCAAATCAAGAAAGATGATGATGAAATTATATCCTTTAAGAGTACTTTTATCTTTTCATTCAATTCTCATAATAGTGTTCTTTGGCCAAGGCCAGGTTTGCCAAAACCAACTAAATTAACACAATGATCCCAAAGTGATACCAATACTAATAACAAGATAAATCATATAATAGAAATTGAAAACTAATATAAGATATGCAAAAGAGTGAATGATAGAAGTTCTAGGTTAATATTCCATAAACAACTCACACCAAGGGATACATAGATATCTAACGAGAGAGGACACTTCCGTAATGCAAACCATCCTACATGATAACTTCTATATTCATGATATGACTCTACTAAAAAGGTAAAAGATGAAGATAGTGATGTGATACGTGGCACTCCCCAAGCTTGGAACAAACCAAGGGATGCCAAAACATGATAATTACTCCTTGGTGGTGGTGGTATTATCTCGATGAGCTTTTCAATCAATTTCCCCAAGTCTTCAGTCTCAAAAGGTGAGAGTATGAATTAACTATGAATTGTGCTCGTCGGTTTATGATCATGTCAGGTTGTGAATCCCACATCGATTCTTTCCCCACTCTTCCACCTTGAAGTCTTCTTTTCCTGCATGGTTAGAGCAAGGCATATCCCAATTGGAGGTAGTTTCTCCTGGGCATATTCTGGAATTGATGCTCATGGATAAGGGTATGGAAGGGATTCTTGGTGCATGGAAAGGTGGCCAAGTGAAGCCAGCGATGTGGAGTCTTCCCTCAATGGACATCCATGTAGTCCTTTTGAACTTTGGTAGGTTGCCATCACTCCAACGCATGCAATGGTTGTGCTGGTGTCTGGATGCTGGTCTTCCTTTACCTCCTCTTCAACTTCACTATCGCTCTCCTCCTCACTTTCGAGTCTTGGAGATCTTCCTCCATAGGCTCCTTGCCCTTATTGTTGGCGGAGACCATTGTGCTTCTAAACTTTAAGAATAGTTCCTTGCAGAAAGGATCGAAACAAAAACATGATGAGAACACGATATACAAACCTCAGGGGATCCGGGGGATTATATATTACGAATTTTTACAACAAAAGAAGTACTAGGAGAAAAGCAGGTTGGGAGGCCAGTGCAGGTGGCCACACCACTTGCTAAGCGCGGCCGGTGAGCGCGCCGAATGGTGTGAGCCACCACAACTCGTTCCGTACTGTTAACCGTTAACTTTCCTTATTGGATAAAAACTGCAAAAATATAGCTGGACAGATTTTAGCGGACTTTTCTTACTAGATTGTACCTATTCGACGGTCTCTGCGGTCTGAAATTGGCATTTAGTAGATTCTTCGAGTCACGCTTGAATAACAACAATATCTTCATCTTCATACACATATGGCTCGACTCATGAAACCTTTCACTATCTTATTACACCATTTTCTCCAATAACACGGAAATTTCTTCCCTGAGATAACTTCACACAATTCTCATTAGCAACATTAGTGTGGCGAGTAATAAACCTTTTAAGTCCAATTTCAACTTAAATCCATCAAAACATAAGATACTGTAGCAACTCCTTCGAAAACCCAAATAGAATTCAAAAGGAAATCGATTTAAGAGGCAAATGCAAAGTGGCAAAATCTGTCAAAAGCAGACCAGCGAGTAAAGATCATTGTTTTGAAAATCTTCTATTGCTCAAATAAAAAAGTGGAAAACTAACGAAGTTAAATAATAACCTAGGGCATAAGAACAAAATTTACATATTAGTCACGACATCTTTGAGATTTTTCACGAATTTTTACTGAAGCACAAAAATCTGTTCGGACGACAACTTCCCCAAAGCTTACTTCTCTCTCATTAGAGGTTGATCTTGACACAAAAACCAAATAAAAAGGATAAGGAGAGGTTATTGCCGAAACCATAACTTCCAAGACTCAAAGAAACAAAAACAAACTGAAAGCAAAAATATATTGGGTTGTCTCCCCAAAAAGCTCTTTCTTTATAGCCATTAAGATGGGCATGATAATTTCAATGATGCTCACATGAGAATATGAATTGAAGTAAAGTAGAGCATCGAGAAGCAAAAATACACATGTTTAAGTCTAACCCACTCCCTATGCAAGGGAATTTTGTAAGCAAACAAGTTGTTGAAACCAGGGACTGCTAGCATAGGAAGGCAAAACAAGTGCAACATAAAGACTTTCATAAAGCGAGGAAACTTAATATTATTGAGATGTATAAGAACACTTTTCCCTCTCTCATAATAACTTTCAGTATCATGCATAAATTTAGTGATATAACTATCACAAGAACCATTGTAGCAATGATCACTTATCCTAACAGAAAACATAGGGACACTAGCTCTCATAACACTACTTTGTGAAACAATATTAGGGATATCCTTATAGAGGATAGTGTGTCCATCTTCTACATATTTAGTGACAAAATCTTTCACATTTTGCTATCATAGGTTCAACAACTACTTTTCATCGGGTTCAACAACTGTATTTGTACTTTCATTAACCATACTAGCTATCATAGAATGTTTCCTTTATCTTAAGCTGGAAAGGTATTTTCTCAATGTAAGGTTCAGGTAAAACATGATTAGCAGTATAAACTTCAGTATTTCTTGCAGGAACACAATTAGCAATATCTTTATATGGCTCATGATACTTATTCCATTTCTTTTTGGGAATTTTAATATAGGAAGCAAAAGCCTTAAAATAAGTTGCAATAGCTTGAGAGTCTAGACCATAAGCATTTTTAATATTTTGAAAGTCATCATTTCCCATTAAAGATTTAATTAATTAATAATCATAATTTATACGACTTTCTTCCATTATTATTCTCCCATGCTTCAACATTGTCTTGAATACGGTCTAGAAGATCCCATTTAGCTCCTTCTTCCATGCGTGTAAATGATCCAACATAAGAAGCATCCAATAGATCTTTATCATGAAGAAAAATCCTTGTCATTTGAGGATTAATCCTCGAGAATCCTTGTTAGCCATACCACGATCCATGATCAGTTAGTAGTGCACTTAACGGTCGATATCAACGTAAACATCCATTACTTAAGCGGATACATGTCATACCTTGCATGCCATTATGCCTACATCAATAATCATCGTGGAAGTTCATCAAGCGTATAGCTTTGAGCCATACCTTAACCTGAGCATTGGCCCAGGAAAACATCCTAGCTCGCATAGTCATCAACATCACCTTCTTATTCATATCTGACCAAGTTAATAGCCAGGGACAATGCAGTGAGTACTTTGAATGTACTCGCAAACCACCTTAAGATAACAATAATGACAAGAGGATATGCATTATGGCTGTCATAGTAGAAGGGCTCCATGAGAGGTTCTTTTCTCAAATAGCTTCTCTTGTAGATATAGCATCTACATATCTTTGTTGAAAACTTGTGTAAAATATTTTGAAACCTTTTAGTAAAGTTTTAGGGAATCACTAGGATTGGGTCACCCATTTGTTTAGATCCTACGGTCATCCCAAGACCAAACTCCTTTCCTTCCTTTCCTACCATCCCATGGTGAAACATATATCCTTTTCTACCATCCATGGTGAAAACATTACCAAAGCCACTACTTTTCGAAATCCTTTTTGAAAACAAAACCAGCAGCTCTACGACCTTCAACCGTCCATGGCCGTAGACACGATTATTCGAATAGATTTACACTCTGCGAGAGGTTGTACCCTTTACCCACACCATCAAGTGCCTACCTAGTCTACCGATCGTGGGTCGAGAGTAACGATCAAGACCCCGGATTGCCCTCCGGTATAATCACCTACCCTATGAGTGTTATTCCCTCAACTTTTGAGATGCCTATATAGTTCCCAAGCCAGCAGGGCGCCTTTTTCTTTGCTCAAGTAATGCGCTTTCAATGAGGGAGCTCATAGTGCTTGGATGCCTTGAATGAGTTCATTTCTTCTCGGTCGATGTCTCACATGGACCCTTACGAGAAGACCCAGCCTCGAGGGATCGACATCACGTAGTAGTTACAAAGGCGACTCATACGGATAAACAAACTTCAAGTCAGCCCCTTCCCATATAGAAGTAATGTGGTTGCAAGGTTAATTTTTCTAGAAAAGCGCAAAGAGGCAGGTGCGTTTCATAAACCTTTTCCTCAACTTATTTCATCATTTTGTAAAACAAACCCTTTTTCCTTTCTCAAACTTCTCTTGGTAGGTCAAACCTCACCAAGGGTTTGCCATAAACATTTGTAACACTTTTATGGGTCTTCCCATCCTATAGCTTTGCTTTGGCTAAATCGGGGTCTCAAAGGGTGTGGTGTATTACACCATCTACCATACTAGGGAAAGTAGGTGTCGACCAAGGATTTGTACTTAGTAGTACCATGGTGTAATGGTTTGGAGGAGCCAAGCCACTACGGATATATAGCTCATCGATATTAAACAATGCGACTTCATAAACAATAGGTATAACATGCATAAGTAAAATAATAGGACAAGGTTTATGAGCAAGAAGGTGGCTTTCCTACGGTCAGAAATATGTCATAAATGTCCCTTGACTTCTTCTTTAGATAACCAAGAATACCGATACCAATAATAATGACCATCTTCTTCGGGTCTCGATATAATCGCATCTATAAATCGTTATGGATCACATGCAAGCAAACAAAGCCACGATCAACACAAGGCATACAATCACCAATACCATAAAAGCAAACAAACATACCACACATAAATCAATTCAGTAGGTTTGATAGATTGAGATCATCGCATTTGGAATTACTTGGATTGCCTTTGTGGACTTTCTTTAGGATTTATTTGCAAAACCACTTAATATATGGTTTTTGGAACTAAAGATTGGACCTGTATGATATAGATGTGCAAAAATTATATCTACAGATAGGTATTAGAAATACAAGGCCAACAAAAGTGGTTTCATGATTTTATCAATTATCTATAGTTAGTTATGATTTTTCTAGTGAAATAACCTCTAGTTTAGGTGAAAAATTCACCAGAAAAGTTCTGTAGTTCCCAAAATTATTTCCTTGGATAGTTAAGTAGGATTTTATTGACTGGTTCAGTGAGAGTTGCAATCACTTCAAAACAATTAACAAAGTGCCCTTGGGAAATTCCCAAAATCAGTTCTAGAGGGTATTTGTCTTTTTCACCAGAATTAATCTACAAGATCTTTTGAGATGATTCCAAAGCCACATGGAAGGTACATTCAACACCTTTCGGTAGAAATTGGAATGACATTTTTGGATTGACAGAACTTCTATAAGGATTTTATTAGTGAACTAACTATGCACAAGACAGTTAAAATTAAATATATCAACCATAGCTTAATAAATTTTGAGTTCCTAGGGTTTAAATGATATTGGTATGCATGTCTTTTGGGAGTTGGAATTAGGTCAATATATTTCATATATTGTCCTAGAGGATTTTCTAAATACAGAATATAATTGATCTTGTCATTTTATTTCTTCAGATCTATAGCTCCACTAGGCTAGAGACAAGGGCTACTGGATAAGTGTATCAACTACCTACCACAGGGACTTTGATTCATACCATTTGGGTATGTACAACTCATTGTGGAATTTATTTAGTGAAAAAGATACATTTTAGTCAATTTAATGCCAGTAAATAATGATATTTATATTTGGAAAAGTACCAGCTCTGAATGTTGCACAAAACACTATGGTACTTGGTAAAAATTAGATCTGGACAAAAATTAGTACTTTCCATTTTTAGTTGTATTTAAACCAACAGGTAACTTGCAGATCTAGAAAAATGGGCTTAAAAACAATAGGGAAAGGGTGGAGCGGGCCAGATCCTAGGCGGAAATGGGCCAAGGCAGTGGCAGCCAACTCATGTTCTTCTTGTGAGACACTCCTCGGCCCGTGGGCGGGGCCACGATCGGTGGAGCAGGTGAAGGGGGTATCAAGCCTCGTGGGTCATTGGATTAGATCCAGATCCAACGTGCAGGGGTCATCTTCCTCACACAGGCGCCCGGGAGAAAACCCTAGGGAGGAGTGCGAGGGCTTGAGGGTACTCATGGGCTCCTCCGTTCGTAGCGAGGTGACGGAGATCTTGGCGGCTCAAGGCGCTCAATGATACATTGCAAATGTATCTATAATTTTGATGTTCCATGCTTGGTTTTATCCACTTTCTTGTGTTTTGTCCACACTTTGGAGTACTTTTCATATGATTTCTTGGACTAACCTATTAACAAGAGCCCACGGTGCGACTGCACATTTCCTGTTTTTGGTTCCAGGAAAGTCAGAAAATGAATATTCTCGGAATTGGACGGGACAAAATCCAAAGTGCATATTTTTCCGGATGTCATCAAGTGCCAGAATATGAGACGGAGAGGGGCTAGGGGGCCACCACACCACCTGGCCATGTGGCCAGGCCTGGCCCGCGCCAGGGGGTGGTGTGGCCGCTCCCGGCACCCCTGACCCTCTCCTTCCGCCTATATATTAGGGGGACGAAACCCTAAGTGCAGATCAAAATCCACGAAAGAGTGCATGGCAGCTGTCATCTCCATCCCTAGATCGGGAGGATATGAAGCTCTTCTCGGCACCACGGAGAGAATTCACCACAGGCCTTCTTCATCACCATGCAAGCCTCCGGTGTGATTTGTGAGTAGTTCATCCCTGGACTACGGATCCATGTAGTAGCTAGATGGCTGGTTCTCCTCCTTTATGCTTTCATGTCTAGATCTTGTGAGCTCCGTTCATGATCAAGATCATCTATTTGTAAATCATACGTGCTGTGTTTGCGGGGATCCGATGGATATTGAGATGCTATTTCAGATTGATTATTGATTCTATCATGTCTTTGTTATTTGTGATCTTGCATGCTTTCCGTTGTTAGTAGCTATCTTGGCCAAGTAGATGCTAGCAACTCAAGAGTTAATGTTATGCTCGATAGTGGGTTCATGCCTCTGTAATCTGGGAAGTGACAGAAATCTCTAAGGTACTAGATGTGTTGTTGCTACTAGGAGAAAACAACAATCCTTTGTTCATAGAATAATTGTATTATTTACTTTACATGATTAAAGCAATAATATGTTGATTGCAACTTAATCTGGAGGGGTTAGGATGATAACTTTGAAGGTGGATTATTAGTCATAGATGCGGTTGGATGGCGGTCTACATGTATTATGTTGTAATGCCCAATCAAGTCTCAAAGGAGTCAGATGATTAGTATATGCATGTATTGCTTTATCGATGTTTGTCAATTGCCTTACTGTAATTTGTTCACCCATGTTATCTATCTTAAGGAGAGCCACCTCAAGTGAACTATGGATCCGGTCCTTGTCTTTTATATTCAATCTACAATCTTTTACTTCTTTGTGTTTACTTTCTGCAAACTTTTACTTCTTTCCATTCGATCGTTTAATCCTTTGTTTTCCATAAAACATGGTGAGATTGACAACCTCATCGCAAGTTGGGGACAAAGTTTTGTGGTTGTGTTGTGCAGGTCTCCATGTTGCTACTAGCACTGGATGGTCATACCTTAAGCTCAGCTAGTAACACCTTTGGGGTGTTTCCTTGCTCCTACTAGTTCGATTAAACCTTGGTTTCATATGAGGAAACTTGCTGTTGTGCTCATCATACCTTCCTCTTGGGGTTCCCAACAATTTGTACATCATCATTGCTCCAACACTTTTCTAGGCGCCATACAGAGCCATCACTCAGCAGGTAGGAGCGGCTGGTTTGCTTACGGAAAAGGGGGGTTGCGTGAGAATGCGGTGTTGACCTTGCGGTGCTCGCCCGGTGCTCCCCGAGGATTCTTTGCATGTTGAAATAAGGGCATGATTATAGCGGAGGAGCAAGGGAGTCTAGGAGAGTGACATGCGAGCATGGGAAGCATAGGGGAGGATCTCGCTCTAAACTTGACCATGGCCGAGGCTCTTATTCTTCTTCTCTCGGGCTAGGCAGTAGGAGAGGAGGGTGGCTCTCTGTGGAGGTAGGTGGGAGGTGAGGGAGAAAATGGCGGAGGCGTCAGGGAGGGCCTCTGGCCCTATTTATTTGGGGAGGAGGAGGTCCATGGTGGGCATGGTGTAGGAGGAGTTTGGGCGGAGGGTGATGGTGGGGCATTGGGCACCCAGGCGGTGGAGGGAGTGTGGTGGGTCTCTGGGTGATCCTTGAGTGGAAGGAGGGTGGTGGCTATTGTTGCACTATTCCTTTACAAGGTTTGCAATAAATGGCGTCTCTATCTCTTTAATCTCTTTCTCCAAGAGGTAAGGGCAAGGACAGAGGGTGTTGCAGTGTTAACTAGAACTAGGGGTGGGTGTGGTTGCTTTGGAGAAGTGTTGGGGCAGGATTTGATAAGGATTTGAGTCAATTTGATAGTGGTTTGGTGTTATGATCAATCTTTCCATAATTTATGATTATGAAGTAATTCTTGAATTTTTATCTAGCCAAGATGAGATAAAGGGTCTTTGGTAGTTGGGTATCGTCCTTGTACACCTCCATGATTTACTTGGGATTTATTGGATGGTTTTGGTCCACTTATTATCAATCATTTAGAAAGTGCTGAAATGGTTTTCAGAAGCTAAATTGATATTTTTGAATTGGACAAGGTTGGTTTTTGATTTCGGAAGATCTTAAATATGATTACCCCCTTAGGAGAATTTTCCCAAGATTTAATGAAGGATAACAGTATTTAAAACAATTATTATTCCAATTCAGCCATTTAAGAAAATGGGCAAAAAGAAATAATAAAGCTCTTCAAAAATAATCATTTTTGAAGTGGGAGGATAGGGTAGGGTTTATAGGTATCAAATGTGCATTAATTTGGGAAAGTGTTTTGGAGAAAAACAAACTTTTCTTAATAGGAGTTTTTAGGTGTTTGTCAATTAAAGGAATTTAATTGCTTTTGGGCCACAATAATTATGGAAAATATGTGGTAAATTTTTATTTACATGGTAGATAATATCCACATGATGTTTCCATCATTTGAAGCATGGGTTCTTGAGAAAACAACTTGATTTGGAAGAAAGCCAAGGGATCAAGGATCTTGGGCATTATTATTTTTATACCCTCAAAGGTTTGATGGATATTGGAGCTCAGAGCTCCCCTTGGGTCATTGAATATATGCATGGATAGACAAAGTGATGTAGATCACCATGGTACAAGAAGTTCAGCTTGATCATGCTTGAGTTCTCCAAGAATTGATTTCAAACTTTGAAGAAAATAAAGGTCTGGCAGATTGTCAAGTAGCCTTCAAAACCTTATGTGTTTTTGAAGAACAAGGATCCATATGGAACAAGTGAAGTAGGTATTGCTATACCTTTATTATTAGAACACAATCATGTAAATATTTGGTCCAAAGAAGGTAGGATGAAGGTGTGAGCTTCTGCTGAAGTAGGCATGTTGATAAGATTTAGGGAATTGTTATTTTCTTGCCTATGAAACCATCAAGAACAAGTGGGTTAGAGGATGGTATAACCAAGGTAAAGAGAGGGCCTTGGTAGTCCTCATGATGGTCTACAAGATGGTTCAAGTGCATTACCAAAAAGGGCACAAGGGTTGAGAAAGGGAGGCACACAAAGAGGTGATGTTGAAATAGTTTCTAGACTTAGTCAAAATTTAGATTTAGGGTTTTTGACTAGAATATGAGTGGGGATGTTTTTGATGGGTTGCAAGGTATCAAAGCATCATCAAGTGGATGATGTTGAAGTATATATTGAGTAGAATCGATCCATGCTTGATATTGGTCTTAATTGACTTGGAACTTCTAGAATAGATCACTTTAGAATTGGTCTGGTTAAGGGTTTTAGATGATCACCTCGTGGCGATAGATCAGATACAGCTTGGTTAACTTGCTTAGGGTTGATACAATTGGATTAGCTAAGTGTTATATGATGATCTCCTAGGGTAGCTCATACTACTTCTAAGCAATCAAGTCGGGGCAATAGATCAAGGCAACTCATCTTACAGACAAATCGACTCTTACTAGGGTTACCATCAAGCCTAGCTTGAGGTGAGATGGACCAATTTTGAAGGTTGAAGTTTGAATTAGGTAAGAATCCTTGGTATCCTACCAAGAGTAGAATTCAAAAGTTTTATAAAAGGTTTTGGAAATCCTAGAGGTAAGAGTAGCTGAAGGTTCTATCTTGAAAACATAAGGAGATTATAGTTCTCCATAGTTTGGTCAATAGAAGCTACTAAAATAGTTTTGAAATGCCAGAACATTTGATAATATGTAAAATGAGCTAGGAGAGTTTTGTTAAATTGCTTTTTCAACTGGGGTGGATCTAGGAGTATATCATCTATTGCACATTCAGCCATAAGCACAAACAAACAATCAAGCAACCTTTGCATCAATCAACAAGAAAAAAGAAGTTTTTGTTCCCCCTGATTTTTGCATTCTAGACAACTAATCAGGGTTGCTAAAATTTATTGATAATAATATTATTGGGGAGCTCATGAATAGGACATTTGAGCATTAGTAACTTTAATCTCCCCCAAGCTTGAGTTGTACTCTCTCCATCAAGAGGCCAAAAGTTGTATATTTGATTCCGATCTTTATGAATCTCACTAGGAGGATAAAATTTTGAATAAAAGAGAGGTAGTACTTCCTCCCATTCCAGAGCTTGACCATTCTTCAGCAGCTTATACCATTCCTTAGCTCTTCCTTTTAGTGATAATGAGAATAACTTATTCTTGACATGATACATTGTAATACACACTTAAACAACCCGCATATTCATGTATAAAGAGCAAATGATCACCGGGATGGATAGTTCCATCTCCAACATAATAGTTATCCATAACACAATCAATAATTCTTGTAGGTATCTTAAAAGTATCATACTCAACAGGTGGTGGTTCATCTACTACCATAGCAGTGGTAGTAGCATTACAAAATAAGAAACTAAGTGAATTATCCATATTGAAATAAAGTAACTAACAGAAGTAAACAATTCTCACAGTAGAAGTTTCCTTTACCAATGCTACTCTCTAATAGTGCCAGAAAATAGTCTTGATGACCCACAAGTATAGGGGGTGTATCGCAGTATTTTCGATAAGTAAAATGTGTCGAACAACGAGGAGCAAAGGTGTTGATGAGTGGCTTGGGCGGGAGTTCTCTGTAAATACTTGTAAACAGATTTTTAGGGGTTTTTGATAATGCTGATAAATAAAGTGCAAGTAAATAAAAGACAATAATAATAAATGCAGCAAGTGGCCCAATCCTTTCTTTAGCAAAGGACAAGCCGGTTGTATTACTTAAGATGACCAAACGTTCTTGAGGACACATGGGAATATCGTCAAGTGCGTTCGCTTCATATAGTTGATTAATCTTCTTTAGTTTGACAAGTGTTGTGTGGGTGAACCTATGCTAATGTACCGACCTTCCTAGGACTAATACATACTTGTGATTATACCCCTTTCAAGCATCATAAGTACAAAAAGTAATTAAGATGAAACCTACCCACATCTTTAAACTCTAAGATCTGACATCCCTTGTGCAAGGTTTCCTAACGGGGTTCAGGTTTACGTCACTCCAACCCCTATGATTAGTAGGCAAATACACAATGCATTCCCCTAGGCACATAAAGGTGAAGTGTCATGTAGTCGACGTTCACATGACACCACTAGAAGAATAACACCACAACTTAAATAACAAACTACGCAATCTTTCTCAACACAATTCCACTACTAACAACATGACTTCTCCCATGTCCTCAAGAACTAAGCAGACTACTCACAAGACATCACATGGATCAAGATCAGAGATGATATAATGATAAGTAACAATCTGAACATAACAATAATTCAACGGTTCCACTCAATAGCATCAACTACAACAAGTAATCAAAACCGAGAAAGTTTCCCCTAAGAACTATGCAAGATTCAACCCAATTGTTACAGCAGTATGAAGTGGTGATGATGGTGCTGGTGGAGATGATGATGGAGATTATGATGATGATCCCGATGAAGTCTAGCTTGATGGTGGTGTTGATGGCGACGATCTCCCCTCTCAGGAAGGAATTCCCTGGCGAAATTCTGTCTGCCGGAGATCTTTCTCCCTCTGTGGTTTCTGTCCCGTGGAGGCGGAATCTTCTGTGGTCGCTCCTAGTATTAGGGTTTTGTGGGGATAATATCGTAAGCAGGAGAGCCGAGTGGGCCAGGGTGGCCACACCACTTGGTGGCGTGCCCTAGGGTAGCCCGTGCCAGGGCGTGGTGTGGGCCCCCTGTGGCCCATATCCACTCCCCCTTCTAGCATCCTTCATCTTCTGGAAAAATAGGATTTTCCATGTATTTTCCTGGATTTGCTGATCTTGGCAATTTTGCCTCCAAATAGCGCATTTCCATCGAATCCATTGCGGTCCATCCTCTAAAAGTCATCAATCATGCAAAACATATGAAATAACATAAGTATCATCTCTTAATATGAAATATATCAATGAATAACAGTAAGTTATGATATAGAATAGTGATGCAAAATGGACGTATCAATGGCTCAAGATATCTCGAGCTCGTTCGGAACCCCAAGAGGAAGGTATGATGAGCACAGCAACAAGTTTCCCTCAGTTATGAAACCATGGTTATCGAACCAGTAGGAGTAAGGAAACAACTCCAAGGTGTTGCTACCAACTTGGAATCTTGCACAACACAACCACAGAACTTTTCCCCAACTTAAAGTGAGGTTATCAATCTCACGGTTTCTTGAAAACAAAGGTTTAAACGTATAGTGCGGAAGATAGTAATTGCTTGAGAAAGTAAATGGTAAACAGTAGATGGTATATCAATGGTAAAATAATGGACCGGGGTCCATAGTTCACTAGAGGTAATTCTCCTTAAGATAAATAGCATGTTGGGTGAACAAATTACAGTGGGGCAATTGATAGATTTGAGAAAGCATAACAATGCATATACTAAACATCTTGACTCCTATGAGATTTGATTGGGCATTACAACATTATACATAGACAGTAATCCAACTACATCTATGACTAATAATCCACCTTCAGGTTATCATCCGAAACCCCTCCAGTATTAAGTTGCAAGCAACCGATAATTGCATTAAGCAAAGTGTTTGAAGTAAACAATATGATTGCCCCATGGACAAAGGATTGCTTATTTCTCCCTAGTAGGAACAACACATCTACAACCTTAGAGATTCATGTCACTTCCCCAGATTACTAGAGGCATGAACCCACTATCGAGCATAAATACTCCCTCTTGGAGTTGCAAGCATCTACCTGGCTAAGATAGTTACTAACAATGGAAAGCATGAAAGATCACAAATAACATAGACATGATAGAATCAATAATAAATCTGAAATAGCATCTCAATATCCATCAGATCCCCGCAAACACAACATGTAAGATTACAAATAGATGATCTTGATCATGAGCAGCTCACAAGATTTAAACATGATAGCACAAAGGAGGAGAACCAACCATCTAGCTACTACATGGACCCATAGTCCAGGGATGAACTACTCACGCATCACATCGGAGGCAGTGATGGTAATGAAGAAGGCCTCAAGGGTGATCTCTCCCCTCCAATAGGGTGCCGGGAAGAGCTTGATCCCCGGTCTAGGCATGGAGATGGCAGCGGCTACATACTCTTTCATGGATTTCGGATTGGGTCTTTGATCGGGTACTTAGGGTTTTCGTCCCGGGAGGCTTTTATAGGCGAAGGGGCAAGGTCGGTGGAGCACCAGGGGGCCCACACCCCCTAGTGGCGCGTCTAGGGATGGCTGTGCCACCACCAGGTGTGGCTGCCCTGGTGCGCCACTTCGTCTTCCCTCGGGACTCCGTGTTGCTTCGGGGAAAATATTGACTTTGGCTTTTGTCCTGTCCAATTCTGGAAATATTTCAAGACTACTGCATGTAAAACTAAATATTTTTATATATTCATATAGATCATGGAAAATGTGATTTTTGAGAATTGGAATCAACTCAAAAGCAGTTATGGTTGATTTTACAAAAATGTTTGAAGTTGGAAATGTCATTGTCTTGTTATTTTTACTATGCGTGATCTATAAATTCAAATTGCTTGAATCCAATGGGAGTGTTTAGAGATTTTCATTACATTTCTAACAAAATTTTAATCATGCAATTTGGTTCAGTAAATCTCCTTGAATTAATTTTTGAAGTCACCCACAAAATAGGGTTTTGAATTAAAAGGAAAAATCTAAATTTGAATTGCTAGGCATGTGAAAGCGATATTGGGCGGCCCAACTTCTGGCGGCGTGCACACAGTGTTACTTGCACTAGCCCCACATCAGCGGCTATTCTAGTGGCGGTACTCGCTAATCCGGGCCACGATTAGGCGCGATCAGCGGCTCAACGTCATCATCTTCGTGCACTCTGCGTGGGGATTTCAACCCTAGCTCTTTGGCGAGGTGCGGGGGCTTACCAGGCTCCAACTAGGTGACGGTGTGTGGGTGAATGAACTAGTCGATGGCCGGTTCGAGCAGTGGTGTGACAGCTCTGGGTGGCTCCTGCTCGGCAGCTCCGCTCCCCCATAGCAGCGGCGAGCTCCGGTGAAATGTCGGCTCTGCTCTGCTCGCCTTGCTCCGGGGATGGGTCAGAGAGATTGCTGGGTGAGAGGTGAGTCGAGTGGGTGCGTTTTGAGGCAAGAGGAGGGGTCTATTTATAACCCCAACAAGGAGAGAATCGGGGCATGGCTCCGGCTCGCCAACAACATCGCTACATGGTGCTATCGGCATGGCTGAGGTGTAGGTCCATGAAGGGCTCTTGGGAGATCGTCATGCGCCGCAGTGGCAGCGGTCACGGTCTCCATCGGTCGGGGGCGTCCATGCTCTGCTTGGGTACCGCGGGTGTTCGTCACGGCGTACGGTGGTCACAGGTAGCGTGGCGTGAAACAAGCGTGTCTGGGAGATCGCTGGCATCACGGCGAGGCATTTATGCAAGGAGAAGCGAGGCAGCGTGGTTGCGTGGAACGACTCGGCGCTGGCGTCTTCGGCATGGCGAATAGAGTAAATGGCGCGCTGCGCTAGGCGTCTCCTTGGAAGTCGTTGGCGGCGTGCTGGCCGGGTGTGATGAGGTCAAGGCTATCTCTTAGAGGTCGTGGACGAGGGCGGCGAAGTGTGTAGCGACACGTCCATGTCCGGTCGGCATGGCATGCTCGGGTACGGGCTGGCACTAGTCATTTGGGCGAGTGAGAGAGGCTCCACTGCACGGGCTGGTACTAGAGTGATCGTGGGCGAGTAGTGGAGGCTTAGTGTGGTACAGAGATGCTACGTGGTAGCTATGTACTATCTTGCTAAGTGCTTGATCAAATGGCCACAAGAGATAAACAATTGAATTTTCAAATTCTTTTTGGTGTGTGGGTTGGTCATAAGCTTGAGTGTCTCTGGTTGCAAGGATTTGTCAAGTGGAGAAAGTTTGGATAGTTTTCGAAAAATGGCTATCTTGATGCATACACTAGATGCAATTTTGAAAATTCCCTCTAATGGATTTGAAATTGTTCTAGTAAGTTTTGAAAGTTCACTTGTGTTCATTGTCACTTGGTCTAGCAAGGTGAGAAAATAAATGGAATTGTTTCTGTTTGAAATCATTTAATAGAGATGCCCAAAGTGGGCTAACTGTTAACTTTGGCAACAATGACCATTAGGTCATATGCTTTATATTTTAATTTTCTTTTGCTTTGGTTGTTTTGATTTGACCTAGATGATATTGTTTTAATCCTTAAACCCATTCTTATCATATATAACAAACAAACATGGCATAACATGCATTCATACAAGCGCACTCATAATTGTTTGAGATAAAAAGTTTTTGTTAACCCTAATTTTGGTTAATTGGAAAATGATATTATCCTTTTAATATTTTTGAGATGTTACAAACCTTCCCTCCTTAATCAGAATCTCGTCCCGATACTCAAGAAAAACTAGGAACTAAAAAGATTTGCTAACTCCGTCCTAATATAATCTTCTCGCTCCAGGTGACTTCTTCTTCAGTATGGTTGCTTCACTGGATCTTTAGAAACTTGATACTTCTGGTCCGGGTGGTTCTGAAGGCTTCTTCCAAAATACGAATGGGTACTTCACGATAGGTTAAATCCTTGTTGATATCCACGACTCGATGATCTATGTTCTTGAAAACGGTCTTCTCCGGGCGTCTAAGCATTCTGAAGTAACGAGATATGAAACACATCATGTACGGTGACGTCTCTTCAGGCAGTTCTAGCTGATAGGATACTTCTCCTCGGCGACTTAAAATCTTGCAAGGTCTGACATATCTGGGTGAAAGCTTCCCTTTGAGTTGAAAACGCTCCATTCCTTTCAAGGGTGATACTTTGAGATACACAAAGTCTCCGATTTTGAAGGTCAGGTCTCAACCTCTTTTGTCAGTTAACTTTTCTGTCTCGATTTAGCGGTCTTGAGGTGTTCACGGATCTTATGAACCTTCTCTTCGGCTTCTCTTAGGATATGCAGTGCATATATGATTCTCTCCTACTTGTGACCAATTGAAGTGCGACACTTTCTTCCATAGAAAACCTCAAATGGGGCCATTTGCAAACTAAGCTTGATAGCTTGTTGTATGAGAATTCTATGAAAGTCCCGGTCTTAGCATTTAGATCCATATTCTAGTACAGGCTCTCGGCATATCTTCTAAGTATCTTTTTACTCTTTCCGTTTGTCGGTGGTCTACATGGTGATAAGCTGTGCTTTGAAGTTCAGTTTGGATCCTAATCCTTCTTGGACTTTCTTCAAAACCTCGAGGTAAACTGGGTTCCTCGATCCGACACAATTGTCTTGGGGGTTCCATGCAGACTGACTATTCTAGCAATATACAACTCTGCTAGCTTTGGGCCTTGGTAAGTGGTCTTGAAGGGTATGAAATGAGCTACTTTGGATAGTCTATCCACTATGACCCAAATAGAATCATTTCCCCTAGTAGATGTAGGTAAACCGGTGATGAAATCCATTCCAACTGAATCCCATTTCCATTCCGGAATTTATAGCTTCTTGCAAAAGTCCTATGGGTCGATGGTGTTCTGCTTTGACTCTCTGAGAGATGTCACACTTGGCGATATAGCTTCTGACTTCTCTCTTCATTTTGTGCCACCAAAATTACTCCTTCAAGTCTTGATACATCTTCGTTCCTCCCGGATGAATAGAATAAAGAGTATCATGGGTTTCCAGAAAATGACTTGCTTCAACTCTGAATCTGCTGGCACACAGATGCATCCTTTATACCACAAAACGCCTTCTTCATCCTTAGTGAATCCGGGTACCTTTCCATCTACCGATATGACGCTTAATTCTGTTGATACTAGCATTTCCTTTTTGGGCTTCCTTTATCTGACTGATCAAAGTGGGTTGAAGTTCAATACTGGCTAGAAATCCTTCCCTAACTAGCTGCATTCTAAAATTCTCCAACTCCTCATGCAAACTTGGCTGGTCTTCCTTAATCATGGTGTTTAATCTACATGGCAGTCTGCTAAGAGCATCCGCTACCACATTGGCCTTGTCGGGGTGGTAGTGAATTTCAAGGTCATAATCCTTGATTAATTCTATCCATATCCGTTGCCTCATACTCGGTTCATACATTTGAAAATATACTTCAGACTATTGTGATCCAAATAAATCTCATAGCGGTTACCCATGAGGTAATGACGCCATGTCTTTAAGGCTAAAACTACGGCTGCCAGTTCTAAGTCATGGGTTGGATAATTCTGCTCATGTTTTTCAATTTGTCGGAATGAGATATGATATTACCTTGCCTTCCTGCATCAACACACATTTGATACCAATCTTGGATGCATCACAAAATACATCAAAAGGCTTCGTGATATCCGGCATGATCAAAATTGGGGCAGGAATCAATCTCTTCTTGAGCTCTTGAAAACTTGCTTCACATTTGTCCATCCATTCAAACTTCTTGTCTTTCTTCATGACTAGGTTATCGGCCTTGTGATTCTTGAAAATCCTTCAGCGAACTTCCGGTAATATCAGCTAATCCAAGAAATCTTGAGACTTTGGTTTGAGTGGTTGGGGCTTTCCATTCTTCAACATCCTTAATCTTGGCGGGATCAATGGCAACTCCTCCTGCCGACAGGATATGTCCTAGGAATCCTACTTCCTTTAATCAGAACTCACATTTGCTAAACTTGGCATACAACTGATGCTCTCTAAGGGTTTCAAGGATTGTTCTTAGGTGCTTCTCATGGTCCTCTTCCAACTTGGAGTAGATCAGAATATCATCGATAAAAATATTGACAAACTTATCCAAGAAGTTCATAAAAATCCTATTCATGAAATAAGCGGGGGCATTTTTCAATCCAAAGGACATGACATTGTACTCATACAATCCATATCGGGTAGTGAAAGTAGTCTTTGGGATATCCATTGCGTGGATCTTTAGTTGATGATAACCAGTTCTAAGATCAATCTTAGAAAACACTCTGGCACTAGTCAGCTGATCAAACAGATCTTCTATCTTCGACAGTGGGTACTTGTTCTTGATGGTAACGTCATTCAGCTTCCAGTAATTCGTACACAATTGGTTGGCACCATCTTTCTTATCCACAAATAAAACAGGTGATCTCCACGGCTATGCACTGGGTTGTATCTGACCTTTTCTCAACGTGTCGTCAAGTTGCTTCTTTAGGTCCACTAATTCGGCTCGGTTCATACTATAGGGTCTCTAGGTTATGGGTTCGGTTCCAGGAACTAGTTCAATGATAAACTCGATATCCGGATCTGGGGGCATACCGGGTAATTCATCTAGGAACACATCGGGTATTCATAGACTACTCTGACTTGGTCTAGGGTTGATTGGACTAAACTCTTGTTGCATTTGAATTGACAGGGAAGCGTCTTAGACACATGCTCTACTAATACTCCGGTGCTACTGGTCATGGTTATGGCTTTCTTGGCATAGTCTATTAATCCTTGATGTTTAGACATCCAATCCATTCCTAGTACTACATCAAACCTTTTATTCCAAGTACTATTAATTTGGCATAAAAATCTATTCCATGGATTACGATAAGCACGACCTTGCAAATTTTTCTATCTTTGGTGGTTGACCCATGTATTTGAACTATCATAACATGCTTCAAATTTTGGTTGAATCTTACTAGTGCATGCAAATTCTTACGCAACAAGCAGTGCGATGCTCTAGAATCAAACAACACTCTTGCAAGTCTTGAGTTAAGAAAACATACCTAGCATGACATCTGGCGCTTCTTGGGCTTCTTTTGCATTCATGTAGAATATTGCCCGATGCGGTTATGCGGGTTGCACAGGCAAACCTCTTTCTATCTTTGGACCGCAACGCACCTTTTTTTTAGGTAGGTGCGATGACATTGGTGGCTACAACAAGCTTCTTGGGCACTCATTGGAGTAGTGACCCATGACTCCACATTCAAAGCAGGTTATCATTGGCTTGTCCTTCGGCAATAAACGCGACATTGCTTCTAGTCCTTAGGGCAGTATTGTTGTTGTTGTTGTTGTGGTTCTTGGACCTTGGCGGTTACCTGCAGATTGAAGTTATGGGGTTGCGGTGTTGTTGTTGTTGTGTCCTTCGGGACTCGGGTTTCCTTCGGCATGATTGGGAAAGTTCAAACGGGACATAGGTGGCCGTTGGGTCTTGATGCCAATCCTGCTTGACAATGTAGGCGATACTTGGGTATGGTGGGGTCCAGGCTGGTGCATCATCTGGCTGACGGTTCACACTAAGCTTGATTGATCTTTCCTTCCATATGGATAGAAGAATCCACTAGAGATTCTAGGTCATCAAAAGGAATGTTGACTAACAACATGCATCTCATCATGCAGGCCATTCGAGAATCTTTCCTTCTTCTTTGCCTTGGTGTCAATCTCATCGGGGGCGTACCTAGCCAGAGACAGAAATTTGTCACGGTATTCTACCACGGTCATCCTTCCTTGCTTCAACTCCCTGAATTCATCCCTCATCCTGTTGATCAATCCTGGGGGCACATGAGTCCTCCTGAACTTTATCTTGAATTCCTCCCAAGTCATCATCTGTCCTCCATTCATTGTACGAGTGTTGTTCCACCATGATCTTGCATAACCTGCTAGATAGTGGGTGGCAAATAGTACTTTCTCTACAACATCTACTCCTGCAACTTCAAGTTGTTCTCCATTCATTGTAGCTTGATCATCAGCATCTAAGGGCTGTTCAGATTTGCTAAACATAGGAGGATTAGTGTTTTGAAAGTTCTTGAGCTTAGATCTGTGGTGATCCTGGATTCCATGGCCTTGGTTGTTGTGCGCCATCTGGGCGATCTGCTGAAGAGTGGATAGATTGGCTTGATGCTTGGCTCTACCAGCATCTCGATATGATACTAGCATTTGCAGAATCTGAAGCATTGGATCCTGGGATGAGCTGCTACCACTAGGGTTGCCGTGAGTCATCTGAAGATTGAGATAGATCATAAGGCAAGAGGGAAATTTCTATGGCTTATGGGTATGGTTCAAAAACTTTAAACTTGAGTATTACTAAGGTTTGAAAACCACAACTATTATTCCTTCATTCCAAGCAACACATTACAAACAACCATTCTAGCCAACTACCAAGCACATGGTTTTAAGAATCATTATGTCATTCTATGATACATTGGGACCGGATACAAACTCACAGCTACGACAGTGCTCTAGTGCGACTACTCATCATAGGAACTGGTGGGTTCTTCGTCATCTAGGAAGTCCTCATCCTCCTCGTCGGTGTGGAACTCCATGCTGATGTCCTCTAGATAGTCATCATCATCACTAAGGTAAGAGGTGATATCCCTATGAAGATCTTCACCTTCATCTTCCTTCTCCTCAAGCTGAACTTCTTGGTCATGGATGGTTTCTTCAAGAGTTGCTACCTTCTGGCGGAGGCGAGCAATGATGCGGTCCTTCTTGTCATGCTAGCGGCAAGTGTCTTGTGCTCTTTAGCTAGGATGGCGAGGTGTGGTTCTTCTACTGCTGTGATAGTGTGATTCTGGTTGGCGTAGGCACGGGCGTGGTCCAACTCCTTCTGAGTCTCTTGCAGCATGAAGTCGAGGTGATCTACATGGTGCTTCAGCTCCGGATGTCCTGGCATGGCCAAGGGTTGTCCCATAGAATCATGTCTTGCATAGTGAGCGAAGCGAGTGCCATTGATTTGGTTGATATTCTGCACACACAGACGGGCAAGTGCTTCCTGTATTGCTCTAGCTAGTCCATCCAGCCAGTTGTTCTCTCTCAAAGTGAACTGTATCTTCTCTGAGGTGGGTGGCTCCATCTTTCCTCTCAGATCTACAGCGATCAACCACTACAATTCTCCTCCTGGATGATCATTGAGTTGCGCTCCATAGAACTCGGGATGCGGGCGTCCAAGAAACTCCGCTAGCTGACTCTAGTCCCACTCGAAGATGAGATCTCCTCTGTTGCCCATCTGATAGAACTTTTTGTACTTGACTTCCATCTATAAGCAATTAGGATGAGTAAGTTAGTGAGGTGATCAAGTGTGTCACATTTTATGTAGAATTGCAAGAATTTTGAGAAACATGTGAACTCCTTTTTGAAAGAATCTCAAGGATAAGAGTGATAATAGGTTTCATAAATACTCACTTCCTTTGCTTTGAAACTATGTTTTCTTCGGACGTTCATTCTAACTAGGGTCTCCTGTGGTCAGGATTGGCTCTAATACCAACTTGTGAACACCCGGATTTTTAAGTCTAGATGCCTGTTATGTCGTACATCGCAATCCTAGGAATATCTGTTTTGTGGGACATAATAGAATTGATAGCATAGTACATCATCCATTACAAACCATAATAGTCTTACAAATAATTGATCTCATGATCAGGTCTTAATACACATCAAAGCGGCAGAAATAAACATAGTAGAGTCTCCATCTTCATTTTCACATGCAATGTTGACGATGGGAGATGATCCTAGTTATCATAGACGATCTGCTGTCCGTTCTCCGGATAGTCCTCTTCATAGTCTGGCCATGGGAATAGCCAGGGACAAAGCCATGAGTACTTTTAAAGTACTCGCAAACTATCACTAATGAAAGTAAGACAATTCTAGTAGGAATCCTAAGCTCTAGATTTGTTTGCAATAAGCTAGTTTTATTTCATAAGTACTTAGTATTAAAGCCTATTTTAGTTATCTAGATTACTCAAGTGGGAACCTAGTTTTCATTTCCACAACCCTATTGTGGTCAAGTCAAAGTCATCTTTCAAGTCACAAGTCATTTTTGAAACATCTGACAACGGAACAGTATGGCCTTCCAACTATCCATGACCGCGGACGCGGCTATTCAAATAGTTTGACCCTCTACAGAGGTGGTACACTTTCACCATAAAATTCGATACATGCATCAGGTATATCCCTGAATCATCATACTTGGTATGCGGATAATCAATCCTAACCTTTCAATTACACACCCTAATATAGGCACCTCCCCTATAAGTTTGGCCTCCTAGCCATGGCCATCCGCCATCCCAGAAACTACATAGCTAGACATTCATAGTCACAAGGTAGCCTTAGCTTAAAATCTTTTACAAGAGGAACCCATACTAAGACATATAAACTTCCAATTAAGCCCTACCCAAATCAGGTATTGTGGTTGTACGGTAAAGCTGGAATGGTATCGCATCCGAACCCAACCATCAGTTTTTATTCAAAGTAAAGGTGCATGCCTCATTCAGTATCGTCTCCAAATCATTGTGTTTCATAACACATGTCAAAACATTTCAATACAATGACTCATCATTCCAAGGTTTTCATAATCATTTGCTCCAAGTGTTCTCATCTAAAGTGATCAATATTAGTTTAGCACTACCAACTATCAATGAGGGTATCACTATTGAGGGGTGTTTGTAGAAGACCAACAAGTTTCCCTTAAGTGGATCACCCAAGGTTTATCAAACTCAGGGAGGAAGTGGTCAAAGGTATCCCTCTCAAGCAACCCTGCAATCAAGATACAAGAAGTCTCTCGTGTCCCCAATACACTTGTCAGGTGTATAGGTGCACTAGTTTGGCGAAGAGATAGTGAAATACATGTGGTATAGATAATTATAAGTGGTAATGGTGATAGAAAATAGCTTGATGGCGTGGAAAAGACTAAGTAAAACTGAAATAAAGATAGAAGCAAGAAACATGTAATAGATCTAATAGCAAGCAGTGTTTGATTGCTTAGAAACAAAACCGAGGATCATACTTTCACTAGTGAACACTCTCATATAAATATCTTTTCTTTATGATACTACTCTTAACTACTCTCCGGTTGGACACTCTAATCCATGGTAGGGTGATACATTGCAAATGTATCTATAATTTTTGATGTTCCATGCTTGGTTTTATCCACTTTCTTGTGTTTTGTTCCAACTTTGCAGTACTTTTCATATGATTTCTTGGACTAACCTATTAACAAGAGCCACGATGTCACTACCCGCTTTACGCTATTTTGGTTCGGGAAAGTCAGAAAATGAATATTCTCGAATTGGGCGGGACAAAAGCCAAAGTGCCTATTTTTCGGAAGGGATCAAGTGCAAGAATACGAGGCGGAGAGGGGCGAGGGCCGGCCACCACAGCCACGTGTGGCACTGGCCACGCCCGGTGGTGTGGTGGCTCCGGCACCCCTCGGCCTCTCCTGCCTATATATTACCCTCGGGCGAAAACCCTAAGTACAGATCAAAAATCCATGAAAGAGTGCATGCTTGCCCGTCATCTCCATCCCTAGATCGGGAGGATCTGAAGCTCTTCGGCACCCTGGAGAGGGAATTCACCACAGGCCTTCTTCATCACCATGCAAGCCTCCGGTGTGATGCGTGAGTAGTTCATCCTTGTACTACGGATCCATGTAGTAGCTAGATGGCTGGTTTCTCCTCCTTTGTGCTTTCATGTTTAGATCTTGTGAGCTCCGTTCATGATTAAGATCATCTATTTGTAAATCATACGTGTTGTGTTTGCGGGGATCTGATGGATATTGAGATGCTATATTAGATTGATTATTTATTCTATCATGTCTTTGTTATTTGAGATCTTGCATGCTTTCCGTTGTTAGTAGCTATCTTGGCCAAGTAGATGCTAGCAACTTCAAGAGATATGTTATGCTCGATAGTTGGTTCATGCCTCGTGTCTGGGAAGTGGCGAAATCTCTAAGGTACTAGATGTGCTGTTGCTACTAGGAGAAAACAACAATCCTTTGTTCATAGAACAATTGTATTGTTTACTTTACATGATTCATAAAGCAATAATCTGCTTGCAACTTAATACTAGAGTTCGGATGATAACCTGAAGGTGGATTATTAGTCATAGATGCAGTTGGATGGCAGTCTATGTATAATGTTGTAATGCCCAATCAAGTCTCAAAGGAGTCAAGATGATTAGTATATGCATGTATTGCTTTCTCGGTGTTTGTCAATTGCCCTGCTGTAATTTGTTCACCCAATGTGTTATCTATCTAAGGAGAGCCACCTCTAGTGTGTGGATCTCGGTCCTTTTCTTTACATACAATCTACAACTGTTTACTTCTTTGTGTTATTTTCTGCAAACTTTTACTTCTTTCCATTTGATCGTTTAATCCTTTGTTTTCCATAAAACCTGGTGAGATTGACAACCTCATGCAAGTTGGGGACAAAGTTACGTGGTTGTGTTGTGCGAGGTCTCCACGTTGCTACTAGCCATTAGTGCATACCTTAAGCTCAGACTAGTAACACCTTTGAGGTGTTTCCTTGCTCCTACTGGTTCGATTAAACCTTGGTTTCATAACTGAGGGAAACTTGTTGTTGTGCTCATCATACCTTCCTCTTGGGGTTCCCAACGAGCTCTACATCAACACTGCCAACAAGCATTTTTTACGGTGCCGTTGGCCGAGTCAGGACATCTTCACAAGGGAGTCCCTCATAACCAATCTCTTTACTTTGTTATTTTTGTTTTGCTTAGTTTTATTTTTGCTTTGTTTGCTTGTTTTGTTCTTCAAAAAACACAAAAAAATTAGATTTACTAGTTTGCTTTGTTATTTGAAAACCCAAAAAAATGACTACTCTTGAAAACACTAAGTTGTGTGACTTCACTAGCACCAACAACAATGATTTTATGAGCACACCTATTGCTCCACGTGGCTGAAAATACTTTCTTTGAGATAAAACCTGCTTTGCTCAATCTTGTTATGAGAGAACAATTTTACGGTATTGGTAATGAAGATGCTGCTTCCCATCTAAATAACTTTGTTGAACTTTGTGAGATGCAAAAGCATAGGGATATAGATGGTGATATTCTTAAACTGAAATTGTTTCCTTTCTCTTTGAGAGGAAAAGCTAAAGAGTGGTTGAATTCCTTAACTAGGAATAGTATTGATTCTTGGACTAAGTGCAAAGATGCTTTTATTGGAAAATACTATCCTCCTGCTAAGATTATATCCATGAGAAGTGAAATAATGAAGTTTAAACAACTTGATAATGAGAATGTTGCTCAAGCTTGGGAAAGAATGAAATCTTTGGTAAAGAATTTTCCCACTCATGGGTATTGTTTGGATGATCATCAAACTTTTTATCTGAGATTGAACTATTCTTCAAGGAACCTATTGGATTCTGCTGCTGGAGGTACCTTTATGACCATCACTTTGGGTCTTTAACAAAACTTGGACAATATGATGGTTAATTATTACGAATGGCATCTTGAGAGAGCTCCATAAGGTAAGAAGGTAAATTCTGTTGAGGAAACTTCCTCCTTGAGTGATAAGATTGATATTATTATGTCTATGCTTGTTAATGGGAAAGACCATATTGATCCAAATAATGTTCCTCTAGCTTCTTTGGTTGCTCAAGAAGAAATTTGATGTGAACTTCATAAGAAATGACAACTTTGGCAACAATGCTTATGGTAATAATGCTTATAGGAACAATTACGGTAACAACAATTATAAGCCTTATCCTCCTTATACCACTTATGGCTATAATGGTAAATCTGAATTACCTAGTGAAGGAAGAATTTTAGAAGTTGAAAGAGCCACTAAAAATTCATTCAAATGCAATATGAGAAAAATAAGCTATTTACTAAAACTATGGAGGAACAATCTATCATTTTGAAGAACATTAGCCATCAACTTGAGAGTCTAAATAGGGAAATTCCTGGTTTACAATTGAAACTCTCTAATGCTGAAAGAAATATATCATCTCTA
The DNA here is from genome assembly GCA_023614405.1 of Avena insularis. Classification (NCBI taxonomy): domain Eukaryota; kingdom Viridiplantae; phylum Streptophyta; class Magnoliopsida; order Poales; family Poaceae; genus Avena; species Avena insularis. The sequence continues at coordinate 110,138,983 of CM042684.1, forward strand.
TTTGAAGCTCAATCTTCATTGATTAATAAAATGGCTGCTAAACCCGAAATTAATGAGAATCCTTTGCAGCTACTAATGCTATACATGTAAATTGATGAAAATGTTGAACTATTAGCTGAATTACATGCCAAGTGGGAAAGAGAAGATGAAATTGCTAGAAACATTAGTGTTTCTACTATTACCACCACTAGTGTTGAGGCTAGCAATAGTTCTACTACTTTAGATGATCAATTTGATTTTGATCTTGATGGTTGCAACATCTCTTAAGTTATTAAGTTCCTACAAAAGCTTGCTAAAAGTCCTAATGCTAGTGCTATGAACATGGCTTTTACAAAACACATTACCGATGCTCTCATAAAGATTAAAGAAGAAAAGATGAAACATAAAGCTTCTATTCCTATAAAGCAAGAAGATGGTTGGGAACCCATCATTAATATGAAACGGAATGACTTTGATTTCAAAGCTTTGTGTGATCTTGATAGTAGTGTTTCTATTATGCCTAGAAGGATTTATGATATGCTTGATTTGCCTCCTCTTGAAGATTGCTATTTGAATGTCCCACTTGATGATAATGCTAAAAAGAAACTCATGATAAGTCTTAATGATGTTCTTATTATGGTTAACGAGTCCTATGTCCCTGTTGATTTCTGTGTTTTGGATGTTGAATACAATGCTTCTTGTCATATTACTTTGGGAAGACCTTTTCTTAGAATTGTTGGTGCCATCATTGATATGAAAGAAGGCACCATTAAATATCAACTCCCACTCAAGAAAGGTATAGAACACTTCCTAAAAGAGAAAAGATTTCTTTGCTTCTCCTATGAAAACAAAATTTGGTTTTAATGCTTCTTCATTTGAGAACACTTGATTCTTTCTTTGCTTCTTAAGCCTAACTTAAAGGCGTTAAAGAAAAGTACTTGTTGGGAGATAACCCAAGAGTTTTAGTTGAGTCTTGTAAGTTATTACCTCTGTAATAACATATCCTTATCCTTTTTATTTGCTTTTTGTGCCAAGAGTAACCTCTAATGATAGTGAAGTAATGATTGTGAAAGTTGCTGTCCCGAAACAGATTTTTGTGCTTCACCGTAAAAATTCCTGAGTGAGCTCTGTATGTCGGATTGAGCTGTAAATTTTTGTTCTTCTGCCCCAGGATGTTATATAACTTTCGTTAGTTCAACATTTTTTGATTTTAGCAACAAAAGGTCTTCGAAAAAATTCGTCTTTACCTGCTGGTCTGTTTTGACAGATTTCTGCCATTTTCTGCATTTGCTTCTTGTGGGTTCCTTTTTGAGTTCTTTTGGGGAATTGAGATTTTTTAGGGAAGTGCTACAGTAGCTAGTGTTCTAATGGAAGTTTATTTGGTGTTACAAATGAACCTTGAGACTTATTTATCTTAAGTGCACTAATGTTGCTAATGACATTGTGTGAAGTTTTGTATGAAGGAAAATTTTCAGGTGTATGGAAGGAATGAGTAATGAGATGAAGGATGGACTAAAGCTCAAGCTTGGAGATTCCACTACGTGTCACCCAAGAAATATCTAAGAAGTACAAAGCGTGAAACTTAGGATTCCCAAGGCATCCCTTCTTCATCAATAAAATTCTAGGTTCCTAAATGCTTCATTTTATTGTTTCATTTACAATTGTGTTTTTCTTGGGCGTCTTCTTTTTTATTTTTCATTATTGGTTTTTAGTTTGCTTGGTTTGCTTAGTTTTCTGAATAAGTTTGTTGGACCCCTCTTTCATACATTGATTTGCAATTAGTTTGGTTTGGTTTAGAAAAGAGTAGGAAAGCCCATGCGTATGTGGTAAAGAGCTAGTTTTTTTGTGGCTATGCTTTGTCATGCCGTGCTTGATATTATTTTGGCTTTATGCTTAGTATTCTTTGCTGTAGCATGACTTGTTATAAACAATTGAGATTGTAATGTGCCTTGGATGAATCATGCGTTGTTTAGCATATTAAAGCATAGTATAGTGGTATTCTCCTTTGATGCTTTATTTGGGTTGACTTGGCACATGATCCACACCATGTTATGGCCGTCACAAATCACCATAGCCTTTATGATCCTTTAGTTTTGAACTCGTAGTATCACTTTATGCTTTGATCAATGATGTTTTGTTGCTCTACATGATTATGGCCATTATTGCTCTCTTAGTTTGTCGCTCCCAGTCTTTTGCTAGCCTCCACAACCAAGTATGAGTTCCACTAATGCATCAACTCCCTAAACCAAGTTATTCCAAAGGTCCACCATACCTACCTGTTATCTTATGTTATTCCAAGTAATATTCATGGTTTTGTTTACCTTCCACTTGTTATGAGAAAACTAGTGATCGAAGCTCTCACGAACTTGATGGCACACTTTACTTTATTGCCTCTAATAAACTAACCATTGGGTCCTTCTTTGTTGCGTATATGCTTGCGCTTTATAAGTTGAAATTAAGCGAACCATGTTTTCATGGGGAGCGCTTTCAACATTGCACTTGTACTTTATACGTTGATATCATGTTCTTTTGCTTACGGATCGTGTGTGAAATAAAAGTGGAACTTGTAAGATCATGGAGTTTGTATGTGTGTTAGAGAAATGCAGGCCGCTAGCCTAAGCCATTCCTAATCATGGTGGAAACTGCAGCATCACCATAATGAGCACTCTATTAAGCATCCTCAATAAAAACCTATGCAAATAGCAAATAAAATATATCAGTGAGATGCTCATTATACGCTTGCCTTGTAATTTTGATTATGGGAAAGCTCCATTATCATGTGCAAGGGTACCCGTTGGCGGTTCTTAATGATACATATACTTACAATGACAGAGCTTACTCGTGACTGAAGTTGAGTAGCATGAGGATCGATCTTAAAGTAAGGGGCATGAGATTTAGGTTTATAACTTGTCAAGCATATCCATTAGTTGTGTCACTTTAACCTTAATCACCTTAAAGATGCTTATGATAGGGGCAATGAGAGCTGAAAACTATAAGTACCATAATTTTGGAATCTCTTTATGAGACTTGAATCCCTACTTCCTTTTACAAAGGCCTTTCTTCCACCATTATATTGTGTCTCCACCTTCTACCTTTATGCACCTACTTTGAGAGCATAGTGGCCATTCTTAGTTCTATGTGCATTGTCCTAGACTAGTTGATTGATGCATAACGATATTGCTTGTTTTAAACTATTGTATCTAGTCACTCTTATGAACTTTGAAGGTGTCCTATGCATTTATATTTGCTACTCTTTAGAGGAAAAAGCTGAATACTATTATGTTATGTTTTCTTTATGTGAAACAAACAAAGCGTCTTACAAACATGTTATTCATGATTCTTTTGTTTGTGCCTTTTCATGTTGCATCATAGTTTCTTTGCTTATTGCTGAAACTTTGTCTTTCATGTTATGATTGAAGTACTATGATCGACTTTGGTGTTTTGTAAATTCCTTGATCAAGTCTTTGATGGTGCATGTCACCTCAAAATTATTTCTATTTATCACTTACCTACTCGAGGACGACGGGGAGTTAGCTTGGGGATGTTGATACATTGCAAATGTATCTATAATTTTGATGTTCCATTCTTGGTTTTATCAACTTTCTTGTGTTTTTGTTCCAACTTTGGAGTACTTTTTCATATGATTGCTTGGACTAATCTATTAACAAGAGCCACAGTGCTAGTAACACTTTTGTTTTCTGCTAGTTTTAGATTCTAGGAAAGTGGAAAATGAATATTCTCAAGTGGATGGGACAAAAGCCAAAGTGCCTATTTTTCGGAAGGATCAAGTACCCGAATACGAGGCGGAGAGGGGCGGGGGCGGCCACACCACTGGCCGCGGCCCGGCTGGCCCCGCCAGGTGGTGTGGTGGCTCCGGCACCCCGGGCCTCTCCTTCCACCTATATATTGCCCTCGGCCGAAAACCCTATGTACGATCAAAATCCACGAAAGAGGCGTAGCGCCGTCATCTCCATCCCTAGATGGGAGGGATGCGAAGCTCTTTTGGTAGCCTGCTTGGGAGAAATTCACCACAGGCCTTCTTCATGCCACAAGCCTCCGGTGTGATGCGTGAGTAGTTCATCCTTGGACTACGGATGCATGTAGTAGCTAGATGGATGGTTTCTCCTCCTTTGTGCTTTCATGTTTAGATCTTGTGAGCTCCGTTCATGATCAAGATCATCTATTTGTAAATCATATGTGTTGTGTTTGCGGGGATCCGATGGATATTGAGATGCTATTTCAGATTGATTGTTGATTCTATCATGTCTTGTTATTTGATATCTTGCATGCTTTCGTTGTTAGTAGCTATCTTGGCCAAGTAGATGCTAGCAACTCAAATAGTATTTATGCTCGATAGTGGGTTCATGCCTCTGGTAATCTAGGAAGTAGCGGAAATTTCTAAGGTACTAGATGTCTTTGCTACTAGGGAGAAAACAACAATCCTTTGTTGATAGAACAATCGTATTATTCATACATGATTCATAAAGCAATAATCTGTTGCTTGCAACTTAATCTTGGAGGGGTTGAGATGATAACCTGAAGGTGGATTATTAGTCATAGATGCAGTTGGATGGCGGTCTATGTATAATGTTGTAATGCACAATCAAGTCTCAAAGGAGTCAAGATGATTAGTATATGCATGTATTGCTTTCTCGGTTTTTGTCAATTGCCCCGCTGTAATTTATTCACCCAACGTGTTATCTATCTAGGAGAGCCACCTCTAGTGAACTATGGATCGATCCTTTTCTTTATACAATCTACAGCTTTTGCTTCTTTGTGTTTACTTTACGCAAACTTTTACTTCTTTCCATTTGATCGTTTAATACTTTGTTTTCCACAAAACACGGTGAGATTGACAACCTCATCGCAAGTTGGGACAAAGTTACGTGGTTGTGTTGTGCGGTCTCCGCGTTGGTACTAGCACGGTAGTGCGCCTTGCTAAAGCTCAGCTAGTAACACCTTTAAGGTGTTTCCTTGCTCCCTCTTGGTTCGATTAAACCTTGGTTTCATAAGCGAGGAAACTTCTTTGCTTTGCTCATCATACTTTCCTCTTGGGGTTCCCAACGAGCTCTACATCAACACCGCCAACAAGCATTTTAGGCGCCGTGCATTGAGCCATCATAGAATATATGACACACCTCAAAGTTCGCTTTCCACATCTAGATAACCCCACCTTTGTCACCTTGAGCACTAGATGGTTCAAACAAACACCAAAATTTCATAAAGACATCCAACTCCAAATATAACTCATAACAAGTATTTGTAATCTCTAGCCTAAGTGCCACCATGGTGTACACCTTTGTCGACTTACACACATGGGGAGATGGAGATCTATTAAAGCACTTGAGTAGCAAGGTAGATCTATAGATTGAAGCCCATGATCTCAATAAGATCATGCATAGAGAGAGATGAACACATAGCTAGAGGTAAACCCTTAGCCTCAAGAGAACTTCCTCCTCACCATAGGAATCATCAATGGTGATGGACTTGGAGATGGCGGTGGAGATCGATGGAGATGGCTCAGGGGCACTTCCAGTCTGGGCGGTGCGGAATAGAGACTTTATGCCCAATCTCCCCTTCAGTGGTGATTAGGCGGCGATCTTGCCAAAACTTTAAGTGGATGGAGGCTTGTGATTTAGGGTTTTTGCATCGGAGGCATCTTATAAGCGAAGAGGCAAGGTCGGTGGGCGACCAGGGGCCCACACCACTGGTTGCAGCCAGGGCTAGCCAGCGCCACCATATGGTGTGGCCACCTGTGGCCCCTCTAAAATCTCGTCTTACGGCTCCATGAGTCTTCCGGTAAAATATCGACTTTGGCTTTTGTCCGTTCCAATTCGAGAATATTGATTTTACGACTTTCGAAGTAGAACCAAAAATAGCGAGGAAAAGCAGGGCAAGCGGCAACGCTGTGGCATCTTGTTAATAGGTTAGTCGAAGGAAAGTGTGTAGAAAGTACTCAAAGTGTGGACAAAACATAAGAAAGTAGATATAAACCAAGCATGTAACATCAACAGGTTATAGATCACGTTTGCAGCGTATCAACATCCCCAAAGCTTAACTCCTTGCTAGTCCTCTCGGTAGGTGAAGTGATAAAAAGAAAAGAATAATTTTTGAGGTGACAAGCACCACCACAAACTTGATCAAAGTATTTGTAAAAACATTGATAGTTGGGATCATAGTACTTCAACATATCATGAAAGACAAAGTTCTAACAATAAGACAAAGCAACTATGTTCGCAACATTAAAAAAACACAAACAAAAGATTCATGAATAACAAAAGCTTTGCCAAGGCGTTTGTTTATTGTTTCACATAAAACATAGCATAAGTGGCATTTTAAGCTTGTCCCTCATAGAGTAGCAAACATAAATGCATGGGACACCTTCAAAGTTCATAAGAGTAACTAGATACAAATAGTTTAAAACAAGCAATATCAAAGCTATGCATCCAATCAACAAGTCTTGGGACAATGCACATAGAACTAAAGAATAGCCACTATGCTCTCAAAGTAGGTGCATAAAGGTGAGAAGGTGGAGACTCAGCGTAAAAGTAGAAGAAAGGCCTTCATAGGAAAGGGAAGTAGGGATTCAAGTTTCATAAAGAGCATCCAAAATTATGGTACTTTTTTGGCTTTCAGCTCTCATTGCCCTATCATAAGCATCTTGAAGTGATTAAGGTTAAATTGAACAAAACTATGGTGTATATGCTTGTGAGTATAATTTGAAATCTCATGTCCCACTTGAATCTGAGGCCAGCTCCTCATGCTACTCAAGTTTAGTCACCCGGTAAGTTCTTATCATTTAGCAAGTACATGTGTGTATCATAGAGAACACGCCAATGAGGGTACCCCTTGCCTTGCGGGTGATCACGGAAGAATCCCCATATCAAAATGACCAAAAGGCAAGGACAACGAGCATCCTCAACAATCCTTCTTATTTACCATGGGAATATGGTGCTTTTCTCTCTTTCCTCTTTTCGCATATCTCTTTTTCTTTTTTTTCTCTTTTTTATCTCAATATCTGACTCTTTTTATAAGGAAAAGCAGCAGCTTCATGAGACAGCTCTCATTATGCTTCTGTTGCTAAGGTTTCCACCATGGCTAATATGGATTAGACCAGCTTGACCCGGTGTTTCTCTAACACATATACATAACTCCATGGACTTACAAGCTCCCTTTCATTTCACACCGAAAGGCGACATCCATAGACAAAAGAGCATGATATCGACTAGGTTACAAAGTACAAGTGCAATGTTGAAAAGCGTTCCCCCTTAATGACATAGTTACTAATCCCCAACAAATAAGTGTAAGCATATACAACATAGGCGACACAATGGTTCAAGTTTATTAAGGGCAAGAAAAGTAAAGTGTGCCATCAATGATTCGTGAGAGCTTTAATCATTAGTTTCTCATAACAAGTTTAATTTGGAAGGTAGAAAAAACATGAATGGGCTACTTGGAATAGCATATGCTGGTAGGTAGGTATGTGGACTCTTTGGAATAACTTGGTTTTGAGGAGTTGGATGCATGAGTGAAACTTCATTACGTTGATTCTGAGGCTAGCTAAAAAATGCGCGGGGCGACCAACTAAGAGGCGATAATGGCCATAATCATGCAAAGCGACAAAACATCATTAATTAAAGCATAAAGTGATACTACAAGTTGAAAACTAAAAGGATCATAAAAGCTATGGTGACTTGGGATAGTCATAACATGGTGTGAGCATGTGCCAAATAAACCCAAATAAGCGTCAAAGAAGAATACCACAATACTAGGCCTTAATATGCTAAAGCAACATATGATTCTTCAAAGGCACATTAAGCAATCTCAATTGTTTATAACATGTCATGCTACAACAAATGTAACATCCCAAAACAATAATCCAAGGTTATTAAGATCAAGTCATCAAAATTAGGATTAACAAAAACTTTTCAATTGAAATTATCAAAGCATTCATATGTGTGTGCATTTAAAATAAGGAGTTGTTTGAATTGCCATGTTTAAGTGATCCATTGCTTGTAAAAAAATGATTCTTAGGTAAAATAAAACATCATCTAGATCATCCCAAACAAATCCCAAAGAAAAACAAATCAAAATGAATAAAAAAGAAGCAAATGGTCATTTGTGCCATTTTAATCGGCTTGTAATGCCTACTTTGGCTATTCCCTAGTACTTTCGAAAACCTAACGAAACAATTATGGATCTTTGCACCCTTGATAGTACACATAATGTTGTACCAAGGCCCACTTACGTGCTCACCTTGAAACATTCAAATACTAGAAATTTAATTGATAGTTGAAAAATTGAATCTATTTCATATGGGAAGATCCACTAATTCAAAACCACTCAAATGAGCTCAGAATTTCAAAACCCAAGCACTTACAGAGTCTCAAGCTTATGCCTAGCACACCCACAAAAATCTTTTCATAATTCCAAACTGACTTTCTTGCGGCCATTTCATCAAACCCATGGCATGCATGAATTACACCTAATATCTAGCTTACTATTCTGAACAAGGTTTTGCACCCAATTCTCCTCAAAACACTCCCTCTATCTCCAAATGATCTAACCATGCCATTATCACCCCTCCCCCATACCCTAGTGGCCATGCCATGCCATGCCAAGGCACATGATGGTCGGCCAGAGCCATGCTCCTGATCTGATGGACCACCTCGCCCCTCTCACCATGTCTAGCAGCTAGCTCACCTCCCTTCGCCACTCTCACATCCCCTCCCCGAGCCAGGCAGGACCGTGGACCCAGCCACCGCCAAAGCGCCCGTCCACTTTGCTGTCTGCGCCATGCCCGTACAGCGCTTTGGCAGCCCAGCGCCCGACTGCAGCGTGTGAGGTGCTGCCCCTTGACCATGCAGCCCATCCACCCCGCCGCCCGCGACCAGGGCATCACCCAGGACATGCAGATTCGCCGCTAACGCCACGATCACCAAGCTTCGCCGTGGACACATGTGGTTTATGAAAAGAACACACATGCAATGACACTAGTTTTGGTTAATGAAAATATGAGACATGCAATGACTCTGGTGGATCCATATGTGGTTTGTGAGAAGAACAAATATAAAATGACACTAGGTTATGGTTAATGAAATATGAGACATGTAATGACACTACCTGTGGTTAATGAAAAACAGACATGCAATGACTCTGGTGGATTCATATGTGGTTTGTGAAAAAGAACACATGCAATGACTCTAGCTGTAGTTAATGAAAAGAAGACACATACAATGACACTAGTGGATCCATGTGGTTTGTGAGAAGAATGGACATGCAATGACTCTAGCTGTGGTTAATGAAAAGAACACACATCCAATGACGGTGGATCCATGTGGTTTGTGAAAAGAACACATGCAATGACATTGGTGCATCCATATGAGGTTTGTGAAAAGAACACACATGCAATGAATCTAGCTATGGTTAATAAAAATAACACACATGAAATGACACTGGTGGATCCATATGTGGTTTGTGAAAAGAACACACATGCAATGACTCTAGTTGTGGTTTATTAAAATAACACACATGCAATGACACTAGTGAATCCATGTCGTTTGTGGAAAGAACAGACATGCAATGACTCTAGCTGTGGTTGATGAAAAGAACACACATGCAATGACACTGGTGGATCCATATGTGGTTTGTGAAAAGAACACACATGCAATGAACTCTGGTGGATCCATACGTGGTCTATGAAAAGAACATACATGCAATGACACTAGTTGTGGTTAATGAAAAGAACACACATGCAATGACACTGGTGGATCCATATGTGGTTTGTGAAAAGAATAGACATGCAATGACTCTAGTTGTGGTTAATGAAAAGAACACACATGCAATGACACTGGTGGATCCATATGTGGTTTGTGAAAAGAACACACATGCAATGACACTGGTGGATCCATATGTGGTTTGTGCAAAGAACACATATGCAATGACTCTAATTGTGGTTTATTAAAAGAACAGACATGCAATGACACTACTTTTGGTTAATGAAAAGAACAGACATGCAATGACGTTAGTTGTGGTTAATGAAAAGAACACACATGGAATGACACTGGTGGATCCATATGTGGTTTGTGAAAAGAACACACATGCAATGAACTCTGGTGGATCCATATGTTGTCTATGAAAAGAACATACATTCAATGACACTAGTTGTGGTTAATGAAAAGAGCACACATGCAATGACACTGGTGGATCCATATGTGGTTTGTGAAAAGAACAGACATGCTATGACTCTAGCTGTGGTTAATGAAAAGAACACACATGCAATGACACTGGTGGATCCATATGTGGTTTGTGAAAACAACACACATGCAATGACACTGGTGGATCCATATGTGGTTTGTGAAAAGAACATACATGCAATGACTCTAGTTGTGGTTTATTAAAAGAACGCACATGCAATGACACTGGTGGATCCATGTGGTTTGTGAAAATAACAGACATGCAATTACTCTAGCTGTGGTTAATGAAAAGAACACACATGGAATGACACTGGTGGATCCATATGTGGTTTGTGAAAAGAACACACATGCTATGAACTCTGGTGGATCCATATGTCGTCTATGAAAAGAACAGACATGCAATGACACTAGTTTTGGTTAATGAAAATAACAGACATGCAATGACTCTGGTGGATCCATATGTGGTTTGTGAAAAGAACACACATGCAATGACTCTAGCTGTAGTTAATGAAAAGAAGACACATACAATGACACTAGTGGATCCATGTGGTTTGTGAAAAGAACAGACATGCAATGACTCTAGCTGTGGTTAATGAAAAGAACACACATGCAATGACACTGGTGGATCCATGTGGTTTGTGAAAAGAACACACATGCAATGACATTGGTGCATCCATATGAGGTTTGTGAAAAGAACACACATGCAATGACTCTAGCTGTGGTTAATGAAAATAACACACATGCAATGACACTGGTGGATCCATATGTGGTTTGTGAAAAGAACACACATGAAATGACACTGGTGGATCCATATGTGGTTTGTGAAAAGAACACACATGCAATGACTCTAGTTGTGGTTTATTAAAATAACACACATGCAATGACACTAGTGAATCCATGTCGTTTGTGGAAAGAACAGACATGCAATGACTCTAGCTGTGGTTGATGAAAAGAACACACATGCAATGACACTGGTGGATCCATATGTGGTTTGTGAAAAGAACACACATGCAATGAACTCTGGTGGATCCATACGTGGTCTATGAAAAGAACATACATGCAATGACACTAGTTGTGGTTAATGAAAAGAACACACATGCAATGACACTGGTGGATCCATATGTGGTTTGTGAAAAGAATAGACATGCAATGACTCTAGTTGTGGTTAATGAAAAGAACACACATGCAATGACACTGGTGGATCCATATGTGGTTTGTGAAAAGAACACACATGCAATGACACTGGTGGATCCATACGTGGTTTGTGAAAAGAACACATATGCAATGACTCTAACTGTGGTTTATTAAAAGAACACACATGCAATGACACTGGTGGATCCATATGTGGTTTGTGAAAAGAACACACATGCAATGAACTCTGGTGGATCCATACGTGGTCTATGAAAAGAACATACATGCAATGACACTAGTTGTGGTTAATGAAAAGAACACACATGCAATGACACTGGTGGATCCATATGTGGTTTGTGAAAAGAATAGACATGCAATGACTCTAGTTGTGGTTAATGAAAAGAACACACATGCAATGACACTGGTGGATCCATATGTGGTTTGTGAAAAGAACACACATGCAATGACACTGGTGGATCCATACGTGGTTTGTGAAAAGAACACATATGCAATGACTCTAACTGTGGTTTATTAAAAGAACACACATGCAATGACACTGGTGGATCCATGTGGTTTGTGAAAAGAACAGACATGCAATGAATCTAGCTATGGTTAATGAAAATAACACACATGGAATGACACTGGTGGATCCATATGTGGTGTGTGAAAAGAACACACATGCAATGAACTCTGGTGGATCCATATGTCGTCTATGAAAAGAAGAGACATGCAATGACACTAGTTTTGGTTAATGAAAATAACAGACATGCAATGACTCTGGTGGATCCATATGTGGTTTGTGAGAAGAACAGAAATGAAATGACACTAGTTGTGGTTAATGAAAATAACAGACATGTAATGACACTAGCTGTGGTTAATGAAAAGAACAGACATGCAATGACTCTGGTGGATTCATATGTGGTTTGTGAAAAGAACACACATGCAATGACTCTAGCTGTAGTTAATGAAAAGAACACACATACAATGACACTAGTGGATCCATGTGGTTTGTGAAAAGAACATACATGCAATGACTCTAGCTGTGGTTAATGAAAAGAACACACATGCAATGACACTGGTGGATCCATATGTCGTTTGTGAAAAGAACACACATGCAATGACTCTAGTTGTGGTTTATTAAAAGAACAGACATGCAATGACACTAGTGGATCCATGTGGTTTGCGAAAAGAATAGACACAATGAATCTAGCTGTGGTTAATGAACAAAACACACATGCAATGACACTGGTGGATCCATATGTGGTTTGTGTAAAGAACACACATGCAATGAACTCTGGTTGATCCATACGTGGTCTATGAAAAGAACAGACATGCAATGACACTAGATGTGGTTAATGAAAAGAACACACATGCAATGACACTGGTGGATCCATATGTGGTTTGTGAAAATAACAGACATGCAATGACTCTAGCTGTGGTTAATGAAAAGAACACACATGCAATGACACTGGTGGATCCATATGTGTTTTGTGAAAAGAACGCACATGCAATGACACTGGTGGATCCATATGTGGTTTGTGCAAAGAACACATATGCAATGACTCTAATTGTGGTTTATTAAAAGAACAGACATGCAATGACACTAATTTTGGTTAATGAAAAGAACAGACATGCAATGACTCTAGTTGTGGTTAATGAAAATAACACACATGGAATGACACTGGTGGATCCATATGTGGTTTGTGAAAAGAACACACATGCAATGAACTCTGGTGGATCCATATGTCGTATATGAAAAGAACATACATTCAATGACACTAGTTGTGGTTAATGAAAAGAGCACACATGCAATGACACTGGTGGATCCATATGTGGTTTGTGAAAAGAACAGACATGCAATGACTCTAGCTGTGGTTAATGAAAAGAACACACATGCAATGACACTGGTGGATCCATATGTGGTTTGTTAAAAGAACACACATGCAATGACACTGGTGGATCCATATGTGGTTTGTGAAAAGAACATACATGCAATGACTCTAGTTGTGGTTTATTAAAAGAACACCCATGCAATGACACTGGTGGATCCATGTGGTTTGTGAAAATATGAGACATGCAATGACTCTAGGCATGGTTAATGAAAAGAACACATGGAATGACACTAGTGGATCCATATGTGGTTTGTGAAAAGAACACACATGCAATGAACTCTGGTGGATCCATATCAAGTCTATGAAAAGAACAGACATGCAATGACACTAGTTTTGGTTAATGAAAATAACAGACATGCAATGACTCTGGTGGATCCATATGTGGTTTGTGAGAAGAACAGAAATGAAATGACACTAGCTGTGGTTAATGAAAATAACAGACATGTAATGACACTAGGCATGGTTAATGAAAAGAAACAGACATGCAATGACTCTGGTGGATTCATATGTGGTTTGTGAAAAGAACACACATGCAATGACTCTAGCTGTAGTTAATGAAAAGAACACACACACAATGACACTAGTGGATCCATGTGGTTTGTGAAAAGAACAGACATGCAATGACTCTAGCTGTGGTTAATGAAAAGAACACACATGCAATGACACTGGTGGATCCATGTGGTTTGTGAAAAGAACACACATGCAATGACATTGGTGCATCCATATGTGGTTTGTGAAAAGAACACACATGCAATGACTCTAGCTGTGGTTAATGAAAAGAACACACATGCAATGACACTGGTGGATCCATATGTGGTTTGTGAAAAGAACACACATGAAATGACACTGGTGGATCCATATGTGGTTTGTGAAAAGAACACACATGCAATGACTCTAGTTGTGGTTTATTAAAATAACACACATGCAATGACACTAGTGAATCCATGTCGTTTGTGGAAAGAACAGACATGCAATGACTCTAGCTGTGGTTGATGAAAAGAACACACATGCAATGACACTGGTGGATCCATATGTGGTTTGTGAAAAGAACACACATGCAATGAACTCTGGTGGATCCATACGTGGTCTATGAAAAGAACATACATGCAATGACACTAGTTGTGGTTAATGAAAAGAACACACATGCAATGACACTGGTGGATCCATATGTGGTTTGTGAAAAGAACACACATGCAATGACACTGGTGGATCCATACGTGGTTTGTGAAAAGAACACATATGCAATGACTCTAACTGTGGTTTATTAAAAGAACACACATGCAATGACACTGGTGGATCCATGTGGTTTGTGAAATGAACAGACATGCAATGAATCTAGCTATGGTTAATGAAAAGAACACACATGGAATGACACTGGTGGATCCATATGTGGTGTGTGAAAAGAACACACATGCAATGAACTCTGGTGGATCCATATGTCGTCTATGAAAAGAAGAGACATGCAATGACACTAGTTTTGGTTAATGAAAATAACAGACATGCAATGACTATGGTGGATCCATATGTGGTTTGTGAGAAGAACAGAAATGAAATGACACTAGCTGTGGTTAATGAAAATAACAGATATGTAATGACACTAGCTGTGGTTAATGAAAAGAACAGACATGCAATGACTCTGGTGGATTCATATGTGGTTTGTGAAAAGAACACACATGCAATGACTCTAGCTGTAGTTAATGAAAAGAACACACATACAATGACACTAGTGGATCCATGTGGTTTGTGAAAAGAACATACATGCAATGACTGTAGCTGTGGTTAATGAAAAGAACACACATGCAATGACACTGGTGGATCCATGTGGTTTGTGAAAAGAACACACATGCAATGACACTGGTGGATCCATATGTGGTTTGTGCAAAGAACACATATGCAATGACTCTAATTGTGGTTTATTAAAAGAACAGACATGCAATGACACTAATTTTGGTTAATGAAAAGAACAGACATGCAATGACTCTAGTTGTGGTTAATGAAAATAACACACATGGAATGACACTGGTGGATCCATATGTGGTTTGTGAAAAGAACACACATGCAATGAACTCTGGTGGATCCATATGTCGTATATGAAAAGAACATACATTCAATGACACTAGTTGTGGTTAATGAAAAGAGCACACATGCAATGACACTAGTGGATCCATATGTGGTTTGTGAAAAGAACAGACATGCAATGACTCTAGCTGTGGTTAATGAAAAGAACACACATGCAATGACACTGGTGGATCCATATGTGGTTTGTGAAAAGAACACACATGCAATGACACTGGTGGATCCATATGTGGTTTGTGAAAAGAACATACATGCAATGACTCTAGTTGTGGTTTATTAAAAGAACACACATGCAATGACACTGGTGGATCCATGTGGTTTGTGAAAATAACAGACATGCAATGACTCTAGCTGTGGTTAATGAAAAGAACACACATGGAATGACACTAGTGGATCCATATGTGGTTTGTGAAAAGAACACACATGCAATGAACTCTGGTGGATCCATATGTCGTCTATGAAAAGAACAGACATGCAATGACACTAGTTTTGGTTAATGAAAATAACAGACATGCAATGACTCTGGTGGATCCATATGTGGTTTGTGAGAAGAACAGAAATGAAATGACACTAGCTGTGGTTAATGAAAATAACAGACATGTAATGACACTAGCTGTGGTTAATGAAAAGAACAGACATGCAATGACTCTGGTGGATTCATATGTGGTTTGTGAAAAGAACACACATGCAATGACTCTAGCTGTAGTTAATGAAAAGAACACACACACAATGACACTAGTGGATCCATGTGGTTTGTGAAAAGAACAGACATGCAATGACTCTAGCTGTGGTTAATGAAAAGAACACACATGCAATGACACTGGTGGATCCATGTGGTTTGTGAAAAGAACACACATGCAATGACATTGGTGCATCCATATGTGGTTTGTGAAAAGAACACACATGCAATGACTCTAGCTGTGGTTAATGAAAAGAACACACATGCAATGACACTGGTGGATCCATATGTGGTTTGTGAAAAGAACACACATGAAATGACACTGGTGGATCCATATGTGGTTTGTGAAAAGAACACACATGCAATGACTCTAGTTGTGGTTTATTAAAATAACACACATGCAATGACACTAGTGAATCCATGTCGTTTGTGGAAAGAACAGACATGCAATGACTCTAGCTGTGGTTGATGAAAAGAACACACATGCAATGACACTGGTGGATCCATATGTGGTTTGTGAAAAGAACACACATGCAATGAACTCTGGTCGATCCATACGTGGTCTATGAAAAGAACATACATGCAATGACACTAGTTGTGGTTAATGAAAAGAACACACATGCAATGACACTGGTGGATCCATATGTGGTTTGTGAAAAGAATAGACATGCAATGACTCTAGTTGTGGTTAATGAAAAGAACACACATGCAAAGACACTGGTGGATCCATATGTGGTTTGTGAAAAGAACACACATGCAATGACACTGGTGGATCCATACGTGGTTTGTGAAAAGAACACATATGCAATGACTCTAACTGTGGTTTATTAAAAGAACACACATGCAATGACACTGGTGGATCCATGTGGTTTGTGAAATGAACAGACATGCAATGAATCTAGTTATGGTTAATGAAAAGAACACACAAGGAATGACACTGGTGGATCCATATGTGGTGTGTGAAAAGAACACACATGCAATGAACTCTGGTGGATCCATATGTCGTCTATGAAAAGAAGAGACATGCAATGACACTAGTTTTGGTTAATGAAAATAACAGACATGCAATGACTCTGGTGGATCCATATGTGGTTTGTGAGAAGAACAGAAATGAAATGACACTAGCTGTGGTTAATGAAAATAACAGACATGTAATGACACTAGCTGTGGTTAATGAAAAGAACAGACATGCAATGACTCTGGTGGATTCATATGTGGTTTGTGAAAAGAACACACATGCAATGACTCTAGCTGTAGTTCATGAAAAGAACACACATACAATGACACTAGTGGATCCATGTGGTTTGTGAAAAGAACATACATGCAATGACTCTAGCTGTGGTTAATGAAAAGAACACACATGCAATGACACTGGTGGATCCATGTGGTTTGTGAAAAGAACACACATGCAATGACACTGGTGGATCCATATGTGGTTTGTGAAAAGAACAGACATGCAATGACTCTAGTTGTGGTTAATGAAAAGAACACACATGCAATAACACTGGTGGATCCATATGTGGTTTGTGAAAAGAACACACATGCAATGACACTGGTGGATCCATACGTGGTTTGTGAAAAGAAAACATATGCAATGACTCTAGTTGTGGTTTATTAAAAGAACACACATGCAATGACACTGGTGGATCCATGTGGTTTGTGAAAAGAACAGACATGCAATGACTCTATCTGTGGTTAATGAAAAGAACACACATGAATGACACTGGTGGATCCATATGTGGTGTGTGAAAAGAACACACATGCAATGAACTCTGGTGGATCCATATGTCGTCTATGAAAAGAAGAGACATGCAATGACTCTGGTGGATCCATATGTGGTTTGTGAGAAGAACATACATGAAATGACACTAGCTGTGGTTAATGAAAATAACAGACATGCAATGACACTAGCTGTGGTTAATGAAAAGAACAGACATGCAATGACTCTGGTGAATCCATATATGGGTTGTGAAAAGAACACACATGCAATGACTCTAGCTGTAGTTAATGAAAAGAACACACATGCAATGACACTGGTGGATCCATGTGGTTTGTGAAAAGAATAGACATGCGATAACTCTAGATGTGGTTAATGAAAAGAACACACATGCAATGACACTAGTGGATCCATATGTGGTTTGTGAAAAGAACACACATGCAATGACTCTAGCTGTGGTTAATGAAAAGAACACACATGCAATGACACTGGTGGATCCATATGTGGTTTGTGAAAAGAAAATGCATGCAATGACGCTGCTCGATCAATATGTGCTTAATGAAAAGAACACACATGCAATGTCACTAGTGGATCCATATGTGGTTTCTGAAAAGAACACAAATGCAATGACACTAGATGTGGTTAATGAAAAGAACAGACATGTAATGACACTAGTGGATCCATATGTGGTTTGTCAAAAGAACACACATGCAATGAACTTTGGTGGATCTGTATGTGGTCTATGAAAAGAACAGACATGAAATGACACTAGTTATGGTTAATGAAAAGAACAGACATGCAATGACTCTGGTGGATCCATATGTGGTTTGTGAAAAGAACACACAAGCAATGACTCTAGATGTGGTTAATGAAAAAACACACATGCAATGACACTGGTGGATCCATATCTGGTTTGTGAAAAGAACAGACATGCAATGACTCTAGCTATGGTTAATGAAAAGAACACACATGCAATGACACTAGTGGATCCAAATGTGTTTTGTGAAAAGAACACACATGCAATGACACTGGTGGATCCATATGTGGTTTGTGAAAAGAACACACATGCAATGACTCTAGTTGTGGTTTATTAAAAGAACATACATGCAATGACACTGGTGGATCCATGTGGTTTGTGAAAAGAACAGACATGCAATGTCTCTAGCTGTGGTTAATGAAAAGAACACACATGCAATGACACTGGTGGATCCTTATGTGGGTTGTGAAAAGAACACACATGTAATGAAGTCTGGTGGATCCATATGTGGTCTATGAAAAGAACAAACATGCAATGACACTAGTTGTGGTTAATGAAAAGAACAGACATGCAATGAGACTAGCTGTGGTTAATGAAAAGAACACACATCCAATGACACTGGTGGATCCATATGTGGTTTGTGAAAAGAACACACATGAAATGACACTGGTGGATCCATATGTGGTTTGTGAAAAGAACACACATGCAATGAATCTAGTTGTGGTTTATTAAAAGAACACACATGCAATGACACTAATGAATCCATGTCGTTTGTGAAAAGAGCAGATATGCAATGACTCTAGCTGTGGTTGATGAAAAGAACACACATGCAATGACACTGGTGGATCCATATGTGGTTTGTGAAAAGAACACACATGCAATAAACTCTAGTGGATCCATACGTGGTCTATGAAAAGAACATACATGCAATGACACTAGTTGCGGTTAATGAAAAGAACACACATGCAATGACACTGGTGGATCCATATGTGGTTTGTGAAAAGAACAGACATGCAATGACTCTAGGTGTGGTTAATGAAAAGAACACACATGCAATGACACTGGTGGATCCATATGTGGTTTGTGAAAAGAACACACATGGAATGACACTGGTGGATCCATATGTGGTGTGTGAAAAGAACACACATGCAATGAACTCTGGTGGATCCATATGTCGTCTATGAAAAGAAGAGACATGCAATGAGACTAGTTTTGGTTAATGAAAATAACAGACATGCAATGACTCTGTTGGATCCATATGTGGTTTGTGAGAAGAACAGAAATGAAATGACACTAGCTGTGGTTAATGAAAATAACAGACATGTAATGACACTAGCTGTGGTTAATGAAAAGAACAGACATGCAATGACTCTGGTGGATTCATATGTGGTTTGTGAAAAGAACACACATGCAATGACTCTAGCTGTAGTTAATGAAAAGAACACACATACAATGACACTAGTGGATCCATGTGGTTTGTAAAAAGAACAGACATGCAATGACTCTAGCTGTGGTTAATGAAAAGAACACACATGCAATGACACTGGTGGATCCATGTGGTTTGTGAAAAGAACACGCATGCAATGCCATTGGTGCATCCATATGTGGTTTGTGAAAAGAACACACTTGCAATGACTCTAGCTGTTGTTAATGAAAAGAACACACATGCAATGACACTGGTGGATCCATATGTGGTTTGTGAAAAGAACACACATGAAATGACACTGGTGGATCCATACGTGGTTTGTGAAAAGAACACACATGCAATGACTCTAGTTGTGGTTTATTAAAAGAACACACATGCAATGACACTAGTGAATCCATGTCGTTTCTGAAAAGAACAGACATGCAATGACTCTAGCTGTGGTTGATGAAAAGAACACACATGCAATGACACTGGTGGATCCATATGTGGTTTGTGAAAAGAACACACATGCAATGAACTCTGGTGGATCCATACGTGGTCTATGAAAAGAACATACATGCAATGACACTAGTTGTGGTTAATGAAAAGAACACACATGCAATGACACTGGTGGATCCATATGTGGTTTGTGAAAAGAACAGACATGCAATGACTCCAGTTGTGGTTAATGAAAAGAACACACATGTAATGACATTGGTGGATCCATATGTGGTTTGTGAAAAGAACACACATGCAATGACACTGGTGGATCCATACGTGGTTTGTGAAAAGAACACATATGCAATGACTCTAATTATGGTTTATTAAAAGAACACACATGCAATGACACTGGTGGATCCATGTGGTTTGTGAAAAGAACAGACATGCAATGACTCTAGCTGTGGTTAATGAAAAGAACACACATGCAATGACACTGGTGGATCCATATGTGGTTTGTGAAAAGAACACACATGCAATGACACTGGTGGATCCATATGTGGTTTGTGAAAAGAACACACATGCAATGACTCTAGTTGTGGTTTATTAAAAGAACACACATGCAATGACACTGGTGGATCCATGTGGTTTGTGAAAATAACAGACATGCAATGACTCTAGCTGTGGTTAATGAGAAGAACACACATGTAATGATAGTGGTGGATCCATATGTGGTTTGTGAAAATAACACACATGCAATGACACTGCTGGATCCATATGTGGTTTGTGAAAAGAACACACATGAAATGACACTGGTGGATCCATATGTGCTTTGTGAAAAGAACACACATGCAATGACTCTAGTTGTGGTTTATTAAAAGAACACACATGCTATGACACTGGTGGATCCATGTGGTTTGTGAAAAGAACAGACATGCAATGACTCTAGCTGTGGTTAATGAAAATAACATATGCAATGACACTAGTGGATCCATATGTGGTTTGTGGAAAGAACACAGATGCAATGAAATCTGGTGGATCCATATGTAGTCTATGAAAAGAACATACATGCAATGACACTAATTGTGGTTAATGAAAAGAACACACATGCAATGACACTGGTGGATCCATATGTGGTTTGTGAAAAGAACACACATGCAATGAAACTAGTGAAAAGAACACACATGTAATGAAGTCTGGTGGATCCAGATGTGGTATATGAAAAGAACAGACATGCAATGACACAAGTTGTGGTTAATGAAAAGAATAGACATGCAATGACACTAGTTGTGGTTAATGAAAATAACAGACATACAATGACACTAGCTGTGGTTAATGAAAAGAACAGATGCAATGAATCTGGTGGATCCATATGTGGTTTGTTTTTTGAAAAGAACAGACATGCAATGACTCTTGTTGTGGTTAATGAAAAGAACAAACATGCAATGACACTGGTGGATCCATATGTGGTTTGTGAAAAGAACTGTCACATCCCAAATTTTAGATTTGGTCTTGCATATCATTCATTGCATCGCATCATATCTTACCATGCATTACCGTCGAGTAGAGAGGATCGACGAAACGCTATTTGCAAAACCCCGTTTCTCCTTCGCGAGGTTTCTGCGGGGAGGCTTGGAGGGCTTGCAACCACCCTGTAGGTTCGAGCTTTCGCTCAAACTTCGACTGAAGGTTGTTCCTCGGCGATCTGAACCCGTAGGCGCGAAAATCGCTCAATCGGAGTTCGTATGCAAAAGACTCGGACGTTTTAGTAAACCGAAAAGCGGTCCGAAAATCCGGACCGATTTCGAGTTGTAGTCGATTCTAGACCGTTTCTGTTTCAGTTTTTTTTTTTTTTCACGCGTGGGACTTCTTAAAGGCTGCCTCGTTTTCCGTGCCCACCTACCCCGCCAGACCTCCCGCGCGACCTCCTCCTGGTGCCGCGTGGCCGCTTGCCGCCTCCGGCCATCCGTCGCGTCATTGCGGGTTAAATCTCGCCGTCCTCTTTCCGTTCCGTGCTCGCGTCTCCATCCGTCGCCGCCAAGCTGCGCTGCAGATCGCCGCGCGTCTGTACGACGCGTTATTATTCCGGGAGCCGTAGTTGACCGTGTGTACTGCAGGAGTTTCCACGCCACCGGATCCGATCGTTGCCGCCGTCCGGAGCTCGCGGAGATTCGTTCGCCGTCCGTTCCGGTAAGACAGCAGCCACCGTCGGATCTCAGATCAGCGGCTTAGATCGTTCGTTGACTGGTCAGCACTCCAGATGTTGACTAGTCAGAGGCCCAGACGTTGACTGGTCAGGCCTTGATCAGCGCGATCATCGAACACGATTGGTCGGGTCAATTTCGTTAATCCTATTAGTTGGCAGATTTCGGTAGAATCTTGTAAATTGCGTAGAAATTAAACCGCTTGGCCAAAATTTGCAAATAAAATATGCACGCGTTCAGTGAGTTGTGTAGAATCTCGCTGTAGCTTTGGTTCAGACTTTTACTGTCAGGTTTAGTACAGTTTAATCAAACTAGTTAGTGGCCTTTTCGGAGTAATAAATTCGTAGTAAAAGTTTCGTAGCTCCAAAAATCGCGTATGATATGTCCCTGAACTTGTATGAACGAGGGGAATCTCATCGTGAAATAAAAAGATAGGCTTACAGTAAAAACTTCTGCAGTATTTGTCTAATGGCTTTCTGCAGTGTTTTAATTACTCGGGATGTTTTATAACTCCTTTTTGAGTAATTCCAATTGGTACTGTTTCTTATCAGCGATACCTATGCGGTAGATTTTTTCCAAGTTTTTACAAACAGTATACTACCGGTAGTGAATTATTTAAGTTCTAGCTCTAGTAGTGATCACCACTTTTGGTTAATAGTTTCCCTTGCGCCAAATCTATTTTCCATGCATGTATTCGGTAGTAATATGAATTAGTACTATGTGGTGCAGCTGTAGCACCAATTCACTTGCCGTTCTTGCATTCATGCATCATCTTTGTTGCATATGTTTGTGAATTGTTTGTTTATGAATGCAATTGTGTCGTGTAGATTGTGTGGAGTGCAACCCTTGCTCGTGTTTGGATTGTTCTTCCGACCGCTACAACCAAGGCAAGTAGATGCTACTTTGTTCATGATATCGTCCTACTATTTTCAATGCATTGTCGTGTATTTTGTAGATGCATGTGTAGGATGATACTATCGCTATGCTATGTCCTATTATGTGGTAGGGCTTTCCTTGTAGATGAACCACCGTTGTAGATGTGCTTAGCCATGCTATGTTGAACGAGGGCTGGGTTACATCATTGATACTTGTTTTCTCAAAGTATTGGTTTGTGAAAACTAAAAAAAAAACAACTTAATCAATGAATCCCCTGGGTGTGATGGTATTGATAATTTTTGGTGGTTTCATTGCGGAAAGGCACCCAGGTATCAAGAGAGAATGATTGGCTTCTTTATTGTGTAGCTTACGTGTACAACCATGTGCCAATAATGGAATGGGTGGTTGGTTGGACTTAGTAGGTTGTGGTAACTCGAACCCGCGTATCCAGAGATGTAGAATTTTGGTAGGTTGGACCGGTGCGCGTCGGGATTGAGGAGCTACTTCCCGAACAGTCTCTTCTTGGTCTTCTCCCTATCATCACCCAAAATGAGAGTGATGGTACGAGCTGGGCTGGCCAAGTCACATGGGTAAAGTGTACTAACCTCTGCAGAGTGTATAATCTAATCGATTAGCCGTGTCCCCGGTTATGGACATCTGAGTTGCTAGATATTGATTCCATGACATGTTTCTCGCTCATTCTAATTTCATAATTGTTTTAATCTTGTTGGGTTAACTTAATTGGGATCTTTTCAAAGAAAATTCAAAACTGTTTATGAAAGTAGGACAAATGTATTTGCAAATGCAAGCCAGACACAGCTCCACTTGCCAGATATGCATGTAGATGTTAGTATTATTGTCTCCATTTACTAGCTCTACTTGCCATACATTCCATGTATTGACCCTTCGGGGCTGTTGCGTTTTATGCTGCAGGTTATTCCGTTTCTGATTGATCGTAATAGGCCACGGTACTCCACTCGGCACTTGTTCACTTGTGGGCAATTTGAAGATTGGAGGATTTACTCGCTTTTGTTGCTACCTGAACAATTTGAGCTAGCTTTATGCTAAGCTTTTATATTGTAATAATGGTACTCTGGATCTTGTAGATCATGATACAGTTATTTGCTATGATTATCTATCTTACTCTATTGTGGGCCAATGAACCGATCCAGGATTGGCATGTCACATAAAACCACGGTCTTATCGAACCGGGGTGTCACGAGGATAGTATCGAGCCCGTGTGTACATGTAGGATCGTGACCTAGAATTGGATTAGGAAGCCATAGATTTATTAAAGCCTATATTAACTCTATCTTTCATCTTATGCCTTTCACCTCGTAAATTCTTACCATATGCTATTCTCACACTTTCCTCTTTACTTGATAGATGGGAGAAGTCAGGACTGAGTATGCCACCATGGAGTCACCAAGGCCCTTTGCAAGGATTAGCTCAGCTCTCATGATCATTGGGATTACTTGCCCATGTTCAAGGGAAGAAGGCTGTACACCTATGGATATGGAGAGGATGCATGGGAGATCACTACCTTCATATTCAGAGATGCCGCCTTGCCAAACCAGTGCACTTGATCTACACCAAGACCTCACAATCTGGGGACTTGGAATCAACAGCCATACATGAAGCCTGTCTGCTTGATTGCCATCAAGTCCGACACCTACTACCGGCAGATTCACCCTACCGTGACTATGGAAGGCGTGATGAAGATGGGAACATTGTGGTTACCAGGCGACAGGAACAACATGCCGCCCGTCGGAGGCACATAGAGGACATGGAAAGGAGAATGGAGCTCTAGCAGAGAAGGTGAGGATGATAAAGGAGATTGCAGATTTTACTAGCAATGGTATGGTGGTCCAAGGACAGGAGATTGACACTTTGCATGAAGCTGTGGGAGTTCTGGAGAATGCCACGATAGCGAGAGATGCAACCATAGCACATCTTCATGGTACTGTGCAGAGAACACCTGAACATACAGCAAAGCGCAAGGGACAATCCAGAAGGGATCAAACTATTGAAGCTATGACAGCCCAGTTGCCGCTCTCCAAGCACAGCTGAATCCACCCTCTGATGATGACAATGGAGATGATGGCAACAATGGGGATGATGATGACAGTGGAGATGATGATGATGAGGATGAGGATGATGATGATGGAGCGATGATGGTGGAGGAGATGAAGCTGCTGCAGTTGCAGCTGAGGATGAAGAAGAGGAGGATCCAGAAGAGGTGGAGTTTGACGTTTCAAGTGATGGTTCAGGAGAGGTGTACACTCCGCGCCATGGTTGTACCCTTGAGCGAGCGTAACGCATGACAGCGAGGACCTACCGCAAACCTCTTCAAGCAATAGATAGAAGTCCACCAATTAGTCCTCGTTAAGTAAATCGTTAGGATTATTCTCGATCGTTGTGATACTTAGTTCGTGTTAGTGTAAGAGTGTTTAGATGCTTATTTGTGTACTCCAATATCTCAGGAATTATTTGTGCAAATTATATGAAAGAGTTATGGCAATTTGGTTTACTATACGTATGTTGTTTTCGCTGCAGTTTTTCTGCTGATACAGCAGTACTGCGCGATTTTCATATTTTCTGGTAACTCGGAAAAATCTGAAAAAATTGGGCTGATGCGGAACTTCCTGTTCTATATGCACAAAATTGGCTTAATTTTCTGACGAGTTTAAGTCAGGCGGAAAAATTCGCGAACACAGCAGAACTGTTCTGTCAGAATTGCTGTTTTGTCATTTTGATGCTCAATTGTTTAGTTAACCATTGCCAACTCTTGCAAAACTATTTCAGTAGGTATATACTCCTAGGATAACACCTGGGATGTTGCTGGATCGCTTGTTTGTTGATGTGTTGCTTGCTTTTGATTGTCTGCGCTATTGTTTGTTGTTGTTTGATCATATGCATGGGTAGAATCCTATTGTAGTTGATTCTTTCTAAACTTACCTATGCTGAACCGCAGATGCCTCCCGCCGCCAACCCACTGAGTTGGAGCAGCTCATGGCAGCTCAGGCACAGCTGACCCAAGTGATGACCCAGTTCATGGCAAATCAGAACAATAACAATGGAAACAATCAGCCTCGGAGATGCTCTCACCAGATTTACGAGGCTAAGGCCAGCTAAGTTCTCTCTGCAACGGAACCAATGGTTGCTCTCGACTGGTTGCGTTCAGTCAACAAGGATCTAGTAACTGTCGGATGCCCTGATGCTGAGAAGGTAAGGTTCGCCGCTCACCTACTGGAGGGACCAGCCGCTTCTTGGTGGGACACATTTCAGATCACCCACCCTCTGAATACCGTGACTTGGGCTATGTTTGAGGAAGGTTTCAGGACCGACCACGTGTCTTCAGGAGTTACGAGCTGAAGAGGAAAGAGTTCATAACTTGCGCCAAACCAATCGCCCGTGGCGAGTACATTGAGGAGTTCAACAACCTGTCCCGTTATGCACTGAGGATGTTGACACGATGCAAAAAGAAGGAGAGATTCTGGATGGCCTCGGTGATGAGCTTTGGTCAGCTACTTGTGGTTCTTGCCCACTTTCCAGGAGCTCATGGACAAGGCCAGAATCTTGGAAGGAAGCACAAGCAAGTGGAGAACCGCAAGAGAAAGAACAACAATCACCACTCTGGCTCACACCACAAGTCTCGCACTTCATATGATGGATACTCCAAGCATGGAGGAAGTGACCATGGGAGCCATGACCGCCACCACCATGGAGGCGATGGACATCATCATGACAACCATAGGGCAGTCACCACAGCCACAAGGAGGACACTCTCACCACTCTGGAGGACACGGTGGACATGACCGCAACCGTGATCGCAATTTTGTGAAGAAGGATCTGAGTGAGGTGACATGCTTCAAGTGCAAGCGAAGGGACACTATCTTGACAACTGTCCGGAGAGGAAAGGACTGAAGCCAACCAGCGCGAGAAGCCACAGTGAACCACATGAATGTGGAGGAGATTCAGACAGGCGACCTTGTGATTGGTAAGTTTCAATCAACACTTACCTGCACTTATACTTTTCGATCTTTGGTGCATCGCATTCATTCATATCAAGGGCATTTGTGGATAAGTATAAGTTACCCTGAGTCTATGAAAAGGGCTATTAGAGTGAGTTCACTGGAGGAGATATGATAGCTAGCGGGATGCCGCGACTTGGTGTGAGGATTGGAACACACAACTTCATTAGACATTTGGTAGTGTTGGATTCACAAGGGTTAGATGTCATTCGGGTATGGATTGGATGTCTATGCATGGGGACACATAGATTGTGCACTGAGCTGTTTCACTCAAAACCGGATGGTAAGAGGATTAGATTCAAGTCACTGTCACGACCAAGAAGGTGTAAGTTGAATTCTCTTAAGGGGTTAGCATGGATCTTGTGCGGTGATTAGGGATTACCCGACGTGTTTCGGAAGAGCTTCGAGGATGCCACCCGAGATGTAGAGTTTCTTATCGACTGATGCCGGAACATGACCTATAGCAAAGAAACCATATAAGATGGATGTCGATGAGCTGAAGGAATTGAAGAAAGCAGTTGAAGGAACAAGCTGGAAAAGGATTCATTCAGCCTAGTGCGTCTTCATGGGGAGCACTGTTCTATTTGTGGAGAAGAAAGACGGCACCAAGAGATTAGTGGTGGACTATCGTCATTGAATGAAGTAACCATCAAGAACAAGTACCCTCTGCCGAACATAAATGATTTATTTGATCAATGGAAGGAGCAAAGGTGTTAACAAGATTGATCTGCGATCGGGCTACTTTCAATTGAAGATCCGGAAGGAGGATGTACCAAAAACCGCCTTCACCACTAGGTATGGTCTATATGAGTATCTGATTATGTCTTTTGGACTAACGAATGCCCTGCATATTTCATGACCATGATGAACAAGGTATTTATGGAGTATTTGGACAAGTTCGTGGTGGTGTTTATTGATGACATCTTGATATATTCAAGGATGATCTGAGCATGAGAAGCATCTGCGGTGATTATGGAGAAGCGAGAGAACACCAGACGCCAAATTCAGCAAGTGTGAATTCTGGCTTAACATGTTGGGTTTCTTGGACACGTAGTGTCGGAGAAGAATTCTTGTTGATCCAAACAAAGTGATTGCGATATGAGTGGGAAGCACCCAAGAATGCGGGAGAGATTGAAGCTTTTGGGACTTCTTGGATATTACGAAGGTTCATAGAAAACTTTTCTAAGATTGCTAAGCCGATGGTGAACTTGAAGAAGGAGAGGAAGTTTGAATGGTCGGATGTATGTGAAGCCAGCTTTCGAGGCTGAAGCGTCGACTAGTAATCGCGCTGCTACATGTTTACGGATCTTGAAGGATTTCCAAGTGTCTTGTGATGCTTCACGATAGGGACTTGGGAGTGTCTTGATGCAAGATGGGAGAGTAGTGTCATATGCCTCGACAACTCAAGCACCATGAGCGGAATTACCCCACACACGACTTGGAGTTAGCGTCGATGGTTCATGCGCTCAAGGTATGGAGGCATTACTTAATGGGAAAACAACGTGATGTGTACACCACAAGAGCCTGAAGTACATATTTACACAGAAGGAACTGAACATGAGACAAAGGAGATGGTTGGAACTTATCAAGGATTATGATATGAATCTACAATACCACCCAGGAAAGGCCAATGTAGTAGCAGATGCTCTGAGCCGGAAGGTTTATGCCAATGGATTGACAATTGGTGAATTGCCTGAGGATTTGTGCAAGCAATTCAAGGACCTTAGACTGGAGGTAGTATCTGAAGGGTACTTAGCAACAATGGAAGTCCAACCGACGCTTCAAGACAGAATCGAGAAGGCTCAAGTGGGAGACAAGGAAATAGAAGAAATAAAGGAGAAGATGAAGGAGAACCGGGAAAAGGATATTCGAGGATGAGCATGGTACCTTGTGGTATGGAGATCGTTTGTGTGTTCCCAACGATCACGAGATAAGGAAGTTGATTCTGCAGTAAGCTCATGACTCGCCATATTCCATACATCCGGGCAACACAAAGATGTATATGGATTTGAAGAGCAGATTTTGGTGGAACAACATGAAGGGAGATATCGCCAAGCATATTGCCCTATGTGATGTATGTAGCCGAGTGAAGGCAGAACACCAGAAGCCAGCAGGATTGCTGCAGCCGTTGCCTGTGCCGGATTGGAAATGGGATAGAGTGGGAATGGACTTTATCACAGATCGCCTTGAGACCAGGTCGGGATATGACTCTATTTGGGTAGTGGTCGACCATTTGACCAAGGTAGCCCATTTTATACCGGTAAAGACGACCTATACGAGTGCAAAGTTGGCCAAGATTTACATGGACAGGATTGTGTGCCTACACGGAGTTCCCAAGAGTATTGTCGATAGAGGCACCCAATTTACCTCACACTGGGCGCCCATTACTGCGAGTCACTTGGTACTAGATTGGAGTTTAGCACAGCGTTTCACCTGGTCGATGGAGCCAGAGGGTGAATCAGATTTTGGAGGACATGCTAAGAGCTTGCGCCTTGGCTCATGGTTCTAGTTGGGATGAGAATTTGCCGTATGCTGAGTTTTCCTACAACAATAGTTATCAAACCAGCATCAAGACGTCACCGTTCGATGTGCTATATGGGAAGCGGTGCGAACACCATTGCTATGGGATGGAGTAGGAGAACGTCGATTGTTTGGACCTGACTTGATCAAGGATCTTTGAGGAGAAGGTCGCCTTGATTAGAGACAGACTAAAGGTAGCACAATCAAGACAGAAGAGCTACGCCGGCGTAAGCGCAAGGAAGTGGTATATGAGATAGGTGATAGAGCATACCTCGAGTATCGCCATCGTGGAATTAAGAGATTTGGTATTAAGGGTAAGCCGGCACCTCGATTTATTGGACCGTATCGGGTCTTAGCGCATAAAGGAGAAGTTGCCTATCGGTTGGAGTTGCGGAGGCTCATGCTGCTGTTCACAACGTGTTCCACGTATCCCAGCTGAAGAAGTGCCATCCGGAGATGGTGGATACACCGTTGAGAGACACCGCATACGCTAGAGGAGGTTCACCGAGAACGATTTGACCTATGAGGAGAAACCGGTCAAGATTCAGGAGACAGCGAAAGGACTACCGTACCAAGACAATCAAGTTTTGCAAGGTGCAGTGGAGTCACCACACAAGAGGAAGCTACTTGGGAGCGTGAAGATGACATCGAGAGGACTACCCACACCTATTTGCTAGCGCGCCCGAATCTAGGGGCAGATTCATCTTAAGGGGGTTAGTCTTGTCACATCCCAAATTTTAGATTTGGTCTTGCATATCATTCATTGCATCGCATCATATCTTACCATGCATTACCGTCGAGTAGAGAGGATCGACGAAACGCTATTTGCAAAACCCCGTTTCTCCTTCGCTTCGAGTTTCCTGCGGGAGGCTTCAGAGGGGCTTGCTACAACCACCCCTGTAGGTTCGAGCTTTCGCTCAAACTTCGACTGAAGGTTGTTCCCCTCGACGATACGAACCCGTAGGCACGAAAATCGCTCCAATCGGAGTTCGTATGCAAAAGACTCGGACGTTTTAGTAAACCGTCGGAAAACGGTCCGAAAATCCGGACCGATTTCTGAGTTGTAGTCCAGTTCTGGACCGTTTCTGTTTCAGTTTTTTTTTTTTTTTTTTTTTTTCACGCGTGGGACTTCTTAAAGGCTGCCTCGTTTTCCGTGCCCACCAACCCCGCCAGACCTCGCAGCGACCTCCTCCTGCATCGTGCACCGCCGCCGCTTCGCCTCGCTGCCGCCGGCCACCCCTCCGTCTCCGGCCATCGTCGCGTCTGTTGCCGGGTTCGTCTCGCCGCCCTCTTTCCGTTCCCGTGCTCCGCGTCTCCATCCGTCGCCGCCAACTGCGCCCTGCAGATCGCCGCGTACGCGCACGCGTTTATTATTCCGGGAGCCGTAGTTGACCGTGTGTGTACTTGCAGGAGTTTCCACGCCACCGGATCCGATCGTTGCCGCCGTCCGGAGCTCGCCGAAGTTCGTTTCGCCGTCCGTTTCCGGTAAGACAGCAGCCACCGTCAGATCTCAGATCAGCGGCTTAGATCGTTCGTTGACTGGTCAGCACTCCAGACGTTGACTAGTCAGAGGCCCCAGACGTTGACTGGTCAGACGCCTGATCAGCGCCCGATCATCGAACCACGATTGGTAGGTCAATTTCGTTAATCCTATTAGTTGGCAGATTTCGGTAGAATCTTGTAAATTGCGTAGAAATTAAACCGCTTGGCCAAAATTTGCAAATAAAATATGCACGCGTTCAGTGAGTCGTGTAGAATCTCGCTGTAGCTTTGGTTCAGACTTTTACTGTCAGGTTTAGTACAGTTTAATCAAACTAGTTAGTGGCCTTTTCGGAGTAATAAATTTGTAGTAAAAGTTTCGTAGCTCCAAAAATCGCGTATGATATGTCCCTGAACTCGTATGAACGAGGGGAATCTCATCGTGAAATAAAAAGATAGGCTTACAGTAAAAACTTCTGCAGTATTTGTCTAATGGCTTTCTGCAGTGTTTTAATTACTCGGGATGTTTTATAACTCCTTTTTGAGTAATTCCAATTGGTACTGTTTCTTATCAGCGATACCTATGCGGTAGATTTTTTCCAAGTTTTTACAAACAGTATACTACCGGTAGTGAATTATTTAAGTTCTAGCTCTAGTAGTGATCACCACTTTTGGTTAATAGTTTCCCTTGCGCCAAATCTATTTTCCATGCATGTATTCGGTAGTAATATAAATTAGTACTATGTGGTGCAGCTGTAGCACCAATTCACTTGCCGTTCTTGCATTCATGCATCATCTTTGTTGCATATGTTTGTGAATTGTTTGTTTATGAATGCAATTGTGTCGTGTAGATTGTGTGGAGTGCAACCCTTGCTCGTGTTTGGATTGTTCTTCCGACCGCTACAACCAAGGCAAGTATATGCTACTTTGTTCATGATATCGTCCTACTATTTTCAATGCATTGTCGTGTATTTTGTAGATGCATGTGTAGGATGATACTATCGCTATGCTATGTCCTATTATGTGGTAGGGCTTTCCTTGTAGATGAACCACCGTTGTAGATGTGCTTAGCCATGCTATGTTGAACGAGGGCTGGGTTACATCATTGATACTTGTTTTCTCAAAGTATTGGTTTGTGAAAACTAAAAAAAACAACTTAATCAATGAATCCCCTGGGTGTGATGGTATTGATAATTTTTGGTGGTTTCATTGCGGAAAGGCACCCAGGTATCAAGAGAGAATGATTGGCTTCTTTATTGTGTAGCTTACGTGTACAACCATGTGCCAATAATGGAATGGGCGGTTGGTTGGACTTAGTAGGTTGTGGTAACTCGAACCCGCGTATCCATAGATGTAGAATTTTGGTAGGTTGGACCGGTGCGCGTCGGGATTGAGGAGCTACTTCCCGAACAGTCTCTTCTTGGTCTTCTCCCTATCATCACCCAAAATGAGAGTGATGGTACGAGCTGGGCTGGCCAAGTCACATGGGTAAAGTGTACTAACCTCTACAGAGTGTATAATCTAATCGATTAGCCGTGTCCCCGGTTATGGACATCTGAGTTGCTAGATATTGATTCCATGACATGTTTCTCGCTCATTCTAATTTCATAATTGTTTTAATCTTGTTGGGTTAACTTAATTGGGATCTTTTCAAAGAAAATTCAAAACTGTTTATGAAAGTAGGACAAATGTATTTGCAAATGCAAGCCAGACACAGCTCCACTTGCCAGATATGCATGTAGATGTTAGTATTATTGTCTCCATTTACTAGCTCTACTTGCCATACATTCCATGTATTGACCCTTCGGGGCTGTTGCGTTTTATGCTGCAGGTTATTCCGTTTCTGATTGATCGTTATAGGCCACGGTACTCCACTCGGCACTTGTTCACTTGTGGGCAATTTGAAGAATGGAGGATTTACTCGCTTTTGTTGCTACCTGAACAATTTGAGCTAGCTTTATGCTAAGCTTTTATATTGTAATAATGGTACTCTGGATCTTGTAGATCATGATACACGGTTATTTGCTATGATTATCTATCTTACTCTATTGTGGGCCAATGAACCGATCCAGGGATTGGCATGTCACATAGAGGCCACGGTCTTATCAGAACCGGGGTGTCACAAGAACACACGTGCAATGACTCTAGCTGTAGTTAATGAATAAAACACACATGCAATGACACTAGTGGATCCATGTGGTTTGTGAAAAGAATAGACATGCAATGACTCTAGCTGTGGTTAATGAAAAGAACACACATGCAATGACACTAGTGGATCCATGTGGTTTCTAAAAAGAACACACATGCAATGACAATGGTGGATCCATATGTGGTTTGTGAAAAGAACACACATGCAATGACTCTCGCTGTGGTTAATGAAAAGAACACACATGCAATGACACTGCTGGATCCATTTGTGGTTCTTGAAAAGAACACATATGAAATGACACTGGTGGATCCATATGTGGTTTGTGAAAAGAACACACATGCAGTGACTCTAGTTGTGGTTTATTAAAAGAACACACATGCAATGACACTGGTGGATCCATGTGGTTTGTGAAAAGAACAGACATGCAATAACTCTAGCTTGGGTTAATGAAAATAACACACATGCAATGACACTGGTGGATCCATATGTGGTTTGTGAAAAGAACACAAATGAAATGACACTGGTGGATCCATATGTGGTTTGTGAAAAGAACACACATGCAATGACTCTAGTTGTGGTTTATTAAAAGAACACACATGCAATGACACTAGTGGATCCATGTGGTTTGTGAAAAGAACAGACATGCAATGACTCTAGATGTGGTTAATGAAAATAACACACATGCAATGACACTGGTGGATCCATATGTGGTTTGTGAAAAGAACACACATGCAATGAACTCTGGTGGATCCATATGTAGTCTATGAAAAGAACAGACATGCAATGACACTAGTTGTGGTTAATGAAAAGAACACATATGCAACGACACTGGTGGTTCCATATGTGGTTTGTGAAAAGAATAGACATGCAATGGCTCTAGCTGTGTTTAATCAAAAGAACACACATGCAAGGACACTGGTGGATCCATATGTGGTTTTTGAAAAGAACACACATGCAATGACACTGGTGAAAAGAACACACATGTAATGAAGCCTGGTGGATCCATATGTGGTCTATGAAAAGAACAGACATGCAATGACACTAGGTGTGGTTAATGAAAAGAATAGACATGCAATGACACTAGCTGTGGTTAATGAAAATAACAGACATGCAATGACACTAGCTGTGGTTAATGAAAAGAACAGACATGCAATGACTCTGGTGGATCCATATGTGGTTTGTGAAAAGAACACACATGCAATAACTCTAGCTGTAGTTAATGAAAAGAATACACATGCAATGACACTGGTGGATCCATGTGGGTTGTGAAAATCACAGACTTGTAATGACTCTAGCTATGGTTAATGTAAAGAACACACATGCAATGGCACTCGTGGATCCATATGTGGTTTGTGAAAAGAACACACATGCAATGACTCTGGCTGTGGTTAATGAAAAGAACAAACATGCAATGACACTGGTGGATCCATATGTGGTTTGTGAAAAGAACACACATGCAATGACTCTAGCTGTAGTTAATGAAAAGAATAGACATGCAATGACTCTAGCTGTGGTTAATGAAAAGAACACACATGCAATGACACTGGTGGATCCATGTGGTTTCTGAAAAGAACACACATGCAATGACAGTGGTGGATCCATATGTGGTTTGTGAAAAGAACACACATGCAATGACTCTCGCTGTGGTTAATGAAAAGAACACACATGCAATGACACTGCTGGATCCATATGTGGTTTGTGAAAAGAACACACATGAAATGACACTAGTGGACCCATATGTGGTTTGTGAAATGAACACACATGCAATGACTCTAGTTGTGGTTTATTAAAAGAACACACATGCAATGACACTGGTGGATCCATGTGTATTGTGAAAAGAACAGACATGCAATGACTCTGGCTGTGGTTAATGAAAAGAACAAACATGCAATGACACTGGTGGATCCATATGTGGTTTGTGAAAAGAACACACATGCAATGACTCTAGCTGTAGTTAATGAAAAGAATAGACATGCAATGACTCTAGCTGTGGTTAATGAAAAGAACACACATGCAATGACACTGGTGGATCCGTGTGGTTTCTGAAAAGAACACACATGCAATGACAGTGGTGGATCCATATGTGGTTTGTGAAAAGAACACACATGCAATGACTCTCGCTGTGGTTAATGAAAAGAACACACATGCAATGACACTGCTGGATCCATATGTGGTTTGTGAAAAGAACACACATGAAATGACACTAGTGGATCTATATGTGGTTTGTGAAATGAACACACATGCAATGACTCTAGTTGTGGTTTATTAAAAGAACACACATGCAATGACACTGGTGGATCCATGTGTATTGTGAAAAGAACAGACATGCAATGACTCTAGCTGTGGTTAATGAAAATATCACACATGCAATGAAACTGGTGGATCCATATGTGGTTTGTGAAAAGAACACACATGCAATGAACTCTGGTGGATCCATATGTGGTCTATGAAAAGAACAGACATGCAATGACACTAGCTGTGGTTAATGAAAATAACAGACATGCAATGACTCTGCTGGATCCATATGTGGTTTGTGAAAATAACACACATGCAATAACTCTAGCTGTAGTTAATGAAAAGAATACACATGCAATGACACTGGTGGATCCATGTGGTTTGTGAAAATCACAGACATGTAATGACTCTAGCTATGGTTAATGTAAAGAACACACATGCAATGGCACTCGTGGATCCATATGTGGTTTGTGAAAAGAACACACATGCAATGACTCTGGCTGTGGTTAATGAAAAGAACAAACATGCAATGACACTGGTGGATCCATATGTGGTTTGTGAAAAGAATACACATGCAACGACTCTAGCTGTAGTTAATGAAAAGAATAGACATGCAATGACTCTAGCTGTGGTTAATGAAAAGAACACACATGCAATGACACTGGTGGATCCATGTGGTTTCTGAAAAGAACACACATGCAATGACATTGGTGGATCCATATGTGGTTTGTGAAAAGAACACACATGCAATGACTCTAGATGTGGTTAATGAAAATAACACACATGCAATGACACTGGTGGATCCATGTGGTTTGTGAAAAGAACAGACATGCAATGACTCTAGCTGTGGTTAATGAAAAGAACACACATGCAATGACACTGGTGGATCCATATGTGGTTTGTGAAAAGAACACACATGCAATGAACTCTGGTGGATCCATATGTAGTCTATGAAAAGAACAGACATGCAATGACACTAGTTGTGGTTAATGAAAAGAACACATATGCAACGACACTGGTGGTTCCATATGTGGTTTGTGAAAAGAATAGACATGCAATGGCTCTAGCTGTGTTTAATCAAAAGAACACACATGCAAGGACACTGGTGGATCCATATGTGGTTTGTGAAAAGAACACACATGCAATGACACTGGTGAAAAGAACACACATGTAATGAAGCCTGGTGGATCCATATGTGGTCTATGAAAAGAACAGACATGCAATGACACTAGGTGTGGTTAATGAAAAGAATAGACATGCAATGACACTAGCTGTGGTTAACGAAAATAACAGACATGCAATGACACTAGCTGTGGTTAATGAAAAGAACAGACATGCAATGACTCTGCTGGATCCATATGTGGTTTGTGAAAAGAACACACATGCAATAACTCTAGCTGTAGTTAATGAAAAGAATACACATGCAATGACACTGGTGGATCCATGTGGTTTGTGAAAATCACAAACTTGTAATGACTCTAGCTATGGTTAATGTAAAGAACACACATGCAATGGCACTCGTGGATCCATATGTGGTTTGTGAAAAGAACACACATGCAATGACTCTGGCTGTGGTTAATGAAAAGAACAAACATGCAATGACACTGGTGGATCCATATGTGGTTTGTGAAAAGAACACACATGCAATGACTCTAGCTGTAGTTAATGAAAAGAATAGACATGCAATGACTCTAGCTGTGGTTAATGAAAAGAACACACATGCAATGACACTGGTGGATCCATGTGGTTTCTGAAAAGAACACACATGCAATGACAGTGGTGGATCCATATGTGGTTTGTGAAAAGAACACACATGCAATGACTCTCGCTGTGGTTAATGAAAAGAACACACATGCAATGACACTGCTGGATCCATATGTGGTTTGTGAAAAGAACACACATGAAATGACACTAGTGGATCCATATGTGGTTTGTGAAATGAACACACATGCAATGACTCTAGTTGTGGTTTATTAAAAGAACACACATGCAATGACACTGGTGGATCCATGTGTATTGTGAAAAGAACAGACATGCAATGACTCTGGCTGTGGTTAATGAAAAGAACAAACATGCAATGACACTGGTGGATCCATATGTGGTTTGTGAAAAGAACACACATGCAATGACTCTAGCTGTAGTTAATGAAAAGAATAGACATGCAATGACTCTAGCTGTGGTTAATGAAAAGAACACACATGCAATGACACTGGTGGATCCGTGTGGTTTACGAAAGAACACACATGCAATGACAGTGGATCCATATGTGTTTTGTGAAAAGAACACACATGCAATGACTCTCGCTGTGGTTAATGAAAAGAACACACATGCAATGACACTGCTGGATCCATATATGGTTTGTGAAAAGAACACACATGAAATGACACTAGTGGATCTATATGTGGTTTGTGAAATGAACACACATGCAATGACTCTAGTTGTGGTTTATTAAAAGAACACACATGCAATGACACTGGTGGATCCATGTGTATTGTGAAAAGAACAGACATGCAATGACTCTAGCTGTGGTTAATGAAAATATCACACATGCAATGAAACTGGTGGATCCATATGTGGTTTGTGAAAAGAACACACATGCAATGAACTCTGGTGGATCCATATGTGGTCTATGAAAAGAACAGACATGCAATGACACTAGCTGTGGTTAATGAAAAGAACAGACATGCAATGACTCTGCTGGATCCATATGTGGTTTGTGAAAAGAACACACATGCAATAACTCTAGCTGTAGTTAATGAAAAGAATACACATGCAATGACACTGGTGGATCCATGTGGTTTGTGAAAATCACAGACATGTAATGACTCTAGCTATGGTTAATGTAAAGAACACACATGCAATGGCAATCGTGGATCCATATGTGGTTTGTGAAAAGAACACACATGCAATGACTCTGGCTGTGGTTAATGAAAAGAATAAACATGCAATGACACTGGTGGATCCATATGTGGTTTGTGAAAAGAACACAGATGCAACGACTCTAGCTGTAGTTAATGAAAAGAATAGACATGCAATGACTCTAGCTGTGGTTAATGAAAAGAACACACATGCAATGACACTGGTGGATCCATGTGGTTTCTGAAAAGAACACACATGCAATGACAGTGGTGGATCCATATGTGGTTTGTGAAAAGAACACACATGCAATGACTCTCGCTGTGGTTAATGAAAAGAACACACATGCAATGACACTGCTGGATCCATATGTGGTTTGTGAAAAAACCACACATGAAATGACACTAGTGGATCCATATGTGGTTTGTGAAATGAACACACATGCAATGACTCTAGTTGTGGTTTATTAAAAGAACACACATGCAATGACACTGGTGGATCCATGTGTATTGTGAAAAGAACAGACATGCAA
Organism: Avena insularis; assembly: GCA_023614405.1. NCBI lineage: Eukaryota > Viridiplantae > Streptophyta > Magnoliopsida > Poales > Poaceae > Avena > Avena insularis. The sequence continues at coordinate 110,178,138 of CM042684.1, forward strand.
TGACTCTAGCTGTGGTTAATGAAAATATCACACATGCAATGACACTGGTGGATCCATATGTGGTTTGTGAAAAGAACACACATGCAATGAACTCTGGTGGATCCATATGTGGTCTATGAAAAGAACAGACATGCAATGACACTAGTTGCGGTTAATGAAAAGAACACATATGCAACGACACTGGTGGATCCATATGTGGTTTGTGAAAAGAATAGACATGCAATGACTCTAGCTGTGGTTAATAAAAAGAACACACATGCAATGACACTGGTGGATCCATATGTGGTTTGTGAAAAGAACACACATGCAATGACTCTAGTTGTGGTTTATTAAAAGAACACACATGCAATGGCACTGGTGGATCCATGTGGTTTGTGAAAAGAATAGACATGCAATGACTCTAGCTGTGGTTAATGAAAAGAACACATATGAAATGACACTAGTGGACCCATATGTGGTTTGTGAAAAGAACACACATGCAATGAACTCTGGTGGATCCATATGTCGTCTATGAAAAGAACAGACATGCAATGACACTAGTTTTGGTTAATTAAAATAACAGACATGCAATGACTCTGGTGGATCCATATGTGGTTTGTGAGAAGAAAAGAAATGAAATGACACTAGCTGTGGTTAATGAAAATAACAGACATGCAATGACACTAGCTGTGGTTAATGAAAATAACAGACATGCAATGACTCTAGTGGATTCATATGTGGTTTGTGAAAAGAACACACATGCAATGACTAGCTGTAGTTAATGAAAAGAACACACATTCAATGACACAAGTGGATCCATGTGGTTTGTGAAAAGAACAAACATGCAATGACTCTAGCTGTGGCTAATGAAAAGAACACACATGTAATGACAGTGGTGGATCCATGTGGTTTGTGAAAAGAACACACATGCAATGACACTGGTGCATCCATATGTGGTTTGTGAAAATAACACACATGCAATGACTCTAGCTGTGCTTAATGAAAAGAACACACATGCAATGACACTGGTGGATCCACATGTGGTTTGTGAAAAGAACACACATGAAATGACACTGGTGGATCCATATGTGGTTTGTGAAAAGAACACACATGCAATGACTCTAGTTGTGGTTTATTAAAAGAACACACATGCAATGACACTAGTGGATCCATGTGGTTTGTGAAAAGAACAGACATGCAATGACTCTAGCTCTGGTTAATGAAAAGAACACACATGCAATGACACTGGTGGATCTATATGTGGTTTGTGAAAAGAACACACATGCAACGAACTCTGGTGGATCCATACATGGTCTGTGAAAAGAACAGACATGCAATGACACTAGTTGTGGTTAATGAAAAGAACACACATGCAATGACATTGGTGGATCCATATGTGGTTTGTGAAAAGAACAGACATGCAATGACTCTAACTGTGGTTAATGAAAAGAACACACATGCAATGATACTAGTGGATCCATATGTGGTTTGTGAAAAGAACACACATGAAATGACTCTAATTGTGGTTTTTTAAAAGAACACACATGCAATGACACTGGTGGATCCATGTGGTTTGTGAAAAGAACAGACATGCAATGACTCTAGCTGTGGTTAATGAAAAGAGCACACATGGAATGACACTGGTGGATCCATATGTGGTTTGTGAAAAGAACACACATGCAATGAACTCTGGTGGATCCATATGTTGTCTATGAAAAGAACAAACATGCAATGACACTAGTTTTGGTTAATGAAAAGAACAGACATGCAATGACTCTGGTGGATCCATATGTGGTTTGTGAGAAGAACATACATGAAATGACACTAGCTGTGGTTAATGAAAAGAACACACATGCATTAACACTAGCTGTGGTTAATGAAAAGAACAGACATGCAATGACTCTGGTGGAGTCATATGTGGTTTGTGTAAAGAACACACATGAAATGACTCTAGCTGTAGTTAATGAAAAGAACGCACATGCAATGACACTAGTGGATCCATGTGGTTTGTGAAAAGAACAGACATGCAATGACTCTAGCTGTGGTTAATGAAAAGAACGCACATGCAATGACACTGGTGGATCCATGTGGTTTGTGAAAAGAACACACATGCAAAAAACTGGTGGATCCATGACATGCAATGCCACTAGCTTTGGGTAATGAAAAGAACACACATGCAATGACACTGGTGGATCCATATGTGGTTTGTGAAAAGAACACACATGAAATGACACTGGTGGATCCATATGTGGTTTATGAAAAAACACACATGCAATGACACTAGTGGATCCATATGTGTTTTGTGAAAAGAACACAGATGCAATGACACTAGTGGATCCATATGTTGTTTGTGAAAAGAACACACATGCAATGACTCTGGTGGATCCATATGTCGTCTATGAAAAGAACATACATGCAATGACACTAGTTGTGGTTTATTAAAAGAACACACATGCAATGACACTGGTGGATCCATGTGGTTTGTGAAAAGAACAGACATGCAATGACTCTAGCCGTGGTTAATGAAAAGAACACACATGGAATGAAAGTGGTGGATCCATATGTGGTTTGTGAAAAGAACACACATGCAATGAACTCTGGTGGATCCATATGTCGTCTATGAAAAGAACAGACATGCAATGACACTAGTTTTGGTTAATGAAAATAACAGACATGCAATGACTCTTGTGGATCCATATGTGGTTTGTGAGAAGAACAGAAATGAAATGACACTAGCCGTGGTTAATGAAAATAACAAACATGTAATAACACTAGTTGTGGATAATGAAAAGAACAGACATGCAATGACTCTGGTGGATTCATATGTGGTTTGTGAAAAGAACACACATGCAATGACTCTAGCTGTAGTTAATGAAAAGAACACACATGCAATGACACTAGTGGATCGATGTGGTTTGTAAAAAGAACATACATGCAATGAATCTAGCTGTGGTTAATGAAAATAACACACATGCAATGACAGTGGTGGATCCATGTGGCTTGTGAAAAGAACACACATGCAATGACACTGGTGCATCCATATGTGGTTTGTGAAAAGAACACACATGCAATGACTCTAGCTGTGGTTAATGAAAAGAACACACATGCAATGACACTAGTGGATCCATATGTGGTTTGTGAAAAGAACACACATGCAATGACACTGGTGGATCCATATCTGGTTTGTGAAAAGAACACACATACAATGACTCTAGCTATGGTTAATGAAAAGACCACACATGCAATGACACTAGTGGATTCATATGTGGTTTGTGAAAAGAACGCACATGCAATGACTCTAGTTGTGGTTTAAAAGGACACACATGCAATGACACTGGTGGATCCATGTGGTTTGTGAAAAGAACAGACATGCAACGACTGTAGCTGTGGTTAATGAAAAGAACACGCATGCAATGACACTGGTCGATCCATATGTGGTTTGTGAAAAGAACACACATGCAATGAACTCTGGTGGATCCATATGTCGTCTATGAAAAGAATAGACATGCAATGACACTAGTTTTGGTTAATGAAAAGATTAGACATGCAATGACTCTGGTGGATCCATATGTGGTTTGTGAAAAGAACAGACATGAAATGACACTAGCTGTGGTTAATGAAAATAACTGACATGCATTGACACTAGCTGTGGTTAATGAAAAGAATAGACATGCAATGACTGTGGTGGATTCATATGTGGTTTGTGAAAAGAACAGACATGCAATGACTCTAGCTGTAGTTAATGAAAAGAACAGACATGCAATGACACTAGTGGATCCATGTGGTTTGTGAAAAGAACAGACATGCAATGACTCTAGATGTGGTTAATGAAAAGAACACACATGCAATGACACTGGTGGATCCATGTGGTTTGTGAAAAGAACACACATGCAATGACTGTGGTGGATGCATATGTGGTTTGTGAAAGGAACACACATGCAATGACTCTAGCTATGGTTAATGAAAATAACACACATGCAATGACACTGGTGGATCCATATGTGGTTTGTGAAAAGAACACACATGCAATGACTCTAGTTGTAGTTTATTAAAAGAACACACATGCAATGACACTGGTGGATCCATGTGGTTTGTGAAAAGAATAGACCTGCACTAACTCTAGCTGTGGTTAATGAAAAGAACACACATGGAATGACACTGGTAGATCCATATGTGGTTTGTGAAAAGAACACACATGCAATGAACTCTGGTGGATCCATATGTGGTCTATGAAAAGAACAGACATGCAATGACACTAGTTGTGGTTAATGAAAAGAACACACATGCAATGACACTGGTGGATCCATATGTGGTTTGTTAAAAGAACAGACATGCAATGACTCCAGATGTGGTTAATGAAAAGAACACACATGCAATGACACTGGTGGATCCATATGTGGTTTGTGAAAAGAACACACATGCAATGACACTGGTCGATCCATATGTGGTTTGTGAAAAGAACACACATGCAATGACTCTAGTTGTGGTTTATTAAAAGAACACACATGCAATGATACTGGTGGATCCATGTGGTTTGTGAAAAGAACAGACATGCAATGACTCTAGCTGTGGTTAATGAAAAGAACACACATGGAATGACAATGGTGGATCCATATGTGGTTTTGAAAAAACACACATGCAATGAACTCTGGTGGATCCAAATGTCGTCTATGAAAAGAACAGACATGCAATGACACTAGTTTTGGTTAATGAAAAGAACAAACATGCAATGACTCTGGTGGATCCATATGTGGTTTGTGAGAAGAATAGACGTGAAATGACACTAGCTGTGATTAATGAACATAACAGACATGCAATGACACTAGCTGTGGTTAATGAAAAGAACATACATGCAATGACTCTGGTGGATTCATATGTGGTTTGTGAAAAGAACACACATGCAAGGACACTAGTGGATCCATGTGGTTTGTGAAAAGAACAGACATGCAATGACTCTAGCTGTGGTTAATGAAAAGAACACACATGCAATGACACTGGTGGATCCATGTGGTTCGTGAAAAGAACACACATGCAATGACACTGGTGGATCCATATGTGGTTTGTGAAAAGAATACACATGCAATGACTCTAGCTGTGGTTAATGAAAAGAACACACATGCAATGACACTGGTGGATCCATATGTGGTTTGTGAAAAGAACACACATGCAATGACACTGGTGGATCCATATGTCGTCTATGAAAAGAAGAGACATGCAATGACACTAGTTTTGGTTAATGAAACGAACAGACATGCAATGACTCTGGTGGATCCATATGTGGTTTGTGAGAAGAACAGACATGAAACGACACTAGCTATGGTTAATGAAAATAACAGACATGCAATGACAGTAGCAGTGGTTAATGAAAAGAACGGACATGCAATGACTTTGGTGGATTCATATGTGGTTTGTGAAAAGAACACACACGCAATGACTCTAGCTGTAGTTAATGAAAAGAACACACATGCAATGACACTAGTGGATCCATGTGGCTTGTGAAAAGAATAAACATGCAATGATTCTAGTGGTGGTTAATGAAAAGAACACACATGCAATGACCCAGGTGGATCCATATGTGGTTTATGAAAAGAACACACATGCAATCACACTGGTGGATCCATATGTGGTTTGTGAAAACAACACACATGCAATGACTCTAGCTGTGGTTAATGAAAAGAACACACATGCAATGACACTGGTGGATCCATATGTGGTTTGTGAAAAGAACACACATGAAATGGCACTGGTGGAATCATATGTGGTTTGTGAAAAGAACACACATGCAATGACTCTAGCTGTAGTTAATGAAAAGAACACACATGCAATGACACTAGTGGATCCATGTGGTTTGTGAAAAGAACAGACATGCAATGACTCTAAATGTGGTTAATGAAAAGAACACACATGCAATGACACTGGTGGATACATTTGGTTTGTGAAAAGAACACACATGCAATGAGACCGATGGATGCATATGTGGTTTGTGAAAAGAACACACATGGAATGACTCTAGCTATGGTAAATGAAAAGAACACACATGCAATGACTACTAGTGGATCCATATGTGGTTTGTGAAAAAACACACATGAAATGACACTAGTGGATCCATATGTGGTTTGTGAAAAAACACACATGAAATGACACTAGTGGATCCATATGTGGTTTGTGAAAAGAACACACATGCAATGACTCTAGTTGTGGTTTATTAAAAGAACACACATGCAATGACACTGGTGGATCCATATGTGGTTTGTGAAAAGAACACACATGCAATGACTCTAGCTGTGGTTAATGAAAAGAACACACATGCAATGACACTGGTGGATCCATATGTGGTTTGTGAAAAGAACACACGTGCAATGACACTGGTGGATCCATATGTTGTCTATGAAAAGAACAGACATGCAATGACACTAGTTTTGGTTAATGAAACGAACAGACATGCAATGACTCCGGTGGATCCATATGTGGTTTGTCAGAAGAACAGACATGAAATGACACTAGCTGTGGTTAATGAAAATAATAGACATGCAATGACAGTAGCAGTGGTTAATAAAAAGAACGGACATGCAATGACTTTGGTGGATTCATATGTGGTTTGTGAAAAGAACACACACGCAATGACTCTAGCTATAGTTAATGAAAAGAACACACATGCAATGACACTAGTGGATCCATGTGGCTTGTGAAAAGAATAGACATGCAATGATTCTAGTTGTGGTTAATGAAAAGAACACACATGCAATGACCTTGGTGGATCCATATGTGGTTTATGAAAAGAACACACATGCAATGACACTGGTGGAACCATATGTGGTTTGTGAAAACAACACACATGCAATGACTCTAGCTGTGGTTAATGAAAAGAACACACATGCAATGACACTAGTGGATCCATGTGGTTTGTGAAAAGAACAGACATGCAATGACTCTAGATGTGGTTAATGAAAAGAACACACATGCAATGACACTGGTGGATACATTTGGTTTGTGAAAAGAACACACATGCAATGACACCGATGGATGCATATGTGGTTTGTGAAAAGAACACACATGGAATGACTCTAGCTATGGTAAATGAAAAGAACACACATGCAATGACTACTGGTGGATCCATATGTGGTTTGTGAAAAAACACACATGAAATGACACTAGTGGATCCATATGTGGTTTGTGAAAAAACACACATGAAATGACACTAGTGGATCCATATGTGGTTTGTGAAAAGAACACACATGCAATGACTCTAGTTGTGGTTTATTAAAAGAACACACATGCAATGACACTGGTGGATCCATGTGGTTTGTGAAAAGAATAGACATGCAATGACTCTAGCTGTGGTTAATGAAAAGAACCCACATGCAATGACACTCGTGGATCCAAATGTGGTTTGTGAAAAGATCACACACGCAATAAACTCTGGTGGATCCATATGTGGTCTATGAAAAGAACAGACATGCAATGACACTGGTTGTGGTTAAATAAAACAGCACACATGCAATGACACTGGTGGATCCATGTGGTTTGTGAAAAGAACCCACATGCAATGACACTCGTGGATCCATATGTGGTTTGTGAAAAGCACAGACATCCAATGACTCTAGTTGTGGTTAATGAAAAGAAAAGACATGCAATGACACTGATGGATCCATGTGGTTTGTGAAAAGAACACAGATGCAATGACACCGGTGGATGCATATGTGGTTTGTGAAAAGAACACACATGCAATGACTCTAGCTATGGTTAATGAAAAGAACACACATGCAATGACACTGGTGGATCCATATGTGGTTTGTGAAAAGAACACACATGAAATGACACTGGTGGATCCATATGTGGTTTGTGAAAAGAACACACATGCAATGACTCTAGTTGTGGTTAATTAAAAGAACCCACATGCAATGACACTGGTGGATCCATGTGGTTTGTGAAAAGAACAGACATGCAATGACTCTAGCTGTGGTTAATGAAAAGAACACACATAGAATGACACTGGTGGATCCATATGTGGTTTGTGAAAAGAACACACATGCAATGAACTCTGGTGGATCCATATGTCGTCTATGAAAAGAACAGACATGCAATGACACTAGTTTTTGTTAATGAAAAGAACATACATGCAATGACTCTGGTGGATCCATATGTGGTTCGTGAGAAGAATAGACATGAAATGACACTAGTTGTGGTTAATGAAAATAACAGACATGCAATGACACTAGCTGTGGTTAATGAAAAGAACAGACATGCAATGACTCTGGTCGAACCATATATGGTTTGTGAAAAGAACAGACATGCAATGACTCTAGCTGTAGTTAATGAAAAGAACACACATGCAATGACACTGGTGGATCCATGTGGTTTGTGAAAAGAACAGACATGCAATAACTTTAGATGTGGTTAATGAAAAGAACACACATGCAATGACACTAGTGGATCCATATGTGGTTTTTGAAAAGAACACACATGCAATTACTCTAGGTGTGGTTAATGAAAAGAACACACAAGCAATGACACTGGTGGATCCATATGTGGTTTGTGAAAAGAACACACATTTCAATGACACTGGTGGATCCATATGTGGTTTGTGAAAAGAACAGACATGCGATGAACTCTGGTGGATCAATGTGTGGTTTGTGAAAAGAACAGACATGCAATGAACTCTGGTGGATCCATATCTGCTTTGTGAAAAGAACACACATGTAGTGACTCTAGTTGTGGTTAATGAAAAGAACACACATGCAATGACACTAGGGGATCCATATGTGGATAATTAAAAGAACACACATGCAATGACACTGGTGGATCCATATGTGGTTTATGAAAAGAACACGCATGCAATGACACTGGTGGATAAATATGTGGTTAATGAAAAGAACACACATGCAATGACACTAGTGGATCCATATGTGGTTTGTGAAAAGGACACACATGCAATGACACTAGCGGTGGTTAATGAAAATATTAGACATGCAATGACACTAGTGGATCCATATGTGCTTTGTGAAAAGAACACACATGCAATGAACTCTGGTGGATCCATATGTGGTCTATGAAAAGAATAGACATGCAATGACACTAGTTGTGGTTAATGAAAATAACAGACATGCAATGACTCTGGTGGATCCATATGTGGTTTGTGAAAAGAACACACAAGCAACGAGTCCAGCTGTGGTTAACGAAAAAACACACATGCAATGACAATGGTGGATCCATATGTGGTTTGTGAAAAGAACAGACATGCAATGACTCTATCTATGGTTAATGAAAATAACACACATGCAATGACACTAGTGGATCCATATGTGGTTTGTGAAAATAACACACATGAAATAACACTGGTGGATCCATATGTGGTTTGTGAAAAGCACAGACATCCAATGAATCTAGCTGTGGTTAATGAAAAGAAAAGACATGCAATGACACTGGTGGATCCATATGTGGTTTGTGAAAAGAACACACGTGCAATGACTCTAGCTGTGGTTAATGAAAAGAACACACAAGCAATGACACTGGTGGATCCATATGTGGTTTGTGAAAAGAACACACATTTCAATGACACTGGTGGATCCATATGTGGTTTGTGAAAATAACAGACATGCAATGAACTCTGGTGGATCAATGTGTGGTTTGTGAAAAGAACAGACATGCAATGAACTCTGGTGGATCCATATCTGCTTTGTGAAAAGAACACACATGTAGTGACTCTAGTGGATCCATATGTGGTTAATGAAAAGTACACACATGTAATGACATTGGTGGATCCATATGTGGTTTGTGAAAAGAACACACATGCAACGAATCTAGATGTGGTTAATGAAAAGAACACACATGCAATGACACTGGTGGATCCGTATGTGATTTGTGTAAAGAACACACATTTCAATGTCACTAGTGGATCCATATGTGGTTTGTGAAAATAACACACATGCAACGACTCTAGATGTGGTTAATGAAAAGAACAGACATGCAATGAACTCTGGTGGATCAATGTGTGGTTTGTGAAAAGAACAGACATGCAATGAACTCTGGTGGATCCATATCTGCTTTGTGAAAAGAACACACATGCAGTGACTCTAGTTGTGGTTAATGAAAAGAACACACATGCAATGACACTAGGGGATCCATATGTGGTTAATGAAAAGAACACACATGCAATGACACTAGTGGATCCATATGTGGTTTATGAAAAGAACACACGTGCAATGACTCTAGCTGTGGTTAATGAAAAGAACACACAAGCAACGACACTGGAGGATCCATATGTGGTTTGTGAAAAGAACAGACATGAAATGACACTGGTGGATCCGTATGTGGTTTGTGAAAAGAACACACATTCAATGACTCTAGTTGTGGTTAATTAAAAGAACACACATGCAATGACACTGGTGGATCCATGTGGTTTGTGAAAATAACAGACATGCAATGACTCTAGCTGTGGTTAATGAAAAGAACACACATAGAATGACACTGGTGGATCCATATGTGGTTTGTGAAAAGAACACACATGCAATGAACTCTGGTGGATCCATATGTCGTCTATGAAAAGAACAGACATGCAATGACACTAGTTTTTCTTAATGAAAAGAACATACATGCAATGACTCTGGTGGATCCATATGTGGTTTGTGAGAAGAACAGACATGGAATGACACTAGCTGTGGTTAATGAAAATAACAGACATGCAATGACACTAGCTATGGTTAATGAAAAGAACAGACATGCAATGACTCTGGTCGATCCATATATGGTTTGTGAAAAGAACACACATGCAATGACACTAGTTGTAGTTAATGAAAAGAACACACATGCAATGACACAGGTGGATCCATGTGGTTTGTGAAACGAACAAACATGCAATAACTATAGATGTGGTTAATTAAAAGAACACACATGCAATGACACTGGTGGATCCATATGTGGTTTGTGAAAAGAACACACGTGCAATGACTCTAGCTGTGGTTAATGAAAAGAACACAGAGGCAATGACACTGGTGGATCCATATGTGGTTTGTGAAAAGAACACACATTTCAATGACACTGGTGGATCCATATGTGGTTTGTGAAAAGAACAGACATGCAATGAACTCTGGTGGATCAATATGTGGTTTGTGAAAAGAACAGACATGCAATGAACTCTGGTGGATCCATATCTGCTTTGTGAAAAGAACACACATGTAGTGACTCTAGTGGATCCATATGTGGTTAATGAAAAGTACACACATGTAATGACATTGGTGGATCCATATGTGGTTTGTGAAAAGAACACACATGCAACGACTCTAGATGTGGTTAATGAAAAGAACAAACATGCAATGACACTGGTGGATCCGTATGTGATTTGTGTAAAGAACACACATTTCAATGTCACTAGTGGATCCATATGTGGTTTGTGAAAAGAACAGACATGCAATGAACTCTGGTGGATCAATATGTGGTTTGTGAAAAGAACAGACATGCAATGAACTCTGGTGGATCCATATCTGCTTTGTGAAAAGAACACACATGCAGTGACTCTAGTTGTGGTTAATGAAAAGAACACAAATGCAATGACACTAGGGGATCCGTATATGGTTAATGAAAAGAACACACATGCAATGACACTGGTGGATCCATATGTGGTTTGTGAAAAGAACACGCATGCAATGACACTGGTGGATCAATATGTGGTTAATGAAAAGAACACACATGCAATGACACTTGTGGATCCATATGTGGTTTGTGAAAAGAACACACATGCAATGACACTAGCCGTGGTTAATGAAAAGATCAGACATGTAATGACACTAGTGGATCCATATATGGTTTGTGAAAAGAACACACATGCAATGAACTCTAGTGGATCCATGTGTGGTCTATGAAAAGAACAAACATGCAATGACACTAGTTGTGGTTAATGAAAAGAATAGACATGCAATAACTCTGGTGGATCCATATGTGGTTTGTGAAAAGAACACACAAGCAACAACTCTAGCTATGGTTAATGAAAAAACACACATGCAATGACACTGGTGGATCCATATGTGGTTTGTGAAAAGAACAGACATGCAATGACTCTAGCTGTGGTTAATGAAAAGAACACACATGCAATGACACTAGTGGATCCATATGTGGTTTGCGAAAAGAACACACATGAAATGACACTGGTGGATCCATACGTGGTTTGTGAAAAGAACAAACATGCAATGACTCTAGCTATGGTTAATGAAAAGAACACACATGCAATGACACTAGTGGATCCATGTGGTTTGTGAAAAGAACACACATGCAATGACACTGGTGGATGCATATGTGGTTTGTGAAAATAACACACATGCAATGACTCTAGCTATGGTTAATGAAAAGAACACACATGCAATGAAACTGGTGGATCCATATGTGGTTTGTGAAAATAACACACATGAAATGACACTGGTGGATCCATATGGGGTTTGTGAAAATAACACACATGCAATGACTCTAGTTGTGGTTTATTAAAAGAACACGCATGCAATGACAATGGTGGCTCCATGTGATTTGTGAAAAGAACAGACATGCACTAACTCTAGCTGTGGTTAATGAAAAGAACACACATGCAATGACACTAGTCGTGGTTAACGAAAATATTAGACATGCAATGACACTAGTGGATCCATATGTGCTTTGTGAAAAGAACACACATGCAATGAACTCTGGTGGATCCATATGTGGTCTATGAAAAGAACAGACTTGCAATGACACTAGTTCTGGTTAATGAAAAGAACAGACATCCAATGACTCTGGTGGATCCATATGTGGTTTGTGAAAAGAACACACAAGCAACTAGTCTAGCTGTGGTTAAAGAAAAAAAAACACGCAATGACAATGGTGGATCCATATGTGGTTTTTGAAAAGAACGACATGCAATGACTCTAGCTATGGTTAATGAAAAGAACACACATGCAATGACACTGGTGGATCCATATGTGGTTTGTGAAAAGAACACACATGCAATAACACTGGTGGATCCATATGTGGTTTGTGAAAAGCACAAACATCCAATGACTCTAGTTGTGGTTAATGAAAAGAAAAGACATGCAATGACACTGGTGGATCCATGTGGTTTGTGAAAAGAACACACATGCAATGACACCGGTGGATGCATATGTGGTTTGTGAAAAGAACACACATGCAATGACTCTAGCTATGGTTAATGAAAAGAATACACATGCAATGACACTGGTGGATCCATATGTGGTTTGTGGAAAGAACACACATGAAATGACACTGGTGGATCCATATGTGGTTTGTGAAAAGAACACACATGCAATGACTCTAGTTGTGGTTAATTAAAAGAACATACATGCAATGACACTGGTGGATCCATGTGGTTTGTGAAAAGAACAGACATGCAATGACTCTAGCTGTGGTTAATGAAAAGAACACACATAGAATGACACTGGTGGATCCATATGTGGTTTGTGAAAAGAACACACATGCAATGAACTCTGGTGGATCCATAAGTCGTCTATGAAAAGAACAGACATGCAATGACACTAGTTTTTGTTAATGAAAAGAACATACATGCAATGACTCTGGTGGATCCATATGTGGTTTGTGAGAAGAACAGACATGAAATGACACTAGTTGTGGTTAATGAAAATAACAGACATGCAATGACACTAACTGTGGTTAATGAAAAGAACAGGCATGCAATGACTCTGGTCGATCCATATATGGTTAGTGAAAAGAACAGACATGCAATGACTCTAGCTGTAGTTAATGAAAACAACACACATGCAATGACACTGGTGGATCCATGTCGTTTGTGAAAAGAACAGACATGCAATAACTTTAGATGTGGTTAATGAAAAGAACACACATGCAATGACACTGGTGGATCCATATGTGGTTTGTGAAAAGAACACACCTGCAATTACTCTAGCTGTGGTTAATGAAAAGAACACACAAGCAATGACACTGGTGGATCCATATGTGGTTTGTGAAAAGAACACACATTTCAATGACACTGGTGGATCCATACGTGGTTTGTGAAAAGAACAAACATGGAATGAACTCTGGTGGATCAATGTGTGGTTTGTGAAAAGAACAGACATGCAATGAACTCTGGTGGATCCATATCTTCTTTGTGAAAAGAACACACATGCAGTGACTCTAGTTGTGGTTAATGAGAAGAACACACATGCAATGACACTAGGGGATCCATATGTGGTTAATGAAAAGAACACACATGCAGTGACACTGGTGGATCCATATGTGGTTTGTGAAAAGAACACGCATGCAATGACACTGGTGGATCAATATGTGGTTAATGAAAAGAACACACATGCAATGACACTAGTGGATCCATATGTGGTTTGTGAAAAGAACACACATGCAATGACACTAGCCGTGGTTAATGAAAAGAACACACATGCAATGACACTGGTGGATCACTATGTGGTTTGTGAAAAGAACAGACATGCAATGAACTCTGGTGGATCCATATCTGCTTTGTGAAAAGAACACACATGTAGTGACTCTAGTTGTGGTTAATGAAAAGAACACACATGCAATGACACTAGGGGATCCATATGTGGTTAATGAAAAGAACACACATGCAATGACACTGGTGGATCCATATGTGGTTTGTGAAAATAACACGGATGCAATGACCCTGGTGGATCAATATGTGGTTAATGAAAAGAACAAACATGCAATGACACTAGTGGATCCATATGTGGTTTGTGAAAAGAATACACATGGAATGACACTAGCCGTGGTTAATGAAAATATTAGACATGCAATGACACTAGTGGATCCATATGTTCTTTGTGAAAAGAACATACATGCAATGAACTCTGGTGGATCCATATGTGGTCTATGAAAAGAACATACATGCAATGACACTAGTTGTGGTTAATGAAAAGAACAGATATGCAATGACTCTGGTGGATCCATATGTGGTTTGTGAAAAGAACACACAAGCAACGAGTCTAGCTGTGGTTAATGAAAAAACACACATGCAATGACAATGGTGGATCCATATGTGGTTTGTGAAAAGAACAGACATGAAATGACTCTAGCTATGGTTAATGAAAATAACACACATGCAATGACACTAGTGGATCCATATGTGGTTTGTGAAAAGAACACACATGAAATAACACTGGTGGATCCATATGTGGTTTGTGAAAAGAACAAACATGCAATGACTCTAGCTGTGGTTAATGAAAAGAACAGACATGCAATGACACTGGTGGATCCATGTGGTTTGTGAAAAGAACACACATGCAATGACACCGGTGGATGCATATGTGGTTTGTGAATAGAACACACATGCAATGACTCTAGCTATGGTTAATGAAAAGAACACACATGCAATGACACTGGTGGATCCATATGTGGTTTGTGAAAAGAACACACATGAAATGACACTGGTGGATCCATATGTGGTTTGTGAAAAGAACACACATGCAATGACTCTAGTTGTGGTTTATTAAAAGAATACACATGCAATGACACTGGTGGATCCCTGTGGTTTGAGAAAAGAACAGACATGCAATGACTCTAGCTGTGGTTAATGAAAAGAACACACATGCAATGACACTGGTGGATCCATATGTGTTTTGTGAAAAGAACACACATGGAATGAACTCTGGTGGATCCATATGTGGTCTATGAAAAGAACAGACATGCAATGACACTAGTTGTGGTTAATGAAAAGAACACACATGCAATGACACTGGTGGATCCATATGTGGTTTGTGAAAAGAACCGACATGCAATGACTCTAGCTGTGGTTAATGAAAAGAACACACATGCAATGACACTGGTGGATCCATATATGGTTTGTGAAAAGAACACACACGCAATGACTCTAGTTGTGGTTTATTAAAAGAACACACATGCAATGACACTAGTGGATCCATGTGGTTTGTGAAAAGAACAGACATGCAATGACTCTAGCTGTGGTTAATGAAAAGAACAGACATGGAATGACAATGGTGGATCCATATGTGGTTTGTGAAAAGAACACACATGCAATGAACTCTGGTGGATCCATATGTCGTCTATGAAATGATGCGACATGCAATGACACTAGTTTTGGTTAATGAAAAGAACAGACATGCAATGACTCTGGTGGATCCATATGTGGTTTGTGAGAAGAACAGACATGAAATGACACTAGCTGTGGTTAATGAAAATAACAGACATGCAATGACACTAGCTGTGGTTAATGAAAAGAACACACATGCAATGACACTAGTGGATCCATGTGGTTTGTGAAAAGAACAGACATGCAATGACTCTAGCTGTGGTTAATAAAAAGAACAGACATGCAATGACACTGGTGGATCCATATGTGGTTTGTGAAAAGAACACATATGCAATGACACTGGTGGATCCATATGTGGTTTGTGAAAAGAACACACATGCAATGACTCTAGTTGTGGTTTATTAAAAGAACACACATGCATTGACACTAGTGGATCCATGTGGTTTGTGAAAAGAACAGACATGCAATGACTCTAGCTGTGGTTAATGAAAAGAACAGACATGGAATGACAATGGTGGATCCATATGTGGTTTGTGAAAAGAACACACATGCAATGAACTCTGGTGTATCCATATGTCGTCTATGAAAAGATGCGACATGCAATGACACTAGTTTTGGTTAATGAAAACAACAGACATGCAATGACTCTGGTAGATCCATATGTGGTTTGTGAGAAGAACAGACATGAAATGACACTAGCTGTGGTTAATGAAAATAGCAGACATGCAATGACACTAGCTGTGGTTAATGAAAAGAACACACATGCAATGACACTAGTGGATCCATGTGGTTTGTGAAAAGAACAGACATGCAATGACTCTAGCTGTGGTTAATAAAAAGAACAGACATGCAATGACACTGGTGGATCCATATGTGGTTTGTGAAAAGAACACATATGCAATGACACTGGTGGATCCATATGTGGTTTGTGAAAAGAACACACATGCAATGACTCTAGTTGTGGTTTATTAAAAGAACACACATGCATTGACACTGGTGCATCCATGTGGTTTGTGAAAAGAACAGACATGCAATGACTCTAGCTGTGGTTAATGAAAAGAACACACATGGAATGACACTGGTGGATCTATATGTGGTTTGTGAAAAGAACACACATGCAATGAACTCTGGTGGATCCATATGTCGTCTATGAAAAGAATAGACATGCAATGACACTAGTTTTGGTTAATGAAAAGAACATACATGCAATGACTCTGGTGGATCCATATGTGGTTTGTGAAAAGAACACATATGCAATGACACTGGTGGATCCATATGTGGTTTGTGAAAAGAACACACATGCAATGACTCTAGTTGTGGTTTATTAAAAGAACACACATGCAATGACACTAGTGCATCCATGTGGTTTATGAAAAGAACAGACATGCAATGAGTCTAGATGTGGTTAATAAAAAGAACACACATGGAATGACACTGGTGGATCTATATGTGGTTTGTGAAAAGAACTGTAGCATCCCAATTGTCTAACAATTGTAATGCTACTTGGTCTAGTAATATAATGGCTACTTCAAATATATAATTGTTGCATCATCGTTATATCATGCTCATGTCATCATGCCACCTTGCATTTGAGCATCATATAAAACCCTTTTTCATTTGGTTCTTATCTCATATGCATTATTAACTGTATTTGTCTCTTGATATTGTATTTGGTTGTTGATATATTGTTTAAATGCCCAAGCTGAGTTGGGGGCATATCTTTTATTAACTCCACCACTTTTCTTGTCATCACCCCATCATTCCACCATTCCACCATATATGGGCATGGCAACTTATTTGGTTTTACCTCTAGCTCATGTGGGTTGGGATGGATCCACTTCTATCTCCACATGCTCTTATAGATGCACCATATTGTTTTCACATTATTGGTTTATGAGAGCCACATGGCCACCTTTGCATACCTTGTGAGTGGAACCTTTTTCCTAGCTTCCATATGGGTTGTTTTGGGGTTTTATCATGTTGGGATATTTTTGGGCTTACTAAATACCTAGTGGCACATACACACTAGCAAATCCCATTTCTATCCAAACATGGTCATCTCCATCTACTCCACATGGGGGCATCCTTTCAATTCTTTGCTTGGCTTCATTCCACTTTTGGAAATGCATATGGATAATGCCATGTTTATTAATTTGTTTCACAAGGTTAAAAACATGGCATTGATTAATTGCATGGGCCATGCAACCATCTTCAACTTTATTCCTTCTTTGCTTTATTTGGATTTTTGGGGTGAACCATCTCACCTCTCATCTCTCCCTCCCTCCTTTTGGCATGATCTAGTTTGATCTTGCTTAAACCATATCACCACATCTCTCTCTCTCTCCTTTCCACATGTTCTTGCTTGCTCTAGTTTGGAGCATGCTAGCTTCAAAAAAAAAAAACCTAATCCATCAACCTCCCTCTCTTATCCTCTATCTATCACCTACCCCATCATCACCATACCCTCTCTACCACCATCTCTCACCTAAGCTAAACCCTAAACCTAACCCTCCATCTAACCCATGACCTACCCTAGCTACCACCTCTCCCCCTTGGCCTCTCCTCTCTCACCTAGCAGGCCCACAGGCTACCCTCTCCCCGGTCCCACACCTCATCTACTCCTCTCTCTCTACCCCAACCCTAAACAAACCCTACCAGGCTCCCCTATCTAGCCGAGCCTCCCTCTCCTCCTTACTCCTCTCTCCCCGCATGACCCACACCGAACCACCTCCTTGGCCTCACCACAGCCCCCACCTTGACTCCCTAACCTGCCATGCCTTGCCCGTGAGCATGTGAAGGAGGAGAGGAAAAGTGGCGAGCCACCTTTCCATCTACCCCTCCCACGGCACCTACCTCCCCTCTCCTTTATCACCTCTGCCGCCCTGCTACCCCAGATCTACCCAGGCCGTGCCCTCTCCTCCTTCCTCTCCACCACCCACTCTCTCGTCGGCCACCGTCGGTGTCCACCGAACTCTCGAACAGACGGTGGCGTGGCGCTCTGGGTGGGAAGACCAAGGCCCTCCACTCCATCACCTGTCTGGCAGTGCCGAGGAGGAGCACGGAGCAAGAACACAGCAGGCCTGCCGCCAAACCCTAGCCGCCGGTCTGCGTGTCGCCACCAACCGCCCGCTCCCGATCCGAAGCGCCACCGACCTAACCACGGTGAGCTACGACCTCTGGACATGCTCCGCCTCGCCATCATCGCCTAGATCCACCGGCCCTTCCGTCGAGCGCTCGCAGAGCACCGTCGCTCGCTGCTGTCCGCTCGCGCCCGCACAGCGTAGCACCCTAACTAGGCCCCGTCCACCCTCCTGACAACTACCCGCCCTAGCCTAACGGTAGCCGCCCCTGCAAGCCCAGTCGCGGGATCGAAGCCCCGTCTGTACGCCTTGCCGCCGTCGGTTCGTCGAGAGAGGAAGAAAACAGTGTCGCGGCGTCGTTTTGCGAAAACCCCCGCCTCTTTTCGGCTAAACCAGCGGTACCGAGCCCACTGTCACCTCGGTGCCCTTTCGCAAGAAACCCACAAGTTCGACCATCACAGACCAGTCCCCCGCCCGGCTTGCCCACGGTGTCCGACCTGGCGTTGGCGCCCATACAGTGGGCACCGCAAGTGCTGGCCCCACCGGTCATCCACGAGGCTAGCTCATTTCAGGTGGCGTAAGAATTTCTGTCGTTGTCTTCTTGAGTCAGCTCTGGACCCACCTCATCGTCGTGGATAGCTGAACCTGAGTAGCAAAAGTATTTACGCATATCTTTTAATTCAAATCTTTTTCAAATTAATTCAAATTCAAAAATTCAAATCTGTTTTATAAAAACTTTTAAAATATAAATCCAAATAATACAAATAATATATGTTTTGAAATCATAAAAATGTGAGGAATTCAATTATGCCATTCAAAATATATTTTGAACACTTTATTTTTCAAGTCGATCAAAATTACAATAAAATGCCCTTTTACCTTAATTAATTAATAACTTTTGTTTTATAACTCCAAATTTAACAAATGATATGTCTAAAATGATTAGCTCGACGAGACCTTTCTGTTTATGCATTCCATATTTTGATTTGAAGCATGCATCATATAAATATAAAGTGTACAGCAACTAATATGAGGATAAAATGGGGCCAAAACTCATTAAAATGATTTATTCTTGTATTCCACACCTCACCCATGCCATGCTACTTTATTGCCATGCAAATTGTGCATCATTCATCATGGCATGATTGTTTGCTTGTCGCATTTATTCATATGCTTGTGCACTTTATTTATGTTGGCCCTTGTTTGTTTGGTTCTTCTTCGAATAGACGCTAAGCAGGGGATATATCAAGAGACCCAGGAGCACTACCCAGATCCGTCTCTCGCTTCAACTGAGCTGCCAGGAAAGCACTACCACATGCTTGCATACATATAGTACCTATTGCCTCTATCTTATTCTTGCATCATTGAGTCGCGATTGCATTAAACTGAATCCCAAGTATTGCATAGCCTTTACTTTTAAACCCACAAGCTTGTTCCTCCATCCCATGAGCCATTACTACGGGAGTTGTGCGAGCCATGCGAGTCGAGAACAACATGTGTAGGGTATGTGAGTGTCGATGGATAACGAGGTACCTAAACAACTTAACACAGTAGTAATGGGATAACTAATGAAAGTGGCATCGGTGAGCCATATTCGCTATTTGGTTTTTCAGGCTCACTTGTGTCCGTGGGACCCCGAGTACTTGATTCTGTTCCTTGAATATTCGCTATCCACATCAGGAGGCTTATGAACCCCCAGGCAGATCTTGATTCATTCTTATTTCTTGGGGCCAAACTAGTTTGAGGTTTTATTTACTATCTGTACTTATGCCATGCTTTCTGCTTTATTTAAATTGTGCGAGTCTTGCTTGTCTTTAGGAAAGCGGAGTGTTTTCGCGTGTCGACAAGCCAGCCACATTTTGGGTTCCCGTCGTTTACAGCCATTGGCGCAAACCTTGAGTCCGTCTCGGTCGGCCAACTTCGTCGGGTAGCTTAATGGGGTGGCCCCTGAAATATTTCTGAATCTGTGATCGCTTTGTCGTGACTGCCTCGTTGGGTTTTGATTTGGTTTTTCCGAGGTTGATCGAGTGTGTGTTGCTATTTGTGCACCCCTGCAGGGTAAAAATTTCTGAAAGCCGTGTCCGCGGTTATGGACGACTTGGAGCACAGTTTCTCGATCATAGACAAGAATAACTAAAGTACCGCTTTTAATTTGACTAAGAACCGGACTAGTAAATAGTGCAACACTCATGGAATGGATAATAAAACTGCCAACGGATGGGGGGTTGTTAAATCAGCTTCCTCGTCGATGGCGAGGAGGAGGATGGATCTGTGGATATTACCGTTATAACTGTTATAACTGTTGTTATTAATTCACGGACATCCGTCTATCTCTGGTTAGGCGGATGGTTAGCGAGTATCTATAGAATTGCTAGGGTTTATCTTTTGCTGCAATTGCGTCACCCCAGGTTGTGTCACCTTTAGCGGCATAAAGACTTGCTGAGTACCCCGAGGGTCTCACACGATAAATTATTGGTTCAGATGAACAGGTACACTCGCAAGATGGATACTGGGTGGAGGAGACGGACGATGTGGGCAACGATCATTCGGTGTAGAGATTCTGAGAACGGGGATCCATGAGATCTGTGGGCGGGATGTGCTTATTTATGGGCATCTTATGCCGATTTGCTTCTTATCCGTACTCGGATTTTGTCTTCCGCTTCCGCCTGATACTCTGATGTTTGATGTATGAGGAGATATCCTAAACTATTATATCTATCTAGGATATTTGGATCTTGCCGTATGGCGTTGCAATATTTCCTTTCTTTTTAGATGGAATGGCTCTGATGTACTGTTGTATGGTGGCTTGCATACATACTCATTTGTGTATGTTGTTGATCCCTTCCTTGCCGATTCGCCGCCGTTCTTGTCCCGATGTTTGGAAATGGTTAGGACGGCCGAAAGGTCTACCTGTGAGTGGCATTTGGGCCCCACCGTACTATTTTAACCATTTCCGCTCATCCAGGCTTGTAACTAGGAGCGTAATTCACCGAGGTAGTTACAAGAACACACATGCAATGAACTCTGGTGGATCCATATGTCGTCTATGAAAAGAACAGACATGCAATGACACTAGTTTTGGTTAATGAAAAGAACATACATGCAATGACTCTGGTGGATCCATATGTGGTTTGTGAGAAGAACAAACATGAAATGACAATAGCTGTGGTTAATAAAAATAACAGACATGCAATGACACTAGCTGTGGTTAATGAAAAGAACAGACATGCAATGACTCTGGTCGATCTATATATGGTTTGTGAAAAGAACACACATGCAATGACACTAGTTGTAGTTAATGAAAAGAACACACGTGCAATGACACTG
Source organism: Avena insularis (assembly GCA_023614405.1). Classification (NCBI taxonomy): domain Eukaryota; kingdom Viridiplantae; phylum Streptophyta; class Magnoliopsida; order Poales; family Poaceae; genus Avena; species Avena insularis. Next base: position 110,200,539 of record CM042684.1, read on the forward strand.
GTGGATCCATGTGGTTTGTCAAAAGAACAGACATGCAATAACTATAGATGTGGTTAACAAAAAGAACACACATGCAATGACACTGGTGGATCCATATGTGGTTTGTGAAAAGAACACACGTGCAATGACTCTAGCTGTGGTTATGAAAAGAACACACAAGCAATGACACTGGTGGATTCATATGTGGTTTGTGAAAAGAACACACATTTCAATGACACTGGTGGATCCATATGCGGTTTGTGAAAAGAAGAGACATGCAATGAACTCTGGTGGATCAATGTGTGGTTTGTGAAAAGAACAGACATGCAATGAACTCTGGTGGATCCATATCTGCTTTGTGAAAAGAACAGACATGTAGTGACTCTAGTGGATCCATATGTGGTTAATGAAAAGTACACACATGTAATGACACTGGTGGATCCATATGTGGTTTGTGAAAAGAACACACATGCAACGACTCTAGATGTGGTTAATGAAAAGAACACACATGCAATGACACTGGTGGATCCGTATGTGATTTGTGTAAAGAACACACATTTCAATGACACTAGTGGATCCATATGTGGTTTGTGAAAAGAACAGACATGCAGTGAACTCTCGTGGATCAATATGTGGTTTGTGAAAAGAACAAACATGCAATGAACTCTGGTGGATCCATATCTGCTTTGTGAAAAGAACATACATGCAGTGACTCTAGTTGTGGTTAATGAGAAGAACACACATGCAATGACACTAGGGGATCCATATGTGGTTAATGAAAAGAACACACATGCAGTGACACTGGTGGATCCATATGTGGTTTGTGAAAAGAACACGCATGCAATGACACTGGTGGATCAATATGTGGTTAATGAAAAGAACACACATGCAATGACACTATTGGATCCATATGTGGTTTGTGAAAAGAACACACATGCAATGACACTAGCCGTGGTTAATGAAAAGATCAGACATGTAATGACACTAGTGGATCCATATGTGGTTTGTGAAAAGAACACACATGCAATGAACTCTAGTGGATCCATGTGTGGTCTATGAAAAGAACAAACATGCAATGACACTAGTTGTAGTTAATGAAAAGAATAGACATGCAATAACTCTGGTGGATCCATATGTGGTTTGTGAAAAGAACACACAAGCAACAACTCTAGCTATGGTTAATGAAAAAACACACATGCAATGACACTGGTGGATCCATATGTGGTTTGTGAAAAAAACAGAAATGCAATGACTCTAGCTGTGGTTAATGAAAAGAACACACATGCAATGACACTAGTGGATCCATATGTGGTTTGTGAAAAGAACACACATGAAATGACACTGGTGGATCCATATGTGGTTTGTGAAAAGAACAAACATGCAATGACTCTAGCTGTGGTTAATGAAAAGAACACACATGCAATGACACTAGTGGATCGATGTGGTTTGTGAAAAGAACACACATGCAATGACACCGGTGGATGCATATGTGGTTTGTGAAAATAACACACGTGCAATGACTCTAGCTATGGTTAATGAAAAGAACACACATGCAATGAAACTGGTGGATCCATATGTGGTTTGTGGAAAGAACACACATGAAATTACACTGGTGGATCCATATGTGGTTTGTGAAAATAACACACATGCAATGACTCTAGTTGTGGTTTATTAAAAGAACACACATGCAATGATAGTGGTGGATCCATGTGGTTTGTGAAAAGAACAGACATGCACTGACTCTAGCTGTGGTTAATGAAAAGAACACACATGCAATGACACTGGTGGATCCATATGTGGTTTGTGAAAAGAACGCACATGAAATGAACTCTGGTGGATCCATATGTGGTCTATGATAAGAACGGACATGCAATGACACTAGTTGTGGTTAATGAAAAGTACACACATGCAATGACACTGTTTGATCCATATGTGGTTTGTGAAAAGAACAGACATGCAATGACTCTAGCTGTGCTTAATGAAAAGAACACACATGCAATGACAGTGGTGGATCCATATGTGGTTTGTGAAAAGAACACACATGCAATGACACTGGTGGATCCATATGTGTTTTGTGAAAAGAACACACATGCAATGACTCTAGTTGTGGTTTATTAAAAGAACACACATGCAATGACACTGGTGGATCCATGTGGTTTGTGAAAAGAACAGACATGCAATGACTCTAACTGTGGTTAATGAAAAGAACACACATAGAATGATACTGGTGGATCCATATGTGGTTTGTGAAAAGAACACACAAGCAATGAACTCTTGTGGATCAATATGTGGTTTGTGAAAAGAACAGACATGCAGTGAACTCTAGTGGATCAATATGTGGTTTGTGAAAAGAACAGACATGCAATGAACTCTGGTGGATCCATATCTGCTTTGTGAAAAGAACACACATGGAGTGACTCTAGTTGTGGTTAATGAGAAGAACACACATGCAATGACACTAGGGGATCCATATGTGGTTAATGAAAAGAACACACATGCAGTGACACTGGTGGATCCATATGTGGTTTGTGAAAAGAACACGCATGCAATGACACTGGTGGATCAATATGTGGTTAATGAAAAGAACACACATGCAATGACACTAGTGGATCCATATGTGGTTTGTGAAAAGAACACACATGCAATGACACTAGCCGTGGTTAATGAAAAGATCAGACATGTAATGACACTAGTGGATCCATATGTGGTTTGTGAAAAGAACACACATGCAATGAACTCTAGTGGATCCATGTGTGGTCTATGAAAATAACAAACATGCAATGACACTAGTTGTAGTTAATGAAAAGAATAGACATGCAATAACTCTGGTGGATCCATATGTGGTTTGTGAAAAGAACACACAAGCAACAACTCTAGCTATGGTTAATGAAAAACACACATGCAATGACACTGGTGGATCCATATGTGGTTTGTGAAAAAAACAGACATGCAATGACTCTAGCTGTGGTTCATGAAAAGAACACACATGCAATGACACTAGTGGATCCATATGTGGTTTGTGAAAAGAACACACATGAAATGACACTGGTGGATCCATATGTGGTTTGTGAAAAGAACAAACATGCAATGACTCTAGCTGTGGTTAATGAAAAGAACACACATGCAATGACACTAGTGGATCTATGTGGTTTGTGAAATGAACACACATGCAATGACACCGGTGGATGCATATGTGGTTTGTGAAAATAACACACGTGCAATGACTCTAGCTTTGGTTAATGAAAAGAACACACATGCAATGAAACTGGTGGATCCATATGTGGTTTGTGGAAAGAACACACATGAAATTACACTGGTGGATCCATATGTGGTTTGTGAAAATAACACACATGCAATGACTCTAGTTGTGGTTTATTAAAAGAACACACATGCAATGATAGTGGTGGATCCATGTGGTTTGTGAAAAGAACAGACATGCACTGACTCTAGCTGTGGTTAATGAAAAGAACACACATGCAATGACACTGGTGGATCCATATGTGGTTTGTGAAAAGAACGCACATGAAATGAACTCTGGTGGATCCATATGTGGTCTATGATAAGAACGGACATGCAATGACACTAGTTGTGGTTAATGAAAAGTACACACATGCAATGACACTGTTTGATCCATATGTGGTTTGTGAAAAGAACAGACATGCAATGACTCTAGCTGTGCTTAATGAAAAGAACACACATGCAATGACAGTGGTGGATCCATATGTGGTTTGTGAAAAGAACACACATGCAATGACACTGGTGGATCCATATGTGTTTTGTGAAAAGAACACACATGCAATGACTCTAGTTGTGGTTAATGAAAAGAAGACACATGCAATGACACTGGTGGATCCATGTGGTTTGTGAAAAGAACAGACATGCAATGACTCTAACTGTGGTTAATGAAAAGAACACACATAGAATGATACTGGTGGATCCATATGTGGTTTGTGAAAAGAACACACAAGCAATGAACTCTTGTGGATCCATATGTCGTCTATGAAAAGAACAGACATGCAATGACACTAGTTTTGGTTAATGAAAAGAACATACATGCAATGACTCTGGTGGATCCATATGTGGTTTGTGAAAAGAACAGACATGAACTGACACTAGCTGTGGTTGATGAAAATAACAGACATGCAATGACACTAGTTGTGGTTAATGAAAAGAACAGACATGCAATGACTCTGGTCGATCCATATATGGTTTGTGAAAAGAGCGCACATGCAATGACTCTAGATGTAGTTAATGAAAAGAACACACATGCAATGACACTGGTGGATCCATGTGGTTTGTGAAAACAACAAACATGCAATAACTCTAGATGTGGTTAATGAAAAGAACACACATGCAATGACACTGGTGGATCCATATGTGGTTTGTGAAAAGAACACACATGCAATTACTCTAGCTGTGGTTAATGAAAAGAACACACAAGCAATGACACTGGTGGATCCATATGTGGTTTGTGAAAAGAACAGACATTTCAATGACACTAGTGGATCCATATGTGGTTTGTGAAAAGAACAAACATGCAATGAACTCTGGTGGATCAATGTGGTTTGTGAAAAGAACATACATGCAATGAACTCTGGTGGATCCATATCTTCTTTGTGAAAAGAACACACATGTAGTGACTCTAGTTGTGGTTAATGAAAAGAACACACATGCAATGACACTAGGGGATCCATATGTGGTTAATGAAAAGAACACACATGCAATGACACTGGTGGATCCATATGTGGTTTGTGAAAAGAACACGCATGCAATGACACTGGTGGATCAATATGTGGTTAATGAAAAGTACATACATGCAATGACACTAGTGGATCCATATGTGGTTTGTGAAAATAACACACATGCAATGACACTAGCTGTGGTTAATGAAAAGAACACACATGCAATGACACTGGTGGATCCATATGTGGTTTGTGAAAAGAACGCATATGAAATGAACTCTGGTGGATCCATATGTGGTCTATGAAAAGAACGGACATGCAATGACACTAGTTGTGGTTAATGAAAAGTACACACATGCAATAACACTGTTTGATCCATATGTGGTTTGTGAAAAGAACAGACATGCAATGACTCTAGCTGTGCTTAATGAAAAGAACACACATGCAATGAAAGTGGTGGATCCATATGTGGTTTGTCAAAAGAACACACATGCAATGACACTGATAGATCCATATGTGTTTTGTGAAAAGAAAACACATGCAATGACTCTAGTTGTGGTTTATTAAAAGAACACACATGCAATGACACTGGTGGATCCATGTGGTTTTTAAAAAGAACAGACATGCAATAACTCTAACTGTGGTTAATGAAAAGAACACACATAGAATGACACTGGTGGATCCATATGTGGTTTGTGAAAAGAACACACAAGCAATGAACTCTTGTGGATCCATATGTCGTCTATGAAAAGAACAGACATGCAATGACACTAGTTTTGGTTAATGAAAAGAACATACATGCAATGACTCTGGTGGATCCATATGTGGTTTGTGAAAAGAACAGACATGAATTGACACTAGCTGTGGTTAATGAAAATAACAGACATGCAATGACACTAGTTGTGGTTAATGAAAAGAACAGACATGCAATGACTCTGGTCGATCCATATATGGTTTGTGAAAAGAACGCACATGCAATGACTCTAGATGTAGTTAATGAAAAGAACACACATGCAATGACACTGGTGGATCCATGTGGTTTGTGAAAAGAACAGACCTGCAATAACTTTAGATGTGGTTAATGAAAAGAACACACATGCAATGACACTAGTGGATCCATATGTGGTTTTTGAAAAGAACACACATGCAATTACTCTAGGTGTGGTTAATGAAAAGAACACACAAGCAATGACACTGGTGGATCCATATGTGGTTTGTGAAAAGAACACACATTTCAATGACACTGGTGGATCCATATGTGGTTTGTGAAAAGAACAGACATGCGATGAACTCTGGTGGATCAATGTGTGGTTTGTGAAAAGAACAGACATGCAATGAACTCTGGTGGATCCATATCGCTTATGAAAAGAACACACATGTAGTGACTCTAGTTGTGGTTAATGAAAAGAACACACATGCAATGACACTAGGGGATCCATATGTGGTTAATGAAAAGAACACACATGCAATGACACTGGTGGATCCATATGTGGTTTGTGAAAAGAACACGCATGCAATGACACTGGTGGATCAATATGTGGTTAATGAAAAGTACACACATGCAATGACACTAGTGGATCCATATGTGGTTTGTGAAAAGAACACACATGCAATGACACTAGCTGTGGTTAATGAAAATATTAGACATGCAATGACACTAGTGGATCCATATGTGCTTTGTGAAAAGAATACACATCCAATGAACTCTGGTGGATCCATATGTGGTTAATGAAAATAGCAGACATGCAATGACACTAGCTGTGGTTAATGAAAAGAACAGGCATTCAAGGACTCTGGTGGATTCATATGTGGTTTGTGAAAAGAACACACATGCAATGACACTAGTGGATCCATGTGGTTTGTGAAAAGAACAGACATGCAATGACTCTAGCTGTGGTTAATAAAAAGAATACACATGCAATGACACTGGTGGATCCATGTGGTTTGTGAAAACAACACACATGCAATGACACTGGTGGATCCATATGTGGTTTGTGAAAAGAATACACATGCAATGACTCTAGCTGTGGTTAATGAAAAGAACACACATGCAATGGCACTGGTGGATCCATATGTGGTTTGTGAAAAGAACACACATGAAATGACACAGGTGGATCCATATGTGGTTTGGTAAAAGACACACATGCAATGACTCTAGTTGTGGTTTATTAAAAGAACACACATGCAATGACACTGGTGGATCCATGTGGTTTGTGAAAAGAACAGACATGCAATGACTGTAGCTGTGGTTAATGAAAAGAACAAATATGCAATGACACTAGTGGATCCATATGTGGTTTGTGAAAGGAACACACATGCAATGAACTCTGGTGGATCCATATGTGGTCTATGAAAAGAACAGACATGCAATGACACTAGTGGTGGTTAATGAAAAGAACACACATGCAATGACACTAGTGGATCCATATGTGGTTTGTGAAAAGAACAGACATGCAATGACTCTACTTGTGGTTAATGAAAAGAACACACATGCAATGACAATAGTGGATCCATATGTGGTTTGTGAAAACAACACACATGCAATGACACTGGTGGATCCATATGTGGTTTGTGAAAAGAACACACATGTAATGACTCTAGTTGTGGTTTAATAAAAGAACACACATGCAATGACACTGGTGGATCCATGTGGTTTGTGAAAAGAACAGACATGCAATGACCCTAGTTGTGGTTAATGAAAAGAACACACATGGAATGACAATGGTGGATCCATATGTCGTTTGTGAAAAGAACACACATGCAATGACTCTAGCTGTGGTTAATGAAAAGAACACACATGCAATGACACTGGTGGATCCATGTGGTTTCTGAAAAAGAATAGACATGCAATATCTAGATGTGGTTAATGAAAAGATCACACATGCAATGACACTGGTGGATCCATATGTGGTTTGTGAAAAGAACAGACATGCAACGACTCTAGCTGTGGTTAATTAAAAGAACACACATGCAATGACACTGGTGGATCCATATGTGGTTTGTGAAAAGAACACACATGCAATGAACTCTGGTGGATCCACATGTCGTCTATGAAAAGAACAGACATGGAATGACAATAGTTTTGGTTAATGAAAAGAACAGACATGCAATGACTCTGGTCGATCCATATGTGGTTTGTGAGAAGAACAGACATTAAATGACACTAGCTATGGCTAATGAAAATAACAGACATGCAATGACACTAGCTTTGGTTAATGAAAAGAACAGACATGCAATGACTCTGGTCGATCCATAAATGGTTTTTGAAAAGAACACACATGCAATGACTCTAGCTATAGTTAATGAAAAGAACACACATGCAATGACACTGGTGCATCCATGTGGTTTCTGAAAAGAACAGACATGCAATATCTAGATGTGGTTAATGAAAAGATCACACATGCAATGACACTGGTGGATCCATATGTGGTTTGTGAAAAGAACACACATGCAACGACTCTAGCTGTGGTTAACTAAAAGAACACAGATGCAATGACCCTGGTGGATCCATATGTGGTTTGTGAAAAGAACACACATTCCAATGAACTGGTAGATCCATATGTGGTTTGTGAAAAGAACAGACATGCAATGAACTCTAGTTGTGGTTTATTAAAAGAACACACATGCAATGACACTGGTGCATCCATGTGGTTTGTGAAAAGAACAGACATGCAATGACTCTAGCTGTGGTTAATGAAAAGAATACACATGGAATGACACTGGTGGATCCATATGTGGTTTGTGAAAAGAACACACATGCAATGAACTCTGGTGGATTCATATGTCGTCTATGAAAAGAACAGACATGGAATGACACTAGTTGTGGTTAATGAAAAGAACAGACATGCAATGACTCTGGTCGATCCATATGTGGTTTGTTAGAAGAACAGACTTGAAATGACACTAGCTGTGGTTAATGAAAATAACAGACATGCAATGACGCTAGCTTTGGTTAATGAAAAGAACAGACATGCAATGACTCTGGTCGATCCATATGTGGTTTGTGAAAAGAACACACATGCAATGACTCTAGCTATAGTTAATGAAAAGAACACACATGCAATGACACTGGTGGATCCATGTGGTTTCTGAAAAGAATAGACATGCAATATCTAGATGTGGTTAATGAAAAGATCACACATGCAATGACACTGGTGGATCCATATGTGGTTTGTGAAAAGAACACACATGCAACGACTCTAGCTGTGGTTAATTAAAAGAACACACATGCAACGACACTGGTGGATCCATATGTGGTTTGTGAAAAGAACACACATACAATGAACTCTGGTGGATCCACATGTCGTCTATGAAAAGAACAGACATGGAATGACAATAGTTTTGGTTAATGAAAAGAACAGACATGCAATGACTCTGGTCGATCCATATGTGGTTTGTGAGAAGAACATACATGAAATGACACTAGCTGTGGCTAATGAAAATAACAGACATGCAATGACACTAGCTTTGGTTAATGAAAAGAACAGACATGCAATGACTCTGGTCGATCCATATATGGTTTTTGAAAAGAACACACATGCAATGACTCTAGCTATAGGTAATGAAAAGAAAACACATGCAATGACACTGGTGCATCCATGTGGTTTCTGAAAAGAACAGACATGCAATATCTAGATGTGGTTAATGAAAAGATCGCACATGCAATGACACTGGTGGATCCATATGTGGTTTGTGAAAAGAACACACATGCAACGAATCTAGCTGTGGTTAATTAAAAGAACACAGATGCAATGACACTGGTGGATCCATATGTGGTTTGTGAAAAGAACACACATTTCAATAACACTGGTAGATCCATATGTGGTTTGTGAAAAGAACAGACATGCAATGAACTCTAGTTGTGGTTTATTAAAAGAACACACATGCAATGACACTGGTGGATCCATGTGGTTTGTGAAAAGAACAGACATGCAATGACTCTAGCTGTGGTTAATGAAAAGAATACACATGGAATGACACTGGTGGATCCATATGTGGTTTGTGAAAAGAACACACATGCAATGAACTCTGGTGGATCCATATGTCGTCTATGAAAAGAACAGACATGGAATGACACTAGTTTTTGTTAATTAAAAGAACAGACATGCAATGACTCTGGTCGATCCATATGTGGTTTGTGAGAAGAACAAACTTGAAATGACACTAGCTGTGGTTAATGAAAATAACAGACATGCAATGACACTAGCTTTGGTTAATGAAAAGAACAGACATGCAATGACTCTGGTCGATCCATATATGGTTTGTGAAAAGAACACACATGCAATGACTCTAGCTATAGTTAATGAAAAGAACACACATGCAATGACACTGGTGGATCCATGTGGTTTCTGAAAAGAATAGACATGCAATATCTAGATGTGGTTAATGAAAAGATCACACATGCAATGACACTGGTGGATCCATATGTGGTTTGTGAAAAGAACACACATGCAACGACTCTAGCTGTGGTTAATTAAAAGAACACACATGCAATGACACTGGTGGATCCATATGTGGTTTGGGAAAAGAACACACATTTCAATGACACTGGTAGATCCATATGTGGTTTGTGAAAAGAATAGACATGCAATGAACTCTGGTGGATCAATATGTGGTTTGTGAAAATAATAGATATGCAATGAACTCTCGTGGATCCATATCTGCTTTGTGAAAAGAACACACACATAGTGACTCTAGTTGTGGTTAATGAAAAGAACACACATGCAATGACACTAGGGGATCCATATCTGCTTAATAAAAAGAACACACATGCAATGACACTGGTGGATCAATATGTTGTTTGTGAAAAGGACACACATACAATGACACTGGTGGATCAATATGTGCTTAATGAAAAGAACACACATGCAATGACACTAGTGGATCCATATGTGGTTTGTGAAAAGAACACACATGCAATGACACTAGCCGTGGTTAATGAAAAGATCAGACATGGAATGACACTAGTGGATCCATATGTGGTTTGTGAAAAGAACACACAATGAATGAACTCTGGTGGATCCATATGTTGTCTATGAAAAGAACAGACATGCAATGACACTAGTTGTGGTTAATGAAAAGAACAGACATGCAATGACTCTGGTGGATCCATATGTGGTTTGTGAAAAGAACACACAAGCAACGACTCTAGCCGTGGTTAAATAAAAAACACACATGCAATGACACTGGTGGATCCATATGTGGTTTGTGAAAAGAACAGACATGCAATGACTCTAGGTGTGGTTAATGAAAAGATGTAGCATCCCAATTGTCCAACAATTGTAATGCTACTTGGTCTAGTAATATAATGGATACTTCCTAGATATAATTGTTTCATCATAATTATATCATGATCATGTCATCATGCCACATTGCATTTGAGCATCATATAAAAACCTTTTTCATTTGGTTCTTATCTCATATGCACTATTAATTGTATTTGCCTCTTGATATATATTGTATTTGGTTCTAGATATAATGATTAAATGCCCAAGTTGAGTTGGGGGCATATCTTTTAAATTCTTTCTATCTACTAATATGGCAACTCCCTTAGTATCCCATCCTACTTCTACCATATATATGAGTGTGGTCATCTTATTGTTGTCTTGGTTTTTAATTCAAGCCACCCATATAAATAGGGCTCAAATTCGATTCATACACATGCATGCATATGGGTTGATCCAAACCTAGATTTTATGACATGTATCATGTCCTTCTCAATTCTTGTTTTGTTGCAAATCTTATATTGCCACCCTTACCTCACATACATGCATATACATTTTTGTTTTCACAAAAATGCCACATGCATGTACTCCTTTATTGCATGCAATAATAAGCCACTCTAGTCACATAAAATGACACACCCCTATGTGGCATTCTCTCTCGTTTTAAATGCCTTTTGAATTCTTGCTTAATTTTAACATGTGTTCTAAACCTAGTCTCTCATCTATGTTTAAAATCTCTCTTGTACACACGTACACTCTAAGCACCTCTCTCCTTCTTATCTTATCTTTCTACTCAAATCTTTTTGTCCTTGTCGCCTGTTTGAAGAAAATGCAAGGTGCTTCCTTTTTTAAAACGCAGCCGGGTTTGTTTTGAATCGAACAAAGCAAACAGTAGCAAACGTCAGCCTGGCCACGTAAACAATGACCCAAAGAGCGTATAGCCGCGGACGCCGCTTTTCTCCCTCCTTCCCGCCCAACCAGCCCTTCCCTGCTTTCCTTCATACCGACGCCACCGCCTGCTCGACCGAACGGAAAGCAGCCACCGCAGCGAGAAGGTTGCCGTCTCCGTCAGTCCCGTCACCTCGGACTTCTTAACCCCGAGTTATGCCTCGAACCCTAGCGCCGTCCCTCTTCTTCCGCCGCTGCAAGGTCGGGCTCCCCTCAATCCTTCCCTTCCCGTGAGGCCACCATGTTAGTAGCTTGAAGAGCTTGTCCGTGTGAACGCTGGGTCGCTGGCCGAGCGGGCGCCGAGGTCGGGATCGCTCGCCGCCTGGCTGATCGTTCTGCGCCGCAGGAGGAGCCGGAGCAGACACACCCTGCGTCCCCGATGACGACACCTGTAGGACCGAGCCAAGCGCCATCATCGTCTCTGTCTCTGTCGCTTCCTTCCGTCCCTGACTCCGAGACCTAGGGGAATTGGACGAGGTGATCTCCCTTGACATTTTCCCCCACCTAGATGCATCTCTCTTGGTCTGGTCGCTCGTCCCCGCCGCGGATGGTGCTCGCCGGTGCATGCCTGAACCTGTCCAGAAATCGAGCCAACCCGCAAATCTCTGTATTTTGTCAGAACGAAATAGCGCAGCCCGTCCGTCAGTTCGTTTGGCCTTGTGCAGGCACTCTTTTCTCGATGATCTCCCGGCCATGACAATACATCTATATCAAGTTTTCTTCATGTATATTCCAACTCGGTACATCCATCTTCATAGGACACAAATTTTTTCCTAGAACAGAGCTTTAGATCTCTCAGAAAACTCTTCCAAAGATCGGTCGATCTCACTGTTTTTCAGCTGCAAAATGACGCTAGATGCTTTAAATGCCTGCTTCATCACAAGATCTCGGCCAACCTAGTCCACCTATGACAAAACCTCCTAAACGAAAGATGTAGAACGTTGAACCCTCTACAATTTTCGTTTTTGTGGAATCGCGAAATTTGCAGCGGTTTCGTCATCATCGTCTCGGGAAGATGGGTTCATCTATCTGTTTTGTTTGATTGTTGGCTTGATCTGTCAATCGTCTTCTAGGAGTTTTTCTACATAAGCCCCTTGGTTTTCTTGGTTCTAGACCCGAGTACCCTGGCTGCCCCACGTGTCATCAACCAGCTGGTCTGGGCGCGAGCGGGGCGCATCACCCCGTGGTCCCACTTGCCTACGACTGCGGGTAGATTCAGATCAAGTACCAAAAGTTCCTGGATCTTTTTCTAAAAAAAATAATAATTCCAGAAATTTTTTAATAGGTTTTAATATTTAGAAAATTAATAACTTTTATTTGACAAATCCAAATAATCCAAATAATATATGTTTCTGAATTAGAAAAATGTGAGGATTTCAAATATGCCATTCAAAATATCTTTTGGGCAAATTAAATTTTCGAAATTGTGTAAATGCAATAAATATGCCTTTTCTTAATTAATTAATAACTTTAATTCTTCAACTCCAAATTTGACAAATAATATGTCTAAATCGATCAACGCGACGAGCCCGTTCTAACTATGCACTCCATGTTCTGAATTGCAGCATGCATCATATAAATATAAAGTATACACCAACTTATATGGGAGCAAAAACATGGCTAGAACTCAATAAAATGCTTTATTCTTGTACCCCCCTCACCCATGCTATGCTACATTATTGCCATGTAAATTGTGCATCATTCATCATGGCATACTTGTTTGCTTGTCGCATTTTATTCATATGCTTGTGCACTTTATTTATGTTGGCCCTTGTTTGTTTGGTTCTTCTTCGAATAGACGCCGAGCATGGGATATATCAGGAATCCCAGGAGCACTACCATGATCCGTCTCTCGCTTCAACTGAGCTGCCAGGCAAGCACTACCACATGCTTGCATACATATAGTACCTATTGCCTCTATCTTATTCTTGCATCATTGAGTCGCGATTGCATTAAATTGAATCCCAAGTACTGCATAGCCTTTACTTTTAAACCCCACCGAAGGTTGTTCCTCCATCCCATGATCCATTACTACAGGAGTTGTTTGAGCCATGCGAGTCGTAGAACAGCATGTGTAGGGTATGTTAGTGTCTGATGGATAACGAGGTACCTAAACAACTTAACCTGAGTAGTAACGGGATAACTAATGAAAGTGGCACCGGTGACCAATATCTGCTATTTGGTTTTTCATGCTCACTTGTGTCCCGTAGGACCCCGAGTACTTGATTCCTGTTCCTTGACTATTCGCACTATCCACATCTGGGAGGCCTTATGGACTCCCCTAAGCCAGAGCTTGATTCATTCTTATTTCTTGGGGCCACGAAGTAGTTCGGGGCTTTATTACTATCCTATACTTATGCCATGCTTTACTCCTTTATTTAAGATTGGGCGAGGAGCACCTATACTGTTTTGGATGCGGATTATTTTCACGGTATCGACAGGCCCAGTCACACTTTCGGGTTCCCAGTCGTTTACATCCATTGACGCAAACCTTGGGTCCGTCTCGGAGCCGGCCAACTTTGTTGCGGGTAGCTTAATGGGGTGCCCCCTGAAACATTTCTGAATCCTGTGATCGCTTTGTCGTGAATGCCTCGTTGGGTTTTGATTTGGTTTTTCCGAGGTTGATCGAGTGTGTGTTGCTATTTGTGCACCCCTGCAGGGCAAATCTTTGTGAAAGCCGTGTTCGCGGTTATGGACGACTTGGAGCACAGTTTCTCGATCATAGACAAGTATAACTAAAGTACCGCTTTTAAATTGACTAAGTACTTGACTAGTAAATAGTACAAAACTCATGGAATGGTTAATAAAACTGCCAACGGAGGGGGGTTGTTCGTCCGCTTTCTCGTTGGTAAGCGAGAAGGAGGATGGATCTGTTAATTATACTGTTATAACTGTTGTTCTTAATTAACGACCATCCGTCTATCATTGGTTAGGCAGATGGTTACCGAGTATCTATAGACTTGTTAGTTATATCTTTTACTGCAATTGTGTCACCCCAGGTATATGTCCCCTTTAGAGGCATAAAGACTTCCTGAGTACCCCTAGGGTCTCACACGATAAATTGTTTGATTCAGATGAACATGTCTATTCGCAAGATGGATACTGGGTGGAGGAGACGAATGATGTTGGCATCGATCACTCGGCGTAGAGATTCCGGGAACTGGGATCCGTGAGATCTGTGGGCGGGATGTGTTTATTTATGTGGCATCTTATGCCGATTTGCTTCTTATCCGTACTCGGATCTTGCCTTCCGCTTCCGTCTGATACTCTGATGTCTGATGTATGAGGAGCTATCCTAAATTATTATCTCTATCTAGGATATTTGGATCTTGCCGTATGGCGTTGCAATATTTCTATTTCTTTTAGATGGAATGGCTCTGAGGACTGTTGTATTAGGTTTGCATACATACTCACTTATGTATGTAGTTGATCCCTTCGCCTGCCGATTACGCCGCTCGTTCTTGTCCCTATGTTCTGAAAGTGGTTAGGACGGCGGAAAGGTCTACCTGTGAGTGCCCTTGGCCCCACCGTACTATTTTAACCACTGTCGCTCATCCAGGCATGTAACTAAGAGCGTAATTCACCGAGGTAGTTACAAAAGAACACACATGCAATGACACTACTAGATTCATATGTGGTTTGCGAAAAGAACACACATGCAATGACTCTAGTTGTGGTTTATCAAAAGAACACACATGCAATGACACTAGTGGATCCATGTGGTTTGTGAAAAGAACAGACATGCAATGACTCTAGCTGTGCTTAATGAAAAGAACACACATCCAATGACACTGGTGGATCCTTATGTGGTTTTTGAAAAGAACACACATGTAATGAACTCTGGTGGATCCATATGTGGTGTATGAAAAGAACATACATGCAATGACACTAGTTGTGGTTAATGAAAAGAACAGACATGCAATGACACTAGCTGTGGTTAATGAAAATAACAGACATGCAATGACACTAGCTATGGTTAATGAAAAGAACATACATGCAATGACTCTCGTGGATCCATATGTGGTTTGTGAAAAGAACACACATGCAATGACTCTAGCTGTAGTTAATGAAAAGAACACACATGCAATGACACTGGTGGATCAATGTGGTTTGTGAAAAGCACAGACATGCAATGACTCTAGCTCTGGTTAATGAAAAGAACACACATGCAAT
Organism: Avena insularis; assembly: GCA_023614405.1. NCBI lineage: Eukaryota > Viridiplantae > Streptophyta > Magnoliopsida > Poales > Poaceae > Avena > Avena insularis. The sequence continues at coordinate 110,216,545 of CM042684.1, forward strand.
GACACTCGTGGATCCATATGTGGTTTGTGAAAAGAACACACATGCAATGACTCTAGCTGTGGTTAATGAAAATAACACACATGCAATGACACTGGTGGATCCATATGTGGTTTGTGAAAAGAACACACATGAAATGAAACTGGTGGATCCTTATATGGTTTGTGAATAGAACAGACATGCAATGACACTAGTTGTGGTTAATGAAAAGAATACACATGCAATGACTCTAGCTGTGGTTAATGAAAATAACACACATGCAATGACACTGGTGGATCCATATGTGGTTTGTGAAAAGAACACACATGAAATGACACTAATGGATCCATATGTGGTTTGTGAAAAGAACACACATGCAATGCCTCTAATTGTGGTTTATTAAAAGAACACACATGCAATGACACTGGTGGATCCATGTGGTTTGTGAAAAGAAAAGACATGCAATGACTCTAGCTGTGGTTAATGGAAAAGAACAAATATGCAATGACACTGGTGGATCCATATCTGGTTTGTGAAAAGAACACACATGCAATGAACTCTGGTGGATCCATATGTGGTCTATGAAAACAACAGACATGCAATGACACTAGTTGTGGTTAATGAAAAGAACACACATGCAATGACAGTAGTGGATCCATATGTGGTTTGTGAAAAGAACAGACATGTAATGACTCTAGCTGTGGTTAATGAAAAGAACACACATGCAATAACACTAGTGGATCCATATGTGGTGTGTGAAAACAACACACATGCAATGACACTGGTGGATCCATATGTGGTTTGTGAAAAGAACACACATGCAATGACTCTAGTTGTGGTTTAATAAAAGAACACACATGCAATGACACTGGTGGATCCATGTGGTTTGTGAAAAGAACAGACATTTAATGACCCTAGCTGTGGTTAATGAAAAGAACAGACATGGAATGACAATGGTGGATCCATATGTGGTTTGTGAAAAGAACAAACATGCAATGAACTCTAGTGGATCCATATGTCGTCTATGAAAAGAAGAGACATGCAATGACACTAGTTTTGGTTAATGAAAAGAACAGACATGCAATGACTCTGGTGGATCCATATATGGTTTGTGAGAAGAACATACATGAAATGACACTAGATGTGGTTAATGAAAATAACAGACATGCAATGACACTAGCTATGGTTAATGAAAAGAACAGACATATAATGACTCTGGTGGATTCATATGTGGTTTGTGAAAAGAACACACATGCAATGACTCTAGCTGTAGTTAATGAAAAGAACACACATGCAACGACACTAGTGGATCCATGTGGATAGTGAAAAGAACAGGCATGCAATGACTCTAGCTGTGGTTAATGGAAAGAACACACATGCAATGACACTGGTGGATCCATGTGGTTTGTGAAAAGAACACACATGAAATGAAACTGGTGGATCCTTATATGGTTTGTGAACTGAACAGACATGCAATGACACTAGTTGTGGTTAATGAAAAGAACATACATCAAATGACTCTAGTTGTGGTTAATGAAAAGAACTCACATGCAATGACACTGGTGGATCCATATGTGGTTTGTGAAAAGAACACACATGAAATGACAATGGTGGATCCTTATGTGGTTTGTGAAAACAACAGACATGCAATGACACTAGTTGTGGTTAATGAAAAGAACAGACATGCAATGACTGTAGCTGTGGTTAATGAAAAGAACACACATTTAATGACACTGGTGGATCCATGTGGTTTGTGAAAAGAACACACATGCAATGACTCTAGCTGTGGTTAATGAAAAGAACACACATGCAATGACACTGGTGGATCCATGTGTGGTTTGTGAAAAGAACACACATGCAATGACATTGGTGGATGCATATGTGGTTTGTGAAAAGAACATACATGAAATGACTCTAGATGTGGTTAATGAAAAAACATATATGCAATGACACTGGTGGATCCATATGTGGTTTGTGAAAAGAACACACATGCAATGACCCTAGTTGTGGTTTATTAAAAGAAGACACATGCAATGACACTGTTGGATCCATGTGGTTTGTGAAAAGAACAGACATGCAATGACTCTAGCTGTGGTTAATGAAAAGAACACAAATGTAATGACACTAGTGGTTCCATATGTGGTTTGTGAAAAGAACACACATGAAATGAACTCTAGTGGATCGATATGTGGTCTATGAAAAGAACACACATGCAATAATACTAGTTGTGGTTAATGAAAAGAACATACATGCAATGACTCTGGTGGATCCATATGTGGTTTGTGAAAAGAACACACATGCAATGACTCTAGCTGTGGTTAATGAAAAGAACCCACATGCATTGACACTGGTGGATCCATATGTGGTTTGTGAAAAGAACACACATGCAATGACTCTAGCTGTGGTTAATGAAAAGAACCCACATGCATTGACACTGGTGGATCCATATGTGGTTTGTGAAAAGAAAACACACATGAAATGACACTGGTGGATCCTTGTGTGCTTAGTGAAAAGAACAGACATGCAATGACACTAGGTGTGGTTAATGAAAAGAACAGACATGCAATGACTCTAGTTGTGGTTAATGAAAAGAACACACATGCAATGACACTGGTGGATCCATGTGGTTTGTGAAAAGAACACACATGCAATGACTCTAGCTGTGGTTAATGAAAAGAACACACATGCAATGACACTGGTGGATCCATGTGGTTTGCGAAAAGAACAGACATGCAATGACTCTAGTTGTGGTTAATGAAAAGAACACACATGCAATGACACTGGTGGATCCATATGTGGTTTGTGAAAAGAACACACATGCAATGACAATGGTGGATCCATATGTGGTTTATGAAAAGAACACACATGCAATGATCTCTGGTGGATCAATATGTGGTTTGTGAAAAGAACAGACATGCAATGAACTCTAGTAGATCCACATGTGCTTTGTGAAAAGAACACACATGCAATGACTCTAGTTGTGGTTTATTAAAAGAACACACATGCAATGACACTGGTGGATCCATGTGGTTTGTGAAAAGCACAGACATGCAATGACTCTAGCTCTGGTTAATGAAAAGAACACACATGCATTGACACTCGTGGATCGATATGTGGTTTGTGAAAAGAACACACATGCAATGACTCTAGCTGTGGTTAATGAAAATAACACACATGCAATGACGCTGGTGGATCCATATGTGGTTTGTGAAAAGAACACACATGAAATGAAACTGGTGGATCCTTATATGGTTTGTGAACAGAACAGACATGCAATGACACTAGTTGTGGTTAATGAAAAGAATACACATGCAATGACTCTAGCTGTGGTTAATGAAAATAACACACATGCAATGACACTGGTGGATCCATATGTGGTTTGTGAAAAGAACACGCATGAAATGACACTGATGGATCCATATGTGGTTTGTGAAAAGAACACACATGCAATGCCTCTAATTGTGGTTTATTAAAAGAACACACATGCAATGACACTGGTGGATCCATGTGGTTTGTGAAAAGAAAAGACATGCAATGACTCTAGCTGTCGTTAATGAAAAAGAACAAATATGCAATGACACTGGTGGATCCATATCTGGTTTGTGAAAAGAACACACATGCAATGAACTCTGGTGGATCCATATGTGGTCTATGAAAAGAACAGACATGCAATGACACTAGTTGTGGTTAATGAAAAGAACACACATGCAATGACAGTAGTGGATCCATATGTGGTTTGTGAAAAGAACAGACATGTAATGACTCTAGCTGTGGTTAATGAAAAGAACACACATGCAATAACACTAGTGGATCCATATGTGGTGTGTGAAAACAACACACATGCAATGACACTGGTGGATCCATATGTGGTTTGTGAAAAGAACACACATGCAATGACTCTAGTTGTGGTTTAATAAAAGAACACACATGCAATGACACTGGTGGATCCATGTGGTTTTTGAAAAGAACAGACATGTAATGACCCTAGCTGTGGTTAATGAAAAGAATAGACATGGAATGACAATGGTGGATCCATATGTGGTTTGTGAAAAGAACAAACATGCAATGAACTCTAGTGGATCCATATGTCGTCTATGAAAAGAAGAGACATGCAATGACACTAGTTTTGGTTAATGAAAAGAACAGACATGCAATGACTCTGGTGGATCCATATGTGGTTTGTGAGAAGAACATACATGAAATGACACTAGCTGTGGTTAATGAAAATAACAGACATGCAATGACACTAGCTATGGTTAATGAAAAGAACAAACATATAATGACTCTGGTGGATTCATATGTGGTTTGTGAAAAGAACACACATGCAATGACTCTAGCTGTAGTTAATGAAAAGAACACACATGCAACGACACTAGTGGATCCATGTGGATAGTGAAAAGAACAGACATGCAATGACTCTAGCTGTGGTTAATGGAAAGAACACACATGCAATGACACTGGTGGATCCATGTGGTTTGTGAAAAGAACACACATGAAATGAAACTGGTGGATCCTTATATGGTTTGTGAACTGAACAGACATGCAATGACACTAGTTGTGGTTAATGAAAAGAACATACATCAAATGACTCTAGCTGTGGTTAATGAAAAGAACTCACATGCAATGACACTGGTGAATCCATATGTGGTTTGTGAAAAGAACACACATGAAATGACACTGGTGGATCCTTATGTGGTTTGTGAAACAACACATGCAATGACCCTAGTTGTGGATAATGAAAAGAACAGACATGCAATGACTGTAGCTGTGGTTAATGAAAAGAACACACATTCAATGACACTGGTGGATCCATGTGGTTTGTGAAAAGAACACACATGCAATGACTCTAGCTGTGGTTAATGAAAAGAACACACATGCAATGACACTGGTGGATCCATGTGTGGTTTGTGAAAAGAACACACATGCACTGACATTGGTGGATGCATATGTGGTTTGTGAAAAGAACAAACATGAAATGACTCTAGATGTGGTTAATGAAAAAACATATATGCAATGACACTGGTGGACCCATATGTGGTTTGTGAAAAGAACACACATGCAATGACCCTAGTTGTGGTTTATTAAAAGAAGACACATGCAATGACACTGGTGGATCCATGTGGTTTGTGAAAAGAACAGACATGCAATGACTCTAGCTGTGGTTAATGAAAAGAACACAAATGTAATGACACTAGTGGTTCCATATGTGGTTTGTGAAAAGAACACACATGAAATGAACTCTAGTGGATCGATATGTGGTCTATGAAAAGAACACACATGCAATAACACTAGTTGTGGTTAATGAAAAGAACATACATGCAATGACTCTGGTGGATCCATATGTGGTTTGTGAAAAGAACACACATGCAATGACTCTAGCTGTGGTTAATGAAAAGAACCCACATGCATTGACACTGGTGGATCCATATGTGGTTTGTGAAAAGAACACACATGCAATGACTCTAGCTGTGGTTAATGAAAAGAACCCACATGCATTGACACTGGTGGATCCATATGTGGTTTGTGAAAAGAAAACACACATGAAATGACACTGGTGGATCCTTGTGTGGTTAGTGAAAAGAACAGACATGCAATGACACTAGGTGTGGTTAATGAAAAGAACAGACATGCAATGACTCTAGTTGTGGTTAATGAAAAGAAGACACATGCAATGACACTGGTGGATCCATGTGGTTTGTGAAAAGAACACACATGCAATGACTCTAGTTGTGGTTAATGAAAAGAACACACATGAAATGACACTGGTGGATCCATGTGGTTCTGAAAAGAACATATGCAATGACTCTAGTTGTGGTTAATGAAAAGAACACACATGCAATGACACTGGTGGATCCATATGTGGTTTGTGAAAAGAACACACATGCAATGACAATGGTGGATCCATATGTGGTTTATGAAAAGAACACACATGCAATGATCTATGGTGGATCAATATGTGGTTTGTGAAAAGAACAGACATGCAATGAACTCTAGTAGATCCACATGTGCTTTGTGAAAAGAACACACATGCAATGACTCTAGTTGTGGTTTATTAAAAGAACACACATGCAATGACACTGGTGGATCCATGTGGTTTGTGAAAAGAACAGACATGAAATGACTCTAGATGTGGTTAATGAAAAAACAGATATGCAATGACACTTGTGGATCCATATGTGGTTTGTGAAAAGAACACTCATGCAATGACTCTAGCTATGGTTAATAAAAAAGAACACATGCAATGACACGGTGGATCCAGATGTGGTTTGTGAATAGAACACACATGAAATGACACTGGTGGATCAATATGTGGTTTGTGAAAAGAACACACATGCAATGACCCTAGTTGTGGTTTATTAAAAGAATACACATGCAATGACACTGGTGGATCCATGTGGTTTGTGAAAAGAACAGACATGCAGTGACTCCAGCTGTGGTTAATGAAAAGAACACACATGCAATGACACTGGTGGATCCATATGTGGTTTGTGAAAAGAACACACATGGAATGATCTCTGGTGGATCCATATGTGGTCTATGAAAAGAACAGACATGCAATGACACTAATTGTGGTTAATGAAAATAACACACATGCAATGGCACTGGTGGATCCATATGTGGTTTGTGAAAAGAACAGACATGCAATGACTCTAGCTGTGGTTAATGAAAAGAACACAAATGCAATGACACTGGTGGATCCATATGTGGTTTGTGAAAAGAACAAACATGAAATGACTCTAGTTGTGGTTTATTAAAACAACACACATGCATTGATACTGGTGGATCCATATGTGGTTTGTGAAAAGAACACACATGCAATGACTCTAGTTGTGGTTTAATAAAAGAACACACATGCAATGACACTGGTGGATCCATGTGGTTTGTGAAAAGAACAGACATGCAATGACCCTAGCTGTGGTTAATGAAAAGAACAAATATGCCATGACACTGGTGGATCAATATGTGGTTTGTGAAAAGAACACACATGCAATGAACTCTGGTGGATCCATATGTCGTCTATGAAAAGAAGAGACATGCAATGACACTAGTTTTGGTTAATGAAAAGAACAGACATGCAATGACTCTGGTGGATCCATATGTGGTTTGTGAGAAGAACAGACATGAAATGACACTAGCTGTGGTTAATGAAAATAACATACATGTAATGACACTAGCTATGGTTAATGAAAATAACAGACATATAATGACTCTGGTGGATTCATATGTGGTTTGTGAAAAGAACACACACGCAATGACTCTAGCTATAGTTAATGAAAAGAACACACATACAACGACACTAGTGGATCCATGTGCATTGTGAAATGAACAGACATGCAATGACTCTAGCTGTGGTTAATGAAAAGAACACATGCAATGACACTGGTGGATCCATGTGGTTTGTGAAAAGAACACACATGCAATGACACTGGTGGATCCATATGTGGTTTGTGAAAAGAACACACATGAAATGACACTGGTGGAATCATATGTGGTTTGTGAAAAGAGACACACATGCAATGACTCTAGTTGTGGTTTATTAAAAGAACACACATGCAATGACACTGGTGGATCCATGTGGTTTGTGAAAAGAACAGACATGAAATGACACTAGCTGTGGTTAATGAAAATAACAGACATGCAATGACACTAGCTATGGTTAATGAAAAGAACAGACATATAATGACTCTGGTGGATTCATATGTGGTTTGTGAAAAGAACACACATGCAATGACTCTAGCTGTAGTTAATGAAAAGAACACACATGCAACGACACTAGTGGATCAATGTGGATAGTGAAAATAACAGACATGCAATGACTCTAGCTGTGGTTAATGGAAAGAACACACATGCAATGACACTGGTGGATCCATGTGGTTTGTGAAAAGAACACACATGAAATGAAACTGGTGGATCCTTATATGGTTTGTGAACTGAACAAACATGCAATGACACTAGTTGTGGTTAATGAAAAGAACATACATCAAATGACTCTAGCTGTGGTTAATGAAAAGAACTCACATGCAATGACACTGGTGGATCCATATGTGGTTTGTGAAAAGAACACACATGAAATGACACTGGTGGATCCTTATGTGGTTTGTGAAAACAACAGACATGCAATGACACTAGTTGTGGTTAATGAAAAGAACAGACATGCAATGACTGTAGCTGTGGTTAATGAAAAGAACACACATTCAATGACACTGGTGGATCCATGTGGTTTGTGAAAAGAACACACATGCAATGACTCTAGCTGTGGTTAATGAAAAGAACACACATGCAATGACACTGGTGGATCCATGTGTGGTTTGTGAAAAGAACACACATGCACTGACATTGGTGGATGCATATGTGGTTTGTGAAAAGAACAAACATGAAATGACTCTAGATGTGGTTAATGAAAAAACATATATGCAATGACACTGGTGGACCCATATGTGGTTTGTGAAAAGAACACACATGCAATAACCCTAGTTGTGGTTTATTAAAAGAAGACACATGCAATGACACTGGTGGATCCATGTGGTTTGTGAAAAGAACAGACATGCAATGACTCTAGCTGTGGTTAATGAAAAGAACACAAATGTAATGACACTAGTGGTTCCATATGTGGTTTGTGAAAAGAACACACATGAAATGAACTCTAGTGGATCGATATGTGGTCTATGAAAAGAACACACATGCAATAACACTAGTTGTGGTTAATGAAAAGAACATACATGCAATGACTCTGGTGGATCCATATGTGGTTCGTGAAAAGAACACACATGCAATGACTCTAGCTGTGGTTAATGAAAAGAACCCACATGCATTGACACTGGTGGATCCATATGTGGTTTGTGAAAAGAACACACATGCAATGACTCTAGCTGTGGTTAATGAAAAGAACCCACATGCATTGACACTGGTGGATCCATATGTGGTTTGTGAAAAGAAAACACACATGAAATGACACTGGTGGATCCTTGTGTGGTTAGTGAAAAGAACAGACATGCAATGACACTAGGTGTGGTTAATGAAAAGAAACATATGCAATGACTCTAGTTGTGGTTAATGAAAAGAAGACACATGCAATGACACTGGTGGATCCATGTGGTTTGTGAAAAGAACACACATGCAATGACTCTAGCTGTGGTTAATGAAAAGAACACACTTGCAATGACACTGGTGGATCCATGTGGTTTGCGAAAAGAACAGACATGCAATGACTCTAGTTGTGGTTAATGAAAAGAACACACATGCAATGACACTGGTGGATCCATATGTGGTTTGTGAAAAGAACACACATGCAATGACAATGGTGGATCCATATGTGGTTTATGAAAATAACACACATGCAATGATCTCTGGTGGATCAATATGTGGTTTGTGAAAAGAACAGACATGCAATGAACTCTAGTAGATCCACATGTGCTTTGTGAAAAGAACACACATGCAATGACTCTAGTTGTGGTTTATTAAAAGAACACACATGCAATGACACTGGTGGATCCATGTGGTTTGTGAAAAGAACAGACATGAAATGACTCTAGATGTGGTTAATGAAAAAACAGATATGCAATGACACTTGTGGATCCATATGTGGTTTGTGAAAAGAACACTCATGCAATGACTCTAGCTATGGTTAATAAAAAGAACACACATGCAATGACACTGGTGGATCCAGATGTGGTTTGTGAATAGAACACACATGAAATGACACTGGTGGATCAATATGTGGTTTGTGAAAAGAACACACATGCAATGACCCTAGTTGTGGTTTATTAAAAGAATACACATGCAATGACACTTGTGGATCCATGTGGTTTGTGAAAAGAACAGACATGCAGTGACTCCAGCTGTGGTTAATGAAAAGAACACACATGCAATGACACTGGTGGATCCATATGTGGTTTGTGAAAAGAACACACATGGAATGATCTCTGGTGGATCCATATGTGGTCTATGAAAAGAACAGACATGCAATGACACTAGTTGTGGTTAATGAAAATAACACACATGCAATGGCACTGGTGGATCCATATGTGGTTTGTGAAAAGAACAGACATGCAATGACTCTAGCTGTGGTTAATGAAAAGAACACAAATGCAATGACACTGGTGGATCCATATGTGGTTTGTGAAAAGAACACACATGAAATGACTCTAGTTGTGGTTTATTAAAACAACACACATGCATTGACACTGGTGGATCCATATGTGGTTTGTGAAAAGAACACACATGCAATGACTCTAGTTGTGGTTTAATAAAAGAACACACATGCAATGACACTGGTGGATCCATGTGGTTTGTGAAAAGAACAGACATGCAATGACCCTAGCTGTGGTTAATGAAAAGAAAAATATGCCATGACACTGGTGGATCCATATGTGGTTTGTGAAAAGAACACACATGCAATGAACTCTGTTGGATCCATATGTCGTCTATGAAAAGAAGAGACATGCAATGACACTAGTTTTGGTTAACGAAAAGAACAGACATGCAATGACTCTGGTGGATCCATATGTGGTTTGTGAGAAGAACAGACATGAAATGACACTAGCTGTGGTTAATGAAAATAACATACATGTAATGACACTAGCTATGGTTAATGAAAATAACAGACATATAATGACTCTGGTGGATTCATATGTGGTTTGTGAAAAGAACACACACGCAATGACTCTAGCTATAGTTAATGAAAAGAACACACATACAACGACACTAGTGGATCCATGTGCATTGTGAAATGAACAGACATGCAATGACTCTAGCTGTGGTTAATGAAAAGAACACATGCAATGACACTGGTGGATCCATGTGGTTTGTGAAAAGAACACACATGCAATGACACTGGTGGATCCATATGTGGTTTGTGAAAAGAACACACATGAAATGACACTGGTGGAATCATATGTGGTTTGAGAAAAGAGACACATGCAATGACTCTAGTTGTGGTTTATTAAAAGAACACACATGCAATGACACTGGTGGATCCATGTGGTTTGTGAAAAGAACAGACATGCAATGACTCTAGCTGTGGTTAATGAAAAGAACACACATGCAATGACACTCGTGGATCCATATGTGGTTTGTGAAAAGAACACACATGCAATGAACTCTGGTGGATCCATATGTGGTCTATGAAAATAACAGACATGCAATGACACTAGTTGTGGTTAATGAAAAGAACACACATGCAATGACACTGTTGGATCCATATGTGGTGTGTGAAAAGAACAGACATGCAATGACTCTAGCTGTGGTTAATGAAAAGAACACACATGCAATGACACTGGTGGATCCATGTGGTTTGTGAAAAGAACACACATGCAATGACATTGGTGGATCCATATGTTGTTTGTGAAAAGAACACACATGCAATGACTCTAGCTGTGGTTAATGAAAAGAACACACATGCAATGACACTAGTGGATCCATATGTGGTTTGTGAAAAGAACACACATGAAATGACACTGGTGGATCCATGTGTGGTTTGTGAAAAGAACACACATGCAATGACTCTAGTTGTGGTTTATTAAAAGAACACACATGCAATAACAGTGGTGGATCCATGTGGTTTGTGAAAAGAACAGACATGCAATGACTCTAGCTGTGGTTAATGAAAAGAATAAATATGCAATGACACTGGTGGATCCATATGTGGTTTGTGAAAAGAACACACATGCAATGAACTCTGTTGGATCCATATGTCGTCTATGAAAAGAAGAGACATGCAATGACACTAGTTTTGGTTAACGAAAAGAACAGACATGCAATGACTCTGGTGGATCCATATGTGGTTTGTGAGAAGAACAGACATGAAATGACACTAGCTGTGGTTAATGAAAATAACATACATGTAATGACACTAGCTATGGTTAATGAAAATAACAGACATATAATGACTCTGGTGGATTCATATGTGGTTTGTGAAAAGAACACACACGCAATGACTCTAGCTATAGTTAATGAAAAGAACACACATACAACGACACTAGTGGATCCATGTGCATTGTGAAATGAACAGACATGCAATGACTCTAGCTGTGGTTAATGAAAAGAACACATGCAATGACACTGGTGGATCCATGTGGTTTGTGAAAAGAACACACATGCAATGACACTGGTGGATCCATATGTGGTTTGTGAAAAGAACACACATGAAATGACACTGGTGGAATCATATGTGGTTTGTGAAAAGAGACACACATGCAATGACTCTAGTTGTGGTTTATTAAAAGAACACACATGCAATGACACTGGTGGATCCATGTGGTTTGTGAAAAGAACAGACATGCAATGACTCTAGCTGTGGTTAATGAAAAGAACACACATGCAATGACACTCGTGGATCCATATGTGGTTTGTGAAAAGAACACACATGCAATGAACTCTGGTGGATCCATATGTGGTCTATGAAAATAACAGACATGCAATGACACTAGTTGTGGTTAATGAAAAGAACACACATGCAATGACACTGTTGGATCCATATGTGGTGTGTGAAAAGAACAGACATGCAATGACTCTAGCTGTGGTTAATGAAAAGAACACACATGCAATGACACTGGTGGATCCATGTGGTTTGTGAAAAGAACACACATGCAATGACATTGGTGGATCCATATGTTGTTTGTGAAAAGAACACACATGCAATGACTCTAGCTGTGGTTAATGAAAAGAACACACATGCAATGACACTAGTGGATCCATATGTGGTTTGTGAAAAGAACACACATGAAATGACACTGGTGGATCCATGTGTGGTTTGTGAAAAGAACACACATGCAATGACTCTAGTTGTGGTTTATTAAAAGAACACACATGCAATAACAGTGGTGGATCCATGTGGTTTGTGAAAAGAACAGACATGCAATGACTCTAGCTGTGGTTAATGAAAAGAATAAATATGCAATGACACTGGTGGATCCATATGTGGTTTGTGAAAAGAACACACATGCAATGAACTTTGGTGGGTGAACTCCGGTGAGCTTTCCAGGTGAACTCCGTCCACCCCAGCACCTCTCGATCATGCCCACATGAACCCCATGGTCGCCCGCATCTTACCGTGCCTTTGTTTTGCCTTAGGGTGATCTGTAGCGACGACTCCGACAAGCACAGAGCGCCGCCGTCCGCTTCTTCTCCGCAACGCGTTTCCGGTAAGCCTCGACCGCGAGCATTCTCGTTCACGCCACAACTCCTCTAAGATCTCCTGCGTCTAACCTCGCCTCGGTCATCCTCTCTTGATTCAGAGCACCGCTTTCGCGTGTGGGCGAACCGTCCGCCGCGTCCTCTACTCCGGCGAGGAATTGCGACGCCTGGCGCCCTCGTCGAACCATCGATACCTTGAGCTTGCTGTGACCTCGAGCCCGGTGAGCAACCCTCCTTCTCCCTCGCTACGCCGCACCGTCAACGACCGATCACTCCGCCGCCCGCGCCGCCAGCCGCCATTTAGTGGTCAAACGCCTAGCTACCGTTAGATGCGGATCCATCGGTTACGATAGATCACCTAACCGCCAAGAGGTACGCTACCTAAGCCGCACGATCTAACTTAGATCTAACGCACGCAGCACTCGATCCGCCGAACGGTATCGACCAAGAAGAACACGCCAAGGGAAGATAGATCTGAATTAGAATTTGAAAAGCGAAACTTGTGCCATTTTCAAACCCTTGTATCTTTTGATCCACACGCCCAAATTTTACAAATTTGATGTCGTTGGAATCAGCAAGACAAGACCTAACCAAACCTACCCTTAGTTTAGTAAATAGTATTGGATAGAGTGATTGATTATGCAGAAACATTTGAGTGCTTTAACATTAGAAAAATCATTTAAAAATGATTTTAAAGTTAAAACCTTTGCCAAATAGTTTGTTGTGACCTTACTGACCATAGGAACCAACCCATAGTTTGGAAAATGATTTTTGAAAAGCTTAGAATGGATTAATTGGGTTAGTCCATTTCTAGCTAATTAAAAACCATTGTTTTGTTTATGAAAATGCTTTCATAAAGAAAACTTTGAGAAAATGTTTTGGACCAAACCTACTGACCCAAACACCAAGTTTTGCAATAGCAACTCATTTGGTGGAACCTATAGGTTAATACCCTAGTAGAAATATTTCTACACCACATAGAGTGACACTATGTTTTGCAAATGGTTTTGAAGTGAAACCTCTTTGCAAATGACTTGCCACTTTGGTAAATGACCAATTTGGAACTTACAAAGTTTAGAAGCCTAGTGAAGACCATCCCTACAATAGAACCAACCTTTGCATGCTTATGCATGACTTTGCCACTTTACAAAATGACCATTAGGTATACCCAAATGTCTATGACCCACTAGGAACCACTTTTGCAAACAAAGCAAAGCTTGGCATGCTTGCATGCATTTCTTTGACTTTGTTATTTTATGTGTGAGTTGTTTTGCTTGATTGGTAGATTGAGTTTGTACCTTGCTTGATTGATTGTAGTGACTTGAAGAGTGTGAGTGTTGCAAGGACAAGGAGTGAACCTATACCTTCTACCAAAAGGCAAGTGATGCTTCATATCATTATCCCATTATGTTCAATATGCATTAGTGTTTTGCTAAGTAAAACTTGCATGGTTTTATTTTGCTAAGAATAGACTTTGCTATAGGAAAACTAGTAGAATGAATCCTTAGAAGGATTTACCTAAGTTAAGAATCCTATTACTATCAAGCTTAGCCTAGCTAATAGAAAACTGGGTGGGATATATATATAATCATGCTATGAAAATTCCTAAGTCTATGGACTTGTGTTTTGTTTAATAAAACAACTAAGTTAATAAATCACCTGGGTGGAATGGATGGAATGGTTTATGTTGAGTGGTTCACAAGGCCATGGACTTGGCTTGTGTATCTCACTTGTGGATGGCCACCCAGAAACAAAGAGATTTGAGATGTCAAATGTTGAGAAGCTTCAAGTGCAACCACTTGGCAATATGGGCTCTGCCATGATCATATAGGTTGCAAGAACTTAGCCACATGGACAGTGGGTGGTAGTGATTGATAGGTTGGAGCGCGTCCATGTTGGTCTAAGGGAAAGCTTCTGAAAGATTTTGTCTTGGGAAACCAAGGCTTGTGGGAAAAGTGCACCACCTCTGCAGTGTAAAACCTAAGTACTTAGCCATGTCCCTGGTAAAGGACAATTTGAGCATCAAAACATGGAAGCAATCAAGAATCTCATCACTCCAATTTCTAAATTAAAACTTGTGGGTGAACAAGGGTTGTGTGAAATTCTTTAATCTTTGATGGAGAGATGGCTTGGTACAAGGATCTCAAAATCTTAGATTGGGAAATTGTTTTTACCAAGAAAATCTTCAATCTTGATTGGAAGATGCCTTGAGAGGATCTTCAGTCTTGTTGATAGATGCCTTGGTGGTTTTTGTCAAAACAAAACTTGTATTTTCAAAATGATAGGAAAAATCTATTTTGAGCAATGCAAAGCCTCAACTCCACTTAGCCAAATGCATATAGATGATAGACTCCACTATACTCCCAAAGTATCACTTGCCAATACAATTCAAATGTATTGACCCTTGTGGCTGTAACTTATTATGTTGCAGGTTTGATTGTTTTAGTGAAGATTGATTGATTAGGATTACAAAGTCTACAACCAACATCTGCCTGTGGCACTTTGAAGATGAAGGACCCATGACTATAGTTATTCCGCTGCAATGTAATGTAAATAGCCAATGAGCTATGTTTGATGTAATAAAATTATGTTATTCCTGGTTATAAAGTTGTATTATGACCTTTGTTTCTCGATATTACATCTGAACTGTGGATGCTAGCTATTGATCCAGGGACTAGCATTGTAAACACAGGGGACCCTACCTTATTAAAGGCAGGGGATGCTACAGATGGTATCAGAGCATTGTGTTGCCTGTAGGATTTGTAACCCTAGGATTGGACAAAACCCCTTAAAAAAAATAGGAGTTGTATTTGTTCCAAAACTTATTTACAAAAACAATCTTGTAAACTCTTTCCTCAACCATTTTGATTTCAACTCTACTTCTCTTCTATTTCAAACTTAATGGAAAGCCTACCCCATGACCAAAGACTACACCATGTGCAAAGGACTTCTTCAACACTTTCAACTCTAATGACTTCAACTTCTTTAACATCTTCAACATGTACACCAAGGACTTCAACTTGGATGTCACTAAAGAATACAAGTCTTGAGTAACATTTCATTTGAAGACTAAGGAAACACAACTTAGAAGAAGCCATCATCACCTTTGAAGATTTGTGACCAAGACACAAGAATTCTCCAAGGATACAAAGATCTCAAACAAGAAGAATGGAAAGATCACAAGTAAACCATGTAGATGGACCACCATATTTTAGTTAAGTCAAACCCACCAACTTATGTGGTGTAACAAAAATTATTTTGTTGCCTAAGTATGTGCTTGAAACATGTTGTTTGAGTGGAATGTGTGATTGTGATTGCTTGCACATTGCTTGTGTGAAATGTGAAGTGTGTGAATAGAATTGACTTCTTAGAAAAACCTTTTGCCTATTCTAATCCCCTCCAACCCAAACAGATGACTTCTCCAAGAAACTCCAACATCAATGATGGTGACAACAACAACAACCAAGAGGACAACATGAGAGAACTCCTAGCAACCCAACACCAATTGAGCCAACTAACAGCTCAGTTCATAGCCAACAATAGTGATAAAGACCCTACCTTGCAAAAGTTTTGGAAGAACAATCCCAACTGATGCTTAAGGTGACTAATCAAATGATCAGCATGGAAGAAAACTATCCCAAAAGAGTGTATGACAACAAGGATGACAAGAATGTTATTCTAGATGGAGCCCCAGCTTGCATTATTTGTGGAGACAAGGATCATACATCCAAAGAGCATGAAGATCAATGCCCCAATTGTGAAGAGGAACATCCAGTTGGCCAATGCCCCACATCTCAAGTTACTTGTTACCTTTGTGAAGGAAATGACCATGTTCCTATCCAATGCCCCATCTATGCCATTGTTGAACAAAAGAAACAAGAAGGAGCCCAGGACGCCAAGAATGTTGATGACAAAGGAAAAGGACCACTTATACCTCCAAACAAGACAACCCAATTCAAAGGATCAAAGAAGCCCAAGAAACCAAAGCAAGACATGAGCCTTGTGCAATGTCGTAAATGTAAGGAAATGGGACACAACCCCAGTGGATGCCCAGAGTCCATAAAGAATAAAAGGATGGACCAAGTAGTGTGCAACAACTGCAAAGAACCAGGCCACTATGTAGCCACTTGTCCACAAGAGCAACGTAATTAACTCCAAGATATCCACTGTTTCAATTGCAAGTAACCAGGACACTATGTAAGCAATTGTCCAGAAAAGATGAAGAACAAGATAAACAAGCCTATGAAGGATCTCAACCTTGGCCCATGAGTCAAGTATGGAAATAAAGACCACTATGCAGAAGTTTTCCCAAGGAAGTTTCATCAAGATTCCAAGGAAGCCAAGATGAAGTTTAGTTGGAAAATTTTAAGGGTGGTAGTACCCTAGTTGTTTTGAACACTTGTAACCCTAGCCTCCCCAAATCTCGGGAGATTTCTTTTAAGTGGTAGTCTGTCACATCCCAAGATTTTCCAAATCTTGTAATGTGAAAATTAAATAAACAAAATAAATCTTTGTTGAAAATCAGGGTGAAAAGAAACTTTGTTTCAAAAAGGAGACTCAAAATCCCATCTTGAACAAACTTTGGCAGAAGTTTGAATTCAACAAAGATCCAAATCAAGGGAAATGCATTCCCCAATGAATGTATCTGGAAATTTGAACACTTGGAACATAAAACCAATTCCCTAAACCCTAATGGAAGGAAATCATTTTCCAAAGTATCTCCAAATCTATGGCTTTGATCCATACCAAAGTTGATCAACAAATATTCACAAAGGATCAAGAAATACCTTGGAGATTGGTTTCACTTAGTTTGGAACCTTAGACAAAATCTTGTGGATACAATAAGAGAAGGAAATTGAATTTCCAAAGCCAATAAAGCCCTTACCAAAAGCCCACACCAATTGGTGATCAAGAAATCCTAAAGGGATCAAAAAGATAAACCTTTGTTAAAGGAAAAATAAATTGTTTTGGAAATACAAATTTAGATCTTTTAATAAAAGACTTTGGTTTCAAATTAAAAGGTGAGCCAAATTAATTTTGGCCAAGCTTTTGTAATAAAATATTTTGTTTTGATAAAATGAGTAAAGGTTTATTTAAATAAAATAATAAAGGATTTAAATATCCAATTTTATTTAAGTAAAAGCTTTTCCCATTTTAAATAAACACCAAATATTTTATTACTACTTTGAAATCTTTTATTAAAAGGTTTTGCTTTGATTAAAATGAGTAAAGGATTATTTAAATAAAATAATAAGGATTTAATTATCCAATTTTATTTAAGTAAAGGCTTTCCCATTTTAATTAAACACCAAAACTTATTTATTTATTTAAATAAGTTTCTTAAATAAGTTTCCAAGTATTCTTTTATTTTTCAAATTAAACCTTGGTTTGGTTTTGAAAATAATTGGATTCAAATGGAAATTTTATTTAAAATAAATCAAACACTAATAATAAATCAAAGATCCATTTTATTTAAATTATTAAATGGATCCTAAAAATAAATAAAAATAATATTTCATTTTGGATTTGGATTATGTTGTCAAACAGAACCAAATTCAAATGAAAAGTTGAGTGCTTGTTTGAATGTTTGAATCTTGATTGAATTGTTTGAATAATTGTTTGGAAATTGAAAACAGAAAAAGAATTAGAAAAAGAAAAGAAAAAAGAAGCGGAAAAAAAAATAGTGGAAACAGGCCCAAATTTCACTAAGCCCCACCATTGATACTCCCTCCCAAGTGTTTCTTTTCTCACTCGGGAACAGACCATAAAAGAGACCCGGCCGGACCACTTCTCCCTCTCCCTCTCTCGCTGACAACAGACCCCACCTCCACTTATTCTTCCTCGAACCGTTTTTCTGTACCGCGAAAGAAACCCACACAGCAGCTGACCGGTGGACCTCCCCCTCCTTTCTTTTTCCCACTGACGCGTCGGTCCCACTTCTCTAGCCATCGTCTTCCCATGACTTCTTCTCCCAGACGCTGCCGTTCTGCCTTGAAAGCTCGCATCAATTGCCAGAACGCTGCGTTAATCCTCGCCATGACGACGCCTACTTAAACGCCTTCCTCTCCTCTCCTTTTCCCTCAAACCCTTCCAAGCTCGCCCCAGGCCCCAATTTCTCCTCGAGCTCCTCTGTTCACCACCGTCTCCGATTCCAGCCAGCACCTGCCCCTTGACCTCTCGACCACGCATACTACACACTCCGCGCTTCGTCTGCCTCCCATTCGATGCAGGCGCGCCTGCAGCAACGCTTTGAGCAACACCGCCATCTGCCGTTTCTCCGGTGAGCTTTCCAGGTGAACTCCGCCCGCCCCAGCACCTCTCGATCAGGCCCACATGAACCCCCTGGTCGCCCGCAACTTACCGTGCCTTTGTTTTGCCTTAGGGTGATCTGTAGCGACTCGACAAGCACTGAGCGCCCGTGTCTCGCTTCTTCTCCGCAACGCTTCCGGTAAGCCTCGACCACCCCGAGCCTTCTCGTTCACGCCACAACTCCTCTAAGATCTCCTGCGTCTAACCCTGCCCTCGTCTATCCTCTCTTGATCTGTAGCACCGTCTTCGACCGTGATGAACCGTCGCCGCCCTCTACTCCGGCGAGGAATTGCGATCGCTGGCGCCCTCGTCGAACCATCAGGCTTGAGCTTCGCGTGACCTCGAGCCGGTGAGCAACCCTCCTTCTCCCTCGCTTTACGCATCGCCGGCACCGATCACACCGTCACTCGCCGGCCGCAAGTCGCCGCTAGTGGCCAAACGCCATACCGTTAGATGCAGATCCATCGTTACGATAGATCACCTAACAAGTGCCCATCTACGCCGCCAAGAAGAATCTCTTTAGATCCGCATCACAAAGACAGATATCCGCCGAACCTAAGCATCGATCAAGAAGAACCGGTGTGGCCAAGATGTTAGATCTGAATTAGAATTTGAAAAGAAACTTGTGCCATTTTCAAACCCTTGTATCTTTTGATCCACACGTCCAAATTTTACAAATTTGATGTCGTTGGAATCAGCAAGACAAGACCTAACCAAACCTACCCTTAGTTTAGTAAATAGTATTGGATAGAGTGATTGATTATGCAGAAACATTTGAGTGCTTGCTAACATTAGAAAAATCATTTAAAAATGATTTTAAAGTTAAAACCTTTGCCAAATAGTTTGTTGTGACCTTACTGACCATAGGAACCAACCCATAGTTTGGAAAATGATTTTTGAAAAGCTTAGACTGGATTAATTGGGTTAGTCCATTTCTAGCTAATTAAAAACCATTGTTTTGTTTATGAAAATGCTTTCATAAAGAAAACTTTGAGAAAATGTTTTGGACCAAACCTACTGACCCAAACACCAAGTTTTGCAATAGCAACTCATTTGGTGGAACCTATAGGTTAATACCCTAGTAGAAATATTTCTACACCACATAGAGTGACACTATGTTTTGCAAATGGTTTTGAAGTGAAACCTCTTTGCAAATGACTTGCCACTTTGGTAAATGACCAATTTGGAACTTACAAAGTTTAGAAGCCTAGTGAAGACCATCCCTACAATAGAACCAACCTTTGCATGCTTATGCATGACTTTGCCACTTTACAAAATGACCATTAGGTATACCCAAATGTCTATGACCCACTAGGAACCACTTTTGCAAACAAAGCAAAGCTTGGCATGCTTGCATGCATTTCTTTGACTTTGTTATTTTATGTGTGAGTTGTTTTGCTTGATTGGTAGATTGAGTTTGTACCTTGCTTGATTGATTGTAGTGACTTGAAGAGTGTGATTGTTGCAAGGACAAGGAGTGAACCTATACCTTCTACCAAAAAGGCAAGTGATGCTTCATATCATTATCCCATTATTTTCAATATGCATTAGTGTTTTTGCTAAGTAAAACTTGCATGGTTTTATTTTGCTAAGAATAGACTTTGCTATAGGAAAACTAGTAGAATGAATCCTTAGAAGGATTTACCTAAGTTAAGAATCCTATTACTATCAAGCTTAGCCTAGCTAATAGAAAACCTGGGTGGGATATATATATAATCATGCTATGAAAATTCCTAAGTCTATGGACTTGTGTTTTGTTTAATAAAACAACTAAGTTAATAAATCACCTGGGTGGAATGGATGGAATGGTTTATGTTGAGTGGTTCACAAGGCCATGGACTTGGCTTATGTATCTCACTTGTGGATGGCCACCCAGGAAGCAAAGAGATTTGAGATGTCAAATGTTGAGAAGCTTCAAGTGCAACCACTTGGCAATATGGGCTCTGCCATGATCATATAGGTTGCAAGAACTTAGCCACATGGACAGTGGGTGGTAGTGATTGATAGGTTGGAGCGCGTCCATGTTGGTCTAAGGGAAAGCTTCTGAAAGATTTTGTCTTGGGAAACCAAGGCCTGTGGGAAAAGTGCACCACCTCTGCAGAGTGTAAAACCTAAGTACTTAGCCATGTCCCTGGTAAAGGACAATTTGAGCATCAAAACATGGAAGCAATCAAGAATCTCATCACTCCAATTTCTAAATTAAAACTTGTGGGTGAACAAGGGTTGTGTGAAATTCTTTAATCTTTGATGGAGAGATGGCTTGGTACAAGGATCTCAAAATCTTAGATTGGGAAATTGTTTTTACCAAGAAAATCTTCAATCTTGATTGGAAGATGCCTTGAGAGGATCTTCAGTCTTGTTGATAGATGCCTTGGTGGTTTTTGTCAAAACAAAACTTGTATTTTCAAAATGATAGGAAAAATCTATTTTGAGCAATGCAAAGCCTCAACTCCACTTAGCCAAATGCATATAGATGATAGACTCCACTATACTCCCAAAGTATCACTTGCCAATACAATTCAAATGTATTGACCCTTGTGGCTGTAACTTATTATGTTGCAGGTTTGATTGTTTTAGTGAAGATTGATTGATTAGGATTACAAAGTCTACAACCAACATCTGCCTGTGGCACTTTGAAGATGAAGGACCCATGACTATAGTTATTCCGCTGCAATGTAATGTAAATAGCCAATGAGCTATGTTTGATGTAATAAAATTATGTTATTCCTGGTTATAAAGTTGTATTATGACCTTTGTTTCTCGATATTACATCTGAACTGTGGATGCTAGCTATTGATCCAGGGACTAGCATTGTAAACACAGGGGACCCTACCTTATTAAAGGCAGGGGATGCTACATGCAATGACCCTAGATGCGGTTAATGAAAAGAAAAAATATGCAATGACACTGGTGGATCCATATGTGGTTTGTGAAAAGAACACACATGGAATGAACTCTGGTGGATCCATATGTCGTCTATGAAAAGAAGAGACATGCAATGACACTAGTTTTGGTTAATGAAAAGAACAGACATGCAATGACTCTGGTGGATCCATATGTGGTTTGTGAGAAGAACAGACATGAAATGACACTAGCTGTGGTTAATGAAAATAATATATATGCAATGACACTAGCTATGGTTAATGAAAATAACAGACATATAATGACTCTGGTGGATTCATATGTGGTTTGTGAAAAGAACACACACGCAATGACTTTAGCTATAGTTAATGAAAAGAACACACATACAACAACACTAGTGGATCCATGTGCATTGTGAAATGAACAGACATGCAATGACTCTAGCTGTGGTTAATGAAAAGAACACACATGCAATGACACTGGTGGATCCATGTGGTTTGTGAAAAGAACACACATGCAATGACACTGGTGGATCCACATGTGGTTTGTGAAAAGAACACACATGAAATGACACTGATGGAATCATATGTGGTTTGTGAAAAGAACACACATGCAATGACTCTAGTTGTGGTTTATTAAAAGAACACACATGCAATGCCACTGGTGGATCCATGTGGTTTGTGAAAAGAACAGACATGCAATGACTCTAGCTGTGGTTAATGAAAAGAACACACATGCAATGACACTCGTGGATCCATATGTGGTTTGTGAAAAGAACACACATGCAATGAACTCTGGTGGATCCATATGTGGTCTATGAAAATAACAGAAATGCAATGACACTAGTTGTGGTTAATGAAAAGAACACACATGCAATGACACTGTTGGAATCATATGTGGTGTGTGAAAAGATCAGACATGCAATGACTCTAGTTGTGGTTAATGAAAAGAACACACATGCAATGACACTAGTGGATCCATATATGGTTTGTGAAAAGAACACACATGCAATGACACTAGTAGATCCATATGTGGTTTGTGAAAAGAACACACATGCAATGACTCTAGTTGTGGTTTATTAAAAGAACACACATGCAATGACACTAGTGGATCCATGTGGTTTGTGAAAAGAACAGACACGCAATGACTCTAGCTGTGGTTAATGAAAAGAATACACATGGAATGACACTGGTGGATCCATATGTGGTTTGTGAAAATAACACACATGCAATGAACTCTGGTGGATCCATATGTCGTCTATGAAAAAAGCAGACATGCAATCACACTAGTTTTGGTTAATGAAAAGAACAGACATGCAATGAATCTGGTGGACCCATATGTGGTTTGTGAGAAGAACAAACATGAAATGACACTACCTATGGTTAATGAAAATAACAGACATGCAATGACACTATCTATGGTTAATGAAAAGAACATACATGCAATGGCTCTGGTCGATCCATATATGGTTTGTGAAAAGAACACACATGCAATGACTCTAGCTGAGGTTAATGAAAAGTACATGCATCCAATGACACTAGTGGATCCATGTGGTTTGTGAAAAGAACAGACATGCAATAACTCTAGATGTGGTTAATGAAAAGAAGACACATGCAATGACACTGGTGGATCCATATGTGGTTTGTGAAAAGAACACACATGCAACGACTCTAGCTGTGGTTAATGAAAAGAACACACATGCAATGACACTGGTGGATCCATATGTGGTTTGGGAAAAGAACACACATTTCAATGACACTGGTGGATCCATATGTGGTTTGTGAAAAGAACAGACATGCAATGAACTCTGGTGGATCAATATGTGGTTTGTGAAAATAACAGACATGCAATGAACTCTGGTGGATCCATATCTGCTTTGTGAAAAGAACACACATGTAGTTACTCTAGTTGTGGTTAATGAAAAGAACACACATGCAATGACACTAGGGGATCCATCTGTGCTTAATGAAAAGAACACACATGCAATGACACTGGTGGATCAATATGTGGTTTGGGAAAAGAAGACGCATGCAATGACACTGGTGGATCAATATGTGGTTAATGAAAAGAACACATATGCAATGACACTAGTGGATCCATATGTGGTTTGTGAAAAGAACACACATGCAATGACACTAGCCGTGGTTAATGAAAAGATCAGACATGCAATGACACTAGTGGATCCATATGTGGTTTGTGAAAAGAACACACATGCAATGAACTCTGGTGGATCCATATGTGGTCTATGAAAAGAACAGACATGCAATGACACTAGTTGTGGTTAATGAAAAGAACAGACATGCAATGACTCTGGTGGATCCATATGTGGTTTGTGAAAAGAACACACAAGCAACGACTCTAGCTGTGGTTAATGAAAAAACACACATGCAATGACACTGGTGGATCCATATGTGGTTTGTGAAAAGAAGAGACATGCAATGACTCAAGCTGTGGTGAATGAAAAGAACACACATGCAATGACACTACTGGATCCATATGTGGTTTGTTAAAAGAACACACATGCAATGACACTGGTGGATTCATATGTGGTTTGTTAAAAGAACACACATGCAATGACTCTAGTTGCGGTTTATTAAAAGAACACACATGCAATGACACTGGTGGATCCATATGTGGTTTGTGAAAAGAACAGACATGAAATTACTCTAGTTGTGCTTAATGAAAAGAACACACATGCAATGACACTGGTGGATCCTTATGTGGTTTGTGAAAAGAACACACATGTAATGAACTCTGGTGGATCCATATGTGGTCTATGAAAAGAACATACATGGAGTGACACTAGTTGTGGTTAATGAAAAGAACAGACATGCAATGACACTAGCTGTGGTTAATGAAAATAACAGACATGCAATGACACTAGCTATGGTTAATGAAAAGAACATACATGCAATGACTCTGGTGGATCCATATGTGGTTTGTGAAAAGAACAAACATGCAATGACTCTAGGTGTAGTTAATGAAAAGAACACACATGCTATGACACTGGTGGATCCACGTGGTTTGTGAAAAGCACAGACATGCAATGACTCTAGCTATAGTTAATGAAAAGAACACACATGCAATGACACTCGTGGATCCATATGTGGTTTGTCAAAAGAACACACATGCAATGACTCTAGCTGTGGTTAATGAAAATAACACACATGCAATGACACTGGTGGAACCATATGTGGTTTGTGAAAAGAACACACATGAAATGAAACTGGTGGATCCTTATGTGGTTTGTGAAAAGAACAGACATGCAATGACAGTAGTTGATGTTAATGAAAAGAACATACATGCAATGACTCTAGCTGTGGTTAATGAAAAGAACACACATGCAATGACACTGTTGGATCCATATGTGGTGTGTGAAAAGATCAGACATGCAATGACTCTAGCTGTGGTTAATGAAAAGAACACACATGCAATGACACTGGTGGATCCATATATGGTTTGTGAAAAGAACACACATGCAATGACACTAGTAGATCCATATGTGGTTTGTGAAAAGAACACACATGCAATGACTCTAGTTGTGGTTTATTAAAAGAACACACATGCAATGACACTAGTGGATCCATGTGGTTTGTGAAAAGAACAGACATGCAATGACTCTAGCTGTGGTTAATGAAAAGAATACACATGGAATGACACTGGTGGATCCATATGTGGTTTGTGAAAATAACACACATGCAATGAACTCTGGTGGATCCATATGTCGTCTATGAAAAAAGCAGACATGCAATGACACTAGTTTTGGTTAATGAAAAGAACAGACATGCAATGAATCTGGTGGATCCATATGTGGTTTGTGAGAAGAACAAACATGAAATGACACTACCTATGGTTAATGAAAATAACAGACATGCAATGACACTATCTGTGGTTAATGAAAAGAACAGAAATGCAATGGCTCTGGTCGATCCATATATGGTTTGTGAAAAGAACACACATGCAATGACTCTAGCTGAGGTTAATGAAAAGAACATGCATCCAATGACACTAGTGGATCCATGTGGTTTGTGAAAAGAACAGACATGCAATAACTCTAGATGTGGTTAATGAAAAGAAGACACATGCAATGACACTGGTGGATCCATATGTGGTTTGTGAAAAGAACACACATGCAACGACTCTAGCTGTGGTTAATGAAAAGAACACACATGCAATGACACTGGTGGATCCATATGTGGTTTGGGAAAAGAACACACATTTCAATGACACTGGTGGATCCATATGTGGTTTGTGAAAAGAACAGACATGCAATGAACTCTGGTGGATCAATATGTGGTTTGTGAAAATAACAGACATGCAATGAACTCTGGTGGATCCATATCTGCTTTGTGAAAAGAACACACATGTAGTTACTCTAGTTGTGGTTAATGAAAAGAACACACATGCAATGACACTAGGGGATCCATATGTGCTTAATGAAAAGAACACACATGCAATGACACTAGTGGATCAATATGTTGTTTGGGAAAAGAAGACGCATGCAATGACACTGGTGGATCAATATGTGGTTAATGAAAAGAACACATATGCAATGACACTAGTGGATCCATATGTGGTTTGTGAAAAGAACACACATGCTATGACACTAGCCGTGGTTAATGAAAAGATCAGACATGCAATGACACTAGTGGATCCATATGTGGTTTGTGAAAAGAACACACATGCAATGAACTCTGGTGGATCCATATGTGGTCTATGAAAAGAACAGACATGCAATGACACTAGTTGTGGTTAATGAAAAGAACAGACATGCAATGACTCTGGTGGATCCATATGTGGTTTGTGAAAAGAACACACAAGCATCGACTCTAGCTGTGGTTAATGAAAAAACACACATGCAATGACACTGGTGGATCCATATGTGGTTTGTGAAAAGAAGAGACATGCAATTACTCAAGCTGTGGTTAATGAAAAGAACACACATGCAATGACACTACTGGATCCATATGTGGTTTGTTAAAAGAACACACATGCAATGACACTAGTGGATTCATATGTGGTTTGTTAAAAGAACACACATGCAATGACTCTAGTTTTGGTTTATTAAAAGAACACACATGCAATGACACTGGTGGATCCATATGTGGTTTGTGAAAAGAACAGACATGAAATTACTCTAGTTGTGCTTAATGAAAAGAACACACATGTAATGACACTGGTGGATCCTTATGTGGTTTGTGAAAAGAACACACATGTAATGAACTCTGGTGGATCCATATGTGGTCTATGAAAAGAACATACATGGACTGACACTAGTTGTGGTTAATGAAAAGAACAGACATGCAATGACACTAGCTATGGTTAATGAAAATAACAGACATGCAATGACACTAGCTATGGTTAATGAAAAGAACATACATGCAATGACTCTGGTGGATCCATATGTGGTTTGTGAAAAGAACAAACATGCAATGACTCTAGGTGTAGTTAATGAAAAGAACACACATGCAATGACACTGGTGGATCCATGTGGTTTGTGAAAATCATAGACATGCAATGACTCTAGCTGTAGTTAATGAAAAGAACACACATGCAATGACACTCGTGGATCCATATGTGGTTTGTCAAAAGAACACACATGCAATGACTCTAGCTGTGGTTAATGAAAATAACACACATGCAATGACACTGGTGGAACCATATGTGGTTTGTGAAAAGAACACACATGAAATGAAACTGGTGGATCCTTATGTGGTTTGTGAAAAGAACAGACATGCAATGACAATAGTTGATGTTAATGAAAAGAACATACATGCAATGACTCTAGCTGTGGTTAATGAAAAGAACACACATGCAATGACACTGGTGGATCCATATGTGCTTTGTGAAAAGAACACACATGAAATGACACTAGTGGATCCTTATGTGGTTTGTGAAAAGAACAAACGTGCAATGACACTAGTTATGGTTAAGGAAAAGAACAGACATGCAATGACTCTAGCTGTGGTTAATGAAAAGAACACACATTCAATGACACAGGTGGATCCATGTGGTTTGTGAAAAGAACACACATGCAATGACTCTAGCTGTGGTTAATGAAAAGAACACACATGCAATGATACTGGTGGATCCATGTGGTTTGTGAAAAGAACAGACATGCAATGACTCTAGCTGTGGTTAATGAAAAGAACACACATGCAATGACACTGGTGGATCCATATGTGGTTTGTGAAAAGAACACACATGCAATGACACTGGTGGATCCATATGTGGTTTGTGAAAAGAACATACATGAAATGACTCTAGATGTGGTTAATGAAAAAACATATATGCAATGACACTGGTGGATCCATATTTGGTTTGTGAAAAGAACACACAAGCAATGAGCCTAGTTGTGGTTTATTAAAAGAACACACATGCAATGACACTGGTGGATCCATGTGGTTTGTGAAAAGAACAAACATGCAATGACTCTAGCTGTGGTTAATGAAAAGAACACGCATGTAATGACAATAGTGGATCCATATGTGGTTTGTGAAAAGAACACACATGAAATGAACTCTAGTGGATCGATATGTGGTCTATGAAAAGAACACACATGCAATGACACTAGTTGTGGTTAATGAAAAGAACATACATGCAATGACTACGGTGGATCTGATGTGGTTTGTGAAAAGAACACACATGCAATGACTCTAGCCGTGGTTAATGAAAAGAACCCACATGCATTGACACTGGTGGATCCATATGTGGTTTGTGAAAATAACACACATGAAATGACACTGGTGGATCCTAATGTGGTTAGTGAAAAGAGCAGACATGCAATGACACTAGGTGTGGTTAATGAAAAGAAGAGACATGCAATGACTCTAGTTGTGGTTAATGAAAAGAACACACATGCAATGACACTTGTGGATCCATGTGGTTTGTGAAAAGAACACACATGCAATGACTCTCACTGTGGTAAATGAAAAGAACACACATGCAATGACACTGGTGGATCCATGTGGTTTGTGAAAAGAACAGACATGCAATGACTCTAGCTGTGGTTAATGAAAAGAACAGACATGCAATGACACTGGTGGATCCATATGTGGTTTGTGAAAAGAACACACATGCAATGACACAGGTGGATCCATATGTGGTTTGTGAAAAGAACACACATGAAATGACTCTAGATGTGGTTAATGAAAAAACAGATATGCAATGACACTGGTGGATCCATATGTGGTTTGTGAAAAGAACACACAGGCAATGACCCTAGTTGTGGTTTATTAAAAGAACACACATGCAATGACACTGGTGGATCCATGTGGTTTGTGAAAAGAACAGACATGCAATGACTCTAGCTGTGGTTAATGAAAAGAACACACATGCAATGACACTAGTGGATCCATATGTGGTTTGTGAAAAGAACACACATGAAATGAACTCTGGTGGATCCATATGTGGTCTATGAAAATAACACACATGCAATGACACTAGTTGTGGTTAATGAATAGAACAGACATGCAATGACTCTGGTGGATCCATATGTGGTTTGTGAAAAGAACACACATGCAGTGACTCTAGCTATGGTTAATGAAAAGAACACACATGCAATGACACTGGTGGATCCATATGTGGTTTGTGAAAAGAACACACATTTCAATGACACTGGTGGATCCATATGTGGTTTATGAAAAGAACACACATGCAATGATCTCTGGTGGATCAATATGTGGTTTGTGAAAAGAACCGAGATGCAATGAACTCTAGTAGATCCATATGTGCTTTGTGAAAAGAACACACATGCAATGACTCTAGTTGTGGTTTATTAAAAGAACACACATGCAATGACACTAGGGCATCCATATGTGGTTAATGAAAAGAACACACATGCAATGACACTGGCGGATCCATATGTGGTTTGTGAAAAGAACACGCATGCTATAACACTGGTGGATCGATATCTGGTTAATGAAAAGAACACACATGCAATGACACTAGTGGATCCATATGTGGTTTGTGAAAAGAACACACATGCAATGACACTAGCCGTGCTTAATGAAAAGATCAGACATGCAATGACACTCCATATGTGGTTTGTGAAAAGAATACACATGCAATGAACTCTGGTGGATCTATATGTGGTCTATGAAAAGAACAGACATGCAATGACACTAGTTGTGGTTAATGAAAAGAACAGACATGCAATGACTCTGGTGGATCCATATGTTGATTGTGAAAAGAACACACAAGCAATGACTCTAGCTATGGTTAATGAAAAAACACACATGCAATGACACTGGTGGATCCATATGTGGTTTGTGAAAAGAACAGACATGCAATGACTCTTGCTATGGTTAATGAAAAGAACACACATGCAATGACACTAGTGGATCCATATGTGGTTTGTGAAAAGAACACACATGAAATGACACTGGTGGATCGATATGTGGTTTGTGAAAAGAATAGACATGCAATGACTCTAGCTGTGGTCAATGAAAAGAACACACATGCAATGACACTGGTGGATCCATGTGGTTTGTGAAAAGAACACACATGGAATGACACCGGTGGATGCATATGTGGTTTGTGAAAAGAACACACATGCAATGACTCTGGCTATGGTTAATGAAAAGAACACACATGCAATGACACTGGTGGATCCATATGTGGTTTGTGAAAAGAACACACATGAAATGACACTGGTTGATCCATATGTGGTTTGTGAAAAGAACACACATGCAATTACACTGGTGGATCCATATGTGGTTTGTGAAAAGAACACACATTTCAATGACACTACCCTTGGTTAATGAAAAGATCAGACATGCAATGACACTAGTGGATCCATATGCACTTTGTGAAAAGAACACACACGCAATGAACTCTGGTGGATCCATATGTGGTCTATGAAAAGAACAGACATGCAATGACACTAGTTGTGGTTAATGAAAAGAACAGACATGCAATGACTCTGGTGGATCCATATGTGGTTTGTGAAAAGAACACACAAGCAATGACTCTAGCTGTGGTTAATGAAAAAACACACATGCAATGACACTTGTGGATCCATATGTGGTTTGTGACAAGAACAGACATGCAATGACTCTAGTTATGGTTAATGAAAAGAACACACATGCAATGACACTACTGGATCCATATGTGGTTTGTGAAACGAACACACATGAAATCATACTGTTGGATCCATATGTGGTTTGTGAAAAGAACAGACATGCAATGACTCTAGCTGTGGTTAATGAAAAGAACCCACATGCAATGACACTGGTGGATCCATGTGGTTTGTGAAAAGAACACACATGCAATGACACCGGTGGATGCATATGTGGTTTGTGAAAAGAACACACATGCAATGACTCTAGCTATGGTTAATAAAAAGAACACACATGCAATGACACTGGTGGATCCAAATGTGGTTTGTGAATAGAACACACATGAAATGACACTGGTGGATCAATATGTGGTTTGTGAAAAGAACACACATGCAATGACCCTAGTTGTGGTTTATTAAAAGAATACACATGCAATCACACTGGTGGATCCATGTGGTTTGTGAAAAGAACAGACATGCAATGACTCCAGCTGTGGTTAATGAAAAGAACACACATGCAATGACACTGGTGGATCCATATGTGGTTTGTGAAAAGAACACACATGTAATGATCTCTGGTGGATCCATATGTGGTCTATGAAAAGAACAGACATGCAATGACACTAGTTGTGGTTAATGAAAATAACACACATGCAATGGCACTGGTGGATCCATATGTGGTTTGTGAAAAGAACAGACATGCAATGACTCTAGCTGTGGTTAGTGAAAATAACACAAATGCAATGACACTGGTGGATCCATATGTGGTTTGTGAAAAGAACACACATGCAATGACTCTAGTTGTGGTTTATTAAAACAACACACATGCATTGACACTGGTGGATCCATATGTGGTTTGTGAAAAGAACACACATGCAATGACTCTAGTTGTGGTTTAATAAAAGAACACACATGCAATGACACTGGTGGATCCATGTGGTTTGTGAAAAGAACAGACATGCAATGACCCTAGCTGTGGTTAATGAAAAGAACAAATATGCAATGACACTGGTGGATCCATATGTGGTTTGTGAAAAGAACACACATGGAATGAACTCTGGTGGATCCATATGTCGTCTATGAAAAGAAGAGACATGCAATGACACTAGTTTTGGTTAATGAAAAGAACAGACATGCAATGACTCTGGTGGATCCATATGTGGTTTGTGAGAAGAACAGACATGAAATGACACTAGCTGTGGTTAATGAAAATAACATATATGCAATGACACTAGCTATGGTTAATGAAAATAACAGACATATAATGACTCTGGTGGATTCATATGTGGTTTGTGAAAAGAACACACACGCAATGACTCTAGCTGTAGTTAATGAAAAGAACACACATACAACGACACTAGTGGATCCATGTGCATTGTGAAATGAACAGACATGCAATGACTCTAGCTGTGGTTAATGAAAAGAACACACATGCAATGACACTGGTGGATCGATGTGGTTTGTGAAAAGAACACACATGCAATGACACTAGTTGATCCATATGTGGTTTGTGAAAAGAACACACATGAAATGACACTAGTGGAATCATATGTGGTTTGTGAAAAGAACACACATGCAATGACTATAGTTGTGGTTTATTAAAAGAACACACATGCAATGCCACTGGTGGATCCATGTGGTTTGTGAAAAGAACAGACATGCAATGACTCTAGCTGTGGTTAATGAAAAGAACACACATGCAATGAACTCTGGTGGATCCATATGTGGTCTACGAAAATAACAGACATGAAATGACACTAGTTGTGGTTAATGAAAAGAACACACATGCAATGACACTATTGGATCCATATGTGGTGTGTGAAAAGATCAGACATGCAATGACTCTAGCTGTGGTTAATGAAAAGAACACACATGCAATGACACTGGTGGATCCATATGTGGTTTGTGAAAAGAACACACATGCAATGACACTGGTAGATCCATATGTGGTTTGTGAAAAGAACACACATGCAATGACTCTAGTTGTGGTTTATTAAAAGAACACACATGCAATGACACTAGTGGATCCATGTGGTTTGTGAAAAGAACAGACATGCAATGACTCTAGCTGTGGTTAATGAAAACAATACACATGGAATGACACTGGTGGATCCATATGTGGTTTGTGAAAAGAACAAACATGCAATGAACTCTGGTTTTGGTTAATGAAAAGAACAGACATGCAATGACTCTGGTGGATCCATATGTGGTTTGTGAGAAGAACAAACATGAAATGACACTACCTATGGTTAATGAAAATAACAGACATGCAATGACACTATCTGTGGTTAATGAAAAACAGACATATGCACAGCTGGTCGATCCATATATGGTTTGTGAAAAGAACACACATGCAATGACTCTAGCTGAGGTTAATGAAAAGAACATGCATCCAATGACACTGGTGGATCCATGTGGTTTGTGAAAAGAACAGACATGCAATAACTCTAGATGTGGTTAATGAAAAGAAGACACATGCAATGACACTGGTGGATCCGTATGTGGTTTGTGAAAAGAACACACATGCAACGACTCTAGCTGTGGTTAATGAAAAGAACACACATGCAATGACACTGGTGGATCCATATGTGGTTTGGGAAAAGAACACACATTTCAATGACACTGGTGGATCCATATGTGGTTTGTGAAAAGGACAGACATGCAATGAACTCTGGTGGATCAATATGTGGTTTGTGAAAATAACAGACATGCAATGAACTCTGGTGGATCCATATATGCTTTGTGAAAAGAACACACATGTAGTTACTCTAGTTGTGGTTAATGAAAAGAACACACATGCAATGACACTAGGGGATCCATATGTGCTTAATGAAAAGAACACACATGCAATGACACTGGTGGATCAATATGTTGTTTGGGAAAAGAAGACGCATGCAATGACACTGGTGGATCAATATGTGGTTAATGAAAAGAACACATATGCAATGACACTAGTGGATCGATATGTGGTTTGTGAAAAGAACACACATGCAATGACACTAGCCGTGGTTAATGAAAAGATCAGACATGCAATGACACTAGTGGATCCACATGTGGTTTGTGAAAAGAACACACATGCAATGAACTCTGGTGGATCCATATGTGGTCTATGAAAAGAACAGACATGCAATGACACTAGTTATGGTTAATGAAAAGAACAGACATGCAATGACTCTGGTGGATCCATATGTGGTTTGTGAAAAGAACACACAAGCAACGACTCTAGCTGTGGTTAATGAAAAAACACACATGCAATGACACTGGTGGATCCATATGTGGTTTGTGAAAAGAAGAGACATGCAATGACTCAAGCTGTGGTTAATGAAAAGAACACACATGCAATGACACTACTCGATCCATATGTGGTTTGTTAAAAGAACACACATGCAATGACACTGGTGGATTCATATGTGGTTTGTGAAAAGAACACACATGCAACGACTCTAGTTGCGGTTTATTAAAAGAACACACATGCAATGACACTGGTGGATCCATATGTGGTTTGTGAAAAGAACAGACATGAAATTACTCTAGTTGTGCTTAATGAAAAGAACACACATGCAATGACACTGGTGGATCCATATGGGGTCTATGAAAAGAACATACATACAGTGACACTAGTTGTGGTTAATGAAAAGAACAGACATGCAATGACACTAGCTGTGGTTAATGAAAATAACAGACATGCAATGACACTAGCTATGGTTAATGAAAAGAACATACATGCAATGACTCTGGTGGATCCATATGTGGTTTGTGAAAAGAACAAACATGCAATGACTCTAGCTGTGGTTAATGAAAAGAACCCACATGCATTGACACTGGTGGATCCATATGTGGTTTGTGAAAAGAACACATATGCAATGACTCTAGCTGTGGTTAATGAAAAGAACCCACATGCATTGACACTGGTGGATCCATATGTGGTTTGTGAAAAGAAAACACACATGAAATGACACTGGTGGATCCTTGTGTGCTTAGTGAAAAGAACAGACATGCAATGACACTAGGTGTGGTTAATGAAAAGAACAGACATGCAATGACTCTAGTTGTGGTTAATGAAAAGAACACACATGCAATGACACTGGTGGATCCATGTGGTTTGTGAAAAGAACACACATGCAATGACTCTAGCTGTGGTTAATGAAAAGAACACACATGCAATGACACTGGTGGATCCATGTGGTTTGCGAAAAGAACAGACATGCAATGACTCTAGTTGTGGTTAATGAAAAGAACACACATGCAATGACACTGGTGGATCCATATGTGGTTTGTGAAAAGAACACACATGCAATGACAATGGTGGATCCATATGTAGTTAATGAAAAGAACACACATGCAATGATACTCGTGGATCCATATGTGGTTAATGAAAATAACACACATGCAATGACACTGGTGGAACCATATGTGGTTTGTGAAAAGAACACACATGAAATGAAACTGGTGGATCCTTATGTGGTTTGTGAAAAGAACAGACATGCAATGACAGTAGTTGATGTTAATGAAAAGAACATACATGCAATGACTCTAGCTGTGGTTAATGAAAAGAACACACATGCAATGACACTGGTGGATCCATATGTGGTTTGTGAAAAGAACACACATGAAATGACACTAGTGGATCCTTATGTGGTTTGTGAAAAGAACAGACGTGCAATGACACTAGTTATGGTTAATGAAAAGAACAGACATGCAATGACTCTAGCTGTGGTTAATGAAAAGAACACACATTGAATGACACAGGTGGATCCATGTGGTTTGTGAAAAGAACACACATGCAACGACCCTAGCTGTGGTTAATGAAAAGAACACACATGCAATGACACTGGTGGATCCATATGTGGTCTGTGAAAAGAACACACATGAAATGACTCTAGCTGTGGTTAATGAAAAGAACACACATGCAATGAAACTGGTGGATCCATATGTGGTTTGTGAAAAGAACACACATGCAATGACACTGGTTGATCCATATGTCGTCTATGAAAAGAACACACATGAAATGACACTAGATGTGGTTAATGAAAAAACATATATGCAACCTTTGGTGGATCCATATTTAGTTTGTGAAAAGAACACACAAGCAATGAGCCTAGTTGTGGTTTATTAAAAGAACACACATGCAATGACACTGGTGGATCCATGTGGTTTGTGAAAAGAACAAACATGCAATGACTCTAGCTGTGGTTAATGAAAAGAACATGCATGTAATGACACTAGTGGATCCATATGTGGTTTGTGAAAAGAACACACATGAAATGAACTCTAGTGGATCGATATGTGGTCTATGAAAAGAACACACATGCAATGACACTAGTTGTGGTTAATGAAAAGAACATACATGCAATGACTCTGGTGGATCCAGATGTGGTTTGTGAAAAGAACACACATGCAATGCCACTGGTGGATCCATGTGGTTTGTGAAAAGAACAGACATGCAATGACTCTAGCTGTGGTTAATGAAAAGAACACACATGCAATGAACTCTGGTGGATCCATATGTGGTCTACGAAAATAACAGACATGAAATGACACTAGTTGTGGTTAATGAAAAGAACACACATGCAATGACACTATTGGATCCATATGTGGTGTGTGAAAAGATCAGACATGCAATGACTCTAGCTGTGGTTAATGAAAAGAACACACATGCAATGACACTGGTGGATCCATATGTGGTTTGTGAAAAGAACACACATGCAATGACACTGGTAGATCCATATGTGGTTTGTGAAAAGAACACACATGCAATGACTCTAGTTGTGGTTTATTAAAAGAACACACATGCAATGACACTAGTGGATCCATGTGGTTTGTGAAAAGAACAGACATGCAATGACTCTAGCTGTGGTTAATGAAAACAATACACATGGAATGACACTGGTGGATCCATATGTGGTTTGTGAAAAGAACACACATGCAATGAACTCTGGTTTTGGTTAATGAAAAGAACAGACATGCAATGACACTGGTGGATCCATATGTGGTTTGTGAAAAGAACACACATGCAATGACACTGGTAGATCCATATGTGGTTTGTGAAAAGAACACACATGCAATGACTCTAGTTGTGGTTTATTAAAAGAACACACATGCAATGACACTAGTGGATCCATGTGGTTTGTGAAATTAAAAGACTTTCAATGACTCTAGCTGTGGTTAATGAAAACAATACACATGGAATGACACTGGTGGATCCATATGTGGTTTGTGAAAAGAACACACATGCAATGAACTCTGGTTTTGGTTAATGAAAAGAACAGACATGCAATGACTCTGGTGGATCCATATGTGGTTTGTGAGAAGAACAAACATGAAATGACACTACCTATGGTTAATGAAAATAACAGACATGCAATGACACTATCTGTGGTTAATGAAAAGAACAGACATGCAATAGCTCTGGTCGATCCATATATGGTTTGTGAAAAGAACACACATGCAATGACTCTAGCTGAGGTTAATGAAAAGAACATGCATCCAATGACACTGGTGGATCCATGTGGTTTGTGAAAAGAACAGACATGCAATAACTCTAGATGTGGTTAATGAAAAGAAGACACATGCAATGACACTGGTGGATCCGTATGTGGTTTGTGAAAAGAACACACATGCAACGACTCTAGCTGTGGTTAATGAAAAGAACACACATGCAATGACACTGGTGGATCCATATGTGGTTTGGGAAAAGAACACACATTTCAATGACACTGGTGGATCCATATGTGGTTTGTGAAAAGGACAGACATGCAATGAACTCTGGTGGATCAATATGTGGTTTGTGAAAATAACAGACATGCAATGAACTCTGGTGGATCCATATCTGCTTTGTGAAAAGAACACACATGTAGTTACTCTAGTTGTGGTTAATGAAAAGAACACACATGCAATGACACTAGGGGATCCATATGTGCTTAATGAAAAGAACACACATGCAATGACACTTGTGGATCAATATGTTGTTTGGGAAAAGAAGACGCATGCAATGACACTGGTGGATCAATATGTGGTTAATGAAAAGAACACATATGCAATGACACTAGTGGATCGATATGTGGTTTGTGAAAAGAAGACACATGCAATGACACTAGCCGTGGTTAATGAAAAGATCAGACATGCAATGACACTAGTGGATCCATATGTGGTTTGTGAAAAGAACACACATGCAATGAACTCTGGTGGATCCATATGTGGTCTATGAAAAGAACAGACATGCAATGACACTAGTTATGGTTAATGAAAAGAACAGACATGCAATGACTCTGGTGGATCCATATGTGGTTTGTGAAAAGAACACACAAGCAACGACTCTAGCTGTGGTTAATGAAAAAACACACATGCAATGACACTGGTGGATCCATATGTGGTTTGTGAAAAGAAGAGACATGCAATGACTCAAGCTGTGGTTAATGAAAAGAACACACATGCAATGACACTACTCGATCCATATGTGGTTTGTTAAAAGAACACACATGCAATGACACTGGTGGATTCATATGTGGTTTGTGAAAAGAACACACATGCAACGACTCTAGTTGCGGTTTATTAAAAGAACACACATGCAATGACACTGGTGGATCCATATGTGGTTTGTGAAAAGAACAGACATGAAATTACTCTAGTTGTGCTTAATGAAAAGAACACACATGCAATGACACTGGTGGATCCATATGGGGTCTATGAAAAGAACATACATACAGTGACACTAGTTGTGGTTAATGAAAAGAACAGACATGCAATGACACTAGCTGTGGTTAATGAAAAGAACACACATGCAATGACACTGGTGGATCCATGTGGTTTGTGAAAAGAACAGACATGCAATGACTCTAGCTGTGGTTAATGAAAAGAACATACATGCAATGACTCTGGTGGATCCATATGTGGTTTGTGAAAAGAACAAACATGCAATGACTCTAGGTGTAGTTAATAAAAAGAACACACATGCAATGACACTAGTGGATCCATGTGGTTTGTGAAAAGCACAGACATGCAATGACTCTAGCTGTAGTTAATGAAAAGAACACACATGCAATGACACTCGTGGATCCATATGTGGTTTGTCAAAAGAACACACATGCAATGACTCTAGCTGTGGTTAATGAAAATAACACACATGCAATGACACTGGTGGAACCATATGTGGTTTGTGAAAAGAACACACATGAAATGAAACTGGTGGATCCTTATGTGGTTTGTGAAAAGAACAAACATGCAATGACAGTAGTTGATGTTAATGAAAAGAACATACATGCAATGACTCTAGCTGTGGTTAATGAAAAGAACACACATGCAATGACACTGGTGGATCCATATGTGGTTTGTGAAAAGAACACACATGAAATGACACTAGTGGATCCTTATGTGGTTTGTGAAAAGAACAGACGTGCAATGACACTAGTTATGGTTAATGAAAAGAACAGACATGCAATGACTCTAGCTGTGGTTAATGAAAAGAACACACATTGAATGACACAGGTGGATCCATGTGGTTTGTGAAAAGAACACACATGCAACGACCCTAGCTGTGGTTAATGAAAAGAACACACATGCAATGACACTGGTGGATCCATGTGGTTTGTGAAAAGAACAGACATGCAATGACTCTAGCTGTGGTTAATGAAAAGAACACACATGCAATGACACTGGTGGATCCATATGTGGTTTGTGAAAAGAACACACATGCAATGACACTGGTGGATCCATATGTGGTTTGTGAAAAGAACATACATGAAATGACTCTAGATGTGGTTAATGAAAAAACATATATGCAACGACACTGGTGGATCCATATTTAGTTTGTGAAAAGAACACACAAGCAATGAGCCTAGTTGTGGTTTATTAAAAGAACACACATGCAATGACACTGGTGGATCCATGTGGTTTGTGAAAACAACAAACATGCAATGACTCTAGCTGTGGTTAATGAAAAGAACATGCATGTAATGACACTAGTGGATCCATATGTGGTTTGTGAAAAGAACACACATGAAATGAACTCTAGTGGATCGATATGTGGTCTATGAAAAGAACACACATGCAATGACACTAGTTGTGGTTAATGAAAAGAACATACATGCAATGACTCTGGTGGATCCAGATGTGGTTTGTGAAAAGAACACACATGCAATGACTCTAGCCGTGGTTAATGAAAAGAACCCACATGCATTGACACTGGTGGATCCATATGTGGTTTGTGAAAAGAACACACATGAAATGACACTGGTGGATCCTAATGTGGTTAGTGAAAAGAACAGACATGCAATGACACTAGGTGTGGTTAATGAAAAGAAGAGACATGCAATGACTCTAGTTGTGGTTAATGAAAAGAACACACATGCAATGACACTTGTGGATCCATGTGGTTTGTGAAAAGAACACACATGCAATGACTCTCACTGTGGTAAATGAAAAGAACACACATGCAATGACACTGGTGGATCCATGTGGTTTGTGAAAAGAACAGACATGCAATGACTCTAGCTGTGGTTAATGAAAAGAACAGACATGCAATGACACTGGTGGGTCCATATGTGGTTTGTGAAAAGAACACACATGCAATGACACAGGTGGATCCATATGTGGTTTGTGAAAAGAACACACATGAAATGACTCTAGATGTGGTTAATGAAAAAACAGATATGCAATGACACTGGTGGATCCATATGTGGTTTGTGAAAAGAACACACAGGCAATGACCCTAGGTTTGGTTTATTAAAAGAACACACATGCAATGACACTGGTGGATCCATGTGGTTTGTGAAAAGAACAGACATGCAATGACTCTAGCTGTGGTTAATGAAAAGAACACACATGGAATGACACTAGTGGATCCATATGTGGTTTGTGAAAAGAACACACATGAAATGAACTCTGGTGGATCCATATGTGGTCTATGAAAATAACACACATGCAATGACACTAGTTGTGGTTAATGAAAAGAACAGACATGCAATGACTCTGGTGGATCCATATGTGGTTTGTGAAAAGAACACACATGCAATGACTCTAGCTATGGTTAATGAAAAGAACACACATGCAATGACACTGGTGGATCCATATGTGGTTTGTGAAAAGAACACACATTTCAATGACACTGGTGGATCCATATGTGGTTTATGAAAAGAACACACATGCAATGATCTCTGGTGGATCAATATGTGGTTTGTGAAAAGAACAGACATGCAATGAACTCTAGTAGATCCATATGTGCTTTGTGAAAAGAACACACATGCAATGACTCTAGTTGTGGTTTATTAAAAGAACACACATGCAATGACACTAGGGCATCCATATGTGGTTAATGAAAAGAACACACATGCAATGACACTGGTGGATCCATATGTGGTTTGTGAAAAGAACACGCATGCTATAACACTGGTGGATCGATATCTGGTTAATGAAAAGAACACACATGCAATCACACTAGTGGATCCATATGTGGTTTGTGAAAAGAACACACATGCAATGACACTAGCCGTGCTTAATGAAAATATCAGACATGCAATGACACTCCATACGTGGTTTGTGAAAAGAATACACATGCAATGAACTCTGGTGGATCTATATGTGGTCTATGAAAAGAACAGACATGCAATGACACTAGTTGTGGTTAATGAAAATAACAGACATGCAATGACTCTGGTGGATCCATATGTTGATTGTGAAAAGAACACACAAGCAATGACTCTAGCTATGGTTAATGAAAAAACACACATGCAATGACACTGGTGGATCCATATGTGGTTGGTGAAAAGAACAAACATGCAATGACTCTTGCTATGGTTAATGAAAAGAACACACATGCAATGACACTAGTGGATCCATATGTGGTTTGTGAAAAGAACACACATGAAATGACACTGGTGGATCGATATGTGGTTTGTGAAAAGAACAGACATGCAATGACTCTAGCTGTGGTCAATGAAAAGAACACACATGCAATGACACTGGTGGATCCATGTGGTTTGTGAAAAGAACACACATGGAATGACACCGGTGGATGCATATGTGGTTTGTGAAAAGAACACACATGCAATGACTCTAGCTATGGTTAATGAAAATAACACACATGCAATTACACTGGTGGATCCATATGTGGTTTGTGAAAAGAAAACACATTTCAATGACACTGGTGGATCCATATGTTTTTTATGAAAAGAATACACATGCAATGACACTGGTGGATCCATGTGTTTTGTGAAAAGAATAGACATGCAATGACTCTAGCTGTGGTTAATGAAAAGAACACACATGCAATGACACTGGTGAATCCATATGTGGTTTGTGAAAAGAACACACATGGAATGACACCGGTGGATCCATATGTGGTTTGTGAAAAGAACACACATGCAATGACTCTAGCTATGGTTAATGAAAAGAACACACATGCAATGACACTGGTGGATCCATATGTGGTTTGTGAAAAGAACACACATTTCAATGACACTGGTGGATCCATATGTGGTTTATGAAAAGAACACACATGCAATGATCTCTGGTGGATCAATATGTGGTTTGTGAAAAGAACAGACATGCAATGAAATCTAGTAGATCAATATGTGCTTTGTGAAAATAACACACAGGCAATGACTCTAGTTGTGGTTTATTAAAAGAACACACATGCAATGACACTAGGGCATCCATATGTGGTTAATGAAAAGAACACACATGCAATGACACTGGTGGATCCATATGTGGTTTGTGAAAAGAACACACATGCTATAACACTAGTGGATCGATATGTGGTTAATGAAAAGAACACACATGCAATGACACTGGTAGATCCATATGTGGTTTGTGAAAAGAACACACATGCAATGACACTAGCCGTGGTTAATGAAAAGATCAGACATGCAATGACACTAGTGGATCCATATGTGGTTTGTGAAAAGAATACACATGCAATGAACTCTGGTAGATCTATATGTGGTCTATGAAAAGAACAGACATGCAATGACACTAGTTGTGGTTAATGAAAAGAACAGACATGCAATGGCTCTGGTGGATCCATATGTTGTTTGTGAAAAGAACACACAAGCAACGACTCTAGCTATGGTTCATGAAGAAACACACATGCAATGACACTAGTGGATCCATATGTGGTTTGTGAAAAGAAGAGACATGCAATGACTCTAGCTATGGTTAATGAAAAGAACACACATGCAATGACACTAGTGGATCCATATGTGGTTTGTGAAAAGAAGAGACATACAATGACTCTAGCTATGGTTAATGAAAAGAACACACATGCAATGACACTAGTGGATCCATATGTGGTTTGTGAAAAGAACTCACATGAAATGACACTGGTGGATCCATATGTGGTTTGTGAAAAGAATAGACATGCAATGACTCTAGCTGTGGTTAATGAAAAGAACACACATGCAATGACACTGGTGGATCCATGTGGTTTGTGAAAAGAGCACACATGGAATGACACCGGTGGATGCATATGTGGTTTGTGAAAAGAACACGCATGCAATGACTCTAGCTATGGTTAATGAAAAGAACACACATGCAATGACACTGGTGGATCCATATGTGGTTTGTGAAAAGAACACACATGAAATGACAATGGTTGATCCATATGTGGTTTGTGAAAAGAAAACACATGCAATGGCTCTAGTTGTGGTTTATTAAAAGAATACACATGCAATGACACTGGTGGATCCCTGTGTTTTGTGAAAAGAATAGACATGCAATGACTCTAGCTGTGGTTAATGAAAAGAACACACATGCAATGACACTGGTGAATCCATATGTGGTTTGTGAAAAGAACACACATGGAATGAACTCTGGTGGATCCATATGTGGTCTATGAAAAGAACAGACATGCAATGACACTAGTTGTGGTTAATGAAAAGAACACACATGCAATGACACTGGTGGATCGATATGTGGTTTGTGAACAGAACAGACATGCAATGACTCTAGATGTGGTTAATGGAAAGAACACACATGCAATGACACTTGTGGATCCATATGTGGTTTGTGAAAAGAACACACATGCAATGAACTCTAGTGGATCCATATGTGGTCTATGAAAAGAACACACATGCAATGACACTGGTGGATCCATGTGTGGTTTGTGAAAAGAACACACATGCAATGACTCGGTTGTGGTTTATTAAAAGAACACACATGGAATGACACTGGTGGATCCATGTGGTTTGTGAAAAGAACAGACATGCAATGACTCTAGCCGTGGTTAATGAAAAGAACACACAAGGAATGACAATGGTGGATCCATATGTGGTTTGTGAAAAGAACACACATGCAATGAAATCTGGTGGATCCATATGTGGTCTATGAAAATAACACACATGCAATGACACTAGTTGTG
Source organism: Avena insularis (assembly GCA_023614405.1). Lineage (NCBI taxonomy): Eukaryota > Viridiplantae > Streptophyta > Magnoliopsida > Poales > Poaceae > Avena > Avena insularis. Next base: position 110,261,235 of record CM042684.1, read on the forward strand.
GTTAATGAAAAGAATAGACATGCAATGACTCTGGTGGATCCATATGTGGTTTGTGAAAAGAACACAGATGCAATGACTCTAGCTGTGGTTAATGAAAAGAACACACATGCAATGTCACTGGTGGATCCATATGTGGTTTGTGAAAAGAACACACATTTCAATGACACTGGTGGATCCATATGTGGTTTGTGAAAAGAACACACATGGAATGAACTCTGGTGGATCCATATGTGGTCTATGAAAAGAACAGACATGCAATGACACTAGTTGTGGTTAAAGAAAAGAAAACACATGCAATGACACTGGTGGATCGATATGTGGTTTGTGAACAGAACAGACATGCAATGACTCTAGATGTGGTTACTGGAAAGAACACACATGCAATGACACTGGTGGATCCATATGTGGTTTGTGAAAAGAACACACATTTCAATGACACTGGTGGATCCATATGTGGTTTGTGAAAAGAACACACATGGAATGAACTCTGGTGGATCCATATGTGGTCTATGAAAAGAACATACATGCAATGACACTAGTTGTGGTTAATGAAAAGAACACACATGCAATGACACTAGTGGATCCATATGTGGTTTGTGAAAAGAACACACATGCAATGACTCTAGATGTGGTTAATGGCAAGAACGCACATGCAATGACACTTGTGGATCCATATGTGGTTTGTGAAAAGAACACACATGCAATGACACTGGTGGATCCATATGTGGTTTTTGAAAAGAACACACATGCAATGACTCTAGTTGTGGTTTATTAAAAGAACACACATGCAATGACACTGGTGGATCCATGTGGTTTGTGAAAAGAACAGACATGCAATGACTCTAGCTGTGGTTAATGAAAAGAACACATAAGGAATGACAATGGTGGATCCATATGTGGTTTGTGAAAAGAACACACATGCAATGAACTCTGGTTTATCCATATGTGGTCTATGAAAATAACACACATGCAATGACACTAGTTGTGGTTAATGAAAAGAACAGACATGCAATGACTCTGGTGGATCCATATGTGGTTTGTGAAAAGAACACACATGCAATGACTCTAGCTGTGGTTAATGAAAAGAACACACATGCAATGTCACTGGTGGATCCATATGTGGTTTGTGAAAAGAACACACATTTCAATGACACTGGTGGATCCATATGTGGTTTATGAAAAGAACACACATGCAATGATCTCTGGTGGATCAATATGTGGTTTGCGAAAATAACAGACATGCAATGAACTCTAGTAGATCCATATGTGCTTTGTGAAAAGAACACACATGCAATGACTCTAGTTGTGGTTTATTAAAATAACACACATGCAATGACACTAGGGCATCCATATGTGGTTAATCAAAAGAACACACATGAAATGACACTGGTGGATCCATATGTGGTTTGTGAAAAGAACACGCATGCTATAACACTGGTGGATCGATATGTGGTTAATGAAAAGAACACACATGCAATGACACTGGTGGATCCATATGTGGTTTGTGAAAAGAACACACATGCAATGACACTAGCCGTGGTTAATGAAAAGATTAGACATGCTATGACACTAGTGGATCCATATGTGGTTTGTGAAAAGAATACACATGCAATGAACTCTGGTAGATCTATATGTGGTCTATGAAAAGAACAGACATGCAATGACACTAGTTATGGTTAATGAAAAGAACATACATGCAATGACTCTGGTGGATCCATATGTTGTTTGTGAAAAGAACACACAAGCAACGACTCTAGCTATGGTTCATGAAGAAACACACATGCAATGACACTGGTGGATCCATATGTGGTTTGTGAAAAGAAGAGACATGCAATGACTCTAGCTATGGTTAATGAAAAGAACACACATGCAATGACACTAGTGGATCCATATGTGGTTTGTGAAAAGAACTCACATGAAATGACACAGGTGGATCCATATGTGGTTTGTGAAAAGAATATACATGCAATGACTCTAGCTGTGGTTAATGAAAAGAACACACATGCAATGACACTGGTGGATCCATGTGGTTTGTGAAAAGAACACACATGGAATGACACCGGTGGATGCATATGTGGTTTGTGAAAAGAACACACATGCAATGACTCTAGCTATGGTTAATGAAAAGAACACACATGCAATGACACTGGTGGATCCATATGTGGTTTGTGAAAAGAACACACATGAAATGACACTGGTTGATCCATATGTGGTTTGTGAAAAGAACACACATGCAATGGCTCTAGTTGTGGTTTATTAAAAGATCACACATGCAATGACACTGGTGGATCCATGTGGTTTGTGAAAAGAACATACATGCAATGACTCTAGCTGTGGTTAATGAACAGAACACATATGCAATGACACTAGTGGATCCATATGTGGTTTGTGAAAAGAACACACATGCAATGAACTCTGGTGGATCCATATGTGGTATATGAAAAGAACAGACATGCAATGACACTAGTTGTGTTAATGAAAAGAACACACATGCAATGACACTAGTGGATCCATATGTGGTCTGTGAAAAGAACAGACATGCAGTGACTCTAGCTGTGGTTAATGAAAAGAACACACATGCAATGACACTAGTGGATCCATATGTGGTTTGTGAAAAGAACACACATTCAATGACACTGGTGGATCCATATGTGGTTTGTGAAAATAACACACATGCAATGACTCTAGTTGTGGTTTAATAAAAGAACACACATGCAATGACACAGGTGGATCCATGTAGTTTGTGAAAAGAACAGACATGCAATGAACCTAGCTGTGGTTAATGAAAAGAACACACATGGAATGACAATGGTGGATCCATATGTGGTTTGTGAAAAGAACACACATGCAATGAACTCTGGTGGATCCATATGTCGTCTATGAAAAGAAGAGACATGCAATGACACTAGTGTTGGTTAATGAAAAGCACAGACATGCAATGACTCTAGCTGTGGTTAATTAAATGAACACACATGCAATGACACTAGTGGATCCATATGTGGTTTGTGAAAAGAACACACATGGAATGAACTCAGGTGGATCCATATGTGGTCTATGAAAAGAACAGACATGCAATGACTCTAGCTGTGGTTAATGAAAAGAACACACATGCAATGACACTGGTGGATCCATATGTGGTTTGTGAAAAGAACACACATGAAATGACACTGGTGGATCCATATCTAGTTTGTGAAAAGAACAGACATGCAATAACTCTAGCTGTGGTTAATGAAAAGAACACACATGCAATGACACTAGTGGATCCATATGTGTTTTGTGAAAAGAACACACATGCAATGACACTGGTGGATCCATATGTGGTTTGTGAAAATAACACACATGCAATGACTCTAGTTGTGGTTTAATAAAAGAACACACATGCAATGACACTGGTGGATCCATGTGGTTTGTGAAAAGAACAGACATGCAATGACCCTAGCTGTGGTTAATGAAAAGAACACACATGGAATGACAATGGTGGATCCATATGTGGTTTGTGAAAAGAACACACATGCAATGAACTCTGGTGGATCGATATGTCGTCTATGAAAAGAAGAGACATGCAATGACACTAGTTTTGGTTAATGAAAAGAACAGACATGCAATGACTCGGGTGGATCCATATGTGGTTTGTGAGAAGAACAGACATGAAATGACACTAGCCGTGGTTAATGAAAATAATAGACATGCAATGACACTAGCTGTGGTTAATGAAAAGAACAGACATGCAATGACTCTGGTGGATTCATATGTGGTTTGTGAAAAGAACACACACGCAATGACTCTAGCTGTAGTTAATGAAAAGAACACACATGCAATGACTTTAGCTGTGGTTAATGAAAATAACGCACATGCAATGACACTGGTGGATCCATGTGTGGTTTGTGAAAAGAACACACATGAAATGACACTGGTGGATCCATATGTGGTTTGTGAAAAGAACACACATGCAATGACTCTAGTTGTGGTTTATTAAAAGAACACACATGCAATGACACTGGTGGATCCATGTGGTTTGTGAAAAGAATAGACATGCAATGACTCTAGCTGTGGTTAATGAACAGAACACATATGCAATGACACTAGTGGATCCATATGTGGTTTGTGAAAAGAACACACATGCAATGAACTCTAGTGGATCCATATGTGGTCTATGAAAAGAACAGACATGCAATGACACTAGTTGTGTTAATGAAAAGAACACACATGCAATGACACTAGTGGATCCATATGTGGTTTGTGAAAAGAACAGACATGCAATGACTCTAGATGTGGTTAATGAAAAGAACACACATGCAATGACACTAGTGGATCCATATGTGGTTTGTGAAAAGAACACACATGCAATGACACTGGTGAATCCATATGTGGTTTGTGAAAATAACACACATGCAAAGGCTCTAGTTGTGGTTTAATAAAAGAAAACACATGCAATGACACTGGTGGATCCATGTGGTTTGTGAAAAGAACAGACATGCAATGACCCTAGCTGTGGTTAATGAAAAGAACACACATGGAATGACAATGGTGGATCCATATGTGGTTTGTGAAAAGAACACACATGCAATGAACTCTGGTGGATCCATATGTCGTCTATGAAAAGAAGAGACATGCAATGACACTAGTGTTGGTTAATGAAAAGCACAGACATGCAATGACTCTAGCTGTGGTTAATTAAATGAACACACATGCAATGACACTAGTGGATCCATATGTGGTTTGTGAAAAGAACACACATGCAATGACTCTAGTTGTGGTTAATGAAAAGAACACACATGCAATGACACTAGTGGATCCATATGTGGTTTGTGAATAGAACACACATGAAATGACACTGGTGGATCCTTATGTGGTTTGTGAAAAGAACAGACATGCAATGACACTAGTTGTGGTTAATGAAAAGAACATACATGCAATGACTCTAGCTGTGGTTAATGAAAATAACACACATGCAATGACACTGGTGGATCCATGTGGTTTGTGAAACGAACACACATGCAATGACTTTAGCTATAGTTAATGAAAAGAACACACATGCAACGACACTGGTGGATATATGTGGTTTGTGAAAAGAACAGACATGCAATGACTCTAGATGTGGTTAATGAAAAGAACACAGATGCAATGACACTGGTGGATCCATATGTGGTTTGTGAAAAGAACACACATGCAATGACACTTGTGGATCCATATGTGGTTTGTTAAAAGAACACACATGAAATGACTCTAGATGTGGTTAATGAAAAAACATAAATGCAATGACACTGGTTGATCCATATGTGGTTTGTGAAAAGAACACGCATGCAATGACCCTAGTTATGGTTTATTAAAAGAACACACATGCAATGACACTGGTGGATCCATGTGGTTTGTGAAAAGAATGGACATGCAATGACTCTAGCTGTGGTTAATGAAAAGAACACACATGCAATAACACTAGTGGATCCATATGTGGTTTGTGAATAGAACACACATGAAATGAACTCTGGTGGATCCATATGTGGTCTATGAAAAGAACACACATGCAATGACACTAGTTGTGTTTAATGAAAAGAACAGACATGCAATAACTCTGGTGGATCCATATGTGGTTTGTGAAAAGAACACACATGCAATGACTCTAGTTGTGGTTAATGAAAAGAACACACATGTGATGACACTGGTGGATCCATATATGGTTTGTGAAAAGAACACACTGAAATGACACTGGTGGATCCTTATGTGGTTTGTGAAAAGAACAGACATGCAATGACACTAGTTGTGGTTAATGAAAAGAACACACATGCAATGACACTGGTGGATCCATATGTGGTTTGTGAAAAGAACACACCGAAATGACACTGGTGGATCCATATGTTGTTTGTGAAAAGAACAAACATGCAATTACACTAGTTGTGGTTTATTAAAAGAACACACACGCAATGACACTGGTGGATCCATGTGGTTTGTGAAAAGAACAAACATGCAATGACTCTAACTTTGGTTAATGAAAAGAACACACATGCAATGACACTGGTGGATCCATATGTGGTTTGGGAAAAGAACACACATGCAATGACACTGGTGGATCCATATGTGGTTTGTCAAAAGAACACACATGAAATGACTCTAGATGTGGTTAATGAAAAAACAGATATGCAATGACACTGGTGGATCCATATGTGGTTTATGAAAAGAACACACATGCAATGACCCTAGTTGTGGTTTATTTAAATAACACACATGCAATGACACTGGTGGATCCATGTGGTTTGTGAAAAGAACAGACATGCAATGACTCTAGCTGTGGATAATGAAAAGAACACACATGCAATGACACTAGTGGATCCATATGTGGTTTGTCAATAGAACACACATGAAATGAACTCTGGTGGATCCATATGTGGTCTATGAAAATAACACACATGCAATGACACTAGTTGTGGCTAACAAAAAGAACAGACATGCAATGACTCTGGTGGATCCATATGTGGTTTGTGAAAAGAACACGCATGCAATGACTCTAGGTGTGGTTAATGAAAAGAACACACATGCAATGACTCTAGCTGTGGTTAATGAAAGAACACACATGCAATGACACTGGTGGATCCATATGTGGTTTGTGAAAAGAACACACATTTCAATGACACTGGTGGATCCATATGTGGTTTATGAAAAGAACACACATGCAATGAACTCTGGTGGATCAATATGTGGTTTGTGAAAAGAATAGACATGCAATGAACTCTAGTAGATCCATATGTTCTTTGTGAAAATAACACACATGCAATGACTCTAGTTGTGGTTAATGAAAAGAACATACATGCAATGACACTAGGGGCTCCATATGTGGTTAATGAAAAGAACACACATCCAATGACACTGGTGGATCCATCAGTGTGTTTTATGAAAAGAACAGACATGCAATGACTCCAGCTATGGTTAATGAAAACAAGACACATGCAATGACACTGGTGGATCCATATGTGGTTTGTGACAAGAACACACATCCAATGAACTCTGGTGGATCCATATGTGGTCTATGAAAAGAACAGACATGCAATGACACTAGTTGTGGTTAATGAAAAGAATAGACATGCAATGACAGTAGCTATCGTTAATGAAAATAACGAACATGCAATGATAGTAGCTATGGTTAATGAAAAGAACATACATGAAATGACTCTAGTGGATCCATATGTGGTTTGTGAAAAGAACACACATGCAATGACTCTAGATGTAGTTAATTAAAAGAACACACATGCAATGACACTGGTGGATCCATGAGGTTTGTGAAAAGCACAGACATGCAATGACTCTAGCTGTGGTTAATGAAATGAACACACATGCAATGACACTAGTGGATCCTTATGTGGTTTGTGAAAAGAACAGACATGCAATGACACTAGTTGTGGTTAATGAAAAGAACAGACATGCAATGACTCTAGATGTGGTTAATGAAAAGAAAAAACATGCAATGACTCTGGTGGATCCATATATGGTTTGTGAAAAGAAAACACATTTAAATGACACTGGTGGATCCGTATGTGGTTTATGAAAAGAACACACATGCAATGAACTCTGGTGGATCAATATGTGGTGTGTGAAAAGAATAGACATGCAATGAATTCTGGTAGATCCATATGTTCTTTGTGAAAAGAACACACATGCAATGACTCTAGTTGTGGTTAATGAAGTGAACACACATGCAATGACACTAGGGGATCCATATGCGGTTAATGAAAAGAACACACATCCAATGACACTGGTGGATCCATGTGGTTTGTGAAAAGAACAGACATGCAATGACTCCAGCTATGGTTAATGAAAAGAACACACATACAATGACACTGGTGGATCCATATGTGGTTAGTGAAAAGAACACACATGCAATGAACTCTGCTGGATCCTATGTGGTCTATGAAAAGAACAGACATGCAATGACACTAGTTGTGGTTAATGAAAAGAATAGACATGCAATGACACTAGCTGTGGTTAATGAAAATAACAAACATGCAATGACACTAGCTGTGGTTAATGAAAAGAACAGACATGCAATGACTCTAGTGGATCTATATGTGGTTTGTGAAAAGAACACACATGCAATGACTCTAGCAGTAGTTAATGAAAAGTTCTCACATGCAATGACACAGGTGGATCCATGGGGTTTGTGAAAAGCACACACATGCAATGACTCTAGCTGTGGTTAATGAAATGAACACACATGTAATGACACTGTGTTAACACCCGGATTTTTAATCCTAGATGCCCGTTATGCCATACCTCGCAATCCCAGGATTACCATTTTTGCGAGACATAACGGATTGGATATCACAGTACATCATCCATTACAAACCATACATAAGGTTTTACACAAATATGGATGTCATGATCCAGTCTTTAATATAACAAGTAGCGGAAATAAACGATAGCGTAGCGGTGGGGTCCATCTTCAGGGGCACAGGCAATGCTGACGAAGGCAGATAGTCCTAGTTATCATAGCCGTCCTGCTGACCATTATCTTGATAAACTCCTTCATAGTCTGGCCATGATAATAGCCAGGGACAAAAGCCATGAGTACTCTTTAAGTACTCGCAAACTACTACTAGCAAGGGTTATGATTCCAAGTAAAAGTCCTGAATTGAAAGAGTAACTATCAAGTTAAGTTTGAAACCTAAGCTGAGTTCTGAAACAAGAAAAGATAAAATAAAAGTCTAGAATCACTTAAGTTGGGAAGCTATTTTCATCTACACAACCCTGTTGTGGTCAAGTCAAGGTTCATCATTCATTTCAAGTTATTTAGAAAACATCTGACAACGAAACAGTATGGCCATTCCAATCATCCATAACCATGACACGCTATTCGAATAGTTTGACACTCTGCAGAGGTGGTACACTTTCACCACAAGATTCGATACATCTATCAGGGATAACCCTGAATCATCATACTTAGTATGCAGATAATCAAACATAACCTTCCCTTTACACACCCTAGTACAAGCACCTCTCCTATGAGTATGGCCTCCCAACCATGACCATCAGTCATCTTGGGAACTGCATAGGTGGACAACATTGAGAGGTAGCCTCAGCTCATACCTCTCCCGTGAGGGAACTAATACTAATGGATATAAATTTCCAGCTAAGCCTTACCCAATTCAGGTAATGTGGTTGTACGGTAAATTTGGAATGGTATCGCATCCGAATCCAACCATCAGTTTTATAAAAAGGGTTAAGGCTCATGCATCATCATTTTCATCATCATAAACCAATTGTGTTTCTCAACACATGTCAAAACATCTCAATAGAATGACTCATCATTCCAAGGTTTTCATAACTCATTTTCACCAAGTGTTCCCATCTAAAATGACTCAAGTTTTGATCTATTCTAAAACACTAGGTTAAGAGTGTTCACTAAGGTGGAAAGGTGGGATCAATCTCATGCCATAGAATGACATCTAAAGGTTCCTAAGTAGGTCAAGTTTTATACTCTTTATGCTACCTTCAAAATTAATTAAAGAACTTGGTGTACACTAAGGGGGTGTGATCAAAGTATGCTTAAGGCATCTTTACTAAACTATCTAGTTTTATTCTAGCTTGCTACACTAGCTTACTAAAGCATGTTTGCAAGGGTTAGCTTGCCACTAATAGCTTGCTACAATAACTTGCTACAATAGCTTGCCACAATAACTTGCTACAATAGCTTGCTACAATAACTTGCTACAATAGCTTGCATTGGTTGGTGTAGTGGTTGAAGTTTTCTTCTTCTTCTTCTTGGTAGAACTCCTCCTCCTCGAAGGCTTGGTCGGTACTATCGTCTATAAATACATAGGGAGTGCACAATCACCAAACAATACTTAACTTAGGCTAAGTAGTATTCTAATCCACACAATTGATGATCCATGATCATCACAAGCATCATAAGTTTAGTTCAATAGTTTCAACCTTTTTATTTTGGAAAAGTAATTTCTACTCATTGAAAAATTAACTACAATTTAATATTCACCACCAAAATATGGGATCATGTGGACACATGTCCTCACCACATATTCTAACATGTGGGAATGAGATTTAAAGGTTGGATTAATATTACTTTGGTCTATGTTTATTATTTAATGATTTAAAGTGACTAGAAATGCCTATATAGCATTATTTTGGTACTAGTCCAAAGTCACTGCCTGTAAACCTTAATATTATTAAATATTTTGATAGATATGATGAAATGTGATTTTGGAGAGTTGGAATCAACTCAAAAGCTAACTTGGTTGATTTTATAAAAAAGTTTCAAGTTGCAAAAACTTCTGTCTTCTTATTTTTATTAGGAGAAATCTATAACTCTAAATGAATTAAATCCAACGGGCTTGGATAGATCTTTTCAATACCTTTTAGACAAAATTGGTTTCATGCAATTTTGATTTGTCAAACTCACAGAATTGAATTTTGAAACACTGGACAGAAACTATATTCTAACTAAAAAGAAAAATCTAGATTTGAATCTACGGGCTTGCAGGAAGGGAAATGAATGAAAGCGTTCTGCGCCACATGTGGCTCAGCTGATAGGGGTCCCACTGGTCACGACACTTAAAACGCCGGGCACGCTACCGTGGGTCGTGCGATTAGAGGCTAGATCTACGGCCGAGGGTCGTCGTCGACGCCGTACTGGTCGCCGGCGAGCTCAAACCCTTGCGGCTCGGTAGGGGTCTACTGGGGGTGTACTGTGGCTCAATGGGGTCCGTGATGCGAACAAAGTGGAAGACGACGGCGAGGCGAGGCGTGGTCGCGGCGGAGCTTGGGGTGGCCAGAATCAACGGCACCCTTCTTCTCCAGAGGCGGCGGCTCCGGCTCCAATTCCGGCGAGTTGCTGCTCCACTTGATCCGGCGAGGGGTGGTTGAGGTTCAGAGAGGTGAGAGGAGTGGAATGGTGTGAGTCTTGGGTGCTGGGGAGTGCTCCTTTTATAGGCTCGATGGTGAGACCGAGCGGGATGGGCGGTCGACGGTGGCGACATGGCTACGGCGAGCTAGCGGCATGGCTGGGGATGGCGATCGATGGGCGGTCCCCTGGCGGTGCTCTAGTGCTTCAATGCGGCCGTAGGGGCGGTGGTATGCGGTCGGGGTGAGGTGGCGCTCTGAGAGGCAGAGGCGGCGGTGTCCACGACGAGCGGTGTCTGTGGGGCTTTGGGCGGCGAATGGGCGTGTCTGGGGTGTTCTCTAGGTCGAGGCGGAGCGGTGGACGCGGGCTGGTGTCGAGTGGTGGCTTGTGCCTGGGGACAGGCGCGGTAAGCGCGCGGCGACATGGTCCGTGGCACTGGCTGGGTTCTCCTTGTGGTCCATGGCTGCTCTTGGCTCGGCAAGGGATGAGAGGGCGTGCGGCATTGGCTACCTCCTAGACATGGCGAGGGAAGGGGGAGTGGTCTGCTGCTACGGTTGCAAGGTTGGCCGGCCAGGGTGGTGCTCGGCATGGCTCGGCATTGCCACTAGGGTGTAGGGGATGGGCTGCAATTGGCATGGTTTGATCAAAGGGGGACAGAGGGATTAAATGGAGATCAAATGGGGGCAAAACCCTGTTCAAAACAGTGAGTTAGGATTAGAGTTATGATTCTGCCTGCCAAGTGTTTGATAAAATGGCATAAGAGAAAAGTTTTGAATTTTGAGTTCAAATTTTTTGAGTGATCTCCACTAGTGCTAGGTAGGCTCTGGTTGCAAGGGTTTTGAAAATGGAGCTCAAATACATGGTTTTTGAAATAGGGGTGATCTATGCATATCCACTAGATTCAATTTTAAACTGTCATTTAAAATAGTTTATAGAGGGTTTTTAGAAGATCAAAAGGTGGGCCTTGGTACCTCATTATGTGTACTAGCAAGGGGTGCAAAGATCAAGAATTGTTTCTGTTAAGAATTGAGTACTAGGAATAGCCAAAGTAGGCATGAGAGTTAATTTTGTCAAAATGACCATTCCTTTATTTTAATTCTTTTTGATATGATTTCTTTTAGGAAAAGTTTGGGAATGATGTAGATGATGTTTAAATCCCCTAAGAAACATTTTAGAAGCAAAGGATCACACAATCATGGCAATTCAAAACAACTCCTATTTTAAATGCACACATATATGAATGCTTTCATTTTAAATATGGAAAAGTTTTTGTTAATCCTAAATTTGGATGATTTGATCATTGATAAGCTTGGATTGAAGTTTTGGGATGTTACACACTGGTGGATCCATATGTGGTTTGTGAAAAGAACACACATGCAATGACTCTAGCTGTGGTTAATGAAAAGAACACACATGCAATGACACTGGTGGATCCATATGTGGTTTGGGAAAAGAACACACATGCAATGACACTGGTGGATCCATATGTGGTTTGTGAAAAGAACACACATGAAATGACTCTAGATGTGGTTAATGAAAAAACAGATATGCAATGACACTGGTGGATCCATATGTGGTTTATGAAAAGAACACACATGCAATGACCCTAGTTGTGGTTTATTAAAAGAACACACATGTAATGACACTTGTGGATCCATGTGGTTTGTGAAAAGAACAGACATGCAATGACTCTAGCTGTGGTTAATGAAAAGAACACACATGCAATGACACTAGTGGATCCATATGTGGTTTGTGAAAAGAACACACATGAAATGAACTCTGGTGGATCCATATATGGTCTATGAAAATAACACACATGCATTGACCCTAGTTGTGGTTACTGAAAAGAACAGACATGCAATGACTCTGGTGGATCCATATGTGGTTTGTGAAAAGAACACACATGCAATGACTCTAGGTGTGGTTAATGAAAGGAACACACATGCAATGACTCTAGCTGTGGTTAATGAAAAGAAGAAACATGCAATGACACTGGTGGATCCATATGTGGTTTGTGACAAGAACACACATTTCAATGACACTGGTGGATCCGTATGTGGTTAAATAAAAGAACACACATGCAATGAACTCTGGTGGATCAATATGTGGTTTGTGAAAAGAATAGACATGCAATGAACTCTAGTAGATCCATATGTGCTTGGTGAAAAGAACACACATGCAATGACTCTAGTTGTGGTTAATGAATAGAACACACATGCAATGACACTAGGGGCTCCATATGTGGTTAATGAAAAGAACACACATCCAATGACACTGGTGGATCCGTATGTGGTTTATGAAAAGAACAGACATGCAATGACTCCAGCTGTGGTTAATGAAAAGAACACACATGCAATGACACTGGTGGATCCATATGTGGTTTATGAAAAGAACACACATGCAATGAACTCTGGTGGATCCATATGTGGTCTATGAAAAGAACAGATATGCAATGACACTAGTTGTGGTTAATGAAAAGAATAGACATGCAATGACACTAGATGTGGTTAATGAAAATAATAGACATGCAATGACAGTAGCTATGGTTAATGAAAAGAACATACATGAAATGACTCTAGTGGATCCATATGTGGTTTGTGAAAAGAACACACATGCAATGACACTGGTGGATCCATGGGGTTTGTGAAAAGCACAGACATGCAATGACTCTAGCTATGGTTAATGAAATGAACTCACATGCAATGACACTGGTGGATCCTTATGTGGTTTGTGAAATGAACAGACATGCAATGACACTAGTTGTGGTTAATGAAAAGAACAGACATGCAATGACTCTAGCTGTGGCTAATGAAAAGAACAAACATGCAATGACTCTGGTGGATCCATATATGGTTTGTGAAAAGAAAACACGTTTCAATGACACCGGTGGATCCATATGTGGTTTATGAAAAGAACACACATGCAATGAACTCTGGTGGATCAATATGTGGTTTGTGAAAAGAATAGACATGCAATGAACTCTGGTACATCCATATGTGCTTTGTGAAAAGAACAGACATGCAATGACTCTAGTTGTGGTTAATGAAATGAACACACATGCAATGACACTAGGGGATCCTTATGTGGTTAATAAAACGAACACACATCCAATGACACTGGTGGATCCATGTGGTTTGTGAAAAGATCAGACATGCAATGACTCCAGCTGTGGTTAATGAAAAGAACACACATACAATGACACTGGTGGATCCATATGTGGTTTGTGAAAAGAACACACATGCAATGAACTCTGGTGGATCCATATGTGGTCTATGAAAAGAACAGACATGCAATGACACTAGTTGTGGTGAATGAAAAGAATAGACATGCAATGACACTAGCTGTGGTTAATGAAAATAACAGACATGCAATGACACTAGATGTGGTTAATAAAATGAACCCACATGTAATGACACTGGTGGATCCATATGTGGTTTGTGAAAATAACACACATGCAATGACTCTAGCTGTAGTTAATGAAAAGATCACACATGCAATGACACTGGTGGATCCATGGGGTTTGTGAAAAGCACAGACATGCAATGACTCTAGCTGTGGTTAATGAAATGAACACACATGCAATGACACTGGTGGATCCATATGTGGTTTGTGAAAAGAACACACATGCAATGACTCTAGTTGTGGTAAATGAAATGAACACACATGTAATGACACTGGTGGATCCATATGTGGTTTGTGAAAAGAACAAAATGCAATGACTCTAGCTATGGTTAATGAAAAGAACACACATGCAATGACACTGGTGGATCCATATGTGGTTTGTGAAAAGAACAGACATGAAATGACACTGGTGGATCCTTATGTGGTTTGTGAAAAGAACAGACATGCAATGAAACTACTTGTGGTTAATGAAAAGAACAGACATGCAATGACTCTAGCTGTGGTTAATGAATATAACACACATGCAATGACACTGGTGGATCCATGTGGTCTGTGAAAAGAACACACATGCAATGACTCTAGCTGTGGTTAATGAAAAGAACACACATGCAAGGACACTGGTGGATCCATATGTTGTTTGTGAAAAGAACACACATGCAATGACACTGGTGGATCCATATGGGGTTTGTTAAAAGAACACACATGAAATGACTCTAGATGTGGTTAATGAAAAAACATATATGCAATGACACTGGTGGATCCATATGTGGTTTGTGAAAAGAACACACATGCAATGACACTGGTGGATCCATGTGGTTTGTGAAAAGAACAGACATGTAATGACTCGAGCTGTGGTTAATGAAAAGAACACACATGCAATGACACTAGTGGATCCATATGTGGTTTGTGAATAGAACACACATGAAATGAACTCTGGTGGATCCATATGTGGTCTATGAGAAGAACACACATGCAATGACACTAGTTGTGGTTAATGAAAAGAATAAACATGCAATAACTATGGTGGATCCATATGTGGTTTGTGAAAAGAACACACATGCAATGACTATAGTTGTGGTTAATGAAAAGAACACACATGCGAACACACTGGTAGATCCATATGTGGTTTGTGAAAAGAACACACTGAAATGACACTGGTGGATCCTTATGTGGTTTGTGGAAAGAACAAACATGCAATGACACTAGTTGTGGTTAATGAAAAGAACAGACATGCCATGACTCTAGCTGTGGTTAATGAAAAGAACACACATGCAATGACACTGGTGGATCCTTATGTGGTTTGTGAAACGAACACACATGCAATGGCACTAGTTGTGGTTAATGAAAAGAACAGACATGCAATGACTCTAGTTGTGGTTAATGAAAAGAACAAACATGCAATGACTCTGGTGGATCCATATATGGTTTGTGAAAAGAAAACACATTTCAATGACACTAGTGGATCCGTATGTGGTTTATGAAAAGAACACACATGCAATGAACTCTGGTGGATCAATATGTGGTTTGTGAAAAGAACAGACATGCAATGAAATCTAGTAGATCAATATGTGCTTTGTGAAAATAACACACATGCAATGACTCTAGTTGTGGTTAATGCAAAGAACACACATGCAATGACACTAGGGGATCCATATGTGGTTAATGAAAAGAACACACATCCAATGACACTGGTGGATCCATGTGGTTTGTGAAAAGAACAGACATGCAATGACTCCAACTGTGGTTAATGAAAAGAACACACATACAATGACACCGGTGGATCCATCTATGGTTAGTGAAAATAACACACATGCAATGAACTCTGGTGGATCCATATGTGGTCTATGAAAAGAATAGACATGCAATGACACTAGTTGTGGTTAATGAAAAGAATAGACATGCAATGACACTAGCTGTGGTTAATGAAAATAACAGACATGCAATGACACTAGCTGTGGTTAATGAAAAGAACAGACATGCAATGACTCTAGTATATCCATATGTGGTTTGTGAAAAGAACACACATGCAATGACTCTAGCTGTAGTTAATGAAAAGAACGCACATGCAATGACACTGGTGGATCCATGGGGTTTGTGAAAAGCACATACATGCAATGACTCTAGCTGTGGTTAATGAAATGAACACACATGCAATGACACTGGTGGATCCATATGTGGTTTGTGAAAAGAACACACATGAAATGACACTGGTGGATCCTTATGTGGTTTGTGAAAAGAACAGACATGCAATGACACTACTTGTGGTTAATGAAAAGAACAGACATGCAATGACTCTAGTTGTGGTTAATGAAAATAACACACATGCAATGACACTGGTGGATCCATGTGGTTTGTGAAAAGAATAGACATGCAATGACTCTAGCTGTGGTTAATGAAAAGAACACACATGCAATGACACTGGTGGATCCATATGTGGTTTGTGAAAAGAACACACATGAAATGACACTAGTGGATCCTTATGTGGTTTGTGAAAAGAACAGACATGCAATGACACTACTTGTGGTTAATGAAAAGAACAGACATGCAATGACTCTAGCTGTGGTTAATGAAAATAACACACATGCAATGACACTGGTGGATCCATGTGGTTTATGAAAAGAACACACATGCAATGACTCTAGCTGTGGTTAATGAAAAGAACACACATGCAAGGACACTGGTGGATCCATATGTTGTTTGTGAAAAGAACACACATGCAATGACACTGGTGGATCCATATGTGGTTTGTTAAAAGAACACACATGAAATGACTCTAGATGTGGTTAATGAAAAAATATTTATGCAATGACACTGGTGGATCCATATGTGGTTTGTGAAAAGAATACACATGCAATGACCCTAGTTATGGTTTATTAAAAGAACACACATGCAATGACACTGTTGGATCCATGTGGTTTGTGAAAAGAATAGACATGCAATGAACTCTGGTACATCCATATGTGCTTTGTGAAAAGAACAGACATGCAATGACTCTAGTTGTGGTTAATGAAATGAACACACATGCAATGACACTAGGGGATCCATATGTGGTTAATAAAAAGAACACACATCCAATGACACTGGTGGATCCATGTGGTTTGTGAAAAGATCAGACATGCAATGACTCCAACTGTGGTTAATGAAAAGAACACACATACAATGACACTGGTGGATCCATATGTGGTTAGTGAAAAGAACACACATGCAATGAACTCTGGTGGATCCATATGTGGTCTATGAAAAGAACAGACATGCAATGACACTAGTTGTGGTGAATGAAAAGAATAGACATGCAATGACACTAGCTGTGGTTAATGAAAATAATAGACATGCAATGACACTAGATGTGGTTAATAAAATGAACCCACATGTAATGACACTGGTGGATCCATATGTGGTTTGTGAAAATAACACACATGCAATGACTCTAGCTGTAGTTAATGAAAAGATCACACATGCAATGACACTGGTGGATCCATGGGGTTTGTGAAAAGCACAGACATGCAATGACTCTAGCTGTGGTTAATGAAATGAACACACATGCAATGACACTGGTGGATCCATATGTGGTTTGTGAAAAGAACACACATGCAATGACTCTAGTTGTGGTAAATGAAATGAACACACATGTAATGACACTGGTGGATCCATATGTGGTTTGTGAAAAGAACGCAAATGCAATGACTCTAGCTATGGTTAATGAAAAGAACACACATGCAATGACACTGGTGGATCCATATGTGGTTTGTGAAAAGAACAGACATGAAATGACACTGGTGGATCCTTATGTGGTTTGTGAAAAGAACAGACATGCAATGAAACTACTTGTGGTTAATGAAAAGAACAGACATGCAATGACTCTAGCTGTGGTTAATGAATATAACACACATGCAATGACACTGGTGGATCCATGTGGTCTGTGAAAAGAACACACATGCAATGACTCTAGCTGTGGTTAATGAAAAGAACACACATGCAAGGACACTGTGGATCCATATGTTGTTTGTGAAAAGAACACACATGCAATGACACTGGTGGATCCATATGGGGTTTGTTAAAAGAACACACATGAAATGACTCTAGATGTGGTTAATGAAAAAACATATATGCAATGACACTGGTGGATCCATATGTGGTTTGTGAAAAGAACACACATGCAATGACCCTAGTTATGGTTTATTAAAAGAACACACATGCAATGACACTGGTGGATCCATGTGGTTTGTGAAAAGAACAGACATGTAATGACTCTAGCTGTGGTTAATGAAAAGAACACACATGCAATGACACTAGTGGATCCATATGTGGTTTGTGAATAGAACACACATGAAATGAACTCTGGTGGATCCATATGTGGTCTATGAGAAGAACACACATGCAATGACACTAGTTGTGGTTAATGAAAAGAATAAACATGCAAAAACTATGGTGGATCCATATGTGGTTTGTGAAAAGAACACACATGCAATGACTATAGTTGTGGTTAATGAAAAGAACACACATGCGAAGACACTGGTAGATCCATATGTGGTTTGTGAAAAGAACACATTGAAATGACACTGGTGGATCCTTATGTGGTTTGTGGAAAGAATAGAAATGCAATGACACTAGATGTGGTTAATGAAAAGAACAGACATGCCATGACTCTAGCTGTGGTTAATGAAAAGAACACACATGCAATGACACTGGTGGATCCTAATGTGGTTTGTGAAACGAACACACATGCAATGGCACTAGTTGTGGTTAATGAAAAGAACAGACATGCAATGACTCTAGTTGTGGTTAATGAAAAGAACAAACATGCAATGACTCTGGTGGATCCATATATGGTTTGTGAAAAGAAAACACATTTCAATGAAACTAGTGGATCCGTATGTGGTTTATGAAAAGAACACACATGCAATGAACTCTGGTGGATCAATATGTGGTTTGTGAAAAGAATAAACATGCAGTGAACTCTGGTAGATCCATATGTGCTTTGTGAAAAGAACACACATGCAATGGCTCTAGTTGTGGTTAATGAAATGAACACACATGCAATGACACTAGGGGATCCATATGTGGTTAATGAAAAGAACACACATCCAATGACACTGGTGGATCCATGTGGTTTGTGAAAAGAACAGACATGCAATGACTCCAGCTGTGGTTAATGAAAAGAACACACATACAATGACACCGGTGGATCCATCTATGGTTAGTGAAAATAACACACATGCAATGAACTCTGGTGGATCCATATGTGGTCTATGAAAAGAATAGACATGCAATGACAGTAGTTGTGGTTAATGAAAAGAATAGACATGCAATGACACTAGCTGTGGTTAATGAAAATAACAGACATGCAATGACACTAGCTGTGGTTAATAAAAAGAACAGACATGCAATGACTCTAGTATATCCATATGTGGTTTGTGAAAAGAACACACATGCAATGACTCTAGCTGTAGTTAATGAAAAGAACGCACATGCAATGACACTGGTGGATCCATGGGGTTTGTGAAAAGCACAGACATGCAATGACTCTAGCTGTGGTTAATGAAATGAACACACATGCAATGACACTGGTGGATCCATATGTGGTTTGTGAAACGAACACACATGCAATGACTCTAGCTATGGTAAATGAAATGAACACACATGTAATTACACTGGTGGATCCATATGTGGTTTGTGAAAACAACACACATGCAATGACTCTAGCTGTGGTTAATGAAAAGAACACACATGCAATGACACTGGTGGATCCATATGTGGTTTGTGAAAAGAACACACATGAAATGACACTGGTGGATCCTTATGTGGTTTGTGAAAAGAACAGACATGCAATGACACTACTTGTGGTTAATGAAAAGAACAGACATGCAATGACTCTAGTTGTGGTTAATGAAAATAACACACATGCAATGACACTGGTGGATCCATGTGGTTTGTGAAAAGAATAGACATGCAATGACTCTAGCTGTGGTTAATGAAAAGAACACACATGCAATGACACTGGTGGATCCATATGTGGTTTGTGAAAAGAACACACATGAAATGACACTGGTGGATCCTTATGTGGTTTGTGAAAAGAACAGACATGCAATGACACTACTTGTGGTTAATGAAAAGAACAGACATGCAATGACTCTAGCTGTGGTTAATGAAAATAACACACATGCAATGACACTGGTGGATCCATGTGGTTTATGAAAAGAACACACATGCAATGACTCTAGCTGTGGTTAATGAAAAGAACACACATGCAAGGACACTGGTGGATCCATATGTTGTTTGTGAAAAGAACACACATGCAATGACACTGGTGGATCCATATGTGGTTTGTTAAAAGAACACACATGAAATGACTCTAGATGTGGTTAATGAAAAAACATATATGCAATGACACTGGTGAATCCATATGTGGTTTGTGAAAAGAATACACATGCAATGACCGTAGTTATGGTTTATTAAAAGAACACACATGCAATGACACTGTTGGATCCATGTGGTTTGTGAAAAGAATAGACATGCAATGACTCTAGTTGTGGTTAATGAAAAGAACACACATGCAATGACACTAGTGGATCCATATGTGGTTTGTGAATAGAACACACATGAAATGAACTCTGGTGGATCCATATGTGGTCTATGAAAAGAACACACATGCAATGACACTAGTTGTGGTTAATGAAAAGAACAGACATGCAATAACTCTGGTGGATCCATATGTGGTTTGTGAAAAGAACACAGATGCAATGACTATAGTTGTGGTTAATGAAAAGAACACACATGCAATGACACTGGTAGATCCATATGTGGTTTGTGAAAAGAACACATTGAAATGACACTGGTGGATCCTTATATGGTTTGTGGAAAGAACAGACATGCAATGACACTAGTTGTGGTTAATGAAAAGAACAGACATGCCATGACTCTAGCTGTGGTTAATGAAAAGAACACACATGGAATGACACTGGCGGATCCTTATGTGGTTTGTGAAACGAACAGACATGCAATGACACTAGTTGTGGTTAATGAAAAGAACAGACATGCAATGACTCTAGTTGTGGTTAATGAAAAGAACAAACATGCAATGACTCTGGTGGATCCATATATGGTTTGTGAAAAGAAAACACATTTCAATGACACTAGTGGATCCGTATGTGGTTTATGAAAAGAACACACATGCAATGAACTCTGGTGGATCACTATGTGGTTTGTGAAAAGAATAGACATGCTATGAACTCTCATAGATCCATATGTGCTTTGTGAAAAGAACAGACATGCAATGACTCTAGTTGTGGTTAATGAAATGAACACACATGGAATGACACTAGGGGATCCATATGTGGTTAATGAAAAGAACACACATCCAATGACACTGGTGAATCCATATGTGGTTTGTGAAAATAACACACATGCAATGACCCTAGTTGTGGTTTAATAAAAGAACACACATGTAATGACACTGGTGGATCCATGTGGTTTGTGAAAAGAACAGACATGCAATGACCCTAGCTGTGGTTAATGAAAAGAACACACATGGAATGACAATGGTGGATCCATATGTGGTTTGTGAAAAGAACACACATGCAATGAACTCTGGTGGATCCATATGTCGTCTATGAAAAGAAGAGACATGCAATGACACTACTTGTGGTTAATGAAAAGAACAGACATGCAATGACTCGAGCTGTGGTTAATGAAAATAACAAACATGCAATGACACTGGTGGATCCATGTGGTTTATGAAAAGAACACACATGCAATGACTCTAGCTGTGGTTAATGAAAAGAACACACATGCAAGGACACTGGTGGATCCATATGTTGTTTGTGAAAAGAACACACATGCAATGACACTGGTGGATCCATATGTGGTTTGTTAAAAGAACACACATGAAATGACTCTAGATGTGGTTAATGAAAAAACATATATGCAATGACACTGGTGGATCCATATGTGGTTTGTGAAAAGAATACACATGCAATGACCCTAGTTATGGTTTATTAAAAGAACACAGATGCAATGACACTGGTGGATCCATGTGGTTTGTGAAAAGAATAGACATGCAATGACTCTAGTTGTGGTTAATGAAAAGAACACACATGCAATGACACTAGTGGATCCATATGTGGTTTGTGAATAGAACACACATGAAATGAACTCTGGTGGATCCATATGTGGTCTATGAAAAGAACACACATGCAATGACACTAGTTGTGGTTAATGAAAAGAACAGACATGCAATAACTCTGGTGGATCCATATGTGGTTTGTGAAAAGAACACAGATGCAATGACTATAGTTGTGGTTAATGAAAAGAACACACATGCAATGACACTGGTAGATCCATATGTGGTTTGTGAAAAGAACACACTGAAATGACACTGGTGGATACTTATATGGTTTGTGGAAAGAACAGACATGCAATGACACTAGTTGTGGTTAATGAAAAGAACAGACATGCCATGACTCTAGCTGTGGTTAATGAAAAGAACACACATGGAATGACACTGGCGGATCCTTATGTGGTTTGTGAAACGAACAGACATGCAATGACACTAGTTGTGGTTAATGAAAAGAACAGACATGCAATGACTCTAGTTGTGGTTAATGAAAAGAACAAACATGCAATGACTCTGGTGGATCCATATATGGTTTGTGAAAAGAAAACACATTTCAATGACACTAGTGGATCCGTATGTGGTTTATGAAAAGAACACACATGCAATGAACTCTGGTGGATCACTATGTGGTTTGTGAAAATAATAGACATGCTATGAACTCTCATAGATCCATATGTGCTTTGTGAAAAGAACAGACATGCAATGACTCTAGTTGTGGTTAATGAAATGAACACACATGGAATGACACTAGGGGATCCATATGTGGTTAATGAAAAGAACACACATCCAATGACACTGGTGAATCCAAATGTGGTTTGTGAAAATAACACACATGCAATGACCCTAGTTGTGGTTTAATAAAAGAACACACATGTAATGACACTGGTGGATCCATGTGGTTTGTGAAAAGAACAGACATGCAATGACCCTAGCTGTGGTTAATGAAAAGAACACAAATGGAATGACAATGGTGGATCCATATGTGGTTTGTGAAAAGAACACACATGCAATGAACTCTGGTGGATCCATATGTCGTCTATGAAAAGAAGAGACATGCAATGACACTACTTGTGGTTAATGAAAAGAACAGACATGCAATGACTGTGGTTAATGAAAATAACAAACATGCAATGACACTGGTGGATCCATGTGGTTTTTGAAAAGAACAGACATGCAATGACTCTAGCTGTGGTTAATGAAAAGAACACACATGCAAGGACACTGGTGGATCCATATGTTGTTTGTGAAAAGAACACACATGCAATGACACTGGTGGATCCATATGTGGTTTGTTAAAAGAACACACATGAAATGACTCTAGATGTGGTTAATGAAAAAACATATATGCAATGACACTGGTGGATCCATATGTGGTTTGTGAAAAGAATACACATGCAATGACCCTAGTTATGGTTTATTAAAAGAACACAGATGCAATGACACTGGTGGATCCATGTGGTTTGTGAAAAGAATAGACATGCAATGACTCTAGTTGTGGTTAATCAAAAGAACACACATGCAATGACACTAGTGGATCCATATGTGGTTTGTGAATAGAACACACATGAAATGAACTCTGGTGGATCCATATGTGGTCTATGAAAAGAACACACATGCAATGACACTAGTTGTGGTTAATGAAAAGAACAGACATGCAATAACTCTGGTGGATCCATATGTGGTTTGTGAAAAGAACACAGATGCAATGACTATAGTTGTGGTTAATGAAAAGAACACACATGCAATGACACTGGTAGATCCATATGTGGTTTGTGAAAAGAACACACTGAAATGACACTGGTGGATACTTATATGGTTTGTGGAAAGAACAGACATGCAATGACACTAGTTGTGGTTAATGAAAAGAACAGACATGCCATGACTCTAGCTGTGGTTAATGAAAAGAACACACATGGAATGACACTGGCGGATCCTTATGTGGTTTGTGAAACGAACAGACATGCAATGACACTAGTTGTGGTTAATGAAAAGAACAGACATGCAATGACTCTAGTTGTGGTTAATGAAAATAACAAACATGCAATGACTCTGGTGGATCCATATATGGTTTGTGAAAAGAAAACACATTTCAATGACACTAGTGGATCCGTATGTGGTTTATGAAAAGAACACACATGCATTGAACTCTGGTGGATCACTATGTGGTTTGTGAAAAGAATAGACATGCTATGAACTCTCATAGATCCATATGTGCTTTGTGAAAAGAACACACATGCAATGACTCTAGTTGTGGTTAATGAAATGAACACACATGGAATGACACTAGGGGATCCATATGTGGTTAATGAAAAGAACACACATCCAATGACACTGGTGGATCCATGTGGTTTGTGAAAAGAACAGACATGCAATGAGTCCAGCTGTGGTTAATGAAAAGAACACACGTACAATGACACCGGTGGATCCATATGTGGTTAGTGAAAAGAACACACATGCAATGAACTCTGGTGGATCCATATGTGTTCTATGAAACGAACAGACATGCAATGACACTAGTTGTGGTTAATTAAAAGAATAGACATGCAATGACACTAGCTGTGGTTAATGAAAATAACAGACATGCAATGACACTAGCTGTGGTTAATGAAATGAACACACATGTAATGACACTGGTGGATACATATGTGGTTTGTGAAAAGAACACACATGCAATGACTCTAGCTATAGTTAATGAAAAGAACACACATGCAATGACACTGGTGGATCCATGGGGTTGTGAAAAGCACAGACATGCAATGACTCTAGCTGTGGTTAATGAAATGAACACACATGCAATGACACTGGTGGATCCATATGTGGTTTGTGAAAAGAAAACACATGCAATGACTCTAGCTGTGGTAAATGAAATGAACACACATGTAATGACACTGGTGGATCCATATGTGGTTTGTGAAAAGAACACACATGCAATGACTCTAGCTGTGGTTAATGAAAAGAAGACACATGCAATGACACTGGTGGATCCATATGTGGTTTGTGAAAAGAACACACATGAAATGACACTGGTGGATCCTTATGTGGTTTGTGAAAAGAATAGACATGCAATGACACTACTTGTGGTTAATGAAAAGAACATATATGCAATGACTCTAGCTGTGGTTAATGAAAATAACACACATGCAATGACACTGGTGGATCCATGTGGTTTGTGAAAAGAACACACATGCAATGACTCTAGCTGTGGTTAATGAAAAGAACACACATGCAAGGACACTGGTGGATCCATATGTTGTTTGTGAAAAGAACACACATGCAATGACACTGGTGGATCCATATGTGGTTTGTTAAAAGAACACACATGAAATGACTCTAGATGTGGTTAATGAAAAAACATATATGCAATGACACTGGTGGATCCATATGTGGTTTGTGAAAAGAACACACATGCAATGACCCTAGTTATGGTTTACTAAAAGAACACACATGCAATGACACTGGTGGATCCATGTGGTTTGTGAAAAGAACAGACATGCAATGGTTCTAGCTGTGGTTAATGAAAAGAACACACATGCAATGACACTAGTGGATCCATATGTGGTTTGTGAATAGAACACACATGAAATGAACTCTGGTGGATCCATATGTGGTCTATGAAAAGAACACACATGCAATGACACTAGTTGTGGTTAATGAAAAGAACACACATGTGATGACACTGGTAGATCCATATGTGGTTTGTGAAAAGAACACATTGAAATGACACTGGTGGATCCTTATGTGGTTTGTGGAAAGAATAGAAATGCAATGACACTAGTTGTGGTTAATGAAAAGAACAGACATGCCATGACTCTAGCCGTGGTTAATGAAAAGAACACACATGTAATGACACTTGTGGATCCTTATGTGGTTTGTGAAACGAACAGAGATGCAATGACACTAGTTGTGGTTATTGAAAAGAACAGACATGCAATGACTCTAGTTGTGGTTAATGAAAAGAACAAACATGCAATGACTCTGGTGGATCCATATATGGTTTGTGAAAAGAAAACACATTTCAATGACACTGGTGGATCCGTATGTGGTTTATGAAAAGAACACACATGCAATGAACTCTGGTGTATCAATATGTTGTTTGTGAAAAGAATAAACATGAAGTGAACTCTAATAGATCCATATGTTCTTTGTGAAAAGAACACACATGCAATGGCTCTAGTTGTGGTTAATGAAATGAACACACATGCAGTGACACTAGGGGATCCATATGTGGTTAATGAAAAGAACACACATCCAATGACACTGGTGGATCCATGTGGTTTGTGAAAAGAACAGACATGCAATGACTCCAGCTGTGGTTAATGAAAAGAACACACATACAATGACACCGGTGGATCCATCTGTGGTTAGTGAAAAGAACACACATGCAATGAACACTGGTGGATCCATATGTGGTCTATGAAAAGAACAGACATGCAATGACACTAGGTGTGGTTAATGAAAAGAATAGACATGCAATGACACTAGCTGTGGTTAATGAAAATAACAGTCGTGCAATGACACTAGCTGTGGTTAATGAAAAGAACAGACATGCAATGACTCTAGTATATCCATATGTGGTTTGTGAAAAGAACACACATGCAACGACTCTAGCTGTAGTTAATGAAAAGAACGCACATGCAATGACACTGGTGGATCCATGGGGTTTGTGAAAAGCACAGACATGCAATGACTCTAGCTATGGTTAATGAAATGAACACACATGCAATGACACTGGTGGATCCATATGTGGTTTGTGAAACGAACACACATGCAATGACTCTAGCTGTGGTAAATGAAATGAACACACATGTAATGACACTGGTGGATCCATATGTGGTTTGTGAAAACAACACACATGCAATGACTCTAGCTGTGGTTAATGAAAAGAACACACATGCAATGACACTGGTGGATCCATATGTGGTTTGTGAAAAGAACACACATGAAATGACACTGGTGGATCCTTATGTGGTTTGTGAAAAGAACAAACATGCAATGACACTACTTGTGGTTAATGAAAAGTATAGACATGCAATGACTCTAGCTGTGGTTAATGAAAATAACACACATGCAATGACACTGGTGGATCCATGTGGTTTATGAAAAGAACACACATGCAATGACTCTAGCTGTGGTTAATGAAAAGAACACACATGCAAGGACACTGGTGGATCCATATGTTGTTTGTGAAAAGAACACACATGCAATGACACTTGTGGATCCATATGTGGTTTGTTAAAAGAACACACATGAAATGACTCTAGATGTGGTTAATGAGAAAACATATATGCAATGACACTGGTGGATCCATATGTGGTTTGTGAAAAGAATACACATGCAATGACCCTAGTTATGGTTTATGAAAAGAACACACATGCAATGACACTGGTGGATCCATGTGGTTTGTGAAAAGAATAGACATGCAATGTTTCTAGCTGTGGTTAATGAAAAGAACACACATGCAATGACACTAGTGGATCCATATGTGGTTTGTGAATAGAACACACATGAAATGAACTCTGGTGGATCCATATGTGGTCTATGAAAATAACACACATGCAATGACAATTGTTGTGGTTAATGAAAAGAACAGATATGCAATAACTCTGGTGTATCCATATGTGGTTTGTGAAAAGAACACACATGCAATGACTATAGTTGTGGTTAATGAAAAGAACACACATCCGATGACACTAGTAGATCCATATGTGGTTTGTGAAAAGAACACACTGAAATGACACTGGTGGATCCTTATATGGTTTGTGGAAAGAACAGACATGCAATGACACTAGATGTGGTTAATGAAAAGAACAGACATGCCATGACTCTAGCTGTGGTTAATGAAAAGAACACACATGCAATGACACTGGTGGATCCTAATGTGGTTTGTGAAACGAACAGACATGCAATGACACTAGTTGTGGTTAATGAAAAGAACAGACATGCAATGACTCTAGTTGTGGTTAATGAAAAGAACAAACATGCAATGACTCTGGTGGATCCATATATGGTTTGTGAAAAGAAAACACATTTCAATGACACTGGTGGATCCGTATGTGGTTTATGAAAAGAACACACATGCAATGAACTCTGGTGGATCAATATGTGGTTTGTGAAAAGAATAGACATGTAGTGAACTCTGGTCGATCAATATGTGCTTTGTGAAAAGAACACACATGCAATGACTCTAGTTGTGGTTAAGGAAATGAACACACATGCAATGACACTAGGGGATCCATATGTGGTTAATGAAAAGAACACACATCCAATGACACTGGTGGATCCATGTGGTTTGTGAAAAGAACAGACATGCAATGACTCCAGCTGTGGTTAATGAAAAGAACACACATACAATGACACCGGTGGATCCATCTATGGTTAGTGAAAAAAACACACATGCAATGAACTCTGATGGATCCATATGTGGTCTATGAAAAGAATAGACATGCAATGACACTAGGTGTGGTTAATGAAAAGAATAGACATGCAATGACACTAGCTATGGTTAATGAAAATAACAGGCATGCAATGACACTAGCTGTGGTTAATGAAAAGAACAGACATGCAATGACTCTAGTGGATCCATATGTGGTTTGTGAAAAGAACACACATGCAATGACTCTAGCTATAGTTAATGAAAAGAACACACATGCAATGACACTGGTGGATCCATGGGGTTTGTGAAAAGCACAGACATGCAGTGACTCTAGCTGTGGTTAATGAAATGAACACACATGCAATGACACTGGTGGATCCATATGTGGTTTGTGAAAAGAACACACATGCAATGACTCTAGCTATGGTAAATGAAAAGAACACACATGCAATGACACTGGTGGATCCATATGTGGTTTGTGAAAAGAGCACACATGAAATGACACTGGTGGATCCTTATGTGGTTTGTGAAAAGAACAGACATGCAATGACACTAGTTGTGGTTAATGAAAAGAACAGACATGCAATGACTCTAGCTGTGGTTAATGAAAATAACACACATGCAATGACACTGGTGGATACATGTGGTTTGTGAAAAGAACACACATGCAATGACTCTAGCTGTGGTTAATGAAAAGAACACACATGCAATGACACTGGTGGATCTATGTGGTTTGTGAAAAGAACAGACATGCAATGACTCTAGCTATGGTTAATGAAAAGAACACACATGAAATGACAGTGGTGGATCCATATGTTGTTTGTGAAAAGAACACACATGCAATGACACTGGTGGATCCATATGTGGTTTTCTAAAAGAACACGCATGAAATGACTCTAGATGTGGTTAATGAAAAAACATATTGCAATGACACTGGTGGATCCTTATGTGGTTTGTGAAAAGAACACACATGCAATGACCCTAATTATGGTTTATTAAAAGAGCACGCATCCAATAACACTGGTGGATCCATGTGATTTTTGAAAAGAACAGACATGCAATGACTCTAGCTATGGTTAATGAAAAGAAAACACATGCAATGACACTGGTGGATCCATATGTGGTTTGTCAAAAGAATACACATGCAATGACTCTAGCTGTGGTTAATGAAAAGAACACACATGCAATGACGCTGGTGGATCCATATGTGGTTTGTGAATAGAACACACATGAAATGAACTCTGGTGGCTCCAAATGTGGTCTATGAAAAGAACACACATGCAATGACACAAGTTGTGGTTAATGAAAAGAACAGACATGCAATAACTTTGGCGGATCCATATGTGGTTTGTGAAAAGAACACACATGCAATGACTCTAGTTGTGGTTAATGAAAAGAACACACATGCGATGACACTGGTGGATCCATATGTGGTTTGTGAAAAGAACAGACATGCAATGACACTACTTGTGGTTAATGAAAAGAACAGACATGCAATGACTCTAGCTGTGGTTTGTGAAAAGAACACACATGAAATGACACTGGTGGATCCTTATGTGGTTTGTGAAAAGAACAGACATGCAATTACACTACTTGTGGTTAATGAAAAGAACAGACATGCAATGACTCTAGCTGTGGTTAATGAATATAACACACATGCAATGACACTGGTGGATCCATGTGGTTTGTGAAAAGAACACACATGCAATGACTCTAGCTGTGGTTAATGAAAAGAACACACATGCAAGGACACTGGTGGATCCATATGTTGTTTGTGAAATGAACACACATGCAATGACACTGGTGGATCCATATGCGGTTTGTTAAAAGAACACACATGAAATGACTCTAGATGTGGTTAATGAAAAAACATATATGCAATGACACTGGTGGATCCATATGTGGTTTGTGAAAAGAACACAGATGCAATGACCCTAGTTATGGTTTATTAAAAGAACACACATGCAATGACACTGGTGGATCCATGTGGTTTGTGAAAAGAACAGACATGCAATGACTCTAGCTATGGTTAATGAAAAGAACACACATGCAATGACACTAGTGGATCCATATGTGGTTTGTGAATAGAACACACATGAAATGAACTCTGGTGGATCCATATGTGGTCTATGAAAAGAACACACATGCAATGACACTAGTTGTGGTTAATGAAAAGAACAGACATGCAATAACTCTGGTGGATCCATATGTGGTTTGTGAAAAGAACACACATGCAATGACTATAGTTGTGGTTAATGAAAAGAACACACATGCGATGACACTGGTAGATCCATATGTGGTTTGTGAAAAGAACACACTGAAATGACACTGGTGGATCCTTATGTGGTTTGTGGAAAGAATAGACAGGAAATGACACTAGTTGTGGTTAATGAAAAGAACAGACATGCCATGACTCTAGCTGTGGTTAATGAAAAGAACACACATGCAATGACACTGGTGGATCCTTATGTGGTTTGTGAAACGAACAGACATGCAATGACACTAGTTGTGGTTAATGAAAAGAACAGGCATGCAATCACTCTAGTTGTGGTTAATGAAAAAAACAAACATGCAATGACTCTGGTGGATCCATATATGGTTTGTGAAAAGAAAACACATTTCAATGACACTGGTGGATCCGTATGTGGTTTATGAAAAGAACACACATGCAATGAACTCTGGTGGATCAATATGTGGTTTGTGAAAAGAATAGACATGCAGTGAACTCTGGTCGATCCATATGTGCTTTGTGAAAAGAACACACATGCAATGACTCTAGTTGTGGTTAAGGAAATGAACACACATGCAATGACACTAGGGGATCCATATGTGGTTAATAAAAAGAACACACATCCAATGACACTGGTGGATCCATGTGGTTTGTGAAAAGAACAGACATGCAATGACTCCAGCTGTGGTTAATGAAAAGAACACACATACAATGACACCGGTGGATCCATCTGTGGTTAGTGAAAAAAAACACATGCAATGAACTCTGGTGGATCCATATGTGGTCTATGAAAAGAACAGACATGCAATAACACTAGGTGTGGTTAATGAAAAGAATAGACATGCAATGACACTAGCTGTGGTTAATGAAAATAACCGACATGCAATGACACTAGCTGTGGTTAATGAAAAGAACAGACATGCAATGGCTCTAGTGGATCCATATGTGGTTTGTGAAAGGAACACACATGCAATGACTCTAGCTATAGTTAATGAAAAGAACACACATGCAATGACACTGGTGGATCCATGGGTTTTGTGAAAAGCACAGACATGCAATGACTCTAGCTGTGGTTAATGAAATGAACACACATGCAATGACACTGGTGGATCCATATGTGTTTTGTGAAAATAACACACATGCAATGACTCTAGCTATGGTAAATGAAAAGAACACACATGCAATGACACTGGTGGATCCATATGTGGTTTGTTAAGAGAACATGCATGAAATGACTCTAGATGTGGTTAATGAAAAGACATATATGCAATGACACTGGTGGATCCATATGTGGTTTGTGAAAAGAACACACATGCAATGACCCCAATTATGGTTTATTAAAAGAACACGCATGCAATAACACTGGTGGATCGATGTGATTTTTGAAAAGAACAGACATGCAATGACTCTAGCTATGGTTAATGAAAAGAACACACATGCAATGACACTGGTGGATCCATATGTGGTTTGTGAAAAGAATACACATGCAATGACTCTAGTTGTGGTTAATGAAAGAACACACATGCAATGACACAGGTGGATCCATATGTGGTTTGTGAATAGAACACACATGAAATGAACTCTGGTGGATCCAAATGTGGTCTATGAAAAGAACACACATGCAATGAAACAAGTTGTGGTTAATGAAAAGAACACACATGCAATGACACTGGTGGATCCATGGGGTTTGTGAAAAGCACAGACATGCAATGACTCTAGCTGTGGTTAATGAAATGAACACACATGCAATGACACTGGTGGATCCATATGTGGTTTGTGAAAAGAACACACATGCAATGACTCTAGCTATGGTAAATGAAAAGAACACACATGCAATGACACTAGTGGATCCATATGTGGTTTGTGAAAAGAGCACACATGAAATGACACTGGTGCATCCTTATGTGGTTTGTGAAAAGAACAGACATGCAATGACACTAGTTGTGGTTAATGAAAAGAACAGACATGCAATGACTCTAGCTGTGGTTAATGAAAATAACACACATGCAATGACACTGGTGGATCCATGTGGTTTGTGAAAAGAACACACATGCAATGACTCTAGCTGTGGTTAATGAAAAGAACACACATGAAATGACAGTGGTGGATCCATATGTTGTTTGTGAAAAGAACGCACATGCAATGACACTGGTGGATCCATATGTGGTTTTCTAAAAGAACACACATGAAATGACTCTAGATGTGGTTAATGAAAAATATATATGCAATGACACTGGTGGATCCATATGTGGTTTGTGAAAAGAACACACATGCAATGACCCTAATTATGGTTTATTAAAAGAACACGCATCCAATAACACTGGTGGATCCATGTGATTTTTGAAAAGAACAGACATGCAATGACTCTAGCTATGGTTAATGAAAAGAACACACATGCAATGACACTGGTGGATCCATATGTGGTTTGTCAAAAGAATACACATGCAATGACTCTAGCTGTGGTTAATGAAAAGAACACACATGCAATGACGCTGGTGGATCCATATGTGGTTTGTGAATAGAACACACATGAAATGAACTCTGGTGGATCCAAATGTGGTCTATGAAAAGAACACACATGCAATGACACAAGTTGTGGTTAATGAAAAGAACAGACATGCAATAACTTTGGTGGATCCATATGTGGTTTGTGAAAAGAACACACATGCAATGACTCTAGTTGTGGTTAATGAAAAGAACACACATGCGATGACACTGGTGGATCCATATGTGGTTTGTGAAAAGAACAGACATGCAATGACACTACTTGTGGTTAATGAAAAGAACAGACATGCAATGACTCTAGATGTGGTTTGTGAAAAGAACACACATGAAATGACACTGGTGGATCCTTATGTGGTTTGTGAAAAGAACAGACATGCAATTACACTACTTGTGGTTAATGAAAAGAACAGACATGCAATGATTCTAGCTGTGGTTAATGAATATAACACACATGCAATGACACTGGTGGATCCATGTGGTTTGTGAAAAGAACACACATGCGATGACTCTAGCTGTGGTTAATGAAAAGAACACACATGCAAGGACACTGGTGGATCCATATGTTGTTTGTGAAATGAACACACATGCAATGACACTGGTGGATCCATATGCGGTTTGTTAAAAGAACACACATGAAATGACTCTAGATGTGGTTAATGAAAAAACATATATGCAATGACACTGGTGGATCCATATGTGGTTTGTGAAAAGAACACAGATGCAATGACCCTAGTTATGGTTTATTAAAAGAACACACATGCAATGACACTGGTGGATCCATGTGGTTTGTGAAAAGAACAGACATGCAATGACTCTAGCTATGGTTAATGAAAAGAACACACATGCAATGACACTAGTGGATCCATATGTGGTTTGTGAATAGAACACACATGAAATGAACTCTGGTGGATCCATATGTGGTCTATGAAAAGAACACACATGCAATGACACTAGTTGTGTTTAATGAAAAGAACAGACATGCAATAACTCTGGTGGATCCATATGTGGTTTGTGAAAAGAACACACATGCAATGACTCTAGTTGTGGTTAATGAAAAGAACACACATGTGATGACACTGGTGGATCCATATGTGGTTTGTGAAAAGAACACACTAAAATGACACTGGTGGATCCTTATGTGGTTTGTGGAAAGAACAGACAGGAAATGACACTAGTTGTGGTTAATGAAAAGAACAGACATGCCATGACTCTAGCTGTGGTTAATGAAAAGAACACACATGCAATGACACTGGTGGATCCTTATGTGGTTTGTGAAACAAACAGACATGGAATGACACTAGTTGTGTTTAATGAAAAGAACATACATGCAATCACTCTAGTTGTGGTTAATGAAAAAAACAAACATGCAATGACTCTGGTGGATCCATATATGGTTTGTGAAAAGAAAACACATTTCAATGACACTGGTGGATCCGTATGTGGTTTATGAAAAGAACACACATGCAATGAACTCTGGTGGATCAATATGTGGTTTGTGAAAATAATAGACATGCAGTGAACTCTAGTCGATCCATATGTGCTTTGTGAAAAGAACACACATGCAATGACTCTAGTTGTGGTTAAGGAAATGAACACACATGCAATGACACTAGGGGATCCATATGTGGTTAATGAAAAGAACACACATCCAATGACACTGGTGGATCCATGTGGTTTGTGAAAAGAACAGACATGCAATGACTCCAGCTGTGGTTAATGAAAAGAACACACATACAATGACACCGGTGGATCCATCCGTGGTTAGTGA
This sequence comes from Avena insularis, assembly GCA_023614405.1. Taxonomy (NCBI): domain Eukaryota; kingdom Viridiplantae; phylum Streptophyta; class Magnoliopsida; order Poales; family Poaceae; genus Avena; species Avena insularis. The sequence continues at coordinate 110,296,472 of CM042684.1, forward strand.
AAAAAAAACACATGCAATGAACTCTGGTGGATCCATATGTGGTCTATGAAAAGAACAGACATGCAATGACACTAGGTGTGGTTAATGAAAAGAATAGACATGCAATGACACTAGCTGTGGTTAATGAAAATAACAGACATGCAATGACACTAGCTGTGGTTAATGAAAAGAACAGACATGCAATGTCTCTAGTGGATCCATATGTGGTTTGTGAAAAGAACACACATGCAATGATCTAGCTATAGTTAATGAAAAGAACACACATGCAATGACACTGGTGGATCCATGGGGTTTATGAAAAGCACAGACATGCAATGACTCTAGCTGTGGTTAATGAAATGAACACACATGCAATGACACTGGTGGATCCATATGTGGTTTGTGAAAATAACACACATACAATGACTCTAGCTATGGTAAATGAAAAGAACACACATGCAATGACACTGGTGGATCGATATGTGGTTTGTTAAGAGAACATGCATGAAATGACTCTAGATGTGGTTAATGAAAAAACATATATGCAATGACACTGGTGGATCCATATGTGGTTTGTGAAAAGAACACACATGTAATGACCCCGATTATAGTTTATTAAAAGAACACGCATGCAATAAAACTGGTGGATCCATGTGATTTTTGAAAAGAACAGACATGCAATGACTCTAGCTATGGTTAATGAAAAGAACACACATGCAATGACACTGGTGGATCCATATGTGGTTTGTGAAAAGAATACACATGCAATGACTCTAGCTGTGGTTAATGAAAAGAACACACATGCAATGACACAGGTGGATCCATATGTGGTTTGTGAATAGAACACACATGAAATGAACTCTGGTGGATCCAAATGTGGTCTATGAAAAGAACACACATGCAATGACACAAGTTGTGGTTAATGAAAAGAACAGACATGCAATAACTTTGGTGGATCCATATGTGGTTTGTGAAAAGAACACACATGAAATGACTCTAGTTGTGGTTAATGAAAATAACACACATGCGATGACACTGGTGGATCCATATGTGGTTTGTGAAAAGAACGGACATGCAATGACACTAGTGGATCCATATGTGGTTTGTGAAAAGAACACACATGCAATGAACTCTAGTGGATCCATATGTGGTTTGTGAATAGAACACACATGCAATGAACTCTGGTGGATCCATATGTGTTCTATGAAAAGAACATACATGAAGTGACACTAGTTGTGGTTAATGAAAAGAACAAAAATCCAATGACTTTGCTGGATCCATATGTGGTTTGTGAAAAGAACACACAAGCAATGACTCTAGATGTGGTTAATGAAAAAAAACACAAGCCATGACACTGGTGGATCCATATGTGGTTTGTGCAAAGAACATACATGCAATGACTCTAGTTGTGGTTAATGAAAAGAACACACATGCAATGACACTAGTGGATCCATATGTGGTTTGTGAAAAGAACACACATGCAATGACACTGGTGGATCCATATGTGGTTTGCGAAAAGAACACACATGCAATGACTCTAGTTGTGGTTTATTAAAAGAACACACATGCAATGACACTGGTGGATCTATGTCGTTTGTGAAAAGAACAGACATGCAATGACTCTAGCTGTGGTTAATGAAAAGATACACATGCAATGACACTGGTGGATCCATATGTGGTTTGTGAAAGGAACACACATGCAATGAACTCTGGTGGATCCATATGTGGTCCCTGAAAAGAACAGACATGCAATGACACTAGTTTTGGTTAATGAAAAGAACAGACATAAAATGACTCTGGTGGGTCGATATGTGGTTTGTGAAAAGAAAGACATGAAATGACACTAGCTGTGGTTAATGAAAATAATAGAGACACTAGCTGTGGTTAATGAAAAGAACAGACATGCAATGACTCTGGTGGATCCATATGTGGTTTGTTCAAAGAACACATATGCAATGACTCTGTAGCATCCCAATTGTCTAACAATTGCAATGCTACTAGCCTAGTCTATATAATGGCTACTTCCTATATATAATTGTTGCATCATAATTATATCATGCTCATGTCATCATGCCACCTTGCATTTGAGCATCATATAAAACCCTTTTTGTTTTGGTTCTTCTCTCATATGCATTGTAAATTGTATTTGCCTCTTGATATTGTATTTGGTTGTTGATATTTTGTTTAAATGCCCAAGTTGAGTTGGGGGCATATCTTTTATTAACTCCACCACCTTTCTTGTCATCACCCCATCATTCCACCATTCCACCATATGTGAGCATTGCATTTTATTTGGGTTTATCTCTAGCTCATGTTGTTTGGAATGGACCCTTTTCCATTCTACCTGCTTCCATATGGAATGATATGGGAAGGTTGTTCATGTTGGAATATTTTGAGGATAATATGCACATAGTGGAATATACACACTAGCATGTCCAAAATATATTCAAATATGGTCATCTCCATTCACTCCACATGGAACATTCCTTCAATACTTAGCTTGGCCCTTACTCCATCTTTTGAGGATGCATATAAATAAATGCCATGAGATTTTATTTTGTTTTCACAAGATTAACACATGGCATTAAATACTTGCATGGGCCATGCAACCATCACCAACATTTGATCTCCTTTGGTTTTTCTTTGGTTTTTGAGTGGATCATGTTCAAACCCTAAACCCTCACATCTTGACCTCCTCTCTTCGTCATGGGCACCAAAACCCTAGGCATTTTCATCTCTCTATCCCTACACCAACACCATGTGTCCAACCAAAGCCCTCTCTCACCTAGTCTCTCTCTCTTTTCTTTCTCTAACCCTAAACCCTCTCCCCTTTTCCTTCTCTTTAAACCCTACCCCATGATCTACCCCCTCCATGCCGAAGCATCAACCCCAGCCCTAGGCTACCCCATCTACCCCTCTAAACTCTACCTCCTGGCCACCCTCTTCCTGGCCCACGCCCCAGCCACACCTCTCTCTAACCCTAAGCAAAACCTAACCCAAGCCCTATCTATCCTAGCCCGAGCCCCTCCCCTTTCTCTGCTTCTACCGCTATGCTGGCCCCAGCTGCTGCTCCCCACCGTCCCCACCTGGGCCACCTGTAGCCCCTCTCCACGCCCTAGCTGCCCCAGCCCGAGCCGGCACGTGAGGAGGAGGGAAAGGTGGCACCCGAGGCCACTTTATCTACCCCTGCCACGGCTACGCCTCCTCCCTCCCCCTCCTTCTTCCTTCTCCCACACGGCTCTCCTGCGTCGCCAGATCCCCCCGAGCCTCCCCTCTTCTTCCCCTTCATCCTCTCCGACCACCAGCAGCCGACGCCGCTCGCCGCCAGCACATCGTCGCCCCCGTCGATCCGGCCGTCAAGCTCGTCGTGGAAGCGGCGTGGGAGATCGAGGACGTCTCTTTTCTTCGCCCGCAAGCCGCCCATGAAGGAGCGAGCCCAGACGCCAGTGCCTCGCGCCTCGCAGCAAACCCTAGATTCGGGGCGCCAGTGATCTCGCCGCTCCGCAGCTCCTCTCTCCGATCCGAGCCCGCCATCGAGCCCCTGGTGAGCCTCTCAATCTCCTAGACATGTCCGTCCTCCTCCTAGCGGCCCAGACTCGCAACGTTGAACGCTCAAGCGAGCTCCGCGTCGCGCCGCAATGTCCGTCGTGGTTCTGCAGCAGAACCGCAGATCCGTCGCCCGCTCTCACCGCCTGCGCGCTGTAGACCACCTCCGTGCAAGTTCTCTGAATGAAAGTTGTAGCCCGATGTCCCCGCCTTGTTTTTCATTTTTGGGGCGACGCGATTCGTCCAGCGTATGCGTCGCCACCGTCGTCGGAAGACGGCGCTTTCACGGCCGCGGCACTGTCCGTCGAGCGCGGCAGCCGCGTCGTTATGCACATGACCCCCTCCCCTTTTTCCCGCCTAAACCCGCAGTCCCAGGAGCCCACCTGTCAACCTCGATGCTTTTTTGCAAGAAAACCCCCGTGCTCTGGAGATTCTCCGCTCCGTACTGGATCGCCCACGCGGTCGCTTCCTGAGTGGCCAGGCCTGGCCCATAGGTCGCAGTGGGTCAACTCCCGTGAGTGAGAAAACCGGACCCTCCCCCACTGCTCTCTGAGTCAGCGCAAGGCCCACCCGTCAGCGTCAGTGGCTGGTTCTGCCTGAGTACAAAATGTTTCCTGCTTGGCTGTTTAATTTAAATCTTTTTCAAATTTGTTTTAAATTCAAATTCAAATCTGTTTTCAAATATCTTTTAAGATATAATTCCAAATTAAACATGTAATATATGTTTTGAAATCAGAAAAATGTGAGGATTTCATATATGCCCTTCAAAATATATTTTGAACACTTTAAATTTCGAGTTGATTAAAATTACAATAAAATGCCCTCTTTCTTAATTAATTAATAACTTTTGTTTTATAACTCCAAATTTGACAAATGATATGTCTAAAATGATCAGCTCGACGAGACCTTTCTGTCTATGCATTCCATGTTATGAATTGCAGCATGCATCATATAAATATAAAGTATACAGCAACTTACTTGAGGATAAAATGTGACTAAAACTCCATAAAATTCTTTATTCTTGTATTCCACACCTCACCCATGCCATGCTACATTATTGCCATGCAAATTGTGCATCATTCATCCTGGCATGATTGTTTGCTTGTCGCATTTTATTCATATGCTTGTGCACTTTATTTATGCTGGCCCTTGTTTGTTTGGTTCTTCTTCGAATAGACGCTGAGCAGGGGATATATCAAGAAACCCAGGAGCACTACCCAGATCCGTCCCTCGCTTCAACTGAGCTGCCAGGCAAGCACTACCACATGCTTGCATACATATAGTACCTATTGCCTCTATCTTATTCTTGCATCATTGAGTCGTGATTGCATTAAACTGAATCCCAAGTACTGCATAGCCTTTACTTTTAAACCCCACCGAAGCTTGTTCCTCCATCCCATGAGCCTTTACTACAGGAGTTGTTTGAGCCATGCGGGTCGTAGAACAGCATGTGTAGGGTATGTGAGTGTCTGATGGATAACGAGGTACCTAAACAACTTAACCTGAGTAGTAATGGGATAACTAATGAAAGTGGCACCGTGAGCAATATCTATTTGGTTTTCATGCTCACTTGTGTCCGTGAGGACCCAGTACTTGATTCCTGTTCCTTGAATATTCGCTTATCCACATCCGGAGGCTTATGAACCCCCGAGCGAGCTTGATTCATTCTTATTTCTTGGGGCCACAAAGTAGTTTGGGGCTTTATTACTATCCTGCATTTATGCCATGCTTTCTTGTTTATTTAAGATTGTGCGTGGAGCACCAGACTGTTTAGGACCGTGACACGTTACCAGATCGACAAACCCAGTCACATTTTCGGGTTCCCAGTTGTTTACCGCCGTCCACACAAACCCTGGGTCCGTTTCGGAGCCGGCCAACTTCGTTGCGGGTAGCTTAGTGAGGTGGCCCCCTGAAATATTTCTGAATCCTGTGATCGCTTTGTCGTGAATGCCTCGTTGGGTTTTGATTTGGTTTTTTCCGAGGTTGATCGAGTGTGTGTTGCTATTTGTGCACCCCTGTAGGGTAAATCTTTCTGAAAGCCGTGTCCGCGGTTATGGACGACTTGGAGCATAGTTTCTCGATCATAGACAAGTATAACTAAAGTACCGCTTTTAATTTGACTAAGTACCTGACTAGTAAATAGTGCAACACTCATGGAATGGATAATAAAACTGCCAACGGGTGGGGGGCTGTTCGTCCGCTTCCTCGTTGGTAAGCGAGGAGGAGGATGGACCTGTTAATATTACTGTTATAACTGTTGTTACTAATTCACGGACATCCGTCTATCTTTGGTTAGGCAGATGGTTAGCGAGTATCCCTAGAATTGTTAGGTATTATCTTTTGCAATTGCGTCACCCTGTTGTGTCCCTTTAGAGGCATAAAGACTTGCCGAGTACCCCTAGGGTCTCACACGATAAATTGTTTGATTCGGATGAGCAGTAAACTCGCAAGATGGATACCGGGTGGAGGAGACGAACGATGTGGGCAATGATCACCGTGTAGAGATTCCGAACGGGATCCGTGAGATCTGTATGGATGTGTTTATTTATGGGGCATCTTATGCCGATTTGCTTCTTATCCGTACTCGGATCTTGTTTTCCGCTTACCGATACTCGATGTTTGATGTATGAGGAGATATCCTAAACTATTATATCTATCTAGGATATTTGGATCTTGCCGTATGGCATTGCAATATTTCTATTTCTTTTTAGATGGAATGGCTCGAGGACTGTATGGTGGCTTGCATACATACTCATTTGTGTATGTAGTTGATCCTTCACTGCCGAATACGCCGCCGTTCTTGTCCCGATGTTTGGAAATAGTTAGACGGCCGAAAGGTTCACCTGAGTGGCATTTGGCCCCACCGCATTATTTTAACCATTTCCGATCATCCAGCTTGTAACTAAGAGCGTAATTCACCGAGGTAGTTACAATTGGTATCGAGCCATCCCGCCTTCGTGGTCTCACCAAATGGTCGTTGTCACCTAGCAAATATTTTTGGTAGCTATGTATACTAGGGAAAACAAAACGCCGAGTAGGACTGCTTCCTTTTTTTCTTACCCACCCACCCTTTTCGGTAAGGAAGTGTAACGCTTTTCAATCCTCTTCTTAAAATTCAAACTAGGATTCACGTGTTCGGGTTTAGTAGTACCATAGGTTGTGTGTGTGTGTGTGTGCGTGTGTGAATTCCTTGTCTATCTGCATCCAACATGTTATCTTTATCCGCCTTTTGGTTATCAACTGTTGGTACATTCCATCCGATGTGCTTTTGAAAACCGGCGTGATCTATCCGACTCCTTATTAACCGGTGCCATCTTCTTAAGGGTGTTCTTCCTTCCAGCATGCTTTCACAGAATGTGGAGTTGCTAATCGCTACCTGATAAGTGATTTTGCGCATCTATTGGTATTTTAATGCCGAAAAATGTGGAAAAATTTTCTTTGATACATCTGTGTTTCCACACTCCTTTCCAGTCGTGTGTGAAACATTATCTATCTCCCTTTTATTAGCATGTCCATGCTAACTCATTCTTTTGTCACCGGCGCTTAATCCTGGAGTTTTATTTCATCTCCAATTCTCTTGGGCTAATTACTTAACATGTGTCGATCCGATGCTGGTGATTGTAATTTGGTTCTCAGCATAGCTATAGGACACTTATCATGAGTGGAATATGGAAAATGCTATCACCACTATCCTCCAAATGGTGACGGTTATCTCCTGTGATTTTGAGTGCACCGTGATCATATCTATGCATATTCAAGCATCTTTGGCAATCCAGAGTTTCTCAAAGCACTACGGCGGTCTATCATCTGTCCATCATGCTGCACATCTTTTTGAACTCCATATCTGCAAAATTCTCTTTGAGACGAGGGAATTGCATATTTTTGTCTCTGATAGCTTTGCTTAAGGTATGAGCTATCATCGGTTCTTATCCAAGATCTCTTTATCTTTGTAACCGGTGATCCGATCGACAATGTGAACCAGGTGGCATTTCCTGTTCTCTTCCGAAGGACCAGATAATCTATTCCGCCAGTGCATCTTCTTCAACACGAACCCGTGCTCTTAATGTTGATCTTTCAAAGAGCGTTGAGCTCAGAAAGTGTTTCGAGCATTTGTTCGTTTCTCTCGCCTCTTGAACTTGATATTCTGGGAATATCCTGTTAATCCATGGGGGTATATGTTGATAATATGCTTGCCTATTCGATATCAATGGAAGGACATGGAAGATCATCTGTGTCTCTTTCTCTCAAGCTTCGTGAGCACTGCCTGTGTGCAAAGTCTCAAAGTGAGAATTCTGACTTTTTGAAGTCACCTATCTTGGCCACGTCCTTCTGCTAAATAGATCGCTTCAATTCTGGAATCAGCAAGTTCATTGTTAATTCCATCTTCCATCTTCAATCAAACCCGGAGTTTTCCTTGTTGGCGAGTTATCATCGTCGTTCCGCCGTAGATTTCCTCAAAACTGCTAAATCTCTCTCAATCATTTCAAGAAGAACATGGAGTTCTTTCACCTCAGTCTCGTCAAGTAATCTCTTGAAACCCTCTCGCTCTGTCGTCTATGCTCAATCCACCGGAGGCCATGGAGACCTTCTAGATCTTGTATTCCTTCCGTTCAAGTTGGTGCTATCTTTTACATGGTATTGTTGAATCTTGCAGTTGTTCTCCGTAATCTTCCTTCATATCTTTCCGGTGGCTCGGTACTTCCGACATGACGACAACATCATCATCTTTATCTATCTATGAATCCGGCGAATCGTTTGCATCTATCCTTGTTTTCTAACGAAGTTCCATGAGTTATTGTCAATACCTTCAGTCTGTTTCAGTAGTTGGGTTGCATGGTTTTCTTATTCATGTGCGGAGTAATGCTTTGAGTGCGGGATGGAGTAGCTACCATACCACTACTCTTATCATTCGCTCTTGTACATTGAATTGGTGAATTTATGTGATTTCACTAATTCCATGGAAGTTAGAAGTGGCCTTTACTCCTTGATACTTTTACTTCCGTCCTTGTTTTTCCGAAGTGCTCTCTCGAAGAAAGTAATCAATAATCTCTTGTTGGTGGTCTGTCTATTCTAGATGGAGCAAAATCTTCAATTATCTGGTGGAAACAGACGCAAACTCCTTTCGTTCCTCGTCTTTCGTCTTTCTACCGATGCTCGACATCCCCAAACAAGATGAAAGGAAGCTATCTCTCTCTTGTTTCATCAATTCTTTTTCTGTGGTAAAGCCAATTATGGTTGATGCCATCAGCCGCAAATCTATTGCGTTAGCCTCAAGGCTAAAGAAAGCAATAAGTATATCTAAAATAAACTCCAGATCCTCCATATTCTTTGCTTCTAGGGATTCCACCATGATCTAGCTTCACATCCGTCTCTGGAAGTTATATCCGCGCACCTCAATTGCGTGATCCGTTGGGTCTTACCAGCGCAAGAAGAATCTAATCCGACGATGTCTAACTAAATCTTTCTGTTGATATCAAGGGACTCTATTGTTTGAAGGCAATATTGTTTCCGTACTTCATTTCTCAAATCCGAGAGAAGATACGATGCTATTGTCATAGTGGTTCAAACCTCTCCAACCTAGTCTTCCGGCGAGACAAGATTCATCCTCTCTAGTATCGGTAAATCTTTCATCTTAACGGTGTGTCTTTCTTGATTCATGATACATCATCTTGTGTTTTTCTTTCACAAGTGGTTCTATTCTTTTATCATGTTTCTTGAGAAAACCGGAGCTATGTCCATCCTATCCTTCTTGTCTCACGACAATCCTTCAACTCTTCTAACCGTTGTTTCTCAAGCAAAATGCAAGACTCGCAGCAAGTCTAGCAAGTTATTCCGTTGTTCATCAGCTTGGGAACGTGAGGGTCACCTTCGTTCGAACACCCGCCTCTCCTTGTGTTGTTTTCTTTTTCCTAGGAATCTCGGGGCAAGATTCTTGTTTAGTGGGGGAGAGTTGTAGCATCCCAATTGTCTAACAATTGCAATGCTACTAGCCTAGTCTATATAATGGCTACTTCCTATATATAATTGTTGCATCATAATTATATCATGCTCATGTCATCATGCCACCTTGCATTTGAGCATCATATAAAACCCTTTTTGTTTTGGTTCTTCTCTCATATGCATTGTAAATTGTATTTGCCTCTTGATATTGTATTTGGTTGTTGATATATTGTTTAAATGCCCAAGTTGAGTTGGGGGCATATCTCTTATTAACTCCACCACCTTTCTTGTCATCACACCATCATTCCACCATTCCACCATATGTGAGCATTGCATTTTATTTGGGTTTATCTCTAGCTCATGTTGTTTGGAATGGACCCTTTTCCATTCTACCTGCTTCCATATGGAATGATATGGGAAGGTTGTTCATGTTGGAATATTTTGAGGATAATATGCACATAGTGGAATATACACACTAGCATGTCCAAAATATATTCAAATATGGTCATCTCCATTCACTCCACATGGAACATTCCTTCAATACTTAGCTTGGCCCTTACTCCATCTTTTGAGGATGCATATAAATAAATGCCATGAGATTTTATTTTGTTTTCACAAGATTAACACATGGCATTAAATACTTGCATGGGCCATGCAACCATCACCAACATTTGATCTCCTTTGGTTTTTCTTTGGTTTTTGAGTGGATCATGTTCAAACCCTAAACCCTCACATCTTGACCTCCTCTCTTCGTCATGGGCACCAAAACCCTAGGCATTTTCATCTCTCTATCCCTACACCAACACCATGTGTCCAACCAAAGCCCTCTCTCACCTAGTCTCTCTCTCTCTTTTCTTTCTCTAACCCTAAACCCTCTCCCCTTTTCCCTCTCTTTAAACCCTACCCCATGATCTACCCCCTCCATGCCGAAGCATCAACCCCAGCCCTAGGCTACCCCATCTACCCCTCTAAACTCTACCTCCTGGCCACCCTCTTCCTGGCCCACGCCCCAGCCACACCTCTCTCTAACCCTAAGCAAAACCTAACCCAAGCCCCATCTATCCTAGCCCGAGCCCCTCCCCTTTCTCTGATTCTACCGCTATGCGGGCCCCAGCTGCTGCTCCCCACCGTCCCCACCTAGGCCACCTGCAGCCCCTCTCCACGCCCTAGCTGCCCCAGCCCGAGCCGGCACATGAGGAGGAGGGAAAGGTGGCACCCGAGGCCACTTTATCTACCCCTGCCACGGCTGCGCCTCCTCCCTCCCCCTCCTTCTTCCTCCTCCCACACGGCTCTCCTGCGTCGCCAGATCCCCCCGAGCCTCCCCTCTTCTTCCCCTTCTTCCTCTCCGACCACCAGCAGCCGACGCCGCTCGCCGCCAGCACATCGTCGCCCCCGTCGATCCGGCCGTCAAGCTCGTCGTGGAAGCGGCGTGGGAGATCGAGGACGTCTCTCTGCTTTGCCCCGCGGCCGCCAGCGCGAAGGAGAGAGCCCCAGGACCGCCTGTGCCTCGCCGCCCTGCAGCAAACCCTAGATTCGGGGCGCCAGCGATCTCGCCGCTCCGCAGCTCCTCGCTCCGATCCGAGCCTGCCATCGAGCCCCTGGTGAGCCTCTCAATCTCCTAGACATGTCCGTCCTCCTCCTAGCGGCCCAGACTCGCCGAACGTTCCGTCGAGCGAGCTCCGTGCGTCGCCGCTGCGATGTCCGTCGTGTCTGCAGCAGCAACCGCAGCATCCGTCCGCCCCTGTTCCTCACCCTGCCCCGCGCGCTGTAGACCACCTCCGTGCAAGTTCTCTGAATGAAAGTTGTATCCCGATGTCCCCTCCTTGTTTTTCGTTTTTGGGGCGACGCGATTTGTCCAGCGTATGCGTCGCCACCGTCGTCGGAAGACGGCCAGTTTTCCGCCGCCGGCAGCACCGTGTCCGTCAGAGCGCAGCAGCAGCCGATGTCGTTATGCACATGACCCCCTCCCCTTTTTCCCGCCTAAACCCGCAGTCCCAGGAGCCCACCTGTCAGCCTCGGTGCTTTTTTGCAAGAAAACCCCCGCGCTATGGAGATTCTCCGCCCGCGCTACCCTGGATCGCCCTTCCTGCTGGCTTGCAGTGGCCCTGGCTGGCAGGCAGCCCGTCCGTCGGTCGTAGTGGGTCAACTCCCCGTGAGTGAGAAAAACCGGGCGGACCCTCTGCGCCCCACCTGCTGCTGAGTCAGCGCAAGGCCCAACCGTCGTCGGTGGCTGGTTACTGCTGAGTACAAAATGTTTCACCTTGCTGTACATTTAATTTAAATCTTTTTCAAATTTGTTTTAAATTCAAATTCAAATCTGTTTTCAAATATCTTTTAAGATATGATTCCAAATTAAACATGTAATATATGTTTTGAAATCAGAAAAACGTGAGGATTTCATATATGCCCTTCAAAATATATTTTGAACACTTTAAATTTAGAGTTGATTAAAATTACAATAAAATGCCCTCTTTCTTAATTAATTAATAACTTTTGTTTTATAACTCCAAATTTGACAAATGATATGTCTAAAATGATCAGCTCGACGAGACCTTTATGTCTATGCATTCCATGTTCTGAATTGCAGCATGCATCATATAAATATAAAGTATACAGCAACTTACTTGAGGATAAAATGTGACTAAAACTCCATAAAATGCTTTATTCTTGTATTCCACACCTCACCCATGCCATGCTACATTATTGCCATGCAAATTGTGCATCATTCATCCTGGCATGATTGTTTGCTTGTCGCATTTTATTCATATGCTTGTGCACTTTATTTATGCTGGCCCTTGTTTGTTTGGTTCTTCTTCGAATAGGACGGGGATATATCAAGAAACCAGGAGCACTACGGATCCGTCTCTCGCTTCAACTGAGCTGCCAGCAAGCACTACCACATGCTTGCATACATATAGTACCTATTGCCTCTATCTTATTCTTGCATCATTGAGTCGCGATTGCATTAAACTGAATCCCAAGTCTTGCATAGCCTTTACTTTTAAACCCACGAAGCTTGTTCCTCCATCCCATGAGCCATTACTACAGGAGTTGTTTGAGCCATGCGGGTCGTAGAAACGACATGTGTAGGGTATGTGAGTGTCTGATGGATAACGAGGTACCTAAACAACTTAACCTGAGTAGTAATGGGATAACTAATGAAAGTGGCACCGGTGAGCAATATCTTCTATTTGGTTTTTCATGCTCACTTGTGTCCCCTAGGACCCCGAGTACTTGATTCCTGTTCCTTGAATATTCGCGCTATCCACATCCGGGAGGCTTATGAACCCCCCTGAGCCAGAGCTTGATTCATTCTTATTTCTTGGGGCCACAAAGTAGTTTGGGGATTTATTACTATCCTGTACTTATGCCATTCTTTACTGTTTTATTTAAGATTGTGCGTGGAGCACCTATACTGTTTAGGACCGTGACACGTTTTCGCTGTATCGACAAACCCAGTCACATTTTCGGGTTCCCAGTCGTTTACCGCCGTCCACAAACCACAGGTCCCTTCGAGCCGGCCAACTTCGTTGCGGGTGGCTTAGTGGGGTGGCCCCCTGAAATATTTCTGAATCTTGTGATCGCTTTGTCGTGAATGCCTCGTTGGGTTTTGATTTGGTTTTTTCCGAGGTTGATTGAGTGTGTGTTGCTATTTGTGCACCCCTGCAGGGTAAATCTTTCTGAAAGCCGTGTCCGCGGTTATGGACGACTTGGAGCACAGTTTCTCGGTCATAGACAAGTATAACTAAAGTACCGCTTTTAATTTGACTAAGTACCTGACTAGTAAATAGTGCAACACTCATGGAATGGATAATAAAACTGCCAACGGATGGGGGGCTGTTCGTCCGCTTCCTCGTTGGTAAGCGAGGAGGAGGATGGACCTGTTAATATTCTTGTGATAGCTGTTGTTACTAATTCACGGACATCCGTCTATCTTTGGTTAGGCGGATGGTTAGCAGTATCCCTAGAATTGTTAGGTATTATCTTTTGCTGCAATTCGTCACCCAGTTGTGTCCCTTTAGAGGCATAAAGACTTGCTGAGTACCCCTAGGGTCTCACACGATAAATTGTTTGATTCAGATGAACAGGTAAACTCGCAAGATGGATACTGGGTGGAGGAGACGAACGATGTGGGCAACGATCACTCGGTGTAGAGATTCCGGGAACGGGGATCCGTGAGATCTGTGGGCAGGATGTGTTTATTTATGGGGGCATCTTATGCCGATTTGCTTCTTATCCGTACTCGGATCTTGTTTTCCGCTTCCGCCTGATACTCTGATGTTTGATGTATGAGGAGATATCCTAAACTATTATATCTATCTAGGATATTTGGATCTTGCCGTATGGCATTGCAATATTTCTATTTCTTTTAGATGGAATGGCTCTGAGGACTGTTGTATGGTGGCTTGCATACATACTCATTTGTGTATGTAGTTGATCCCTTCGCTTTGAATCGCGCTCGTTCTTGTCCCGATGTTTGGAAATGGTTAGGACGGCCGAAAGGTCTACCTGTGAGTGGCATTTGGCCCCACCGTACTATTTTAACCATTTCCGATCATCCAGGCTTGTAACTAAGAGCGTAATTCACCGAGGTAGTTACAGACTCTAGTTGTGGTTAATGAAAAGAACACACTTGCAATGACACTGGTGGATCCATGTGGTTTGTGAAAAGAACAGACATGCAATGACTCTAGCTGTGGTTAATGAAAATAACACACATGCAATGACAATGGTGGATCCATATGTGGTTTGTGAAAAGAACACACATGCAATGGCACTAGCTGTGGTTAATGAAAAGAACACACATGCAATGACACTGGTGGATCCATATGTGGTTTGCGAAAAGAACACACATGAAATGACACTGGTTGATCCATATGTGGTTTGTGAAAAGAACACACATGCAATGACTCTAGTTGTGGTTTATTAAGAGAACACACATGCAATGACACTGGTGGATCCATGTGGTTTGTGAAAAGAATAGACATGCAATGACTCTAGCTGTGGTTAATGAAAAGAACACATATGTACTAACACTAGTGGATCCATATGTGGTTTGTGAAAAGAACACACATGAAATGAACTCTGGTGGGTCCATATGTGGTATATGAAAACAACACACATGTAATGACACTAGTTGTGGTTAATGAAAAGAACAGACATGCAATGACTCTGGTGGATCCATATGTAGTTTGTGAAAAGAACACACATGCAATGACTCTAGGTGTGGGTAATGAAAGGAACACACATGCAATGACTCTAGCTATGGTTAATGAAAAGAACACACATGCAATGACACTGGTGGATCCATATGTGGTTTGTGAAAAGAACATGCATGCAATGACTCTAGTTGTGATTAATGAAAAGAACACACATGCAATGACACTAGTGGATCCATATGTGGTTTGTGAAAAGAACACACATGCAATGACTCTAGCTGTGGTTAATGAAAAGATACACATGCAATGACACTGGTGGATCCATATGTGGTTTGTGAAAAGAACACACATGCAATGAACTCTGGTGGATCCATATGTGGTCCCTGAAAAGAACAGACATGCAATGACACTAGTTTTGGTTAATGAAAAGAACAGACATGCAATGACTCTGGTGGGTCCGTATGTTGTTTGTGAAAAGAATAGACATGAAATGACACTAGCTGTGGTTAATGAAAATAATAGAGACACTAGCTATGGTTAATGAAAAGAACAGACATGCAATGATGCTGGTGGGTCCATATGTGGTTTACGAAAAGAACAGACATGAAATGACACTAGCTGTGGTTAATGAAAATAATAGACATGCATTGACACTAGCTGTGGTTTGTGAAAAGAACACAAATGCAATGACACTGGTGGATCCATATGTGGTTTGTGCAAAGAACACATATGCAATGACTCTAGCTGTGGTTAATGAAAAGAACACACATGCAATGACACTAGTGGATCCATATGTGGTTTGTGAAAAGAACACACATGCAATGAACTCTGGTGGATCAATATGTGGTCTATGAAAAGAATAGACATGCAATGACACTAGTTTTGGTTAATGAAAAGAACAGACATGCAATGACACTGGTGGATCGATATGTAGTTTGTGAAAAGAACAGACATGAAATGACACTAGTTGTGGTTAATGAAAATAATAGACATGCATTGACACTAGCTGTGGTTAATGAAAAGAACATACATGCAATGACTCTGGTGGATCCATATGTGGTTTCTGCAAAGAACACACATGCAAGGACTCTAGCTATGGTTAATGAAAATAACACACATGCAATGACACTGGTGGATCCATGTGGTTTGTGAAAAGAACAGACATGCAATGACTCCAACTGTGGTTACTGAAAAGAACACACATGCAATGACACTGGTGGATCCATATGTGGTTTGTGGAAAGAACACACATGCTATGGCTCTAGCTGTGGTTAATGAAAAGAACACACATGCAATGACACTGGTGGATCCATATGTGGTTTGTGAAAAGAACACACATGAAATGACACTGGTGGATCCATGTGTGGTTTGTGAAAAGAACACACATGCAATGACTCTAGTTGTGGTTTATTAAAAGAACACAAATGCAATGACACTTGTGGATCCATGTGGTTTGAAAAGAACAGATATGCAATGACTCTACCTGTGGTTAACAAAAATAACACACATGTAATGACACTAGTGTATCCATATGTGGTTTGTGAAAAGAACTCATATGAAATGAACTCTGGTGGATCCATCTGTGGTCTATGAAAAGAACAAACATGCAATGACACTAGTTGTAGTTAATGAAAAGAATAGACATGCAATGACTCCGGTGGATCCATATATGGTTTGTGAAAAGAACACACATGCAATGACTCTAGGTGTGGGTAATGAAAAGAACACACATGCAATGAGTCTAGCAGTGGTTAATGAAAAGAACACATATGCAATGACACTGGTGGATCCATATGTGGTTTGTGAAAAGAACACACATGCAATGGCACTAGCTGTGGTTAATGAAAAGAACACACATGCAATGACACTGGTGGATCCATATGTGGTTTGCGAAAAGAACACACATGAAATGACACTGGTTGATCCATATGTGGTTTGTGAAAAGAACACACATGCAATGACTCTAGTTGTGGTTTATTAAGAGAACACACATGCAATGACACTGGTGGATCCATGTGGTTTGTGAAAAGAATAGACATGCAATGACTCTAGCTGTGGTTAATGAAAAGAACACATATGTACTAACACTAGTGGATCCATATGTGGTTTGTGAAAAGAACACACATGAAATGAACTCTGGTGGGTCCATATGTGGTATATGAAAACAACACACATGTAATGACACTAGTTGTGGTTAATGAAAAGAACAGACATGCAATGACTCTGGTGGATCCATATGTAGTTTGTGAAAAGAACACACATGCAATGACTCTAGGTGTGGGTAATGAAAGGAACACACATGCAATGACTCTAGCTATGGTTAATGAAAAGAACACACATGCAATGACACTGGTGGATCCATATGTGGTTTGTGAAAAGAACATGCATGCAATGACTCTAGTTGTGATTAATGAAAAGAACACACATGCAATGACACTAGTGGATCCATATGTGGTTTGTGAAAAGAACACACATGCAATGACTCTAGCTGTGGTTAATGAAAAGATACACATGCAATGACACTGGTGGATCCATATGTGGTTTGTGAAAAGAACACACATGCAATGAACTCTGGTGGATCCATATGTGGTCCCTGAAAAGAACAGACATGCAATGACACTAGTTTTGGTTAATGAAAAGAACAGACATGCAATGACTCTGGTGGGTCCGTATGTTGTTTGTGAAAAGAATAGACATGAAATGACACTAGCTGTGGTTAATGAAAATAATAGAGACACTAGCTATGGTTAATGAAAAGAACAGACATGCAATGATGCTGGTGGGTCCATATGTGGTTTACGAAAAGAACAGACATGAAATGACACTAGCTGTGGTTAATGAAAATAATAGACATGCATTGACACTAGCTGTGGTTTGTGAAAAGAACACAAATGCAATGACACTGGTGGATCCATATGTGGTTTGTGCAAAGAACACATATGCAATGACTCTAGCTGTGGTTAATGAAAAGAACACACATGCAATGACACTAGTGGATCCATATGTGGTTTGTGAAAAGAACACACATGCAATGAACTCTGGTGGATCAATATGTGGTCTATGAAAAGAATAGACATGCAATGACACTAGTTTTGGTTAATGAAAAGAACAGACATGCAATGACACTGGTGGATCGATATGTAGTTTGTGAAAAGAACAGACATGAAATGACACTAGTTGTGGTTAATGAAAATAATAGACATGCATTGACACTAGCTGTGGTTAATGAAAAGAACATACATGCAATGACTCTGGTGGATCCATATGTGGTTTCTGCAAAGAACACACATGCAAGGACTCTAGCTATGGTTAATGAAAATAACACACATGCAATGACACTGGTGGATCCATGTGGTTTGTGAAAAGAACAGACATGCAATGACTCCAACTGTGGTTACTGAAAAGAACACACATGCAATGACACTGGTGGATCCATATGTGGTTTGTGGAAAGAACACACATGCTATGGCTCTAGCTGTGGTTAATGAAAAGAACACACATGCAATGACACTGGTGGATCCATATGTGGTTTGTGAAAAGAACACACATGAAATGACACTGGTGGATCCATGTGTGGTTTGTGAAAAGAACACACATGCAATGACTCTAGTTGTGGTTTATTAAAAGAACACAAATGCAATGACACTTGTGGATCCATGTGGTTTGAAAAGAACAGATATGCAATGACTCTACCTGTGGTTAACAAAAATAACACACATGTAATGACACTAGTGTATCCATATGTGGTTTGTGAAAAGAACTCATATGAAATGAACTCTGGTGGATCCATCTGTGGTCTATGAAAAGAACAAACATGCAATGACACTAGTTGTAGTTAATGAAAAGAATAGACATGCAATGACTCCGGTGGATCCATATATGGTTTGTGAAAAGAACACACATGCAATGACTCTAGGTGTGGGTAATGAAAAGAACACACATGCAATGAGTCTAGCAGTGGTTAATGAAAAGAACACATATGCAATGACACTGGTGGATCCATATGTGGTTTGTGAAAAGAACACACATTTCAATGACACTGGTGAATCCATATGTGGGTTGTGAAAAGAACAGACCTGCAATGAACTCTGGTAGATCTATATGTGCTTTGTGAAAAGAACACACATGCAATCATTCTAGTTGTGGTTAATGAAAAGAAGACACATGCAATGACACTAGGGGATCCATATGTGGTTAATGAAAAGAACACACATGCAATGACACTTGTGGATCCATATGTGGTTTGTGAAAAGTACACACATCTCAATGACACAGGTGGATCAATATGTGGTTTGTGAAAAGAACAAACATGCAATGAACTCTGGTAGATCCATATGTGCTTTGTGAAATGAACACACATGCAATCACTCTAGTTGTGGTTAATGAAAAGAACACACATGCAATGACACTAGGGGATCCATAGGTGGTTAATGAAAAGAACACACATGCAATGACACTGGTGGATCCATATGTGGTTTGTGAAAAGAACACACATGCAATGACACTGGTGGACCCATATGTGGTTAATGAGAAGAACACACATGCAATGACACTAGTGGATCCATATGTGGTTCGTGAAAAGAACAGACACGCAATGACACTAGCTATAGTTAATGAAAAGAACAGACATGCAATGACACTAGTGGATCCATATGTGGTTTGCGAAAAGAACACACATGTAATGAACTCTGGTGGATCCATATGTGGTCTATGAAAAGAACAGACATGCAATGACACTAGTTGGGGTTAATGAAAAGACCAAACATACAATGACTCTGGTGGATCCATATGTGGTTTGTGAAAAGAACACACAAGCAATGACTCTAGCGGTGGTTAATGAAAAAACACGCATGCAATGACACTGGTGGATCCATATGTGGTTTGTGAAAAGAACAGACATGCAATGTCTCTAGCTGTGGTTAATGAAAAGAACGCACATGCAATGACACTGGTGGATCCATATGTGGTTTGTGAAAAGAACACACATGCAATGACACTGGTGCATCCATATGTGGTTTGTGAAAAGAACACACATGCAATGACTCTAGTTGTGGTTTATTAAAAGAACACACATGCAATGACACTGGTGGATCCATGTGATTTGTGAAAAGAAGAAACATGCAATGACTTTAGCTATGGTTAATGAAAAGAACACACATGCAATGACATTGGTGGATCCATATGTGGTTTGTGAAAAGAACACACATGCAATGAACACTGGTGGATCCATATGTGGTCTATGAAAAGAACAGACAGGCAATGACACTAGTTTTGGTTAATGAAAAGAATAGACATGCAATGACTCTGGTGGATCCATATGTGGTTTGTGAAATGAACAGACATGAAATGACACTAGCTGTGGTTAATGAAAATAACAGACATGCAATGACAATAGCTGTGGTTAATGAAAAGAACAGACATGCAATGACCATGGTGGATCCATATGTGGTTTGTGAAAAGAACAGACATGCTATGACTCTACCTGTGGTTAATGAAAAAACACACATGCAATGACACTGGTGGATCCATGTTGTTTGTAAAAAGAACAGACATGCAATGACTCTAGGTATGGTTAATTAAAAGAACACACATGTAATGACACTGGTGGATCCATATGTGGTTTGTGAAAAGAACACACATGCAATGACTCTAGCAGTGGTTAATGAAAAGAACACACATGCAATGACACTTGTGGATCCATATGTGGTTTGTGAAAAGAACACACATGAAATGACACTAGTGGATCCTTATGTGGTTTGTGAAAAGAACAGACATGCAATGACACTAGTTGTGGTTAATGAAAAGAATAGACTTGCAATGACTCTGGTGGATCCATATGTGGTTTGTGAAACAAACACACATGCAATTACACTAGCTCTGGTTAATGTAAATAACAGACATGCAATGACACTAGCTGAGGTTAATGAAAAGAACAGACATGCAATGACCCTGGTGGATGGATATGTGGTTTGTGAAAAGAACACACATGCAATGACTCTAGCTGTGGTTAATAAAAAGAACACACATGCAATGACACTGGTGGATCCATGTGGTTTGTGAAAAGAACAGACATGCAATGACTCTAGCTATGGTTAATGAAAAGAACACACATGGAATGACACTGGTGGATCCATATGTGGTTTGTGAAAAGAACACACATGCAATGACTCTAGCAGTGGTTAATGAAAAGAACACACATGCAATGACACTTGTGGATCCTTATGTGGTTTGTGAAAAGAACACACATGAAATGACACTAGTGGATCCTTATGTTGTTTGTGAAAAGAACGGACATGCAATGACACTAGTTGTGGTTAATGAAAAGAATAGACATGCAGTGACTCTGGTGGATCCATATGTGGTTTGTGAAAAGAACACACATGCAATGACTCTAGGTGTGGTTAATGAAAAGAATGCACATGCAATGACACTGGTGGATCCATATGTGGTGTGTGAAAACAAGACAAATGAAATGACTCTAGATGTGGTTAATAAAAATAGACATGCAATGACACTAGTGGATCCATATGGTTTGTGAAAAGAACACACATGCAATGACTCTAGTCGTGGTTTATTAAATGAACACACATGCAATGAGACTAGTGGATCCATGTGGTTTGTGAAAAGAACATACATGCAATGACTCTAGCTCTGGTTAATGAAAAGAACACACATGCAATGACACTGGTGGATCCATATTGGTTTGTGAAAAGAACACACATGCAATGAACTCTGGTGGATCCATATGTGGTCTATGAAAAGAACAGACATGCAATGACACTAGTTGTGGTTAATGAAAAGAACAGACATGCAATGACTCTGGCGGATCCATATGTGGTTTGTGAAAAGAACACACATGCAATGACAATAGCTATGTTTAATGAAAAGAACAGACATGCAATGACACTAGCTGTGGTTAATGAAAAGAACAGACATGCAATGACTCTGTTGGATCCATATGTGGTTTGTGAAAAGAACACACATGCAATGACACTGGTGGACCCATGTGGTTTTGTGAAAAGAACAGACATGCAATGGCTCTAGTTGTGGTTAATGAAAAGAACACACATGTAATGACACTAGTGGATCCATATGTGGTTTGTGAATAGAACACATGCAATGAACTTTAGTGGATCCATATGTGGTTTATGATAAGAACAAACATGCAATAACACTAGTTGTGGTTAATGAAAAGAACAGACATGCAATGAATCTGGTGAGTTAATTGGATAAAACTACCACAATTCCGGCTCTGACTATGAGTTAGTACCAACATTGGTAATTTTTGCGAGTCAGTACCAAGTTTTGGGTCATGGCGTTGCGAATCGGACTAATTCATGGCTAAGAGCGTTTTGACAGCAGCCTGACTGGTGGAGCCCATCTGTAAGGATGTCTTGGCAGCATATGTGGCGGCCACGCTACCATTTATTGTTTTCTATCTTTTCTGTTTTTATTTTTATTCCTCCTAATCTTTTTCTCACCGGACCAACCAGTAGCGTGCCTTCCTCGGCTGCATGGCGCGCTCGTGCCAGTGAGAAGTATGGCGAGCTCCCCGGCGTGCAGCTCGCCGCCCCGCGCGTGATGCTCTTCGGCCACCACCTCGCGCTAGTGAGAAGCATGGCGAGCTCTCCGGCGTGCAGCTCGCCGCCCCGCGTGTGATGCTCTACGGCCACCACCTCGCGCTAGTGAGAAGCATGGCGAGCTCTCCGGCATGCAGCTCGCCGCCCCGCACGTGATGCTCTCCGGCCACCGCCTCGCGCTAGTGAGAAGCATGGCGAGCTCTCTGGCGTGCAGCTCGCCGCCCCGCGCGTGATCCTCTCCGGCCACCGCACTCGCTGGCCCGCGCTCATCAGCCACCGCGCTCCCCGCCTTGCACGTGCAGTAGCTCTACGGTAGCCGCGCTCGTCGCCCTCGTATGCCGCGCTTCTCTCCTGCCGTGCTCTCCAGCGTGCAGCTCACCCACTCGTGCATGCAACAGCTCGCTGCTGCGCTCTTGTCGGCCGCCATGCTCGCTTCTGGTGTCATGAGGACATCGAGCACATGCGACCTACGTGCGTTAGACAAACCACACAGATCCCCCGCCCTCTTCTTTGTGCACCAGGACGAGCCGCTCGCCACCGCTTGCTGCCACAGCCATAACGCCTTTGGACACTTGATCAGCCTAACTCATCCATACCTGAAGCCTTACAAGCCGTCTCCTCGTCATGCTGATGCATTCCTAGGATTGCCAGTTTCGCAGGGTTAGGTCGAGTTACACTGCGCGCTCTATTCCCGTGCTCCGGTGGACAACACTGTCATGATCAGTTCTCACTCCCTCGCGCAAGCAACCCAGACGCTATGGTTTATCGGCTCCCTCCCTGCATGTCATCTCGGGGACGGGGAGTACTCGTGGCTCCATGTTGAGTTTTGCTCCCAGGGCATCTCATTAAGTGGCAGCACGACATTGGAGCAGGCAGCGATAGAGGTTCAGGAAGTTAATGCCTTCAGGTGGCTTGCAGCTCACCTGCTCGTGCATGAGCAGTAGTTGCACCTTACCAGCCGCGTTCGCCAGCTGCCACCGTCCTTCCGTGAAGCCCGCAGCTCGTCGTCACGCATAGCCGGCCGCCGCACAGAAAACCCGAAAGTGAAAAGATGAGTGGTTGACAGGTGGGCCCCACTTCCACCTCAGCTCCTCCTAGACACGTGCCGCCAACTCAGCACTTATAGCTGGTCCCCAACCGTCAGGATGCTATCAAAATGTTCTGAGCCGTGAATTAGTCTGATTCGCAATGTTGTGACCCAAAAGTTGGTACTGAATCACAAAAATTACCAATGTTGGTACTGACTTGTAGTCATAGCCCGAATTGTGCAATTAACTCGAATCTAGTGGATCCATATGTGGTTTGTGAAAAGAACACACATGCAATGACACTAGCTGTGGTTAATGAAAACAACAGACATGCAATGCCACTAGCTGTGGTTAATGAAAAGAACATACATGCAATGACATTGGTGGATCCATATGTGGTTTGTGAAAAGAACACACATGCAATGACTCTAGTTGTGGTTAATGAAAAGAACACACATGCAATGACACTGGTGGATCCATATGTGCTTTGTGAAAATAACACACATGAAATGACACTGGTGGATCCTTATGTACTTTGTGAAAACAATAGACATGCAATGACACTAGTTGTGGTTAATGAAAATAATAGACATGCAATGACTCTGGTGAATCCATATGTGGTTTGTGAAAAGAACACACATGTAATGACTCTAGGTGTGGCTAATGAAAAGAACACACATGCAATGACACTGGTGGATCCAAATGTGGTGTGTGAAAAGAACACAAATGAAATGAGTCTATATGTGGTTAATGAAAAAACAGACATGCAATTACACTGGTGGATCCATATGTGGTTTGTGAAAAGAACACTCATGCAATGACTCTTGTTGTGGTTTATTAAAAGAACACACATGCAATGACACTAGTTGATCCATGTGGTTTGTGAAAAGAACAGACATGCAATGACTCTAGTTGTGGTTAATCAAAAGAACACACATGCAATGACACTGGTGGATCCATATGTGGTTTGTGAAAAGAACACACATGCAATGAACTCTAGGGGATCCATATGTGGTCTATGAAAAGAACATACATGCAATGACACTAGTTGTGGTTAATGAAAAGAACACACATGCAATGACTGTAACATCCCGATTTCAGCAACCCTGATTAGTTGTCCATAATGCAAAAATCAGGGGGAATAAAAACTTTCTCTTGTTTAATGCTGAAGTGTTTGCTTGTTGTTTGGATATGCTTATGTATATGAATGTGTATTAGATGATATACTCCTTACCTCAACATTAGTTGACAAAAGCTATATAACAAAACTATCCTGGCTCATTTTACATATTCTCAAATGTTCTAATATTTCAAAACCTGAGCCAAGAAGCCTTTGCAAACCAACTATTTTAGTAGCTTCTATTGATCAAACTATGGAGAGCTATATAACACAATCTCCTTTTGTTTTCAAGACATAACCTTCTACTATTCTTATCTCTAGATTTAACAAAACCTTTTTATGAAGCATTTGAACTCTACTCTTGGTAGAGGTACCAAAGACTCTCATCTTATTCAAACTCCAACCCTTTTCAAATTTCCCAACCTTCCCTCAAGTTAGACTTGATGGTAACCTTAGTAGTAGGTTTGCTTTGTTTGTAAGATGAATTACCTTGGTCTGCTACTTGTTTTGTATGCTTAGGAGATAGTATAATATACTCTAGGATCTCATCACTAGGATCAAGATGTTTCCAAATCATCACACCCCAAGCAAGAATACAATTTGGATCTGATCTCTAGATACTAGGTGATCATCTAAAACCCTTAACCAGATCAATTCTGAAGATATCCCTTCTAGAAGTTTACAAGTCCATGAAGACCAAAATCAAGCATGGATCCTTTCTACTCAATCTACACTTCAACATCATCCACTTGATGATTCTTGGGGACCTTGCAAACCAACAAAAACATCCCCTCTCATGCTCTAGTCAAAAACCCTCAATCTGCCAAATTTGGCTAAGTCTGGAAAACTATTTCCAACATCACCTTTTTGAATGTCTCCCTTTCTCAACCCTTGTGCATTTTTGAAAATGCATCTGAACCATATTTTTAAACATACTAAGGACTACCAAGGACCACTCTTTCCCTTGGTTATATCATCGGCCAACCCACTTGTTCTTGATGGTTTTGCAGGCAAGAAAATAATTTTTCCTGCAAATCTAGTCAACATGCCTACTTTGATAGAAGCTCACACCACCATGCAACCTTCTATGGACCAAATCTTTGAATAGTTGTGTTATAATCATATAGGTATATCAGTATCTACTTCACTTGTTCAAAGTGTATCCTTGTGCTTCTTAAACCCACAAGGTTCTGAAGGCTAGTTGATAATCTGCTTTGGCAGGCTTATTTTATTCAAAGTTTGAAATCAATCCTTGGTGAACTCAAGCAAGATCAAGGTCAAACCTCTATACCATGTTGATTTACATCACTTGTTCTATCCATCCATCTATCCCATGGCCCAAGGGGAGATCTGAGCTCCAAGATCCAACAAGGTTTTGGTGGCATGAAAACAATCTTACCCAAGATCCTTAAATCTCTAGTTTCACCAAAAACAACTTGGATTCTCCAATCCCAAGGTTGAAAATGCTTGTTACACCTTGTCTACATCATCTACTTTGATCATCAAAATTTATAAAATATTATCCATAATTATTTTGGCCCCAAATCTATTTAATCCCTTTAATAGACAAAATCTCCAAAACTTATTCCATAAAGGAAAGTTTGGTTTTTGCCAAAACTCTTCCCCAAATCTAAGCACTTTTGAGGCCCATATATCATACCATATCTTCCCACTTAAAAATAAATATTTTTGAAGAGTTTTACTATTTCTTTTTGCCTATTTCCTTAAATGGCAGAAATGGAATAATAATAGTTTTAAATACTTTTAAACCTCAATAAATCATGGGAAAATTCCCCAAAGTGTGTATTAACATTTGGGACCATATCACATCAAAAACTCCACCTGTCCAATGTAAAATCATCAAATGATCTTCTAGAAACTACTTCTGTACTTTTTGAATAAATGATTTTAAGTGGATTTAAAATCCTCTGAAAAATCCCAAATAATTCCTGGAGGTGTGTATTGATCCCATATACCCACCAGTACCATCTCCCCATCTTGTCCAATGCAGGTTTTTAGACTTTCTTCATAGCCATCTACTTGTTCAAAATTGCCAAGGAGACAAATTCCTCAAATCAAAAACCCACAAAACCTTACCAACCTGGTCAAGCAAGCTTCGCCAGCACAACTCCCACTCTTCTGGTCATGTGCACTATAGCTAAGCTACTGTAGCAGCCCCTCTCCCTTGTCCCATGTGCTTGGAAGTGAGAAGGAGAGAGATAAAGACAAGCATGTGAGCCAATTAGCTTGCAGCAGCCATCCCACCTCTCCTCTACCCTCAGCACACACCAGAAACCACTCTCCCCGCCCACAACATCCTCCCTCTGGTTTCCACCTCCATCCATGCCCTCTCCATGGAACAAGTCCATCATAGACCTCTACTCTCGGGTTAAATACCCTAGGCCACCCAGCTCTCCCCCTCTCTGGCTCATTTGCCCTCTCTGCTCCCCACTTACCACCCCCCAAGTCCCATTCCTCCTCCCCTGACCTGCTCTGTCTGGGAGAAGAAGAAAAAGGGAGCTTCAGCCTCCCTCAACCATCCAACATAGCTCCCTCCCCACTCATTCTCTCATCCTGCATGTCCCTCGTCCGAGATCTCCTCTCGATTCTACATCTAACCCTCCCCTCTCTTTGTCCCTAGGGTTGCCTCTACCGTCGCTGCCATCGAGCTCCAAAGCACTCCTCTCGAGCAAGAACCAGACGCGGGAATCGGCGATGCCGCCCCTCTATGGACTCGACCCGGAGTCCTCCATCGCCTCGGCACCTCCCTGGCGCCCCTCCGTTCCCCAGGTGAGCTCCCCGTGCCTCCCCAGCCCCAACTAGGGTTAGCTCGTGCCGCGATGCCTCGGAGGAGGGCTACAAGCTCCCCGCTGTCGATGGCCCTTTTAATCCAACGGCCAGCATTCCCCGGTACCTCTTCGCTACTCTGAGTCGCTGACGCCTGGGTCCCACTTGTCAGCTTCAAACTTGCTCCCCGCACGTGTCGTCGCCCCTAGCAGGCCGAATCCCCCTGGCTCGGCCCATCCCTCCGCAGATCAAGCCTAGTAGTCCCTGTCCTTTTAATCTTTTTCTTGGATCCAGAACGAGTGTCGTTTGGTTTAAATCTTTTTGAAAATGTTAAATACCTCCAAATGACCTGAGAAAAATTTCCTAGCATACCTTATGGTTTTGTCTATCATGCAGTATCAAAAATGTAACAAATTAGTATCTACCCTACTGGTAGTAAATCAGGCACCTTGAGGTGTCCTATTTGCCATTAAATCATTTCTAGGTGTTATACAACTCCAATTAAGGTAAACCCAAGTGCCTCTAGTAGGTATCCTAGGTACCTATCTCATGTCCCTTGTCTCATGCCAAGGGGAGCTATGGTCCACCTTTAGCAAAAATAACAAAATCACCTGGCCTCTGCCTCTAGAAAATTCCCTGGACCAAGCTACAACCTGTTTTGACCTAATTCTAACTCCTTGAACACATTAAGGCAAACATCTATCAAAACCCAGGAGCCCATAATTTTCTATGTCCCAGTTGATTTATTGTGAATTAATCTGTTCTAGGCCTAGTTAATTCACTAATAAAATCACCTCAGTATCTCTACAACTCCAAAAAGGTTGATTCCAATTTCTACAGAAAGGTATTCTGACTACCTACAATGTGCCCTTAGAATCAACTCAAAAGCCTCTGTAAATTTAATCTGGTGAAAAAGACAAAACAGCTCTAGAATTGCATTTGGGAATTTCCTGAGGGCATTCTGGTAATTGTCTTGAACTGATTCCAACTGTCAGTGAACAAGTACATGAAACCCTGCTGAACCATCCAAGGAAATAATATTTGGAGCTCCAGAACTTTTCTGGTGAATTATTTCCTAAAACTAGAGCCTTTAGCACTAGAATATTCATAAGTATTTCAAGAAAAGTGATAAAATAGTGAAACCACTTTTGTTGGTTTCATATTATCAATACCTATCTGTTGGTATCATGTTTTTACAATGGTACCATACAGAATATGGACTTGTTCCAAAATCCATCTCTTAGGTAGTTTCTAGACTATAAATCCTAAGGGATTTTCATCCCCTTCTCCAAGGCCATCTCAACCTCCTAAATCCAATCCTCTCTAAAACTACAGAACCTTAATTGGAGTTTATTCAATTGATTGTTTGCTGAATGGTAGTGGTGATTGTATGCCTTGTTTTGATTGTACCCTCTTGTTTGTTTGCATGTGTTCCCTATCGACGATAGTTGCGATCATATCGGAGAGCAGAAGAAGATGGTTTCTATGGGTTATTATGGTTTTCTAAGAAGAAGTACAGGGACATATTGCCATATTGATGATCATCAGGCAAGCCATCTTCTTGCTCATAAGCCTTGTCCTACTGTTTTACTTATGCATGTTTTATCTATAGTTTATCAAAACTGCATTGTTTACTATATGTTGATGTATATATGTAGTGGTTTGGCTCCTCCGAACTATTACACTTCTGTACTATTAAGTACAATCCCCTTGGTGACACCTACTTGTCCCTAGTAGAATAGATGGTGTAATACACCCCCTTTGGAGACCCCGATTTTAGCCGAAGACAAGCTAGAGGATGGGAAGACCCCGGAAAAAGTTTTACCAAATGTTTTTTGATAAAACCTTGGTGAGGTGGGACCTCCCAAGAGATGTTGAAAAAGAAAAAGGTTTTGTTTTATAAAATGTTGAAGGAAAGATGGAGGAAAAAGGTTTACAAAAACGCACCCGATTTTTGTAGTTTTGCTAGAACAATTAACCCGTGCAACCACATTACTCTGGTATGGGACAGGGCTGGATTTGATGTTTGTCTATTCTGGTTTAAGCTGCCTCACAACTACTACAGGGGATGAAACTCCCTGGAGGGTGGACCTTCTCTAGACCAACGGTCCATGTGAGACATCGACCCGGAGAAGGAACGAAGGGTCTATAGACCTCCGCACGTTACTATGAACCCCTCATTGAAAGCGCGCACGTGGGACGTGCAATATGCGCTCCGGTTGGTCCTCCGTACCCGACGTGCCGGTATTGAGGGGAATAACACTCATAGGGTAGGCACTTATATTGGAGTGGGCATCTGGAGAGTCTTGATCGGTTACTCGACCCACGATCGGTGAAGATCAGGGTAGTGTACCCGGATGGTGTGGGTAAAGTGTACAACCTCTGCAGAGTGTAAATCTATTCGAATAGCCGCGTCCGTGGTCATGGACGGTTGGGAAGGTTGCTGGAGAGCGGTGCTGGTTTTGTTTTCAACAAGGATTTCGGAAAAGAAATGGCTTTGGAAATGTTTTGACCATGGGATGGGCGGAAAGGATCCCTGTTTTGACCATGGGATGGTCAAAAGGGGATGGAAGGAGTTTGGTCGTGGGACGACCTGAAGACGGGAACAAATGGGTGACCCAGTCCTGATGTTTTCCAAAACTTTTGAAAAAGGTTTCCAAAATGTTTACAAAGGTTTTCAACAAAGATATGCAGATGCTATATCTACCAGAGAAACTAATTGAGAAAAGAACTTCTCTTGGAGCCCTCCTACTACCACAGCCATAATGCATATCCTCTTGTTATTACTATTATCTTAAGGTGGTTTGCGAGTACATTCAAAGTACTCACTGGCATTGTCCCTGGCTATTAACTTGGTCAGATATCAAGAAGAGGATGAAGTGGATGACTATGCGAGCTAGGACGTTCTCCTAGTCAGTTGCCTATAGGTTAAGGCATGGATTGGGCTCTACGCTTGACAAAGTTCTGCTGATGATTATTGATGTAGCCATAACGACATTTATGTAAGTCTTGTAAATTCGGTATGTCTCGGATGTTGTAGTGATACTTGTTGGTTATGTGCCACGACTAACTGATCATGGGATCGTGGTTGTATGCATAACAGGGATTCTTAGAGGATTAAATCCGGGGGCCCCACAGACTTGGTATCAGAGCCATCCTGCCTGTAGGAGAACCTTAGTTAGCATGGTTGCTAGACAGGAACCTTATCTTGAAAACCCCGACCTTCGAAAACTAGTTTCCCAATGAGTATCAAAAAGTTCTACTTCTTCTCTTACTCTAAGTAAATGCTTTCGAAAATGGTTTCCTCTACCACTCGTCCAAGATTCAAACCAACGGAATTTAAATAACTAGGATCTAGAACCCGGTGATGACAATGAGAACAAGATGAAGACAAGCAACTACCAGCAAACACAAGGAGACTACAATATCGCTCTACAAGCAGAATCCTCAAAAATCAGAAGACATCAGGTGCTGCACTATCAAGAAACGTCCAAGATATGACGAAGGCTTCATCTACAAGATAGTGACTCCAACCTGAAGAAAGACGGTATCTATGGCTAATATTCCTAAGAATAGGATTCCCCTACATCGCGAGTAGTTAACTCCTTGGTCCCTAGCGTTGACCGTGTTTGCTTGCCTAAGTGCATCCTGTGTTGCTTGATGGGTGTTGTTTGCCGAGGACATTGTGATTCCCTCGCTCTGTTCGCCTTGTTTGTATGCTCTGGTTTGTTTTGACCTCCTTAAAAATGTGACTCGAGGAGCGATAACCCACCTAGTAACTCAGGAAACCCCTGTGTGAGTTGTCGGTAACGAGACCCGGAATAACCCCGGAGTATATGGACGGAAATGCACCGCAAGAACCAGGAGTTCGACATCGTCAAGTCAGAATCAACTCAAAGATTTCACCTCAGCAGGACAGCATACCTCGTCAAACTCACCTCGCAAGACTCGTCAATAACACCACACTCCCTTGTTCCTAGTCTACTACAGCAAGAATCCCGTTGAAGCCGGAAGTCAATCACCGAAGGATCCTCAATATCCTCAAGAAACCATCATAAATGTCCACCAAGACAAGAAGTAAACAACCCACTCCACCAACCTTCGATATATTAGAGTTTCCGATAGCCCCACTGAGACTAACTAATTCTTAGTCGACCGCTTTGTCCCCTAGCCGGCAGGCAATTCCTCACCAAAACGGCTAGAATACCCCAAATCATAAAGATCCGGATGCGCGAGGATAACTCCTCCGAAGCTGGATGTCTCTACTTTGACTGAAGAATAGCAAGAAACATCGTTAACCGCTAACATTCCTCGAGCTAACTCTGCTAGGAAACCACACCGACAAGGTATATCACAATAGAAGGACACTCGAAGACCCCAGCTCAAGACTCCGGGAAGATACAACCTTCCGCTATGATCAGGTCAGCATCCAAGACAGAAGATCGGCATCACTCCTAAAACATCTCAGTGAAGCTCTAAGGTGGAAAGACGGTGTCTTTCCACTCAATCTCCAGAAGACTATCTACCGGAAGATATTTCAGAAGAGATCTCAGGATCCGACGTCCTCTTGCCAAATAGCAACTCACAAGTTAACAAAGGAGAAACTAACTGAAGATTCTACGAAGTCCCTTTGCTACCTCAGCTAAAAAATCATCCAAAGGGCCACCGGATCGCTAACCGCTCAGTTCTAATCGCTTAGATGATTTGATACTCCAACTGGCTAAGTACGAATAATCGTAGTACATAAGCCTTGTAGGACCTACCTTCGTAGACGTCATCGGAAGCTTCTAACTCCCAGAAGAAGATGTGTGATAGCCTTCAAAACGTCAATCCACGACTCCAAGAAGGAAGGACTATGTTAACTCACTGATATACCTTAGTTTAATCCTAAGGGGGAAAGACTGCATCTTTCCCACAAAAATAGAATAACCCTCTGCCAGGAGCAACCTCAGGAGCCTCGACCCTAAAGTCGTTAAATAGGATACGCTACGACCCTAAGGAAGAGGTGTGAATCCTTAGACAGAGGTACTCCTAGCTGTAGATTCTATCCT
The DNA here is from genome assembly GCA_023614405.1 of Avena insularis. Lineage (NCBI taxonomy): Eukaryota > Viridiplantae > Streptophyta > Magnoliopsida > Poales > Poaceae > Avena > Avena insularis. Next base: position 110,328,662 of record CM042684.1, read on the forward strand.
TCAATGAGTACTCCGTGAAGTTTAGCATCGAGTAGTCTTCCCAGTCCAAGCCCTCTAGATATAGAGTCCGGAAGGAAAAGAAGGTCATCCCTTGCAATCGGACTAGACTCTGCTCAACACTCCGTGCATCCCGGAAGACTGAAGCTCAACTTCATCGACATAATAGTCACTTTCAAAGACGGAGACCGCATGATAGGAAGATTGAGGCGATCAGCACTAACTCGACTCCAAATTCCCTAACCCTACTCTCCGAAATCTCGGGACGAGATTCTTTTAAGGGGGAAAGGTCTGTAACATCCCCATTTCAGCAACCCTAATTAGTTGTCCATAATGCAAAAATCAGGGGGAACAAAAACTTTCTCTTGTTTAATGCTGAAGTGTTTGCTTGTTGTTTGGTAATGCTTATGTATATGAATGTGTATTATATGATATACTCCTTACCTCAACATCAGTTGACAAAAGCTATCTAACAAAACTATGCTGGCTCATTTTACATATTCTCAAATGTTCTGACATTTCAAAACCTGAGCCAAGAAGCCTTTGCAAACCAACTATTTTAGTAGCTTCTATTGATCAAACTATGGAGAGCTATATAACATAATCTCCTTATGTTTTCAAGACAGAACCTTCTACTATTCTTATCTCTAGATTTAACAAAACCTTTTTATGAAGCATTTGAACTCTACTCTTGGTAGAGGTACCAAAGACTCTCATCTTATTCAAACTCCAACCCTTTTCAAATTGCCCAACCTTACCTCAAGTCAGACTTGATGGTAACCTTAGTAGTAGGTTTGCTTTGTTTGTAAGATGAATCACCCTGATTTGCTGCTTGTTTTGTCTGCTTAGGAGATAGTATGAGCTACTCTAGGATCCCATCACTAGGATCAAGATGTTTCAAAATCATCACACCCCAAGCAAGAAAACAACTTGGATCTGATCTCTAGATACTAGGTGATCATCTAAAACCCTTAACCCGATCAATTCTGAAGATATCCCTTCTAGAAGTTTCCAAGTCCATGAAGACCAAAATCAAGCATGGATCCTTTCTACTCAATCTACACTTCAACATCATCCACTTGATGATGCTTGGGTACCTTTCAAACCATCAAAAACATCCCCTCTCATGCTCTAGTCAAAAACTGTTGGGGGGATACACCCGGGTAGGGCAACTGACGGGGTATAAGGGTCGAGTTAGCCGGGGTACGACACGGCCAAAGCAAAGTGCTGACCGGATCACCTCGAGGCAGGCCGAATCACAGTGTGGCCCAACCCGTGGGGAATTTCCTTGACAATGGTCCGGCCGGCATAAGATCTATGCCGGCCATGCTTATCTATTTTGTAGGTACTTGGGTAGGCCGGATTAGCTATATGCTAGCCGGATTATCTTGGCTTCAAAGAGAAGGAATCCCCCGCTGGTCAAAAGGTGGCTTTATTAGCTGAAGCATGTGCAAAGTAAAGTAAACGAGAGGACCAGCGGGTCAGTGGTGACCAAGGTGACGCGGGCAAAGCCGGATGACATAGCCCGTGACGCCAAAAGACAAGGATGATGCTGTGGGTTATGTCCAAAGCCCGGACGAGCCATTAAAGAAGAATAAAGAAGCATCTGTTTTATTAAAGGAGCATATGCATAGAATATGCTGCCACCTAAGCCCTAGAATTGTAACCCGGTCTCCCCTATATATGGAGCACCAGGGCCTCCATAGAGAGGGGACGGCATTTAGAGGAATCACTCTCTGTCTAAGGTAGAACTCAGGGGCTAGTTAGTGAGGGGTAAGAGACATCGTCTCCTTCTTGCCAAGAGCTTCAAGAACACTTGTAAACACCATTGATAGAGAGAATACAAGAATTTATGTGCGTGGAATCACCATGTTCTCCCTCCCTGGATTCCCCTAGCACACATTGGCCCCATCTTTAGCCTATCCATGGCATCTGCCGTGCCACCACCACGACAGTTGGCACCCACCGTGGGGCTAGCGGTGCTAGCAGGGGTGAAAATCTAGACGGGAAACTTCTCGAGCACCGGTGAGCGTATCGTCTCAAGCTTGGTTCAGTGCTTTGGAGCGCTGGACTACGTCAGCGACAACGCGGGAAGCTTTGGCAGGAACCCTCCACCGCGCAACGGCGTCTTCATCAAGCTTGGCACACACAAGATCTACGTCGGGGTGGATGAATCCTACGTTGACCCACGGCACATTGTCGATGGTGGCGAACCATCTCTCAGCGCCGCCCATGGAGTGCATATCGCTCGCCCCACTAGCAGCATTGAAGTCCTGGTGACCGCGCCAGATGCGGGACCGAGCAAAAAGATCCAGCGCCAGAGCCACAGGTAACGCCTAAACAGACCAGGTCTAGGTTTCCTTCGCTAGAGAAGCCAGAGAATATGCTCCAGCAAGCGATAGATAGCTTAGCAACACCAATAGCACCTATGGTAGATCCGGCTCAGGCGCAAGTTGAGCTAGAGGAGACTAGGCAAAAGATGTTAGCTAGAGCAAAGAAGGTAGCCAAGCTGCATCAGTCGCTGAACATCACCTTGAGAGAGTACGCTAAGGCGAACCGTGTCGATGGGGTGAAAATCCGAGGCAGAAACCTAATCACTGAGATTGACAAGGAGTATGAGCCTAGGCCGGGTCAGACAACCACTATAGTGATAGGGGGCTCGATCGGTACAGTACCCCAACAAAGAACCTCAGAGCAGCAAACGCGGCCGCATCCGAGTTAGAAGGTTTGACAGGTGAGGCTCGGCAGAGGCAATAGGAGAGAGTGAATCACTTGTTGAGGGTCGCATGCCAACAAAATGAAGAAATGAACAAAGCTAACCCGGTGCCACCAAGAGCTTCACAGGTGGTACATTTGGCCAGAAATAACCTGGCAAGATCCAGAGGAGCCACATCATCTCCGGGTCATGATCCAAGGATAGAAGAGGTAGTGGACTCCGGAAGAAGAAACAAGCAAATGGTTGCTTATGATATGGTAAGATATGGAAAAGGAAAAGCAGTGCAAGTTGATGAGGATCGCCACAGTACCAGCCGTGGTGTGGCTGCCCGGGGTAACCATGACCAAGGCAATGCCGGTCAAAGAAATGGTGCCAACAGCAATGCCGAACAGCTTAATCCTATGGGAGCGGGGCAAAATGTGCCTCAAGTGTAACAGTGTGAACCTCGACAAGGAGGAAGTGCAGGACAAGCAGCACAATAGTGTCCTGCGCATCCGGATCAAGAAATATACAATGATGGTTATTCGGCTATGGTTAATGATGGATACCCCAGACCAGATCATCATGTAATTGGATCACGGTTGGGAAGCAGTAACTTGCAGCCAGATGATGCGAGGTTGAAGTTTGATAGGATTTATAGGTCGGAGCAAATCGAGTTACAAGGTCCATCGGGTCCAGCGTGTTTCGGGCCCCGAATCATGAATGAGCCACCAGTGCCGAACTTCCAGTTGGCTAGGGGAACTCGAACTTATGATGGAAGCACCAGGCCAGAAGATTGGTTGATTGATTATGCCACAGCTGTCAAGATCGCGACAGGGAATTTGAGGTGGGCAGTAAGATATGTACCACAGATGCTGGAAGGACCAGCGCGAGTTTGGCTGAACAGTTTTCCACCAGGGAGTGTCAACTGTTGGTTGGATTTCCAGGAACTATTTGTTAGCAACTTCTCAAGCACTTACAAGAGACCCAATAGGCAGACCCTTGCACTATGCCGGCAGAGACCGAATGAGCCAGATAGAGATTTTCTGACTCGGTGGTGCAACGTGCGAAACTCGTGCGAAGGGGTGATCAAATCACAAGCAATTGCGTGGTTCGCTCAGGGATGCAGTTATGGGAGTATGTTGTGGCAAAGGTTACAGCGAGATATGCCAACTACCATCTCCGAGACAATCCGGATTGCAGATTCATATGCCTTGGGAGATCCAACTCAACCCCGACTGATGTCTAGCGAAGCAAATGAGGAGTATTACAACCGAGATATCTCCGGGTCATCAAGGAGGAATGATTTCCGAGGAAAAAGAAGGGACGCGCGGCCGGATTATCGGTATAACTCGTAGCAGGTTGTAGTAGTGGACCGGGAACAGCCCAATGCCGGAGCAAGCCAACGCCAAAAAGCAGGAGTGCAACACTGGTAGCAGAAAAGCAAAGGAAGAAAGCCTTGGACATTGGAGCAGAAAAAGCAATGCCAAGAACGAAAGGATAGGCCGAGGTATACGTTCGAATCTATGCTAGATCAACCTTGCAAATTTCATACGCCAAGTCCGAACAGTCCAGCGAATCATACGACCCGCAAGTGTGAATGGATGAGGAAGTTGAAACAGGTGGGTTCGGGGAATGCTCAGGCACCTCTAAACGAAGCACCTAGGAATGAAACACCCCGGCCACCGTTACTAACTGGGGGAAATGGACAGCAATTGATGCTGCCGCCACCTCCGCCGAGGTATGAAAATCCGGAAAGAAGGGAAGCTGTACATCAGGTGGGCAATAACCAACAACAAGGCCAAGGATAGAACGAGAATGAGGGACAGAATGAGTACAGGGAACATCATCAAAGCTATTGTGTGTTCACCATGGAAGAGAACGACCGAAAAAGCTTACAGCGCCGACATATGGAGGTGAATGCAGTAATGCCGGCAGTGCCGAGATACATGCCTTGGGCGGATTAAGAGATCACGTGGAGTGTCAAGGATCACCCAAAGATCATGCCAAGCCTAGGAACCTACGCTCTAGTCTTGTATCCGATGTTTATCAGACCAAATCTCAACGTGAGGTTTTCCAAGGTATTGATTGACAACGACAGTAGGATCAACATTATGTACAAGGATACCATGCACAAGTTGGGGATAACAGAGAACATGTTGCAAGCGATAAGGACCACTTTTCATGGTATTGTGCCAGGTATCTCTTGCGAACCAATTGGAAAGGTCCGGGTTGACGTCCTATTCGGCACAAAAGACAACTGCCGCACCGAGAACTTAGAATTCGAAGTAGTGAATCTGGAAAGTGCTTATCACACATTACTCGGCAGGCCAGTGCTGAGCAAATTCATGGCAACTACCCATGTCAGTTACCTTAAGATGAAGTTGCCCGGACCAAGGGGTGTGATAACTATATCAGGGGACTTCCGGCATTCAATCGAATGCGCTTTAGCCGGATCTAATTTAGCTGAGTCACTCGTGATAGCTCAAGAGAAAAGGAAGATACTAGAGGTGGCGGCATTGGCTCAGTCCGCGCAACAACATATGCCGGCCCTGACCAACCCACATGGGAGCGTATCATTCCAAGCAACTAAGGATACGAAGAAAGTGTCAGTTGATGACCTGTTCCTAGAGCGCACCGTTACCATAGGTGTCGGGCTAAGTAGTAAATAGGAAAGCGAGCTTGTCAACTTCCTCCATGAGAATCGGGATATCTTTGCTTGGTCTACGCAAGATCTACAAGGTGTACCGAGGGAGTTGGCTGAGCACTCATTGAATGTAAGACCCGGGGCTAAGCCGGTAAAGCAGCCTCTCAGGTGTTTCGCAGAAGATAGGAGAAAAGTAATTGGAGATGAGATAGCAAGATTGCTAGCGGCCGGATTTATCATGGAGGTACTTTATCCGGATTGGATCTCCAATCTGGTGCTGGTGCAGAAAAAGAAAGATGATCTGAACGTGGCAGTGGTATGGCGCATGTGTATTGATTACACGAACCTTAATAAGGCGTGTCAAAAAGAACCATTTCCACTCCCTAGAATAGATCAGGTCATAGACTCAACTGCCGTATGTGAGCTACTGTCGTTCATTGACGCATATTCTGGTTCCCATCAGATACCCCTGAATTCGGATGATCAAATAAAGACAGCGTTCATTACCCCGTACGGGGCTTATTGCTATCGAACTATGCCGTTTGGATTACGTAATGCAGGAGCAACGTACCAACGATGTATGCAAAAATGCTTGCATGACCAGATAGGTCGGAATGTACAGGTGTATGTGGATGATGTGGTGATAAAAACCAAGGAAAGAAATACGCTCCTTGAGGATATCCGGCAGGCATTCACGAACTTGAGAAGGTTCCGAATGAAACTAAACCCGAAGAAATGCACCTTCGGCGTACCAGCAGGAATCGGTTTCTTGGTATCTAGCCGCGGCATTGAAGCTAACACAATGAAAATCCGAGCCATAGAGAGAATGGAATTACCAAAATGTCTTAATAATGTCCAGAAGTTCACTGGGTGCCTGGCATCGTTCAGTCGGTTTGTATGTCGGCTGGGAGAGAAGGCCTTGCCCCTCTATCAGCTAATGAAAAAAGCAGATAAGTTCACATGGACGCCACAGGTGGATCTTGCATTTCGAGAGTTGAAAAAGATGCTATCTACCGCACCAATCCTAGCTGCACCACTACCTAAAGAACCAATGTTGCTTTACGTAGCCACGACCAACCGAGTCGTAAGTGTAGTGATCATAGTGGAGCGTGAAGAGGAAGGAAAGTCGATGCAAAGTCCGGTGTATTATCTGAGTGAAGTATTGTTAGCGTCAAAATAGAATTATCCTTATTATCAGAAGATGGCGTATGGCGTATATATGTCGGCCTAGAAGCTCAAGCACTATTTCGAGGAACACCCCATCAAGGTGATATGTGAGGCGCCTATTTCGGAGATCATGAGCAACAAGGACGCAAGCAGCAGAATAGCGAAGTGGGCAATCGAATTAGCTCCATACGCGCCATAGTTCGACAGAAGAGATGCGATCAAATCACAAGCGGTGGCGGATTTCTTTGTGGACTGGGCTGAAATGCAATACGAGCCACCCCTGCCGGACTCAAATTATTGGCAAATGCACTTCGACGGATCAAAACTGAAGGACGGACTAGGCGCTGGAGTAGTGCCACTACAAGAAATGTGTTATTCTATGACCTTCTCATAGTGACCGTGGACAAAATCGTCATAGAGTTATGACGATTTCGCACTAGATGGTCAAAAGCCATTCTGAAGGTTCAAAATCTTACAAAATTATGACGATTTTGCTCAGGATCGTCATAGTTTCTTTAGCTCAAATCGTCATAACCTGACGGATATAGCCTATGACGTTATTTGAACCTCACTATGACAATTTAAAATCGTCATGAGGTCCCAATTAAGATAAGTTAAAATTGGTAGTCAGCCACGTCAGCAATTGCGCCTATGTGTCGTGTCTATGTGTCAGTTTTTTACTACGTGTAATATCCGTGTGTTAATATTTGCTTACATGGCGCTGCTTACTTGTCATATATGTCTATGTGTCAGTTTTTTACTACGTGTAATATCCGTGTGTTAATATTTGCTTACATGACGCTGTTTATGTGTCATATATGTTAAACTATAATAGGCAGAAGTTATTTGCAAAAAAAGAGGAGATGCAGGGATTTGAACCCACGACCTCCCCACTGAACCCAGCGAACCATACCACTGCACCAACCAATCTTTCTTGTCATAATACTACAACGACCCATTATATCTATTCAATTGTTGCGCCTGGGCTGATTTCTCTTTCGTGATGGGCCTCGGTGGTAAGGGAGTTCGCTGTGATGGGCCTCTGTGAGGGAGTGGGTCGCGATGGGCCTCGGGGGGGAGCGGCAGATTATGGCCCAGTCAGGTCTCCTTGTTCAATTTGTTTTTCTTAATTCTTTTGTAGCTTTTTCATAGTAAGTTCAATATAATTGTTTTTTGTTTCTAATTTTTTATAAAATTCAGTAGAACATCTTAGGGTATTAATTAGAAATACTTGGATTACTTAAAAATAGTGGATTCACTAATCCCACACTAGTCCATTGTAGGGACAATATCATAATTCAAAATATGAGTTTGCACTAGGGAGTGACTATTCTCGATTAGGGGTTGACTCTTACTAAAAACTTTCGGTGGATCTCTGAAGAAACATCATATTATGAGTCTAAAAATAATTTTTTTTTTAAAATGAGCATTAGATCATGTACTTGTAGTTCAAACCGGACTCACTTCCTACCGGTTCGGCATGAATTTGTCTTTTTCATGAGGGGTGGATGGAAAGGTTTCAGATCTCTCGGTTGGAACATTGTCCATCTAAGGTGGTCTAGTATTTTTGAAAAATGCGGTGGTAGCATTGTAAATGAGAATTTTGGTGGTTGCTTCGCAGAAACCCCCGTTTTTTACGCTCGGAAAATGGAAAATGAATTTTTCGTGCGACGAAATAGAAAATTTTCTCCTCCAACATTGTTCATCATCCCATGATGCACATGCATGCACAATAAAGGCATATTATCACAAACTATCCTCTGAGTCTAGCCATAACATTGGTCATTTGACCCGAAAGCCATGAAACCTCGAACATGATAGGTCATTTTGTGAAGGTTTTTTGAGACATACTCAATTTACCATGTTTGGTATTTTTCCTTGCAACTATGTCACATAACATGATGCCACGAGAAGGATTTACATTGTTCGGACCATTTATGAAATTTTTATGCCCATTTCAAACTATGGTCAAAACGGCGGGAGTGAAGGTTCTTAGCTAGGGGCTGGGCCTTGCAAAACTTTCGGTGGATCTCTGAAGAAACATCATATTCTGAGTCTAAAAATGATTTTTTTTTTAAATCATGAGCTTTAGATCATGTACCTATAGTTCAAACCGGACCCACTTCCTGCAGGTTCGGGAGGAATTTGTCTTTTTCACCATGGATGGACGAAAAGGTTTGAGATTTCCCGGTTGGGACATTATCCATGTAAGGTGGTCTAGTATTTTTGAAAAATGCGGTGGTATCATTGTGAATGAGCATTTTGGTAGTTGCTTCACAAAACCCCCCGTTTTTTGCGATCGAAAAATGGAAAATGGATTTTTCGTGCGACGAAATAGAAAATTTTCTTCTGCAACATTGTTCACGGTCCCATGATGCACACGCGTGCACAGTACGGGCATATTATCACAAACTATTCCCTGAGTCTAGCCATAACATTGGTCATTTGACCTGAAAGCCATGAAACCTCGAACATGATAGGTCATTTTGTGAAGGTTTTTTGAGACATACTCAATTTACCAAGTTTGGTATTTTTCCTTGCAACTATGTCACATAACATGATGCCACGCGAAGGATTTACATTGTTCGGACCATTTATGAAATTTTTATGCCCATTTCAAACTATGGTCAAAACGGCGGGAGTGAAGGTTCTTAGCTAGGGGCTGGGCCTTGCAAAACTTTCGGTGGATCTCTGAAGAAACATCATATTCTGAGTCTAAAAATGATTTTTTTTTAAATCATGAGCTTTAGATCATGTACCTATAGTTCAAACCGGACCCACTTCCTGCAGGTTCGGGAGGAATTTGTCTTTTTCACCATGGATGGACGAAAAGGTTTGAGATTTCCCGGTTGGGACATTATCCATGTAAGGTGGTCTAGTATTTTTGAAAAATGCGGTGGTATCATTGTGAATGAGCATTTTGGTAGTTGCTTCACAAAACCCCCCGTTTTTTGCGATCGAAAAATGGAAAATGGATTCTTCGTGCGACGAAATAGAAAATTTTCTTCTGCAACATTGTTCACGGTCCCATGATGCACACGCGTGCACAGTACGGGCATATTATCACAAACTATTCCCTGAGTCTAGCCATAACATTGGTCATTTGACCTGAAAGCCATGAAACCTCGAACATGATAGGTCATTTTGTGAAGGTTTTTTGAGACATACTCAATTTACCAAGTTTGGTATTTTTCCTTGCAACTATGTCACATAACATGATGCCACGCGAAGGATTTACATTGTTCGGACCATTTATGAAATTTTTATGCCCATTTCAAACTATGGTCAAAACGGCGGGAGTGAAGGTTCTTAGCTAGGGGCTGGGCCTTGCAAAACTTTCGGTGGATCTCTGAAGAAACATCATATTCTGAGTCTAAAAATGATTTTTTTTAAAAATCATGAGCTTTAGATCATGTACCTGTAGTTCAAACCGGACCCACTTCCTGCAGGTTCGGGAGGAATTTGTCTTTTTCACCAGGGATGGACGAAAAGGTTTGAGATTTCCCGGTTGGGACATTGTCCATGTAAGGTGGTCTAGTATTTTTGAAAAATGCGGTGGTATCATTGTGAATGAGCATTTTGGTGGTTGCTTCACAAAAACCACCGTTTTTGCGATCGGAAAATGGAAAATGGATTTTTCGTGCGACAAAATAGAAAATTTTCTCCTGCAACATTGTTCACCATCCCATGATGCACACGCGTGCACAAGACGGGCATATTATCACAAACTATGCCCTGAGTCTAGCCATAACATTGGTCATTTGACCCGAAAGCCATGAAACCTCGAACATGATAGGTCATTTTGTGAAGTTTTTTTTGAGACATACTCAATTTACCAATTTTGGTATTTTTCCTTGCAACTATGTCACATAACATGACGCCACGTGAAGGATTTACATTGTTCGGACCGTTTATAAAATTTTTATGCCCATTTCAAACTATGGTCAAAACCGCGGGAGTGAAGGTTCTTAGCTAGGGGCTGGGCTTGCAAAACTTTCAGCGGATCTCTGAAGAAACATCATATTGTGAGTCTAAAAATAATTTTTTTTAAAAAAATCATGAGCTTTAGATCATGTACCTGTAGTTCAAACCGGACCCACTTCCTACCGATTCGGCAGGAATTTGTCTTTTTTGCCAGGGATGTACGGAAAGGTTTGAGATAACCCGGTTGGGAAATTTGTACATGTAAGGTGGCCTATTATTTTTGAAAAATGGGATGGTAGCATTTTGAAACTTTCATTTGGTAGTTGCTTCACAAAACGGCCCGTTTTTGGCTCTCGGAAAATGGTATTTCCGTGAGATGAAAAGGAAAACATCCTCCAGGAACATTGTTCGCCATCCCATGATACATATGTGTGCACAATATGGGAACAGTATGACAAACTATGCCGCCATTCTAGCCATAACATTAGTCGTTTGGCCCGAAATCATTTTAACAACTAGGCCAATGGACAGTCTTATCCAACCAATCAAAATGCAGAAATTAGGATACCACGAATCACCCACCGAAACAAATCCTAGTCGTCCACTCGATCCGATGGTCTAGAACGAACCCCCAGTCCACCCGCGGGAGACCCAATACCCATCCAAACCCTAGTCACAGACGGGCCGCACAGACCACTCCCTCATGTCTCCGCCACCACCCCCACCCCCATCGCTCCCGATCCCATCTGGAGAACTCCATCTCCATTCGCCCCTGGCTCCCCTAGCACCACAACCTCTTCCTCAATCGCTCTCCTCCCCTAGCACATCGCCGATCTCCGCCGATGCGAATGACGTGGATGGCATCGAGGCGTGCGGGCGACAACGGGCGACGGCGGGCGACGTGGATGGAATCCTTGCATGCTGTGGAAGTGGCGACCACTCTAGGGCCTCCTCCCCTAGGCAAACTCACCCACTTGCTCGCCAAGGTAGCGCCCCGCCTCTCCTACTGCGTGGCTCCCTCTAGCCCCGACTCTCCTCCTCCTTCCCAGATCCCGTCGGGCGTCCTCCTCTACTCCACTTCTCTGCCCGTCGCTCGCTTGACCTTGCAGGTGCTGACCCCATCTCTCGCTTGTTTCACCTCGCAGGCACCAAAGAAGGAAAGGCAACAACATGGAGCCAGTGCCGCTCCCAATCTCCTCGTCCCAGTGGAGGAGCACGTTGTCCTCATCCCAGTGGAGGAACACGTTATTTCTCACCGCATGTTATTCTGGTTTTGTTTCGGGGTTTATTAATGTACTTGTGCTTTAGTTAGTATTCAAACTGATGATGGTTGAGATGGTATCAGTGTAGTTGAACTGCTATGAGCTGTTGATATCAAACCTGCATGTAAATCTTTTTGTAGGAATGCTAGAATCTTGTGCAAATATGTATGGCTTCTGAAGTAGTGTGTTTTCAATCAGTATACATTTTAACTGTGTTTTGAAACCCTAAAATAGACACTAGTTTGAAGCAAGCATAGGTGGTGAACTATTTTACTGGCCCTCTAATGCGCTCTAACAATTAAGAGGACTGGTATATTTCACCATCTAGTTTTTTCTCTGTTTTAGCTTGATTTACATTATGGAAACTGATTGTTATATTGCTCATGAGCGTTTAGGATATCCCCTGAAAAAGTTACTGCTGTTATGATTGTTTGCTCTTAATTTCCTTCTTCTGGTCAAGTGATTGGAGGGAGGCCCGCGAAGCTAGGGTCAGGACTCGTTGTTCATGATTGTGTTTGGTGGAGTTCACTAGGTGTTTTTGTTGCGTCCGCAGCATAGCAAACAAAAAATTTCCTACGGTGTGAACTACACGCCAAATCTATCTACTAGGTACAAAGAAACGAGTGTTTATGGATGTGATTTCATATTTCAATCATTTGTCTTGCGATATATTACATGTCCGAGATTCGATCATCGGTATCTCCATACCTAGTTTGATCTCGTTACCGACATGCACTCTTTTCTCGTTCCCGTGATATAACATTCTAGTGATCACATCACTTGCTTGCAAGCTATTTCAATGTGATATCGCCGAGAGGGCCCAGAGTATATCTATCCGTCATCGGGATGGACAAATCCCACTCTTGATCCATGAGCCTTAACATAACACCTTCATAGCACTGGACCCATCTTTATAGTCACCCTGTTACGGTGTGACGTTTGATGTTATCAAGATACTCTTCCGGTGTTAGCAATTAACATGATCTCATGGTCTAAGGATAAAGTTTACTTCGTATGATGTTATAGCAGTATAAACATAATGACTTTGATCGTAATGCTATACTTTGGATGAATGTGCATCACATCATTCCACAAATGGTGTGACCTTGTTATTAACAACATCCAATGTCCATGATCAGGAAACCTTGATCATCTTGTTAATCAACAAGCTAGTCTATAAGAGAGGCATAACTAGGAACCCTTTTTGTTTATTAAACACACATGTATTGATGTTTCCGATCAATACAATTCTAGCATGTAAAATAAACATTTATCATAAACATGGAATAAGATAATAACCACTTTATTATTGCCTCTCGGGCATATTCCCTCCAGTTTCTTATCTGTGTACGTGGTGTTGCTACTGTGCCTATTGAGTCCATGAACTTTTTGCAGATGTATCTACAGATTTATCATTTTTTTACTTGCAAGCAACCCACTAGATGGAGCTACGGCCCTTCTTTGTTCTTGATGTAATCTATCTTATCATAATTACTGCTATGGAACTTGTTCATTACTTACGCCTTGGATGTATCGGGACATGTTTTTATAGAAGAAATCTAGGATGTAGCAGTAATATTCAGATGATCAGATCTGTTTTGCATGGTTGGTTGAAGAAGGTAATCCCAACAGTGGTGGTGTGGTGGTTAGGCGAGCAGGTACGAAAGGGAGGGCCTAGGGCACGTCTTGTCTGGGGCCGAGCTGTTCCTGTAGATTCTTGTTCATGCGGGAACAAGCAAAAGCTTGATGTAAAACCATCTCCTGGTAGTATTGGCTTGGGCCCCTGATGTGATGATAATATGGAACAGTAATTATTATAATGCTGCAATATAAACTTCATCCTAGTATTGCACAGAGTTACTTCAAATGCTATATCTCATGCTATGGTAGGCACTGTATAATCTGGAACAGTAAAGTGATGTTTCTATTTTGGTTATCATAGAGTAATGCATCAACTTAATTATCTCATCCTAAGTTTCATTTGTTTTTTAGAGTTTTAGGAAATGGCATATTGTAATTTGCCAAAACAATTGTGTATGAATGCATATAAACATTAGCTTGCTTATATATTGTTGTATAAGAAAATATAAATGCATTAATACTTTTTTTTATAATTTACATACCAACTGGGTGTGCCGATTTAGCTATGTCGGTGCCTGCATGCTCATAGCCACAAGCAGTAGACGAAGTCATCAGCAACCACATGTACCATGTATAGTTTGGTTCTATAGATAATATGATGCAGACACCTTCTTCTCCCATGCATGAATACATGTGTTTTCTCACTATTATGTGTCATGCTGATTGGTAAATAGACAATAGCTTCCACTTAAGTAACCACAAATTTTGACTAGAGAAATAAAGGTCTAATAAGCTATTGTGGCAGTTTCTATTGTTAATGATTCAACTTGTGAAAGTTTCATGGTGGTTGATAGTATTTCTATGATCAATTTGGTGCTCCAGGCCCTTGAATACTTATTTTGATTACTGAGCTTTTCTAACTTTGCTAGATGCATACTTTCATTATCTCATGTGTACTTCTCGACCACATCCTCTTTGGCTAGGTCTTCCTCAAAAGACACCGGTGGACAAGTACCTGCAATGACCATTGGCAACCATGATGCGGATCATATCTTCAACTACATCCCCATCCACTGCATCTCAGGTATCTACTTGTCGAATAAATATGGGCATGTTGATATATGGTCTTAGTCTTGAGTAGTTCGTTTGGTAAGAGAAACATACTCGCACTTGTTGGATAAATGTATGTATATATGGGCACCAGAACTTGTGCATTTCTCTATATTTTACCTGGGTACCAGAAAATTTGCTCAGCTTTATCATCCATAAATATACAATTAATGTTTTCAAAGACTTTGTCACTTGTCCTTCTGTTGCAATGTTGAAATCCAACAGCAACATGGAGAGCTACATCCCTCTATATTACTATATGGTGCTGAATGTTGCTCTGGGTTATTATTTTTGTGAAATCATAAAATGATTCTTGCACTTTATTTTGATTTGAATGGAAATTATGGACACGAGTTTGTAGCAAATCCATGTCTCTTTATATAATAATATATGTTCTAATTTAACAGAGTGATGACCTCCTTTCCTCATCCTAGGCTGGCAACATTTGAATGGGTGTCTCCCTTTTGATGCATTTATCAAGAGCTTCAGTATGAAGAAGACCTCAGAAAACCATTGTAGCTTGCTCCAACAAAGTGTTGTATCTCGTTGAGCTGGTTATTCTAATATTTTGTTCTGTGTGCTAGCCAAATGCCTGATTTGTATTGTACATGATTGTAATGTACCTCTGAAAATATTGCTTTCTTTCCAACAGACAACCATGACTGTAATGTATATGATTGTAATGTATTCCTGGGTTATGTCTGATTATAATATACTAAATGTGATTTTGGCTATGCTTACTGAAATAGTGATTATTTAATGCTTGTACTTTAGAAATGAATCAAATGTTAGTTGGATTGTAAAAAGGCCATGGTCCAAAAAATATTGGACTGGAGCGGTGAGCAATATTTCACAAAATTGTTGAAATAAAAAAGATCTAGGAGCTAAAAAGGCCTTACCCATGAAAATAAAAAGGCCAAAATATTGGGCTTGGCCCAAGCAGTAAACTAGAGATGTTAAGAAACAATTAATGGACTGAATTTTGGGCTTTGACCATGTAAACTATTGTAATGGACCGGGCTGATTTTGTCCCACGTAGGCTTGGCCACGTAGGATCTAACCTGGCGAGTTCAGTTTGCCCGTGATGATATTGGATTGTCATAGACGGTTATGACGATTTCACAAAGAACGTCGTTATAGTTCATTTGCGACGCTCGGCTTTCGACGATCTCAACATTGTCATAGAATCGTCATAAACGGACTAATATGACGATTCTGTGACGAAAATGGAGGGTCATATATAGCCAGATTCCATGTAGTGTGCTTACCTCGCCCAAGAAGGATCAACTGAAGTACGTCCTATAGATCCATTTCAGTGCCTCGAATAATGTGGCGGAGTATGAAGCATTGGTACATGGTCTCAAAGTGGCAAAGGAAGTGGGAATACGTCGGATACAGTGCTTTGGAGATTCGGATTTGGTGGTACAGCAAGTGTCTGGAAATTGGGATGCCCTAGATGCTAACATGGCCTTGTATAGGTTCCATGTCCAGAAGATAAGTGGATTTTTCGAAGGATGTGAGTTCCATCACATACCTTGGAGAAAAAACGAGGAAGCAGATACACTGTCCAAGCTACGCTCATCCCGGCAACCCATTCCGCCAAATGTGGCTTTGGAACACTTGAGAAAACCGTCTGTCATACCATCACCTGAATCAGATTCAGTTTATATCCCAGCGCTCACCGGATCAGGAGCTGCACCTATGGAAATAGAATGGGGAAGCACCTCAAGAACTGGGGATCGCCTTGAGACCCGGGACTTCAAAGAAAACCGGGATGTATGCGCTTTGATCGATGGGAGTTATGTCGGTGGATGCAATGGAAGTGGATGAGGAACCATTTCCCGTCCGACCTATACCATGTTGGGCCAAGCCAATTTTTGATTTCCTAAAAGAGGTAATCTTGCCGGATGATGAAATAAGTTCAAGGCAAATTCAGAGAAGGGCAAAGTCTTATACCATTATCAACACTGAGTTATACAAAAGGAGTGTGACAGTGGTACTACAATGGTGTGTTGATCCGGAGGAAGGACTTGACATACTCCGAGATATTCACCAAGGGGAATGTGGCCACCATGCGTCCTCAAGGGCCCTAGTAGCAAAGGATTTTTGGCATGGGTTTTATTGGCCCAGTGCTTTGGAGCAAGCAGAGGACATGGTGAGAATGTGTAACAGTTGTCAAAGATATGCCACGAAAACTCACTTGCCAATGTCGGAGCTGAAAACTATCCCAATTACATGGCCATTTGCCGTATGGTGCCTAGACATGGTAGGACCATTTAAGCCAGCTAAAGGAGGGATGACCCACATGCTGGTCATGGTTGACAAGTTCACCAAATGGATCGAAGTGAAACACCTTTTGGAAATGTGATGGGGCAACAGTAGTAAGATTCCTCAAGGATATAATCTTAAGGTATGGCTATCCCCATAGCATCATAACTGATAACGGGACAAATTTTGCCGAAGGAACAATTGCGAGGTTCTGCCAGGAAAAGAAGATCCGGTTAGATGTCGCCTCAGTTGCCCACCCCGCGTCAAACAGACAAGTGGAAAGATCCAAAGGACTGGTATTGTCCGGGATAAAACCCCGGCTCATAGAGCCACTGCAAAGATCAACGGGTACTGGATAGAAGAACTACCAGCGATACTGTGGAGTTTAAGAATGGGCTATACACCATTCTTTCTGGTATATGGGGCAGAAGCTGTATTACCAGCCGACATAGAGCATGACTCGCCTAGGGTCACCCAATACACAGAAGACGAAGTGCACGAAGCCCGGCAGAATGATGTTGATCTACTGGAAGAAGCGAGAGAACTGGCCTTGTCCAGATCCACCATATACCAGCAAAATCTCTGACGCAATCATAGCCGAAAAGTAAACCCCCGTGTTTTTCAGGAAGGTGATTTGGTGCTAAGGCTAATATAGCGCACCGCTGGCATGCATAGGTTATCCCCCCTATGGGAAGGGCCCTTCATTGTGAGCAAAGCTTTGCGCAATGATTCCTACTATCTTATTGATGCGCAGCCCCAGCAAAAGAACAAGGCGGACAGGTCCGGAGAGGAATCCAAAAGACCATGGAACGTAGCACTACTGCATCCTTTCTACACCTAATAGGTGAATGTATCAGAACTACTCATATGTCGGTATGTATGTCGGTAGTGAGCTTATCAATAAAATCTTTGCTACCCCGAGAAGAGACTCGGGGACTGCTATAACACTTCTCTTGTTTTCATATTCTTTATGTCAGCTGGGTTAAGTCGCTTACGTCTTAGTTGGATTAGTAATGTGTTAGCACCAAAAACCTAACTCTTCGTCTTTGCTTCTGTCTAACAAGAATTGGCTTCATGGCAAGCAAGAGAACAAGTTTGGAATGGCAAAGCACAAGAGAAACGACTAAGGTAGAAGAGCTTAAGCGGTCCGACATTGGTTTTTTGGCTAACCCTTAGTTTGTTTTCTTCACTAAAATGCCGAATCATTTTGAGCTAATCTCAAGGTTTCAAGTACTGTTAAGTTAATTTTTTGAACCTCGGACTCATCAGTCAAAAAACCGAATCAAGGTAGACGCGAGCCGAGTCAAAAATTGGAGGAACAAGAAAATGAAACTCGGGGACTTCGCCCACGGTAATCCGGCAGGAAAAAATTAGTTCGAAACATGAAATTGTAGCACAAACAAACCAAAGTATTTAATTACATCTGCTCCCGGCATTCCGTGGATCTGATAAATGTGATTGAGCATTTTTCAAGGGGCAGGAACAACAGGGGAATCATCTGCGGAGGAGGGAGGTACTACGGAGTGTGCGGAAAAAGCGCTAGCTTCGGCATCGTCCTCCGGGTAAACTTCGTTGTCCTATGGATCTTTAGCCTCGTCGCCTAACTCGGAGTCCTTGCTCTCATTCCCTTCTTCAGCTCCAGAGACAATCTCATCGTCAGCAGCATCAAGGAAGCTCGGCCCCTCATTCCTGGCATGGCATAAGGAGTACTGAATGAGATTGTTCGCACAGGCCTGGCGGCACGTGATCCACTCCGAATCCTCGCACCACTTAGACCCGGTGCGCATATGCTTGAGCAATGCCAAGTCAATCCCTTCATACCATGAAAGCGTAAACTTCAAAGCAATGTCAACTCCAGCCCGTGCCGCAGATTCGTGCCACAGGTCCAGTTGTGTCTCGCATTCCATGAGTTTGGATATGAAGTCTGAGGTTCTCTTGGGAATGGTCTCACCGGGCCAGAGGCAGCCGAACATCCGTGTCGCTGCTGGGATAATGTCCGAGCCGAAATTCCTCACTATATTAAGATGAGCGGTGAGACTCGCCAGGAGATCCTCTATGGCATAAGGAATTGGCTCGGCATCAGGGCCAATGGGAACTCCACGCTGCTCCTGGGATTCGCGTACGGCGGAGGCAGCGAACGAATCGCTCTCTGGAAATTTGCCTAAGGATAACAGGACCAACAGTGAGCGGATGGCCCAAGTCCGAATTGTAACAAATCAAGCAAGAGCGGAGAACTTACGCGCAATCTGGAAGAGAAGTCGATGAATCTCGGAATCAGTGTTGGCGTTGTGGACCCAGACTTTTTCGCACTGAGTGATCGCCGATGTAAGTTTGACGTCAGCTTCCTCCAGTAGGCCCTTGTCCTTAGAGATTTACGTAACAATACACTCCTTCTCTTTGGCAAACTCCTGATCGGCCTTCTCCAGCACGGACTGATGAGAGCTCTTGAGCCTCTGGATTTCGGCATTCAACCGAGTAATTTCCAAGTTCTGCTGCTGGAGCCAAGCTATCTCAGCATCGTTCTTCTTCAGTTCAGCTTCATACTTCCCTGATTGTTCCAGGCAGTGGGTCATCAGTTCAGGCATAGGAACACTATCCTCAATAGCAACTGCAACATGATCCGGAGGACCCAAAATATGAGTGTCCACCGGATAAAGCATGGAGGGTACGATGATCATGTGAAGGGGATGAAATTACCTTTAATCTCCGCAAGATGCTTCCTCATAATTTTATTCTCAGCCTCAACCTCGGCTGCGTAATCCGGACAAGACATTCATATAAGTTCTAAGAAGTTTGAATAAACAAGGAAGAGAAATAGAAACTAACCCTTCTTCTGGTACTCCTCCAGGAGTTTACCATAACGCCCGCGTAGGTCTTTATAAGAGTCCAGCGGGCGCTGGAACTCCACGGTTTGGTGATTAGTGGTAATCTGACACAGGAAATAAACAAAAATTCAGAGGCAAGGTAGGAATAATTCGAAGTCTACAAGATCCGGGCCAAGTGGAACATAACCCGGCTCTAGGTGTGTGGATATTTGAAGTCTACAAGATCCGGGCCAAGTGAAGGAAATATGCCCTGAGAGGCAATAATAAAGTTGTTATTATGTATTCCTTGTATATGATAGATGTTTATTTTGCATGCTATAATTGTATTGATAGGAAACATCAATACATGTGTGTTTAATAAACAAAAAGGGTTCCTAGTTATGCCTCTCTTATAGACTAGCTTGTTGATTAACAAGATGATCAAGGTTTCCTGATCATGGACATTGGATGTTGTTAATAACAAGGTCACAACATTTGTGAAATGATGTGATGAACATTCATCCGAAGTATAGCATTACGATCAAGTCATTATGTTTATATTGCTATAACGTCATACGAAGTAATCTTTATCCTTAGACCATGAGATCATGTTAATTGCTAACACCGGAAGAGTATCTTGATAACATCAAACGTCACACCGTAACAGGGTGACTATAAAGATGGGTTTAGTACTACGAAGGTGTTATGTTGAGGCTCATGGATCAAGAGTGGAATTTGTCAATCCAGATGACGGATAGATATACTCTGGGCCCTCTCGGTGATATCACATTAGGATAGCTTGCAAGCAAGTGATGTGATCACTAGAATGTTATATCACGGGAACAAGAAAAGCGTGCATGTCGGTAACGAGATCAAACTAGTTATGGAGATACCGATGATCGAATCTCGGACATGTAATATATCGAGAGACAAAGGGATTTAGTTACAAGCGTTAAAGGTTCTCACGATCATAGGAGTCATCGTTGAATGTGTAGGAGTCGAGACGGATCTCGTGTCCCCGTTGATTATTGATCGGAGAAGGGTCTCGATCATGTCTGCATTATTCGCGAACCGTAGGGTGGCACACTTAAGAGTTACCGGACACCATTTTGGAGCACATATGTTTCATACGAAAGAATTACAAAGTGGAGGAATTGTTTCAATAGAAACTGGAAATTGTTTCGGGTGAAATTGCAGAAGGTGGTTCTGCATGTGATATTGAAATATAGCAAGGGGCTATATGTGAATGTTTGTTAATTAAAGTAATTAACAAAATTCTGAATAAATTTAATAAAAAGAGTTTTATTAAATGAGAGAGCATTAAATTTGGAGAAATTTAATGCATTTAAAGTGGAGACTTTAAAAGGGAATGTGAATAGGCATTTTAATATGGAGGGGTTACCACCACATGAACGGGGGAGGTGAGGGGTCACCCCCCCATGCGCCGGCCATGGAGAGAGGGGGCACCCCCTCCTCCTATAAAAGGCCACCCATTCCCTCCTTCATCCTCACACCTCCTTGTGAAGGATCTCTCTCCCCCTCTAGAATTATTCCACCATGGTCTCGGATTAGCGAGATACAAGTTCCCGGTGGCATTTCGTCTAGAAGGAGTTGCTGCTTCCGCTGGATCGCTGGAGCGAGGAGGTGGAGGTTGTCCGATGGCTTGAACATGTGTGCTAGTGCCGATGCGCTGCTGAGTTGCGGTGCTCGGACTTCCTCACGATCTTGAGATCGGCAAGTGTACGACTACATCAACCATGAGTTCCTACTCGTTAACAAAACTCGTTGTCTTCGAGGGTAAGTTCTCCATGGATGTATGTCCACCCGTTGCTCTGTATCTAGTAGATAGATCTTGGCGTATAGTTCTCATCGTAGGAAATTTTTTGTTTTCTATGCTGCGGACCCAACAGTGGTATCAGAGCCTGATCTATGCGTAGGTGCTTTGCACGGGTAGTACACATATGTTTATATGTGGGCGATGATGATCATGTTATTGCATCTTCTATGTACTTTGGATATTGGTGGCATAGTGGGATGAAGCGGCCCGGACCAACCTTACAGGTCATCGTATATGAGACCGGTTTCACGACTAACATGCAACTAGTTTTGCATAAGTGGCTAGCGGGTGTCTGTCTCTCCTACTATAGTCAATATCTGATTTACAACGAGTTGCTAATAACTTGGTTATCCTCGTTGTGGTTCATGTTCGTAGGTAAGACCGGTTCTATCTCCAAAATCCCTAAGCCACGTAAAACTTGCAATTGATAAATTAGAGGCGTCTAGTTTAGATCGTTGCTGGGCTAGTGTATTGATATTGTATTGTTGTAAGTAGATGTATGATAGATACTCTTACAACTCACTTAACGTGTAAGTTCCATAGACCTTGGCCTTACACACAAAGGAATGATAGAGATCATACCACGATGCAAATGATAGAGATCAAATGCATGGACCATATCACCTCACTTCACACATTAGCATCTTATATTGCTAGTTTGGCACTTTTGGTAGCATTATAAGATGATCCCTCATTTAGATATCAAGATAAAATGTGTTCTTCCTTAAGTATGCACCGTTTTGTGGATCGTGTTTTGAGGCATCACGTGATGATCGGGTGTTCTCGACTCTACGCTTTCATACAACGGGTGTAAGACAGTTTTACACACGCAAATACTAAGGTTCTTACTTGACGAGCCTAGCATGTACAGACATGGCCTCGGAACACGGACCGAAAGGTTAAGCATGAGTCATATAGTTGATATGATGCCCATATAGATGCTCTCCTTTGAAGCTACACCGACTCACGTGATGATCGGACTTGGTGTCGTGGATTTGGTTCATGTAATCACCAAAAGGACACGAGGGATGTCGTTTTTGAGTGGGAGTTCATTAGTAATTTGGATTAGTTGAACTCAATCTATCATAAACTTAGTCTAAATATATTTTACAAATTTTGTTGTAGATGGCACCACCTGCTTTTAATTTCAATGTGTTCATGGAGAAAGAGAAGCTTGCTGCGAATGGTAGCAACTTCACCAACTAGGCTATGAATTTGAGGATTCTCCTCGCCTTTGCACAAAACAATATGTGCTAGAGGCGCCGCTAGGCCCCCCACCAGCTCCTGATGCCCCTGACGAGGAAAAGAACGTCTATATAACTCGTCAGGAGGACCACAACTTAGTTCATTGCGGCATACTGTATGGGCTAGAGCCAGAACTTCGAAACGAAAATGGCAATGCCTTTGATACCATGGGAGAATTGAAAATGATTTTTGATACCCATGCTGCCGTAGAGAGTTATAATGCTTCTGAAAAGTTCTTTAGCTGCATGATGGAAGAGAACAGCTCCGTTAGTGAGCACGTACTCAAAATGTCCGGGTACGCCGATAAGCTTGTGTCCTTGGGAATAACGATTCCCATTGACTTAGGCATACATCGTGTTCTCCAATCTCTGCCACCTAGCTACAAGAACTTCATGATGAACTATAATATGCAGGGAATGAAGAAGTCTCTTCCCGAGCTTCTGTCAATGCTTAAGACTGCAGAAGTGGAGATTAGGAAAGAACATCAAGTGTTGATGATCAATAAGACCACCGGTTTCGAGAAGGACAAGAAAGGCAAGCAGAAGGGAAAGAAGGGCGGCAAATCTGTTGCCGCGCCTGAAAAGAAACCCCGAGCTGGCCCTAAGTCTAACACCGAGTGCTACCATTGCAAGGGGACTAGCCATTGGAAGCGCAACTGCCCCAAGTATTTGGCGAACAAGAAGGCCGGCAAGGCAAACAAAGGTATATGTGATATACATGTTATTGATGTGTACTTGACTAGTACTCATAGTAGCACCTGGGTATTTGATACGGGATCGGTTGCTAATATATGTAACTCGGTTCAGGGGCTGCGGAACAAGCGACAACTAGTAAGGGATGAGGTCACGATGCGGGTCGGCAATGGATCAAGATTTGATGTGATCGCCGTCGGAACGCTGCCTCTCCATATGCCGTCGGGATTAGTTATAAACCTGAATAATTGTTATTTGGTGCCTGCACTGAGCATGAACATTGTATCCGGATCGTGTTTGATGCAAAGTGGTTATTCATTTAAGTCTGAAAACAATGGTTCTTCGATTTATATGAATAATATCTTTTATGGTCATGCACCTGTGTTGAATGGTTTATTTCTGTTGGATCTCGATAGTAGTATTACGCATATTCATAATGTTGATGCTAAAAGGATTAAACTTGATAATGATATATCTACATATATGTGGCACTGCCGTCTAGGTCATATTGGCGTTAAATGCATGAAGAAACTCCATTCTGATGGACTTTTGGAATCACTTGATTTTGAATCATTTGATACATGTGAGCCATGCCTTATGGGCAAGATGACTAGAACGCCGTTTTCCGGTTCAATGGAGCAGGCGATGATTTATTGGAAATCATACATACTGATGTGTGTGGACCAATGAGTGTGTCGGCGCGAGGTGGATATCGTTATTTTGTTACTTTCACGGATGATTTGAGTAGATACGGGTATATCTATTTGATGAAACATAAGTCTGAAACCTTTGAAAGGTTTAAAGAATTTCAGAATGAAGTGGAAAATCATCGTAACAGAAAGATCAAATTTCTGCGGTCCGACCATGGAGGAGAGTATCTTAGTTATGAGTTTAGCACACATATGAAAGATCGGAATAGTTTCACAACTCACGCTTAGGAACACCACAACGTAATGGTGTGTCAGAACGTCGTAATCGTAATTTATTGGATATGGTTCGATCTATGATGTCTCTGACTGACTTGCCACTGTCATTTTGGGGTTATGCACTGGAAACCACTGCATTCACTTTAAATAGGGCACCATCTAAATCCGTTCAAAAGACACCGTATGAATTATTGTTTGGAAACAAACCTAAGCTGTCATTTCTTAAAGTTTGGGGATGCGATGTTTATGTGAAGAAACTTCAACCGGATAAACTCGAACCCAAAGCGGAAAAATGCGTCTTCATAGGATACCCTAAGGAAACGATTGGGTATACCTTCTATCACAGATCTGAGGGCAAGGTCTTTGTTGCCAAGAATGGATCCTTTCTTGAGAAGGAGTTTCTCGCGAAAGGTGTGAGTAGTCGAAAGGTAGAACTCGAAGAGGTTATTGAACCTTCTCTTCATGAAATGGCGAGTAGCGCAGCTCCAGAAGTTGTTTCAGAGTTGACTTCACCTAATGAAGAGAGAGCTAATGATATTGATCATGAAACTCTGAAAGAGGACACTGCCGAACCTCACAGGTTAAGCAGGACACATGCAGCTCCTGAACTGTACGGCAATCCTGTTATGAATTTCATGATTGATGAAATAGATGACCCTGCGACGTATGAAGAAGCGATGATGAGCCCTGATTCCAACAAATGGCTAGAAGCCATGAAATCAGAGATGGAATCCATGTACAAAAACCAGGTTTGGACCTTGGTGGACTTACCTCACGATCGAAAGGCCGTTGAGAATAAATGGATTTTCAAAAGAAAAGCGATCTTGATGGTAATGTAACCATCTATAAGGCTTGACTTGTCACAAAGGGGTTTCGACAAATTCAAGGAGTTGACTACGATGAGACATTCTCTCCCGTAGCGATGCTTAAGTCGGTTAGGATTATGTTAGCAATTGCTGCATATTTCGATTATGAAATATGGCAGATGGATGTCAAAACTGCGTTCCTCAATGGTAATATTGAAGAAGAGTTGTATATGATACAACCTAAGGGTTTTGTCGATCCTAAGGATGTTGATAAGGTGTGTAAACTTCAACGATCCATCTATGTACTGAAGCAAGCATCCCGGAGTTGGAATCTCCGCTTTGATGAGGTGATCAAAGAGTTTGGATTTGTCCAAACTTATGGAGAGGCTTGTATTTACAAGAAAGTGAGTGGGAGCAATGTGGCATTTCTGATATTATATGTGGATGACATATTATTGATTGGAAATGATATAGATCTTTTAAACAGTGTTAAAACTTATCTAAACAGCAAATTTTCGATGAAGGACCTTGGTGAAGCTTCATATATATTAGGCATTAAAATCTATAGAGATAGATCAAGACGCCTAATTGGGCTATCGCAGAGTACATACCTTGATAAGATATTAAAGAAGTTTAATATGGACGGAAGTAAGAAGGGGTACTTACCTATGTTGCAAGGCAAGACATTGAGTAAGACTCAAAGTCCGGCTACGGCGGAAGAAAGAGAGATAATGGATAAGATCCCCTATGCCTTAGCCATAGGCTCTATAATGTATGCCATGCTATGTACAAGACCGGATGTGGCACATGCTATTAGTTTGACTAGTAGGTACCAATCTGATCCAGGTTGAACACTTGGATAGCGGTCAAGAATATCCTTAAGTACTTGAGAAGAACTAAGGATATGTTTCTTGTATACGGAGGTGAAGAAGAGCTAGTCGCTAAGTGTTATGTCGATGCTAGCTTTGACACTGATCCGGATGACTCTAAGTCTCAATCCGGATACATATTTCTCTTGAGCGGAGCAGCAGTTAGTTGGAGGAGCTCCAAACAACCTGTGGTGGCCGGATCAACGACGGAGGCGGAATATGTTGCTACTTTAGAAGCAGCGCAGGAAGCGGTTTGGATGAAGGAGTTCATAACGGAACTAGGTGTGGTTCCTAGTGCGTTGGACCCAATGGTGATCTATTGTGACAATAATGGAGCCATAGCCAACGCCAAGGAACCAAGGTCTCACAATAATTCCAAGCATATTAAGCGCCGGTTTCACTCCATCCGCGAGCATGTCAAGGATGGAGATATAAAGATTTGTAAAGTGCACACGGACCTGAATGTAGCAGATCCGTTGACTAAAGTACTCCCTAGGGCGAAACAAGATCAACACCAGAACTCCATGGGTGTTAGATTTATCACTATATAAACTAGATTATTGTCTCTAGTGCAAGTGGGAGACTGAAGGAAATATGCCCTGAGAGGCAATAATAAAGTTGTTATTATATATTCCTTGTATATGATAGATGTTTATTTTGCATGCTATAATTGTATTGATAGGAAACATCAATACATGTGTTTTTAATAAACAAAAAGAGTTCCTAGTTATGCCTCTCTTATAGACTAGCTTGTTGATTAACAAGATGATCAAGGTTTCCTGATCATGGACATTGGATGTTGTTAATAACAAGGTCACAACATTTGTGAAATGATGTGATGAACATTCATCCGAAGTATAGCATTACGATCAAGTCATTATGTTTATATTGCTATAACGTCATACGAAGTAATCTTTATCCTTAGACCATGAGATCATGTTAATTGCTAACACCGGAAGAGTATCTTGATAACATCAAACGTCACACCGTAACAGGGTGACTATAAAGATGGGTTTAGTACTACGAAGGTGTTATGTTGAGGCTCATGGATCAAGAGTGGAATTTGTCAATCCAGATGACGGATAGATATACTCTGGGCCCTCTCGGTGATATCACATTAGGATAGCTTGTAAGCAAGTGATGTGATCACTAGAATGTTATATCACGGGAACGAGAAAAGATTGCATGTCGGTAACGAGATCAAACTAGGTATGGAGATACCGATGATCAAATCTCGGGCATGTAATATATCGAGAGACAAAGGGATTTAGTTACAAGCGTTAAAGGTTCTCACGATCACAGGAGTCATCGTTGAATGTGTAGGAGTCAGTATGGATCTCCAGGTCCCGCTGCTGATTATTGATCGGAGAAGGGTCTCGATCATGTCTGCATTATTCGCGAACCGTAGGGTCGCACACTTAAGAGTTAGCGGACACCATTTTGGAGCACATATGTTTCAGACGAAAGAATTGCAAAGCGCAGGAATTGTTTCAATAGAAACCGTAAATTGTTTCGGGTGAAATTGCAGAAGGTGGTTCTGCATGTGATATTGAAATATTGCAAGTGGCTATATGTGAATGTTTGTGAATTAAAGTAATTAACAAAATTCTGAATAAATTTAATAAAAAGAATTTTATTAAATGAGAGAGCATTAAATTTGGAGAAATTTAATGCATTTAAAGTGGAGACTTTAAAAGGGAATGTGAAGAGGCATTTTAATGTGGAGGGGTTACCACCACATGAATAGGGAAGTGAGGATCCCCCATGCGCTGGCCATGGAGAGAGGGGGCACCCCCCTCCTCCTATAAAAGGCCACCCATTCCCTCCTTCATCCTCACACCTCCTTGTGAAGGATCCCTCTCCCCCTCTAGAATTATTCCCCCATGGTCTCGGATTAGCGAGATACATGTTCCCGGTGGCATTTCGTTTGGAAGGAGTTGCTGCTTCATTGGATCGCTGGGCGAGGAGGTAGATGTTGTGCAGTGGCTTGAGCGTGTGCGAAAGCGGATCGCTGCTGAGTTGCGGCGCTCGGACTTCCTCACGATCTTGAGATCGGCAAGTGTACGACTACATCAACCACGAGTTCCTACTCGTTAACAAAACTCGTTGTCTTTGAGGGTAAGTTCTCCATGGATGTATGCCCACCCGTTGCTCTGTATCTAGTAGATAGATCTTGGCGTATAGTTCTCATCGTAGGAATTTTTTTTGTTTTCTATGCTGCGGACCCAACACCAAGTGGAACTTAACCCGGCTCTAGGTGTGTGGACATTCGAAGTCTACAAGATCCGGGCCAAGTGGAACTTAACCCGGCTCTAGGTGTGTGGATATTCGAAGTCTACAAGATCCGGGCCAAGTGGAACTTAACCGGCTCTAGGTGTGTGGATATTCGAAGTCTACAAGATCCGGGTCAAGTGGAACTTAACCCGGCTCTAGGTGTGTGGATATTCGAAGTCTACAAGATCCGGGCCAAGTGGAACTTATCCTGGCTCTAGGTGTGTGGATATTCGAAGTCTACAAGATCCGGGCCAAGTGGAACTTAACCTGGCTCTAGGTGTGTGGATATTTGAAAACTACGTGATCCAGGCCAAGGGGACTAGACCCGGCCCAAAATCTATTGCAAATTAATGACAACATGAACGAAAACTAGGGAGCATCTGAACGGTTAACATGTTATTCCCTCGGAGGCTCGGGGATTGGGATATATCTACAAGTGCTAAGTTATGAAAAACATTAGTAGTAGAGAAAAAGGATTACCTCCATCATCCGGCCAGCCAGGGAGATAGCCTGAGTGGCGGAGTTCATTTGCGTGCTGAACTCAGCAGGGCCAAACCTTTCTGGAGATCTCCCTGAGGGTCGACGATGTCGGTGTTGTTCTAGTTCTTCACATAGTCAAGGAGATGTGCACTGTAACTCTCGCCACTCGCAGAATGGTTCGTCACTAGGCCCTTCACATGGGCCTCGCACCTGGCGGATTGAGCCACAGTAGGGCTGGTGTGCAAAACCAGCTGTTTGCTGCCCTCTGATTCAGAAGCGGGCCCAGACAAAGCTGACCCAGAAGTCTTCGTAGGTTTGCCGGATGAGGGTTGAGGAGTGTGCTGAAAGAAATCTGTGATTGAAGGGGCAGAACCGGTGGGGGCCGAAGGAGCTTTCCCCTTAGGAGGCTTGGAGGCCCTTACTGCGGTTGTTCTTGCCGATGATGTTGCTCCTGGTGCTGCTAGTGCTGGTGTTGGTGTTGTTGCTGCTGGTGCTATTGCTACTAGTGTTTCTAGTGCTGTTGCTGGTGCTGGGGATACTGGGGGCGACGCCGATGAAGCTGGCGCCTCAATGTTGGGCGCAGAGGCCGAGGAGCTGGACAGGTCCGTCATTGTCGTATCCAAATCCGGCCCGCTACCCCCCACGTCGACTTTGCCCTCCTCTTGACGAGGTGGACTCTGGTTAGGCGCGGCCACAGAACCCTCATGAATAGGGCTAAGTGGACGTTGGTATCCACAAGAGCTCTGGAGTGGGGATGCTATGCCGGAACCACTCTAGGAGATATCCACAAGAGCTCTGAAAAAAGGAAGGACAACAAGTCATAAAGGAAGAACCAACCAGAGACTAAGGCAAGCAATGGAAGAATCCGAAGTAGGGATGCTAAAAGAGCTTACTCGTCAATGTTAGGAGGATCCCGAGGTTTGGGCGCCCTCCGGACTATGCTCTTGGCGGCAGGCTTGGCCGAGGGTTTAACCTCGGACTTCTTTTGCCTCTTCTTGGGCGGCGGCGCCTCCGAAGCTGCGGCCGAGGTAGCTGCGCGCTTCTGGGAAGGGGCCGGGGCACCGGTGGCAAGCAGAGGAACCTCATGGACCTGAGCGTCCGGGTTAGCTGAACATTCGAACATAGGCCAGATGAAAATAAGAGATAAGAACCGGATCAAGTACCTCAAGGACCTCAACATCCGAATCATCATCATCTGGCCAATCCCTTAGAGAAGAGGCCTTACCAGCGCTGCGCTTGATGATGTCCGGGGCAGGCAAGAAGGCCTCCGGGTCAGTCTCCACCTCGTCTCCCTCAGGGCGGTCCTCTAACCACTTGCTGGCCAGAACCTCGCCATCCTCCAGCGTTTGCTGGAGAAATCTCTGAAAGAATAATAGCCAAGTTACAAAGGGAAATCAACATACAGAGAAAATCCGGATAGCAAAAGAAGGTTAACTTACCCTTGGAGGAGGGTTGGCGCGAGTGAAGGGCTCAAGTCCCCACTCCCAGGCCTCGGTGAACTCTTTCTCCATGTTGAAGACGGACTTAACCCGGCGGTAAACCGCCGAGTTATCCAGCTCAAAAGAGGAGGTCCGGTGAGGGTCAAGAGGACCGCTGAGGTAGCAGATCTTGTGGGCTCGCATCTGGAGGGGGGAGACCCGGCTGCAGAGGAAAGTGATCATGATATCCTCCCCCCGGAGATGCTCCTTAAGTAGCTCCGTGATCCGGCGAGCCACTTGATTCGCCAGGGCTATAGCGCGCTTGGGAATGCTTTCCCACTGCGAAGTATCTAGAGGACCGAGTCTGAAGGGGAGCAACCGGATCTGGTCCTCCTTGGTGGTGTTCCAGATGTAGAAGAAGGTCCGGGCCTAGCCCTTGCAAGATTTGAGCCCCGTGACCCGGGGGAAGATGGATTGCTTCCGGGGAGAGATGGAGGCAGCACCACATTGGGTCAGGTGCTTGTCCTCCAGGGCACGCTCCTTGTTCGGAACCACATTTCTCTACAGACCAAAGAACTTGATCCACAGTTCTTTGGTTGGCCAGAGGCCAATGTAACCCTTAATGCCGGAGGCAAAAGAGGACAGAGAGGTGATAGCATTCACGGGAAGATGATGCAGTTGCAATTTGTAGGTGGAGATGAAATCGAAGAAGAAATTAGAGGTGGGAAGGCCGAAGCCGCGTTGGAAATGTGACAAGAAAACTACGTACTCCCCAGATTTGGGGGTGGGAGTAATCTCACCAGAGGGGAGGCGGCAGGCGACGCCGGCGGGGATGCGACGGGAGGCGTAGAGCCAAGCCAGGTCCTCCTCGCAGGTGATGGAGCCATCCCAGCATCCGCGCTCGCGGCCCTCCGCCCCTTCCTCCAGCTGCGCCACCATCGAAGCTTCTACTTCAGTCATGGTGGGATTGAAGCTCTCGAAGGGATGATCTGAGTAATGATAGCCCGAAGAGGGGAAACGGGAAGCGCAAGGCCCCGTGGTGAAGATTGGAACTAGAGGCGGCGGCGCTGGCGTGAAATACCGCCAGAGCACGGTCGCGGTGGCGCTGGTGGAGAAGAATACTGGTGGCAGCGAAGTCGCGGTGAAAGAGAGAGAGAGAAATGGAGCACGGCGAGAATGGGGGAACTTCCCCTGGGAGTGCACAACACCCTCTACTTAACCGTGCCACGTGCGTCGTGGGATCCTTTGCGGGCGGCAGACCGCACGCAGCAAGCGTGTATGCGGCCCGTGCAACCAATCAGAGCAAGGCCACAGGAGGGGCCACTGGAGCAAACGATCCCATGACGGGACATGGCGTTAACAAAGGCGCTGATGATGAGACGTTACGTCTGAGTTATGCAGAAGCGATGGCGATGTGAATCGCACAGTAAATGCGCATGGCCCTTAAAATGAGGCAAATGATGATTACCCTCCACTTAGGATGTGGAGAAGCGTACGATAGAAGGAAAAGACCAGATAAGCAAGCAAAATACCTAGCCAATGAGGAATAACCCGGAAAGAGCGAAAGGATCGCAAGAGAAGAAACTCCGGGCAACGAGATAACTCGGCCCAAGGAATAAAAGATTCGGATATGGGAACCTATTGTGGCCTTAACAACTAGAAAAGTTGCTAAGACCACACCATCTTCGGGGACTAATGTTGGGGGGATACCCCTGGGTAGGGCAACGCCGGGGTATAAGGGCCTAGTTAGTCGGGGTACGGCACGGTCAAAGCAAAGTGCTGACCTGGTCACCTCAAGGCAGGCCAAATCACGGTGTGGCCCAGCCCGTGGGGCATTTCCATGACAATGGTCCGGCCGGCATAAGGTCTATGTCGTCCATGCTTATCTGTTTTGCAGGTACTTGGGTAGGCCGGATTAGCTATATGCTAGTCGGATTATCTTTTCTTCAAAGAGAAGGAATCCCCCACTGGTCAAAAGGTGGCTTTATTAGCTGAAGCATGTGCAAAGTAAAGTAAACGAGAGGACCAGCGGGTCAGTGGCGACCAAGGTGACGCGGGCAAAGCCGGATGACATAGCCCGTGATGCCAAAAGACAAGGATGATGCTGTGGGTTACGTCCAAAGCCCGGACGAGTCGTTAAAGAAGAATAAAGAAGAATTTGTTTTATTAAAGGAGCATATGCATAGAATATGCTGCCACCTAAGCCCTAGAATTGTAACCCGGGCTCCCCTATATAAGGAGCACCAGGGCCTCCATAGAGAGGGGACGACATTTAGAGGAATCACTCTCTGTCTAAGGTAGAACTCAGGGGCTAGTTAGTGAGGGTTAAGAGACATAGTCTCCTTCTTGCTAAGAGCTTCAAGAACACTTGTAAACACCATTGATAGAGAGAATACAAGAATTTCTGTGAGTGGAATCACCACGTTCTCCCTCCCTAGATTCCCCTAGCACACATTGGCCCCATCTTCGGCCTATCCATGGCATCTGCCCTGCCACCACCACGACAAAAACCCTCAATCTGCCAAATTTGGCTAAGTTTGGAAAACTATTTCCAACATCAACTTTTTGAATGTCTCCCATAAGGCACACATCTATCAAAACCCAGGATCCCATAATTTTCTAATCCCCAGTTAATTTATTGTGAATTAATCTGTTCTAGGCCTAGTTATTTCACTAATAAAATCACCTCAATAGCTCTGCAACTCCAAAAAAGTTGATTCCAATTTCTATAGAAAGGTATTCTAACTACCTACAATGTGCCCTTGGAATCAACTCAAAATCCTCTGTAAATTTAATCTGGTGAAAAAGACAAAACAACTCCAGAACTGCCTTTGGGAATTTCCTGAGGGCATTCTTGTAATTGTCATGAACTGATTCCAAATCTCAGTGAACAAGTACACCAAACCCTACTGAACCATCCAAGGAAATAATATTTGGAGCTCGAGAACTTTTCTGGTGAATTATTTCCTAAAACTAGAGCCTTTAGCACTAGAATATTCATAAGTATTTCAAGAAAAGTGATAAAATAGTGAAACCACTTTTGTTGGTTTCATCTTATCAATACCTATCTGTTGGTATCATGTTTTTACAATGATACCATACAGAATATGGTCTTGTTCCAAAATCCATCTCTTAGGTAGTTTCTAGACTATAAATCCTAAGGGATTTTCATCCCCTTCTCCAAGGCCATCTCAACCTCCTAAATCCAATCCTCTCTAAAACTACTGAACCTTAATTGGAGTTTATTCAATTGCTTGTTTGCTGAATGGTAGTGGTGATTTTATGCCTTGTTTTGATTGTTCCCTTTTGTTTGTTAACATGTGTTCCCTATCGATGATAGTTGTGATCATATCGGAGAGCAGAAGAAGATGGTTTCTATGGGTTATTATGGTTTTCTAATAAGAAGTCTAGGGACATATTGCCATATTGCTGATCATCAGGCAAGCCACCTTCTTGCTCATAAGCCTTGTCCTACTGTTTTACTTATGCATGTTTTATCTACTGTTTATCAAAACTTCATTGTTTACTATATGTTGATGTATATATGGTAGTGGTTTGGCTCCTCTGAACTATTAAACTTATGTACTATTAAGTACAACCCCCTTGGTGACACCTACTTCTCCCTAGGAGAATAGATGGTGTAATACACCATACCCCTTTGGAGACCCCGATTTTAGCCAAAGACAAGCTAGAGGATGGGAAGACCCCGGAAAAAGTTTTACCAAATGTTTTATGATAAAACCTTGGTGAGGTGGGACCTCCCAAGAGATATTGAAAAAGAAGAAGGTTTTGTTTTACAAAATGCTGAAGGAAATATGGAGGAAAAAGGTTTACAAAAATGCACCCGGTTATTTGCAGTTTTGCTAGAACAATTAACCCGTGTAACCACATTACTCTGGTATGGGACAGGGCTGGATTTGATGTTTGTCTATTCTGGTATAAGATGCCTCGCAACTACTATTGGGGATGAAACTCACTGGAGGGTGGGCCTTCTATGGACCAACGGTCCATGTGAGACATTGACCGGGAGAAGGAACGAAGGGTCTATAGACCTCCGCGCATTACTATGAGCCCCTCATTAAAAGCGCGCATGTGGGACGTGCAATATGCACTCCGGTTGGTCCTCGGTACCCGACGTCCCGGTATTGAGGGGAATAATTCTCATAAGGTAGGCACTTATATTGGAGTCGGCATCCGGATAGTCTTGATCGGTTACTCGACCCACTATCGGTGAAGATCAGGGTAGTGTACCCGGATGGTGTGGGTAAAGTGTACAACCTCTGCAGAGTGTAAATCTATTCGAATAGCCGCGTCCGCAGTCATGGATGGTTGGGAAGGTTGTTGTAGAGCGGTGCTGGTCTTGTTTTCAAAAAGGATTTCGGAAAAGAAATGGCTTTTGAAATGTTTTGACCATGGGATGGTTGAAAAGGATCCCTGTCTTGACCATGGGATGGTCAGAAAGGGATGGAAGGAGTTGGGTCGTGGGACGACCTGAAGACGGGAACAAATGGGTAACCAAGTCCCGATGTTTTCCAAAACTTTTCAAAAAGGTTTCCAAAATGTTTACAAAGGTTTTCAACAAAGATATGCATATGCTATATCAACCAGAGAAACTAATTGAGAAAAGAACTTCTCTTGGAGCCCTCCTACTACCACAGCAATAATGCATATCCTCTTGTTATTACTATTATCTTAAGGTGGTTTGCGAGTACATTCAAAGTACTCACTGGCATTTTCCCTGGCTATTAACTTGGTCAGATATCAAGAAGAGGATGAAGTGGATGACTATGCGAGCTAGGACATTCTCCTAGTGAGTTGCCTGTAGGTTAAGGCATGGATTGGGCTCTACGCTTGATGAAGTTCCGCTGATGATTATTGATGTAGCCATAATGGCATTTATGTAAGTCTTGTAAATTCGGCATGTCTCGGATGTTGTAATGATACTTGTCGGTTATGTGCCACGACTAACTGATCATGGGATCGTGGTTGTATGCATAACAGGGATTCTCGGAGGATTAAATCCAGGGGCCCCACAATGACTCTGGTGGATCCATATGTGGTTTGTGAAAAGAACACACATGCAATGACACTAGCTATGTTTAATGAAAAGAACAGACATGCAATGACACTAGCTGTGGTTAATGAAAAGAACACACATGCAATTACTCTGGTGGATTGATACATTGCAAATGTATCTATAATTTTTTATGCTCCATGCTTGGTTTTGTCTACTTTCTTGTGTTTTGTCCACACTTTGGAGTACTTTTCATATGATTTCTTGGACTAACCTATTAACAAGAGCCATAGTGCCAGTTGCCTGTTTTCTGCTGTTTTTGGTTCCAGGAAAGTCAGAAAATGAATATTCTCGGAATTGGACGAGACAAAAGCCAAAGTGCCTATTTTTCCGGAAGACATCTAATGCCAAAATACGAGACGGAGAAGAGCTGGGGGACGGCCACCCCACCTGGCCACGAGGCCAAGCCTGGCCCGTGCCAGGGGGTGGTCTGGCCGACCCCAAAACCCCCTCGGCCTCTCCTTCCACCAATATATTGCCCTCGGGACCAAAACCCTAAGTACCCGATCAAAAATCCACGAAAGATTCTGTAACCGCCGTCATCTCCATCCCTAGATCGGGAGGGATCTGAAGCTCTTACCGGCACCCTGCCAAAGAGGGGAATTCACCCTGGAGGCCTTCTTCATCATCATGCAAGCCTCCGGTGTGATGCGTGAATAGTTCATCTCTGGACTACGGATCCATGTAGTAGCTAGATGGCTGGTTCTCCTCCTTTGTGCTTTCATGTCTAGATCTTGTGAGCTCCGTTCATGATCAAGATCATCTATTTGTAATTCTGCATGTTGTGTTTGTGGGGATCCGATGGATATTGAGATGCTATTTCAGAATGATTATTGATTCTATAATGTCTTTGTTATTTGTGATCTTGCATGCTTTCCGTTGTTAGTAGCTATCTTGGCCAAGTAGACGCTAGCAACTCCAAGAGTTAGTATTTATGCTCGATAGTGGGTTCATGCCTCTGGTAATCTGGGGAAGTGATAGAAATCTCTAAGGTACTAGATGTGTTTTTGCTACAAGGGAGAAAACAACAATCCTTTGATCATAGAACAATCGTATTGTTTACATTACACGCAATTTGTAAAGCAATAATCTGTTGCTTGCAACTTAATCCTGGAGGGGGTTCAGATGATAACCTGAAGGTGGATTATTAGTCATAGATGTAGTTGGATGGTGGTCTATGTATACTGTTATAATGCCCAATCAAGTTCCAAAGGAGTCAAGATGATTAGTATATGCATGTATTGCTTTCTTGATGTTTGTCAATTGCCCCGTTGTAATTTGTTCACCCAGCATGTTATCTATCTTAAGGAGAGCCACCTCTAGTGAACTATGGATCCCGGTCCTTTCTTTTACATTCAATCTACAAATTGTTTACTGCTTTGTGTTTACTTTCTGCAAACTATTACTTCCTTCCATTCGATACGTTTAATCCTTTGTTTTCAGCAAAACCAGTGAGATTGACAAACTCATCGCAAGTTGGGGCAAAGTTATGTGGTTGTGTTGTGCATGTCTCCATGTTGCTACTAGCACTGGTAGTGTGCCCTGCCAAGGCTCAGCTGGCAACACCTTTGGGGTGTTTCCTTGCTCCTACTGGTTCGATTAAACCTTGGTTTCTTACTGAGGGAAAACTTGCTGATGTGCTCATCATACCTTCCTCTTGGGGTTCCCCAATGAGCTCGATATATTTTGGGCCATCAAGTACTTTTTATGGCACCTTTGCCCGGGAGTCAAGGACATCCTCACAAGGGGAGTCCCTCATAACCAATCTCTTTACTTTGTTATTTTTGTTTTGCTTAGTTTCTTTTGCTTTGTTTGCTTGTTTCTTTATCAGAAACACAAAAAAATTAGTTTTACAAGTTTGCTTTCTTTATTAAAAACACACAAAAAATTAAGTCTCCTTTAGTTGTCACCTCTTCCTTAGCTCACCATGTTGATCCCTAAATTCACCTCGAAAGACCTTTCAATAGGTAGTGGTTCAATAATTGGAAAAGATAATATTGAAGAATTCTTTAATCGTGTTAGTAAACATGAGGATATTGAGGATAGATCCCTTATAGAACTTGCTCCAAATTATGAGATTGCTGCAACTTCTTTAGTTCACATGCTAGAAGCTAGGTTTGTTAACCTCAACCCCTTAATGCAAGTAATGTTTCTTAAGCTTAAAGAAATTGAGGACCCCGAAAAGAGGGATTTTATTCTAGAAACTTTGCTTAAGGAATTCTATGATGGTGCCAAAGAAGCTAGAAAAGTCTTTGAACGTTTCAATATGCTAGGATCATGTGTAGATGATGTTGGTACATGAGAAAAGATGAACAAAACTGAACCTAATGGGGAGGAACCTAAAATACCGATACCTTTTAAACTCGTAGCAATGCATGAAGCCATAGAAAAAGAATCTTGATTGGATTGTTCCTGAAAACCCTTTTGATGAAAATAGTGAACCTAAGAGCATGAAGAGAGGATCCTCTAGGACTTATTTGGATGATATACCTTGCCTTGTTGAATATATTTCTGGTATTGATCTTAATGCTTCTTCATTTGAGAACACTTGATTCTTCTTGCTTCTTATGCCTAAGTTAAAGGCGTTAAAGAAAAGTACTTATTGGGAGATAACCCAAAAGTTTTAGATGAGTATTGGAAGTTATTACTTCAGTAATAACCGCTCCTTATCCTTTTTATTTGCTTTTTGTGCCAAGAGTAACCTCTAATGAGAGAGAAGTAATGATTGGGAAAGTTGCTGTCCCGAAACAGATTTCTGTGCTTCACCGTAAAAATTCGTGTAAAATCTCTGAACGTATTTTTGAGGCTTGAATGTTTATGCTTCTTCCCCAGGTTGTTATCTAACTTTTGTTAGTTCAACACTTTTTGATTTGAGCAAAATAAGGTTTTCGAAAATATTCGTCTTTCCCTGCTGGTCTGTTTTGACAGATTTCTGCCATTTTCTGCATTTGCTTCTTGTTGGTTCCTTTTTGAGTTCTTTTGGGGAATTGAGCTTTTTGAGGGAAGTGCTTCAGTAGCTAGTGTTATGATGGAAGTTTATTTGGTGTTAGAACATAACCTTAAGACCTATTATCTTGAGTGCACTAATGTTGCTAATAAAGATTGTGTGAAGTTTTGTATGAAGGAAAAATTTCAGGTGTATGGAAGGAATTAGTAATGAGATAAAGGATGGACTAAATCTCAAGCTTTGGGATGCCACGCGTGTCACCCCAAGAAATATCCAAGAAGTACAAGCGTCAAAGCTTGGGGATGCCCAAGGCATCCCCGTCTTCATCAATAAAAATCCCAGGTTTCTTCCAAACGCTTCATTTTTATTGTTTCATGCATAGTTGTGTTGTTCTTGGAGCGTCTTATTTTTTGTTTTTGTTTTGGTTTTTCATTTGCTTGGTTTGCTTAGTTTTCTGAATAAATTGGTTGGATCCCCTCTTTCATACATTGGTTTTCAAATAGTTTGGTTTGGTTTGGAAAAGAGTAGGAGAGTTCATGCTTAAGTGGTAAAGAGAGCTTGTTTTTGACTGTGGCCTATGCTTTGTCATGCCATGTTTGATATTTTTTTGGCTTTATGCTTAGTATTCTTTGCTGTAGCATGACTTGTTATAAATAACTGAGATTTCTTAATGTGCCTTGGATGAATCATGCATTGTTTTAGCATATTAAAGCATAGTATAGTGGTATTCTCCTTTGATGCTTTATTTGGGTTGACTTGGCACATGCTCACACCATGTTATGACTATCTCAAGTCACCATAGCCTTTATGATCCTTTAGTTTTCAACTTGTAGTATCACTTTATGCTTTGATCAATGATGTTTTGTCGGTTTGCATGATTATGGCCATTATTGCTCTCTTAGTTTGTCGCTCCCAGTCTTTTGCTAGCCTCCGCAACCAAGTATGAGTTCCACTCATGCATCCAACTCCCTAAACCAAGTTATTCCAAAGAGTCCACCATACCTACCTACTAGCATATGCTATTCCAAGTATATTCATGTTTTTGTTTACCTTCCGAATTAAACTTGTTATGAGAAAACTAGTGATTAAAGCTCTCACGAACTTGATGGCACACTTTACTTTTCTTGCCCTTAATAAACTTGAACCATTATGTTGTCTATGTTGTATATGCTTGCACTTATTTGTTGGGGATTAGCAGAACCATGCTGTCATGGGGAACGCTTTCAATATTGCACTTGGTACTTGTACCTAGTTGATATCATCCTCTTTTGTCTATGGATTTCGTCGGTGTGAAATGAAAGGGGAGCTTGTAAGTCCATGGAGTTATGTATATGTGTTAGAGAAACACCTGGGCCGCTGGTCTAATCCATGCTGACATGGTGGACACCTGCAGCGTAACCATAATGAGCTGTCTATGAAGCATTCTTCTTATAAAAAAAGAGTCCTATATTGAGAAAAAAGAGAAAAAGAAAAAAAAGAGATTATGAAAAGAGGAAAGAGAGAAAAAAGCACCATATTCCCATGGTAAATAAGAAGATTGTTGAGATGCTCGTTGTCTGCTTGCCTTGTCATATTGATATGGGGATTCTTCCGTATCATCAGGCAAGGGGTACCCCGTTGGCGGTTCTCTATGATACACATGTACTTACAATGACAAGAACTTACCGATTACTAAACTTGAGTAGCTGATACATTGCAAATGTATGTATAATTTTTGATGTTCCTTGCTTGGTTTTATCCACTTTCTTGTGTTTTGTTCCAACTTTGGAGTACATTTCATATGATTTCTTGGACTAACCTATTAACAAGACCCACAGTGCCAACTGCCTGTTTTCTACTGTTTTTGGTTCCAGGAAAGTCAGAAAATGAATATTCTCGGAATTGGACGGGACAGAAGCCAAAGTGCCTATTTTTCCGGATGTCATCAAGTGCCAGAATACGAGACGGAGAGGGGCCAAGGGGCCACCACACCACCTGGCCGCGCGACCAGGCCTGGTCCTCGCTAGGGGGTGGTGTGGCCGCTCCCGGCACCCCCTCGGCCTCTCCTTCCGCCTATATATTTCTCTCGGGACGAAATACCTAAGTACCCGATCAAAAATCCACGAAAGAGTCTGTAGCCACCGTCATCTCCATCCCTAGATCGGGAGGGATCTGAAGCTCTTCCCAGCACCCTACCGGAGAGGGGAATTCACCCTGGAGGCCTTCTTCATCACCATGCAATCCTCCAGTGTGATGCGTGAGTAGTTCATCCTTGGACTACGGATCCATGTAGTAGCTAGATGGCTGGTTCTCCTCCTTTGTGCTTTCATGTCTAGGTCTTGTGGGCTCCGTTCATGATCAAGATCATCTATTTGTAATTCTGCATGTTGTGTTTGCGGGGATCCGATGGATATTGAGATGCTATTTTAGATTGATTATTGATTCTATCATGTCTTTGTTATTTGTGATCTTGCATGCTTTTCGTTGTTAGTAGCTATCTTGGCCAAGTAGATGCTAGCAACTCCAAGAGTTAGTATTTATGCTCGATAGTGGGTTCATGCCTCTGGTAATCTAGGGAAGTGATAGAAATCTCTAAGGTACTAGATGTGTTGTTGCTACTAGGGAGAAAACAACAATCCTTTGTTCATAGAACAATCGTATTGTTTACATTACACGCAGTTCCTAAAGCAATAATCTGTTGCTTGCAACTTAATACTGGAAGGGGTTCTTATGATAACCTGAAGGTGGATTATTAGTCATAGATGTAGTTGGATGGCGGTCTATGTATTATGTTGTAATGCCCAGTCAAGTCTCAAAGGAGTCAAGATAATTAGTATATGCATGTATTTCTTTCTCGGTGTTTGTCAATTGCCCCGCAGTAATTTGTTCACCCAGCATGTTATCTATCTTAAGGAGAGCCACCTCTAGTGAACTATGGATCCCGGTCCTTGTCTTTTATATTAAATCTACAATCTTTTACTGCTTTGTGTTTACTTTCTGCAAACTTTTACTTCTTTCCATTCGATACATTTAATCCTTTGTTTTCCGCAAAACACGGTGAGATTGACAACCTCATCGCAAGTTGGGGACAAAGTTCTGTGGTTGTGTTGTGCAGGTCTCCACGTTGCTACTAGCACCGGTAGTGTGCCCTGCCAAAGCTCAGCTAGTAACACCTTTGGGGTGTTTCCTTGATCCTACTGGTTCGATTAAACCTTGGTTTCATAACTGAGGGAAACTTGCTGCTGTGCTCATCATACCTTCCTCTTGGGGTTCCCAACGAGCTCTACATCATCATTCCTCCAGCACTTTTTTGGGTGCCATACACAGAGCCATCAAGCATTTTTCTGGCGCCGTTGCCGGAGAGTCAAGGACATCTTCACAAGGGGAGTCCCTCATAAACAATCTCTTTACTTTGTTATTTTTGTTTTGCTTAGTTTCTTTTTTCTTTGTTTGCTTGTTGTATTATTCAAAAAAACACAAAAAAATAGTTTTACTAGTTTGCTTTCTTATTTGAAAACCCAAAAAAATGACTACTCTTGAAAACACTAAGTTGTGTGACTTCACTAGCACCAACAACAATGATTTTATGAGCACACCTATTGCTCCACCTGTGCGTGAAGATACTTTCTTTGAGATAAAACCTGCTTTGCTCAATCTTGTTATAAGAGAACAATTTTCTAGTATTGGTAATGAAGATGCTGCTTCCCATCTAAATAACTTTGTTGAACTTTGTGAGATGCAAAAGCATAGGGATATAGATGGTGATATTATTAAACTGAAATTGTTTCCTTTCTCTTTGAGAGGAAAAGCTAAAGAATGGTTGAATTCCTTAACTAGGAATAGTATTGATTCTTGGACTAAGTGCAAAGATGCTTTTATTGGAAAATACTATCCTCCTGCTAAGATTATATCCATGAGAAGTGAAATAATGAAGTTTAAACAACTTGATAATGAGCATGTTGCTCAAGCTTGGGAAAGAATGAAATCTTTGGTAAAGAATTGTCCCACTCATGGACTGAGTGTTTGGATGATCATCCAAACTTTTTATGCAGGATTTAACTATTCTTCAAGGAACCTATTGGACTCTGTTGCTGGAGGTACCTTTATGACCATCACTTTGGGTCCTGCAACAAAACTTATGGACAATATGATGGTTAATTATTCTGAATGGCATACTGAGAGAGCTCCACAAGGTAGGAAGGTAAATTCTGTTGAGGAAACCTCCTCCTTGAGTGATAAGATTGATATTATTATGTCTATGCTTGTTAATGAGAAAGCCCATATTGATCCAAATAATGTTCCTTTAGCCTCCTTGGTTACTCAAGAAGAGCAAGTTGATATGAACTTCATAAGAAATAACAATTTTGGCAACAATGCTTATGGTAATAACAATTATAGGCCCTACCCTCCTAATAATACTTATGGCTATAATGGTAAACCTGGATTATCTAGTGAAGGAAGAATTTTAGGAGTTGAAAGAGCCACTAAAAACTTCATGCAAATGCAATATGAGCAAAATAAACTATTCACTAAAACTATGGAGGAACAATCTATCATTTTGAAGAACATTAGCCATCAACTTGAGAGTTTAAATAGCGAAATTCCTAGTTTACAATTGAAACTCTCTAATGCTAAAAGAAATATATCATCTTTGTCTGAAGCTCAATCTTGATTGATTAATAAAATGGCTGCTA
Source organism: Avena insularis (assembly GCA_023614405.1). Classification (NCBI taxonomy): domain Eukaryota; kingdom Viridiplantae; phylum Streptophyta; class Magnoliopsida; order Poales; family Poaceae; genus Avena; species Avena insularis. The sequence goes on from CM042684.1 coordinate 110,371,358, forward strand.
AACCTGGAACTAATGAGAATCCCTCTGCAGCTACTAATGCTATACAAGTAAGAATTGATGAAAATGTTAGACTATTAGCTGAATTACATGCTAAGTGGGAAAGAGAAGATGAAATTGCTAGAAACATTAGTGTTTCTACTATCACTACCACTAGTGTTGAGGCTAGTAATAGTTCTACTCATTTAGATGATAAAATTGATTTTGATCTTGATGGTTGCAATATCTCTGAAGTTATTAAGTTCCCACAAAAGCTTTCTAAAAGTCCTAATGCTAGTGCTATGAACATGGCTTTTACAAAACACATTACTGATGCTCTCATAAAGATTAAAGAAGAAAAGATGAAACATAAAGCTTCTATTCCTATTAAATAATAAGATGGTTGGGAACCCATCATTAATATGAAAGTGAATGACTTTGATTTCAAAGCTTTATGTGATCTTGATAATAGTGTTTCTATTATGCCTAGAAGGATTTATGATATGCTTGATTTGCCTCCTCTTGAAGATTGTTATTTGAATGTCCCACTTGATGGTAATGCTAAAAAGAAACTCATGGGGAGTCTTAATGATGTTCTTATTATGGTTAACAATGCCTATGTCCCCATTGATTTCTATGTTTTGGATGTTGAATAGAATGCTTCTTATCCTATTACTTTGGGAAGACCTTTTCTTATAACTGTTGGTGCCATCATTGATATGAAAGAAGGCACCATTAAATACCAACTCCCACTCAAGAAAGGTATAGAACACTTCCCTAAAAAGAGAGAAAAGATTTCTTTTGATTCACCTATGAAAACGAAATTTGGTCTTAATGCTTCTTCATTTGAGAACACTTGATTCTTTCTTTGCTTCTTATGCCTAACTTAAAGGCGTAAAAAGAAAAGTACTTATTGGGAGATAACCCAAGAGTTTTAGATGAGTCTTGGAAGTTATTACTTCAGTAATAACCTCTCCTTATCCTTTTTATTTGCTTTTTGTGCCAAGAGTAACCTCTAATGAGAGTGAAGTAATGATTGGGAAAGTTGTTGTCCCGAAACAGATTTATGTGCTTCACCATAAACATTCGTGTAAAATCTCTGAACGTCTTTTTGAGGCGTGAATTTTTGTTCTTCTGCCCCAGGTTGTTATCTAACTTTAGTTAGTTCAACACTTTTTTATTTGAGCAACATAAGGTCTTCGAAAAAATTCGTCTTTACCTGCTGGTCTATTTTGACAGATTCTGCCATTTTCTGCATTTGCTTCTTGTTGGTTCCTTTTTGAGTTCTTTTGGGGAATTGGGCTTTTTGAGGGAAGTGCTACAGTAGCTAGTGTTCTAATGGAAGTTTATTTGGTGTTAGAACTGAACCTTAAGACTTATTTATCTTGAGTGCACTAATGTTGCTAATAAAGATTGTGTGAAGTTTTGTATGAAGGAAAAATTTCAGGTGTATGGAAGGAATGAGTAATGAGATGAAGGATGGAATAAAGCTCAATCTTGGGGATGCCATGCGTGTCACCCCGAGAAATATCCAATAATTACAAGCGTCAAAGCTTGGGGATGCCCAAGGCATCCCCTTCTTCATCAATAAAAATCCCAGGTTTCTTCCAAACGCTTCATTATTATTGTTTCATGCATAGTTGTGTTGTTCTTGGAGCGTCTTCTTTTTATTTTTCGTTTTAGTTTTTCGTTTGCTTTGGTTTTCTTAGTTTTCTGAATAAATTGGTTGGACCCCCTCTTTCATACTTTGGTTGGCAAGTAGTTTGTTTTGGTTTGGAAAAGAGTAGGAAATTTCATGCTTTTGTGGTAAAAAGAGCTCGTTTTTTACTATGGCCTATGCTTTGTCATGCCATGCTTGATATTGTTTTGGCTTTATGCTTAGTATTCTTTGATGTAGCATGACTTGTTATAAACAATTGAGATTGCTTAATGTGCCTTGGATGAATCATGTGTTGTTTTAGCATATTAAAGCATAATATAGTGGTATTCTCCTTTGATGCTTTATTTGGGTTGACTTGGCACATGCTCACACCATGTTAGGACTATCTCAAGTCACCTTAGCCTTTATGATCCTTTAGTTTTCAACTTGTAGTATCACTTTATGCTTTGATCAATGATGTTTTGTCGCTCTGCATGATTATGGCCATTATTGCTCTCTTAGTTTGTCGCCCCTAGTCTTTTGCTAGCCTCCACAACAAAGTATGAGTTCCACTCATGCATCCAACTCCCTAAACCAAGTTATTCCAAAGAGTCCACCATACCTACCTACTAGCTTATGCTATTCCAAGTATATTCATGCTTTTGTTTACCTTCCAAATTAAACTTGTTATGAGAAAACTAGTGATTAAAGCTATCACGAACTTGATGGCACACTTTACTTTTCTTGCCCTTAATAAACTTGAACCATTGTGTCTTCTATGTTGTATATGCTTGCACTTATTTGTTGGGAATTAGCAGAACCATGCTTTCATGGGGAACGCTTTCAACATTGCACTTGGTACTTGTACCTAGTTGATATCGTGCTCTTTTGTATATAGATGTCGTCGGTGTGAAATGAAAGGGGAACTTGTAAGTCCATGGAGTTATGTATATGTGTTAGAGAAACGCCTGGGCCACTGGTCTAATCCATGCTGACATGGTGGAAACCTGCAGCGTAACCATAATGAGTTGTCTATGAAGCATTCTTCTTATAAAAAAAGAGTCCTATATTGAGAAAAAAAAAGAGAAAAGGAAAAAAAGAGATACTATGAAAAGAGGAAAGAGAGAAAAAGCACCATATTCCCATGGTAAATAAGAAGAATGCTGAGATGCTCGTTGTCTGCTTGCCTTGTCATTTTGATATGGGGATTCTTCCGTATCATCTGACAAGGGGTACCCCGTTGGCGGTTCTCTATGATACACATGTACTTACAATGACAAGAACTTACCGGTGACTAAACTTGAGTAGCATGAGGAGCGGCCCTCGTATACAAGGGACATGAGATTTCTGACTTATACTTCGCTAAGCATATACACCATAGTTTGTTCACTTTAACCTTAATCACTTCAAGATGCTTATGATAGGGGCAATGAGAGCTGAAAGCTATAAGTACCATAATTTTTGGAAGCTCTTTATGAGACTTGAATCCCTGCTTCTTTTTACAAAGGCCTTTCTTCCACCATTATATTGAGTCTCCACCTTCTATATTTATGCACCTACTTTGAGAGCATAGTGGCCATTCTTAGTTCGGTGTGCATTGTCCCAAGACTAGTTGATTGATGCATACTTTGATATTTCTTGTTTTTAACTATTGTATCTAGTCACTCTTATGAACTTTGAAGGTGTCCTATGCATTTATATTTGCTACTCTATTGAGGGACAAGCTGAATATTATTATGCTATATTTTCTTTATGCGAAACAAGCAAACGTCTTGCAAAGCATTGTTATTCATGAATCTTTTGTTTGTGCCTTTTCATGTTGCATCATAGTTTCTTTGCTTATTGCTAGAACTTTGTCTTTCATGTTATGATTGAAGTACTATGATACCAGCTTTGAATGTTTTACAAATACTTTGATCAAGTCTTTGATGGTGCATGTCATCTCAAAAATTATTCTTTCTTTTTAGCACTTACCTACTCGAGGACGAGCAGGAGTTAAGCTTGGGAATGTTGATACATTGCAAATGTATCTATAATTTTTGATGTTCCATGCTTGGTTTTATCCACTTTCTTGTGTTCTATTCCAACTTTGGAGTACTTTTCATATGATTTCTTGGACTAACCTATTAACAACAACCACAGTGCCAGCTGCTTGTTTTCGACTGTTTTTGGTTCGAGGAAAGTCAGAAAATGAATATTCTCGGAATTGGACAGGACAAAAGCCAAAGTGCCTATTTTTCCGGATGTCATCAAGTGCCAAAATATGAGACAGAGAGGGGCCAGGGGCCACCACACCACCTGGCCACGTGGCCATGCCTGGTCCTCGCTAGGGGGTGGTGTGGCCGCTCCCGGCACCCCCTCGGCCTCTCCTTCTGCCTATATATTGCCCTCGGGACGAAAACCCTAAGTACCCGATCAAAAATCCACGAAAGAGTCTGTAGCCGCCATCATCTCCATCCCTAGATCGGGAGGGATCTGAAGCTCTTCCCGGCACCACGCGGAGAGGAATTCACCACAGGCCTTCTTCATCACCATGCAAGCCTCTGGTGTGATGCATGAGTAGTTCATCCTTGGACTACGGATCCATGTAGTAGCTAGATGGCTGGTTCTCCTCCTTTGTACTTTCATGTCTAGATCTTGTGAGCTCTATTCATGATTAAGATCATCTATTTGTAATTATGCATGTTGTGTTTGCGGGGATCCGATAGATATTGAGATGCTATTTCAGATTGATTGTTGATTCTATGATGTCTTTGTTATTTGTGATCTTGCATGCTTTTCATTGTTATTAGCTATCTTGGCCAAGTAGATGCTAGCAACTCCAAGAGTTAGTATTTATGCTCGATAGTGGGTTCATGCCTCTGGTAATCTGGGAAGCGACAGAAATATCTAAGGTACTAGATGTGCTATTGCTACTAGGGAGAAAACAACAATCCTTTGTTCATAGAACAATCGTATTTTTTACTTTACACGCAGTTCGTAAAGCAATAATCTGTTGCTTGCAACTTAATACTGGAAGGGGTTCGGATGATAAACTTAAGGTGGATTATTAGTCATAGATGCAGTTAGATGGCGGTCTATGTATTATGTTGTAATGCCCAATCAAGTCTCAAAGGAGTCAAGATGATTAATATATGCATATATTGCTTTCTCGGTGTTTGTCAATTGCCCCGCTGTAATTTGTTCACCCAGCATGTTATCTATCTTAAGGAGAGCCACCTCTAGTGAACTATGGATCCAGGTCCTTGTCTTTTATATTCAATCTACAATCTTTTACTGCTTTGTGTTTACTTTCTGCAAACTTTTACTTCTTTCCATTCAATACGTTTAATCCTTTGTTTTCCGCAAAACACAGTGAGATTGACAACCTCATCGCAAGTTGGGGACAAAGTTCTGGGGTTGTGTTGTGCAGGTCTCCACGTTGCTACTAGCACCGGTAGTGTGCCCTGCCAAAGCTCAGCTAGTAACACCTTTGGGGTGTTTCCTTGCTCCTACTGGTTCGATTAAACCTTGGTTTCATAACTGAGGGAAACTTGTTGCTATGCTCATCATACCTTCCTCTTGGGGTTCCCAACGAGCTCTACATCATCATTGCTCCAGCACTTTTCTGGGCGCCATACACAGAGACATCTGTAGCATGAGGAGTGGCCCTCGTATTCAAGGGACATGAGATTCCTAACTTATACTTCGTCAAGCATGTACACCATAGTTTGTTCACTTTAACCTTAATCACTTCAAGATGCTTATGATAGGGGCAATGAGAGCTGAAAGCTATTAAGTACCATAATTTTTGTAAGCTCTTTATGAAACTTGAATCTCTACTTCCTTCTTTGAAGGCTTTTCTTCCACCATTATATTGAGTCTCCACCTTCTATCTTTATGCACTTACTTTGAGAGCATAGTGGCCATTCTTAGTTCTATGTGCATTGTCCCAAGACTAGTTGATTGATGTATACCTTGATATTGCTTGTTTTAAACTATTTGTATCTAGTCACTCTTATGAACTTTGAAGGTGTCCTATGCATTTATATTTGCTACTCTATGAGGGACAAGTTGAATGCCATTATGTTATGATTTCTTTATGTGAAACAAACAAACGTCTTGCAAAGCATTATTATTCATGAATCTTTTGTTTGTGCCTTTTCATGTTGCAACATAGTTTCTTTGTCTTATTGCTAGAACTTTGTCTTTCATGTTATGATTGAAGTACTATGATCCCAGCTTTGAATGTTTTACAAATACTTTGATCAAGTTTATGATGGTCCATGTCACCTCAAACATTATTCTTTCTTTTTATGACTTACCTACTAGAGGACGAGCAGGAGTTAAGCTTGGGGATGTTGATACATTGTAAATGTATCTATAATTTTTGGTGCTCCATGCTTGGTTTTATCTACTTTCTTGGGTTTTGTCCACACTTTGGAGTACTTTTCATATGATTTCTTGGACTAACCTATTAACAACAGCCACAGTGCCAGCTGCTTGTTTTCTACTGTTTTTGGTTCCAGGAAAGTCAGAAAATGAATATTCTCGGAACTGGACGGGACAAAAGCCAAAGTGCCTATTTTTCGGAAGACATTTGATGCCAGAATACGAGACGGGGAAGAGCTGGGGGCCGGACACACCACCTGGCCACGCGGCCAGACCTGGCCCGTGCCAGGGGGTGGTCTGGCCGACCCCAAAACCCCCTCGGCCTCTCCTTTCGCCTATATATTGCCCTAGGGTCCAAAATCCTAGGTACCGATCAAAAATCCACGAAAGAGTCTATAGCCGCCGTCATCTCCACCCCTAGATTAGGAGGGATCTGAAGCACTTCCCGGCACCCTGTCGGAGAGGGGAATTCAACCTAGAGGCCTTCATCATCATCATGCAAGCCTCCGGTGTGATGCGTGAGTAGTTCATCTCTAGACTACGGGTCCATGTAGTAGCTAGATGGTTGGTTCTCCTGCTTTGTGCTTTCATGTCTAGATCTTGTGAGCTCCGTTCATGATCAAGATCATATATTTGTAATTCTGCATGTTGTGTTTGTGGGGATCTGATGGATATTCAGATGCTATTTCAGAATGATTATTGATTCTATCATGTCCTTGTTATTTGTGATCTTGCATGCTTTCAGTTGTTAGTAGCTATCTTGTCCAAGTAGATGCTAGCAACTCCAAGAGTTAGTATTTATGCTCGGTAGTGGGTTCATGCCTCTAGTAATCTGGGGAAGTGACAGAAATATCTAAGGTACTAGATGTGCTATTGCTACTAGGGAGAAAACAACAATACTTTGTTCATAGAACAATCGTATTGTTTACATTACATGCAATTCGTAAAGCAATAATCTGTTGCTTGCAACTTAATACTGGAGGGGGTTCGGATGATAACCTTAAGGTGGATAATTAGTCATAGATGCAGTTGGATGGCGGTCTATGTATAATGTTGTAATGCCCAATCAAGTTCCAAAGGAGTCAAGATGATTAGTATATGCATGTATTGCTTTCTCGATGTTTGTCAATTGCCCCGCTGTAATTTGTTCACCCAGCATGTTATCTATCTTAAGGAGAGGCACCTCTAGTGAACTATGGATCCTGGTCCTTTCTTTACCATTCGATCAACACACTATTTACTTCTTTGTGTTTACTTTCTGGAAACTATTACTTCCTTCCATTTGATACGTTTAATCCTTTGTTTTCAGTAAAACCGGTGAGATTGACAACCTCATCAAAAGTTTGGGGAAAAGTTCTATGGTTGTGTTGTGCAGGTCTCCACGTTGCTACTAGCACCGGTAGTGCGCCCTGCCAATGCTCAGCTAGTAACACCTTTGGGGTGTTTCCTTGCTCCTACTGGTTCGATTAAACCTTGGTTTCTTACTGAGGGAAAACTTGCTGCTGTGCTCATGATACCTTCCTCTTGGGGTTCCCCAACGAGCTCGATATATTTTGAGCCATCATGGATCCATATGTGGTTTGTAAAAAGAACACACATGCAATGACACTGGTGGATCCATGTGGTTTTGTGAAAAGAACAGACATGTAATGACTCTAGCTGTGGTTAATGAAAAGAACACACATGCAATGACACTGGTGGATCCATATGTAGTCTGTGAAAAGAACACACATGCAATGAACTCTAGTGGATCAATATGTTGTCTTTGAAAAGAACAGACATGCAATGACACTAGTTGTGGTTAATGAAAAGAACAGACATGCAATGAATCTATTGGATCCGTATGTGGTTTGTGAAAACAACACACATGTAATGACACTAGCTGTGGTTAATGAAAAGAATAGACATGCAATGACACTAGCTGTGGTTAATGAAAAGAACATACATGCAATGACTCTGGTGGATCCATATGTGGTTTGTGAAAAGAACACACATGCAATGAATCCAGTTGTGGATAATGAAAAGAACACACATGCAATGGCACTGGTGGATCCATGTAGTTTGTGAAAAGAGCAGACATGCAATGACTCTTGCTGTGGTTAATGAAAAGAACGCACACGCAATGACACTGGTGGACACATATGTGGTTTGTGAAACGAACACACATGCAATGACTCTAGCTGTGGTTAATGAAAATAACACACATGCAATGACACGGGTGGATCCATATGTGGTTTGTGAAAAGACCACACATGATATGACACTGCTGGATCCATATGTGGTTTGTGAAAAGAATAGACATTCAATGACACTAGTTCTGGTTAATGAAAAGAACAGACATGCAATGACTCTGGTGGATCCATATGTGGTTTGTGAATAGAATAGACATGCAATGACTCTAGCTGTGGTTAATGAAAAGAACACACATGCAATGACACTAGTGGATCCATATATGGTTTGTGAAAAGAACACACATGAAATGACTCTAGATGTGGTTAATGAAAAAACAAACATGCAATGACACTCGTGGATCCATATGTGGTTCGTGAAAAAAACACACATGCAATGACTATAGTTGTGGTTTATTAAAAGAACACACATGCAATGACACTGGTGGATCCATGTGGTTTGTGAAAAGAACAGACATGCAATGAGTCTAGCTGTGGTTAATGAAAAGAACACACATGCAATGACACTGGTGGATCCATATGTGGTTTGTGAAAAGAACACACATGCAATGAACTCTGGTGGATCCATATGTGGTCTATGAAAATAACATACATGCAATGCCACTAGTTGTGGTTAATGAAAAGAACAAACATGCAATGACTCTGGTGGATCCATATGTGGTTTGTGAAAAGAACAGACATGCAATGACTCTAGCTGTAGTTAATGAAAAGAACAGACATGCAATGACTCTGGTGGATCCAAATGTGGTTTGTGAAAAGAACATACATGCAATGACTCTAGCTATGGTTAATGAAAAGAACACACATGCAATGACACTGGTGGATCCATGTGGTTTGTGAAAAGAACAGACATGCAATGACTCTCGCTATGGTTAATAAAAAAACACACATGCAATGACACTAGTGGAGCTATATGTGGTTTGTGAAAAGAACACACATGCATTGACTCTAGCTGTGGTTAGTGTAAACAACACACATACAATGGCACTGGTGGATCCATATGGGGTTAGTGAAAAGAACACACATGCAATGACTGGTGGATCCATATGTGGTTTGTGAAAAGAACTGACAGGCAATGACACTAGTTGTAACATCCCAAAACTTTAATCCAAGCTTATCAAGATCCAAATCATCAAAATTAGGGTTAACAAAAACTTTTCCAAATTGAAAAAAAATCATTCATGTGTATGTGCATTTAATTTAGGATTTGATTTGAATTGCCATGGTTCTATGATCCATTGCTGGTAAAATGTTTCTTAGGTGATTTAAACATCATCTACATCATTTCCCACACTTTTACTAAAAAAATCAAAGAAAAAACAATTAAAAAGGAGGAATGGTCATTTTGGCCATTTTAATCCACTACACTACTTTGAGTGTTCCTACCACTCATTTCTTAACAGAAACATGTGTGGATATTTACACCCCTTGATAGTACACATAATGAGGTACCAAGGCCCACCTTGTGATCTGCAAAAATCTTTCAAATGCTAATTTTCAATGACAGTTCAAAATTGAATCTATATCATATGGGAAGATCCCACTTTTTTAAACACCATGCAAACAAGCTCCACTTTCAAAATCCTTGCAACCAGATACTACCTAGCACTAGTGTAGATCACCCAAAAATTTTGAAACCAAAATTCAAAAATTTATTTCTTGCGGCCATTTAATCAAACACTTGGCAGGCAAGAATCTAACTCTAAAACTAGCTTCTTTGCATGTGGTTTTGCCCCCATTTGATCCCCATTTAATCCCTCTCTCCCCTCTTGATCTAACCAGGCCCTTAGAACCCCTCTCCCTTGTCCCTAGCAACCATGCCATGCCAACCCGAGCACCTAGTCGCTGGCCAAACCTTGCCCCGTTGTAGCAAACCACTTCCCCCTCTCTCGCCATGTCTAGCAGGTAGCCAGGAGCTCATCGCCACCCTCTGTCCCCTGCCCGAGCCAAGCCCCGCCATGGACCACCGAGGAGAGCACGTGCCCAGTGCCACCACACCATGCCGAGCACGCGCCAGAGCACCGCATCCGGCACGTGTGATTAGACCGCCCCTCGACCGCAGCCCGCGTTCATCGCTCCGCCTTGACCCAGGGAACACGACGGACACCCCCGTTCGCTGCCCAACGCGCGTGATACCACCGCCCCTAAGCTTCCTAGAGCACCGCCAGGAGACCACCTGTCGATCGCCACCCTCCGCCATGCCTCTAGCCGGCCGTAGCCATGTCGCCACCATCGCCTGCCCATCCCGCTCGGTCTCACCGTCGGGCCTATAAAAGGAGGCCACCCCCAGCCGTTTGAAGTACACCTACTCACTCCCAACCTCTCAATGAACCTCACCCACCTCTAGCCGACGGTGCTCGAGATCTGCCTCGCCGGAATTGGAGACGGAGCAGCCGCAGCAGGAGGAGAAGGGCGCCTGCGATTTAGGGCACCCCAAGCTCCGCCCCAACCGCGCCTCGCCTTGTCGTTGTCTTCCAGTTCATTTGCCCGCCTCGCCGACCTTGCTGGAGCCCTGTACCTCCCCGATAGACCCCCACCGAGCCGCTAGGGTTCGAGCTCACCGGTGACCTGTTCGTCATCGACGACGACCCCCAGCCGTAGATCCCAGTTCTAATCCTACGGCCCACAGCGCGCGTACCGTTTCACGTATTAAGAGCCACTGACCAGCGGGACCCCCCTGTCAGCTGAGCCCCGTGCCGTGGAGCGCCATTGGGTCGGCCCATGTTCGTTCCCGCGCTAGCCCAGCCATTCAAATTTGGATTTTTCTTTTTAGTTTAAATCTAGTTTATGTCCCCTAGTTTGAAAATCAATTTAGAGAGATTCATAAATCCAAATTGCATTAAACCAATTTTTTCTAAAAGGTATTTAAATGATCTATCCAAGACCGTTGGATTTAATTAAATATAATTTATAGATCTCTCCTAATAAAAATAACAAAACAGAAGCATTTGCACCTTGCAACATTTTTATAAAATTAACCAAGTTAGCTTTTGAGTTGATTCCAACTCTCAAAAATCACATTTCACCATATCTATCTAAATATGTAATAATATTAAGGTTTACATGCAGTGACTTTGGACTAGTACAAAATAATGCTATATAGGCATTTCTAGTCACTTTAAATCATTAAATAATGAACTTAAACCAAAGTAATTATGATCCAACCTTTAAATCTCATTCCCACATGTTAGAATATGTGGTGATGACATGTTTCCATATGATCCCATAATTTAAATGGTGAATATTAAATCTTAGTTAATATTTCAATGAGTAGAAATTACTTTTCTAGAATAAAAAGGAGGAAACTATTGAATTAAACTTGTGATTCTTGTGATGATAATAGATCATCAAATATGTGTCTTAGGATGCTAATTAGAATAGTTAAGTATGGTTTGGTGATTGTGTGCTCTGTATGTATTTATAGACGATAGTACTGACCAAGTCTACGAGGAGGAGGAGTTCTACCAAGAAGAAGAAGAAGAAGAAAACTTCAACCACTACACCAACTAAGGCAAGCTAGCCTTATCCAAGTTAACCCTTGCAAGTAGTACTTGCAAGCCACCATTAACAGTGCAAGCTACTATTAGAAAGCTAGGATTGAACTAGATGGCTTAGCAAAGATGCTTAGGGCATGCTTTGATTATACCACTTTGACTAGTATTTACCCCAAGTATTATTTTCAAGCTCTACTTCCTTTACTTTACCCAAAGTTCTTTACTTGTTTTGAAGGTAGCATAAAAAGTATAAAACTTGACCTATTTAGATAACTTTAGATGTCATTCTATGGCATGAGATTGAACCCATCACTTCCACCTTAGTGAACACTCTTAACTTAGTAGTTTAGAGTAGATCAAAAACTTGAGTCACTTTAGATGGGAACAATGGGTGAAAATAAATTGTGAAAACCTTGGAATGATGAGTCATTCTATTGAGATGTTTTGACAAGTGTTGAGAAACACAAATGGTTTATGATGAGGAAAATGTTGAGGCATGAGCCTTAACCCTTTTATAAAACTGATGGTTGGATTCGAATGCGATACCATTCCAAATTTACCGTACAACCACATTACCTGAATTGGGTAAGGCTTAGCTGGAAATTTATATGCATTAGTATTAGTTCCCTCGCGGGAGAGGTTTGAGCTGAGGCTACCTCTCATGATGTCCCCCTATGCAGTGCCCAAGATGACTGATGGTCATGGTTGGGAGGCCATGATCATAGGAGAGGTGCTGATACTAGGGTGTGTAAAGTGAAGGTTATGTTTGATTATCTGCATAATAAGTATGATGATTCAGGGTTATCCCTGACAGATGTATCGAATCTTGTGGTGAAAGTGTACCACCTCTGTAGAGTGTCAAACTATTCGAATAGCCGCGTCCGCGGTTATGGACAGTTGGAATGGCCATACTGTTTCGTTGTCAGATGTTTTTTTTTAAATAACTTGAAGTGAATGATGAATCTTGACTTGACCACAACAGGGTTGTGTTTATGACAATAGCTTCCCAACTTAAGTGATTCTAGAACTTTACTTTATCTTTCTTTGCTTCAGAACTCAGCTTAGGTTTCAAACTTAACTTTATAGTTAAACTTAGATTTAGCATTTTAACTTAGTAGTATACTACTTGTTAGTGTTAGTTTGCGAGTATTTAAAGAGTACTCATGGCTTTTGTCCATGGCTATTCTCATGGACAGACTATGAAGCAGACTATCAAGATGATGGCCAGCAGGACGGCTATGATAACTAGGACTATCTGCCTTCGTCAGCATTGCCTGTGTCCCTGAAGATGGACCCCACCGCTACGCTTATCTTTCATTTCCGCTGCTTGTTGTATTAAAGACTGGATCACGAGATCCTTATTTGTGTAAGACCTTATGTATGGTTTGTAATGGATGATGTACTATGATATCCAATCCGTTATGTCTCGCAAAAATGGTAATCCTGGGATTGCGAGGTATGGCATAACGGGCATCTGGGATTAAAAATCCGGATGTTGACAAGTTGGTATCAGAGCCATCCTGACCATAGGAGACCCTAGATAGAATGGACGTCCGAACAAAAAAAATTTAGTTTCAAAACCAAAGTGAGTATTTACGAAAAACTATCTCTTCTCTTATCCTTGTGAACTCATTCTTTCTCAAGAAAATTCATGCTCCTCAAAATTCTTACATTACTACTTAAAACTTGACACACTTGATCACTTCACTAATTTCCTCATCCTTAATTCTTGTAGATGGAGATTCAGTTCAGCAAGTTCTACCAGTTGGGAAACGGAGGTCAGCTGATCTTCGAGAGGGATCTGGATTCACTATCGGAGTTCTTGGGACGCCCACATTCGGAGTTTCTTGGAGCTCAACTTCCAGGACCCCCCGGAGGAGACCTCCAGTGGCTAGTCACCGCAGATCTTAGAGAAAGCATCAAAGCACCAACTTCCAGGGGAATTCAGTTCTCCGTGAGAGAGAACAACTGGCTAGATGGATTAGCCAGGGAAATGCATGAAGCTCTCGCACGTCTATGTGCCCTCAGCGTCAACAAGATCCAAGGAACCCGTTTTGCTCACTATGCAAGACGTGACTTCATGGGAATGCCGATGGAGATGCCAAGTCACCCAGAGTTGAGGCATCAAGTGGAGAATCTTGACTTCTTGCTTCACGACAGACAGCAGGAACTGGACAATGCCAGGGAGTTAGCCAACCAGAACCGTGCCATTACCGACCAGAAGGCCCAGACTTTCGCACTGCTCGTCCAGGACCGCTCGTCTCTTTGCCGCCAGCGTGCCAAGAAGGATCGCACCATCGCCTGTCTTCTCAAGAAGGTGGCCGACCTCAAGAAGACCATCAAGGATCTGGAATCTCAGCTTGCTGCCAAGGAAGAAGAAGATGAGGGTGAAGACATCCAGGGAGACAAGGATTATTACCTCAGCAACGATGATGACTTTCTGGAGGAGGATGCTGTGGACTTCTACATTGACGATGAGGACTCCGACTTCATCGACGATGAGTAGATGCACTAGAGAACTGTCGTAGCATGAGTTGTATCGGTCCCACTGTATCGTAGATTGCAGAATAGTTCTTAGAACCATCTGCTTTCCTTTGTTTGTTGTGGTGTGTGTTGTATCGTGTGCTTGCTTGCACGAATGAAAATGAAGTTAGTTGAAAAACCTGAGTCTAACTCAAAGTTTTAGCTTTGAAAACCCCAAAACCATCACCATGAACCTTAGAATTTCCCTCTTACCCCTATATCTATCTCAATCTTCAGATGACTCGTGGAAACCAAGGAGGGAGCAGCTCGTCGCAAGACCCAATGCTGCAGATCTTGCAGAATCTCATCGCAGACCGTGAAGCAAGCAGGGCTGAGCGCCAAGCCAACTTAGCAACATTGCAGCAGATCGCCCAAATGGCTCTCAATAACCAAGGGCATGGAAATCAGGATCACCATGGATCCAAACTCAAAAAATTTCAGAATACCAATCCCCCAATCTTCAACCAATCTGAAAACCCATTAGATGCTGACGGCTGGTTACAGACCATGGAAAACAACCTTGAAGTTGTAGGAGTTGATGAAAATGAGAAAGTTCTCTTCGCCACCCACTATTTGGCGGGAGATGCAAGAGCTTGGTGAAATAGTATCCGCAATAAGAACCATGGTCAAGTGATGACATGGGAAGCATTCAAAGTCAAGTTCAGTCGCACTCACGTGCCGCAAGGTTTAGTCAACAGGATGAGAGATGAATTCCGCGAATTAAAGCAGGGAAGAATGACTATGGTGGAGTACCGTGACAGATTCCTGTCACTTGCCAGATATGCACCCGATGAAATCAACACGGAGGCCAAGAAGAAGGAGAGATTCTTGAACGGACTGCATGATGAGATGCAGACTGTCCTCGTCAACATCCATTTTCAGGATCTCGAAGAGCTAGTCGACTCTGCCATTCAGATGGAAGGGAAGATTAACCAGGCAAACGACAACCGCAAGCATCGTATGATGCAGCAGTCTGGATCCAGCAGTCTGGATCCAGCAGTCACCAGAAGTACTGTCCCAACCCCTCACCAGGGTATGCACCAAGGAACAACCGACCCCCAATGTCTCGCCCAAGTTACCCCAACCGTAGCGGAGGCAATGTGAAGTCCAGAGGAAACAATCACAACTCCGGCAATGCCAACAATTTCAACCGTGCACCTCCCAAGAACAACAACAACAACAACACTGCACCCAGAACTGGCAGCAATGCTGTGCCTGTCGCAGCCAAGGACAAGTCCCAGATCACTTGTTTCGAGTGTGGAGTGAAGGGTCACTACTCCAATGAGTGTCCCAAGAAGACTGCCGCCAATGCCCCTGTGAATGCCCTAGCTCAACAGCAGCGTCGTGTTCAACCAGGAAGAAGATTTGCCCCAGGGAACCCTCACAACCGCAACATTCGTCTCTTCCACATGAACGCATAAGAAGCCCAGGAAGCACCAGATGTAGTGCTGGGTATGTTTTCTGTCAACTCAGTTTTAGCAAGAGTATTGTTTGATTCGGGAGCATCGCATTCATTTGTCACCGAAGAATTTGCATGCACTAGTAAGATTCACCCAACCAACTTGATGCATGTCATGATAGATCAAATCCCCGGCTCAATAACTAAAGCTAGAAAAATTTGCAAAGATGTGCCTATCAGAATACATGGGATAGACTTTTATGCCAACCTAATTGTACTTGGAACCAAAGGATTAGAAGTAGTACTAGGTATGGACTGGATGTCAAGGCATAAAGGACTGATAGACTATGCTAAGAAACCCATCACCATGACCCGTAGTTCTGGAGTAACAGTAGAGCATATCTCTGAAACCTTACCCCGTCAATTCAAGTGCAACAAGAGTGTAGCCCTGCCCACCATAGACCAGGTCGGAGTAGACTGTGAATACCCCGACGTATTCCCAGATGAATTGCCAGGTATGCCCCTGGATAGGGATATTGAGTTCATTGTCGAACTAATCCCCGGAACCGGACCCATAGCCTAGAGACCCTATAGCATGAACCCCTCAGAGTTAGTGGAACTGAAGAAGCAGTTGGATGCCATGTTAGAGAAAGGCTTGATTCAACCAAGCGCATCGCCATGGAGATCACCAGTATTATTCGTCGACAAGAAAGATGGAGGCAACCGTCTGTGTACAGATTACAGAAAGTTGAATGATGTCACCATCAAAAACAAGTACCCCTTGCCAAAGATAGAGGATCTATTTGATCAGTTGACTGGAGCCTAGGTATTCTCAAAGATTGATCTTAGGACTGGTTATCACCAACTTAATATTTGTGCAACGGATATTCCGAAGACCGCCTTCACTACTCGCTATGGTTTATATGAGTATACGGTTATGTCTTTTGGATTAACCAATGCCCCTGCTTATTTCATGAATCTCATGAATAAGATCTTGATGAATTTCCTAGATAAGTTTGTAGTTGTGTTTATCGACGAGATCCTTATCTACTCCAAGTCAGAAGAAGAGCATGAGCAACATCTGAGAGTTATCCTAGAAACCCTGAGAGAGTATCAGTTATATGCCAAGTTCAGCAAGTGTGAGTTTTGGCTGAGAGAAGTAGGATTCCTAGGACATATTGTGTCTGCCGTAGGAGTCTCTGTTGATCCCGCCAAGATCAAAGATGTCGAAGAATGGGAAGCCCCAACCACTCAAACCCAAGTCCGTGCATTTCTCGGATTAGCGGGATACTACCGCAAGTTCGTAGAAGGATTCTCGAGCATCGCCCGACCCATGACCCAATTGTTGAAGAAGGACAAGAAGTTTGAATGGACTGACAAGTGTGAAGCCAGTTTTCTGGAGCTGAAGAAGAGATTGATATCAGCCCCAATATTGGTCATGCCAGACATCAAGAAGCCGTTTGATGTATATTGTGATGCATCCAAGATTGGTCTAGGATGTGTATTGATGCAAGAAGGCAAAGTCATCGCGTATCTGTCTCGACAACTGAAGCAGCATGAGCAGAACTATCCGACCCATGATCTTGAGCTAGCAGCTGTGGTTCTAGCATTGAAAACATGGCGTCATTATCTAATGGGTAATCGTTGTGAGATTTACTCGGATCACAAGAGCTTGAAGTATATTTTCACTCAGAAGGAGCTGAATATGAGGCAAAGGAGATGGATAGAGTTAATCAAGGACTATGACCTTGACATTCACTATCACCTCGGCAAAGCCAATGTGGTAGCGGATGCTCTTAGCAGATTGCCGTGTAGGCTAAACACCATGATCAAGGAGAAGCAACCAAATTTGTACGAAGAGTTGGAGCAGTTCAGGACTGAATTAGTTAGCAAAGGATTCTTGGCTAGCATTGAACTTCAACCCACTTTGATTAGCCAAATCAAGGAAGCCCAGAAGGGGAATGAAAGTATCGATGGAATCAAAAGTCGTATTGGTACAGGAAAGGTACCTGGATTCACTGAAGACGAAGAAGGTGTACTATGGTACAAAGGACGTATCTGTGTGCCAGCAGATTCGGAGCTGAAGGAAGTTATCATGAAGGAAGCTCATGATACTCTTTATTCTATCCACCCCGGAGGAACAAAGATGTATCAGGATTTGAATGAGTAATTTTGGTGGCACAAGATGAAGAGTGAAATCGGAAGCTACATCACCAAGTGTGACATCTGTCAAAGAGTCAAAGCATAGCATCAGAGACCTACAGGACTATTGCAACCATTGCAAATTCCGGAATGGAAATGGGATTCCGTCGGAATGGACTTTATCACTGGTTTACCTACTTCCAGTAGGGGAAATGACTCAATCTAGGTCATAGTTGATAGACTGTCCAAGGTAGCCCACTTCATACCTGTCAAGACTTTCTACCAGAGTGCGAAACTACCAGAACTGTACATTGCTAGGATTGTTAGTCTGCATGGAATCCCCAAGACCATAGTATCAGATTGAGGAAACCAGTTTACCTCGAGATTTTGGCAGAAAGTTTAGGAAGGATTGGGAACCAAGTTGAATTTCAGCACCGCGTATCACCCGCAAACAGATGGACAGACTGAGAGAGTCAACTAGATCTTAGAGGATATGCTTAGAGCTTGTGTGTTGGAATACGGATCAAAATGGGACGACTACCTGCCTTTCGCAGAATTCTCATATAACAATAGTTATCAAGCTAGTTTGCAGATGGCACCATTTGAATTCCTATACGGAAGAAAGTGTCGTACCCCTTTGAATTGGTCGCAAGTAGGAGAGAGTTAGATCTTTGGACCCGACATTCTCCGGGAAGCAGAAGAGAAAGTGCACAAAGTCCGTGAGCACCTCAAGACCGTCCAATCCAGACAGAAGAGTTATGCTGACAAGAGAAGGAGAGACCTGACTTTCAATGTCGGGGATTTTGTATATCTCAAGGTTTCACCATTGAAGGGACCTCAACGCTTTAGTCTGAAGGGAAAGTTAGCCCCCAGATATATCGGACCGTTCAAAATTCTGAACCATCGAGGAGAAGTATCATATCAACTGGAACTGCCTGAAGAGATGTCAGCCATCCACAATGTGTTCCATATCTCGTTACTTCGCAAATGCTTGGAAGTGCCTGAGAAGACTGAAGTTTTCAAGAACATCGATCACAGAGCTGTGGAAATCAACAATGACCTGACCTATCAGGAAGTACACATCCGTATCTTAGAATAAGCCTACAGAACCACCGGGACTAGGAGCATCAAGTTTCTCAAGATTCAGTGGAGCAACCATACCGAGGAGGAAGCCACTTGGGAGCGCGAAGATTACATTAGGACAGAGTTCCCAGATCTCTTTAGTTCCTAGTTTTCTTTGTAAATCTCGGGACGAGATTTTGTTTAAGGGGGGAAGGTTTGTAACATCCCAAAACTTTAATCCAAGCTTATCAAGATCCAAATCATCAAAATTAGGGTTAACAAAAACTTTTCCAAATTGAAAATAAAAGCATTCATGTGTATGTGCATTTAATTTAGGATTTGATTTGAATTGCCATAGTTCTATGATCCATTGCTGGTAAAATGTTTCTTAGGTGATTTAAACATCATCTACATCATTTCCCAAACTTTTACTAAAGAAAATCAAATAAAAAACAATTAAAAAGGAGGAATGGTCATTTTGGCCATTTTAATCCACTACACTACTTTGAGTGTTCCTAGCACTCATTTCTTAACAGAAACATGTGTGGATCTTTACACCCCTTGATAGTACACATAACGAGGTACCAAGGCCCACCTTGTGATCGGCAAAAATCTTTCAAATGCTAATTTTAAATGACAGTTCAAAATTGAATCTATTTCATATGGGAAGATCCCACTTTTTCAAAAACCATGCAAACAAGCTCCACTTTCAAAACCCTTGCAACCAGAGACTACCTAGCACTAGTGTAGATCACCCAAAAAATTTGAAACCAAAATTCAAAAGTTTGTTTCTTGCGGCCATTTAATCAAACACTTGGCAGGCAAGAATCTAACTCTAAAACTAGCTTACTGTTATGCATAGGGTTTTGCCCCCATTTGATCCCCATTTAATCCCTATGTCCCCTCTTGATCTAACCAGGCCCTTAGCACCCCTCTCCCTTGTCCTAGCAACCATGCCATGCCAACCCGAGCACCTAGTCACCGGCCAAACCTTGCCCCATTACAGCAGACCACTTCCCCCTCTCTCGCCATGTCTAGGAGGTAGCCAGGAGCTCACCGCCACCCTCTGTCCCCTGCCCGATTCAATCCCCGCCGTGGACCACCGAGGAGAGCACGCGCCCAGTGCCACCGCACCATGTCGAGCACGCGCCAGAGCACCGAGTCCGGCACGCGTGCTAAGACCGCCCCTCGACCGTAGCCCGCGCTCATCGCTCCGCCTTGACCCAGGGAACACGACGGACACCCCCGTTCGCCACCCAACGCAACACAGCCACCGCTCGTCGTGGATATTGCCGCTTCTGCCGCTCAGAGCGCCGGCTCGCCCCGACTGCATACCACCGCCCCTAAGCCCGCATTCACTTCCTAGAGCACCGCCAGGAGACCGCCTGTCGATCTCCACCCTCCGCCATGCCTCTAGCCGGTCGTAGCCATGTCGCCACCGTCGCCTGCCCATCCCGGTCGGTCTCACCGTCGGGCCTATAAAAGGAGGCCAGCCCCAGCCGTTTGATGCACACCCACTCACTCCCCACCTCTCACTGAACCTCACCCACCTCTAGCCGATGCTGCTCGAGCTCTGCCTCGCTGGAATTGGAGTCGGAGCAGCCGCAGTAGGAGGAGAAGGGCGCCTGCGATTTAGGGCACCCCAAGCTCCGCCGCAACTGCGCCTCGCCTTGCCGTCATCGTCCAGTTCATTTGCCCGCCTCGCCAACCTAGTTGCAGCCCTGGTACGTCCCCGATAGACCCCCACCGAGCCGCTAGGGTTCGAGCTTGCCGGCGACCTATTCGTCGTCGTCGACGACCCCTAGCAGTAGATCCCAGTTCTAATCCTACGGCCCACAGCGCGCGTACCGTTTCACGTGTTAAGAGACACTAACCAGCGGATTCCCCCTATCATCTGAGCCCCGTGCCGCGGAGCGCCACTGGGACGGCACATGTTCGTTCCCACGCTAGCCCAGCCATTCAAATTTGGATTTTTCTTTTTAGTTTAAATCTAATTTCTGTCCCCTAGTTTGAAAATCAATTTAGAGAGATTCATAAATCGAAATTGCATGAAACCAATTTTGTCTGAAAGGTATTAAAATGATCTATCCAAGACTGTTGGATTTAATTCAATTAGAGTTATAGATATCTCCTAATAAAAATAACAAAACAGAAGCATTTGCACCTTGCAACATTTTTGTAAAATCAACCAAGTTAGATTTTGAGTTGATTCCAACTCTCAAAAATCACATTTCACCATATCTATCTAAATATGTAATAATATTAAGGTTTACATGCAGTTACTTTGGACTAGTACCAAAACAATGCTATATAGGCATCTCTAGTCACTTTAAATCATTAAATAATGAACTTAAACCAAAGTAATTATGATCCAACCTTTAGATCTCATTCCCACATGTTAGAATATGTGGTGATGACATGTGTCAATATGATCCCATATTTTAAATGGTGAATATTAAATCTTAGTTAATATTTCAATGAGTAGAAATTACTTTTCTAAAATAAAAAGGAGGAAACTATTGAATTCAACTTGTGATGCTTGTGATGATAATAGATCATCAAATACGTGTCTTAGGATGCTAATTAGACTAGTTAAGTATGGTTTGGTGATTGTGTGCTCCGTATGTATTTATAGACGATAGTACCGACCAAGTCTACGAGGAGGAGGAGTTCTACCAAGAAGAAGAAGAAGAAAACTTCAACCACTGCACCAACTAAGGCAAGCTAGCCTTATCCAAGTTAACCCTTGCAAGTTGTACTTGCAAGCCACCATTAACAGTGTAAGATACTATTAGCAAGCTAGGATTGAACTAGATGGTTTAGCAAAGATGCTTAGGGCATGCTTTGATTATACCACTTTGACTAGTATTTACCCCAAGTATTATTTTCAAGCTCTACACAAATGGTTTATGATGAGGAAAATGTTGAGGCATGAGCCTTAACCCCTTTATAAAACTGATGGTTGGATTCGGATGCGATACCATTCCAAATTTACCGTACAACCATACTACCTGAATTGGGTAAGGCTTAGCTGGAAATTTATATGCATTAGTATTAGTTCCCTCGCGGGAGAGGTTTGAGCAGAGGCTACCTCTCATGACGTCCCCCTATGTAGTGCCCAAGATGACTGATGGTCATGGTTGGGAGGCCATGCTCATAGGAGAGGTGCTGATACTAGGGTGTGTAAAGTGAAGGTTATGTTTGATTATCTGCATACTAAGTATGATGATTCAGGGTTATCCCTGACAGATGTATCGAATCTTGTGGTGAAAGTGTACCACCTCTACAGAGTGTCAAACTATTCAAATAGCCGCGTCCGCGGTTATGGACAGTTGGAATGGCCATACTGTTTCGTTGTCAGATGTTTTTTTTAAATAACTGGAAGTGAATGATGAATCTTGACTTGACCACAACAGGGTTGTGTTTATGACAATAGCTTCCCAACTTAAGTGATTCTAGAACTTTACTTTAGAACTCAGCTTAGGTTTCAAACTTAACTTTATAGTTAAACTTAGATTTAGCATTTTAACTTAGCACTATACTACTTGTTAGAGGTAGTTTGCGAGTACTTAAAGAGTACTCATGGCTTTTGTCCCTGGCTATTCTCATGGCTAGACTATGAAGGACACTATCAAGATGATGGCCAGCAGGACGGCTATGATAACTAGGACTATCTTCCTTCGTCAGTATTGCCTGTGCCCCTGAAGATGGACCCCACCGCTACGCTTATCATTTATTTCCGCTGCTTGTTGTATTAAAGACTAGATCACGAGATCCTTATTTGTGAAGACCTTATGTATGGTTTGTAATGGATGATGCACTCTGATATCCAATCCGTTATGTCTCGCGAAAAGGGTAATCCTGGGATTGCGAGGTATGGCATAACGGGCATCTGGGATTAAAAATCCGGGTGTTGACACTAGTTGTGGTTAATGAAAAGAAAAGACGTGCAATGACTCTTGTGGATCCATATGTGGTTTGTGAAAAGAACACACATGCAATGACTCTATCTGTGGTTAATGAAAAGAACACACATGCAATAAAACTAGTGGATCCATATGTGGTTTGTGAAAACAACACACATTTCAATGACACCGGTGGATCCATATGTGGTTTGTGAAAAGAATAGACATGCAATGAACTCTGGTGGATCCATATGTGGTTTGTGAAAAGAACACACATGTAATGACTCTAGTTGTGGTTAATGAAAAGAACACACATGCAGTGACACTAGGGGATCCATATGTGGTTAAGGAAAAGAACACACATGCAATGACAATGGTGGATCCATATGTGGTTTGTGAAAAGAACACACATTCAATGACACTAGCCGTAGTTAATGAAAAGAACAGACATGCAATGACACTGGTGGATCCATATGTGGTTTGTGAAAAGAACACACATGCAATGAACTCTGGTGGATCCATGTGGGGTCTATGAAAAGAATAGACATGCAATGACACTAGTGGATCCATATGTGGTTTGTGAAAAGAACACACATGCAATGACACTAGATGTGGTTAATGAAAAGAGTAGACATACAATGACACTAGTGGATCCATATGTGGTTTGTGAAAAGAACACATATGCAATGAACACTGGTGGATCCATATGTGGTCTATGAAAAAAACAGACATGCAATGACACTAGTTGTGGTTTATGAAAAGAATAGACATGCAATGACTCTGGTGGATCCATATGTGGTTTGTGAAAAGAACACACAAGCAATGACTCTAGCTGTGGTTAGTGAAAAAACACACCTGCAATGACACTGGTGGATCCATATGTGGTTTGTGAAAAGAACACACATGCAATGACACTGGTGGATCCATATGTGGTTTGTGAAAAGAACACACATGCAATGACTCTAGTTGTGGTTTATTAAAAGAACACACATGCAATGACACTGGTGGATCCATGTGGTTTGTGAAAAGAACAGACATGGAATGACTCTCGTTATGGTTAATGAAAAGAACACACATGCAATGACATTGGTGGATCCATATGTGGTTTGTGAAAACAACACACATGCAATGAACTCTGGTGGATCCATATGTTGTCTATGAAAAGAACAGACATGCAATGACACTAGTTTTGGTTAATGAAAAGAACAGACATGCAATGACTCTAGCTGTGGTTAATAAAAAGAACACACATGCAATGACACTGGTGGAGCTATATGTGGTTTGTGAAAAGAACACACATGCATTGACTCTAGCTGTGGTTAGTGAAAACAACACACATGCAATGACACTGGTGGATCCATTTGGGGTTAGTGAAAAGAACACACATGCAATGACACTGGTGGATCCATATGTGGTTTGTGAAAAGAACTGACATGCAATGACACTAGTTGTGGTTAATGAAAAGAAAAGATGTGTAATGACTCTGGTGGATCCATATGTGGTTTGTGAAAAGAACACACATGTAATGACTCTAGCTGTGGTTAATGAAAAGAACACACATGCAATGACACTAGTGGATCCATATGTGGTTTGTGAACAGAACACACATTTCAATGACACCGATGGATCGATATGTGGTTTATGAAAAGACGGACATGCAATGAACTCTGGTGGATCCATATGTGGTTTGTGAAAAGAACAGACATGCAATGAACTCTGGTGGATCCATATGTGGTTTGTGAAAAGAGCACACATGCAATGACTCTAGTTCTGGTTAATGAAAAGAACACACATGTAGTGACACTATGGGATCCATATGTGGTTAATGAAAAGAACACACATGCAATGACACTGGTGGATCCATATGTGGTTTGTGAAAAGAACACACATGCAATGAAACTAGTTGTGGTTAATGAAAAGAACAGACATGCAATGACACTGGTGGATCCATATGTGGTTTGTGAAAAGAACACACATGCAATGAACTCTGGTGGATCCATATGGGGTATATGAAAAGAATAGACATGCAATGAAACTAGTGGATTCATATGTGGTTTGTGAAAAGAACACACATGCAATGACACTAGATGTGGTTAATGAAAAGAATAGAGATGCAATTGCACTAGTGGATCCATATGTGGTTTGTGAAAAGAACACACATGCAATGACTCTAGTTGTGGTTCATGAAAAGGACACACATGCAGTGACACTACCGGGTCCATTTGTGGTTAATGAAAAGAACACACATGTAATGACACTGGTGGATCCATATGTGGTTTGTGAAAAGAACACAGATGCAATGACACTAGCCGTGGTTAATGAAAAGAACAGACATGCAATGACACTGGTGGATCCATATGTGGTTTGTGAAAAGAACACACATGCAATGAACTATGGTGGATCCATATGGGGTCTGTGAAAAGAATAGACATGCAATAACACTAGTGGATCCATATGTGTTTTGTGAAAAGAAGACACATGCAATGACACTAGATGTGGTTAATGAAAAGAACAGACATGTAACGACACTAGTTGTGGTTAACGAAAAGAACAAACATGCAATGACTCTGGTGGATCCATATGTGGTTTGTGAAATGAACACACAAGCAATGACTCTAGACGTGGTTAATGAGAAAACACACATGCAATGACACTGGTGGATCCATATGTGTTTTGTGAAAAGAACTGACATGCAATGACTCTAGCAGTGGTTAATGAAAATAACACACATGCAATGACACTGGTGGATCCATATGTGGTTTGTGAAAAGAACACACATGCAATGAAACTAGTGGATCCATATGTGGTTTGTGAAAAGAACACACATGCAATGACTCTAGTTGTGGTTTATTAAAAGAACACACATGCAATGACACTGGTCGATCCATGTGGGTTGTGAAAAGAACAGACATGCAATGAATCTCGCTATGGTTAATGAAAAGAACACGCATGCAATGACATTGGTGGACCCAACTGTGGTTTGTGAAAAGAACACACATGCAATGAACTCTGGTGGATCCATATGTGGTCTATGAAAAGAACAGACATGCAATGACACTATTTTTTGGTTGATGAAAAGAACATACATGCGATGACTCTAGCTATGGTTAATAAAAAGAACACACATTCAATGACACTGGTGGAGCTATATGTGGTTTGTGAAAATAACACACATCCATTGACTCTAGCTATGGTTAGTGAAAACAACACACATGCAGTGACACTGGTGGATCCATATGGGGTTAGTGAAAAGAACACACATGCAATGACACTGGTGGATCCATATGTGGTTTGTGAAAAGAACTGGCATGCAATGACAGTAGTTGTGGTTAATGAAAAGAAAAGACGTGCAATGACTCTGGTGGATCCATATGTGGTTTGTGAAAAGAACACACATGCAATGACTCTAGCTGTGGTTAATGAAAAGAACACCCATGCAATGACACTAGTGGATCCATATGTGGTTTGTGAAAAGAACACACATTTCAATGACACTGGTGGATCCATATGTGGTTTGTGAAAAGAACGGACATGCAATAAACTCTGGTGGATCCATATGTGGTTTGTGAAAAGAACAGACATGCAATGAACTCTGGTGTATCCATATGTGGTTTGTGAAAAGAACACACATGCAATGACTCTAGTTGTGGTTAATGAAAAGAACACACATGCAGTGACACTAGGGGATCCATATGTGGTTAATGAAAAGAACACACATGCAATGACACTGGTGGATCCATATGTGGTTTGTGAAAAGAACACACATGCAATGAAACTAGTTGTGGTTAATGAAAAGAACAGACATGCAATGACACTGGTGGATCCATATGTGGTTTGTGAAAAGAACACACATGCAATGAACTCTGGTGGATCCATGTGGGGTATATGAAAAGAATAGACATGCAATGACACTAGTGGATCCCTATGTGGTTTGTGAAAAGAACACACATGCAATGACACTAGATGTGGTTAATGAAAAGAATAGAGATGCAATTGCACTAGTGGATCCATATGTGGTTTGTGAAAAGAACACACATGCAATGACTCTAGTTGTGGTTAATGAAAAGGACACACATGCAGTGACACTACCGGATCCATATGTGGTTAATGAAAAGAACACACATGTAATGACACTGGTGGATCCATATGTGGTTTGTGAAAAGAACACACATGCAATGACACTGGTGGATCCATGTGGGTTGTGAAAAGAACAGACATGCAATGAATCTCGCTATGGTTAATGAAAAGAACACGCATGCAATGACATTGGTGGACCCAACTGTGGTTTGTGAAAAGAACACACATGCAATGAACTCTGGTGGATCCATATGTGGTCTATGAAAAGAACAGACATGCAATGACACTATTTTTTGGTTGATGAAAAGAACATACATGCGATGACTCTAGCTATGGTTAATAAAAAGAACACACATTCAATGACACTGGTGGAGCTATATGTGGTTTGTGAAAATAACACACATCCATTGACTCTAGCTATGGTTAGTGAAAACAACACACATGCAGTAACACTGGTGGATCCATATGGGGTTAGTGAAAAGAACACACATGCAATGACACTGGTGGATCCATATGTGGTTTGTGAAAAGAACTGGCATGCAATGACAGTAGTTGTGGTTAATGAAAAGAAAAGACGTGCAATGACTCTGGTGGATCCATATGTGGTTTGTGAAAAGAACACACATGCAATGACTCTAGCTGTGGTTAATGAAAAGAACACCCATGCAATGACACTAGTGGATCCATATGTGGTTTGTGAAAAGAACACACATTTCAATGACACTGGTGGATCCATATGTGGTTTGTGAAAAGAACGGACATGCAATAAACTCTGGTGGATCCATATGTGGTTTGTGAAAGAATGACATGCAATGAACTCTGGTGTATCCATATGTGGTTTGTGAAAAGAACACACATGCAATGACTCTAGTTGTGGTTAATGAAAAGAACACACATGCAGTGACACTAGGGGATCCATATGTGGTTAATGAAAAGAACACACATGCAATGACACTGGTGGATCCATATGTGGTTTGTGAAAAGAACACACATGCAATGAAACTAGTTGTGGTTAATGAAAAGAACAGACATGCAATGACACTGGTGGATCCATATGTGGTTTGTGAAAAGAACACACATGCAATGAACTCTGGTGGATCCATATGGGGTATATGAAAAGAATAGACATGCAATGACACTAGTGGATCCCTATGTGGTTTGTGAAAAGAACACACATGGAATGACACTAGATGTGGTTAATGAAAAGAATAGAGATGCAATTGCACTAGTGGATCCATATGTGGTTTGTGAAAAGAACACACATGCAATGACTCTAGTTGTGGTTAATGAAAAGGACACACATGCAGTGACACTGGTGGATCCATATGTGGTTTGTGAAAAGAACACACATGCAATGAACTATGGTGGATCCATATGGGGTCT
This sequence comes from Avena insularis, assembly GCA_023614405.1. Lineage (NCBI taxonomy): Eukaryota > Viridiplantae > Streptophyta > Magnoliopsida > Poales > Poaceae > Avena > Avena insularis. The sequence continues at coordinate 110,399,518 of CM042684.1, forward strand.
ATGAAAAGAATAGACATGCAATAACACTAGTGGATCCATATGTATTTTGTGAAAAGAACAAACATGCAATGACACTAGATGTGGTTCATGAAAAGAACAGACATGCAACGACATTAGTGGATCCATATGTGGTTTGTGAAAAGAACACATATGCAATGAACTCTGGTGGATCCATATGTGGTCTATGAAAAAAACAGACATGCAATGACACTAGTTGTGGTTAATTAAAAGAACAAACATGCAATGACTCTGGTGGATCCATATGTGGTTTGTGAAATGAACACACAAGCAATGACTCTAGTTGTGGTTAATGAAAAAACACACATGCAATGACACCGGTGGATCCATATGTGGTTTGCGAAAAGAACAGACATGCAATGACTCTAGCTGTGGTTAATGAAAAGAACACACATGCAATAACACTGGTGGATCCATATGTGGTTTGTGAAAAGAACACACATGCAATGACACTAGTGGATCCATATGTGGTTTGTGAAAAGAACACACATGCAATGACTCTAGTTGTGGTTTATTAAAAGAACACACATGCAATGACACTGGTGGATCCATGTGGGTTGTGAAAAGAACAGACATGCAATGACTCACGCTATGGTTAATGAAAAGAACACGCATGCAATGACATTGGTGGATCCAAATGTGGTTTGTGAAAAGAACACACATGCAATGAACTCTGGTGGATCCATATGTGGTCTATGAAAAGAACAGACATGCAATGACACTATTTTTTGGTTGATGAAAAGAACAGACATGCGATGACACTGGTGGAGCTATATGTGGTTTGTGAAAAGAACACACATCCATTCACTCTAGCTATGGTTAGTGAAAACAACACACATGCAATGATACTGGTGGATCCATATGGGGTTAGTGAAAAGAACACACATGCAATGACACTGGTGGATCCACATGTGGTTTGTGAAAAGAACTGACATGCAACAACACTAGTTGTGGTTAATGAAAAGAAAAGACGTGCAATGACTCTGGTAGATCCATATGTGGTTTGTGAAAAGAACACACATGCAATGACTCTAGCTGTGGTTAATGAAAATAACACCCATGCAATGACACTAGTGGATCCATATGTGGTTTGTGAAAAGAACACACATTTCAATGACACTGGAGGATCCATATGTGGTTTGTGAAAAGAACGGACATGCAATAAACTCTGGTGGATCCATATGTGGTTTGTGAAAAGAACAGACATGCAATGAACTCTGGTGTATCCATATGTGGTTTGTGAAAAGAACACACATGCAATGACTCTAGTTGTGGTTAATGAAAAGAACACACATGCAGTGACACTAGGGGATCCATATGTGGTTAATGAAAAGAACACACATGCAATGACACTAGTGGATCCATAGGTGGTTTGTGAAAAGAACACACATGCAATGACACTAGTTGTGGTTAATGAAAAGAACAAACATGCAATGACACTGGTGGATCCATGTGTGTTTGTGAAAAGAACACACATGCAATGAACTCTGGTGGATCCATATGGGGTCTATGAAAAGAATAGACATGCAATGACACTAGTGGATACATATGTGGTTTGTGAAAAGAACACACATGCAATGACACTAGATGTGGTTAATGAAAAGAATAGACATGCAATGGCACTAGTGGATCCATATGTGGTTTGTGAAAAGAATACATATGGAATGAACTCTGGTGGAGCCATATGTGGTCTATGAAAGAAACAGACATGCAATGACACTAGTCGTGGTTACTGAAAAGAACAGACATGCAATGACACTGGTGGATCCATATGTGGTTTGTGAAAAGAACACACATGCAATGAACTCTAGAGGATCCATATGTGGTCTATGAAAAGAACAGACATGCAATGACACTAGTTGTGGTTAATGAAAAGAACAGACACGCAATGAATCTCGTGGATCCATATGTGGTTTGTGAAAAGAACTGACATGTAATGACACTAGTTGTGGTTAATGAAAAGAAAAGACATTCAATGACTCTGGTGGATCCATATGTGGTTTGTGAAAAGAACACACATGCAATGACTCTAGCTATGGTTAATAAAAAGAACACACATGCAATGACACTTGTGGATCCATATGTGGTTTGTGAAAACAACACACATTTCAATGATACTGGTGGATCCATATGTGGTTTGTGAAAAGAACAGACATGCAATGAACTCTGGTGGATCCATATGTGGTTTGTGAAAAGAACAGACATGAAATGAACTCTGGTGGATCCATATGTGGTTTGTGAACACAACACACCTGCATTGACTCTAGTTGTGGTTAATGAAAAGAACACACATGAAGTGACACTAGGGGATCCGTATGTGGTTAATGAAAAGAACACACATGCAATGACACTGGTGGATCCATATGTTGTTTGTCAAAAGAATACACATGCAATGACTCTAGTTGTGGTTAATGAAAGAACAGACATGCAATGACACTGGTGGATCCATATGTGGTTTGTGAAAAGAACAGAAATACAATGACTCTAGATGTGGTTAATGAAAAGAACACACATGCAATAACACTGGTGGATCCATATGTGGTTTGTGAAAAGAACACACATGCAATGACACTAGTGGATCCATATGTGGTTTGTGAAAAGAACACACATGCAATGACTCTAGTTGTGGTTTATTAAAAGAACACACATGCAATGACACTGGTGGATCCATGTGGGTTGTGAAAAGAACAGACATGCAATGACTCACGCTATGGTTAATGAAAAGAACACGCATGCAATGACATTGGTGGATCCAAATGTGGTTTGTGAAAAGAACACACATGCAATGAACTCTGGTGGATCCATATGTGGTCTATGAAAAGAACAGACATGCAATGACACTATTTTTTGGTTGATGAAAAGAACAGACATGCGATGACTCTAGCTATGGTTAATAAAAAGAACACACATGCAATGACACTGGTGGAGCTATATGTGGTTTGTGAAAAGAACACACATCCATTGACTCTAGCTATGGTTAGTGAAAACAACACACATGCAATGATACTAGTGGATCCATATGGGGTTAGTGAAAAGAACACACATGCAATGACACTGGTGGATCCACATGTGGTTTGTGAAAAGAACTGACATGCAATGACACTAGTTGTGGTTAATGAAAAGAAAAGACGTGCAATGACTCTGGTAGATCCATATGTGGTTTGTGAAAAGAACACGCATGCAATGACTCTAGCTGTGGTTAATGAAAATAACACCCATGCAATGACACTAGTGGATTCATATGTGGTTTGTGAAAAGAACACACATTTCAATGACACTAGTGGATCCATATGTGGTTTGTGAAAAGAACGGACATGCAATAAACTCTGGTGGATCCATATGTGGTTTGTGAAAAGAACAGACATGCAATGAACTCTGGTGTATCCATATGTGGTTTGTGAAAAGAACACACATGCAATGACTCTAGTTGTGGTTAATGAAAAGAACACACATGCAGTGACACTAGGGGATCCATATGTGGTTAATGAAAAGAACACACATGCAATGACACTAGTGGATCCATAGGTGGTTTGTGAAAAGAACACACATGCAATGACACTAGTTGTGGTTAATGAAAAGAACAAACATGCAATGACACTGGTGGATCCATGTGTGTTTGTGAAAAGAACACACATGCAATGAACTCTGGTGGATCCATATGGGGTCTATGAAAAGAATAGACATGCAATGACACTAGTGGATACATATGTGGTTTGTGAAAAGAACACACATGCAATGACACTAGATGTGGTTAATGAAAAGAATAGACATGCAATGGCACTAGTGGATCCATATGTGGTTTGTGAAAAGAATACATATGGAATGAACTCTGGTGGAGCCATATGTGGTCTATGAAAGAAACAGACATGCAATGACACTAGTCGTGGTTACTGAAAAGAACAGACATGCAATGACACTGGTGGATCCATATGTGGTTTGTGAAAAGAACACACATGCAATGAACTCTAGAGGATCCATATGTGGTCTATGAAAAGAACAGACATGCAATGACACTAGTTGTGGTTAATGAAAAGAATGACCATAATGAATATCGTGGATCCATATGTGGTTTGTGAAAAGAACTGACATGTAATGACACTAGTTGTGGTTAATGAAAAGAAAAGACATTCAATGACTCTGGTGGATCCATATGTGGTTTGTGAAAAGAACACACATGCAATGACTCTAGCTACGGTTAATAAAAAGAACACACATGCAATGACACTTGTCGATCCATATGTGTTTGTGAAAACAACACACATTTCAATGATACTGGTGGATCCATATGTGGTTTGTGAAAAGAACACACATGCAATGAACTCTGGTGGATCCATATGTGGTTTATGAAAAGAACAGACATGAAATGAACTCTGGTGGATCCATATGTGGTTTGTGAACACAACACACCTGCATTGACTCTAGTTGTGGTTAATGAAAAGAACACACATGAAGTGACACTAGGGGATCCGTATGTGGTTAATGAAAAGAACACACATGCAATGACACTGGTGCATCCATATGTTGTTTGTCAAAAGAATACACATGCAATGACTCTAGTTGTGGTTAATGAAAGAACAGACATGCAATGACACCGGTGGATCCATATGTGGTTTGTGAAAGGAACAGAAATACAATGACTCTAGATGTGGTTAATGAAAAGAACACACATGCAATAACACTGGTGGATCCATATGTGGTTTGTGAAAAGAACACACATGCAATGACACTAGTGGATCCATATGTGGTTTGTGAAAAGAACACACATGCAATGACTCTAGTTGTGGTTTATTAAAAGAACACACATGCAATGACACTGGTGGATCCATGTGGGTTGTGAAAAGAACAGACATGCAATGACTCACGCTATGGTTAATGAAAAGAACACCCATGCAATGACATTGGTGGATCCAAATGTGGTTTGTGAAAAGAACACACATGCAATGAACTCTGGTGGATCCATATGTGGTCTATGAAAAGAACAGACATGCAATGACACTATTTTCTGGTTGATGAAAAGAACAGACATGCGATGACACTGGTGGAGCTATATGTGGTTTGTGAAAAGAACACACATCCATTGACTCTAGCTATGGTTAGTGAAAACAACACACATGCAATGATACTGGTGGATCCATATGGGGTTAGTGAAAAGAACACACATGCAATGACACTGGCGGATCCACATGTGGTTTGTGAAAAGAACTGACATGCAATGACACTAGTTGTGGTTAATGAAAAGAAAAGACGTGCAATGACTCTGGTAGATCCATATGTGGTTTGTGAAAAGAACACACATGCAATGACTCTAGCTGTGGTTAATGAAAATAACACCCATGCAATGACACTAGTGGATCCATATGTGGTTTGTGAAAAGAACACACATTTCAATGACACTGGTGGATCCATATGTGGTTTGTGAAAAGAACGGACATGCAATAAACTCTGGTGGATCCATATGTGGTTTGTGAAAAGAACAGACATGCAATGAACTCTGGTGTATCCATATGTGGTTTGTGAAAAGAACACACATGCAATGACTCTAGTTGTGGTTAATGAAAAGAACACACATGCAGTGACACTAGGGGATCCATATGTGGTTAATGAAAAGAACACACATGCAATGACACTAGTGGATCCATAGGTGGTTTGTGAAAAGAACACACATGCAATGACACTAGTTGTGGTTAATGAAAAGAACAGACATGCAATGACACTGGTGGATCCATGTGTGTTTGTGAAAAGAACACACATGCAATGAACTCTGGTGGATCCATATGGGGTCTATGAAAAGAATAGACATGCAATGACACTAGTGGATACATATGTGGTTTGTGAAAAGAACACACATGCAATGACACTAGATGTGGTTAATGAAAAGAATAGACATGCAATGGCACTAGTGGATCCATATGTGGTTTGTGAAAAGAATACATATGGAATGAACTATGGTGGAGCCATATGTGGTCTATGAAAGAAACATACATGCAATGACACTAGCTGTGGTTAATGAAAAGAACAGACATGCAATGACACTGGTGTATCCATATGTGGTTTGTGAAAAGAACACACATACAATGAACTCTAGAGGATCCATATGTGGTCTATGAAAAGAACAGACATGCAATGACACTAGTTGTGGTTAATGAAAAGAACCGACACGCAATGAATCTCGTGGATCCATATGTGGTTTGTGAAAAGAACTGACATGTAATGACACTAGTTGTGGTTAATGAAAAGAAAAGACATTCAATGACTCTGGTGGATCCATATGTGGTTTGTGAAAAGAACACACATGCAATGACTCTAGCTATGGTTAATAAAAAGAACACACATGCAATGACACTTGTGGATCCATATGTGGTTTGTGAAAACAACAAACATTTCAATGATACTGGTGGATCCATATGTGGTTTGTGAAAAGAACAGACATGCAATGAACTCTGGTGGATCCATATGTGGTTTGTGAAAAGAACATACATGAAATGAACTCTGGTGGATCCATATGTGGTTTGTGAACACAACACACCTGCATTGACTCTAGTTGTGGTTAATGAAAAGAACACACATGAAGTGACACTAGGGGATCCGTATGTGGTTAATGAAAAGAACACACATGCAATGACACTGGTGGATCCATATGTTGTTTGTCAAAAGAATACACATGCAATGACTCTAGTTGTGGTTAATGAAAGAATAGACATGCAATGACACTGGTGGATCCATATGTGGTTTGTGAAAAGAACAGAAATACAATGACTCTAGATGTGGTTAATGAAAAGAACACACATGCAATAACACTGCTGGATCCATATGTGGTTTGTGAAAAGAACACACATGCAATGACACTAGTGGATCCATATGTGGTTTGTGAAAAGAACACACATGCAATGACTCTAGTTGTGGTTTATTAAAAGAACACACATGCAATGACACTGGTGGATCCATGTGGGTTGTGAAAAGAACAGACATGCAATGACTCACGCTATGGTTAATGAAAAGAACACGCATGCAATGACATTGGTGGATCCAAATGTGGTTTGTGAAAAGAACACACATGCAATGAACTCTGCTGGATCCATATGTGGTCTATGAAAAGAACAGACATGCAATGACACTATTTTTTGGTTGATGAAAAGAACAGACATGTGATGACTCTAGCTATGGTTAATAAAAAGAACACACATGCAATGACACTGGTGGAGCTATATGTGGTTTGTGAAAAGAACACACATCCATTGACTCTAGCTATGGTTAGTGAAAACAACACACATGCAATGATACTGGTGGATCCATATGGGGTTAGTGAAAAGAACACACATGCAATGACACTGGTGGATCCACATGTGGTTTGTGAAAAGAACTGACATGCAATGACACTAGTTTTGGTTAATGAAAAGAAAAGACGTGCAATGACTCTGGTAGATCCATATGTGGTTTGTGAAAAGAACACACATGCAATGACTCTAGCTGTGGTTAATGAAAATAACACCCATGCAATGACACTAGTGGATCCATATGTGGTTTGTGAAAAGAACACACATTTCAATGACACTGGTGGATCCATATGTGGTTTGTGAAAAGAACGGACATGCAATAAACTCTGGTGGATCCATATGTGGTTTGTGAAAAGAACATACATGAAATGAACTCTGGTGGATCCATATGTGGTTAGTGAACACAACACACCTGCATTGACTCTAGTTGTGGTTAATGAAAAGAACACACATGAAGTGACACTAGGGGATCCGTATGTGGTTAATGAAAAGAACACACATGCAATGACACTGGTGGATCCATATGTTGTTTGTCAAAAGAATAGACATGCAATGACTCTAGTTGTGGTTAATGAAACAATAGACATGCAATGACACTGGTGGATCCATATGTGGTTTGTGAAAAGAACAGAAATACAATGACTCTAGATGTGGTTAATGAAAAGAACACACATGCAATAACACTGCTGGATCCATATGTGGTTTGTGAAAAGAACACACATGCAATGACACTAGTGGATCCATATGTGGTTTGTGAAAAGAACACACATGCAATGACTCTAGTTGTGGTTTATTAAAAGAACACACATGCAATGACACTGGTGGATCCATGTGGGTTGTGAAAAGAACAGACATGCAATGACTCACGCTATGGTTAATGAAAAGAACACGCATGCAATGACATTGGTGGATCCAAATGTGGTTTGTGAAAAGAACACACATGCAATGAACTCTGCTGGATCCATATGTGGTCTATGAAAAGAACAGACATGCAATGACACTATTTTTTGGTTGATGAAAAGAACAGACATGTGATGACTCTAGCTATGGTTAATAAAAAGAACACACATGCAATGACACTGGTGGAGCTATATGTGGTTTGTGAAAAGAACACACATCCATTGACTCTAGCTATGGTTAGTGAAAACAACACACATGCAATGATACTGGTGGATCCATATGGGGTTAGTGAAAAGAACACACATGCAATGACACTGGTGGATCCACATGTGGTTTGTGAAAAGAACTGACATGCAATGACACTAGTTTTGGTTAATGAAAAGAAAAGACGTGCAATGACTCTGGTAGATCCATATGTGGTTTGTGAAAAGAACACACATGCAATGACTCTAGCTGTGGTTAATGAAAATAACACCCATGCAATGACACTAGTGGATCCATATGTGGTTTGTGAAAAGAACACACATTTCAATGACACTGGTGGATCCATATGTGGTTTGTGAAAAGAACGGACATGCAATAAACTCTGGTGGATCCATATGTGGTTTGTGAAAAGAACAGACATGCAATGAACTCTGGTGTATCCATATGTGGTTTGTGAAAAGAACACACATTTCAATGACACTGGTGGATCCATATGTGGTTTGTGAAAAGAACACACATTTCAATGACACTAGTGGATCCATATGTGGTTTGTGAAAAGAACGGACATGCAATAAACTCTGGTGGATCCATATGTGGTTTGTGAAAAGAACAGACATGCAATGAACTCTGGTGTATCCATATGTGGTTTGTGAAAAGAACACACATGCAATGACTCTAGTTGTGGTTAATGAAAAGAACACACATGCAGTGACACTAGGGGATCCATATGTGGTTAATGAAAAGAACACACATGCAATGACACTAGTGGATCCATAGGTGGTTTGTGAAAAGAACACACATGCAATGATACTAGTTGTGGTTAATGAAAAGAACAGACATGCAATGACACTGGTGGATCCATGTGTGTTTGTGAAAAGAACACACATGCAATGAACTCTGGTGGATCCATATGGGTCTATGAAAAGAATAGACATGCAATGACACTAGTGGATACATATGTGGTTTGTGAAAAGAACACACATGCAATGACACTAGATGTGGTTAATGAAAAGAATAGACATGCAATGGCACTAGTGGATCCATATGTGGTTTGTGAAAAGAATACATATGGAATGAACTCTAGTGGAGCCATATGTGGTCTATGAAAGAAACAGACATGCAATGACACTAGCCGTGGTTACTGAAAAGAACAGACATGCAATGACACTGGTGGATCCATATGTGGTTTGTGAAAAGAACACACATGCAATGAACTCTAGAGGATCCATATGTGGTCTATGAAAAGAACAGACATGCAATGACACTAGTTGTGGTTAATGAAAATAACAGACACGCAATGAATCTCGTGGATCCATATGTGGTTTGTGAAAAGAACTGACATGTAATGACACTAGTTGTGGTTAATTAAAAGAAAAGACATTCAATGACTCTGGTGGATCCATATGTGGTTTGTGAAAAGAACACACATGCAATGACTCTAGCTATGGTTAATAAAAAGAACACACATGCAATGACACTTGTCGATCCATATGTGTTTGTGAAAACAACACACATTTCAATGATACTGGTGGATCCATATGTGGTTTGTGAAAAGAATGACATGCAATGAACTCTGGTGGATCCATATGTGGTTTGTGAAAAGAACAGACATGAAATGAACTCTGGTGGATCCATATGTGGTTTGTGAACACAACACACCTGCATTGACTCTAGTTGTGGTTAATGAAAAGAACACACATGAAGTGACACTAGGGGATCCGTATGTGGTTAATGAAAAGAACACACATGCAATGACACTGGTGGATCCATATGTTGTTTGTCAAAAGAATACACATGCAATGACTCTAGTTGTGGTTAATGAAAGAACAGACATGCAATGACACTGGTGGATCCATATGTGGTTTGTGAAAGGAACAGAAATACAATGACTCTAGATGTGGTTAATGAAAAGAACACACATGCAATGACACTGGTGGATCCATATGTGGTTTGTGAAAACAACAGACATGCAATGACACTACTGGATCCATATGTGGTCTGTGAAAAGAACACAATGCAATGACTCTAGTTGTGGTTTATTAAAAGAACACACATGCAATGACACTGGTGGATCCATGTGGTTTGTGAAAAGAACAGACATGCAATGACTCTCGCTATGGTTAATGAAAATAACACACATGCAATGACATTGGTGGATCCATATGTGGTTTGTCAACAGAACAGACATTTCAATGACACCGATGGATCCATATGTGGTTTGTGAAAACAAAGGACATGCAATGAACTCTAGTGGATCCATATGTGGTTTGTGAAAAGAACAGACATGCAATGAACTCTGGTGGATCCATTTGTGGTTTGTGAAAAGAACACACATGCAATCACTCTAGTTGTGGTTAATGAAAAGAACAAACATGTAGTGACACTAGGGGTTCCGTATGTGGTTAATGAAATGAACACACATGCAATGACACTGGTGGATCCATATGTGGTTTGTGAAAAGAACTCACATGCAATGACACTAGCCGTGGTCAATGAAAAGAACAGACATGCAATGACACTGGTGGATCCATATGTGGTTTGTGAAAAGAACACACATGCAATGAACTCTGGTGGATCCATATGGGGTCTATGAAAACAATAGACATGCAATAACACTAGTGGATTCATATGTGTTTTGTGAAAAGAACACACATGCAATGACACTAGATGTGGTTAATAAAAAGAACAGACATGCAATGACACTAGTGGATCCATATGTGGTTTGTGAAAAGAACACATATGCAATGAACTCTGGTGGATCCATATGTGGTCTATGAAAAAAACAGACATGCAATGACACTAGTTATGGTTAATGAAAAGAACAGACATGCAATGACTCTGGTGGATCCATATGTGGTTTGTGAAAAGAACACACAAGCAATGACTCTAGCTGTGGTTAATGAAAAAACACACATGCAATGACACTGGTGGATCAATATGTGGTTTGTGAAAAGATAGACATGCAATGACTCTAGCTGTGGTTAATGAAAAGAACACACATGCAATGACACTGGTGGATCCATATGTGGTTTGTGAAAAGAACACACACGCAATGACACTCGTGGATCCATATGTGGTTTGTGAAAAGAACACACATGCAATGACTCTAGCTATGGTTTATTAAAAGAACACACATGCAATGACATTGGTGGATCCATGTGGGTTGTGAAAAGAACAGACGTGCAGTGAGTCTCGCTATGGTTAATGAAAAGAACACACATGCAACGACATTGGTGGATCCATATGTGGTTTGTGAAAAGAACACACATGCAATGAACTCTGCTGGATCCATATGTGGTCTATGAAAAGAACAGACATGCAATGACACTATTTTTTGGTTGATGAAAAGAACAGACATGCGATGACTCTAGCTGTGGTTAATAAAAAGAACACACATGCAATGACACTGGTGGAGCTATATGTGGTTTGTGAAAAGAACACACATGCATTGACTCTAGCTATGGTTAGTGAAAACAACACACATGCAATGACACTGGTGGATCCATATGGGGTTAGTGAAAACAACACACATGCAATGACACTAGTGGATCCATATGTGGTTTGTGAAAAGAACTGACATGCAATGACACTAGTTGTGGTTAATGAAAAGAAAAGACGTGCAATGACACTGGTGGATCCATATGTGGTTTGTGAAAAGAACGGACATGCAATAAACTCTGGTGGATCCATATGTGGTTTGTGAAAAGAACAGACATGCAATGAACTCTGGTGTATCCATATGTGGTTTGTGAAAAGAACACACATTTCAATGACACTGGTGGATCCATATGTGATTTGTGAAAAGAACACACATTTCAATGACACTGGTGGATCCATATGTGGTTTGTGAAAAGAACGGACATGCAATAAACTCTGGTGGATCCATATGTGGTTTGTGAAAAGAACAGACATGCAATGAACTCTGGTGTATCCATATGTGGTTTGTGAAAAGAACACACATGCAATGACTCTAGTTGTGGTTAATGAAAAGAACACACATGCAGTGACACTAGGGGATCCATATGTGGTTAATGAAAAGAACACACATGCAATGACACTAGTGGATCCATAGGTGGTTTGTGAAAAGAACACACATGCAATGACACTAGTTGTGGTTAATGAAAAGAACAGACATGCAATGACACTGGTGGATCCATGTGTGTTTGTGAAAAGAACACACATGCAATGAACTCTGGTGGATCCATATGGGTCTATGAAAAGAATAGACATGCAATGACACTAGTGGATACATATGTGGTTTGTGAAAAGAACACACATGCAATGACACTAGATGTGGTTAATGAAAAGAATAGACATGCAATGGCACTAGTGGATCCATATGTGGTTTGTGAAAAGAATACATATGGAATGAACTCTAGTGGAGCCATATGTGGTCTATGAAAGAAACAGACATGCAATGACACTAGCCGTGGTTACTGAAAAGAACAGACATGCAATGACACTGGTGGATCCATATGTGGTTTGTGAAAAGAACACACATGCAATGAACTCTAGAGGATCCATATGTGGTCTATGAAAAGAACAGACATGCAATGACACTAGTTGTGGTTAATGAAAAGAACAGACACGCAATGAATCTCGTGGATCCATATGTGGTTTGTGAAAAGAACTGACATGTAATGACACTAGTTGTGGTTAATGAAAAGAAAAGACATTCAATGACTCTGGTGGATCCATATGTGGTTTGTGAAAAGAACACACATGCAATGACTCTAGCTATGGTTAATAAAAAGAACACACATGCAATGACACTTGTCGATCCATATGTGTTTGTGAAAACAACACACATTTCAATGATACTGGTGGATCCATATGTGGTTTGTGAAAAGAACAGACATGCAATGAACTCTGGTGGATCCATATGTGGTTTGTGAAAAGAACAGACATGAAATGAACTCTGGTGGATCCATATGTGGTTTGTGAACACAAAACACCTGCATTGACTCTAGTTGTGGTTAATGAAAAGAACACACATGAAGTGACACTAGGGGATCCGTATGTTGTTAATGAAAAGAACACACATGCAATGACACTGGTGGATCCATATGTTGTTTGTCAAAAGAATACACATGCAATGACTCTAGTTGTGGTTAATGAAAGAACAGACATGCAATGACACTGGTGGATCCATATGTGGTTTGTGAAAGGAACAGAAATACAATGACTCTAGATGTGGTTAATGAAAAGAACACACATGCAATGACACTGGTGGATCCATATGTGGTTTGTGAAAACAACAGACATGCAATGACACTACTGGATCCATATGTGGTCTGTGAAAAGAACACAATGCAATGACTCTAGTTGTGGTTTATTAAAAGAACACACATGCAATGACACTGGTGGATCCATGTGGTTTGTGAAAAGAACAGACATGCAATGACTCTCGCTATGGTTAATGAAAATAACACACATGCAATGACATTGGTGGATCCATATGTGGTTTGTCAACAGAACAGACATTTCAATGACACCGATGGATCCATATGTGGTTTGTGAAAACAAAGGACATGCAATGAACTCTAGTGGATCCATATGTGGTTTGTGAAAAGAACAGACATGCAATGAAATCTGGTGGATCCATATGTGGTTTGTGAAAAGAACACACATGCAATGACTCTAGTTGTGGTTAATGAAAAGAACACACATGTAGTGACACTAGGGGTTCCGTATGTGGTTAATGAAATGAACACACATGCAATGACACTGGTGGATCCATATGTGGTTTGTGAAAAGAACTCACATGCAATGACACTAGCCGTGGTCAATGAAAAGAACAGACATGCAATGACACTGGTGGATCCATATGTGGTTTGTGAAAAGAACACACATGCAATGAACTCTGGTGGATCCATATGGGGTCTATGAAAACAATAGACATGCAATAACACTAGTGGATTCATATGTGTTTTGTGAAAAGAACACACATGCAATGACACTAGATGTGGTTAATAAAAAGAACAGACATGCAATGACACTAGTGGATCCATATGTGGTTTGTGAAAAGAACACATATGCAATGAACTCTGGTGGATCCATATGTGGTCTATGAAAAAAACAGACATGCAATGACACTAGTTATGGTTAATGAAAAGAACAGACATGCAATGACTCTGGTGGATCCATATGTGGTTTGTGAAAAGAACACACAAGCAATGACTCTAGCTGTGGTTAATGAAAAAACACACATGCAATGACACTGGTGGATCAATATGTGGTTTGTGAAAAGATAGACATGCAATGACTCTAGCTGTGGTTAATGAAAAGAACACACATGCAATGACACTGGTGGATCCATATGTGGTTTGTGAAAAGAACACACACGCAATGACACTCGTGGATCCATATGTGGTTTGTGAAAAGAACACACATGCAATGACTCTAGCTATGGTTTATTAAAAGAACACACATGCAATGACATTGGTGGATCCATGTGGGTTGTGAAAAGAACAGACGTGCAGTGAGTCTCGCTATGGTTAATGAAAAGAACACACATGCAATGACATTGGTGGATCCATATGTGGTTTGTGAAAAGAACACACATGCAATGAACTCTGCTGGATCCATATGTGGTCTATGAAAAGAACAGACATGCAATGACACTATTTTTTGGTTGATGAAAAGAACAGACATGCGATGACTCTAGCTGTGGTTAATAAAAAGAACACACATGCAATGACACTGGTGGAGCTATATGTGGTTTGTGAAAAGAACACACATGCATTGACTCTAGCTATGGTTAGTGAAAACAACACACATGCAATGACACTGGTGGATCCATATGGGGTTAGTGAAAACAACACACATGCAATGACACTGGTGGATCCATATGTGGTTTGTGAAAAGAACTGACATGCAATGACACTAGTTGTGGTTAATGAAAAGAAAAGACGTGCAATGACTCTGGTGGATCCATATGTGGGTTGTGAAAAGAACACACATGCAATGACTCTAGCTGTGGTGTGGCGCCCCGGAAAAACCACTACTAGAAAATCGCGTTGTTTTCGTGCATTGCATCATCATGACCGCATGCTCATGTCATCATGCCACCTTGCATTTGAGCATCGTCATGTCATCTGGCATTTGTTTGCATAAAACTATTTTCGAAAAGCCTGTTTTTGTGTTCGAAACCCGGGTCTCCGGAATATTTTGTTTTGTCTACCAATAGTTTACAAACGCCTCGTTTTTAATAAATAAAATATTTAAATTATTTTGGGAGGCAGCCAGCCAGGCCCGAAATGCCCAGCCGGCCACCTCCAGATCAAAACCCTACCTACCCCAGAAACACCCAAAACCTATGCTACCAACTAACCTACCCAGCCCTAGCCACCTCACCCCACCCAATCGGTGCTTGCCAACTCAGCGATCCTCCCTCCATCCACCCATGCGCACACCACACCCACCCCGCTGGCCCCACCCACACCACACGCACGCACTCCCACGCGCGGACACGCTCCGCCTGGCACGAAAACCACCCCACCGCCTGCCGTTTCCGCCTAGCCGCCACCTACCCCGCGTACCGCGCCCCCCACTCCCGTTTTCCGCTCCTGCTCCCGCCTTGGCCCCACCCCAACCACTCAGCCAGCCCACACCAACCCCCCACGGACACCACGCACGCACGCATCCTCGCGAGGCCGCCCACCTCGCCAGCCCCACCCCGTACCGACCAGGTGCATCGCGATCCCACCCCTGGCCCCACCTGTCGCTCGCCCCGCGCCCCAAGCCGACGTCCCCATCCACCCGACGCGCCCTCACACGAGGCCCCGCCCCACCTACCTCGCTCCCTCTCTCTCCTTCCTCGGGCTAGCCCCGCATCCCCATGCCTCCGTCGCCGCCATCCCTCCCCCTGCTCCGGCTGCCGCCCTCCGTTCGGCCCCGTCGTTTTCCTCGGTATCGAGCATGTCCTCCGCCCAGTCCCCGTCGCCGCCTCGGGTCCCTCCGCCACCGAGCTCCGCGCCGCCGCCCGCCACCGGTCCGTCCTCCACCGCCCGCTCAGGCCGCCAGAGTCCCCCCCCCCCGCGCCCTACTGCGCCCTGTGGCCATCGCATCCCTCCCGTCTGCGTGTCTCGCAGACGCTCTGCCTGGGCCGCCTCCTTCCAGCGACCACGACCCCCTCCTTCTCTGGCTCCGGTGGTCGCCTAGACGCTGCCTCCCTCGCCAGCACCGGCCGCGACCCCCGTGTCCCTGGCCGCCTCGCGCTGACCCTGCCGTGGTCTTCTCCGGACCCGGACCTCGTGGGCTCCCTCTCCGGCCGCCAGCGGATCGCGCCCCTCTCCGCGGACCTCCTCTGCAGCCAAACTCCTCCATCCGCGTGAACGCTCCTCGTCTCCCCGAGCCCTGCAGCGCTTCTCGTGAGTTCCTCCCCTTCGGTTTTCGAGTCAGCAACTACACCTGGCCTTGACGCTTTGGTTTTTGACAACTTTGTTGGGTGGGTGGTGTTGTTTGCAGATGAAGAGATGGGAAGGTGGTTGGTGGGCATGTTGATGCTGCTCTTGTGCGAGCCTGCAGCGTTGTGACCTTGTGACCTTTTGGTGGAATGGGTACTGCCACTTGGCGCCGAGAGCTATCCAAGACTCTCAAGATCTTCACAATCGGTGCCACGTCCGTATACCTAGACCGTCAAGATCTTCGGGACGTCAAGATCGACATCCACCCGGACAAACCCCGGGAACCAAGCCGAGACACCAAGGTCTACCTCACGGATCCGAAGCCGATCCCACCGTACCCCATCGACCCCCGGTGAACATCAAGACCGTCGACCCAGATGTGTGACCCCTTTATCCGAGACCCCTATTTTTATAATATGACATTATGAACTGTCACATATTAAATTGTTCATGCATGCATACCTGTCTGTGGGTTGAGGGCATTCTGCCGATTCACCTCATAATTAAATATGGAGTCTATATACAGGATATTGTTGTCTTATTCCGGACTCCATTTAAATTTGTGTAACGAACCGATGCCATGTTTCACCCTGTTAATATCACATTTAAATTGCGGGGTAGTTAAATAACTTGAACCGCCTAATTAATTGTCGGGACCCCGGTTCTGCTTAATACTGCCTAATTGCACCGCATCTGCATCATATCATAATCATGCCGGATCTTCTGCCATAGTATTAAATATTGCATCTGGTGTTTCTTCTAGTGTTTGCTTCTTCACGGATTAGGCCGATGAGTGGATGCGAGTATCGATAAGTTCTCCAGATATGAACCTTCGACAGTGTTTTCCCAGTCGAGCATCTCTCCCTCTACTACCTATTTTGCATTTATAGTCTTTATTTCCTCCTGTTGATCTACGGTTATCCGTGTCGCGATGCTTTAGCTTTCCATACCCCAGTTATATCCAGTGCAGCCTCTATATTGCCTTGGACACCTCCTATTACCTGTGTTTGGTAGATAGCTCGCCTTTCGAGTCGTAGTTGCTTGCTCAGGTGCGATCTCGTGTTGTCAAGTATCACAGTTGTTGAAATGCTGGCAGATGCTTAATGATGGAGATGCTTAACGGTGGAGTTGATTATGGCTTACATTATAACTTGTTAATTAAAATGCTGGAAATAGATATAATGCAGAGGCACCGGTGGGTAATAGTAAATATTTGGTTTTTAACCGCCCACTTGTGTCCACCTAGGACCCGAGTTCTTGTCACCTGTTCCGAGATCGAGCGCGCTAACCACAGGTGGGGTATGTGGGCACCCCCATCGGCTTACTACCTTATTTCAAAGTATTGTACCGGGGGCCACAAGTAGTTTGGGGATTTATTACTATCATGTACTTATGCCATGCTTTACTGCTTTATTTAAGATTGTGCGTGGAGCACATGTACTGTTTAGGATGTGGAATGTTTTCGCGGTATCGACAAGCCCAGTCACACTTTCGGGTTCCTAGTCATTTATAGCCATTGGCACAAACCCTGGCTCCGTTCCGGAGCCGACCGACTTCGTTGTGGGTAGCTTAGTGGGGTGGCCCCCATGTACTTGCTTTGGGTCTGGGAAATGTCATGACTTAGGCCCCGCTGACATACCGATGGGTGTATGTTAATTGAGATGGCAAAAAGGGTTGAAGTGCATGTGGAAACTTTGGTGCACCCCTGCAGGGTTAAATCTTTTCGAAAAGCCATGTCCGCGGCTATGGACGACTTGGAGCACAGTTTCTCGATCATAGACAACTATAACTAAAGTTTACTGTTATAATTTGACTTGTGTCCGAGATGAATAGCAAGTGGGATAACTGCCATGGAAAGATTAAATAAAACTACCTACCGTGTGAGTTTCCTCGGCTGGACTTCCTCGTTTGGTCTCGAGGGGGAATACCATGATGGGTATGTTTGGTGTTAGTTTCAAGTTGGATCCGGATAGGTCTTTCTCATCCCTCTCCGATAGTCGCCAGGGATACCGAGTCTCTATAGGTTGTTTAGTATCGCTGCGCTGCCACTTCAGCCCACCATACCTATGTAGGCGAGAGCCGCCGAATTCTAGCCTCGCCATGTACTGGCCTTAGTACTGACGCTCCTCTTTTTCCTTTGTCCTTGCTGGCACCCCTTTTGTTTTAGCAGGTTTGAGCTCGATGTCGTTAGCAGGGTTACCCTTCCGGCTTGGCCTGGGCAGGGTTATGGACGCCATTGGTTATTCTTCAGGGCTCTTAGCCCAATTTGCATCTTGTCCGTACTCAGACGTTGTATCGATTTCAAGGTGATTTGGATCTTTGTATTGTATACCTGTATTCTTGAATAGTTGAGTCACTGTTGTATATATATATCTGTTCTGTGGGTCCCATCGAGGACTGTTGCGTAATGGTATTACTTTGTTTTCCACCCGCACGAAAGTGCCTGGTGGGCGTCCTTGAATCGTTTCTATGCGGGTTTGGAGGAAAGGGCTAAAACTTGCATAGGGCCGATTCGAGGGTGTTACAGAGTGGTATCAGAGCTCAGCAGTTGCTATACCCCACAAGTCCAGCCTGTAGGATAACCTAGCTAACGGCCGAAGTAGAGAGTCAAAACTATTTTGCAAAATCGGTTGGATCAATCTGATTAGGTCTACTTTTACTCCTTACCCCTCTGCTGTTTTCCTCTTACCTCTGCGTGTTTTGGATCTGGTTTCTTCTCTTTTCTTCGAGTCCAGGAATTCTCGTGGTTGGGTTTCCGTCGTACCTTCAGGGTTTCGCTTCCTTCTTTGGTAACTGTGCTTCTACATCCGGACTACATGCTATCTGAGGAATCCTTCATCTGTTGGACTTCTCTCTGTTCGTTCTTGTGACTTCTGGTGTTTTCCGACGCGCCGACATCATCTACGCTAGATCCGATGCAGAGTCTGCATCCCTTCTTTGTTTACGAACCTCGATTGTCGTGATCTTCAGTCTGATTCCAAGAATGGTTGCGCGCTTTTCTACTGATTGTGCGGAGTAATAGTTTGGGTGCGTGATGGATTGGCCCCCATGCCGACTACTCACTCTATTTGCTCGTGTACATTGAAGTGGATGAGAATGCGTCGTTTCTCTCTTTTCATCAAAGTTAGAGGTGGCTTTATTTGTTGATACCTCTGCCTTCGCCCTTTGTTCCCGGAGTGTTCTCCCGACGATCGCGGACAACGACCTCTTGTTAGTGGTGTCGCAAGGATCTACACGAAGCGCGAAGTTTCAGATCGTCGGTCTTCTTCCCAGTACTATGAGGTGGATCTCGAGGGCGAGATCCATTGTTAGTGGTGTCGAATTGTGGCGCCCCGCAAAAACCACTACTAGAAAATCGCGTTGTTTTCGTACATTGCATCATCATGACCGCATGCTCATGTCATCATGCCACCTTGCATTTGAGAATCGTCATGTCATCTGGCATTTGTTTGCATAAAACTATTTTCGAAAAGCCTGTTTTTGTGTTCGAAACGCCCCGTCTTTATTTTAAATCAAAACCCAGGTCTCCGGAATATTTTGTTTTGTCTACCAACAGTTTACAAACGCCTCGTTTTTAATAAATAAAATATTTAAATTATTTTGGGAGGCAGCCAGCCAGGCCCGAAATGCCCAGCCGGCCACCTCCAGATCAAAACCCTACCTACCCCAGAAACACCCAAAACCTATGCTACCAACTAACCTACCCAGCCCTATCTACCCAGCCCCAGTCACCTCACCCCACCCAATCGGTGCTCGCCACCTCAGCCATCCTCCCTCCATCCACCCAGCCGCACACCACACCCACCCCGCTGGCCCCACCCACACCACACACACGCACTCCCATGCGCGGACACGCTCCGCCTGGCGTGAAAACCACCCTGCCGCCTGCCGTTTCCGCCTAGCCGCCACCTACCCCGCGTACCGCGCCCCCCACTCCCGTTTTCCGCTCCTGCTCCCGCCTTGCCCCACCCCAACCACTCGGCCAGCCCACACCAGCCCCCCCACGGACACCACGCACGCACGCATCCCCGCGAGGCTGCCCACCTCGCCAGCCCCACCCCGTACCGACCAGTTGCATTGTGATCCCACCCCTGGCCCCACCTGTCGCTCGCCCCGCGCCCCAAGCCGACGTCCCCATCCACCCGACGCGCCCTCAGGCGAGGCCCCGCCCCACCTACCCGGTTCCCTCTCTCTCCTTCCTCGGGCTAGCCCCGCGCCTCCGTCGCCGCCGTCCCTCCCCCCGCTCTAGCCGCCGCCCTCCGTTCGTCCCCCTCGTTTTCCTCGGTCTCGAGCATGTCCTCTGCCCAGTCCCCGTCGCCGCGTCGGGCCCCTCCGCCACCGAGCTCCCCGCCACCGCCCACCACCGGTCCGTCCTACACTTCCCGCTCAGGCCGCCAGAGTTCGCGCCCCCCTCCCGCGCCCTACTGCGCCCTGTGGCCGTCGCATCCCTCCCGTCCGCGTGTCTCGCCGACGCTCTGCCTGGGCCGCCTCCTTCCAGCGACCATGACCCCCTTCTTCTTTGGCTCCGTTGGTTGCCTAGACGCTGCCTCCCTCGCCAGCACCGGTCGCGACACCCGTGTCCTTGGCCGCCTCGCGCTGACCCTGCTGTGGTCTTCTCCGGACCCCGACCTCGTGGGCTCCCTCTCCGGCCGCCAGCGGACCGCGCCCCTCTCCGCGAACCTCCTCTGCCGCCAAAAGTCCTCCATCCGCGTGAACGCTCCTCATCTCCCCGAGCCCTGCAGCGCTGCTCGTGATTTCCTCCCCTTCGGTCTTCGAGTCTGCAGCTACACCTAGCCTTGACGCTTTGGTTTTGGACAACTGTGTTGGGTGGGTGATGTTGTTTGCAGATGAAGAGATGGGAAGGTGGTTGGTGGGCATGTTGATGCTGCTCCTGTGCGAGCCTGCAGCGTTGTGAACTTCTGACCTTTTGGTGGAACGGGTACTGCCACTTGGCGCCGAGAGCTGTCCAAGACTCTCAAGATCTTCACAATCGGTGTCGCGTCCGTATACCTAGACCGTCAAGATCTTCGGGACGTCAAGATTGACATCCACCCGGACAAACCCTGGGAACCAAGCCGAGACACCGAGGTCTACCTCACGGATCCGAAGCCGATCCCATCGTACCCCATCGACCCTCGGTGAACATCAAGAACGTCGACCCAGATGTGTGACCCCTTTATCTGAGACCCCTATTTTTATAATATGACATTATCAACTGTCGCATATTAAACTGTTCATGCATGCATACCTGTCTGTGGGTTGAGCGCATTCTGCCGATTCACCTCATAATTAAATATGGAGTCTATATACGGGATATTGTTGTGTTATTCCGGACTCCATTTAAATTTGTGTAGCGAACCGATGCCATGTTTCTCCCTGTTAATATCACATTTAAATTGCGGGGTAGTTAAATAACTTGAACCGCCTGATTAATTGTCGGGACCCCTGTTCCGCTTAATACTGCCTAATTGCACCGCATCTGCATCATATCATAATCATACCGGATCTTCTGCCGTAGTATTAAATATTGCATCCGGTGTTTCTTCTAGTGTTTGCTTCTTCGCGGATTAGGCTGATGAGTGGATGCGAGTATCGACAAGTTCTCTGGATATGAACCTTCGACAGTGTTTTCCCAGGCGAGCATCTCTCCCTCTTCTACCTATTTTGCATTTATAGTCTTTATTTCCTCCTGTTAATCTACTGCTATCCGTGTCGCGATGCTTTAGCTTTCCGTACCCCAGTTATATCCCGTGCAGCCTCTATATTGCCTTGGACACCTCCTATTACCTGTGTTTGGTAGATAGCTGGCCTTGCGAGTCGTAGTTGCTTGCTGAGGTGCGATCTCGTGTTGTCAAGTACCACAGTTGTTGAAATGTTGGCAGATGCTTAATGGTGGAGATGCTTAACGGTGGAGTTGATCATGGCTTACATTATAACTTGCTAATTAAAATGCTGGAAATAGATGTAATGCAGAGGCACCGGTGGGTAATAGTCAATATTTGGTTTTTAACCGCCCACTTGTGTCTACCTAGGACCCGAGTTCTTGTCACCTGTTCCGAGATCGAGCGCGCTAACCACAGGTGGGGTGTGTGGGCACCCCCATCGGCTTACTACCTAATTTCAAAGTATTGTACCGGGGGCCACAAGTAGTTTGGGGCTTTATTACTATCATGTACTTATGCCATGCTTTACTGCTTTATTTAAGATTGTGCGTGGAGCACTTGTACTGTTTAGGATGTGGAATGTTTTCGTGGTATCGACAAGCCCAGTCACACTTTCGGGTTCCTAGTCGTTTACAGCCATTGGCACAAACCCTGGGTCCATTCCGGAGCCGGCCGACTTCGTTCCGGGTAGCTTAGTGGGGTGGCCCCCATGTACTTGCTTTGGGTCTGGGAAACGTCATGACTTAGGCCCCACCGACATACCGATGGGTGTATGTTAATTGATCTGGCAAAAAGGGTCGAAGTGCGTGTGGATACATTGGTGCACCCCTGCAGGGTTAAATCTTTTCGAAAAGCCGTGTCCAAGGTTATGGATGACTTGGAGCATAGTTTCTCGATCATAGACAACTATAACTAAATTTTAATGTTATAATTTGACCTGTGTCCGAGATGAATAGCAAGTGGGATAACTGCCATGGAAAGATTAAAAAAAACTGCCAATCGTGTGAGTTTGCTCGGCTGGACTTCCTCGTTTGGTCTCGAGGGGGAATACCAGGATGTGTATGTTTGGTGTTAGTTTCAGGTTGTATCCGGATAGGTCTTTCTCATCCCTCTCTGATAGTCGCCAGTGATACCGAGTCTCTATAGGATGTTTAGTGCCGCTGCGCTGCCGCTTCAGCCCACCATACCTATGTAGGCGAGAGCCGCCGAATTCTAGCCTCGCCATGTACTGGCCTTAGTACTGACGCTCCTCTTTTTCCTTTTCCCTTGTCGGCACCCCTTTTGTTTTAGCAGGTTTGAGCTCGACGTCGTTAGCAGGGTTACCCTTCCGGCTTGGCCTGGGCAGGGTTCTGGACGCCATTGTTTATTCTTCAGGGCTCTTAGCCCAATTTGCATCTTGTCCGTACTCGGACGTTGTATCGATTTCAAGGGGATTTGGATCTTTGTATTGTATACCTGTATTCTTGACTCGTTGAGTCGCTGTTGTATATATATATATATATCTGTTCTGTGGGTCCCATCGAGGACTGTTGCATAATGGTATTACTTCATTTTCCACCCGCACGAAAGTGCCTGGTGGGCATCCTTGAATCGTTTTTATGCGGGTTTGGCGGAAAGGGCTAAAACTTGCATAGGGCCGATTCGAGGGTGTTACATGTGGTTAATGAAAAGAACACACATGCAATGACACTAGTGGATCCATATGTGGTTTTTGAAAAGAACACACATTTCAATGACACCGGTGGATCCATCTGTGGTTTGTGAAAAGAACACACATGTCAATGACACCGGTGGATCCATATGTGGTTTGTGAAAAGAACGGACATGCAATGAACTCTGGTGGATCCATATGTGGTATGTGAAAAGAACAGACATGCAATGAACTCTGGTGTATCCATATGTGGTTTGTGAAAAGAACACACATGCAATGACTCTAGTTGTGGTTAATGAAAAGAACACACATGTAGTGACACTAGGGGATCCATATGTGGTTAATGAAAAGAACACACATGCAATGACACTGCTGGATCCATATGTGGTTTGTGAGAAGAACACACATGCAATGACACTAGCTGTGGTTAATGAAAAGAATAGACATCCAATGACACTGGTGGATCCATATGTGGTTTGTGAAAAGAACAAATATGCAATGAACTCTGGTGGATCCATATGGGGTCTATCAAAAGAATAGACATGAAATGACACTAGTGGATCCATATGTGGTTTGTGAAAAGAAGACACATGCAATGACACTAGATGTGGTTAATGAAAAGAATAGACATGCAATGGCACTAGTGGATCCATATGTGGTTTGTGAAAAGAATACATATGCAATGAACTCTGGTGGATCCATATGTGGTCTATGAAAAAAACAGACATGCAATGACACTATTTGTGGTTAATGAAAAGAACAGACATGCAATGACACTGGTGGATCCATATGTGGTTTGTGAAAATAACACACACGCAATAACCCTAGCTGTGGTTAATAAAAAACACACATGCAATGACACTCGTGGATCCATATGTGGTTTGTGAAAACAACACACATGCATTGACCCTAGTTGTGATTAATGAAAAGAACACACATGAAGTGACGCTAGGGGATCCATATGTGGTTAATGAAAAGAACACACATGCAATGACACTAGTGGATCCATATATGGGTTGTGAAAAGAACACACATGCAATGACTCTAGTTCTGGTTTATTAAAAGAACACACATGCAATGACACTAGTGGATCCATGTGGTTTGTGAAAAAAACAGACATGCAATGACTCTAGATGTGGCTAATGAAAAGAACACACATGCAATGACACTGGTGGATCCATATGTGGTTTGTGAAAATAACACACATGCAATGACTGTAGCTATGGTTAATGAAAAGAACACACATGAAATGACACTGGTGGATCCATATGTGGTGTGTGAAAACAACACAAATGAAATGACTCTAGATGTGGTTTGTGAAAAGAACACACATGCAATGACTCTAGCTATGGTTTATTAAAAGAACACACATGCAATGACATTGGTGGATCCAGGTGGGTTGTGAAAAGAACAGACGTGCAGTGAGTCTCGCTATGGTTAATGAAAAGAACACACATGCAATGACACTGGTGGATCCAAATGTGGTTTTTGAAAAGAACACACATGGACTGAACTCTGGTGGATCCATATGTGGTCTATGAAAAGAATTGACATGCAATGACACTAGTTGTGGTTAATGAAAAGAACAGACATGCAATGGCTCTGGTGGATCCATATGTGTTTTGTGAAAAGAACACACATATAATGACACTAGCTATGTTTAATGAAAAGAACAGACATGCAATGACACTAGATGTGGTTAATGAAAAGAACAGACATGCAATGACTCTGGTGGATCCATATGTGGTTTGTGAAAAGAACACACATACAATGACACTGGTGGATCCATGTGGTTTTGTGAAAAGAACAAACATGCAATGACTCTAGCTATGGTTAATGAAAAGAACACACATGCAATGACACTGGTGGATCCATATGTGGTCTGTGAAAAGAACACACATGCAATGAACTCTAGAGGATCCATATGTGGTCTATGAAAAGAACAGACATGCAATGACACTAGTTGTGGTTAATGAAAAGAACAGACATGCAATGAATCTGGTGGATCCATATGTGGTTTGTGAAAAGAACTAACATCTAATGACACTAGTTGTGGTTAATTAAAAGAAAAGACATTCAATGACTCTAGTGGATCCATATGTGGTTTGTGAAAAGAACACACATGCAATGACTCTAGCTATGGTTAATGAAAAGAACACACATGCAATGACACTGGTGGATCCATGTGTGGTTTGTGAAAGCAACACACATTTCAATGACACTAGTGGATCCATATGTGGTTTGTGAAAAGAACAGACATGCAATGAACTCTAGTGGATCCATATGTGGTTTGTGAAAAGAACAGACATGAAATGAACTCTCGTGGATCCATATGTGGTTTGTGAAAACAACACACATGCATTGACTTTAGTTGTGCTTAATGAAAAGAACACACATGAAGTGACACTAGGGGATCCATATGTGGTTAATGAAAAGAACACACATGCAATGACACTGGTGGATCCATATGTTGTTTGTGAAAAGAACACACATGCAATGACTCTAGTTGTGGTTAATGAAAGAACATACATGCAATGTCACTGGTGGATCCATATGTGGTTTGTGAAAAGAACAGAAATGCAATGACTCTAGCTGTGGTTAATGAAAAGAACACACATGGAATGACACTGGTGGATCCATATGTGGTTTGTGAAAAGAACACACAAGCAATGACACTAGTGGATCCATATGTGGTTTGTGAAAAGAACACACATGCAATGACTCTAATTGTGGTTTATTAAAAGAACACACATGTAATGACACTGGTGGATCCATGTGGTTTGTGAAAAGAACAAACATGCAATGACTCTCGCTATGGTTAATGAAAATAACACACATGCAATGACATTGGTGGATCCATATGTGGTTTGTGAAGAGAACACACATGTAATGAACTCTGGTGGATCCATATGTGGTCTATGAAAAGAGGAGACATGCAATGACACTAGTTTTGGTTAATGAAAAGAATAGACATGCAATGACTCTGGTGGATCCATATGTGTTTTGTGAAAAGAACAGACATGAAATGACACTAGCTATGGTTAATGAAAATAACAGAAATGCAATGACACTAGCTATGCTTAATGAAAAGAACAGTCATGCAATGACTCTGGTGGATCCATATATGGGTTGTGAAAAGAACACACATACAATGACTGTAGTTGTGGTTAATGAAAAGAACACACATGCAATGACACTAGTGGATCCATGTGGTTTGTGAAAAGAACAGACATGCAATGACTCTAGATGTGGTTAATGAAAAGAACACACATGCAATGACACTGGTGGATCCATATGTGGTTTGTGAAAATAACACACATGCAATGACTCTAGATATGGTTAATGAAAAGAAAACACATGCAATGCCACTTGTGGATCCATATGTGGTCTATGAAAAGAACAGACATGCAATGACACTAGCTGTGGTTAATGAAAAGAACATACATGCAGTGACTCTGGGAGATACATATGTGGTTTGCGAAAAGAACACACAAGCAATGAGTCTAGCTGTGGTTAATGAAAACACACACATGCAATGACACTGGTGGATCCATATGTGCTTTATGAAAAGAACAGACATGCATTGACTCTAGCTGTGGTTAATGAAAAGAACACACATGCAATGACACTGGTGGATCCATATGTGTTTTGTGAAAAGAACACACATGCAATGACACTGGTGGATCCATGTGGTTTGTGAAAAGAACAGACACGCAATGACTCTAGATGTGGTTAATGAAAGGAACACACATGCAATGACACTGGTGGATCCATATGTGGTTTGTGAAAAGAACACACATGCAATGACTCTTGCTGTGGTTAATGGAAATAACGCACATGCAATGACACTGGTGGATCCATATGTGGTGTGTGAAAAGAACACAAATGAAATGACTCTAGATGTGGTTAAAGAAAAAACAGACATGCAATGACACTGTTGAATCCATATGTGGTTTGTGAAAGGAACACACATGCAATGACTCTAGTTGTGGTTTATTAAAAGAACACACATACAATGACACTAGTGGATCCATGTGGTTTGTGAAAAGAATAGACATGCAATGACTCTAACTGTGGTTAATGAAAAGAACACACATACAATGACACTGGTGTATCCAAATGTGGTGTTTGAAAAGAACACACATGGAATGAACTCTGGTGGATCCATATGTGGTCTATGAAAAGAATAGACATGCAATGGCACTAGTTGTGGTTAATGAAAAGAACAGACATGCAATGACTCTGGTGGATCTATATGTGTTTTGTGAAAAGAACACACATGCAATGACACTAGCTATGTTTAATGAAAAGAACATACATGCAATGACACTAGATGTGGTTAATGAAAAGAAAAGACATGCAATGACTCTGGTGGATCCATATGGGGTTTTGTGAAAAGAACACACATGCAATGACACTGGTGGATCCATGTGCTTTTGTGAAGATAACACACGTGCAATGACTGTAGTTGTGGTTAATGAAAAGAACACACATGCAATGACACTGGTGGATCCATATGTGGTTTGTTAAAAGAACACACATGAACTCTAGTGGATCCATATGTGGTCTATGAAAAGAACAGACATGCAATGAGACTAGTTGTGGTTAATGAAAAGAATAGACATGCAATGAATCTGGTGGATCCATATGTGGTTTGTGAAAAGAACTGACATGCAATGACACTGGTTGTGGTTAATGAAAGGAAAACACATGCAATGACTCTGGCGGATCCATATGTGGTATGTGAAAAGAACACACATGCAATGACTTTAGCTATGGTTAATGAAAAGAACACACATGCAATGACACTGGTGGATCCATATGTTGTTTGTGAAAAGAACACACATTTCAATAACACTGGTGGATCCATATCTGGTTTCTGAAAAGAACAGACATGCAATGAACTCTGGTGGATCCATATGTGGTTTGTGAAAAGAACAGACATGCAATGAACTCTGGTGGATCCATATGTGGTTTGTGAAAACAACACACATGCATTGACTCTAGTTGTGGTTAATGGAAAGAACACACATGCAGTGACACTGGTGGATCCATATGTTGTTTGTGAAAAGAACACACATGCAATGACACTAGCTGTGGTTAATGAAAAGAACAGACATGCAATGACACTAGCGGATCCATATGTGGTTTGTGAAAAGAACACACATGCAATGAACTCTGGTGGATCCATTGGGGTCTATGAAAAATAATAGACATGCAATGACACTAGTGGATCCATATGTGGTTTTTGAAAAGAACACACATGCAATGACACTAGATGTGGCTAATGAAAAGAACACACATGCAATGACACTAGTGGATCCATATCTGGTTTGTGAAAAGAAAACATATGCAATGAACTCTGATGGATCCATATGTGGTCTATGAAAAGAACAAACATGTAATGACACTAGTTGTGGTTAATGAAAAGAACATACATGCAATGAATCTGGTGGATCCATATGTGGTTTGTGAAAAGAACACATAAGCAATGACTCTAGGTGTGGTTAATGAAAAAAACACATGCAATGACTCTAGTTGTGGTTTATTAAAAAAAGACACATGCAATGACACTGCTGGATCCATGTGCTTTGTGAAAAGAACATAGATGCAATGACTCTTGTTGTGGTTAATGAAAAGAACACACATGCAATGACATTGGTGGATCCATATGCGGTTTGTGAAAAGAACACACATGCAATGAACTCTGGTGGATCCATATGTGGTCTATGAAAAGAACAGACATGCAATGACACTAGTTTTGGTTAATGAAAAGAACAGACATGTAATGACTCTGGTGGATCCATATGTGTTTTGTGAAAAGAACAGACATGAAATGACACTAGCTGTGGTTAATGAAAATAATAGACATGCCAAGACACTAGCTGTGGTTAATGAAAAGAACAGTCATGCAATGACTCTAGTGGATCCATATGTGGGTTATGAAAAGAACACACATGCTATGACTTTAGTTGTGGTTAAGTTAAAGAACACACATGCAATGACACTGGTGGATCTATGTGGTTTGTGAAAAAAACAGACATGCAATGACTCTAGATGTGGTTAATGAAAAGAACACACATGCAATGACACTGGTGGATCCATATGTGGTTTGTGAAAAGAACACACATGCAATGACTCTAGCTATGGTTAATGAAAAGAACACAAATGAAATGACTCTAGATGTGGTTAATAAAAAGAACACACATGCATTGACACTGGTGAAGCCATATGTGGTTTGTGAAAAGAACACACATGCAATGACTCTAGTTGTGGTTTATTAAAAGAACACACATACACTGACAATAGTGGATCCATGTGGTTTGTGAAAAGAACAGACATGCAAGGACTCTAACTGTGGTTAATGAAAAGAACTCACATGCAATTAAACTGGTGGATCCAAATGTGGTTTTTGAAAAGAACACACATGGAATGAACTCTGGTGGATCCATATGTGGTCTATGAAAAGAGCAGACATGCAATGACACTGGTTGTGGTTAATGAAAAGAATAGACATGCAATGACTCTGGTGATCCATATGTGGTTTGTGAAAAGAACACATATGCAATGACACTAGCTATGTTTAATGAAAAGAACAGAAATGCAATGCCACTAGGTGCGGTTAATGAAAAGAATAGACATGTAATGACTCTGGTGGATCCATATGTGGTTTGTGAAAAGAACACACATGCAATGACACTGGTGGATCCATGTGGTTTTGTGAAAAGAATAGACATGCCATGACTATAGCTGTGGTTAATGAAAAGAACACACATGCAATCACACTGGTGGATCCATATGTGGTTTGTGAAAAGAACACACATGCAATGAGCTCTAGTGGATCCATATGTGGTCGATGAAAAGAGCAGACATGCAATGACACTAGTTGTGGTTAATGAAAAGAATAGACATGCAATGAAAATCTGGTGGATCCATATGTGGTTTGTGAAAAGAACACACATGCAATGACACTAGCTGTCGTTAATGAAAAGAACAGACATGCAATGACACTAGCAGTGGTTAATGAAAAGAACATACATGCAATGACTCTTGTGGATCCATCTGTGGTTTGTGAAAAGAACACACATGCAATGACTCTAGCTGTGGTTAATGAAAAGAACACACATGCAATGACACTGGTGGATCCATGTGGTTTGTGAAAAGAGCATACATGCAATGACTCTTGCTGTGGTTAATGAAAAGAACACACATGCAATGACACTGGTGGATCCATATGTGGTTTGTGACAAGAAGACACATGCAATGACTCTAGCTGTGGTTAATGAAAAGAACACACATGCAATGAGACAGGTGGATCCATATGTGGTTTGTGAAAAGAACACACATGAAATGACCCAAGTGGATCCATATGTGGTTTGTGAAAAGAATAGACATTCAATGACACTATTTGTGGTTAATGAAAAGAACAGACATGTAATGACTCTGGTGGATCCATATGAGGTTTGTGAAAAGAACACACATGCAATGATTTTAGCTGTGGTTAGTGAAAAGAACACACATGCAATGAAGGTGGTGGATCCATGTGGTTTGTGAAGAGAACACACATGAAATGACATTAGAGGATCCATATGTTGTTTGTGAAAAGAACACGCATTTCGATAACACTAGTGGATCCATATGTGGTTTGTGAAAAGAACAGACATGCAATGAACTCTGGTGGATCCATATGTGGTTTGTGAAAAGAATAGACATGCAATGAACTCTGGTGGATCCATATGTGGTTTGTGAAAACAACACACATGCATTGACTCTAGTTGTGGTTAATGAAAAGAACACACATGTAGTGAAACTGGTGGATCCATATGTTGTTTGTGAAAAGAACACACATGCAATGACACTAGCTGTGGTTAATGAAAAGAACAGACATGCAATGACACTAGTGGATCCATATGTGGTTTGTGAAAAGAACACACATGCAATGAACTCTGGTGGATCCATATGGGGTCTATGAAAAAGAATAGACATGCAATGACACTAGTGGATCCATATCTGGTTTGTGAAAAGAAAACATATGCAATGAACTCTGGTGGATCCATATGTGGTCTATGAAAAGAACAAACATGCAATGACACTAGTTGTGGTTAATGAAAAGAACATACATGTAATGAATCTGGTGGATCCATATGTGATTTGTGAAAAGAACACACAAGCAATGATTCTAGCTGTGGTTAATGAAAAAACACATATGCAACGACACTGGTGGATCCATATGTGGTTAATGAAAAGAACAGAGATGCAATGACTCTAGCTGTGGTTAATGAAAAGAACACACATGCAATGACACTGGTGGATCCATATGTGGTTTGTGAAAAGAACACACATGCAATGCCACTGGTGGATCCATATGTGGTTTATGAAAAGAACACACATGCAATGAATCTAGTTGTGGTTTATTAAAAAAACACATGCAATGACACTGCTGGATCCATGTGGTTTGTGAAAAGAACATAGATGCAATGACTCTCGCTGTTGTTAATGAAAAGAACACACATGCAATGACATTGATGGATCCATATGTGGTTTGTGAAAAGAACACACATGCAATGAACTCTGGTGGATCCATATGTGGTCTATGAAGAGAACAGACATGCAATGACACTAGTTTTGGTTAATGAAAAGAAGAGACATGCAATGACTCTGGTGGATCCATATGTGTTTTGTGAAAAGAACAGACATGAAATGACACTAGCTGTGGTTAATGAAAATAATAGACATGCAATGACACTAGCTGTGGTTAATGAAAAGAAAAGTCATGCCATGACTCTGGTGGATCCATATGTGGGTTATGAAAAGAACACACATGCTATGACTCTAGTTGTGGTTAAATTAAAGAACACACATGCAATGACACTGGTGGATCCATGTGGTTTGTGAAAAAAACAGACATGCAATGACTCTAGATGTGGTTAATGAAAAGAACACACATGCAATGACACTGGTGGATCCATATGTGGTTTGTGAAAAGAACACGCATGCAATGACTCTCGCTATGGTTAATAAAAAGAACACACATGCAATTACACTGCTGGATCCATATGTGGTGTGTGAAAAGAAAACAAAGGAAATGACTCTAGATGTGGTTAATGAAAAGAACACACATGCAATGACACTGGTGAATCCATATGTGGTTTGTGAAAAGAACACACATGCAATGACTCTAGTTGTGGTTTATTAAAAGAACACACATACAATGACACTAGTGGATCCATGTGGTCTGTGAAAAGAACAGACATGCAAGGACTCTAACTGTGGTTAATGAAAAGAACTCATATGCAATTAAACTGGTGGATCCAAATGTGGTTTTTGAAAAGAACACACATGGAATGAACTCTAGTGGATCCATATGTGGTCTATGAAAAGAACAGACATGCAATGACACTGGTTGTGGTTAATGAAAAGAATAGACATGCAATGACTCTGGTGATCCATATGTGGTTTGTGAAAAGAACACATATGCAATGACACTAGCTATGTTTAATGAAAAGAACAGAAATGCAATGCCACTAGGTGCGGTTAATGAAAAGAACAGACATGTAATGACTCTGGTGGATCCATATGTGGTTTGTGAAAAGAACACACATGCAACGACACTGGTGGATCCATGTGGTTTTGTGAAAAGAATAGACATGCAATGACTATAGCTGTGGTTAATGAAAAGAACACACATGCAATCACACTGGTGGATCCATATGTGGTTTGTGAAAAGAACACACATGCAATGAGCTCTAGTGGATCCATATGTGGTCGATGAAAAGAGCAGACATGCAATGACACTAGTTGTGGTTAATGAAAAGAATAGACATGCAATGAAAATCTGGTGGATCCATATGTGGTTTGTGAAAAGAACACACATGCAATGACACTAGCTGTCGTTAATGAAAAGAACAGACATGCAATGACACTAGCAGTGGTTAATGAAAAGAACATACATGCAATGACTCTTGTGGATCCATCTGTGGTTTGTGAAAAGAACACACATGCAATGACTCTAGCTGTGGTTAATGAAAAGAACACACATGCAATGACACTGGTGGATCCATGTGGTTTGTGAAAAGAGCATACATGCAATGACTCTTGCTGTGGTTAATGAAAAGAACACACATGCAATGACACTGGTGGATCCATATGTGGTTTGTGACAAGAAGACACATGCAATGACTCTAGCTGTGGTTAATGAAAAGAACACACATGCAATGAGACAGGTGGATCCATATGTGGTTTGTGAAAAGAACACACATGAAATGACCCAAGTGGATCCATATGTGGTTTGTGAAAAGAATAGACATTCAATGACACTATTTGTGGTTAATGAAAAGAACAGACATGTAATGACTCTGGTGGATCCATATGAGGTTTGTGAAAAGAACACACATGCAATGATTTTAGCTGTGGTTAGTGAAAAGAACACACATGCAATGAAGGTGGTGGATCCATGTGGTTTGTGAAGAGAACACACATGAAATGACATTAGAGGATCCATATGTTGTTTGTGAAAAGAACACACATTTCGATAACACTAGTGGATCCATATGTGGTTTGTGAAAAGAACAGACATGCAATGAACTCTGGTGGATCCATATGTGGTTTGTGAAAAGAATAGACATGCAATGAACTCTGGTGGATCCATATGTGGTTTGTGAAAACAACACACATGCATTGACTCTAGTTGTGGTTAATGAAAAGAACACACATGTAGTGAAACTGGTGGATCCATATGTTGTTTGTGAAAAGAACACACATGCAATGACACTAGCTGTGGTTAATGAAAAGAACAGACATGCAATGACACTAGTGGATCCATATGTGGTTTGTGAAAAGAACACACATGCAATGAACTCTGGTGGATCCATATGGGGTCTATGAAAAAGAATAGACATGCAATGACACTAGTGGATCCATATCTGGTTTGTGAAAAGAAAACATATGCAATGAACTCTGGTGGATCCACATGTGGTCTATGAAAAGAACAAACATGCAATGACACTAGTTGTGGTTAATGAAAAGAACATACATGTAATGAATCTGGTGGATCCATATGTGGTTTGTGAAAAGAACACACAAGCAATGATTCTAGTTGTGGTTAATGAAAAAACACATATGCAACGACACTGGTGGATCCATATGTGGTTTATGAAAAGAACAGAGATGCAATGACTCTAGCTGTGGTTAATGAAAAGAACACACATGCAATGACACTGGTGGATCCATATGTGGTTTGTGAAAAGAACACACATGCAATGCCACTGGTGGATCCATATGTGGTTTGTGAAAAGAACACACATGCAATGAATCTAGTTGTGGTTTATTAAAAAAACACATGCAATGACACTGCTGGATCCATGTGGTTTGTGAAAAGAACATAGATGCAATGACTCTCGCTGTTGTTAATGAAAAGAACACACATGCAATGACATTGATGGATCCATATGTGGTTTGTGAAAAGAACACACATGCAATGAACTCTGGTGGATCCATATGTGGTCTATGAAGAGAACAGACATGCAATGACACTAGTTTTGGTTAATGAAAAGAAGAGACATGCAATGGCTCTGGTGGATCCATATGTGTTTTGTGAAAAGAACAGACATGAAATGACACTAGCTGTGGTTAATGAAAATAATAGACATGCAATGACACTAGCTGTGGTTAATGAAAAGAAAAGTCATGCCATGACTCTGGTGGATCCATATGTGGGTTATGAAAAGAACACACATGCTATGACTCTAGTTGTGGTTAAGTTAAAGAACACACATGCAATGACACTGGTGGATCCATGTGGTTTGTGAAAAAAACAGACATGCAATGACTCTAGATGTGGTTAATGAAAAGAACACACATGCAATGACACTGGTGGATCCATATGTGGTTTGTGAAAAGAACACGCATGCAATGACTCTCGCTATGGTTAATAAAAAGAACACACATGCAATTACACTGCTGGATCCATATGTGGTGTGTGAAAAGAACACAAAGGAAATGACTCTAGATGTGGTTAATGAAAAGAACACACATGCAATGACACTGGTGAATCCATATGTGGTTTGTGAAAAGAACACACATGCAATGACTCTAGTTGTGGTTTATTAAAAGAACACACATACAATGACACTAGTGGATCCATGTGGTCTGAAAAGAATGACATGCAAGGACTCTAGTGGTTAATGAAAAGAACTCATATGCAATTAAACTGGTGGATCCAAATGTGGTTTTTGAAAAGAACACACATGGAATGAACTCTAGTGGATCCATATGTGGTCTATGAAAAGAACAGACATGCAATGACACTGGTTGTGGTTAATGAAAAGAATAGGCATGCAATGACTCTGGTGGATCCATATGTGGTTTGTGAAAAGAACACACATGCAATGACACTAGTGGATCCATGTGGTTTTGTGAAAAGAACAGACATGCAATGACTATAGCTGCGGTTAATGAAAAGAACACACATGCAATGACACTGGTGGATCCATATGTGGTTTGTGAAAAGAACACACATGCAATGAGCTCTAGTGGATCCATATGTGGTCGATGAAAAGAGCAGACATGCAATAACACTAGTTGTGGTTAATGAAAAGAACAGACATGCAATGAAAATCTAGTAGATCCATATGTGGTTTGTGAAAAGAACACACATGCAATGACACTAGCTGTGGTTAATGAAAAGAATAGACATGCAATGACACTAGCTGTGGTTAATGAAAAGAACATACATGCAATGACTCTTGTGGATCCATCTGTGGTTTGTGAAAAGAACACACATGCAATGACTCTAGTTGTGGTTAATGATAACAACACACATGCAATGACACTGGTGGATCCATGTGGTTTGTGAAAAGAGCATACATGCAATGACTCTTGCTGTGGTTAATGAAAAGAACACACATGCAATGACACTGGTGGATCCATATGTGGTTTGTGACAAGAACACAAATGCAATGACTCTAGCTGTGGTTAATGAAAAGAACACACATGCAATGACACGGGTGGATCCATATGTGGTTTGTGAAAAGAACACACATGAAATGACACTAGTGGATCCATATGTGGTTTGTGAAAAGAATAGACATTCAATGACACTATTTCTGGTTAATGAAAAGAACAGACATGTAATGACTCTGGTGGATCCATATGAGGTTTGTGAAAACAACACACATGCAATGACTCTAGGTGTGGTTAGTGAAAAAGAACACACATGCAATGAAACTGGTGGATCCATGTGGTTTGTGAAAAGAACACACATGAAATGACTCTATATGTTGTTAATGAAAAAACAGACACGCAATGACACTGGTGGATCCATATGTGGTTTGTGAAAAGAACACACATGCAATGACTCTATTTGGGGTTTATTAAAGGAACACACATGCAATGACACTATTGGATCCATGTGGTTTGTGAAAAGAACAGACACAGAATGACTCTAGTTGTGGTTAATGAAAAGAACACACATGCAATGACACTGGTAGATCCATATGTGGTTTGTGAAAAGAACACACGTGCAATGAACTGTTGTTGATCCATATGTGGTCTATGAAAAGAACATACATGCAATGAAACTAGTTGTGGTTAATGAAAAGAATAGACATGCAATGACTCTGGTGGATCCATATGTGGTTTGTGAAAAGAACGCACATGCAATGACACTAGCTTTGACTAATAAAAAGAACAGACATGCAATGACTCTAGTTGTAGTTAATGAAAAGAACAAACATGCAATGACTCCGATGGATCCATATGTGGTTTGTGAAAATAACACACATGCAATGACTCTAGTTGTGATTAATGAAAAGAACACACATACAATGACATTGTTGGATCCATGTGGTTTGTGAAAAAAACAGACGTGAAATGACTCTAGATTTGGTTAATGAAAAGAACACACATGCAATGACACTGGTGGATCTATATGTGGTTTGTGAAAAGAACACACATGCAATGACTCTAGCTGTGGTTAATAAAAAGAACACACACGCAATGACACTGGTGGATCCATATGTGGTGTGTGAAAAGAACACAAATGAAATGACTCTAGATGTGGTTAATGAAAAAACAGACATGCAATGACACTGGTGAATCCATATGTAGTTTGTGAAAAGAAAACACATGCAATGACTCTAGTTGTGGTTTATTAAAAGAACACACATACAATGACACTAGTGGATCCATGTGGTTTGTGAAAAGAATAGACATGCAATGACTCTAACTAAGGTTCATGAAAAGAACACACATGCAATAACACTGGTGGATCCAAATGTGGTTTTTGAAAAGACCACACATGGAATGAACTCTAGTGGATCCATATGTGGTCTATGAAAAGAACATACATGCAATGACACTAGTTGTGGTTAATGAAAAGAACAGACATGTAATGACTTTGGTGGATCCATATGTGGTTTGTAAAAAGAACACACATGCAATGACACTAGCTATGTTTCATGAAAAGAACAGACATGCAATGACCCTAGCTGTGGTTAATGAAAAGAATAGACATGCAATGACTCTGGTGGATCCCTACGTGGTTTGTGAAAAGAACACACATGCAATGACACTGGTGGATCCATGTGGTTTTGTGAAAAGAACAGACATGCAATGACTCTAGCTGTTGTTAATGAAAAGAACACACATGCAATGACACTGGTGCATCCATATGTGGTTTGTGAAAAGAACACACATGCAATGAACTCTAGTGGATCCATATGTGGTCTATGAAAAGAACAGACATGCAATGACACTAGTTGTGGTTAATGAAAAGAATAGACATGCAATGAATCTGGTGGATCCATATGTGGTTTGTGAAAAGAGCACACATGCAATGACACTAGCTGTGGTTAATGAAAAGAACAGACATCCAATGACACTAGTTGTGGTTAATGAAAAGAACATACATGCAATGACTCTAGTGGATCCATATGTGGTTTGTGAAAATAACACACATGCAATGACTCTAGCTGTGGTTAATGAAAAGAACACACATGCAATGACTCTAACTGTGGTTAATGAAAAGAACACACATGCAATGACACTGGTGGATCCATGTGGTTTGTGAAAAGAGCAGACTTGCAATGACTCTTGCTGTGGTTAATGAAAAGAACACACATGCAATGACACTGGTGGATCCATATGTGGTTTGTGAAAAGAACACACATGCAATGGCTCTAGATTTTCTTAATGAAAAGTTCACCCATGCAATGACATGGTGTTGGAGATATGCCCAAGAGGCAATAATAAAGTGGTTATTATTATATCTTTATGTTTATGATAAATGTTTACATCCCATGCTATAATTGTATTAACCGGAAACATTAATACTTGTGTGTTTTGTAAACATAATAGAGTCCCTAGTAAGCCTCTTGTTGAACTAGCTTGTTGATTAATTGATGATCATGGTTTCCTGATCATGGACATTGGATGTGATTAATAACAAGGTTATATCATTAGGAGAATGATGTAATGGACACACACCCTTAGTAAGCGTAGCATAAGATCAAGTCATTAAGTTCGTATTGCTGTAAGCTTTCAAATACATAGTAACCTAATCCTTCGACCATGAGGTTATGTTAATCACCATCACCGGATGGGTACTTTGATGACATCAAACGCCGCTCAGAATCGGGTGGTTATAAAGGTGTCATTGGGTATTCTGAAAGTATGTGTTGAAGCGCATGAACCAAGATTGGGATTTGTCCATCCATATGACGGATAGATATGCTCTGGGCCCTCTCGGTGGAGTGTCATCTAGATAGCTTGCAAGCATGTGACTAGGTCACAAGGGATGACATAACATGGAACGAGTAAAGAGTACTTATCAGTAACGAGGTTGAACTAGGTATAGAGATACCGACGATCAAACCTCAGATAAGTAGAATATCGCGAGACAAAGGGAATTGGTTTCGTATGTTAAATGGTTCAATCAATCATGAAGAAATCGTTGAGTATGTGGGAGTCGTTATGGATCTCCAGGTCCCGCTGATGGTTATTGAACGGAGAGGTGTCTTCATCATGTCTGCATATTCACGAACCGTAGGGTGACACACTTAAGGTTCGAAGTTGTTTTAAGTAGATATGGAATTTGCGTTGGAGACCGAATGTTGTTCGGAGTCTCAGATTGGATCCGGGACATCACGAGGAGATCCGGAATGGTCCGGAGAATAAGATTCATATATTGGGGATCATTTTCTAAAGTTAGGAAATGTTCCGGAGTGTTTGTATGGAGATTCTAGAAGGTTTCGGAATGTTCTGGAAGGTTCTAGAGGATTTCTTGGAGTTTGCTTGAAAACCAAGAAAGGATCAAGGGAGTCCAAGTGGGGGAAGACACAGATTCGTGGGGGAGGAGGATTCCTCCCCTTCCCACTGGCCCAAGGAGGGGAGTCCTACTAGGACTCCCCCTCCCCAGGCGCGCCTCCCTCCCTTAAATAGAAGGGAGGGGCGCCCCCTCTGGTTCCTCCTCTCATAACAAACAATCTCAGCCGCCTCTCTCCTCCACCTTTCTTCTGCACAGGCATAGGCGAAGCCCTGCAGAATTCTCATCTCCACCACCACCACCACACCATCGTGCTGCTGGGATTCCATGGAGAAGATCTACTACCTCCGCTTTCATTGGAACGGGAGAGGAAGGCCTGCCGACTCACGTGTGACCGTCTGGAAGCTTAACGCCGAACGCTGACGGAAGGATCGTCCACATGATCTTGAGATCGGCAAGTGATCGACTACATCATCCACGAGATCTAATCTCGCAACGCTTTCGGTTCTACGAGGGTTAGTACCAATCTATCTCGTTTCTCATGTGGTTTGTGAAAAGAACATACATGCAATGACTCTAGATGTGGTTAATGAAAACAACACACATGCAATGACACTGGTGGATCCATCTGTGGTTTGTGAAAATAACACACATGCAATGACTCTAGATATGGTTAATGAAAAGAACACACATGCAATGCCACTTGTGGATCCATATGTGGTCTATGAAAAGAACAGACATGCAATGACACTAGCTGTGGTTAATGAAAAGAACATACATGCAGTGACTCTGGGAGATACATATGTGGTTTGCGAAAAGAACACACAAGCAATGAGTCTAGCTGTGGTTAATGAAAACACACACATGCAATGACACTGGTGGATCCATATGTGCTTTATGAAAAGAACAGACATGCATTGACTCTAGCTGTGGTTAAAGAAAAGAACACACATGCAATGACACTGGTGGATCCATATGTGTTTTGTGAAAAGAACACACATGCAATGACACTGGTGGATCCATTTGGTTTGTGAAAAGAACAGACACGCAATGACTCTAGATGTGGTTAATGAAAGGAACACACATGCAATGACACTGGTGGATCCATATGTGGTTTGTGAAAAGAACACACATGCAATGACTCTTGCTGTGGTTAATGGAAATAACGCACATGCAATGACACTGGTGGATCCATATGTGGTGTGTGAAAAGAACACAAATGAAATGACTCTAGATGTGGTTAAAGAAAAAACAGACATGCAATGACACTGGTGAATCCATATGTGGTTTGTGAAAGGAACACACATGCAATGACTCTAGTTGTGGTTTATTAAAAGAACACACATACAATGACACTAGTGGATCCATGTGGTTTGTGAAAAGAATAGACATGCAATGACTCTAACTGTGGTTAATGAAAAGAACACACATACAATGACACTGGTGTATCCAAATGTGGTGTTTGAAAAGAACACACATGGAATGAACTCTGGTGGATCCATATGTGGTCTATGAAAAGAATAGACATGCAATGGAACTAGTTGTGGTTAATGAAAAGAACAGACATGCAATGACTCTGGTGGATCTATATGTGTTTTGTGAAAAGAACACACATGCAATGACACTAGCTATGTTTAATGAAAAGAACATACATGCAATGACACTAGATGTGGTTAATGAAAAGAAAAGACATGCAATGACTCTGGTGGATCCATATGGGGTTTTGTGAAAAGAACACACATGCAATGACACTGGTGGATCCATGTGTTTTTGTGAAGAGAACACACATGCAATGACTGTAGCTGTGGTTAATGAAAAGAACACACATGCAATGACACTGGTGGATCCATATGTGGTTTGTTAAAAGAACACACATGAACTCTAGTGGATCCATATGTGGTCTATGAAAAGAATAGACATGCAATGAGACTAGTTGTGGTTAATGAAAAGAATAGACATGCAATGAATCTGGTGGATCCATATGTGGTTTGTGAAAAGAACTGACATGCAATGACACTAGTTGTGGTTAATGAAAGGAAAACACATGCAATGACTCTGGTGGATCCATATGTGGTATGTGAAAAGAACACACATGCAATGACTTTAGCTATGGTTAATGAAAAGAACACACATGCAATGACACTGGTGGATCCATATGTTGTTTGTGAAAAGAACACACATTTCAATAACACTGGTGGATCCATATCTGGTTTCTAAAAAGAACAGACATGCAATGAACTCTGGTGGATCCATATGTGGTTTGTGAAAAGAACAGACATGCAATGAACTCTGGTGGGTCCATATGTGGTTTGTGAAAACAACACACATGCATTGACTCTAGTTGTGGTTAATGGAAATAACACACATGCAGTGACACTGGTGGATCCATATGTTGTTTGTGAAAAGAACACACATGCAATGACACTAGCTGTGGTTAATGAAAAGAACAGACATGCAATGACACTAGCGGATCCATATGTGGTTTGTGAAAAGAACACACATGCAATGAACTCTGGTGGATCCATTGGGGTCTATGAAAAATAATAGACATGCAATGACACTAGTGGATCCATATGTGGTTTTTGAAAAGAACACACATGCAATGACACTAGATGTGGCTAATGAAAAGAACACACATGCAATGACACTAGTGGATCCATATCTGGTTTGTGAAAAGAAAACATATGCAATGAACTCTGGTGGATCCATATGTGGTCTATGAAAAGAACAAACATGTAATGAAACTAGTTGTGGTTAATAAAAAGAACATACATGCAATGAATCTGGTGGATCCATATGTGGTTTGTGAAAAGAACACATAAGCATTGACTCTAGCTGTGGTTAATGAAAAAAAACACATGCAATGACTCTAGTTGTGGTTTATTAAAAAAAGACACATGCAATGACACTGCTGGATCCATGTGCTTTGTGAAAAGAACATAGATGCAATGACTCTCGTTGTGGTTAATGAAAAGAACACACATGCAATGACATTGGTGGATCCATATGCGGTTTGTGAAAAGAACACACATGCAATGAACTCTGGTGGATCCATATGTGGTCTATGAAAAGAACAGACATGCAATGACACTAGTTTTGGTTAATGAAAAGAACAGACATGTAATGACTCTGGTGGATCCATATGTGTTTTGTGAAAAGAACAGACATGAAATGACACTAGCTGTGGTTAATGAAAATAATAGACATGCAATGACACTAGCTGTGGTTAATGAAAAGAACAGTCATGCAATGACTCTGGTGGATCCATATGTGGGTTATGAAAAGAACACACATGCTATGACTTTAGTTGTGGTTAAGTTAAAGAACACGAATGCAATGACACTGGTGGATCCATGTGGTTTGTGAAAAAAACAGACATGCAATGACTCTAGATGTGGTTAATGAAAAGAACACACATGCAATGACACTGGTGGATCCATATGTGGTTTGTGAAAAGAACACACATGCAATGACTCTAGCTATGGTTAATGAAAAGAACACACATGCAATGACACTGGTGGATCCATATGTGGTGTGTGAAAAGAACACAAATGAAATGACTCTAGATGTGGTTAATAAAAAGAACACACATGCATTGACACTGGTGAAGCCATATGTGGTTTGTGAAAAGAACACACATGCAATGACTCTAGTTGTGGTTTATTAAAAGAACACACATACACTGACAATAGTGGATCCATGTGGTGTGTGAAAAGAACAGACACGCAAGGACTCTAACTGTGGTTAATGAAAAGAACTCACATGCAATTAAACTGGTGGATCCAAATGTGGTTTTTGAAAAGAACACACATGGAATGAACTCTGGTGGATCCATATGTGGTCTATGAAAAGAACAGACATGCAATGACACTGGTTGTGGTTAATGAAAAGAATAGACATGCAATGACTCTGGTGATCCATATGTGGTTTGTGAAAAGAACACATATGCAATGACACTAGCTATTTTTAATGAAAAGAACAGAAATGCAATGCCACT
This sequence comes from Avena insularis, assembly GCA_023614405.1. Lineage (NCBI taxonomy): Eukaryota > Viridiplantae > Streptophyta > Magnoliopsida > Poales > Poaceae > Avena > Avena insularis. The sequence continues at coordinate 110,443,894 of CM042684.1, forward strand.
AGGTGTGGTTAATGAAAAGAACAGACATGTAATGACTCTGGTGGATCCATATGTGGTTTGTGAAAAGAACACACATGCAATGACACTGGTGGATCCATGTGGTTTTGTGAAAAGAACAGACATGCAATGACTATAGCTGTGGTTAATGAAAAGAACACACATGCAATGACACTGGTGGATCCATATGTGGTTTGTGAAAATAACACACATGCAATGAGCTCTAGTGGATCCATATGTGGTCGATGAAAAGAGCAGACATGCAATGACACTAGTTTTGGTTAATGAAAAGAACAGACATGCAATGAAAATCTGGTGGATCCATATGTGGTTTGTGAAAAGAACACACATGCAATGACACTAGCTGTGGTTAATGAAAAGAACAGACATGCAATGACACTAGCTGTGGTTAATGAAAAGAACATACATGCAATGACTCTTGTGGATCCATCTGTGGTTTGTGAAAAGAACACACATGCTATGACTTGAGATGGGGTTAATGAAAAGAACACACATGCAATGACACTGGTGGATCCATATGGTTTGTGAAAAGAGAATACATGCAATGACTCTTGCTGTGGTTAATGAAAAGAACACACATGCAATGACACTGGTGGATCCATATGTGGTTTGTGACAAGAACACACATGCAATGACTCTAGATGTGGTTAATGAAAAGAACACACATGCAATGACACGGGTGGATCCATATGTGGTTTGTGAAAATAACACACATGAAATGACACTAGTGGATCCGTATGTGGTTTGTGAAAAGAATAGACATTCAATGACACTATTTGTGGTTAATGAAAAGAAGAGACATGTAATGACTCTGGTGGGTCCATATGAGGTTTGTGAAAAGAACACACATGCAATGACTCTAGCTTTGGTTAGTGAAAAGAACACACATGCAATGAAACTGGTGGATCCATGTGGTTTGTGAAAAGAACACACATGAAATGACATTGGAGGATCCATATGTTGTTTGTGAAAAGAACACACATTTCAATAACACTGGTGGATCCATATGTGGTTTGTGAAAAGAACAGACATGCAATGAACTCTTGTGATTCCATATGTGGTTTGTGAAAAGAACAGACATGCAATGAACTCTGGTGGATCCATATGTGGTTTGTGAAAACAACACACATGCATTGACCCTAGTTGTGGTTAATGAAAAGAACAGACATGCAGTGACCCTGGTGGATCCATATGTTGTTTATGAAAAGAACACACATGCAATGACACTAGCTATGGTTAATGAAAAGAACAGACATGCAATGACACTAGCGGATCCATATGTGGTTTGTGAAAGAACACACATGCAATGAACTCTGGTGGATCCATATGGGGTCTATGAAAAATAATAGACATGCAATGACACTAGTGGATCCATATGTGGTTTTTGAAAAGAACACACATGCAATGACACTAGATGTGGTTAATGAAAAGAACACACATGCAATGACACTAGTGGATCCATATCTGGTTTGTGAAAAGAAAACATATGCAATGAACTCTGGTGGATCCATATGTGGTTTATGAAAAGAACAAACATGCAATGACACTAGTTGTGGTTAATGAAAAGAACATACATGCAATGAATCTGGTGGATCCATATGTGGTTTGTGAAAAGAACACACAAGCAATGACTCTAGCTGTGGTTAATGAAAAAACACGCATGCAATGACACTGGTGGATCCATATGTGGTTTATGAAAAGAACAGACATGCAATGACTCTAGCTGTGGTTAATGAAAAGAACACACATGCAATGACACTGGTGGATCCATATGTGGTTTGTGAAAAGAACACACATGCAATGACACTGGTGGATCCATATGTGGTTTGTGAAAAGAACACACATGCAATGACTCTACTTGTGGTTTATAAAAAAACACATGCAATGACACTGCTGGATCCATGTGGTTTGTGAAAAGAAGATAGATGCAATGACTCTCGCTCTGGTTAATGAAAAGAACACACATGCCATGACATTGGTGGATCCATATGTGGTTTGCGAAAAGAACACACATGCAATGAACTCTGGTGGATCCATATGTGGTCTATGAAAAGAACAGACTTGCAATGACACTAGTTTTGGTTAATGAAAAGAACAGACATGGAATGACTCTGGTGGATACATATGTGGTTTGTGAAAAGAATAGACATGAAATGACACTAGTTGTGGTTAATGAAAATAATAGACATGCAATGACACTAGCTGTGGTTAATGAAAAGAACAGTCATGCAATGACTCTGGTGGATCCATATGTGGGTTATGAAAAGAACACACATGCTATGACTCTATTTGTGGTTAAGTTAAAGAACACACATGCAACGACACTGGTGGATCCATGTGGTTTGTGATAAAAAACAGACATGCAATGACTCTAGATGTGGTTAATTAAAAGAACACACATGCAATGACACTGGTGGATCCATATGTGGTTTGTGAAAAGAACGCACATGCAATGACTCTAGCTACGGTTAATGAAAAGAACACACATGCAATGACACTGGTGGATCCATATGTAGTGTGTGAAAAGAACACAAATGAAATGACTCTAGATGTGGTTAATGAAAAGAACACACATGCAATGACACTGGTGAATCCATATGTGGTTTGTGAAAAGAACACACATGCAATGACTCTTGTTGTGGTTTTTTAAAAGAACACACATACAATGACACTAGTGGATCCATGTGGTTTGTGAAAAGAACAGACATGCATGGACTCTAACTGCGGTTAATGAAAAGAACTCACATGCAATTAAACTGGTGGATCCAAATGTGGTTTTTGAAAAGAACACACATGGAATGAACTCTGGTGGATCCATATGTGGTCTATGAAAAGAGCAGACATGCAATGACACTGGTTGTGGTTAATGAAAAGAAGAGACATGCAATGACTCTGCTGGATCCATATGTGGTTTGTGAAAAGAACACATATGCAATGACACTAGCTATGTTTAATGAAAAGAACAGAAATGCAATGCCACTAGCTGTGGTTAATGAAAAGAACAGACATGTAATGACTCTGGTGGATCCATATGTGGTTTGTGAAAAGAACACACATGCAATGACATGGATCCATGTGGTTTTGGGAAAAGAATAGACATGCAATGACTATAGCTGTGGTTAATGAAAAGAACACACATGCAATCACACTGGTGGATCCATATGTGGTTTGTGAAAAGAACACACATGCAATGATCTCTAGTGGATCCATATGTGGTCGATCAAAAGAGCAGACCTGCAATGACACTAGTTGTGGTTAATGAAAAGAACAGACATGCAATGAAAATCTGGTGGATCCATATGTGGTTTGTGAAAAGAACACACATGCAATGACACTAGCTGTCGTTAATGAAAAGAACAGACATGCAATGACACTAGCAGTGGTTAATGAAAAGAACATACATGCAATGACTCTTGTGGATCCATCTGTGGTTTGTGAAAAGAACACACATGCAATGACTCTAGCTGTGGTTAATGAAAAGAACACACATGCAATGACACTGGTGGATCCATGTGGTTTGTGAAAAGAGCATACATGCAATGACTCTTGCTGTGGTTAATGAAAAGAACACACATGCAATGACACTGGTGGATCCATATGTGGTTTGTGACAAGAAAACACATGCAATGACTCTAGCTGTGGTTAATGAAAAGAACACACATGCAATGACACAGGTGGATCCATATGTGGTTTGTGAAAAGAACACACATGAAATGACACTAGTGGATCCATATGTGGTTTGTGAAAAGAATAGACATTCAATGACACTATTTGTGGTTAATGAAAAGAACAGACATGTAATGACTCTGGTGGATCCATATGAGGTTTGTGAAAAAAAAACACATGCAATGATTTTAGTTGTGGTTAGTGAAAAGAACACACATGCAATGAAGGTGGTGGATCCATGTGGTTTGTGAAAAGAACACACATGAAATGACATTGGAGGATCCATATGTTGTTTGTGAAAAGAACACACATTTCGATAACACTAGTGGATCCATATGTGGTTTGTGAAAAGAACAGACATGCAATGAACTCTGGTGGATCCATATGTGGTTTGTGAAAAGAATAGACATGCAATGGACTCTGGTGGATCCATATGTGGTTTGTGAAAACAACACACATGCATTGACTCTAGTTGTGGTTAATGAAAAGAACACACATGTAGTGAAACTGGTGGATCCATATGTTGTTTGTGAAAAGAACACACATGCAATGACACTAGCTGTGGTTAATGAAAAGAACAGACATGCAATGACACTAGTGGATCCATATGTGGTTTGTGAAAAGAACACACATGCAATGAACTCTGGTGGATCCATATGGGGTCTATGAAAAAGAATAGACATGCAATGACACTAGTGGATCCATATCTGGTTTGTGAAAAGAAAACATATGCAATGAACTCTGGTGGATCCATATGTGGTCTATGAAAAGAACAAACATGCAATGACACTAGTTGTGGTTAATGAAAAGAACATACATGTAATGAATCTGGTGGATCCATATGTGGTTTGTGAAAAGAACACACAAGCAATGACTCTAGCTGTGATTAATGAAAAAACTCATATGCAATGACACTGGTGGATCCATATGTGGTTTATGAAAAGAACAGAGATGCAATGACTCTAGCTGTGGTTAATGAAAAGAACACACATGCAATGACACTGGTGGATCCATATGTGGTTTGTGAAAAGAACACACATGCAATGCCACTGGTGGATCCATATGTGGTTTGTGAAAAGAACACACATGCAATGACTCTAGTTGTGGTTTATTAAAAAAACACATGCAATGACACTGCTGGATCCATGTGGTTTGTGAAAAGAACATAGATGCAATGACTCTCGCTGTTGTTAATGAAAAGAACACACATGCAATGACATTGATGGATCCATATGTGGTTTGTGAAAAGAACACACATGCAATGAACTCTGGTGGATCCATATGTGGTCTATGAAGAGAACAGACATTCAATGACACTAGTTTTGGTTAATGAAAAGAAGAGACATGCAATGACTCTGGTGGATCCATATGTGTTTTGTGAAAAGAACAGACATGAAATGACACTAGCTGTGGTTAATGAAAATAATAGACATGCAATGACACTAGCTGTGGTTAATGAAAAGAACAGTCATGCAATGACTCTGGTGGATCCATATGTGGGTTATGAAAAGAACACACATGCTATGACTCTAGTTTTGGTTAAGTTAAAGAACACACATGCAATGACACTGGTGGATCCATGTGGTTTGTGAAAAAAAAAGACATGCAATGACTCTAGATGTGGTTAATGAAAAGAACACACATGCAATGACACTGGTGGATCCATATGTGGTTTGTGAAAAGAACACACATGCAATGAATCTAGCTATGGTTAATAAAAAGAACACACATGCAATGACACTGGTGGATCCATATGTGGTGTGTGAAAAGAACACAAAGGAAATGACTCTAGATGTGGTTAATGAAAAGAACACACATGCAATGACACTGGTGAATCCATATGTGGTTTGTGAAAAGAACACACATGCAATGACTCTAGTTGTGGTTTATTAAAAGAACACACATACAATGACACTAGTGGATCCATGTGGTTTGTGAAAAGAACAGACATGCAAGGACTCTAACTGTGGTTAATGAAAAGAACTCACATGCAATTAAACTGGTGGATCCAAATGTGGTTTTTGAAAAGAACACACATGGAATGAACTCTAGTGGATCCATATGTGGTCTATGAAAAGAACAGACATGCAATGACACTGGTTGTGGTTAATGAAAAGAATAGGCATGCAATGACTCTGGTGGATCCATATGTGGTTTGTGAAAAGGACACATATGCAATGACACTAGCTATGTTTAATAAAAAGAACAGAAATGCAATGCCACTAGCCGTGGTTAATGAAAAGAACAGACATGTAATGACTCTGGTGGATCCATATGTGGTTTGTGAAAAGAACACACATGCAATGACACTGGTGGATCCATGTGGTTTTGTGAAAAGAACAGACATGCAATGACTATAGCTACGGTTAATGAAAAGAACACACATGCAATGACACTGGTGGATCCATATGTGGTTTGTGAAAAGAACACACATGCAATGAGCTCTAGTGGATCCATATGTGGTCGATGAAAAGAGCAGACATGCAATAACACTAGTTGTGGTTAATGAAAAGAACAGACATGCAATGAAAATCTAGTAGATCCATATGTGGTTTGTGAAAAGAACACACATGCAATGACACTAGCTGTGGTTAATGAAAAGAATAGACATGCAATGACAGTAGCTGTGGTTAATGAAAAGAACATACATGCAATGACTCTTGTGGATCCATCTGTGGTTTGTGAAAAGAACACACATGTAATGACTCTAGCTGTGGTTAATGATAACAACACACATGCAATGACACTGGTGGATCCATGTGGTTTGTGAAAAGATCATACATGCAATGACTCTTGCTGTGGTTAATGAAAAGAACACACATGCAATGACACTGGTGGATCCATATGTGGTTTGTGACAAGAACACACATGCAATGACTCTAGCTGTGGTTAATGAAAAGAACACACATGCAATGACACGGGTGGATCCATATGTGGTTTGTGAAAAGAACACACATGAAATGACACTAGTGGATCCATATGTGGTTTGTGAAAAGAATAGACATTCAATGACACTATTTCTGGTTAATGAAAAGAACATACATGTAATGACTCTGGTGGATCCATATGAGGTTTGTGAAAACAACACACATGCAATGACTCTAGGTGTGGTTAGTGAAAAGAACACACATGCAATGAAACTGGTGGATCCATTTGGTTTATGAAAAGAACACACATGAAATGACTCTATATGTGGTTAATGAAAAAATAGACACGCAATGACACTGGTGGATCCATATGTGGTTTGTGAAAAGAACGCACATGCAATGACACTAGCTTTGACTAATAAAAAGAACAGACATGCAATGACTCTAGCTGTAGTTAATGAAAAGAACAAACATGCAATGACTCCGATGGATCCATATGTGGTTTGTGAAAAGAACACACATGCAATGACTGTAGTTGTGATTAATGAAAAGAACACACATACAATGACATTGTTGGATCCATGTGGTTTGTGAAAAAAACAGACGTGCAATGACTCTAGATTTGGTTAATGAAAAGAACACACATGCAATGACACTGGTGGATCCATATGTGGTTTGTGAAAAGAACACACATGCAATGACTCTAGTTGTGGTTAATAAAAAGAACACACACGCAATGACACTGGTGGATCCATATGTGGTGTGTGAAAAGAACACAAATGAAATGACTCTAGATGTGGTTAATGAAAAAACAGACATGCAATGACACTGGTGAATCCATATGTAGTTTGTGAAAAGAAAACACATGCAATGACTCTAGTTGTGGTTTATTAAAAGAACACACATACAATGACACTAGTGGATCCATGTGGTTTGTGAAAAGAATAGACATGCAATGACTCTAACTAAGGTTCATGAAAAGAACACACATGCAATAACACTAGTGGATCCAAATGTGGTTTTTGAAAAGAACACACATGGAATGAACTCTAGTGGATCCATATGTGGTCTATGAAAAGAACATACATGCAATGACACTAGTTGTGGTTAATGAAAAGAATAGACATGTAATGACTTTGGTGGATCCATATGTGGTTTGTAAAAAGAACACACATGCAATGACACTAGCTATGTTTCATGAAAATAACAGACATGCAATGACCCTAGCTGTGGTTAATGAAAAGAATAGACATGCAATGACTCTGGTGGATCCCTACGTGGTTTGTGAAAAGAACACACATGCAATGACACTGGTGGATCCATGTGGTTTTGTGTAAAGAACAGACATGCAATGACTCTAGCTGTTGTTAATGAAAAGAACACACATGCAATGAAACTGGTGCATCCATATGTGGTTTGTGAAAAGAACACACATGCAATGAACTCTAGTGGATCCATATGTGGTCTATGAAAAGAACAGACATGCAATGACACTAGTTGTGGTTAATGAAAATAATAGACATGCAATGAATCTGGTGGATCCATATGTGGTTTGTGAAAAGAACACACATGCAATGACACTAGCTGTGGTTAATGAAAAGAACAGACATGCAATGACACTAGTTGTGGTTAATGAAAAGAACATACATGCAATGACTCTAGTGGATCCATATGTGGTTTGTGAAAATAACACACATGCAATGACTCTAGCTGTGGTTAATGAAAAGAACACCCATGCAATGACTCTAACTGTGGTTAATGAAAAGAACACACATGCAATGACACTGGTGGATCCATGTGGTTTGTGAAAAGAGCAGACTTGCAATGACTCTTGCTGTGGTTAATGAAAAGAACACACATGCAATGACACTGGTGGATCCATATGTGGTTTGTGAAAAGAACACACATGCAATGGCTCTAGATTTTCTTAATGAAAAGTTCACCCATGCAATGACATGGTGTTGGAGATATGCCCAAGAGGCAATAATAAAGTGGTTATTATTATATCTTTATGTTTATGATAAATGTTTACATCCCATGCTATAATTGTATTAACCGGAAACATTAATACTTGTGTGTTTTGTAAACATAATAGAGTCCCTAGTAAGCCTCTTGTTGAACTAGCTTGTTGATTAATTGATGATCATGGTTTCCTGATCATGGACATTGGATGTGATTAATAACAAGGTTATATCATTAGGAGAATGATGTAATGGACACACACCCTTAGTAAGCGTAGCATAAGATCAAGTCATTAAGTTCGTATTGCTGTAAGCTTTCAAATACATAGTAACCTAATCCTTCGACCATGAGGTTATGTTAATCACCATCACCGGATGGGTACTTTGATGACATCAAACGCCGCTTCGTAACTGGGTGGTTATAAAGGTGTCATTGGGTATTCTGAAAGTATGTGTTGAAGCGCATGAACCAAGATTGGGATTTGTCCATCCATATGACGGATAGATATGCTCTGGGCCCTCTCGGTGGAGTGTCATCTAGATAGCTTGCAAGCATGTGACTAGGTCACAAGGGATGACATAACATGGAACGAGTAAAGAGTACTTATCAGTAACGAGGTTGAACTAGGTATAGAGATACCGACGATCAAACCTCAGATAAGTAGAATATCGCGAGACAAAGGGAATTGGTTTCGTATGTTAAATGGTTCAATCAATCATGAAGAAATCGTTGAGTATGTGGGAGTCGTTATGGATCTCCAGGTCCCGCTGATGGTTATTGAACGGAGAGGTGTCTTCATCATGTCTGCATATTCACGAACTGTAGGGTGACACACTTAAGGTTCGAAGTTGTTTTAAGTAGATATGGAATTTGCGTTGGAGACCGAATGTTGTTCGGAGTCTCAGATTGGATCCGGGACATCACGAGGAGATCCGGAATGGTCCGGAGAATAAGATTCATATATTGGGGATCATTTTCTAAAGTTAGGAAATGTTAGAGTGTTTATGGAGATTCTAGAAGGTTTCGGAATGTTCTGGAAGGTTCTAGAGGATTTCTTGGAGTTTGCTTGAAAACCAAGAAAGGATCAAGGGAGTCCAAGTGGGGGAAGACACAGATTCGTGGGGGAGGAGGATTCCTCCCCCCTTCCCACCGCCGGCCCAAGGAGGGGAGTCCTACTAGGACTCCCCCTCCCCAGGCGCGCCTCCCTCCCTTAAATAGAAGGGAGGGGCGCCCCCTCTGGTTCCTCCTCTCATAACAAACAATCTCAGCCGCCTCTCTCCTCCACCTTTCTTCTGCACAGGCATAGGCGAAGCCCTTCAGAATTCTCATCTCCACCACCACCACCACGCCGTCGTGCTGCTGGGATTCCATGGAGAAGATCTACTACCTCCGCTGCTCGCTGGAACGGGGAGAGGAAGGCCTGCTTCGACTCCGCACGTGTGACCGTCTGCGGAAGCACTGCCGGAACGCGACGCCGGAAGGATCGTCCACATGATCTTGAGATCGGCAAGTGATCGACTACATCATCCACGAGATCTAATCTCGCAACGCTTTCGGTTCTACGAGGGTTAGTACCAATCTATCTCGTTGCTCATGTATAATAGATTATATCTTGGATTTTGTCTAGATTAGATCTGGGTTTTGTTCGTTCTTGCGGTAGAAATTTTTTGTTTTCCATGCTACGAACCCTTCACATGGGTGGATCCATATGTGGTTCGTGAAAAGAACATACATAAAATGACACTAGTGGATCCATATGTGGTTTGTGAAAAGAACGGACATGTAATGACTCTAGATGTGGTTAATGAAAAAACAGACATGTAATGACACTAGTGGATCCATATGTGGTTTGTGAAAATAACACACATGCAATGACTCTAGTTGGGGTTTATTAAAAGAACACACATGCAATGACACTGGTGGATCCATGTGGTTTGTGAAAAGAACAGACATGCAATAACTCTAGCTCTGGTTAATGAAAAGAACACACATGCAATGACACTGGTGGATCCATACGTGGTTTGTGAAAAGAACACACATGCAATGAACTCTGGTGGATCCATATGTGGTCTATGAAAAGAACATTCATGCAATGACACTAGTTGTGGTTAATGAAAAGAATAGACATGCAATGACTCTGGTGGATCCATATGTGGTTTGTGAAAATAACTCACATGCAATGACACTAGCTTTGACTAATGAAAAGAACAGGGATGCAATGACTAGTTGTAGTTAATGAAAAGAACAAACATGCAATGGCTCTGGTGGATCCATATGTGGTTTGTGAAAAGAACACACATGCAATGACTCTAGCTATGGTTAATGAAAAGAAAACACATGCAATGACACTGCTGGATCCATGTGGTTTGTTTAAAGAATAGACATGTAATAACTCTAGCTATGGTTAATGAAAAGAACACACATGCAATGACACTGGTGGATCCATATGTGGTTTGCGAAAAGAAGACACATGCAATGACTCTAGCTGTGGTTAATGAAAATAACACACATGCAATGACACTGGTGGATCCGTATGTGGTTTGTGAAAAGAACACACGTTTCGATGACACTAGTGGATCCATATGTGGTTTGTTAAAAGAACAGACATGCAATGAACTCTAGTGGATCCATATGTGGTTTGTGAAAACAACAGACATGCATTGAACTCTGGTGGATCCATATGTGGTTTGTGAAAAGAACACACATGCAATGACTCTAGTTGTGGTTAATGAAAAGAACACACATGCAATGACACTAGGGGATCCATATGTGGTTAATGAAAAGAACACACATGCAATGACACTGGTGGATCCATATGTGGTTTGTGAAAAGAACACACATGGAATGACACTGGTGGATCCATATGTGGTTAATGAAAAGAACACACATGCAATGACACTGGTGGATCCATATGTGGTTTGTGAAAAGAACACACATGTAATGACACTAGTTGTGGTTAATGAAAAGAACAGACATGCAATGACACTGGTGGATCCATATGTGGTTTGTGAAAAGAACACACATGCAATGTAATCTGGTGATCCATCTGGGGTCTATGAAAACAATAGACATGCAATGACACTAGTGGATCCATATGTGGTTTGTGAAAAGAACACACATGAAATGACACTAGCTGTCGTTAATGAAAAGAACAGACATGCAATGACACTAGTGGATCCATATGCGGTTTGTAAAAAGAACACACATGCAATGAATTCTAGTGGATCCATATGTGGTCTATGAAAAGAACAGACATGCAATGACTCTGGTGGATCCATATGTGGTTTGTGAAAAGAACAAACAAGCAATGACTCTAGTTGTGGTTAATGAAAAAACACACATGCAATGACACTGGTGGATCCATATGTGGTTTGTGAAAATAACAGACATGCAATGACTCTAGCAGTGGTTAATAAAAAGAACCCACATGTAATGACACTGGTGGATCCATATGTGCTTTGTTAAAAGAACACACATGCAATGACTCTAGCTGCGGTTAATGAAAAGAACACACATGTAATGACACTGGTGGATCCATATGTGGTTTCTGAAAAGAACACACATGAAATGACACTGGTGGATCCATATGTGGTTTGTGAAAACAACTGACATGCAATGACACTAGTTGTGGTTAACGAAAAGAACAAACAATGCAATGACTCTGGTGGATCCATATGTGGTTTGTGAAAAGAACACACATGCAATGACTCTAGCTGTGGTTGATGAAAAGAACACACATGCAATGACACTGGTGGATCCATATGTGGTTTGTGAAAAGAACACACATTTCAATGACACTGGCGGATCCATATGTGGTTTGTGAAAAGAACCCACATGCAATGAACTTTGGTGGATCCATATGTGGTTTGTGAAAATAACAGACATGCAATGAACTCTAGTGGATCCATATGTGGTTTGTGAAAAGAACACATATGCAATGACTCTAGTTGTGGTTAATGAAAAGAACACACAAGCAATGACACTAGGGGATCCCTATGTGGTTAATGAAAACAACACACATGCAATGACACTAGTGGATCCATATGTGGTTTGTGAAAAGAGCACATATGCAATGACACTGGTGGATCCATATGTGGTTAATGAAAAGAACACACATGCAATGACACTGGTGGATCCATATGTGGTTTGTGAAAAGAACACACATGCAATGACACTAGCTATGGTTAATGAAAATAACAGACATGCAATGACACTAGTGGATCCATATGTGGTTTGTGAAAGGAACACACATGCAATGAACTCTGGTGGATCCATATGGGGTCTATGAAAAGAATAGACATGCAATGACACTAGTGGATCCATATGTGGTTTGTGAAAAGAACACACATGCAATGACACTAGCTATGGTTAAAGAAAAGTACAGACATGAAATGACACTGGTGGAATCATATGTGGTTTGTGAAAACAACACACATGCAATGAACTCTGGTGGATCCAAATGTGTTCTATGTAACACCCTCGAATCGGCCCTATGCAAGTTTTAGCCCTTTCCGCCAAACCCACATAGAAACGATTCAAGGACGCCCACCAGGCACTTTCGTGTGGGTGGAAAAACAAAGTAATACCATTACACAACAGTCCTCGATGGGACCCACAGAACAGATATATACAACAACGACTCCATGAGTCAAGAATACAGATATACTATACAAAGATCCAAATCACCTTGAAAACGATAGAGCGCTCGACTACGGACAAGATGCAAATGGGGCTAAGAGCCCTGAAGAATAACCAATGGCGTCCATAACCCTGCCCAGGCCAAGCCGGTAGGGTAACCCTGCTAACGACGTCGATCTCAAACCTGCTAAAACAAAAGGGGTGCCGACAAAGGGCATAGGAAAAAGAGGAGCGTCAGTACTAAGGCCAGTACACGGCGAGGCTAGAATTCGGCGGTTCTCGCCTACATAGGTATGGTGGACTGAAGCGGCAGCGCATCATGTACTAAACAATCTATAGAGACTCGATTAACTGTCGGCTATTAGAGAGAAATAAGAAAGACCTATTCAGAACCAACCTTATACTAACACCAATCATACCCATCCTGGTATTCCCCATCGAGACCAAACGAGGAAGTCAAACCGAGGAACTCACACAGTTGGCAGTTTTATCCATTCCATTATAGTTGAAGCACTTACTAGTCAGATATAAATAGCATGAGTTATCCTGAAGCATAAGTAGTGGGCAGTTTTAATTAACATTCTGTTGTAGGTGGAACTTTTACTAGTCAAATATAATTGTCCTGAGAAATCCCAAAACTCAGTAGTTGTTGGCACTTTTATCACATTCCATTGGAGTTGCAATACTTACTAGGCATATATAACAAACAACCCAGGTCCACCAGTGGTTGGCATTTTTAATATCCATTCCGTTATAGTGAAGCTGATTACTAGTCAGATATATTAAGTCAAATTCTTAGCACTACTTTAGTTATGCTTGTCTATGATCGAGATACTGTGCTCCAAGTCATCCATAACCGCGGACACAGCTTTCAAAAAGTTTTACCCTGCAGGGGTGCACAAATAGCAACACACACTCGATCAACCTTGGAAAAACCAACTCAAAACCCAATGAGGCATTCACGATAAAGCGATCACAGGATTCAGAAATATTTCAGAGGGGCACACCACTAAACTACCCGCAACGAAGTTGGTCGGCTCCGGAACGGACCCAGGGTTTGTGACAATGGTTGTAAATGACTGGGAACCCGAAAGTGTGACTGGGCTTGTCGATACCGTGAAAACATTCCACGTTCCAAAACAGTACAGGTGGTCCACGCACAATCGTAAATAAAGCAGTAAAACATGGCATAGGTACAAGATAGTAATAAAGCCCCAAACTACTTTGTGGCCCCAAGAAATAGAAATGAATCAAGCTCTGGCTCAGGGGGGTCCATAAGGCCTCCCGGATGTGGATAGTGCGAAAAATCAAGGAACGGGTATCAAGTACTCGGGGCCTACGGGACACAAGTGGGCATAAAAACCAAATAGCATATATTGCCCATCGGTGCCTCTTTTATTAGTTGTCCCAGCAATTTAATAGTTGTATCTAACTCCACCGTAAACATCTGCCAGCATACCAACAACTGTGGTACTCGACAACACGAGATCGCACCTGAGCAAGCAACTATGACTCGCAAGGCTAGCTATCTATCAAAGAACAGGTAATAGGAGATGTCCAAGGCAATATAAAAGGCTGCTCGGAATATAACTAGTACGGAACACTAAAGCATCGCGACACGGATAGCAATAGATCAACAGGAGGAAATAAAGACTATAAATGCAAAATAGGTAGAAAGGGGAGAATGCTCGCCTGGGAAACACTACCGAAGATACATTAGCCGAAGAACTTGTCGACACTCGCATCCACTCGACGGCCTAATCCGCGAAGAAGAAAAGCACTAAAAGAAACACCGGATGCACTATTTTAATACTACGGGAAAAGATCCGGCATGATGTATGTATGATGCATGCCATGGCAAAGATGCGGTGCAATTAGGCAATATTAAGCGGAACCAGGGTCCCGATAATTAATGATTAGGTTAAATTTATATATCTACCCTCAAATTAAATGTTATTAACATGGAAAGAAAACACTAGGTTGTCTACACAAAATTAAATGAGGTGGGAAACTACAATTAGCATTTTCCAAATTCACTTCATATGTTATTTGTTAGGTATTATGCAAATTGACCCCTAAATGGCATGGTACGTGATGCAAACAAGACATGCATGTTATGAACATGTTCGGTGCACTTTTCTGAGCAAGAACTTTTAAAATCGAGATATGGTTTGAAAGATATGCAAAATAAACATAAATTGCACAAAGAAAAAGAATAGAAGCTGGACAGAGAAGAAACGGGTCAGAACAAAGGAGTGGCAGGAGGAAATCGATCATGTGTCTCACACAGAGTAGGCAGCTAGCTGCTAGGCTTTGCTTGGATTTGTGTACAAACAGAGTGAGCACGTAAACTGAAACAAGAAAGTAGGAGATGCAGATGAATAATTGAGCAATGGATAGTGCAATTAATCTGCATACAAGGGAATTTGAATTCTTGATCGCCGGTTTACAGAGGGGAAGCATAATAACTGGGAAACACTTCAGATCTTGAACATAATACAGTGCTTAGAAGTTTAAACCAAGTTATGTGGAAGGCATTAGGTATTTATGGAAATTAGATGCTGCCGCAACTTGGAACGTCGAGGTCTAGGATGAAGTCACAGATGACTAACCACCGATTAAATAGCTAAGTCTGAACCAAGAAGTAGTGTACGACTGAAAAACTTCAGATACCAAAACTAGGCTATTGGATCGATTGGTCTCCGTACTGTGCAAAAACTAGCTAGTGGGACTGAATTTTGTCTGATGATTGCGGGAGTTTGAGAAAGTATTAGAAGTTGGCTCAATGGAAGAAAATAAAGAGGGAACATAGATCAACAACTTTTTCCATTGGGGATCTTCGAGATTCGGAATGGAACACATAGTTCTGGAGACGTTTTGCTCGTAGGAGACAAAAAAGGACGGGCGACACGGTGATGTTTTCCTGTAGCGACGACGACACCGCCGGCATTGCCCCGGGGATGATCTACAGGGGAAACACGACTAGGAGACTCACCAGGACGAGGCGCAACTCATAGATAGGGTTGGCAAGGACGAGAGCGTCGGGATCGGCGGGGATCAGAAGAGACAGCGGCGCACGCAACATGTTTGACAGTGGGCGTGTGGGCGTCCGACATGCACGGGGGCATTGCAGAGAAAGAGGAGGAAGGAGAGGATGTTCGGAAGGTTGTAGAGCCTCACCTAGAACTTGTCAGCAAGCCCAGCTAGACGGAGTGAGGAGCTGAGAGGCGAGGCAGCGAGGTGGACGACGTCCGGCTCCTACAAGTACGCGGGTCGGCGGCGGCGTTCAGCCGGACTTCTCCTCTTAGCTCCTTGTACCATACAACTTTAGAAGGTTGACGCGCAGCTTCTCCTGGTACGTCGACGATGCTCTGGTTGGATCAAGGGCCTGGCGAGCGACCGGTGCTTGGCCATGGCAAAGACGAGGTTTTCGTGGAGGAGGGGAAAGAAACGGAAAAAGTGGATCGATATGGAGAAGGGCAGGAGTGGTTGAGACAGGGGAGGCTGATGTTCTGTTTTCCTGCTACTATGCTCGTGGCGTAGAAAAAAATGATTAGATGGAGCAGGTTGCCAGGCTGCACTACAATCGTACGCATGGATTTGACTAATAAAAACAAGCAACGTGTATAGAGAAGAATGGCTGCCGTGAAGGAAAAGAGAGAAAAACACGGGATTTTGGAAAAGTTGAGATGGAGGATTTTGCTCTCAGATTTGGGTAAAATGGAGAATAGGGTTTAAAAAGAAGAGAGAGGATTGGAGTATTTATATAGTCCAAAGTAAACTAGATGGGCCTAATTTTGGACTAAAATTTAGCCAGACTTTTTATCTATTTTTATTTTTAGTAAAATAAACAAACCTTTTGTATCTTTATAATGGATCGAACAATATTATCATTACTATTTTTATTTAAAAAAAATAAGAAAAGGAGGTGGCTCGAACGAAAGAGCACGGCAAGTATATAGACGGAGTATAAGGTGACATGTATGTGGGGAAGAATAAATGAGCTAGGAGGTATATAAGTGGGTTTAAGAGAAATAGAGCCTATAACAAGATCATCAGATGTCGAGGTGGCTCATAAATAGCAGAGAATACGGAGTATATTCATTGGACAAAGAATATAACTCGAAGAGAGAAAGAAAATATATCAAAAAGATATGGCATCAAATATAATGAGAATAGAGATTGGCCCAAACAAGAATGGAATAAAGAGAAGATTAACAAAATAAGAAGAGAGATGGGATCATGATATTAGATAGATCCACATATTCTCCAATTAGATGTGATTTAAACCATAAGACAAAATAAATGGAATACGCTTTGACACATATGTGATGCGATCAGAAACAAAGATCATGTGGGGCCATGTTGGGGTGGTTCCAAACATAATACATGGACATGAGTTAAGCCATAGTTCAAAATAGAGAACCCATGTATATATGTGGTAGGATTAGCAAGAGGATCATATGGATATTAGTGAGGGAACAACATAGAGTAGAAAGAATAAGAGATTGATGCCCCCAAATCAATTTGGACATTTGTATGGAAACAACTAGAGGTATACTAGAGAGCAGGTAAAATAGAGAGAGGCAAACCAAAGCTCAAATTCAAATATATAAACAAAAAAACAAATACTAGTGAGACAATTTAAATGCAACAATTTAATTATATGTTTTATGCAAGGTGGCATGATGAACATGATGATGCTCAAATGCAATATGGCATGATGACATGAGCCTGTGATTATGATGATGCACAAAACAAAAACACCAAGCGATTTTCTAGTAGTGGTTTTACCGGGGTGCTACAATCATTCCACTTAATTAATGATTAGGTTAAAGTTATATATCTACCCTCAAATTAAATGTTATTAACATGGAAAGAAAACGCTAGGTTGTCTAGACAAAATTAAATGAGGTGGGAAACTACAATTAGCATTTTCCAAATTCACTTCATGTATTATTTGTTAGGTGTTATCCAAATTGACCCCTAAATGGCATGGTACGTGATGCAGACAAGACATGCATGTTATGAACATGTTCGGTGCACTTTTCTGAGCAAGAACTTTTAAAATAGAGATATGGTTTGAAAGATATGCAAAATAAACATAAATTGCACAAAGAAAAAGAATAGAAGTTGGACAGAGAAGGAACGGGTCAGAACAAAGGAGTGGCAGGAGGAAATCGATGTTGTGTCTAACACAGAGTAGGTAGCCAGCTGCTAGGCTTTGCTTGGATTTGTGTACAAACAGAGTGAGCACGTAAACTGAAACAACAAAGTAGGAGATGCAGATGAATAATTGAGCAATGGATAGTGCAATTAATCTGCATACAAGGGAATTCGAATTCTTGATCGACGGTTTACAGAGGGAAAGCATAATAACAGGGCAACACTTCAGATCTTGAACATAATACAGTGCTTAGAAGTTTAAACCAAGTCATGTGGAAGGCATTAGGTATTTACGGGAATTAGATGCTGCCGCAACTTGGAACGTCGAGGTCCAGGATGAAGTCACAGATGACTAGCCTCCGATTAAATAGCTAAGTCTGAACCAAGAAGTAGTGTACGACTGAAAAACTTCAGATACCAAAACCAGGCTACTGGATCGATTGGTTTCCGTACTGTGCAAAAACTAGCTAGCTGGACTGATCTTGGTATGATGATTGCGGGAGTTTGAGAAAGTATTAGAAGTTGGCTCAATGGAAGAAAATAAAGAGGGAACATAGATCAACAACTTTTTCCATTGGGGATCTTCGAGATTCGGAACGGAACACATAGTTCTGGAGACGGTTTGCTCGCAGGAGACAAAAAAGGACGGGCGACGCGGTGATGTTTTCTTGTGGCGACGACGACACCGCCGGCATTGCCCCGGGGATGATCTGCAGGGGAAACACGACTAGGAGACTCACCAGGACGAGGCGCAGCTCATAGATAGGGTTGGCGAGGACTAGAGCGTCAGGATCGGGCGGGATCAGAAGAGACAGCGGCGCACGCAACGTGTTTGACAGTGGGCGCGTGGGCGTGCGACGTGCACGGGGGCATTGCAGAGAAAGAGGAGGAAGGAGAGGATGTTCGGAAGGTTGTAGAGCCTCACCTAGCACTTGTCAGCAAGCCCAACTGGACAGAGTGAGGAGCTGAGAGGCGAGGCAGCGAGGTGGACGACGTCGGGCTCCTACAAGTACGCGGGTCGGCGGCGGCGTTCAACCGGACTTCTCCTCCTAGCTCCTGGTACCATACAGCTTTAGAAGGTTGACGCGCAGCTTCTCCTGGTACGTCGATGATGCTCTGGTTGGATCAAGGGCCTGGCGAGTGACCGGTGCTTGGCCATGGCAAAGACGAGGTTTTCGTGGAGGAGGGGAAAGAAACGGAAAACGTGGATCGATATGGAGAGAGGCAGGAGTGGTTGAGACAGGGGAGGCCGATGTTCTGTTTTCCTTCTACTATGCTCGTGGCGTAGAAAAAATGATTAGATGGAGCAGGTTGCCAGGATGCACTACAATCGTACGTATGGATTTGACTAATAAAAACAAGCAACGTGTAGAGAGAAGAATGGCTGCCGTGAAGGAAAAGAGAGAAAAGCACAGGATTTTGGAAAAGTTGAGATGGAGGATTTTGCTCTCAGATTTGGGTAAAATGGAGGATAGGGTTTAAAAAGAAGAGAGAGGATTGGAGTATTTATATAGTCCAAAGTAAACTAGATGGGCCTAATTTTGGACTAAAATTTAGCCGGACTTTTTATCTATTTTTATTTTTAGTAAAATAAACAAACCTTTTGTAGCTTTATAATGGATTGAACAATATTATCATTATTATTTTATTTAAAAAAATAAGAAAAGGAGGTGGTTCGAACGGAAAGAGCACGGCAAGTATATAGACGGAGTATAAGGTGACATGTATGTGGGGAAGAATAAAAGAGCTAGGAGGTATATAAGTGGGTTTAAGAGAAATAGAGAGGTAGAGCCTATAACAAGATCATCAGATGTTGAGGTGGCTCATCAATAGCAGAGAATACGGAGTATATTCATTGGATAAAGAATATAACTCGAAGAGAGAAAGAAAATATATCAAAAAGATATGGCATCAAATAGAATGAGAATAGAGATTGGCCTAAACAAGAATGGAATAAAGAGAACATTAACAAAATAAGAAGAGAGATGGGATCATGATATTAGATAGATCCACATATTCTCCAATTAGATGTGATTTAAACCATAAGACAAAATAAATGGAATACGCTTTGACACATATGTGATGGGATCGGAAACAAAGATCATGTGGGGCAATGTTGGGGTGGTTCCAAACATAATACATGGACATGAGTTAAGCCATAATTCAAAATAGAGAACCCATGTATATATGTGGTAGGATTAGCAAGAGGATCATATGGATATTAGTGAGGACACAACATAGAGTAGAAAGAATAATAGATTGATGCCCCCAACTCAATTTGCACATTTGTATGGAACCAACTAGAGGTATACTAGAGAGCAGGTATAATACAGAGAGGCAAATCAAAGCTCAAATGCAAATATATAAATAAAAAAACAAATACCAGTGAGACAATTTAAATGCAACAATTTAATTATATGTTCCATGCAAGGTGTCATGATGAACATGATGATGCTCAAATGCAATATGGCATGATGACATGAGCCTGTGATTATGATGATGCACAAAACAAAAACACCAAGCGATTTTCTAGTAGTGGTTTTACTGGGGTGCTACAATTCGACACCACTAACAAGGGATCTCGCCCTCGAGATCCGCCTCATGGTACTAGGAAGAAGGCCGACGATCTGAATCTTCTCGCTTCATGTAGATCCTCGTGACACCACTAACAAGAGATCGTTGTCCATGATCATCGAGAGAACACTCTGGAGAAACAAGGACGAAGGTAGAGGCATTAGAAGATAAAGCCACCTCTAACTTCCGGGGACGGAGTAAAATTGCTTGATCCACCGATTCGATGTACAAAAATGCACAGTGAGAGGCGGGTAGGGTGATCAGTCCATCCCGTACTCAAAGCATCCTTCTGAAAATGAATCGCAGAATCCTGCAACCAACTCTCGGGATTTAGACTGAAGATCTTCACAAGCGGTGTTCGGAACAAGAGGGGTGATGCAGGATCTTCATCGGATTTGGCGTAGATGATGTCGTCGCATTGGGGACCACCGGAAGATACAAAGAAACATCGTACGAATAGACACAATGATCAGGTTTTGCGATGGTTCCATTGGCATGAACAACACATGCTCAAGGTATACTCCAACTTCACCAATGCTCATCCTTCTCATATGCTTTTCAACGATACAGATATCTGTCAAGGGGCACATACGGATAGAGAGTTCAAGGACAAAAGATTGGATGAAGGTACAACAACTGAGAAGTAGATTGATGATTGTAGAACCACCGTTATAAGGGAGGAAGCGAAACCCTGAAGGTGCGACAGAAACCCAACCACGGGAAATCTTGGACTCGAAGAAAAGATAAGAGACTAGAATCAAAACACGCAGAGGTAAGAGGAGAACAGCAGCGGGGTAAGGAGTAAAAGCAGACCTAATCAGATCTATCCAACCGATTTTTGCAAAATAGTTTTAACACTCTACTTCGGCCGTTAGCTAGGTTATCCTACAGGCTGGACCAGTGGGGTATCGCAACTGCTGGGCTCTGATACCACTCTGTAACACCCTCGAATCGGCCCTATGCAATTTTAGCCCTTTTCGCCAAACCCGCATAGAAACGATTCAAGGACGCCCACCAGGCACTTTCGTGCGGGTGGAAAAACGAAGTAATACCATTACACAACAGTCCTCGATGGGACCCACAGAACAGATATATACAACAACGACTCCATGAGTCAAGAATACAGATATACTATACAAAGATCCAAATCACCTTGAAAACGATAGAGCGCCCGACTACGGACAAGATGCAAATGGGGCTAAGAGCCCTGAAGAATAACCAATGGCGTCCATAACCCTGCCTAGCTAAGCCGGAAGGGTAACCCTGCTAACGACGTCGATCTCAAACCTGCTAAAACAAAAGGGGTGCCGACAAAGGGCATAGGAAAAAGAGGAGCGCAAGATTAAAGCCAAGACACAATGAGGTTAGAATTGGCCTCTCGCCTACATAGGTATGGTGGACTGAAGCGGCAGCGCAGCATGTACTAAACAATCTATAGAGACTTGATTAACTATCAGCTATTAGAGAGAGATAAGAAAGACCTATTCGGAACCAACCTTATACTAACACCAATCATACCCATCCTGGTATTCCCCCTCCAGACCAAACGAGGAAGTCAAACCGAGGAACTCACACAGTTGGCAGTTTTATCCATTCCATTATAGTTGAAGCACTTACTAGTCAGATATAAATAGCACGAGTTATCCTGAAGCATAAGTAGTGGGCAGTTTTAGTTAACATTCCGTTGTAGGTGGAACTTTTACTAGTCAAATATAATTGTCCCGAGGAATCCCAAAACTCAGCAGTTGTTGGCACTTTTATCATATTCCTTTGGAGTTGTAATACTTACTAGGCATATATAACAAACAACCCAGGTCCACCAGTGGTTGGCATTTTTAATATCCATTCCGTTATAGTGAAGCTGATTACTAGTCAGATATATTAAGTCAAATTTATAGCACTACTTTAGTTATGCTTGTCTATGATCGAGATACTGTGCTCCAAGTCGTCCATAACATGACACGGCTTTCAGAAAGTTTTACCGCAGGGTGCACAAATAGCAACACACACTCGATCAACCTCGGAAAAACCAACTCAAAACCCAACGAGGCATTCACGACAAAGCGATCACAGGATTCAGAAATATTTCAGGGGGCCACCCCACTAAGCTACCCGCAACGAAGTTCGCCGGCTCCGGAACGGACCCAGGGTTTGTGACAATGGTCGTAAACGACTAGGAACCCAAAAGTGTGACTGGGCTTGTCGATACCACGAAAACATTCCACGTTCCAAAACAGTACAGGTGCTCCACGCATAATCGTAAATAAAGCAGTAAAACATGGCATAGGTACAGGATAGTAATTAAGACCCAAACTACTTTGTGGCCCCAAGAAATAGAAATGAATCAAGCTCTAGCTCAGGGGGGTCCATAAGGCCTCCCGTATGTGGATAGTGCGAAAAATCAAGGAACAGGTATCAAGTACTAGGGTCCTACGGGACACAAGTGGGCATAAAAAACAAATAGCATATATTGCTCATCGGTGCCTCTTTCATTAGTTGTCCCAGCAATTTAATAGTTGTATCTAAAGTCATGATCAACTCCACCATAAACATCTGCCAGCAGACCAACAACTGTGGTACTCGACAACACGAGATCGCACCTGAGCAAGCAACTACGACTCGCAAGGCCAGCTATCTATCAAACAACAGGTAATAGGAGGTGTCCAAGGCAATATAAAAGGCTGCTCGGAATATAACTGGTACGGAACAATAAAGCATCGCGAAACGGATAGCAATAGATCAACAGGAGGAAATAAAGTCTATAAATGCAAAATAGGTAGAAAGGGGGAGAATGCTCGCCTGGGAAACACTGCCGAAGATACATTAGCCGAAGAACTTGTCGACACTCCCATCAACTCGACGGCCTAATCCGCGAAGAAGCAAAGAACTAAAAGAAACACCGGATGCACTATTTTAATACTACGGCAAAAGATCCGGCATGATGTATGTATGATGCATGCCATGGCAAAGATGCGGTGCAATTAGACAATATTAAGCGAAACTGGGGTCCCGATAATTAATGATTAGGTTAAAGTTATATATCTACCCTCAAATTAACATGGAAAGAAAACACTAGGTTGTCTACACAAAATTAAATGAGGTGGGAAACTACAATTAGCATTTTCCAAATTCACTTCATATGTTATTTGTTAGGTATTATGCAAATTGACCCCTAAATGGCATGGTACGTGATGCAAACAAGACATGCATGTTATGAACATGTTCAGTGCACTTTTCTGAGCAAGAACTTTTAAAATAGAGATATGGTTTGAAAGATATGCAAAATAAACATAAATTGCACAAAGAAAAAGAATAGAAGCTGGACAGAGAAGGAACGGGTCAGAACAAAGGAGTGGCAGGAGGAAATCGATCTTGTGTCTCACACAGAGTAGGCAGCTAGCTGCTAGGCTATGCTTGGATTTGTGTACAAACAGAGTGAGCACGTAAACTGAAACAACAAAGTAGGAGATGCAGATGAATAATTGAGCAATGGGTAGTGCAATTAATCTGCATACAAGAGAATTCGAATTCATGATCGACGGTTTACAGAGGGTAAGCATAATAACTAGGCAACACTTCAGATCTTGAACATAATACAGTGCTTAGAAGTTTAAACCAAGTCATGTGGAAGGCATTAGGTATTTACGGGAATTAGATGCTGCCGCAACTTGGAACGTCGAGGTCCAGGATGAAGTCACGGATGACTAGCCACCGATTAAATAGCTAAGTCTGAACCAAGAAGTAGTGTACGACTGAAAAACTTCAGATACCAAAACTAGGCTATTGGATCGATTGGTCTCCGTACTGTGCAAAAACTAGCTAGCTGGACTGATCTTCGTCTGATGATTGCGGGAGTTTGAGAAAGTATTAGAAGTTAGCTCAATGGAAGAAAACAAAGAGGGAACATAGATCAACAACTTTTTCCATTGGGGATCTTCGAAATTCGGAATGGAACACATAGTTCTGGAGACGTTTTGCTCGCAGGAGACAAAAAAGGACGGGCGACGCGGTGATGTTTTCCTGTGGCGACGACGACACCGTCGGCATTGCCCCGGGGATGATCTGCAGGGGAAACGCAACGTGTTTGACAGTGGGCGTGTGGGCGTGCGACGTGCACGAGGGCATTGCAGAGAAAGACGAGGAAGGAGAGGATGTTCGGAAGGTTGTAGAGCCTCACCTAGAACTTGTCAGCAAGCCCAGCTAGACGGAGTGAGGAGCTGAGAGGCGAGGCAGCGAGGTGGACGACGTCCGGCTCCTACAAGTACGCGGGTCGGCGGCAGCGTTCAGCCGGACTTCTCCTCCTAGCTCCTTGTACCATATAGCTTTAGAAGGTTGACGCGCAGCTTCTCCTGGTACGTAGACGATGCTCTGGTTGGATCAAGGGCCTGGCGAGCGACCGGTGCTTGGCCATGGCAAAGACGAGGTTTTCGTGGAGGAGGGGAAAGAAACAGAAAAAGTGGATCGAGATGGAGAGGGGCAGGAGTGGTTGAGACAGGGGAGGCTGCTGTTCTGTTTTCCTGCTACTATGCTCGTGGCGTAGAAAAAAATGATTAGATGGAGCAGGTTGCCAGGCTGCACTACAATCGTACGCATGGATTTGACTAATAAAAACAAGCAACGTGTAGAGAGAAGAATGGCTGCCGTGAAGGAAAAGAGAGAAAAGCACGGGATTTTGGAAAAGTTGAGATGGAGGATTTTGCTCTCAGATTTGGGTAAAATGGAGAATAGGGTTTAAAAAGAAGAGAGAGGATTGGAGTATTTATATAGTCCAAAGTAAACTAGATGGACCTAATTCTGGACTAAAATTTAGCCGGACTTTTTATCTATTTTTATTTTTAGTAAAATAAATAAACCTTTTGTAGCTTTATAATGGATCGAACAATATTATCATTACTATTTTTATTTAAAAAAATAAGAAAAGGAGGTGGCTCGAACGAAAGAGCACGGCAAGTATATAGACGGAGTATAAGGTGACATGTATGTGGGGAAGAATAAAAGAGCTAGGAGGTATATAAGTGGGTTTAAGAGAAATAGAGAGGTAGAGACTATAACAAGATCATCAGATGTCGAGGTGGCTCATAAATAGCAGAGAATACGGAGTATATTCACTGGATAAAGAATATAAGTCGAAGAGAGAAAGAAAATATATCAAAAAGATATGGCATCAAATAGAATGAGAATAGAGATTGACCCAAACAAGAATGGAATAAAGAGAAGATTAACAAAATAAGAAGAGAGATGGGATCATGATATTAGATAGATCCACACATTCTCCAATTAGATGTGATTTAAACCATAAGACAAAATAAATGGAATACGCTTTGACACATATGTGATGGGATCGGAAACAAAGATCACGTGGGGCAATGTTGGGGTGGTTCCAAACATAATACATGGACATGAGTTACGCCATAATTCAAAATAGAGAACCCATGTATATATGTGGTAGGATTAGCAAGAGGATCATATGGATATTAGTGAGGGCACAACAAAGAGTAGAAAGAATAAGAGATCGATGCCCCCAACTCAATTAGGACATTTGTATGGAACCAACTTGAGGTATACTAGAGAGAAGGTAAAATAGAGAGAGGACAACCAAAGCTCAAATTCAAATATATAAATAAAAAAACAAATACCAGTGAGACAATTTAAATGAAATATTTAATTATATGTTCCATGCAAAGTGGCGTGATGAATATTATGATGCTCAAATGCAATATGGCATGATGACATGAGCCTATGATTATGATGATGCACAAAGCCAAAACACCAAGCGATTTTTCGATTAGTGGTTTTACCGGGGTGCTACAGTCTATGAAAAGAACAGACATGCAATGACGCTAGTTGTGGTTAATGAAAAGAACAGACATGCAATGACTCTGGTGGATCCATATGTGGTTTGTGAAAAGAACACATAAGCAATGACTCTAGCTGTGGTTAATGAAAAACACACATGCAATGACACTAGTGGATCCATATGTGGTTTGTGAAAAGAACAGACATGCAATGACTCTAGATGTGGTTAATGAAAAGAACACACATGCAATGACTCTAGTTGTGGTTTATTAAAAGAACACACATGCAATGACACTCGTGGATCCATGTGGTTTGTGAAAAGAACAGACATGCAATGACTCTACCTGTGATTAATGAAAAGAACACACATGCAATGAAACTGGTGGATCCATATGTGGTTTGTGAAAAGAACAAACATGCAATGAACTCTGGTGGATCAATATGTGGTCTATGAAAAGAATAAACATGCAATGACACTAGTTTTGGTTAATTAAAAGAACAGACATGCAATGACTCTGGTGGATCCATATGTTGGTTGTGAAAAGAACACACATGCAATGACTCTAGCTGTGGTTAATGAAAAGAACACACATGCAATGACACTGGTGGATCCATATGGTTTGTGAAAAGAACAAACATGCAATGACTCTTGCTGTGGTTAATGAACAGAACACACATGCAATGACACTGGTGGATCCATATGTGGTTTGTGAAAAGAACACACCTGCAATCACTCTAGCTGTGGTTAATGAAAAGAACACACATGCAATGACACTTGTGGATCCAGATGTGGTTTCTGAAAAGAACACACATGAAATGACACTGGTGGATCCTGATGTGGTTTGTGAAAAGAATAGACATGCAATGACACTAGTTGTGGTTAATGAAAAGAACAAACATGCAATGACTCTGGTAGATCCATATGTGGTTTGTGAAAAGAACACACATGAAATGACTCTAGGTGTGGTTAATGAAAAGAACACACATGCAATGACACTGGTGGATCCATATGTGGTGTGTGAAAAGAACAAACATGAAATGACTCTAGATGTGGTTAATAAAAAATAGACATGCAATGACACTGGTGGATCCATATGTGATTTGTGAAAAGAACACACATGCAATGACTCTAGTTGTCGTTTATTAAAAGAACACACATGCAGTGACACTAGTGGATCCATGTGGTTCGTGAAAAGAACAGACATGCAATGACTCTAGTTGTGGTTAATGAAAAGAACACACATTCAATGACACTAGTGGATCCATATGTGGTTTGTGAAAAGAACACACATGCAATGAAGTCTAGTGGATCCATATGTGGTCTATGAAAAGAACAGACATGCAATGACACTAGTTGTGGTTAATGAAAAGAACACACATGCAATGACACTGGTGGATCCATATGTGGTTTGTAAAAATAACACACATGAAAGGACACTAGCTATGTTTAATGAAAAGAACAGACGTGCAATGACACTAGCTGTGGTTAATGAAAAGAACAGACATGCAATGACACTGGTTGATCCATATGTGGTTTGTGAAAAGAACACACATGCAATGACACTAGCGGTGGATAATGAAAAGAACACACATGTAATGACTCTAGTTGTGGTTAATGAAAAGAACACACATGCAATGACACTGGTGGATCCATATGTGGTATATGAAAAAGAACACATGCAATGACACTAGTTGTGGATAATGAAAAGAACAGACATGCAATGAATCTGGTGGATCCATATGTGGTTTGTGAAAAGAGCAGACATGCAATGACTCTTGCTGTGGTTAATGAAAAGAACACTAATGCAATGACACTAGTGGATCCATATGTGGTTTGTCAATAGAACACACATGCAATGACACTAGTGGATCCATAAGTGGTTTTGTGAAAAGAATAGACATGCAATGACTATAGCTGTGGTTAATGAAAAGAACACACATGCAATGACACGGGTGGATCCATATTTGGTTTGTGAAAAGAACACACATGAAATGACACTGGTGTATCACAATGTGGTTTGTGAAAAGAACAGACATTCAATGACACTAGTTGTGGTTAATGGAAAGAATTAACATGCAATGACTCTGATGGATCCATATGTGGTTAATGAAAAGAACACACATGCAATGACACTGGTGGATCCATATGTGGTTTGTGAAAAGAACACACATGCAATGACACTGGTGGATCCATATGTGATTAATGAAAAGAACACACATGCAATGACACTGGTGGATCCATATGTGGTTTGTGAAAAGAACACACATGCAATGACTCCAGTTGTGGTTTATTAAAAGAACACACATGCAATGACACTGGTGGATCCATGTAGTTTGTGAAAAGAATAGACATGCAATGATTGTAGTTGTGGTTAATGAAAAGAACACACATGCAATGCCACTAGTGGATGAAGGGTTCGTAGCATGGAAAAAAAATTCTACCGCAAGAACGAACAAAACCCAGATCTAATCTAGATAAAAGCCAAGATCTAATCTATTAGACATGTGCAACGAGATAGATCTATACTAACCCTCGTAGATCCGAAAGCGTTATGAGATTAGATCTCGGGGTTGATGTAGTCGATCACTTGCCGATCTCAAGATCGTGTGGACGATCCTTCCGGCGCCGTGTTACGGCAGTGTTTCCGCAGCACACATGCGGAGTCGAAGCAGACCTTCCTCTCCCCGTTCTAGCGAGCAGCGGAGGTAGTAGATCTTCTCCACGGAATCCCAGCAGCACGACTATGTGGTGGTGGTGGTGGAGTAGAGATTTCTGCAGGGCTTCGCCTAAGCCGGAGCAGAGCGAAGGAGGAGGAGAGAGGCGGCGACTAGGGTTTGTTATGGGAGAGGTGTAGGGGGTGGCGCCCCTCCCCTCTATTTAAAGGAGGGAGGCGCCATGGGAGGGGGAGTCCTAGTAGGACTCCCCTCCCTCCTTGGCCGGCGGATTGGGAGGGGGGAAGGAGTCCTCCTCCCCCACGAATCCGTGTCTTGCCCCACAAAGACTCCTTGATCCTTTCTTGGTTTTCAAGCAAACTCCAAGAAATCTTCTAGAACCTTCCAGAACATTCTGAAACCTTCTAGAATCTCCATACACACTCCGGAACATTTCCTAACTTAGAAAATGATCCCCAATATATGAATCTTATTCTCGGGACAATTCCGGATCTCCTCGTGATGTCCCGGATCCAATCTGAGACTCCGAACAACATTCGGTCTCCAACACATATTCCATATCTACTTAAAACAACTCCGAACCTTAAGTGTGTCACCCTACGGTTCGTGAATATGCAGACATGATGAAGACACCTCTCCGATCAATAACCATCAGCGGGATCTAGAGATCCATAACGGCTCCCACATACTCAACGATGACTTCGTGATCGATAGAACCATTAACATACGAAACCAATTCCCTTTGTCACGCGATATTCTATTTATCCGAGGTTTGATCGTCGGTATCTCCATACCTAGTTCTTCCTCGTTACTGATAAGTACTCTTTACTCGTTCCGTGATATGTCATCCCTTGTGACCTAGTCACATGCTTGCAAGCTAACTAGATGACATTCCACTGAGAGGGCCCAGAGCATATCTATCCGTCATATGGATGGACAAATCCCAATCTTGGTCCATGCGCTTCAACACATACTTTCAGAATACCCAATGTCACCTTTATAACCACCCGCCATAAAGCGCTTGCTGTCATCAAAGTACCCATCCGGTGATGGTGATTAACATAACCTCATGGTCGAAGGATTAGGTTACTGTGCATTTGAAAAGCTTGTAGCAAAACGAACTTTTATGTTTACAAAACACACAAGTATTAATGATATGATCTTGTTATTAACGACATCCAATGTCCATGATCAGGAAACCATGATCATCCATTAATCAAAAAGCTAGTTTAACAAGAGGCTTACTAGGGACTCTTTTATGTTGACAAAACACACAAGTATTAATGTTTCCTGTTAATACAATTATAGCATGGGATGTAAACATTTATCATAAACTTAAAGATATAATAATAACGAATTTATTATTGCCTCTTGGGCATATATCCAACAGTCTCCCAATTGCACTAGAGTCAATAATCTAATTAAAAATTTGTGCATTCAACACCTATGGCTTTCTGGTGTTGTATAGACACTATTGCTAGTGGTAAACATAATGTTCGGATCTGACACTTCCAGGTCCATGTGTATTTGCATGTCCTTGCGT
The DNA here is from genome assembly GCA_023614405.1 of Avena insularis. Classification (NCBI taxonomy): domain Eukaryota; kingdom Viridiplantae; phylum Streptophyta; class Magnoliopsida; order Poales; family Poaceae; genus Avena; species Avena insularis. The sequence goes on from CM042684.1 coordinate 110,474,797, forward strand.
CTCTATGCATTACTCATTCTCCAATGAGATGGCATTGTATAAATTTGGTCCTTTGGTGAGACCTTTAGTTCCTTGGGATTAAATCATGTTGATACAATTCTCGTACAATGTATCTTCATAGTATTATCCCGCTATGAACCACACCTAGTTTGATAACAAACTACTTGACGCAAATGCCCTCATTTGCTGCTACAATAGCAGTCATATACTTAGCCTTTTGTTGTAGTATCTGTCACAATGTTTTATCTTTGGTACTCAACCAAATCCGTTATGGAACTTCCTTTCCATTACATTGTGCCACCCCATAGTTTAAATTGAGATAAACTTAATTTGTGACAAAACTAGTATCAATGCAACAATTTACAATGAACTATTTGTCACCACTATCTAAATAATATATTCTTAGTTCTTCCAAAGATCATAGGAATATCCCTACTATTGTCCAATGATCATCTTATGAGTCATTCCGGTATATGCTCATAACATTTAGAGCATAGGACATATCTGGATGTGTACATCTCAAAGAATGATTGATCAAAATATTCTTGTGATTTCTCCAAGTGTCAAAACACTTGAATCTCGTGTCAACACACTTGAATCTTGATTCTGTCCTTTCCGCAAGGCCAAGAACCTTCCTTGTTGTTTCCATATTGAACTCATTCAACATCTTATCTATGTACATTTGGCAAAACCATATTAGCGCCTCAATCTATCCATATAGACATTGATGCCTAATTCTTGGGTTATGCCCAAGTCTTTCATCGAAATGAAATTCTTAACCTGTGTCAATAAAAGATACATCATTTCTAATCAACAATATGTCTTTTACATAATGTATTAGAAATATGTCTTAGCGCTCCCACTTAATTTCTTGCAAAATACAAACATCTTCATCGTCTCTGATGAAATTAAACCTTTTAACGGTTTCATCACGGTGAAGATTCCAACTCCGCGATGCTCACTTCAACCATTGAAGTTTTGCATACTCTTTTAGCATCCTTTGAATTAACAAAACCCTTTGGATCGTGTCATGTACACGTCCTAGGTAACCATTCTATTAGAAGAACTTGTTTTGTTTGTTCAACTACCATATACCAAAATATATGTAGTGGTTGCTACATTAATCCGTCCAGACTAAATACCGCTAAGAAAGATCAAATCTTATCATAGTCAATTCCTTGAACATTGTCATAAACTTTTTCCGACATGTCGACTATTTCATAGATGTGAAACATCTATGTCTATTTCTTTATAGATACATATACGACTGTAAGGTCTTGCACCTTTCTAGAGGGTCTTTCAAATTCAAAGCTTGATTTCTCGTGTATGGAATTATCACGGATTTTATGTCTTTAAGCCACTTAACGAAGTTAGGGCCCATCATTGATTATTTGCATATAGTCGGTTCATCATTGTCAAACAACAATGATTTAACTCTCAAATCTTGGCATTTGATTACTTACCCGACCTACTTGGTTCAATAGGAACTTAGATCTCCGTGACCACAACCCTTGAGGCACGTGAGCCATGAGCATTGTTGCTGCCTCCGGGACACTTATCGATGCTGCGCAACTCAGCACATATTAGCCAAGGTTCAACAACCTTGTCAAAGTTCTATTGTCCTCCCACTTGACTTTTCACCAAAAATTCCTTCTCAAGAAACTCGACACTCTAAGCGACAAACACTTTTGTCTTCGGTGTTATGGAGGAATACCCAATGGTTATTCAAAATAACCTACAAAGATATGCTCATCCGACTTTGGTTGTAAACATTTTACTTATGCCTAGCATACCAAAAATTTAAGAAAGGACAACCTGGGTTTTATCCCAAACCATGACTTATATGGTGTCATTTCAACGGATCACGATGGAGCTCTTTTCAGTGTAAAAGCGGTAGTCACTAAAGCTTTAATCTTTTAAAATATAATGGCAGTTTTTATAAATGACACCTTTGATCTTACCATGTCAAACAAGGTTTCATTACATATCTCGAACACTCCATATTCCTATGGTGTTTTGGGAAATGCAAATCCATGGAACGATTCCTCAAATCTTAGGTGTTTTGCTAAACTTGTAACTCAAACATCTTTCTTTATGATCCAGTCATAAACTTTTTTATTTTCTTGTTACAATGATTTTCCACTTCATCTTGAAGGTCTTTGAACATTTTCAAATGTTTCATACTTCTTCCTTATTGAGTAATTATATACATATACTCACTCAAATCTTCGGAGAAAGCATATGAAGTTGAAATCCATCGCCCTCGACTACACATAATGGACTATATACATCAATATGTACAAATTCCAATCAGTTAGTCGTCCGTTCCTCTTTTGGCCTACTAACAGAGTTTTAATTATCTCCAGGAAAGTATCACAAGCGTCATTTGATCAAAATCAAAGACTCCAAAAATCCATCAACATGGAGTTTCTTCATGTATCCCTTTCAATATAATTTAAACGGTGATGTCACTTCGCAAGTGATCTTTCAATAATTTATCTTGCGACATTTTAGCATTAGTTTTATGGTCGTTTATTTCTCCAACCAGACTTGTATATCATCCATCTATTATGGAATACGACAATTATTTGAACAACCTTTTGTCGTCATAATACCTGATCAAAATAACAATTATTGAAACAAATCTTGACGGCAAGCTTTGATGTTAACTGCAACACAACAACCCTTTGTTTTTGATGAACATCATCACATATTCTCTTGCTAGTTACTTAGGCCATTGTAGTTCATGAATTGTGTTGTCCTGTATGACACTTCATACCAACCAATTCGGTATCCAATACCGCAGAACCACATTGTTTAACAACCAAGGAATACATCCATAACATGTATCTTCTATATACCTAAGTTGGACATCTCCAATCCTTTCTTTTCTGCCAAATATTTTATAGATTCTCTTTCAACAATTCCTTTTCTTTTAAAAGAATCTATCAACATCAATAGTGGTGTCATTCACATGACACATAGTAGAAAGTGTGTATAGTCAAATACTAATACCTTTGGACTTGCACTTTGAAGTGGATCACCTTCATCAAATGTTTGGCATTCTTTCAAAATTCCATTCTTTAGTAATCTTTTAGTGTAGTAAACATTTTACTTACATCTTCTATTCATCCTTATCATGACAACTTTCATGATCAAGCTGCTATAGCTTATAAAGGTGAATTGCGAGTATAATGTTTCTTTTCCAAAACCTTTTGGAGGATTAGGACGACTAGCATCTCCAACCTTCACAAATTCTCATCAAATATGAGGACATATACTCTATCATGTTGTAACCAACACATTGTTTTAGGTATCGCAATACCTTTCACATATGATGGTTTCTGAAACATTCCTTTCAGCTCTTAGATAAACTTGATATTAAAAACAATCTTTTAAGTATCAAGAATCATGGAGGCAAACATGATACATTAGATACTAACACTGGAATTGTTACTCTTGATTTAATATTGTTTATTAAACTTCACAGAGTAAACGGAGATTGACACTCAAAACAATACGATGCCAGTTCGTAAAGAAAATATCCAGAATTTCTATAGTTCCACTATCTCAACTATAACTAAGCGTAAGGTGGTGAACAGATGCCAATGACTACAACAAACTATGCAAATTCACTTTGATTGTGTTTATGATAAATTGAGTTTGACTAATCCAAATTACAAATGAACTCCCACTCAAAACAACATCCCTCGAGTTGTTTTAGTGATTACACGAACCAAATCCACTACACCAAGTCCGATCATCACATGAGATGATGTAGCTTTAAAGGCGAACAATCAACATGTTCATCATATCATCCATATGACTCATGCTTTACCTTTCGGTATTCCGTGTTCCGAGACCATGTCTATACATGCTAGGCTCGTCAAGATTAACCTTAGTATCCGCATGTGCAAATATGGCTTGCACCTGTCGTATGCACACGTAGAATCTATCACACCCGATCATCACGAGATGCTTCGAAACGACGAGTCTTAGCAACGGTGCCTACTAAGGACAAACACTTTATTACTTGAAATTTAGTGAGAGGGATTATTTTATAATGCTACCGTCGCGATCTAAGCAATACAAGATGCATAAAGGATTAACATCACAGGCAATTCATAATTAGTGTGATATGATATGGCCCTTTCTTCTTATGCCTTTGATCTCCATCTCCAAAGAACGGACATGATCTCCATCATCACCAAAGATTAAGGCCAAGGTCAAGGATGCCGCTTCATGGTTGTCCATCATCACTAGCAACTATTAAAACTACTTGGAATAGAGCTATTACAAGATGAATAGACACGCATGTCTTAACAGAATTAAAGACAACCATTAGGCTCCTGCCGGTTGCCATATTACAACAAGGATCATTGCATACATCAAATATAATCACAATCACATGATGGCCATATCACATCACAAAAAACCCCTGCAAAAACAAGTTAGACGCCTCTAATTTTCTTTGCATGTTTTACGTGGTTTGGGGCTTTCGAATAAGAACGGATCTTACCTACGAAACTGAACCACAACGTTGATACAAGTGCTATCAAGTGCAAAGTGTAGATTGGATCTATACTATGATGGGAGAGACATACACCCGCAAAGCCACTTGTGCAAAGCAAGTTACGCGTCAAGCGTGGAGCAAGTCTCATGTGCGATGACATGTAAGGTTAGCCCGAGCCGCTTCATCCCACCATACCGCAAGATGCAAAGTACACAAAGCAAAAGACGGCACGAGCACCAACGCCCACAAAACCATTGTGTTCTACTCGTGCAATAGATCTACGCATAGATACCGCTCTGATACCACTGAAGGGTTCGTAGCATGGAAAACAAAAAATTTCTACCGCAAGAACAAACAAAACCCAGATCTAATCTAGATAAAAGCCAAGATCTAATCTATTAGACATGTGCAACGAGATAGATCTGTAAGAGACCCTCATAGATCCGAAAGCGTTACGAGATTAGATCTCGGGGTTTATGTAGTCGATCACTTGTCAATCTCAAGATCGTGTGGACGATCCTTCCGGCAGCGCTTCCGCAGTCGGTCACACATGCGGAGTCGAAGCAGACCTTCCTCTCCCTATTCCAGCGAGCAGCGGAGGTAGTAGATCTTCTCCACGAAATCCCAGCAGCACGACGGTGTGGTGGTGATGGTGGAGTAGAGATTTCTGCAGGGCTTCGCCTAAGCCAGATTAGAGCGAAGGAGGAGGAGAGAGGCGGCGGCTAGGGTTTGTTATGGGAGAGGTGTAGGGGGTGGCGCCCCTCCCCTCTATTTAAAGGAGGGAGGCGCCATGGGAGGGGGAGTCCAAGTAGGACTCCCCTCCCTACTTGGCCGGCGGATTGGGAGGGGGGAAGGAGTCCTCCTCCCCGACGAATCCGTGTCTTGCCCCACAAAGACTCCTTGATCCTTTCTTGGTTTTCAAGCAAACTCCAAGAAATCTTCTAGAACCTTCCAGAACATTCCGAAACCTTCTAGAATCTCCATACAAATACTTCGGAACATTTCCTAACTTAGAAAATGATCCCCAATATATGAATCTTATTCTCCGGACAATTCCGGATCTCCTCGTGATGTCCCGGATCCAATCCGAGACTCCGAACAACATTTGGTCTCCAACGCATATTCCATATCTACTTAAAACAACTTCGAACCTTAAGTGTGTCACCCTACGGTTCGTGAATATGCAGACATGATGAAGACACCTCTCCGATCAATAACCATCAGCGGGATCTAGAGATCCATAATGGCTACCACATACTCAACGATGACTTCGTGATCGATAGAACCATTAACATACGAAACCAATTCCCTTTGTCACGCGATATTCTATTTATCCGAGGTTTGATCGTCGGTATCTCCATACCTAGTTCTTCCTCGTTACTGATAAGTACTCTTTACTCGTTCCGTGATATGTCATCCCTTGTGACCTAGTCACATGCTTGCAAGCTAACTAGATGACATTCCACCGAGAGGGCCTAGAGCATATCTATCTGTCATATGGATGGACAAATCCCAATCTTGGTCCATGCGCTTCAACACATACTTTCAGAATACCCAATGTCACCTTTATACCACCCAGTTACGAAGCGGCGTTTGATGTCATCAAAGTACCCATCTAGTGATGGTGATTAACATAACCTCATGGTCGAAGGATTAGGTTACTATGCATTTGAAAAGCTTGTAGCAAAACGAACTTTAATGACTTGATCTTATGCTATGCTTACTATGGGTGTGTGTCCATCACATCATTCTCCTAATGATATGATCCATATGTGGTTTCTGAAAAGAACACACATGTAATGACTCTAGCTGTGGTTAATGAAAAGAACACACATGCAATGACACTAGTGGATCCATGTGGTTTGTGAAATGAACATACATGCAATGACTCTAGCTGTGATTAATGAATAGAACAGACATGCAATGACTCTGGTGGATCCATATGTGGTTTGTGAAAAGAACACACATGCAATGACACTAGCTATGTTTAATGAAAAGAATAGACATGCAATGACACTAGGTGTGGTTAATGAAAAGAATATACATGCAATGAATCTGGTGGATCCATATGTGGTTTGTGAAAAGAACACACATGCAATGACACTGGTGGATCCATGTTGTTTTGAGAAAAGAACATACATGCAATGACTCTAGCTATGGTTAATGAAAAGAACAGACATGCAATGACACTGGTTGATCCAAATGTGGTTTGTGAAAAGAACACACATGCAATGAACTCTAGTGGATCCATATGTGGTTGATACACTGCAAATGTATCTATAATTTTTGATGTTCCATGCTTGGTTTTATCCACTTTCTTGTGTTTTGTTCTAACTTTAGAGTACTTTTCATATGATTTCCTTGACTAACCTATTAACAAGAGCCACAGTGTCGGCTGCCTGTTTTCTGCTGTTTTTGGTTCCAGGAAAGTTAGAAAATGAATATTCTCGGAATTGGACGGGACAAAAGCCAAAGTGCCTATTTTTCCGGAAGTCATCAGATGCCAGAATACGAGACGGAGAGGGGCCAGAGAACGGCCACACCACGTGGCGGTGCGGCTAGGCTAGGCCCGCGCCAGGGGGTGGTGTGGTGGCCCCTGGCACCCCCTCGGCCTCCCCTTCCGACAATAAGATGCCCTCGAGACGTAAACCCTAAGTACCCGATCAAAAATCCACGAAAGAGTCTGTAGCCGCCGTCATCTCCATCCCAAGATCGGGAGGGATCTGAAGCTCTTCCTGGCACCCTGCCGGAGAGGGGAATTCACCCTGGAGGCCTTCTTCATCACCATGCAAGCCTCCGGTGTGATGCGTGAGTAGTTCATCCTTGGACTACGGATCCATGTAGTAGCTAGATGGCTAGTTCTCCTCCTTTGTACTTTCATGTTTAGATCTTGTGAGCTCCGTTCATGATCAAGATCATCTATTTGTAATTCTGCATGTTGTGTTTGTGGGGATTCGATGGATATTGAGATACTATTTCAGATTGATTATTGATTCTATCATGTATTTGTTATTTGTGATCTTGCATGCTTTCCGTTGTTAGTAGCTATCTTGGACAAGTAGATGCTAGCAACTCCAAGAGTTAGTATTTATACTCGATAGTGGGTTCATGCCTCTGGTAATCTGGGGAAGTGACATAAATCTGTAAGGTACTAGATGTGCTGTTGCTACTAGGGAGAAAACAACAATCCTTTGTTCATAGTACAATCGTATTGTTTACTTTACACGCATTTCGTAAAGCAATAATCTGTTGCTTGCAACTTAATACTGGAGGGGGTTCGGATGATAACCTGAAGGTGGATTATTAGTCATAGATGCAGTTGGATGGCGGTCTATGTTAAATGTTGTAATGCCCAATCAAGTCTCAAAGGAGTCAAGATGATTAGTATATGCATGTATTGCTTTCTCGATGTTTGTCAATTGCCCCGCTATAATTTGTTCACCCAGCATGTTATCTATCTAAGGAGAGCCACCTCTAGTGAACTATGGATCCCGGTCCTTGTCTTTTACATTCAATCTACAAACTGTTACTACTTTGTGTTTACTTTCTGCAAACTTTTACTTCTTTCCATTCGATACGTTTAATCATTTGTTTTCCGCAAAACACGGTGAGATTGACAACCTCATCGCAAGTTGGGGACAAAGTTCTGTGGTTGTGTTGTGCAGGTCTCCACGTTGCTACTAGCACCGGTAGTGCGCCCTACCAAAGCTCAGCTAGTAACACCTTTGGGGTGTTTCCTTGCTCCTACTAGTTCGATTAAACCTTGGTTTGATACTGAGGGGAACTTGTTGCCGTGCTCATCATACCTTCCTCTTGGGGTTCCCAACGAGCTCGACATCAACCACGCACCAGCAATTTTCTGGGCGTCGTGCATTGAGCCATCAAGCATTTTTCTAGCGCCGTTGCCGGGGAGTCAAGGACATCTTCATAAGGGGAGTCCCTCATAACCAATCTCTTTACTTTGTTATTTTTGGTTTTCTTAGTTTGCTTGTTTTGACAAAAACACAAAAAAATTAGTTTTACAAGTTTGCTTTCTTATCTGAAAACCCAAAAAATGACTACTCTTGAAAACACTAAGTTGTGTGACTTTACTAGCACCAACAATAATGATTTTATGAGCACACCTATTGCTCCACCTGTGCCTGAAGATACTTTCTTTGAGATAAAACCTGCTTTACTCAATGTTGTTATGAGAGAACAATTTTCTGGTATTGGTAATGAAGATGCTTCTTCCCATCTAAATAACTTTGTTGAACTTGGTGAGCTACAAAAGCATAGGGATATAGATGGTGATATTATTAAGATGAAATTGTTTCCTTTCTCTTTGAGAGGAAAAGCTAAAGAATGGTTGAATTCCTTAACTAGGAATAGTATTGATTCTTGGACTAAGTGCGAAGATTCTTTTATTGGAAAATACTATCCTCCTGCTAAGATTATATCTATGAGAAGTGAAATAATGAAGTTTAAACAACTTGATTGTAACACCATCAAATCGGCCCTATGCAGATTTTAGCGCTTCCCGCCAAACCCGCATAGAAACGATTCAAGGACGCCCACCAGGCACTTGCGTGCGGGTGGAAAACGAAGTAATATAATTACACATTAGTCCACGATGGAACCAACAGAACAGATATATATACAGCAACGACTCACTGAGTCGAGAATACAGATGTGTAGAACAAAGATCCAAATCACCTGGAAAACGATACAGCATCCAAGTACGGATAAGAAGCAAATTGAACTAAGAGCCCTAAAGAATAACCAGTGGCGTCCATAACCCTGCCCAGGCCAAGCCGGAAGGGTAACCCTACTAACAACGTCGATCTCAAACCTGCTAAAACAAAAGGGGTGCCGACAAAGGGCAAAGGAAAAAGAGGAGCGTCAAGATCGAGGCCGATTACAGCGAGGCTAGATTTGGCTCTCGCCTACATAGGTATGGTGGATCAAGCGGCGTAAGCATGCACTAACCAACCTATAGAGACTCGATACAACTGTCGGCTATTAGAGAGGGATAAGAAAGACCTATTCGGGACCAACCTGATACTAACACCAATCATACCCATCCTGGTATTCCCCCTCGAGACCAAACAAGGAAGTCAACTGAGGAACTCACACAGTTGGCAGTTTTAGTTGAAGCACTTACTAGTCAGATATAGATAGCATGAGTCATCCTGAAGCAAAAGTAGTGGGCAGTTTTAATTACCATTATGTGGTAGTTGGAACATTTACTAGTCAGATATAATTGTCCTGAGGAATCCAAAAACCCAATAGTTGTTGACATTTTTATCACATTCCATTGGAGTTGCAATACTTACTAGGCAGATATAACAAGACACAAGGAACTCCAGCTCCACCAGTTGTTGGCACTTTTATTATCCAATGCATTGTAGTGAAGCTGATTATTAGTCACATATTAAGTCAAATTTATAGCACTACTTTAGTTATGCTTGTCTATGATCGAGATACTGTGCTCCAAGTCGTCCATAACCGTGGACACAGCTTTTAGAAAGATTTACCCTGCAGGGGTGCACAAATAGCAACACACACACGATCAACCTCCAAAAAACCAAATCAAAACCCAACGAGGCTTTCACGACAAAGCGATCACAAGATTCATAAAATATTTCAGGGGGCCACCCCACTAAGCTACCCGCAACAAAGTAGGCTGGCTCCGGAACGGACCCAGGCTTTGTGACGACGACTGTAAACGATTGGGAACCCGAAAGTTTGACTGGGCTTGTCGATACCGCTAAAACGTGGCACGATCCAAAATAGTACAGGTGCTCCACGCACAATCTTAAATAAAGCAGTAAAGCATGGCATAGGTACAGGATAGTAATAAAGCCCCAAACTAGTTTGTGGCCCCAAGAAATAAGAAATGAATCAAGCTCTGGCTAAGGGGATTCATGGTCCCATATGCGGAAAGTGCGATAGTCAAGGAACAGGTATCAAGTACTCGGGGTCCTACGGGACACAAGTGAGCATGGAAGAACCAAATAACATCTTTTGCCCACCGATGCCTCTGCATTAGTTATATCTATTCCCAGCATTTTAACAGTTGCATTTAAAGTCATGATCATCTCGACCATTAAGCATCTCCACCATTTATCATGTGTCAACTTGCCGTCAACGGTGAAATGACAACGACGCGAAGCAACACATAAGCAAGCAACTACAACTCGCAAGGCTGACTATCTATCAAGCAACAGGCAATAGGATGTGTCCATGGCAATATAGAGGCTGCAAGGAGTATAACTAGTGCACGGAAACTAAAGCATCGCAACACGGATAGCAATAGATCAATAGGAGGAAATAAAGACTATAAAAGCAAAATAGGTAGAAAGAGGGAGATGCTCGCCTGGGAAACAGAGCCGAAGGTACATAGCAGGAGAACTTGTCGATACTCACATACACTCATCGGCCAAATTCGCGAAGAAGCAAACCCTAGAAGAAACACCGGATGCAATATTTAATACTATGGCGGAAGATCCGACATGATTGTGATATGATGCATGACATGGCAAAGATGTAGTGCAATTAGTCAATATTAAGCGGAACCGGGGTCCCGACAATTAATTAATAGGTTCCAGTTATTAGATATCCCACAATTTAAATGTTGTCTTAACAAGGCAAACATGGCATCGGTTCGCTACTCAAATTTAAATGGAGTTCATATAAGACTAGAATAGCCCGCATATGGTCTCCATATTTAATTTAGGTGAATTGTCGAATTAGCCCCAAACACCCACAATATGCATGCAAGTATGAACAATTTAACATGCAACAAGATAAATGTCATATTATAAAAATAGGGGCCTCGGAAAGGGAATCACACATTAGGGTCCGACGAACTTGGGGTCGATGGGGTTCGGACTCCGGGTTTCAGGGCGCCGGGATCTAGGGTTCGGCGAAGTTTGGGTACAAGAAGGAGAACTTGTCATGTCGTGACAGAGAACTTGGGTCCCAAACGGCCAATCTTATCGTCGATGGAGAACTCGAATGGATCGGGTACCGGCGGTCTTCGGGTCCGTGTAACGGGTCGGTCTTGGCGTTCAGGATGAAGAACTCGGTGTATCCGTGTCGGTGACCCTGGTGTTCGGCACCCTACGAAGTAGACCTTGGAGTTCCGCGATGATCTTGCCAATTCCCTGTCGAAGGCCTTGGCGCTCTGGATCGGTCTCGGTTCTTGGAACGGTTCCTGGCGACTTCCGTCTCCGGTAGGAAGAGCTCGGTGTTCCGCGGTCTTCGTTTCCGTGAAGATCTCGTGGTTGTTGGAGAACTTGGGTTAGTGCCATGGTCTCCGAGTAGCAGTCCGTCTTCACACCCACACCATCTTCACAACATTGCAGTACCACATAACCAAAACGTCCATGTACACACCAACATTCCCTCACGGGCTCTACACCACTATGTCAAAGCATGAGTCAGGCAACACACGGACTCGAGGTGTCAGGGACGCGCACGAGCAGGAGGGCTTGGGGACGAAGACTCGAACGGCAGAGGACACCGTCGTTGGAGGCGGACGTTGCACGGGGCTGCAGAGCTCGAGGCAGAGGGACCGCGTGGACTGCACATCATCAGGGTGGATATGTTGCGGTTCCCGGCAGTGGTCATCGACGGGAGGCGTAGCAAGGTCACTGTGGAGGCGGATGGCGGACGAGGCGAGGTCGGGGCTGGCGAGGAGGGAGCGCCCGGTGCTAGAGCACCGCTGCAGCGGCGGCTTGGGGTCGAGGAAGATCAAGCGGAGGCCACCAATAGGAGGTGCTCGAGGAAACACGGATGACGACCCGCGCGTGCTCGACGTGGAGGCGGCGCACGACCAGAGCACACACGGCCCGTGGCGGCGTCCTGGAAGAGGTCGAGGCCGGCGGTTCTTGGAGAAGGCGGGGTCCCGTGGAGCGGGTCGGTGGCGATGGGGGCTCGCCGGCAGCATGTTGTAGGGCGGGAAAGAGCTCGCGGGCACGGCCATGCGCAGGGTCGGAGTTCCGAGGCGACGCTAGGGAAAGGCCGAGGAGGACGGGCGGTGGCGGCCAGAGGACGACAGAGACGAGGGTCGAGGGATGGCCGAAGCAGAGGAGGCCCGAGCGGTGGGGTTGGGGATCTGGAGGCCGAGGTGGCGCAGGGGCCCGTGGCGGCGGTGGAGCTTGGTGCAGTGTGGATCCGCGCAGGGCCGGGTCGAGCACGGGCGGGGCTCCGGGGGAAGAGGGCAAGGCGAATGAATAGAGCACTACGGGCGGCGGGGTCGTCCGGTTGGCGGAGCTCAGGGAAAGGCGGCGGTGAGGCTTGGGGATCGAGGAGGGGGAGAGCGAGAGGGAGCGGGTCGTTTCGCGCGAGGTCGAGATGGTGGGGCCGGGGCGATGATGAGGTGGGTGGGTGGATCGTGTGGCAGCTGCGGGATCTGGGCAGGGGAGCGGTTCACGAGAGTGACGGCGGTTTCGATGCGTGCGTGTCGGTGTGGTGGACCAAGGTGGAGCGATAGGTGAGGGCCAGGTGGTGTGGGGCGCGTGGGGTGGGGCGCCTGGCGGCTGGCGGCTGGGAGGTTAGGTTTAGATAGGGTTTGTGTAATCTAGGATTAGGTTTAGGTCTAGATCTTTAGGGATTGATCTGTCGGGGTAGTAGGTGGCCTAGCCTACGGGCTGGGCTATCTCCCCCAGTAAAAAAATAGTTTTAAATGTTTTATTTTTAAAATCTTTTGCAAATAGCTTTTGGGCAAATAAAAGATCCGGAAGAGACCGGAGTTTTTTTTATTTGAAATAAAGAGGGGTATTTAGAAAACAAGGATAGGCTTTTAGAAAATAGTTCTTAGGCAAACAAATGCATGATGGCATGACGATGCTCAAATGCAATGTGGCATGATGACATGAGCATGCGGTCATGATGATGCAATGCACAAAAACACAGCGATTTTTTAGTAGTGGTTTTAGCGGGGTGCTATAATTCGACACCACTAACAATGGATCTCGCCCTCGAGATCCGCCTCATGGTACCGGGAAGAAGGTCGGCAATCTGAATCTTCTCGCTTCATGTAGATCCTTGCGACAGCACTAACAATGATTCTTTCTGCATGTCAAAATCGATGACACCACCAACAAGAGGTCGTTGTCCACGCTCGTCGAGAACACTCCGGGAAACAAAGGAGGAAGGTAAAGGTATCCACAAATAAAGCCACCTCTAACTTCGATAGAAAGAGAGAACCGATGCATTCTCATCCACTTCAATGTACGCGAGCAAATAGAGTGAGTAGTCGGCATGGGGGCCAATCCATCACGCACCCAAACTATTACTCCGCACAATCAGTAGAAAAGCGTGCAACCATTCTCGGAATCAGACTGAAGATCTCGACAATCGAGGTTCAGAACAATGGAGTGATGCAGGCTCTGCATCAGATCTGGCATAGATGATGTCGTCGCGTCGGAAAACACCGGAAGGCACAAACAAGTAACAAAGAATGGTACCACAGATAAAGGATCACTCAGTTAACATGAAGTCCGGAGGTAGAAACACCGTTGCCAAAGGAGGAAGCGAAACCCTGAAGGTACGACGGAACCCAACCACAAGAATCCTGGACTCGAAGAACAAGAAGAGAGCAGATTCAAAACATGCAGATGTAAGAGGAGAACAGCAGAGGGGTAAGGAGTAAAAGCAGAATCAGATCTATCCAACCGATTTTGCGAAAATAGTTTTGACACTCTACATCGTCCGTTAGCTAGGTTATCCTACATGTTGTCCTTGTGGGGTATCACAACTGCTAGGCTCTGATACCACTCTGTAACACCCTCAAATCGGCCCTATGCATATTTTAGCGCTTCCCGCCAAACCCGCATAGAAACGATTCAAGGACGCCCACCAGGCACTTGCGTGCGGGTGGAAAACGAAGTAATATCATTACACATTAGTCCACGATGGAACCCACAGAACAGATATATATACAGCAACGACTCACTGAGTCGAGAATACATATGTGTAGAATGAAGATCCCAATCACCTGGAAAACGATACAGCATCCGAGTACGGATAAGAAGCAAATTGAGCTAAGAGCCCTGAAGAATAACCAATGGCATCCATAACCCTGCCAAGGCCAAGCCGGAAGGGTAACCCTGCTAACGACGTCGATCTCAAACCTTCTAAAACAAAAGGGGTGCCGACAAAGGGCAAAGGAAAAAGAGGAGCGTCAGTACTCAGGCCAGTACACGGTGAGGCTAGAATTCGGCGGCTCTCGCCTACATAGGTATGGTGGACTGAAGCAGCAGCGAAGCATGCACTAACCAACCTATAGAGACTCGATACAACTGTCGACTATTAGAGAGGGATAAGAAAGACCTATTCGGGACCAACCTGATACTAACACCAATTATACCCATTCTGGTATTCCCCCTCGAGACCAAACGAGGAACTCAACCGAGGAACTCACACAGTTGGCAGTTTTATTTATTCCATTATAGTTGAAGCACTTACTAGTCAGATATAGATAGCATGAGTCATCCTGAAGCAAAAGTAGTGGGCAGTTTTAATTACCATTCTGTGGTAGTTGGAACATTTACTAGTCAGATATAATTGTCCTGAGGAATCCCAAAACCCAACAATTGTTGACACTTTTATCACATTCCATTGGAGTTGCAATACATACTAGGCAGATATAACAAGGCCCAAGGAACTCCAGCTCCACTAGTTGTTGGCACTTTTATTATCCATTGCATTATAGTGAAGTTGATTACTAGTCATATATTAAGTCAAATTTATAGCACTACTTTAGTTATGCTTGTCTATGATCGAGATACTGTGCTCCAAGTCGTCCATAACCGGGGACACGAATTTCAGAAAGATTTACCCTGCAGGGGTGCACAAATAGCAACACACACACGATCAACCTCGGAAAAACCAAATCAAAACCCAACGAGGCTTTCACGACAAAGCAATCACAGGATTCATAAAATATTTCAGGGGGCCACCACACTAAGCTACCCGCAACGAAGTTGGCCGGCTCCGAAATGGACCCAGGGTTTGTGACGACAGTTGTAAACGACTGGTTACCCGAAAGTGTGACTGGGCTTGTCGATACCGCGAAAACGTGGCACGATCCAAAACAGTACAGGTGCTCCACGCACAATCTTAAATAAAGCAGTAAAGCATGGCATAGGTACAGGATAGTAATAAAGCCCCAAACTAGTTTGTGGCCCCAATAAATAAGAAATGAATCAAGCTCTGGCTAAGGGGATTCATGGTCCCATATGCGGATAGTGCGATAGTCAAGGAACAGGTATAAAGTACTCGGGGTCCTACAGGACACAAGTGAGCGTGGAAGAACCAAATAACATCTATTGCCCACCGATGCCTCTGGATTACTTATATCTATTCCCAGCATTTTAACAGTTGCATTTAAAGTCATGATCTTCAACACCATTAAGCATATCCACCATTTATCATGTGTCAACTTGCCATCAACGGAGAAATGACAACGACGCGAAGCAACACATAAGCGAGCAACTACAACTCGCAAGGAGTACTATCTATCAAGCAACAGGCAATAGGATGTGTCCATGGCAATATAGAGGCTGCAAGGAGTATAACTGGTGCACGGAAACTAAGGCATCGCAACACGAATAGCAATAGATCAACAGGAGGAAATAAAGACTATAAAAGCAAAATAGGTAGAAAGAGGGAGATGCTCGCCTGGGAAACAGAGCCGAAGGTACATAGAAGGAGAACTTGTCGATACTCACATACACTCATCGGCCAAATTCGCGAAGAAGCAAACCCTAGAAGAAACACCGGATGCAATATTTAATACTACGGCGGAAGATCCGACATGATTGTGATATGATGCATGACATGGCAAAGATGCAGTGCAATTAGTCAATATTAAGCGGAACCGAGGTCCCGACAATTAATTAATAGGTTCCAGTTATTAGATATTCCACAATTTAAATGTTGTCTTAACAAGGCAAATATGGCATCGGTTCGCTACTCAAATTTAAATGGAGTTCATATAAGACTAGAATAGCCCGCATATGGTCTCCATATTTAATTTAGGTGAATTGTCGAATTAGCCCCAAACACCCACAATATGCATGCAAGTATGAACAATTTAACATGCAACAAGATAAATGTCATATTATAAAAATAGGGGCCTCGGAAAGGGAATCACACATTAGGGTCCGACGAACTTGGGGTCGATGGGGTTCGGACTCCGGGTTTCAGGGCGCCAGGATCTTGGGTTCGGCGAAGTTTGGGTACAAGAAGGAGAACTTGTCGTGTCGTGACAGAGAACTTGGGTCCCAAACGGACAATCTTATCGTCGATGGAGAACTCGAATGGATCGGGTACCGGCGGTCTTCGGGTCCGTGTAACGGGTCGGTCTTGGCGTTCAGGATGAAGAACTCGGTGTATCCGTGTCGGTGACCTTGGCGTTTGGCACCCTACAAAGTAGACCTTGGAATTCCGCGATGATCTTGTCGATTCCCTGTCAAAGGCCTTGGCGCTCCGGATCGGTCTCGGTTCCGGGAACGGTTCCTGGTGACTTCCGTCTCCGATAGGAAGAGCTCGGTGTTCTGCGGTCTTCGGTTCCGTGAAGATCTCGTGGTTGTTGGAGAACTTGGGTTAGTGCCATGGTCTCCGAGTAGCAGTCCGTCTTCACACCCACACCATCTTCACAACATTGCAGTACCACATAACCAAAACGTCCATGGCAGACGAGGCGAGGTCAGGGCCGGCGAGGAGGGAGCGCCCGGTGGCGGAGCACCGCTGCAGCAGCGGCGGCTTGGGGTCGAGGAAGATCAAGCGGAGGCCACCAACAGGAGGTGCTCGAGGGAACATGGACGACGACCCACGCGTGCTTGATGTGGAGGCGGGGCACAACCAGAGCACACACGGCCCATGGCGGCGTCCTGGAAGAGGTCGGGGCCGGCGGTGCTTGTAGAAGGCGGGGTCCCGTGGAGCGGGTCGGTGGCAATGGGGGCTCGCCGACAGCGTGTTGCAGGGCGGGAAAGAGCTCGCGGGCGCGGCCACACGCAGGGCCGGAGTTCCGAGGCGACGCTAGGGAAAGGCCGAGGAGGACGGGCGGTGGCGGCCAGAGGCCGACAGAGACGAGGGTCGCGGGATGGCCGGAGCGGAGGAGGCCTAAGGTGGGGTTGGGGATCCGGAGGCCGAGGTGGCGCAGGGGCCCGTGGCGGCGGTGGAGCTTGGTGCAGGGCGGATCTGCGCAGGGCCGGATCAAGCGCGGGCGGGGCTCCGGGGAAAGAGGGCGAGGCGAATGAACAGAGCACTACGGGCGGCGGGTCGTCCGGTCGGCGGAGCTGAGGGAGAGGTGGCAGTGAGGCTTGGGGATCGAGGAGGGGGAGAGAGAGAGGGAGCGGGTCATGTCGCGCGAGATCGAGATGGTGGGGCCGGGGCGATGACGAGGTGGGTGGGTGGATCGTGTGGCGGCTGCGGGATCTAGGCAGGGGAGCGGTTCACGGGAGTGGCGGCGGTTTTGATGCATGCGTGTCGGTGTGGTGGACCAAGGTGGAGCGATAGGTGAGGGCCAGGTGGTGTGGGGCGCGTGGGGTGGGGCGCCTGGCAGCTGGCGGCTAGGAGGTTAGGTGTAGATAGGGTTTGTGTAATCTAGGATTAGGTTTAGGTCTAGATCTTTAGGGTTTGATCTGCAGGGGTAGTAGGTGGCATGGCCTACGGGCTGGGTTGTCTCCCCCGGTAAAAAAAATAGTTTTAAATGTTTTATTTTTAAAATCTTTTGCAAATAGCTTTTGGGCAAATAAAAGATCCGGAAGAGGCCGAAGTTTTTTTTATTTGAAATAAAGAGGGGTATTTAGAAAACAAGGATAGGCTTTTAGAAAATAGTTCTTAGGCAACAAATGCATGATGACATGACGATGCTCAAATGCAATGTGGCATGATGACATGAGCATGCGGTCATGATGATGCAATGCACAAAAACACAACGATTTTCTAGTAGTGGTTTTAGCGGGGTGCTACATTGATAATGAGCAAGTTGCTCAAGCTTGGGAAAGAATGAAATCTTTGGTAAAGAATTGTCCCAGTCATGGACTAACTGCTTGGATGATCATCCAAACTTTTTATACAGGATTGAACTATTCTTCAAGGAATCTATTGGATTCTGCTGCTAGAGGTACCTTTATGACCATCACTTTGGGTGCTGCAACAAAGCTTTTGGATAATATGATGGTTAACTATTCTGAATGGCATACTGAGAGAGCTCCACAAGGTAGGAAGGTAAATTCTGTTGAGGAAACTCCTCCTTGAGTGATAAATTGATATTATTATGTCTATGCTTGTTAATGGGAAAGCCCATATTGATCCAAATAATGTTCCTTTAGCCTCTTTGGTTGCTCAAGAAGAGCAAGTTGATGTGAACTTCATAAGAAATAACAATTTTGGCAATGATGCTTATAGGAACAATTTTGGTAACAACAATTATAAGCCATATCCTCCCAATAATGATAATGCTTATGGGAATTCTTACAACAATAATAGGAGTACACCCTCTGAACTTGAAGTTATGCTTAAAGACTTTATTAGTAAGCAAACTACTTTCAATAAAACTATTGAGGAAAAACTCTCTAATGCTGAAAGAAATATAGCATCTTTGGCTGAAGCTCAATCTACTTTGAATAAAATTGTTGCTAAACCTGAAACCAATGAGAATCCCTTTGCAGCTACTAATGCTATACAAGTAAGAATTGATGAAAATGTTAGACTATTAGCTGAATTACATGCTAAGTGGGAAAGAGAAGATGAAATTGCTAGAAACATTAGTGTTTCTACTATTACCACCACTAGTGTTGAGGCTAGTAAAAGTTCTACTACTTTAGATGATAAATTTGACTTTGATCTTGATGGTTGCAATATCTCTGAAGTTATTAAGTTCCTACAAAAGCTTGCTAAAAGTCCTAATGCTAGTGCTATGAACATGGCATTTACAAAACACATTACTGATGCTCTCATAAAGATTAAAGAAGAAAAGATGAAACATAAAGCTTCTATTCCTATAAAACAAGAAGATGGTTGGGAACCCATCATTAATATGAAAGTGAATGACTTTGATTTCAAAGCTTTATGTGATCTTGATAGTAGTGTTTCTATTATGCCTAGAAGGATTTATGATATGCTTGATTTGCCTCCCCTTGAAATTTGTTATTTGAATGTCCCACTTGATGATAATGCTAAAAAGAAACTAATGGGGAGTCTTAATGATGTTCTTATTATGGTTAACAATGCCTATGTCCCCGTTGATTTCTATGTTTTGGATGTTGAATGCAATGCTTCTTGTCCTATTACTTTGGGAAGACCTTTTCTTAGAACTGTTGGTGCCATTATTGAGATGAAAGAAGGCACCATTAAATACCAACTCCCACTCAAGAAAGGTATAGAACACTTCCCCAATAAGAGAGAGAAGATTTCTTTTGCTTCTCCTATGAAAAAAAAATTTGGTCTTAATGCTTCTTCATTTGAGAACACTTGATTCTTTCTTGCTTCTTATGCCTAACTTAAAGGCGTTAAAGAAAAGTACTTATTGGGAGATAACCCAAAAGTTTTAGATGAGTCTTGGAAGTTATTACCTCTGTAATAACCTCTCCTTGTCCTTTTTATTTGCTTTTTGTGCCAAGAGTAACCTCTAATGAGAGAGAAGTAATGATTGGGAAAGTTGTTGTCCCGAAATAGATTTCTGTGCTTCACCGTAAAAATTCGTGTAAAATCTATGAACGTATTTTTGAGGCGTGAATTTTTTTGATTCTTCCCCAGGTTGTTATATAACTTTCGTTAGTTCAACACTTTTTGATTTGAGCAACAGAAGGTCTTCGAAAAAATTCGTCTTTACCTGCTGGTCTGTTTTGACAGATTTCTGCCATTTTCTGCATTTGCTTCTTGTTGGTTCCTTCTTGAGTTCTTTTGGGGAATTGAGATTTTTGAGGGAAGTGATACAGTGTCTAGTGTTCTAATGGAAGTTTATTTGGTGTTATAACTAAACATTAAGACTTATTTATCTTGAGTGCACTAATGTTGCTAATGAGATCGTATGAAGTTTTGTATGAAGGAAAATTTTCAGGTGTATGGAAGGAATGAGTAATGAGATGAAGGATGGACTAAAGCTCAAGCTTGGGGATGCCACGCGTGTCACCCCAAGAAATATCCAATAAGTTCAAGCGTCAAAGCTTGGGCATGCCTTGGGCATCCCCTTCTTCATCAATAAAAATTCCAGGTTTCTTCCAAACGCTTCATTTTTATTGTTTCATGCACAGTTGTGTTGTTCTTGGAGCGTCTTCTTTTTCGTTTTCGTTTTGGTTTTTCGTTTCCTTGGTTTTCTTAGTTTTCTGAATAAATTGGTTGGACCCCCTCTTTCATACATTGGTTTACAAATAGTTTGGTTTGGTTTGGAAAAGCGTAAGAAAGTTCATGCTTATGTGGTAAAAAGAGCTTGTTTTTGACTGTGGCCCATGCTTTGTCATGACATGCTTGATATTGTTTTGTCATTATGCTTAGTATTCTTTGCTATATCATGACTTTTTATAAACAATTGAGATTGCTTAATGTGCCTTGGATGAATCATGCGTTGTTTTAGCATATTAAAGCATAGTATAGTGGTATTCTCCTTTGATGCTTTATTTGGGTTGACTTGGCACATGCTCACACCATGTTATGACTATATCAAGTCACCTTAGCCTTTATGATCCTTTATATTTCAACTTGTAGTACTTTATGCTTTGATCAATGATGTTTTGTCGCTCTGCATGATTATGGCCATTATTGCTCTCTTAGTTTGTCGCTCCCAGTCTTTTGCTAGCCTCCACAACAAAGTATGAGTTCCACTCATGCATCCAATTCCCTAAACCAAGTTATTCCAAAGAGTCCACCATAACTACCTACTAGCTTATGCTATTCCAAGTATATTCATGCTTTTGTTTACCTTCCAAATTAAACTTGTTATGAGAAAACTAGTGATTAAAGCTCTCACGAACTTGATGGCACACTTTACTTTTCTCGCCCTTAATAAACTTGAACCATTGTGTCTTCTATGTTGTATATGCTTGCACTTATTTGTTGGGGATTAGCAAAACCATGCTTTCATGGGGAACGCTTTCAACATTGCACTTGGTACTTGTACCTAGTTGATATCATGCTCTTTTGTATCTGGATGTCGTTGGTGCGAAATGAAAGGGGAGCTTGTAAGTCCATGGAGTTATGTATATGTGTTAGAGAAATGCCTGGGCCGCTGGTCTAATCCATGTTGACATTGTGGAAACCTACAGCGTAACCATAATGAGCTGTCTATGAAGCATTCTTCTTATAAAAAAAAGTCCTATATTGAGGAAAAAAAAGAGATACTATGAAAAGAGGAAAGAGAGAAAAAAGCACCATATTCCCATGATAAATAAGAAGATTGCTGAGATGCTCGTTGTCTGCTTGCCTTGTCATTTTGATATGGGGATTCTTCTATATCATCGGGCAAGGGGTACCCCGTTGGCGGTTCTCTATGATACACATATACTTACAATGACAAGAACTTACCGGTAACTAAACATGAGTAGCATGAGGAGCGACCCTCGTATACAAGGGACATGAGATTTCTGACTTGTACTTCGTCAAGCATGTACACCATAGTTTGTTCACTTTAACCTTAATCACTTCAAGATGCTTATGATAGGGGAAATGAGAGTTGAAAGCTATAAGTACCATAATTTTTGGAAGCTCTTTATGAGACTTGAATCCCTACTTCCTTTTACAAAGGCCTTTCTTCCACAATTATAGAGTCTCCACCTTCTATCTTTATGCACCTACTTTGATAGCATAGTGGCCATTCTTAGTTCTATGTGCATTGTCCCAAGACTAGTTGATTGATGCATACTTTGATATTACTTGTTTTAAACTATTGTATATAGTCACTCTTATGAACTTTAAAGGTGTCCTATGCATTTATATTTGCTACTCTATTGAGGGACAAGCTGAATACTTTTATGCTATGTTTTCTTTATGTGAAACAAACAATCGTCTTGCAAATCATTGTTATTCATGAATCTTTTGTTTGTGCCTTTTCATGTTGCATCATAGTTTCTTTGCTTATTGCTAGAACTTTGTCTTTCATGTTATGATTGAAGTACTATGATCCCAGCTTTGAATGTTTTACAAATACTTTGATCAAGTCTTTGATAGTGCATGTCACCTCAAAAATTATTCTTTCTTTTTATCACTTACCTACTCGAGGAAGAGCAGGAGTTAAGCTTGGGGATGTTGACACATTGCAAATGTATCTATAATTTTTGATGTTCCATGATTGGTTTTATCCACTTTCTTGTGTTTTGTTCCAACTTTGGAGTACTTTTCATATGATTTCTTGGACTAACCTATTAAAAAGAGCCACAGTGCCAGCTGCCTGTTTTCTGCTGTTTTTGGTTCCAGGAAAGTCAGAAAATGAATATTCTCGGAATTGGACGGGACAAAAGCCAAAGTTCCTATATTTCCGGAAGTCATGAGATGCCAGAATACGAGACGGAGAGGGGCCAGAGGCCGGCCACACCACCTGGCTGCGCGGCCAGGCTAGGCCCGCGCCAAGGGTGGTGTGGTGGCCCCTAGCACCCCCTCGGCCTCCCCTTCCGACTATAAGATTCCCTCGGTACGTAAACCCTAAGTACCCGATCAAAAATCCACGAAAGAGTCTGTAGCCGCCGTCATCTCCATCCCTAGATTGGGAGGGATCTGAAGCTCTTCCCGGCACCCTACCAGAGAGGGGAATTCACCCTGGAGGCCTTCTTCATCACCATGCAAGCCTCCGGTGTGATGCGTGAGTAGTTCATCCTTGGACTACGGATCCATGTAGTAGCTAGATGGCTGGTTCTCCTCCTTTGTGCTTTCATGTTTAGATCTTGTGAGCTCCGTTCATGATCAAGATCATCTATTTGTAATTCTGCATGTTGTGTTTGCGGGGATCCGATAGATATTGAGATACTATTTTAGATTGATTATTGATTCTATCAAGTCTTTGTTATTTGTGATCTTGCATGCTTTCCGTTGTTAGTAGCTATATTGGCCAAGTAGATGCTAGCAACTCCAAGAGTTAGTATTTATGCTCGATAGTGGGTTCATGCCTCTGGTAATCTGGGGAAGTGATAGAAATCTCTAAGGTACTAGATGTGCTATTGCTACTAGGGAGAAAACAACAATCCTTTGTTCATAGAACAATCGTATTGTTTACTTTACACGTAGTTCATAAAGCAATAATCTATTGCTTGCAACTTAATACTGGAGGGGGTTCAGATGATAACCTGAAGGTGGATTATTAGTGATAGATGAAGTTGGATGGCGGTCTATGTATAATGTTGTAATGCCCAATCAAGTCTCAAAGGAGTCAAGATGATTAGTATATGCATGTATTGCTTTCTCGATGTTTGTCAATTGCCACGCTGTAATTTGTTCACCCAGCATGTTATCTATCTAAGGAGAGCCACCTCTAGTGAACTATGGATCCCGGTCCTTGTCTTTTACATTCAATCTACAAACTGTTACTACTTTGTGTTTATTTTCTACAAACTTTTACTTCTTTCCATTCGATACGTTTAATCCTTTGTTTTCCGCAAAACACGGTGAGATTGCAACCTCATCGCAAGTTGGGGACAAAGTTGTATGGTTGTGTTGTGTAGGTCTCCACGCTGCTACTAGCACCGGTAGTGCGCCCTGCCAAAGCTCAGCTAGTAACACCTTTGGGGTGTTTCCTTGCTCCTACTGGTTCGATTAAACCTTGGTTTCATACTGAGGGAAACTTGCTGTTGTGCTCATCATACCTTCCTCTTGGGGTTCCTAACGAGCTCTACATCAACCACGCACCAGCACTTTTCTAGGCGCCGTGCATTGAGCCATTAGTGGTCTATGAAAAGAACAAACATGCAATGACACTAGTTGTGGTTAATGAAAAGAACAGACATGCAATGAAACTGGTGGATCCATATGTGGTTTGTGAAACGAACACACATGCAATGGCACTAGCTGTGGTTAATGAAATGAACAGACATGTAATGACACTAGCTGTGGTTAATGAAAAGAACATACATGCAATGACTCTGGTGGATCCATATGTGGTTTGTGAAAACAACACACATGCAATGACTCTAGCTATAGTTATGAAAAGAAAACACATGCAATGACACTGGTGGATCCATGTGGTTTGTGAAAAGAGTAGACATGCAATGACTCTTGCTGTGGTTAATGAAAAGAACACTAATGCAATGACACTGGTGGATCCATATGTGGTTTGTGAAAAGAACACACATGCAATGACTCTAGATGTGCTTAATGAAAAGAACACACATGCAATGACACGGGTGGATCCCTATGTGGGTTGTAAAAAGAACACACATGAAATGACAGTAGTGGATCACAATGTGGTTTGTGAAAAGAACACACATTCAATGACACTAGTTGTGGTTAATGAAAAGAACAGACATGCAATGACTCTGATGGATCCATATGTGGTTAATGAAAAGAACACACATGCAATGACACTGGTGGATCCATATGTGGTTTGTGAAAAGAACACACATGCAATGACACTGGTGGATCCATATATGATTAATGAAAAGAACACACATGCAATGACACTGGTGGATCCATATGTGGTTTGTGAAAAGAACACACATGCAATGACACTAGTTGTGGTTAATGAAAAGAACAGACATGCAATGACACTGGTGGATCCATGTGGTTTTGTGAAAAGAACAGACATGCAATGACTCTAGCTGTGGTTAATGAAAAGAACACACATGCAATGACACTGGTGGATCCATATGTGGTTTGTGAAAAGAACACACATGTAATGACTCTAGCTGTGGTTAATGAAAAGAACACACATGCAATGACACTGGTGGATCCATATGTAGTCTATGAAAAAGAACAGACATGCAATGACACTAGTTGTCGTTAATGAAAAGAACACACATGCAATGAGTCTGGCGGATCCATATGTGGTTTGTGATAAAAAAAACACATGTAATGACACTAGCAGTGGTTAATGAAAAGAGCAGACATGCAATGACACTAGCTATGGTTAATGAAAAGAACATACATGCAATGACTCTGGTGGATCCATATGTGGTTTGTTAAAAGAACACACATGCAATGACTCTAGCTGTGGTTAATGAAAAGAAAACACATGCAATGCCACTGGTGGATACATGTGGTTTTTGAAAATAGCAGACATGCAATGACTCTTGCTGTGGTTAATGAAAAGAACACACATACAATGATACTGGTGGATCCACATGTGGTTTGTGAAAAGAACACACATGCAATAACTCTAGCTATGGTTAATGAAAAGCACACACATGCAATGACACGGGTGGATCCATATGTGGTTTTTGAAAAGAACACACAAGAAATGACACTGGTGGATCCATATGTGGTTTGTCAAAAGAATAGACATTGAATGACACTAGTTGTGGTTAATGAAAAGAACAAACATGCAATGACTCTGATGGATCCATATGTGGTTAATGAAAAGAGCACACATGCAATGACACTGGTGGATCCATATGTGGTTTGTGAAAAGAACAAACATGCAATGACACTAGTGGATCCATATGTGATTAATAAAAAGAACACACATGCAATGACACTGGTGGATCCATATGTGGTTTGTGAAAAGAACACACATGCAATGGCACTAGATGTGGTTAATGAAAAGAACAGACATGCAATGACACTGGTGGATCCATATGTGGTTTGTGAAAAGAACACACATGCAATGAACTTTGGTGGATCCATATCAGGTCTATGAAAAGAATAGACATGCAATGACACCAGTGGATCCATATGTGGTTTGTGAAAAGAACAAACATGCAATGACACTAGCTGTGGTTAATGAAAAGAACAAACATGCAATGATACTAGTGGATCCATATGTGGTTTGTGAAAAGAACACACATGCAATGAAATATAGTGGATCCATACGTGGTCTATGAAAAGAACAGACATGCAATAACACTAGTTGTGGTTAATGAAAAGAACATACATGCAATGATTCTGGTGGATCCGTATGTGGTTTGTGAAAAGAACAAACAAGCAATGACTCTAGCTGTGGTTAATGCAAAACACACATGCAATGACACTGGTGGATCCATACGTGGTTTGTGAAAAGAACAGACATGCAATGACACTGGTGGATCCATACGTGGTTTGTGACAAGAACAGACATGCAATGACACTAGCTGTGGTAAATGAAAAGAATATACATGCAATGAATCTGTTGGATCCATCTGTGTTTTGTGAAAAGAACACACATGCAATGACACTGGTGGATCCATGTTGTTTTGTGAAAAGAACAGACATGCAATGACTCTAGTTGTGGTTAATGAAAAGAACAGACATGCAATGACACTGGTTGATCCATATGTGGTTTGTGAAAAGAACACGCATGTAATGAACTCTAGTGGATCCATATGTGGTCTATGAAAAGAACAGACATGCAATGACACTAGTTGTGGTTAATGAAAAGAACAGACATGCAATTAATCTGGTGGATCCATGTGTGGTTTGTGAAAATAACACACATGCAATGGCACTAGATGTGGTTAATGAAAAGAACAGAGATGCAATGACACTAGCTGTGGTTAATGAAAAGAACATACATGCAATGACTCTGGTGGATCCATATGTGGTTTGTGAAAAGAACACACATGCAATGACTCTAGCTATGGTTAATGAAAATAAAACACATCAAATGACACTGGTGGATCCATGTGGTTTGTGCAAAGAGCAGACATGCAATGACTCTTGCTATAGTTAATGAAAAGAACAATAATGCAATGACACTGGTGGATCCATATGTGGTTTGTGAATGGAACATACATGCACTGACTCTAGCTGTGGTTAATGAAAAGAACACACATGCAATGACACTGGTGGATCCATATGTGGTTTGTTAAAAGAACACACATGAAATGACACTGGTGGATCACAATGTGGTTTGTGAAAAGAACAAACATTCAATGACACTAGTTGTGGTTAATGAGAAGAACAGACATGCAATGACTCTGATGGATCCATATGTGGTTAATGAAAAGAACACACATGCAATGACACTGGTGCATCCATATGTGGTTTGTGAAAAGAACACACATGTAATGACACTGGTGGATCCATATGTGATTAATGAAAAGAACACACATGCAATGACACTTGTGGATCCATATGTGGTTTGTGAAAACAACACACATGCAATGACACTAGTTGTGGTTAATGAAAAGAACAGACATGCAATGACACTAGTGGACACATGTGGTTTTGTGAAAAGAATAGACATGCAATGACTCTAGCTATGGTTAATGAAAAGATCACACATGCAATGACACTGGTGGATCCATATGTGGTTTGTGAAAAGAACACACATGCAATGACACTAGTGCATCCATATGTGGTCTATGAAAAAGAACAGACATGCAATGACACTAGTTGTGGTTAATGAAAAGAACAGACATGCAATGAATCTGGTGGATCGATATGTGGTTTGTGGAAAAACACACATGCAATGATACTAGTAGTGGTTAATGAAAAGAACAGACATGCAATGACACTAGCTGTGGTTAATGAAAAGAACATACATGCAATGACTCTGGTGGATCCATATGTGGTTTGGGAAAAGAACACACATGCAATGACTCTAGCTATGGTTAATGAAAAGAAAACACATGCAATGACACTGGTGGATCCATGAGGTTTGTGAAAAGAGCAGACATGCAATGACTCTTGCTATGGTTAATGAAAAGAACACACATACAATGACACTTGTGGAAACATATGTGGTTTGTGAAAAGAACACACATGAAGTGACTCTAGCTGTGGTTAATGAAAAGAACACACATGCAATGACACGGGTGGATCCATATGTGGTTTGTGAAAAGAACACACAAGAAATGACACTGGTGGATCCATATGTTGTTTGTGAAAAGAACAGACATTGAATGTCATTAGTTGTGGTTAATGAAAAGAACAGACATGCAATGACTCTGATGGATCCGTATGTGGTTAATGAAAAGAGCACAGATGCAATGACACTGGTGGATCCATATGTGGTTTGTGAAAAGAACACACATGCAATAACACTGGTGGATCCATATGTGATTAATAAAAAGAACACACATGCAATGACACTGGTGGATCCATATGTGGTTTGTGAAAAGAACACACATGCAATGACACTAGCTGTGGTTAATGAAAAGAACAGACATGCAATGACACTGGTGGATCCATGTGTGGTTTGTGAAAAGAACACACACGCAATGAACTTTGGTGGATCCATATGGGGTCTATGAAAATAATAGAGATGCAATGACACTAGTGGATCCATATGTGGTTTTTGAAAAGAACAGACATGCAATGACACTAGCTGTGGTTAATGAAAAGAATAGACATGCAATGATACTAGTGGATCCATATGTGATTTGTGAAAAGAACACACATCCAATGAAATCTAGTGGATCCATATGTGGTCTATGAAAAGAACGGACATGCAATGACACTAGTTGTGGTTATTGAAAAGAACAGACATGCAATGACTCTGGTGGATCCGTATGTGGTTTGTGAAAAGAACACACAAGCAATGACTCTAGCTGTGCTTAATGAAAAAACACACATGCAATGACACTAGTGGATCCATACGTGGTTTGTAAAAAGAACAGACATGCAATGACTCTAGCTATGGTTAATGAAAAGAATAGACATGCAATGACACTGCTGGATCCATATGTGGTTTGTGAAAAGAACGCACATGCAATGACACTGGTGGATCCATATGTGGTTTGTGAAAAGAACACACAAGAAATGGCATTGGTGGATCCATACATTGTTTGTGAAAAGAAAAGACATTGAATGTCACTAGTTGTGGTTAATGAAAAGAACAGACATGCAATGACTCTGATGGATCCATATGTGGTTAATGAAAAGAACACGCATGCAATGACACTGGTGGATCCATATGTGGTTAGTGAAAAGAACACACATGCAATGACACTGGTGGATCCATATGTGATTAATAAAAAGAACACACATGCAATGACACTGGTGGATCCATATGTGGTTTGTGAAAAGAACAGACATGCAATGACACTAGCTGTCATTAATGAAAAGAACAGACATGCAATGACACTGGTGGATCCATATGTGGTTTGTGAAAGAACACACATGCAATGAACTTTGGTGGATCCATATGGGGTCTATGAAAATAATAGAGATGCAATGACACTAGTGGATCCATATGTGGTTTGTGAAAAGAACACACAAGAAATGACACTAGTGGATCCATTTGTTGTTTGTAAAAAGAACAGACATTGAATGTCACTAGTTGTGGTTAATGAAAAGAACAGACATGCAATGACTCTGATGGATCCATATGTGGTTAATGAAAAGAACACACATGTAATGACACTTGTGGATCCATATGTGGTTTGTGAAAAGAACACACATGCAATCACACTGGTGGATCCATATGTGATTAATAAAAATAACACACATGCAATGACACTGGTGGATACATATGTGGTTTGTGAAAAGAACACACATGCAATGACACTAGCTGTGGTTAATGAAAAGAACAAACATTCAATGACACTGGTGGATCCATATGTGGTTTGTGAAAAGAACACACATGCAATGAATTTTTGTGGATCCATATGGGGTCTATGAAAAGAATAGAGATGCAATGACACTAGTGGATCCATATGTGGTTAATGAAAAGAACAGACATGCAATGACTCTGATGGATCCGTATGTGGTTAATGAAAAGAGCACAGATGCAATGACACTGGTGGATCCATATGTGGTTTGTGAAAAGAACACACATGCAATAACACTGGTGGATCCATATGTGATTAATAAAAAGAACACACATGCAATGACACTGGTGGATCCATATGTGGTTTGTGAAAAGAACACACATGCAATGACACTAGCTGTGGTTAATGAAAAGAACAGACATGCAATGACACTGGTGGATCCATGTGTGGTTTGTGAAAAGAACACACACGCAATGAACTTTGGTGGATCCATATGGGGTCTATGAAAATAATAGAGATGCAATGACACTAGTGGATCCATATGTGGTTTTTGAAAAGAACAGACATGCAATGACACTAGCTGTGGTTAATGAAAAGAATAGACATGCAATGATACTAGTGGATCCATATGTGATTTGTGAAAAGAACACACATCCAATGAAATCTAGTGGATCCATATGTGGTCTATGAAAAGAACGGACATGCAATGACACTAGTTGTGGTTATTGAAAAGAACAGACATGCAATGACTCTGGTGGATCCGTATGTGGTTTGTGAAAAGAACACACAAGCAATGACTCTAGCTGTGCTTAATGAAAAAACACACATGCAATGACACTAGTGGATCCATACGTGGTTTGTAAAAAGAACAGACATGCAATGACTCTAGCTATGGTTAATGAAAAGAATAGACATGCAATGACACTGCTGGATCCATATGTGGTTTGTGAAAAGAACGCACATGCAATGACACTGGTGGATCCATATGTGGTTTGTGAAAAGAACACACAAGAAATGGCATTGGTGGATCCATACATTGTTTGTGAAAAGAAAAGACATTGAATGTCACTAGTTGTGGTTAATGAAAAGAACAGACATGCAATGACTCTGATGGATCCATATGTGGTTAATGAAAAGAACACGCATGCAATGACACTGGTGGATCCATATGTGGTTCGTGAAAAGAACACACATGCAATGACACTGGTGGATCCATATGTGATTAATAAAAAGAACACACATGCAATGACACTGGTGGATCCATATGTGGTTTGTGAAAAGAACAGACATGCAATGACACTAGCTGTCGTTAATGAAAAGAACAGACATGCAATGACACTGGTGGATCCATATGTGGTTTGTGAAAGAACACACATGCAATGAACTTTGGTGGATCCATATGGGGTCTATGAAAATAATAGAGATGCAATGACACTAGTGGATCCATATGTGGTTTGTGAAAAGAACACACAAGAAATGACACTAGTGGATCCATTTGTTGTTTGTAAAAAGAACAGACATTGAATGTCACTAGTTGTGGTTAATGAAAAGAACAGACATGCAATGACTCTGATGGATCCATATGTGGTTAATGAAAAGAACACACATGTAATGACACTTGTGGATCCATATGTGGTTTGTGAAAAGAACACACATGCAATCACACTGGTGGATCCATATGTGATTAATAAAAATAACACACATGCAATGACACTGGTGGATACATATGTGGTTTGTGAAAAGAACACACATGCAATGACACTAGCTGTGGTTAATGAAAAGAACAAACATTCAATGACACTGGTGGATCCATATGTGGTTTGTGAAAAGAACACACATGCAATGAATTTTTGTGGATCCATATGGGGTCTATGAAAAGAATAGAGATGCAATGACACTAGTGGATCCATATGTGGTTTGTGAAAAGAACAGACATGCAATGACACTAGCTGTGGTTAATGAAAAGAACAGACATGCAATGATACTAGTAGATCCATATGTGGTTTGTGAAAAGAACACACATGCAATGAAATCTAGTGGATCCATATGTGGTCTATGAAAAGAACAGACATGCAATAACACTAGTTGTGGTTAATGAAAAGAACAGACATGCAATGACTCTGGTGGATCCGTATGTGGTTTGTGAAAAGAACAAACAAGTAATGACTCTAGCTGTGGTTAATGAAAAAAAACACATGCAATGACACTGGTGGATCCATACGTGGTTTGTGAAAAGAACAGACATGCAATGACTCTAGCTATGGTTAATGAAAACACACACATGCAATGACACTGCTGGATCCATATGTGGTTTGTGAAAAGAACGCACATGCAATGACACTAGTGGATCCATATGTGGTTTTTGAAAAGAACACACATGCAATGACTCTAGTTGTGGTTTATTATAAGAACACACATGCAATGACACTAGTGGATCCATGTGGTTTGTGAAAAGACCAAACATGCAATGAGTGTAGCTGTGGTTAATGAAAAGAACACACATGTAATGACATTGGTGGATCCATATGTGGTTTGTGAAAAGATCACACATGCAATGAACTCTGGTGGATCCATATGTGGTCTATGGAAAGAACAGACATGCAATGACACTAGTTTTGGTTAATGAAAAGAACAGACATGCAATAACTCTGGTGGAGCCATATGTGGTTTGTGAAAAGAACAGACATGAAATGACACTAGTTGTGGTTAATGAAAATAACATACATGCAATGACACTAGCTATGGTTAATCAAAAGAATAGACATGCAATGACTCTGGTGGATCCATATGTGGTTTCTGAAAAGACCACACATGCAATGACTCTAGCTGTGGTTAATGAAAAGAACACACATGCAATGACACTGGTGGAACCATGTGGATTTGTGAAAAGAACAGACATGCAATGACTCTAGCTGTGGTTAATGAAAAGAACACACATGCAATGACACTGGTGGATCCATATGTGGTTTGTCAAAAGAACACACATGCAATGACTCTAGCTATGGTTAATGAAAAGAACACACATGCAATGACACTGGTGGATCCATATGTGGTTTGTGAAAAGAACACACATGAAATGACACTGGCGGATCCTTATGTGGTTTGTGAAAAGAATAGACATGCAATGACACTAGTTGTGGTTAATGAAAAGAACATACATGCAATAACTATGGTGGATCCATATGTGGTTTGTGAAAAGAACACACATGCAATGAATCTAGGTGTGGTTAATGAAAAGAACACACATGCAATGACACTGGTGGATCCATATGTGGTGTGTGAAAAGAACACACATGATGGTTAATGAAAAAACATACATGCAATGACACTGGTGGATCCATGTGGTTTGTGAAAAGAACAGACATGCAATGACTCTAGTTGTGGTTAATGAAAAGAACACACATGCACTGACACTAGTGGATCCATATGTGGTTTGTGAAAAGAACACACATGTAATGAACTCTGGTGGATCCATATTTGGTCTATGAAAAGAACAGACATGAAATGACACAAGTTGTGGTTAATTAAAAGAACAGACATGCAATGACTCCGGTGGGTCCATATGTGGTTTGGGAAAATAACACACATGCAATAACACTAGCTATGTTTAATAGAAAGAACAGACATGCAATGACACTAGCTGTGGTTAATGAAAAGAACACACATGCAATGACACTCGTGGATCCATAGGTGGTTTGTGAAAAGAACACACATGCAATGACACTGGTGGATCCATGTGGTTTTGTGAAAAGAACAGACATGAAATGACTCTAGCTATAGATAATGAAAAAACACACATACAATGACACTGGTGGATCCATATGTGGTTTGTGAAAAGAACACACATGCAATGAACTCTAGTGGATCCATATGTGGTCCATGAAAATAACAGACATGCAATGACACTAGTTGTGGTTAATGAAAAGAACAGTCATGCAATGAATCTGGTGGATCCATATGTGGTTTGTGAAAAGAACACACATGCAATGACACTAGCTGTGGTTAATGAAAAGAACAGACATGCAATGACACTAGCTGTGGTTAATGAAAAGAACATACATGCAATGACTCTAGCTGTGTTTAAGGAAAAGAAAACAATGCAATGACACTGGTGGATCCATGTGGTTTGTGAAAGAGCAGACATGCAATGACTCTTGCTGTGGTTAATGAAAAGAACACACATGCAATGACACTGGTGGATCCATATGTGGTTTGTGAAAAGAACACACATGCAATGACTCTAGATGTGGTTAATGAAAATAAGACACATGCAATGACAAGGGTGGATCCATATGTGGTTTGTGAAAAGAACACACATGAAATGAAACTGGTGGATCCATATGTGGTTTGTGAAAAGAACATACATTCAATGACACTAGTCGTGGTTAATGAAAAGAATAAACATGCAATGACTCTGGTGGATCCATATGTGGTTTATGAAAAGAACACACATGCAATGACTCTAGCTGTGGTTAATAAAAAGAACACACATGCAATGACACTAGTGGATCCATATATGGTTTGTGAAAAGAACACACATGAAATGACTCCAGATGTGCTTAAAGAAAAAACATACATGCAATGATACTGGTGGATCCATATGTGGTTTGTCAAAAGAATACACATGCAATGACTCTAGTTGTGGTTTATTCAAAGAACACACATGCAATGACACTGGTGGATCCATGTGGTTTGTGAAAAGAATAGACATGCAATGACTCTAGCTGTGGTTAATGAAAAGAACACACATGCAATGACACTGGTGGATCCATATGTGGTTTGTGAAAAGAACACACATGCAATGAACTCTAGTGGATCCATATGTGGTCCATGAAAATAACAGACATGCAATGACACTAGTTGTGGTTAGTGAAAAGAACCCTCATGCAATGAATCTGGTGGATCCATATGTGGTTTGTGAAAAGAACACACATGCAATGACACTTGTTGTGGTTAATGAAAAGAACAGACATGCAATGACACTAGCTGTGGTTAATGAAAAGAACATACATGCAATGACTCTGGTGGATCCATATGTGGTTTGTGAAAAGAACACACATGCAATGACTCTAGCTGTGGTTAATGAAAAGAAAAAACATGAGATGACACTGGTAGATCCATGTGGTTTGTGAAAAGAGAAGACATGCAATGACTCTTGCTGTGGTTAATGAAAAGAACACACATGCAATGACATTGATGGATCCATATGTGGTTTGTGAAAAGAACACACATGCAATGACTCTAGCTGTGGTTAATGAAAAGAAGACACATGCAATGGCAAGGGTGGATCCATATGTGGTTTGTGAAAAGAACACACATGAAATGAAACTGGTGGATCCATATGTGGTTTGTGAAAAGAACAGACATTCAATGACACTAGTTGTGGTTAATGAAAAGAACAGTCATGCATTGACTCTGGTGGATCCATATGTGGTTTATGAAAAGAACACACATGCAATGACTCTAGCTGTGGTTAATAGAAAGAACACACATGCAATGACACTAGTGGATCCATATGTGGTTTGTGAAAAGAACACACATGAAATGACTCTAGATCTGGTTCAAGAAAAAACATACATGCAATGACACTGGTGGATCCATATGTGGTTTGTGAAAAGAATACACATGCAATGACTCTAGTTGTGGTTTATTAAAAGAACACACATGCAATGACACTGGTGGATCCATGGGGTTTGTGAAAAGAATAGACATGCAATGACTCTAGCTGTGGTTAATGAAAAGAACACACATGCAATGACACTAGTGGATCCATATGTGGTTTGTGAAAAGAACACACATGCAATGAACTCTGGTGGATCCATATGTGGTATATGAAAAGAACATACATGCAATGACACTTGTTGTGGTTAATGAAAAGAACAGACATGCAATGACTCTGGTGGATCCAAATGTGGTTTGTGAAAAGAACACACATGCAATGACACTACCTATGGTTAATGAAAAGAATAGACATGCAATGACTCTAGCTGTGGTTTATGAAAAGAATAGACATTCAATGACTCTGGTGGATCCATATGTGGTTTGTGAAAAGTACACACATGCAATGACACTAGCTGTGGTTAATGAAAAGTACATACATGCAATGACACTAGTGGATCCATATGTGGTTTGTGAAAAGAACACACATGCAATGATATCTGGTGGATCCATATGTGGTCTATGAAAAGAACAGACATCCAATGACACTAGTTGTGGTTAATGAAGAGAACAGACATGCCATGACTCTCGTGGATCCATATGTGGTTTGTGAAAAGAACACACAAGCAATGACTCTAGTCGTGGTTTATTAAAAGAACACACATGCAATGACACTGGTGGATCCATGTGGTTTGTGAAAAGAATAGACATGCAATGACTCTACCTGTGGTTAATGAAAAGAACACACATGCAATGACACTGGTGGATCCATATGTGGTTTGTGAAAAGAAGACACATGCAATGAACTCTAGTGGATCCATATGTGGTCCATGAAAATAACAGACATGCAATGCCACTAGTTGTGGTTAATGAAAACAACACTCATGCAATGAATCTGGTGGATCCATATGTGGTTTGTGAAAAGAACACACATGCAATGACACTTGTTGTGGTTAATGAAATGAAC
This sequence comes from Avena insularis, assembly GCA_023614405.1. Classification (NCBI taxonomy): domain Eukaryota; kingdom Viridiplantae; phylum Streptophyta; class Magnoliopsida; order Poales; family Poaceae; genus Avena; species Avena insularis. Next base: position 110,511,482 of record CM042684.1, read on the forward strand.
AGACATGCAATGACACTAGTTGTGGTTAATGAAAAGAACATACATGCAATTACTCTGGTGGATCCATATGTGGTTTGTGAAAAGAACACACATGCAATGACTCTAGCTGTGGTTAATGAAAAGAAAACACATGCAATGACACTGGTAGATCCATGTGGTTTGTGAAAAGAGAAGACATGCAATGACTCTTGCTGTGGTTAATGAAAAGAACACACATGCAATGACACTGGTGGATCCATATGTGGTTTGTGAAAAGAACACACATGCAATGACTCTAGCTGTGGTTAATGAAAAGAAGACACATGCAATGACAAGGGTGGATCCATATGTGGTTTGTGAAAAGAACACACATGAAATGAAACTGGTGGATCCATATGTGGTTTGTGAAAAGAACAGACATTCAATGACACTAGTTGTGGTTAATGAAAAGAACAGACATGCAATGACTCTGGTGGATCCATATGTGGTTTATGAAAAGAACACACTTGCAATGACTCTAGCTGTGGTTAATAAAAAGAACACACATGCAATGACACTAGTGGATCCATATGTGGTTTGTGAAAAGAACACACATGAAAATGACTCTAGATGTGGTTAAATAAAAAACATACATGCAATGACACTGGTGGATCCATTTGTGGTTTGTGAAAAGAATACACATGCAATGACTCTAGTTGTGGTTTTTTAAAAGAACACACATGCAATGACACTAGTGGATCCATGTGGTTTGTGAAAAGAATAGACATGCAATGACTCTAGTTGTGGTTAATGAAAAGAACACACATGCAATGACACTAGTGGATCCATATGTGGTTTGTGAAAAGAACACACATGCAATGAACTCTGGTGGATCCATATGTGGTATATGAAAAGAACATACATGCAATGACACTTGTTGTGGTTAATGAAAAGAACAGACATGCAATGACTCTGGTGGATCCAAATGTGGTTTGTGAAAAGAACACACATGCAATGACACTACCTAAGGTTAATGAAAAGAATAGACATGCAATGACTCTAGCTGTGGTTAATGAAAAGAATAGACATTCAATGACTCTGGTGGATCCATATGTGGTTTGTGAAAAGAACACACATGCAATGATATCTGGTGGATCCATATGTGGTCTATGAAAAGAACAGACATCCAATGACACTAGCTATGGTTAATGAAAAGAACAGACATGCAATGACTCTCGTGGATCCATATGTGGTTTGTGAAAAGAACACACAAGCAATGACTCTAGTTGTGGTTTATTAAAAGAACTCACATGCAATGACACTGGTGGATCCATGTGGTTTGTGAAAAGAACAAACATGCAATGACTGTAGCTGTGGTTAATGAAAAGAACACACATGCAATAACACTGGTGGATCCATATGTGGTTTGTGAAAAGAACAGACATGCAATGACACTAGTTTTGGTTAATGAAAAGAACAAACATGAAAAGAACAGACATGAAATGACACTAGCTGTGGTTAATGAAAATAACACACATGCAATGACTCTAGCTGTGGTTAATGAAAAGAATAGACATTCAATGACTCTAGTGGATCCATATGTGGTTTGTGAAAAGTACACACATGCAATGACACTAGCTGTGGTTAATGAAAAGAACATACATGCAATGAGACTAGTGGATGCATATGTGGTTTGTGAAAATAACACACATGCAATGATATCTGGTGGATCCATATGTGGTCTATGAAAAGAACAGACATCCAATGACACTAGTTGTGGTTAATGAAAAGAACAGACATGCAATGACTCTCGTGGATCCATATGTGGTTTGTGAAAAGAACACACAAGCAATGACTCTAGCTGTGGTTAATGAAAAAACACACATGCAATGACACTGGTGGATCCATATGTGGTTTGTGAAAAGAACATACATGCAATGACTCTAGCTATGGTTAATGAAAAGAACACACATGCAATGACACTAGTGGATACATATGTGGTTTGTGAAAAGAACACACATGCAATGACTCTAGTTGTGGTTTATTAAAAAAAGACACATGCAATGACACTGGTGGATCCATGTGGTTTGTGAAAAGAACATAGATGCAATGACTCTCACTGTAGTTAATGAAAAGAACACACATGCAATGACATTGGTGGATTCATATGTGGTTTGTGAAAAGAACACACATGCAATGAACTCTGGTGGATCCATATGTGGTCTATGAAAAGAACAGACATGCAATGACACTAGTTTTGGTTAATGAAAAGAACAGACATGCAATGACTCTGGTGGATCCATATGTGGTTTGTGAAAAGAACAGACATGAAATGACACTAGCTGTGGTTAATGAAAATAACAGACATGCAATCACACTACCTATGGTTAATGAAAAGAACAGACATGCAATGACTCTGGTGGATCCATATGTGGTTTGTGAAAAGAACACACATGCAATGAGACTAGCTATGGTTAACGAAAAGAACACACATGCAATGACACTCGTGGATCCATATGTGGTTTGTGAAAATAACACACATGCAATGACTCTAGTTGTTGTTTGTTAAAAGAACACACATGCAATGAAACTGGTGGATCCATGTGGTTTATGAAAAGAACATACATGCAATGTTTGTAGCTGTGGTTAATGAAAAGAACACACATACAATGGCATTGGTGGATCCATATGTGGTTTGTGAAAAGAACACACATGCAATGAACTCTGGTGGATCCATATGTGGTCTATGAAAAGAACAGACATGCAATGACACTAGTTTTGGTTAATGAAAAGAACAAACATGCAATGACTCTGGTGGATCCATATGTGGTTTGTGAAAAGAACAGACATGAAATGACACTAGCTGTGGTTAATGAAAATAACATACATGCAATGACACTACCTGTGGTTAATGAAAAGAACAGACAAGCAATGACTCTAGCTGTGGTTAATGAAAAAACACACATGCAATGACACTAGTGGATTCATATGTGGTTTGTGAAAATAACATACATGCAATGACTCTAGCTATGGTTAATGAAAAGAACACACGTGCAATGACACTGGTGGATCCATGTGGTTTTGTGAAAAGAATAGACATGCAATGACTCAAGCTGTGGTTAATGAAAAGAACACACATGCAACGACACTGGTGGATCCATATGTGGTTTGTGAAAAGAACACACATGCAATGAACTCTGGTGGATCCATATGTGGTCCATGAAAAGAACAAGCATGCAATGACACTAGTTGTGGTTAATGAAAAGAACAGACATGCAATGACTATGGTGGATCCATATGTGGTTTGTGAAAAGAACACACATGCAATGACACTAGCTATGGTTAATGAAAAGAATAGACATGTAATGACTCTAGCTGTGGTTAATGAAAAGAACACACATTCGATGACTCTAGTGGATCCATATGTGGTTTGTGAAAAGAACACACATGCAATGAACCTAGATGTGGTTAATGAAAAGAACAAACATGCAATGACACTAGTGGATCCATATGTGGTTTGTGAAAAGAACACACATGCAATGAAATCTAGTGGATCCATATGTGGTCTATCAAAAGAACAGACATCAAATGACACTAGTTGTGGTTAATGAAAAGAACAGACATGCAATGACTCTCATGGATCCATATGTGGTTTGTCAAAAGAACACACAAGAAATGACTCTAGCTATGGTTAATGAAAAAACACACATCCAATGACACTGGTGGATCCATGTGTGGTTTGTGAAAAGAACATACATGCAATGACTCTATCTATGGTTAATGAAAAGAACACACATGCAATGACACTGGTGAATCCTTATGGTTTGTGAAAATAACACACATCCAATGACACTGGTGGATCCATATGTGGTTTGTGAAAAGCACAGACATGCAATGACTCTAGTTGTGGTTTGTTAAAAGAACACACATGCAATGACACGGGTGGATCCATGTGGTTTATGAAAAGAACATACATGCAATGTTTGTAGCTGTGGTTAATGAAAAGAAAACACATACAATGGCATTGGTGGATCCATATGTGGTTTGTGAAAAGAACACACATGCAATGAACTCTGGTGGATCCATATGTGGTCTATGAAAAGAACAGACATGCAATGACCCTAGTTTTGGTTAATGAAAAGAACAAACATGCAATGCCTCTAGTGGATCCATATGTGGTTTGTGAAAAGAACATACATGAAATGACACTAGTTGTGGTTAATGAAAATAACATACATGCAATGACACTACCTGTGGTTAATGAAAAGAACAGACATGCAATGACTCTGGTGAATCCATATGTGGTTTGTGAAAAGAACACACAAGCAATCACTCTAGCTGTGGTTAATAAAAAAACACGCATGCAATGACACTAGTGGATCCATATGTGGTTTGTGAAAATAACATACATGCAATGACTCTAGCTATGGTTAATAAAAAGAACACACGTGCAATGACACTGGTGGATCCATGTGGTTTGTGAAAAGAATAGACATGCAATGACTCTAGTTGTGGTTAATGAAAAGAACACACATGCAACGACACTTGTGGATCGATATGTGGTTTGTGAAAAAAACACACATGCAATGAACTCTGGTGGATCCATATGTGGTCCATGAAAAGAACAAGCATGCAATGAAACTAGTTGTGGTTAATGAAAAGAACAGACATGCAATGACTATGGTGGATCCATATGTGGTTTGTGAAAAGAACACACATGCAATGACACTAGCTATGGTTAATGAAAAGAATAGACATGCAATGACTCTAGCCGTGGTTAATGAAAAGAACACACATTCAATGACTCTAGTGGATCCATATGTGGTTTGTGAAAAGAACACACATGCAATGAACCTAGCTGTGGTTAATGAAAAGAACAGACATGCAATGACACTAGTGGATCCATATGTGGTTTGTGAAAAGAACACACATGCAATGAAATCTAGTGGATCCATATGTGGTCTATCAAAAGAACAGACATCCAATGACACTAGTTGTGGTTAATGAAAAGAACAGACATGCAATGACTCTCATGGATCCATATGTGGTTTGGGAAAAGAACACACAAGAAATGACTCTAGCTATGGTTAATGAAAAAACACACATCTAGTGACACTGGTGGATCCATGTGTGGTTTGTGAGAAGAACATACATGCAATGACTCTATCTATGGTTAATGAAAAGAACACACATGCAATGACACTGGTGCATCCATATGGTTTGTGAAAAGAACACACATCCAATGACACTGGTGGATCCATATGTGGTTTGTGAAAAGAACACACATGCAATGACTCTAGTTGTGGTTTATTAAAAGAACACAAATGCAATGACATTGGTGGATCCATGTGGTTTATGAAAAGAACAGACATGCAATGACTGTAGCTGTGGTTAATGAAAAGAACACACATACAATGGAATTGGTGGATCCATATGTGGTTTGTGAAAAGAACACACATGCAATGAACTCTGGTGGATCCATATGTGGTCTATGAAAAGAACAGACATGCAATGACACTAGTTTTGGTTAATGAAAAGAACAAACATGCAATGACTCTGGTGGATCCATATGTGGTTTGTGAAAAGAACAGACATGAAATGACACTAGCTGTGGTTAATGAAAATAACATACATGCAATGACACTACCTGTGGTTAATGAAAAGAACAGACAAGCAATGACTCTAGCTGTGGTTAATGAAAAAACACACATGCAATGACACTAGTGGATTCATATGTGGTTTGTGAAAATAACATACATGCAATGACTCTAGCTATGGTTAATGAAAAGAACACACGTGCAATGACACTGGTGGATCCATGTGGTTTGTGAAAAGAATAGACATGCAATGACTCAAGCTGTGGTTAATGAAAACAACACACATGCAACGACACTGGTGGATCCATATGTGGTTTGTGAAAAGAACACACATGCAATGAACTCTGGTGGATCCATATGTGGTCCATGAAAAGAACAAGCATGCAATGACACTAGTTGTGGTTAATGAAAAGAACAGACATGCAATGACTATGGTGGATCCATATGTGGTTTGTGAAAAGAACACACATGCAATGACACTAGCTATGTTTAATGAAAAGAATAGACATGCAATGACTCTAGCTGTGGTTAATGAAAAGAACACACATTCGATGACTCTAGTGGATCCATATGTGGTTTGTGAAAAGAACACACATGCAATGAACCTAGATGTGGTTAATGAAAAGAATAGACATGCAATGACACTAGTGGATCCATATGTGGTTTGTGAAAAGAACACACATGCAATGAAATCTAGTGGATCCATATGTGGTCTATCAAAAGAACAGACATCAAATGACACTAGTTGTGGTTAATGAAAAGAACAGACATGCAATGACTCTCATGGATCCATATGTGGTGTGTGAAAAGAACACACAAGAAATGACTCTAGCTATGGTTAATGAAAAAACACACATCCATTGACACTGGTGGATCCATGTGTGGTTTGTGAAAAGAACATACATGCAATGACTCTATCTATGGTTAATGAAAAGAACACACATGCAATGACACTGGTGGATCCTTATGGTTTGTGAAAATAACACACATCCAATGACACTGGTGGATCCATATGTGGTTTGTGAAAAGCACAGACATGCAATGACTCTAGTTGTTGTTTGTTAAAAGAACACACATGCAATGACACTGGTGGATCCATGTGGTTTATGAAAAGAACATACATGCAATGTTTGTAGCTGTGGTTAATGAAAAGAAAACACATACAATGGCATTGGTGGATCCATATGTGGTTTGTGAAAAGAACACACATGCAATGAACTCTGGTGGATCCATATGTGGTCTATGAAAAGAACAGACATGCAATGACACTAGTTTTGGTTAATGAAAAGAACAAACATGCAATGCCTCTAGTGGATCCATATGTGGTTTGTGAAAAGAACATACATGAAATGACACTAGTTGTGGTTAATGAAAATAACATACATGCAATGACACTACCTGTGGTTAATGAAAAGAATAGACATGCAATAACTCTGGTGAATCCATATGTGGTTTGTGAAAAGAACACACAAGCAATCACTCTAGCTGTGGTTAATAAAAAAACACGCATGCAATGACACTAGTGGATCCATGTGGTTTATGAAAAGAACAGACATCCAATGACTCTAGCTATGGTTAATAAAAAGAACACACGTGCAATGACACTGGTGGATCCATATGTGGTTTGTGAGAAGAACAGACATGCAATGACTCTAGTTGTGTTTAATGAAAAGAACACACATGCAACGACACTTATGGATCCATATGTGGTTTGTGAAAAAAACACACATGCAATGAACTCTGGTGGATCCATATGTGGTCCATGAAAAGAACAAGCATGCAATGAAACTAGTTGTGGTTAATGAAAAGAACAGACATGCAATGACTATGGTGGATCCATATGTGGTTTGTGAAAAGAACACACATGCAATGACACTAGCTATGGTTAATGAAAAGAATAGACATGCAATGACTCTAGCCGTGGTTAATGAAAAGAACACACATTCAATGACTCTAGTGGATCCATATGTGGTTTGTGAAAAGAACACACATGCAATGAACCTAGCTGTGGTTAATGAAAAGAACAGACATGCAATGACACTAGTGGATCCATATGTGGTTTGTGAAAAGAACACACATGCAATTAAATCTAGTGGATCCATATGTGGTCTATCAAAAGAACAGACATCCAATGAGACTAGTTGTGGTTAATGAAAAGAACAGACATGCAATGACTCTCATGGATCCATATGTGGTTTGTGAAAAGAACACACAAGAAATGACTCTAGCTATGGTTAATGAAAAAACACACATCTAGTGACACTGGTGGATCCATGTGTGGTTTGTGAGAAGAACATACATGCAATGACTCTATCTATGGTTAATAAAAAGAACACACATGCAATGACACTGGTGCATCCATATGGTTTGTGAAAAGAACACACATCCAATGACACTGGTGGATCCATATGTGGTTTGTGAAAAGAACACACATGCAATGACTCTAGTTGTGGTTTATTAAAAGAACACAAATGCAATGACATTGGTGGATCCATGTGGTTTATGAAAAGAACAGACATGCAATGACTGTAGCTGTGGTTAATGAAAAGAACACACATACAATGGAATTGGTGGATCCATATGTGATTTGTGAAAAGAACACACATCTAATGAACTATGGTGGATCCATATGTGGTCTATGAAAAGAACTGACATGCAATGACACTAGTTTTGGTTAATGAAAAGAACAAACATGCAATGACTCTGGTGGATCCATATGTGGTTTGTGAAAAGAATAGACATGAAATGACACTAGCTGTGGTTAATGAAAATAACGGACATGCAATGACACTACCTGTGGTTAATGAAAAGAACAGACATGCAATGACTCTGGTGGATCCATATGTGGTTTGTGAAAAGAACACCCAAGCAATGACTCTAGCTATGGTTTGTGAAAAGAACACACAAGCAATGACTCTGGTGGATCCATATGTGGTTTGTGAAAAGAATAGACATGAAATGACACTAGCTGTACTGAATGAAAATAATAGACATGCAATGAGACTACCTGTGGTTAATGAAAAGAACAAACATGCAATTACTATGGTGGATCCATATGTGGTTTGTGAAAAGAACACCCAAGCAATGACTCTAGCTGTGGTTAATGAAAAAACACATGCAACGACACTAGTGGATCCATATGTGGATTGTGAAAAGAACATACATGCAATGACTCTAGCTATGGTTAATGAAAAGAACACACATGCAATGACACTCGTGGATCCATATGTGGTTTGTGAAAAGAACACACATGCAATGACACTGGTGGATCCATATGTGGTTTGTGAAAACAACACACATGCAATGACTCTAGTTGTGGTTTATTAAAAGAACACACATGCAATGACACTGGTGGATCCATGTGGTTTGTGAAAAGAATAGACATGCAATGACTCTAGCTGTGGTTAATGAAAAGAACACACATGCAACGACACTGGTGGATCCATATGTGGTTTGTGAAAAGAACACACATGCAATGAACTCTAGTGGATCCATATGTGGTCTATGAAAAGAACAAGCGTGCAATGACACTAGTTGTGGTTAATGAAAAGAACAGACATGCAATGACTCTAGTGGATCCATATTGGGTTTGTGAAAAGAACACACATGCAATGACACTAGCTATGGTTAATGAAAAGAATAGACATGCAATGACTCTAGCTGTGGTTAATGAAAAGAACACACATTCAATGACTCTAGTGGATCCATATGTGGTTTGTGAAAAGAACACACATGCAATGACTCTAGCTGTGGTTAATGAAAAGAATAGACATGCAATCACACTAGTGGATCCATATGTGGTTTGTGAAAAGAACACACATGCAATGAAATCTAGTGGATCCATATGTGGTCTAGGAAAAGAACACACATCCAATGACACTAGTTGTGGTTAATCAAAAGAACGGACATGCAATGACTCTCATGGATCCATATGTGGTTTGTGAAAAGAACACACAAGCAATGACTCTAGCTGTGGTTAATGAAAAAACACACATCCAATGACACTGGTGGATCCATGTGTGGTTTGTGAAAAGAACATACATGCAATGACTCTAGCTATGGTTAATGACAAGAACACACATGCAATGACACTGGTGGATCCATATGTGGTTTGTGAAAAGAACACATATGCAATGACACTTGTGGATCCATATGTGGTTTGTGAAAAGAACACACATGCAATGAGACTAGCTATGGTTAATGAAAAGAACACACATGCAATGACACTCGTGGATCCATATGTGGTTTGTGAAAAGAACACACATGCAATGACTGTAGCCGTGGTTAATGAAAAGAACACACATGCAATGACACTAGTGGATCCATATGTGGTTTGTGAAAAGAACACACATGCAATGAACTCTGGTGGATCCATATGTGGTCTATGAAAAGAACATACATGCAATGACACTAGTTTTGGTTAATGAAAAGAACAAACATGCAATGACTCTGGTGGATCCATATGTTGTTTGTGAAAAGAACATACATGAAATGACACTAGCTGTGGTTAATGAAAATAACAGACATGCAATCATACTACCTGTGGTTAATGAAAAGAACAGACATGCAATGACTCTGGTGGATCCATATGTGGTTTGTGAAAAGAACACACGTGCAATGAGACTAGCTATGGTTAATGAAAAGAACACACATGCAATGACACTCGTGGATCCATATGTGGTTTGTGAAAAGAACACACATGCAATGACTCTAGTTGTGGTTTATTAAAACAACACACATGCAATGACACTGGTGGATCCATGTGGTTTATGAAAAGAACAGACATGCAATGACTGTAGCTGTGGTTAATGAAAAGAACACACATACAATGGAATTGGTGGATCCATATGTGGTTTGTGAAAAGAACACACATGCAATGAACTCTGGTGGATCCATATGTGGTCTATGAAAAGAACAGACATGCAATGACACTAGTTTTGGTTAATGAAAAGAACAAACATGCAATGACTCTGGTGGATCCATATGTGGTTTGTGAAAAGAACAGACATGAAATGACACTAGCTGTGGTTAATGAAAATAACAGACATGCAATGACACTACCTGTGGTTAATGAAAAGAACAGACATAAAATGACTTTGGTGGATCCATATGTGGTTTGTGAAAAGAACACACAAGCAATGACTCTAGCTGTGGTTTGTGAAAAGAACACACAAGCAATGAATCTGGTGGATCCATATGTGGTTTGTGAAAAGAATAGACATGAAATGACACTAGCTGTACTGAATGAAAATAATAGACATGCAATGAGACTACCTGTGGTTAATGAAAAGAACAGACATGCAATTACTCTGGTGGATCCATATGTGGTTTGTGAAAAGAACACCCAAGCAATGACTCTAGCTGTGGTTAATGAAAAAACACATGCAACGACACTAGTGGATCCATATGTGGATTGTGAAAAGAACATACATGCAATGACTCTAGCTATGGTTAATGAAAAGAACACACATGCAATGACACTCGTGGATCCATATGTGGTTTGTGAAAAGAACACACATGCAATGACACTGGTGGATCCATATGTGGTTTGTGAAAACAACACACATGCAATGACTCTAGTTGTGGTTTATTAAAAGAACACAAATGCAATGACATTGGTGGATCCATGTGTTTTATGAAAAGAACAGACATGCAATGACTGTAGCTGTGGTTAATGAAAAGAACACACATACAATGGAATTGGTGGATCCATATGTGATTTGTGAAAAGAACACACATCTAATGAACTATGGTGGATCCATATGTGGTCTATGAAAAGAACTGACATGCAATGACACTAGTTTTGGTTAATGAAAAGAACAAACATGCAATGACTCTGGTGGATCCATATGTGGTTTGTGAAAAGAATAGACATGAAATGACACTAGCTGTGGTTAATGAAAATAACGGACATGCAATGACACTACCTGTGGTTAATGAAAAGAACAGACATGCAATGACTCTGGTGTATCCATATGTGGTTTGTGAAAAGAACACCCAAGCAATGACTCTAGCTATGGTTTGTGAAAAGAACACACAAGCAATGACTCTGGTGGATCCATATGTGGTTTGTGAAAAGAATAGACATGAAATGACACTAGCTATACTGAATGAAAATAATAGACATGCAATGAGACTACCTGTGGTTAATGAAAAGAACAGACATGCAATTACTCTGGTGGATCCATATGTGGTTTGTGAAAAGAACACCCAAGCAATGACTCTAGCTATGGTTAATAAAAAACACATGCAACGACACTAGTGGATCCATATGTGGATTGTGAAAAGAACATACATGCAATGACTCTAGCTATGGTTAATGAAAAGAACACACATGCAATGACACTCGTGGATCCATATGTGGTTTGTGAAAAGAACACACATGCAATGACACTGGTGGATCCATATGTGGTTTGTGAAAACAACACACATGCAATGACTCTAGTTGTGGTTTATTAAAAGAACACACATGCAATGACACTGGTGGATCCATGTGGTTTGTGAAAAGAATAGACATGCAATGACTCTAGCTGTGGTTAATGAAAAGAACACACATGCAACGACACTGGTGGAACCATATGTGGTTTGTGAAAAGAACACACATGCAATGAACTCTAGTGGATCCATATGTGGTCTATGAAAAGAACAAGCGTGCAATGACACTAGTTGTGGTTAATGAAAAGAACAGACATGCAATGACTCTAGTGGATCCATATTGGGTTTGTTAAAAGAACACACATGCAATGACACTAGCTATGGTTAATGAAAAGAATAGACATGCAATGACTCCAGCTGTGGTTAATGAAAAGAACACACATTCAATGACTCTAGTGGATCCATATGTGGTTTGTGAAAAGAACACACATGCAATGACTCTAGCTGTGGTTAATGAAAAGAATAGACATGCAATCACACTAGTGGATCCATATGTGGTTTGTGAAAAGAACACACATGCAATGAAATCTAGTGGATCCATATGTGGTCTAGGAAAAGAACACACATCCAATGACACTAGTTGTGGTTAATCAAAAGAACGGACATGCAATGACTCTCATGGATCCAGATGTGGTTTGTGAAAAGAACACACAAGCAATGACTCTAGCTGTGGTTAATGAAAAAACACACATCCAATGACACTGGTGGATCCATGTGTGGTTTGTGAAAAGAACATACATGCAATGACTCTAGCTATGGTTAATGACAAGAACACACATGCAATGACACTGGTGGATCCATATGTGGTTTGTGAAAAGATCACATATGCAATGACACTTGTGGATCCATATGTGGTTTGTGAAAAGAACACACATGCAATGAGACTAGCTATGGTTAATGAAAAGAACACACATGCAATGACACTCGTGGATCCATATGTGGTTTGTGAAAAGAACACACATGCAATGACTGTGGTTAATGAAAAGAACACACATGCAATGACACTAGTGGATCCATATGTGGTTTGTGAAAAGAACACACATGCAATGAACTCTGGTGGATCCATATGTGGTCTATGAAAAGAACATACATGCAATGACACTAGTTTTGGTTAATGAAAAGAACAAACATGCAATGACTCTGGTGGATCCATATGTCGTTTGTGAAAAGAACATACATGAAATGACACTAGCTGTTGTTAATGAAAATAACAGACATGCAATCATACTACCTGTGGTTAATGAAAAGAACAGACATGCAATGACTCTGGTGGATCCATATGTGGTTTGTGAAAAGAACACACGTGCAATGAGACTAGCTATGGTTAATGAAAAGAACACACATGCAATGACACTCGTGGATCCATATGTGGTTTGTGAAAAGAACACACATGCAATGACTCTAGTTGTGGTTTATTAAAACAACACACATGCAATGACACTGGTGGATCCATGTGGTTTATGAAAAGAACAGACATGCAATGACTGTAGCTGTGGTTAATGAAAAGAACACACATACAATGGAATTGGTGGATCCATATGTGGTTTGTGAAAAGAACACACATGCAATGAACTCTGGTGGATCCATATGTGGTCTATGAAAAGAACAGACATGCAATGACACTAGTTTTGGTTAATGAAAAGAACAAACATGCAATGACTCTGGTGGATCCATATGTGGTTTGTGAAAAGAACAGACATGAAATGACACTAGCTGTGGTTAATGAAAATAACAGACATGCAATGACACTACCTGTGGTTAATGAAAAGAACAGACATAAAATGACTTTGGTGGATCCATATGTGGTTTGTGAAAAGAACACACAAGCAATGACTCTAGCTGTGGTTTGTGAAAAGAACACACAAGCAATGACTCTGGTGGATCCATATGTGGTTTGTGAAAAGAATAGACATGAAATGACACTACATGCTGAATGAAAATAATAGACATGCAATGAGACTACGTGGTTAATGAAAAGAATGTACAATTACTACGGTGGATCCATATGTGGTTTGTGAAAAGAACACCCAGCAATGACTCTAGCTGTGGTTAATGAAAAACACATGCAACGACACTAGTGGATCCATATGTGGATTGTGAAAAGAACAGACATGCAATGACTCTAGCTATGGTTAATGAAAAGAACACATGCAATGACACTCGTGGATCCATATGTGGTTTGTGAAAAGAACACACATGCAATGACACTGGTGGATCCATATGTGGTTTGTGAAAACAACACACATGCAATGACTCTAGTTGTGGTTTATTAAAAGAACACACATGCAATGACACTGGTGGATCCATGTGGTTTGTGAAAAGAATAGACATGCAATGACTCTAGCTGTGGTTAATGAAAAGAACACACATGCAACGACACTGGTGGATCCATATGTGGTTTGTGAAAAGAACACACATGCAATGAACTCTAGTGGATCCATATGTGGTCTATGAAAAGAACAAGCGTGCAATGACACTAGTTGTGGTTAATGAAAAGAACAGACATGCAATGACTCTAGTGTAGCCATATTGGGTTTGTGAAAAGAACACACATGCAATGACACTAGCTATGGTTAATGAAAAGAATAGACATGCAATGACTCTAGCTGTGGTTAATGAAAAGAACACACATTCAATGACTCTAGTGGATCCATATGTGGTTTGTGAAAAGAACACACATGCAATGACTCTAGCTGTGGTTAATGAAAAGAATAGACATGCAATCACACTAGTGGATCCATATGTGGTTTGTGAAAAGAACACACATGCAATGAAATCTAGTGGATCCATGTGTGGTCTAGGAAAAGAACACACATCCAATGACACTAGTTGTGGTTAATCAAAAGAACGGACATGCAATGACTCTCATGGATCCAGATGTGGTTTGTGAAAAGAACACACAATCTATGACTCTAGCTGTGGTTAATGAAAAAACACACATCCAATGACACTGGTGGATCCATGTGTGGTTTGTGAAAAGAACATACATGCAATGACTCTAGCTATGGTTAATGAAAAGAACACACATGCAATGACACTGGTGGATCCATATGTGGTTTATGAAAAGAATACATATGCAATGACACTTGTGGATCCATATGTGGTTTGTGAAAAGAACACACATGCAATGAGACTAGCTATGGTTAATGAAAAGAACACACATGCAATGAGACTAGCTGTGGTTAATGAAAATAACAGACATGCAATGACACTACCTGTGGTTAATGAAAAGAACAGACATACAATGACTTTGGTGGATCCATATGGGGTTTGTGAAAAGAACACACAAGCAATGACTCTAGCTATGGTTAGTGAAAAAAAACACATGCAATGACACTAGTGGATCTATATGTGGTTTGTGAAAAGAACATACATGCAATGACTCTAGCTATGGTTAATGAAAAGAACACACGTGCAATGACACTGGTGGATCCATGTGGTTTGTGAAAAGAATAGACATGCAATGACTGTAGCTGTGGTTAATGAAAAGAACACACATGCAACAACACTGGTGGATCCATATGTGGTTTGTGAAAAGAACACACATGCAATGAACTCTGGTGGATCCATATGGTATGAAAAGAGTATATGCAATGACACTAGTTTTGGTTAATGAAAAGAACAAACATGCAATGACTCTGGTGGATCCATATGTGGTTTGTGAAAAGAATAGACATGAAATGACACTAGCTGTGGTTAATGAAAATAACAGACATGCAATCATACTACCTATGGTTAATGAAAAGAACAGACATGCAATGACTCTGGTGGATCCATATGTGGTTTGTGAAAAGAACACACACGCAATGACTCTAGCTGTGGTTAGTGAAAAAACACACATGCAATGACACTACCTGTGGTTTGTGAAAAGAACACACATACAATGACACTGGTGGATCCATATATGGTTTGTGAAAACAACACACATGCAATGACTCTAGTTGTGGTTTATTAAAAGAACACACATGCAATGACACTGGTGGATCCATGTGGTTTGTGAATAGAATAGACATGTAATGACTCTAGCTGTGGTTAATGAAAAGAACACACATGAAATGACACTGGTGGATCCATATGTGGTTTGTGAAAACAACACACATGCAATGACTCTAGTTGTGGTTTATTAAAAGAACACACATGCAATGACACTGGTGGATCCATGTGGTTTGTGAAAAGAATAGGCATGCAATGACTCAAGCTGTTGTTAATGAAAAGAACACACATGCAACGACACTGGTGGATTCATATGTGGTTTGTGAAAAGAACACACATGCAATGAACTCTAGTGGATCCATATGTGGTCTATGAAAAGAACAAGTGTGCAATGACACTAGTTGTGGTTAATGAATAGAACAGACATGCAATGACTCTAGTGGATCCATATTGGGTTTGTGAAAAGAACACACATGCAATGACACTAGCTATGGTTAATGAAAAGAATAGACATGCAATGACTCTAGCTGTGGTTAATGAAAAGAACAGACATTCAATGACTCTAGTGGATCCATATGTGGTTTGCGAGAAGAACACACATGCAATGACACTAGTTGTGGTTATGAAAAGAACAGACTTGCAATGACTCTAGTGGATCCATATGTGGTTTGTGAAAAGAACACACATGCAATGACACTAGCTATGGTTAATGAAAAGAATAGACATGCAATGACTCTAGCTGTGGTTAATGAAAAGAACAGACATTCAATGACTCTAGTGGATCCATATGTGGTTTGTGAAAAGAACACACATGCAATGAACCTAGCTATGGTTAATGAAAATAACAAACATGCAATGACACTAGTGGATCCATATGTGATTTGTGAAAAGAACACACATGCAATGAAATCTAGTGGATCCATATGTGGTCTATGAAAAGAATAGACATCCAATGACACTAGTTGTGGTTAATGAAAAGAACAGACATGCAATGACTCTAGCTGTGGTTAATGAAAAGAACAGACATTCAATGACTCTAGTGGATCCATATGTGGTTTGTGAAAAGAACACACATGCAATGAACCTAGCTGTGGTTAATGAAAAGAACAAACATGCAATGACACTAGTGGATCCATATGTGGTTTGTGAAAAGAACACACATGCAATGATATCTGGTGGATCCATATGTGGTCTATGAAAAGAACAGACATCCAATGACACTAGTTGTGGTTAATGAAAAAAACATACGTGTAATCACTCTCGTGGATCCATATGTGGTTTGTGAAAAGAACACACAAGCAATGACTCTAGCTGTGGTTAATGAAAAAACACACATCCAATGACACTGGTGGATCCATGTGTGGTTTGTGAAAAGAACATACATGCAATGACTCTAGCTATGGTTAATGAAAAGAACACACATATGGACACTGGTCATTGCATGTGTGTTCTATGAAAAACACATATGGATCCACATTGCATGTGTGTTCTTTTCATTAACCATAACTAGTCTCATTGCATGTGTGTTCTTTTCACAAACCACATATGAATCCACGAGAGTCATTGCATGTCTGTTCTTTTCATTAACCACAGGTATCCACCAGTGTCATTGCATGTGTTATTTTCATTAACCACAGCTAGTGTCATTTCATGTCTATCTTTTCACAAACCACATATGGATCCACCAGAGTCCTTGCATGTTTGTTGTTTTCATTAACCAAAACTAGTGTCATTGCATGTCTGTTCTTTCATTAACCATATGGATCCACCAGAGTTCATTGCATGTGTGTTCTTTTCACAAACCACATATGGATCCACTAGTGTCATTGCATGTGTGTTCTTTTCATTAACCACGGCTACAGTCACTGCATGTCTATTCTTTTCACAAACCACATGGATCCACCAGTGTCATTGCATGTGTGTTCTTTTAATAAACCACAACTAGAGTGTCATTGCATATGGTTAATGAGACTAGTTACGGATCCACAAGTGTCATTGCATATGTGTTCTTTTCACAAACCACATATGGATCCACCAGTGTCATTGCATGTGTGTTCTTTTCATTAACCATAGCTAGAGTCATTCAATGTATGTTCTTTTCACAAACCACATATGGATCCACCAGTGTCATTTCATGTGTGTTTTTTCATTAACCACAGCTAGAGTCATTGCTTGTGTGTTCTTTTCACAAACCACATATGGATCCACTAGAGTCATTGCAAGTCTGTTCTTTTCATTAACCATAACTAGTGTCATTGCATGCTTGTTCTTTTCATAGACCACATATGGATCCACCAGAGTTCATTGCATGTCTGTTCTTTTCACAAACCACATATGGATCCACCAGTGTCGTTGCATGTGTGTTCTTTTCATTAACCACAGCTAGAGTCATTGCATGTCTATTCTTTTCACAAACCACATGGATCCACCAGTGTCATTGCATGTGTGTTCTTTTAATAAACCACAACTAGAGTCATTGCATGTGTGTTGTTTTCACAAACCACATATGCATCCACCAGTGTCATTCCATGTGTGTTCTTTTCACAAACCACATATGGATCCACGAGTGTCATTGCATGTGTGTTCTTTTCATTAACCATAGCTAGAGTCATTGCATGTATGTTCTTTTCACAATCCACATATGGATCCACTAGTGTCGTTGCATGTGTGTTTTTTAATTAACCACATCTAGAGTCATTGCTTGGGTGTTCTTTTCACAAACCACATATGGATCCACCAGAGTCATTGCATGTCCGTTATTTTCATTAACCACAACTACTGTCATTTCGTGTCTATTCTTTTCACAAACCACATATGGATCCACCAGAGTCATTGCATGTTTGTTCTTTTCATTAACCAAAACTAGTGGCATTGCATGTCTATTCTTTTCATAGACCACATATGGATCCACCATAGTTCATTGGATGTGTGTTCTTTTCACAAACCACATATGGATCCACCAATGCCATTGTATGTGTGTTATTTTCATTAACCACAGCTACAGTCATTGCATGTCTGTTCTTTTCATAATCCACATGGATCCACCAGTGTCATTGCATTTGTGTTCTTTTAATAAACCACAACTAGAGTCATTGCATGTGTGTTCTTTTCACAAACCACATATGGATCCACCAGTGTCATTGCATGTGTGTTCTTTTCATTAACCATAGATAGAGTCATTGCATGTATGTTCTTCTCACAAACCACGCATGGATCCACCAGTTTCACTGGATGTGTGTTTTTTCATTAACCATAGCTAGAGTCATTTCTTGTGTGTTCTTTTCACAAACCACATATGGATCCATGAGAGTCATTGCATGTCTGTTCTTTTCATTAACCACAACTAGTGTCATTGGATGTCTGTTCTTTTGATAGACCACATATGGATCCACCAGAGTTCATTGCATGTGTGTTCTTTTCACAAACCACATATGAATCCACCAATGTCATTACATGTGTGTTCTTTTCATTAACCACAGTGAGAGTCATTACATCTATGTTCTTTTCACAAACCACATGGATCCACCAGTGTCATTGCATGTGTCTTTTTTTAATAAACCACAACTAGAGTCATTGCATGTGTGTTCTTTTCACAAACCACATATGGATCCACCAGTGTCATTGCATGTGTGTTCTTTTCATTAACCATAGCTAGAGTCATTCAATGTATGTTCTTTTCACAAACCACATATGGATCCACCAGTGTCATTGCATGTGTGTTTTTTCATTAACCACAGCTAGAGTCATTGCTTGTGTGTTCTATTCACAAACCACATATGGATCAACGAGAGTCATTGCATGTCTGTTCTTTTCATTAACCACAACTAGTGTCATTGGATGTCTGTTCTTTTCATAGACCACATATGGATCCACCAGATATCATTGCATGTGTGTTCTTTTCACAAACCACATATGGATCCACTAGTGTCATTACATGTATGTTCTTTTCATTAACCACAGCTAGTGTCATTGCATGTGTGTACTTTTCACAAACCACATATGGATCCACTAGAGTCATTGCATGTCTGTTCTTTTCATTAACCACAAATAGTATCATTGCATGTCTATTCTTTTCATTAACCATAGGTAGTGTCATTGCATGTGTGTTCTTTTCACAAACCACATTTGGATCCACCAGAGTCATTGCATGTCTGTTCTTTTCATTAACCACAACTAGAGTGATTGCATGTATGTTCTTTTTATATACCACATTTGGATCCACCGGATCCAGAGTTCATTGCATGTGTGTTCTTTTCACAAACCACATATGGATCCACAAGTGTCATTGCATGTGTGTTCTTTTCATTAACCACAACTAGAGTCATTGGATGTCTATTCTTTTCACAAACCACATGGATCCACCAGTGTCATTGCATGTGTGTTCTTTTAATAAACCACAACTAGAGTCATTGCATGTGTGTTGTTTTCACAAACCACATATGGATCCACCAGTGTCATTGCATGTGTGTTCTTTTTATTAACCACAGCTAGAGTCATTGCATGTATATTCTTTTCATTAACCATAGGTAGTGTCATTGCATGTGTGTTCTTTTCACAAACCACATATGCATCCACCAGTGTCATTGCATGTGTGTTCTTTTCATTAACCACAGCTAGAGTCATTGCATGTCTATTCTTTTCACAAACCACATATGGATCCACTAGTGTCATTGCATGTGTGTTTTTTCATTAACCACAGCTAGAGTCATTGCTTGTGTGTTCTTTTCACAAACCACATATGGATCCATGAGATTCATTGCATGTCTGCTCTTTTCATTAACCACAACTAGTGTCATTAGATGTCTGTTCTTTTCATAGACCACTTATGGATCCACTAAATTTCATTGCACGTGTGTTCTTTTCACAAACCACATATAGATCCACTAGTGTGATTGCATGTCTATTCTTTTCATTAACCACAGCTAGAGTCATTGCACGTGTATTCTTTTCACAAACCACATATGGATCCACCAGTGTCATTGCATGTGTGTTCTTTTCATTAACCATAGCTAGAGTCATTACATGTATGTTCTTTTCACAAACCACATATGGATCCACCAGTGTCATTGCATGTGTGTTTTTTCATTAACCACAGCTAGAGTCATTGCTTGTGTGTTCTTTTCACAAACCACATATGGATCCACGAGAGTCATTGCATGTCTGTTCTTTTCATTAACCACAACTAGTGTCATTGGATGTCTGTTCTTTTCATAGACCACATATGGATCCACCAGATATCATTGCATGTGTATTCTTTTCACAAACCACATATGGATCCACTAGTGTCATTGCATGTATGTTCTTTTCATTAACCACAGCTAGTGTCATTGCATGTGTGTACTTTTCACAAACCACATATGGATCCACTAGAGTCATTGAATGTCTATTCTTTTCATTAACCACAGCTAGAGTCATTGCATGTCTATTCTTTTCATTAACCATAGGTAGTTTCATTGCATGTGTGTTCTTTTCACAAACCACATTTGGATCCACCAGAGTCATTGCATGTATGTTCTTTTCATTAACCACAACTAGTGTCATTGCATGTATGTTCTTTTCATATACCACATATGGATCCACCGGATCCAGAGTTCATTGCATGTGTGTTATTTTCACAAACCACATATGGATCCACAAGTGTCATTGCATGTGTGTTCTTTTCATTAACCACAACTAGAGTCATTGCATGTCTATTCTTTTCACAAACCACATGGATCCACCAGTGTCATTGCATGTGTGTTCTTTTAATAAACCACAACTAGAGTCATTGCATGTGTATTCTTTTCACAAACCACATATGGATCCACTAGTGTTATTGCATGTATGTTGTTTCTTTAACCACATCTAGAGTCATTTCATGTGTGTTCTTTTCACAAACCACATATGGATCCACCAGTGTCATTGCATGTGTGTTCTTTTTATTAACCACAGCTAGAGTCATTGCATGTATATTCTTTTCATTAACCATAGGTAGTGTCATTGCATGTGTGTTCTTTTCACAAACCACATATGCATCCACCAGTGTCATTCCATGTGTGTTCTTTTCATTAACCACAGCTAGAGTCATTGCATGTCTATTCTTTTCACAAACCACATGGATCCACCAGTGTCATTGCATGTGTGTTCTTTTAATAAACCACAACTAGAGTCATTGCATGTGTGTTCTTTTCATTAACCACAGCTAGAGTCATTGCATGTCTATTCTTTCCACAAACCACATATGGATCCACCAGTGTCATTGCATGTGTGTTCTTTTCACAAACCACATATGGATCCACGAGTGTCATTGCATGTGTGTTCTTTTCATTAACCATAGCTAGAGTCATTGCATGTATGTTCTATTCACAAACCACATATGGATCCACTAGTGTCATTGCATGTGTGTTTTTTCATTAACCACAGCTAGAGTCATTGCTTGTGTGTTCTTTTCACAAACCACATATGGATCCATGAGAGTCATTGCATGTCTGCTCTTTTCATTAACGACAACTAATGTCATTAGATCTCTGTTCTTTTCATAGACCACTTATGGATCCACTAAATTTCATTGCACGTGTGTTCTTTTCACAAACCACATATAGATCCACTAGTGTGATTGCATGTCTATTCTTTTCATTAACCACAGCTAGAGTCATTGCATGTGTGTTCTTTTCACAAACCACATATGGATCCACTAGAGTCATTGAATGTCTGTTCTTTTCATTAACCACAGCTAGAGTCATTGCATGTCTATTCTTTTCATTAACCATAGCTAATGTCATTGCATGTGTGTTCTTTTCACAAACCCAATATGGATCCACTAGAGTCATTGCATGTCTGTTCTTTTCATTAACCACAACTAGTGTCATTGCACGCTTGTTCTTTTCATAGACCACATATGGATCCACTAGAGTTCATTGCATGTGTGTTCTTTTCACAAACCACATATGGATCCACCAGTGTCGTTGCATGTGTGTTCTTTTCATTAACCATAGCTAGAGTCATTGCATGTCTATTATTTTCACAAACCACATGGATCCACCAGTGTCATTGCATGTGTGTTCTTTTAATAAACCACAACTAGAGTCATTGCATGTGTGTTGTTTTCACAAACCACATATGGATCCACCAGTGTCATTCCATGTGTGTTCTTTTCACAAACCACATATGGATCCACGAGTGTCATTGCATGTGTGTTCTTTTCATTAACCATAGCTAGAGTCATTGCATGTATGTTCTTTTCACAATCCACATATGGATCCACTAGTGTCGTTGCATGTGTGTTTTTTAATTAACCACAGCTAGAGTCATTGCTTGGGTGTTCTTTTCACAAACCACATATGGATCCACCAGAGTCATTTCATGTCTATTCTTTTCACAAACCACATATGGATCCACCAGAGTCATTGCATGTTTGTTCTTTTCATTAACCAAAACTAGTGGCATTGCATGTCTGTTCTTTTCATAGACCACATATGGATCCACCATAGTTCATTGGATGTGTGTTCTTTTCACAAACCACATATGGATCCACCAATGCCATTGTATGTGTGTTCTTTTCATTAACCACAGCTACAGTCATTGCATGTGTGTTTTTTCATAAACCACATGGATCCACCAGTGTCATTGCATTTGTGTTCTTTTAATAAACCACAACTAGAGTCATTGCATGTGTGTTCTTTTCACAAACCACATATGGATCCACCAGTGTCATTGGATGTGTGTTCTTTTCACAAACCATATGGATGCACCAGTGTCATTGCATGTGTGTTCTTTTCATTAACCATAGATAGAGTCATTGCATGTATGTTCTTCTCACAAACCACACATGGATCCACCAGTGTCACTGGATGTGTGTTTTTTCATTAACCATAGCTACAGTCATTGATAGTGTGTTCTTTTCACAAACCACATATGGATCCATGAGAGTCATTGCATGTCTGTTCTTTTCATTAACCACAACTAGTGTCATTGGATGTCTGTTCTTTTGATAGACCACATATGGATCCACCAGAGTTCATTGCATGTGTGTTCTTTTCACTAACCACATATGAATCCACCAATGTCATTGCATGTGTGTTCTTTTCATTAACCACAGTGAGAGTCATTGCATCTATGTTCTTTTCACAAACCACATGGATCCACCAGTGTCATTGCATGTGTGTTCTTTTCACAAACCACATATGGATCCACCAGTGTCATTGCATGTGTGTTCTTTTCATTAACCATAGCTAGAGTCATTGCATGTATGTTCTTTTCACAAACCACATATGGATCCACCAGTGTCATTGCATGTGTGTTTTTCATTAACCACAACTAGAGTCATTGCTTGTGTGTTCTTTTCAAAAACCACATATGGATCCACGAGAGTCATTGCATGTCTGTTCTTTTCATTAACCACAACTAGTGTCATTGGATGTCTGTTCTTTTCATAGACCACATATGTATCCACCAGATATCATTGCATGTGTGTTCTTTTCACAAACCACATATGGATCCACTAGTGTCATTGCATGTATGTTCTTTTCATTAACCACAGCTAGTGTCATTGCATGTGTGTACTTTTCACAAACCACATATGGATCCACTAGAGTCATTGAATGTCTATTCTTTTCATTAACCACAGCTAGAGTCATTGCATGTCTATTATTTTCATTAACCATAGGTAGTGTCATTGCATGTGTGTTCTTTTCACAAACCACATTTGGATCCACCAGAGTCATTGCATGTCTGTTCTTTTCATTAACCACAACTAGAGTGATTGCATGTATGTTCTTTTCATATACCACATATGGATCCACCGGATCCAGAGTTCATTGCATGTGTGTTCTTTTCACAAACCACATATGGATCCACAAGTGTCATTGCATGTGTGTTCTTTTCATTAACCACAACTAGAGTCATTGCATGTCTATTCTTTTCACAAACCACATGGATCCACCAGTGTCATTGCATGTGTGTTCTTTTAATAAACCACAACTAGAGTCATTGCATGTGTGTTGTTTTCACAAACCACATATGGATCCACCAGTGTCATTGCATGTGTGTTCTTTTTATTAACCACATCGAGAGTCATTGCATGTATATTCTTTTCATTAACCATAGGTAGTGTCATTGCATGTGTGTTCTTTTCACAAACCACATATGCATCCACCAGTGTCATTACATGTGTGTTCTTTTCATTAACCACAGCTAGAGTCATTGCATGTCTATTCTTTCCACAAACCACATATGGATCCACCAGTGTCATTGCATGTGTGTTCTTTTCACAAACCACATATGGATCCACGAGTGTCATTGCATGTGTGTTCTTTTCATTAACCATAGCTAGAGTCATTGCATGTATGTTCTATTCACAAACCACATATGGATCCACTAGTGTCATTGCATGTGTGTTTTTTCATTAACCACAGCTAGCGTCATTGCTTGTGTGTTCTTTTCACAAACCACATATGGATCCATGAGAGTCATTGCATGTCTGCTCTTTTCATTAACCACAACTAGTGTCATTAGATGTCTGTTCTTTTCATAGACCACTTATGGATCCTCTAAATTTCATTGCACGTGTGTTCTTTTCACAAACCACATATAGATCCACTAGTGTGATTGCATGTCTATTCTTTTCATTAACCACAGCTAGAGTCATTGCATGTGTATTCTTTTCACAAACCACATATGGATCCACTAGAGTCATTGAATGTCTGTTCTTTTCATTAACCACAGCTAGAGTCATTGCATGTCTATTCTTTTCATTAACCATAGCTAATGTCATTGCATGTGTGTTCTTTTCACAAACCCAATATGGATCCACTAGAGTCATTGCATGTTTGTTCTTTTCATTAACCACAACTAGTGTCATTGCACGCTTGTTCTTTTCATAGACCACATATGGATCCACTAGAGTTCATTGCATGTGTGTTCTTTTCACAAACCACATATGGATCCACCAGTATCGTTGCATGTGTGTTATTTTCATTAACCACAGCTAGAGTCATTGCATGTCTATTCTTTTCACAAACCACATCGATCCACCAGTGTCATTGCATGTGTGTTCTTTTAATAAACCACAACTAGAGTCATTGCATGTGTGTTGTTTTCACAAACCACATATGGATCCACCAGTGTCATTCCATGTGTGTTCTTTTCACAAAACACATATGGATCCACGAGTGTCATTGCATGTGTGTTCTTTTCATTAACCATAGCTAGAGTCATTGCATGTATGTTCTTTTCACAATCCACATATGGATCCACTAGTGTCGTTGCATGTGTTTTTTTTAATTAACCACAGCTAGAGTCATTGCTTGGGTGTTCTTTTCACAAACCACATATGGATCCACCAGAGTCATTGCATGTCTGTTATTTTCATTAACCACAGGTAGTGTCATTGCATGTCCGTTATTTTCATTAACCACAGCTACTGTCATTTCATGTCTATTCTTTTCACAAACCACATATGGATCCACCAGAGTCATTGCAAGTTTGTTCTTTTCATTAACCAAAACTAGTGTCATTGCATGTCTGTTCTTTTCATAGACCACATATGGATCCACCATAGTTCATTGGATGTGTGTTCTTTTCACAAACCACATATGGATCCACCAATGCCATTGTATGTGTGTTCTTTTCATTAACCACAGCTACAGTCATTGCATGTCTGTTCTTTTCATAAACCACATGGATCCACCAGTGTCATTGCATTTGTGTTCTTTTAATAAACCACAACTAGAGTCATTGCATGTGTGTTCTTTTCACAAACCACATATGGATCCACCAGTGTCATTGGATGTGTGTTCTTTTCATAAACCATATGGATGCACCAGTGTCATTGCATGTGTGTTCTTTTCATTAAACATAGATAGAGTCATTGCATGTATGTTCTTCTCACAAACCACACATGGATCCACCAGTGTCACTGGATGTGTGTTTTTTCATTAACCATAGCTAGAGTCATTTCTTGTGTGTTCTTTTCACAAACCACATATGGATCCATGAGAGTCATTGCATGTCTGTTCTTTTCATTAACCACAACTAGTGTCATTGGATGTCTGTTCTTTTGATAGACCACATATGGATCCACCAGAGTTCATTGCATGTGTGTTCTTTTCACAAACCACATATGAATCCACCAATGTCATTGCATGTGTGTTCTTTTCATTAACCACAGTGAGAGTCATTGCATCTATGTTCTTTTCACAAACCACATCGATCCACCAGTGTCATTGCATGTGTCTTTTTTTAATAAACCACAACTAGAGTCATTGCATGTGTGTTCTTTTCACAAACCACATATGGATCCACCAGTGTCATTGCATGTGTGTTCTTTTCATTAACCATAGCTAGAGTCATTGCATGTATGTTCTTTTCACAAACCACATATGGATCCACCAGTGTCATTGCATGTGTGTTTTTTCATTAACCACAGCTAGAGTCATTGCTTGTGTGTTCTTTTCACAAACCACATATGGATCCACGAGAGTCATTGCATGTCTGTTCTTTTCATTAACCACAACTAGTGTCATTGGATGTCTGTTCTTTTCATAGACCACATATGGATCCACCAGATACGAGGACCAAAACGGGTAGCCTAAAACTCCTCAATAGTGCTGATGGCAATAGGCATCTATTTATAAGATTGAAAAAGTTAGAACAACACATTCTTGGGACACACAAAAATCATACAAGTCATGCATACAAGAATCCATTATATCATCCAAGGTTCAAACTTATCTAAGGTATCATTTTGGAAAATAAGGTGATAGGTGGTGGTCCAACTAACGAAGTGCGCTTACAATCCTATCTCATTGGATCTGGTGGCTAACACAATGTTCCTAGTGGCAATCACCCTATCTTGTTCACATGCTTCTATCACTAAGTCTATAATATCTCCTCTTAAGGATTGGTTGGTGATTTCCAACTCTTGGGTATGTTCCTTCTCTTTCTCTAAGTCTTTTTGGAGGTTGAGCATCTTGCACTTGACTCTAGCACTTAGTTCCTTGATAGTCTTCCAAGCTGCTTCTTTTGCTGACTCAAAGAATGTGGTGTGCATAAAAGTGTTGGTGTACATGCAGAAGCCCTTTTCTTTGTGGTTGTCTTCCTTATTCTTGTACAAGTGAAGTTGCACCCACCAATACTCCACTCCATCCTCCATCACTGGAAAGCCCTTGTACCTTCTTGCACCATGTACTCCCATGGTTTCCATGAGGTCCTTGATAATCTTGGGAAACTCAGTCTCACACTCCAAGGTCATGGTCATGAGTGGTCCTTTCTTCACGGCTTCGTTGGAGTTCATCTACAAATAGAGATGAGAATGAGAAGATTAGAAAAGTTCTGAGAAGAATAGACAAGTGTAGAAGAAGTTAAAATTTCCCTTAGTGGTTTCCAATCCTAGGGTCATAATCCTACAGGCAACACAGTGCTCTGATACCATCTGTAAGATCCCTCCTTATTAAAGGAAAAGATCCTGTGATTGCAATGCTAGTCCACGGATCAATGCTAGCATCCATAGTTTAAGATGAAGTACCAGATACAAAGGTCGTTTATTACAGTCATTCGGAGATAAAACATAGTCTTTTACAACTCATGGCCAAAGGCCTAATACAAGAGTTTATGGAATATGTAAATAAACATAAGTCTTCATCTTCATGTGCCACAGGCAAGCATGTTGAGTGTAGACTCATGACTCCTATTCATCATCGAGTAAACTGCAACATCATAAGTTACAGCCACAGAGGGTCAATACTTTGGAATAGTATTGGCAAGTGATACCTTAGTATATTTTAAGTGGACTATAATACTATATGCATTTGGCTGGTGGAGCTTAGGCTTGCATTGCTCAAAATAGATTTTTCCTTAACTTTTTGAAAACACTAAGTTTTTGTTTGGCAAAGACTATCCCAAGGTATCTACCAATCAAAGACTGAAGATCCACTCAGGGCATCTACCAATCAAAGACTGAAGATCCTTTAACCCTTGTTCACCCACAAGTTTTATTCAGAAATTGGAGTGATGAGATTCTTGAAGTTTCCATGTCTTGATGCTCAAATTGTCCTTTACCAGGGACATGGCTAAGTACTTAGGTTTTACACTCTGCAGAGGTGGTGCACTTTCCCCACAAGCCTTGGTTTCCCAAGACATGATCCTTCAGTAGCCTTTCCTTAGTCAAATGGACGCGCTCCAACCTATCAACCCATCTACCACCCACTGTCCAAGAGACTAAGTTCTAGCATCCTAAGATCATGGCAGAGCCCATAATGCCAAGTGGTTGCACTTGAAGCTTCTCAACATATGACATCTCAAATCTCTTTGTTCCTGGGTGGCCATCCACAAGTGAGATACACAAGCCAAGTCCATGGCCTTGTGAACCACTCAACAAAAACCATTCCTTCCAATCCACCCAGGTGTTTCATTAACTTAGTTGTTTTGTTAAAATAAAACACAAGTCCAAAGACTTAGAATATTTTTCCATAGTGTGAATATATAAACCACCCTTGTTTTCTAGTGGCTAGGCTAAGCATGGCATGGCAACTTATCCTTAGGGATTTTTCCTAGTAATTCTAGCATTCTATTCTAAATAGGATTTCCCATCATCAATTGACAAAAGTAGCATGCAAGTCCTAACAAAATATATCTAATGCAAGTATAAAATATAGGTATGGAATATTCATGAAGATATCACTTGCCTTGGTAGTGTGGAGAGTAGCACTCGTCACAATCACAATCACTAGTAAAATCTACACACAAAGTTGTAGCACACAATTACACACAAATATATACAAACAAAAATATTATGAATGCATGCATGCATGAATCTACCAAGTGATGGTTTTTGAAAACTCAACCAAGCAAGTGCATGAATACAGAAACTAAACAAGTCACAAAATAGCCAAGACAACTTAAATAACCCTAAAACAAAATACTAAACTAAATCTATACTCAAAAAGGCCTCAAACAAGTTTCTGTAATTTAAGCCAAACTAATGGTTACTATTTGCTAAACAAAAAGGATAGGCAGAAAGGTCTTGTTTTTCTGAATCGAACGGTATAATGTTTGCAAAAATCCAACGTGGCATTCAAAAGATATTGGCATTTGAAAACTGGATCAAAATCTGTTTTTAAATTCTATTTTCAGATCTAACCTAGCCACGCGTCATGTTCTTATTCGCCCGTGCGGTTAAATGCGGATCGAGCGTCTGACCGCTGGATCTAAATGAAATCTGGCGGCTCAGATCGCATCGCTTCGGGTTAAGTGGATCTATCCTAGCGCTATGATCTGAATCTAACGGCTGCTATTTCTCGGCCAAGCTGGCGGCGGCGGGCAGCGGCGAAGCTGTCGGTCGATGGCGTTGCGGCGATGACGGAGAGGGAGAAAGAGGAGTAGCTCACCGGGCTCAGGAGGTCACGGCGAAGCTCGTCGTACTTGCGGTTGGTCAAGGGGCGCTCGGGGCTGTCCTAGATTGCTCGCCGGAGTTGCTGTGGGCGGCGATTGCGTCGGGTGGTCGTCGTGGACGTTGCTGTGGATTACCCCAAGGCAAGGCGAGGACACGGTTAGATTCACAGGGTCAAGGCGAAGTAGTGAGCGTGAACGGAAAGGCGAGGGGCGGTCTGTACCTTCCGGAAAAACTCGTCGGAGTAGATGTCGCCGTCGGTGCTCGCGGTGTCAAGTGGAACCGGCGACCTGGGGCAGTACAAGACGGACTAGTGAGGTCAGGAGGTGCGCCAAGACACGCTGAGTCAGATTGTAAGAACGAGAGGCAGAGGGGAGCTCTGGACTCACCGGAATCGATCGCCGGAGAGGCTCTGTCTGCGGCGGGGCAAAGCTGATTGAGGACAGCCTGGTGGCGGAGTGAGTGAGGTGTTTGGGGGAAAAAGATCGCGAGGCAGAGAGGATCTTATAGCCGGGGAATCGACAGGAAACGCTCGAGGATAAATGCCCATTTACGCCGCGCCATTACCGGCCATCACTGCTGCAGCGTGGTGCGTCGGCGTGATGCAGGAAAACGAGGGTGACGTGGACCGGCCCCGTCAGCGTGAGTGGCGAGAGTGCGGTGTGGGGTCGTCTGTCGCCGACTTAACGTCGTCTGGCGTGTGAGAAGGAAAAGGAGATCCCCGGGTGGGCTTGCTGGGCTTGATCCGCTGCTGGGCCAGATTCTGGCCGCTCGGCCCTTTTCTTTTGAGAATTCCTTTTCTTTTTCTAATTCCATTTTCTGAATAGAATTTGATATGAATTCAAATCCTTTTGAATTCAAACAGCTTTGGGGATTTTTGCAGGGTTCTGTGGGTTCAAAAACAGTCATTCTAATTAAGTGGTTACCTTGCAAGGGCTTGGTCAAGCTTAGGTTTCAAAGTAAACAGAGATTTGCTCTAGTTTGCAAATATTGGAAATAGGGTTTTGAAACTATTTCTAAATTTTGAATCTTGGGTTAAAAGCTTCACCTAGCCTTTCCAACCATGGTGGCAAGCAAACAAATTCATAGACAATCAAATCCCAAAGGGTGATGGCCAATTGAGACAATTTGCCCACATGAAATCATAGCTCAAACTTCTGCCTCTAAATGATTTTGAGAAAAACCCTATGTGAATGAATGATGCAAGGATGAAATGAATGAGTTTTTGAAATATGATTTTTGGGATGTTACAAATCTAACCCCCTTAAAATGAATCTCGCCCTCGAGATTCGGATTGGCTAGCAAATAGGTGAGGGTGGTCTTTCCGAAGATCATCTTCTCTTTCCCATGTTGCTTCCTCTTCGGAATGATGATTCCATTGCACTTTGCAAAATTTGATAATCTTTGTCCTTGTGACTCTTTCTGCGGTCTCAAGTATCTTGATAGGCTTTTCTTCATAGGTGAGGTCACTTTCTAGTTGAACTTCCTCCAAAGATATGGTATCCTTCAAAGATGTTTCTTCCATTTCTGGGTGACATTTCTTGAGCTGACTCACATGAAAAACATTATGGACGGCTAATAGAGATGCTAGCAGTTCGATTTCATATGCAGCTTCTCCCTTGCGACTTAGAATGTTGAATGGTCCAACATATCTTGGTGATAACTTTCCTTTGACTCCAAATCTTTTTACTCCACGAAGTGGTGATACTCTAAGATAAGCTCTATCCCCAACCGTAAGTGACTTCTCTCGCTTAGCATCTGCGTAGCTTTTCCATCGAGACGTGCTATCTTCAATCTCTCTAACCAATTTGACCTTTTCTTGGCGTCTTTGATAAGTAATGGTCCAAACAAAATTCTTTCTCCAACACAATTCCATAGCAATGGGGTGGTACACTTTCTTCGTATAGAAACTCAAATGGTGCCATCCCAATACTAGATTGGTATTTGTTGTTGTAAGAGAACTACGCATAAAGGCGGACTTTCATCCCAACTTGCTCCATAGTCTAGGGCACATGCCCTCAACATGTCTTCAAGAATTTGATTAGTCCTTTCATTTGTCCATCGGTTTGAGGATGAAAGCGTGCTGAATTCTAATCTCGTTCCTAAAGATTCATGAAGCTGTCTCCAAAAGTGAGAAGTGAATTGAGTTCCTCTATCAGACACAATACTCTTAGGTACACCGTGAAGGCATACAATTCTGCTCATGTAGATTTTGGCTAACTTGGCACTTGTATAAGTTGTCTTCTGGGTATAAAATGAGCCACTTTAGTTAGGCGATCTACTACTACCCATATGGAATCATACCACGACCTGGTCCTTGGTAATCCGGTAATGAAATCCATACCAATATTTTCCCACTTCCATTCAGGAATAGGCATTGGTTGAAGCAAACCTGCTGGTTTCTGATGTTCCGCTTTCACTCTACTACACACATCACACAAAGCAATGTGTTCGGCGATGTCCCTTTTAAGATTGTTCCACCAAAATCTTTCTTTCATATCCATGTACATTTTGGTGTTTCCCGGGTGAATAGAATACGGAGAGTTATGGGCTTCCTGTAAAATCAGTTTCCGCATTTCCGGATCTTGTGGAACACAAATACGTTTCCCGTGCCATAAAGTACCTTGTTCGTCCATATGGAAACTTTTAGCCTTCCCTTGGATAATCCTTTCCTTAATCTCTTCGATTCCTTTATCCGTCTTTTGGGCTTCTTTAATCTTATCCAGCAGTGGGTTGAACATCCAAAGACATGAGATGTCCTTCTGGCACAATCTTCAACCTGAGTTCCTTGAATTGCTTACACAAGTCATCTGGCAATTCACCTTTGGTAAGGCCATTTACAAACGCTTTACGACTTAGAGCATCTGCTACTACATTTGCTTTACCGGGGTGGTATTGCAAACTCAAGTCGTAATCCTTGATAAGTTCTAACCATCTCCTTTGTCTCATATTGATTTCCTTCTGGGTGAAGATATACTTCAAACTCTTATGATCGGTGAATACTTCACAACGTTTTCCCAAAGGTAATGTCTCCATGTTTTGAGTGCATGGACAACGGCTAACTCTAAATCATGAGTAGGATAATTTACTTCATGAGTTTTGAGTTGTCTCGAGGCATAAGCCACAACTTTTCCGCCTTGCATAAGTACGGCACCTAATCCTTGATGAGAAGCATCACAATATACTTGGAAATCCTTTTCCAAATCTGGTAAACCTGAGGCTGACACAAGTCTCTTCTTTAGTTCTTGGAAGCTGAGTTCACATCCTTGGACCAAGCATATTTCTTATCTTTCTTTAACAATTACATCATTGGTTTAGCAACCTTAGAAAAATTTCAATGAATCTTACGTAGTAACCTGCTAAACCAAGGAAACTACGAACCTCTTTTACGTTCTTAGGAGATTCCCATTACATCACAAGAAACTTTAGCGGGATCAATTTGCTACACCATCTTTGTCATAACATGACCAAGAAATCCAACTTCCTCTAACCAAAACTCACACTTGCTGAACTTGGCATAAAGCTTATGTTCCTTAGTTTCTCAAGTATCAAGCGTAGATGTCTTTCATGCTCTTCCTTGCGCTTGGAGTAGACTAAGATGTCATCGATAAGCGACAACGAACTTGTCGAGAAATTCCATGAACACTTTGTTCATCATATTCATGAAGTATGCGGAGGCGTTGGTTAAACCAAAAGGCATCACGGTGTACTCATACAATCCATACCTTGTGGTGAATGCTGTTTTAGGTATGTCTTGCTCTCTTATCTTGAGTTGAAAATAGCCTGACCGAAGATCAATCTTTGAGAACACACATGCTCCTTCTAGCTGATCAAACAAGTCATTTATTCTTGGCAAAGGATACTTGTTCTTGATGGTTACCTCGTTGAGAGAACGGTAATCTATGCATAACCTTTGAGTTCTGTCTCTCTTTTCTACGAACAAAGCTGGAGCTCCCAAGATGAAGAACTTGGCTGGATGAATCCTTTACGCAATTGTTCTCCAAGTTGTTTCTTGAGTTCCTTAAGTTCGTCAACTGACATTTTATAAGGCCTCTTTGCCCTTGGTCCGAACCTGTACCAAATCTATTATAAACTCCATCTCGATCTGGTGGCATTCCTGGTAATTCTTCCGGAAACACATCCGGATATTCACACACAATTGGCACACTGTCCATGCTAACCCCCTTAAGAGAATTCAGCTTGCTTCCTTTAGATTTAAAATTGGACTTAAATGTTATCCTCTTACCTTCAGGGGTTGTGAGTGAAATTGTGCGATTTGCACAATCTAGTACTCCCTCATACTTAGCCATCCAATCCATTCCCAAAATTACATCCAATCCTTGGGAATTTAGGATTATTAGGTTTACTGGAAACTTATGTTTTCCGATCTCTATGACTAGATCCCGGCATCCAAGGCTCACTATCATATCCCCTCCCGGAGAGCTAACTTTTATCGGACACCCAATGTTTTCAGATGCAAACCCATTTATATCAACAAATGCTTTTGATATGAATGAATGAGATGCACCAGTGTCAAAGAGTACAAATGCTGAGATGGAATTGAGTCTAAACTTACCAGCAGCGGCATCGGGTTCTTCATAGACCTCCTCCACATTAATGTGGTTAACTTGTCCTTTACGAAAAGGATTGGGCTTGTTAGGTCCTTCAACTTTCTTCTCGGGGCACTCATTAGCATAATGCCCCGACTTCTTGCATTTGTAGCACTCAACTTTGCCGATGTCCGTCTTAGGCTGGCTTCTACTTCCACTTCCACCTCCACTATGGTGGCTCTTATATCCACTCTTGTGGTTCTTGTACTTATCATTGTCATGACTGCGATGATGCTTGTTGTCATGACGGTTGTGGTTGTGGTGCTTGTTAAATTTCCCATGCTTGTGGGATCTGGTGACACTATCATCATAGTGAGATCGTTTATGAGGCGATCTGAGCTATGCTTGTCAGTGTTTCCTCTTTCTACTCTCGACTTGCTTCATTTTATTCTCCACAATAACAGCCTTGTCACAATGACCGATAAGTTGGAACATATGCCACAGACATCTGCAGTTAATTCATTCAAGCCTTCGAAACTTTTCCTTCCTTTTGGCATCTGTGTCAACCTCATCCGTGCATAAGCGCCGATTGTTGAACTCTTCAATATATTCAGCCACGTTGTGGTGGCGCGCTTCAGTTGTGAAACTCCTTCTTTTTGGGCTCATCATTCCTGGTGAGATATGAGTAATCTGAAATCCATCTTCAAAGATAGCCCAAGTCACCTCATCAATAGGCGTGGTAATCTGAAGTTGTCCCACCATGCGGCTGGTCCTTCCACAGATGTCTGCGAACGACCTTTTCAGCATCTGTGCATCCCACGGTCACTAAGTCTTTGTTCACAGAACGTAGCCAATCATTGGCCACCATGGGATCAGTCGTTCCCGAAAACTTAGCTGGCCTCAGACGCAGAAATCTGGTAAGCATATCAAAACCTGGAGGGTTGTTGTTGTTGTTGTTATTGTTGTTGTTGTTATTGGGGTTGTTATTGTTCTGGTTCTGGATGAATGTCGTCATCATTTGCATAAGCTGTGTTTGTGCATTCATCATTTGTTGCATTTCCGGGGTAATGTTGGGGTTGGGGTTGGTGTTTGCGCGACGGGGAGGCATCATGGTTTATTCATATAGAGATAAGAATGAGATACCCTTACATGATTTATGCACAATACATTACACAAGCAAACACATAGCAAGCAACACTAGGATAAAAGCTAAACAACAAGATAACAAAAAGTCTCAAAGTACAAACACACAAGTGGCAAGCCATCCACATGTCGGATGGTCCAACTATAAGTTCACAAATAACAAGTGCGGTAAATAAAGATAACTGAGTAGTCAAATCTACTCGTCGGCATCAATCTCCTCCTCGACAAAGGTAAGACCTGCGTTCTCCATTGCGGTCTTGTTCTCCTCGATGGTAGTGGTCAAAGAGTCGATCTTGGCCTTGAGAGCCCTCTTCTGGGAACGAAGCCTCTCAATCACTGTCTGCTGCTGCTCTAACTCGAAGTCCTTGGACTGCAGTTCCTCGGTCATATCACGAATCTTCTTGTTCCTATCCTGGACACGCTTCTCTTGACTCTTGAACTTACGGTCTTGGGTCTCGAACTTCATCTCCATCTCCTTGACTATCTCGTCCTGCTGCGCGAAGAGCTTGTCCTTCTCATGGCTGCACACAGGCTCGTCATTACTAAGCATGGCGTTGGTCCTATCGGTATCCACGTGCCTAATAAGAGTCTCTAAGTCACGGAGAATGCAGGCGTATCGGCTCTCTTTGTGACCCTCGAGTCGTCCTCAAAGTCAATGGACTCTCCGTCATCATCACGCCTTCCGAAGGCGTGGAAGTGAGTGCCTCTAACCTGTCGGGAGTGGCGTCCTAACAGTCGTCCTATCAGATCCTGCATGACAACCTCCATGCCTCTCTCCCTGTCATCGTGCATAAGCTTGAAGACGATAGCCTCCGTAGTAGGCTCAGTCTGGCGTCCTGGCTGGTTCACCTTGAAGCCCCAAAGGTCCTTCCTTTCAAACTTGGTGAGTGGGTGCACCGTAATGATAGGAAGAGGGAGATCGAGTAAAGTAGTAAGCTCTACGATACGAGGACCAAAACAGGTAACTGAAACTCCTCAACAGTGCTGATGGCAATAGGCATCTATTTATAAGATTGAAAAAGTTAGAACAACACATTCTTGGGACACACAAAAATCATACAAGTCATGCATACAAGAATCCATTATATCATCCAAGGTTCAAACTTATTTAAGGTATCATTTTGGAAAATAAGGTGATAGGTGGTGGTCCAACTAATGAAGTGCGCTTACAATCCTATCTCATTGGATCTGGTGGCTAACACAATGTTCCCAGTGGCAATCACCCTATCTTGTTCACATGCTTCTATCACTAAGTCTATAATATCTCCTCTTAAGGATTGGTTGGTGATTTCCAACTCTTGGGTATGTTCCTTCTCTTTCTCTAAGTCTTTTTGGAGGTTGAGCATCTTGCACTTGACTCTAGCACTTAGTTCCTTGATAGTCTTCCAAGCTGCTTCTTTTTGACTCAAAGAATGTGGTGTGCATAAAAGTGTTGGTGTACATGCAGAGCCCTTTTCTTTGTGGTTGTCTTCCTTATTCTTGTACAAGTGAAGTTGCACCCACCAATACTCCACTCCATCCTCCATCCTTTGGAAAGCCCTTGTACACTGCTGCACCATGTACTCCCATGGTTTCCATGAGGTCCTTGATAATCTTGGGAAACTCAGTCTCACACTCCAAGGTCATGGTCATGAGTGGTCCTTTCTTCACGGCTTCGTTGACGGAGTTCATCTACAAATAGAGATGAGAATGAGAAGATTAGAAAAGCTTACGAGAAGAATAGACAAGTGTAGAAGAAGTAAAAAAAAATTCCTTAGTGGTTTCCAATCCTAGGGTCATAATCCTACAGGCAACACAGTGCTCTGATACCATCTGTAAGATCCCTCCTTATTAAAGGAAAAGATCCCTGTGATTGCAATGCTAGTCCCTGGATCAATGCTAGCATCCACAGTTTAAGATGAAGTACCAGATACAAAGGTCGTTTATTACGGTCATTCAGAGATAAAACATAGTCTTTTACAACTCATGGCCAAAGGCCTAATACAAGAGTTTATGGAATATGTAAATAAACATAAGTCTTCATCTTCATGTGCCACGAGCAAGCATGTTGAGTGTAGACTCATGACTCCTATTCATCATCGAGTAACTGCAACATCATAAGTTACACCACAGAGGGTCAATACTTTGGAATAGTATTGGCAAGTGATACCTTAGTATATTTTAAGTGGACTATAATACTATATGCATTTCGCTGGTGGAGCTTAGGCTTGCATTGCTCAAAATAGATTTTTCCTTAACTTTTGAAAACACTAAGTTTTTGTTTGGCAAAGACTATCCCAAGGTATCTACCAATCAAAGACTGAAGATCCACTCGGGCATCTACCAATCAAAGACTGAAGATCCTTTAACCCTTGTTCACCCACAAGTTTTATTCAGAAATTGGAGTGATGAGATTCTTGAAGTTTCCATGTCTTGATGCTCAAATTGTCCTTTAGGGACATGGCTAAGTACTTAGGTTTTACACTCTGCGGTGGTGCACTTTCCCACAAGCCTTGGTTTCCCAAGACATGATCCTTGATAGCCTTTCCTTAGTCAAATGGACGCGCTCCAACCTATCAACCCATCTACCACCCACTGTCCAAGAGACTAAGTTCTAGCATCCTAAGATCATGGCAGAGCCCATAATGCCAAGTGGTTGCACTTGAAGCTTCTCAACATATGACATCTCAAATCTCTTTGTTCCTGGGTGGCCATCCACAAGTGAGATACACAAGCCAAGTCCATGGCCGTGTGACCCACTCAACAAAACCATTCCTTCCAATCCACCGGTGTTTCATTAACTTAGTTGTTTTGTTAAAATAAAACACAAGTCCAAAGACTTAGAATATTTTTCCATAGTGTGAATATATAAACCACCCTTGTTTTCTAGTGGCTAGGCTAAGCATGGCATGGCAACTTATCCTTAGGGATTTTTCCTAGTAATTCTAGCATTCTATTCTAAATAGGATTTCCCATCATAAATTGACAAAAGTAGCATGCAAGTCCTAACAAAATATATCTAATGCAAGTATAAAATATAGGTATGGAATATTCATGAAGATATCACTTGCCTTGGTAGTGTGGAGAGTAGCACTCGTCACAATCACAATCACTAGTAAAATCTACACACAAAGTTGTAGCACACAATTACACAAATATATACAAACAAAATATTATGAATGCATGCATGCATGAATCTACCAAGTGATGGTTTTTGAAAACTCAACCAAGCAAGTGCATGAATACAGAAACTAAACAAGTCACAAAATAGCCAAGACAACTTAAATAACCCTAAAACAAAATACTAAACTAAATCTATACTCAAAAAGGCCTCAAACAAGTTTCTGTAATTTAAGCCAAACTAATGGTTACTATTTGCTAAACAAAAGGATAGGCAGAAAGGTCTTGTTTTCTGAATCGAACGGTATAATGTTTGCAAAAATCAACGTGGCATTCAAAAGATATTGGCATTTGAAAACTGGATCAAAATCTGTTTTAAATTCTATTTTCAGATCTAACCTAGCCACGCGTCATGTTCTTATTCGCCATGCATCGTCTGGTTAAATGCAGACCGCTGGATCTAAATGAAATCTGGCGGCTCAGATCGCGTACGCTTCGGGTTAAGTGGATCTATCCTAGCGCCACGATCTAGATCTAACTTGCTATTTCTCGGCCAAGAATGGCGGGCGCGGCTACCGGCGGAATCGGTCGATGATGTTGCGTTGCGATGCGACGGAGAGAGAAAGAGGAGTAGCTCACCGGGCTCGGAGGTCACGGCGAAGCTTCGTCGTACTGCGGTTGGTCAAGGGCGCTCGGGCTGTCCTAGATTGCTCGCGGAGTTCGTGGCGGCGATTGCGTCGGGTGGTCGTCGTGGACGTTGCTGTGGATTACTCCAAGGCAAGGCAAGGACACGGTTAGATTCACAGGGTCAAGGCGAAGTAGTGAGCGTGAACGGAAAGGCGAGGCGGTCTGTACCTTCGGAAAAACTTCGTCCGGAGTAGATGTCGCCGTCGGTGCTCGCGGTGTCAAGTGGAACCGGCGACTGGGCAGATACAAGACGGACTAGTGAGGTCGGAGGTGCGCCAAGACACGCTGAGTCAGATTGTAAGAACGAGAGAGGGCTCTGGACTCACGGAATCGATCGCCGAGAGGCTCTGTCTGGGCGGGGCAAAGCTGATTGAGGACACTGGTGGCCGAGTGAGTGAGGTGTTTGGGGAAAAAGATCGCGAGGCGAGAGGATCTTATAGCCGGGAATCGGCGAAACGCCGAGGATAAATGCCCATTTACGCCGCCATTACCGGCCATCATTCTGCAGCGCGACGTGGTCGTCGGGCGCGATCTGGGAAGACGAGGCGGCGTGGACCGGCCCTTTCGTCGTGAAAAGAGTGCGAGGTGGCGGTGGGGTCTGTCACATCGGACTTAGCGTCTTGGCCAAGTGTGAGAAGGAAAAGGAGATCCCCGGGTGGGCTTGCTGGGCTTGATCCGCTGCTGGGCCAGATTCTGGCCGCTCGGCCCTTTTCTTTTGAGAATTCCTTTTCTTTTTCTAATTCCATTTTCTGAATAGAATTTGATATGAATTCAAATCCTTTTGAATTCAAACAGCTTTGGGGATTTTTGCAGGGTTCTGTGGGTTCAAAAACAGTCATTCTAATTAAGTGGTTACCTTGCAAGGGCTTGCTCAAGCTTAGGTTTCAAAGTAAACAGAGATTTGCTCTAGTTTGCAAATATTGGAAATAGGGTTTTGAAACTATTTCTAAATTTTGAATCTTGGGTTAAAAGCTTCACCTAGCCTTTCCAACCATGGTGGCAAGCAAACAAATTCATAGACAATCAAATCCCAAAGGGTGATGGCCAATTGAGACAATTTGCCCACATGAAATCATAGCTCAAACTTCTGCCTCTAAATGATTTTGAGAAAAACCCTATGTGAATGAATGATGCAAGGATGAAATGAATGAGTTTTTGAAACATGATTTTTGGGATGTTACATCTTTTCATTAACGACAGCTAGAGTCATTGCATGTCTATTCTTTTCATTAACCATAGGTAGTGTCATTGCATGTGTGTTCTTTTCACAAACCACATTTGGATCCACCAGAGTCATTGCATGTCTATTCTTTTCATTAACCACAACTAGTGTCATTGCATGTATGTTCTTTTCATATACCACATATGGATCCACCGGATCCAGAGTTCATTGCATGTGTGTTCTTTTCACAAACCACATATGGATCCACAAGTGTCATTGCATGTGTGTTCTTTTCATTAACCACAACTAGAGTCATTGCATGTCTATTCTTTTCACAAACCACATGGATCCACCAGTGTCATTTTATGTGTGTTCATTTAATAAACCACAACTAGAGTCATTGCATGTGTATTCTTTTCACAAACCAGATATGGATCCACTAGTGTTATTGCATGTATGTTTTTTCTTTAACCACATCTAGAGTCATTTCATGTGTGTTCTTTTCACAAACCACATATGGATCCACCAGTGTCATTGCATGTGTGTTCTTTTTATTAACCACAACTAGAGTCATTGCATGTGTGTTATTTTCATTAACCACAGCTAGTGTCATTTCATGTCTGTTCTTTTCACAAACCACATATGGATCCACCAGAGTCATTGCATGTTTGTTCCTTTCATTAACCAAAACTAGTGTCATTGCATGTCTGTTCTTTTCATAGACCACATATGGATCCACGAGAGTTCATTGCATGTCTGTTCTTTTCACAAACCACATATGGATCCACCAGTGTTATTGCATGTGTGTTCTTTTCATTAACCACAGCTACAGTCATTGCATGTCTGTTCTTTTCACAAACCACATGGATCCACCAGTGTCATTGCATGTGAGTTCTTTTAATAAACCACAACTAGAGTCATTGCTTGTGTGTTCTTTTCACAAACCACATATGGATCCACGAGAGTCATTGCATGTCTGTTCTTTTCATTAACCACAACTAGTGTCATTGGATGTCTGTTCTTTTCATAGACCACATATGGATCCACCAGATATCATTGCATGTGTGTTCTTTTCACAAACCACATATGGATCCACCAGAGTCATCGAATGTCTATTCTTTTCATTAACCACAGCTAGAGTCATTGCATGTCTATTCTTTTCATTAACCTTAGGTAGTGTCATTGCATGTGTGTTCTTTTCACAAACCACATTTGGATCCACCAGAGTCATTGCATTTCTGTTCTTTTCATTAACCACAACAAGTGTCATTGCATGTATGTTCTTTTCATATACCACATATGGACCCACCAGAGTTCATTGCATGTGTGTTCTTTTCACAAACCAGATATGGATCCACTAGTGTCATTGCATGTGTGTTCTTTTCATTAACCACAGCTAGAGTCATTGCATGTCAATTCTTTTCACAAACCACATGGATCCACTAGTGTCATTGCATGTGTGTTCTTTTAGTAAACCACAACTAGAGTCATTGCATGTGTATTCTTTTCACAAACCACAAATGGATCCACCAGTGTCATTGCATGTATGTTTTTTCTTAAACCACATCTAGAGTCATTTTCATGTGTGTTCTTTTCACAAACCACATATGGATCCACTAGTGTCATTGCATGTGTGTTCTTTTTATTAACCACAGCTAGAGTCATTGCATGTGTGTTCTTTTCATAAACCACATATGGATCCACCAGAGTCATTGCATGTCTGTTCTTTTCATTAACCACAACTAGTGTCATTGAATGTCTGTTCTTTTCACAAACCACATATGGAACCACCAGTTTCATTTCATGTGTGTTCTTTTCACAAACCACATATGGATCCACCCTTTTCCTTGCATGTGTCTTCTTTTCATTAACCACAGCTAGAGTCATTGCATGTGTGTTCTTTTCACAAACTACATATGGATCCACCAGTGTCATTGCATGTGTGTTCTTTTCATTAACCACAGCAAGAGTCATTGCATGTCTGCTCTTTTCACAAACCACATGGATCTACCAGTGTCATTGCATGTGTTTTCTTTTCATTAACCACAGCTAGAGTCATTGCATGTGTGTTCTTTTCACAAACCACATATGGATCCACCAGAGTCATTGCATGTATGTTCTTTTCATTAACCACAGCTA
The DNA here is from genome assembly GCA_023614405.1 of Avena insularis. Classification (NCBI taxonomy): domain Eukaryota; kingdom Viridiplantae; phylum Streptophyta; class Magnoliopsida; order Poales; family Poaceae; genus Avena; species Avena insularis. The sequence goes on from CM042684.1 coordinate 110,554,550, forward strand.
GTGTCATTGCATGTCTGTTCTTTTCATTAACCACAACAAGTGTCATTGCATGTGTGTTCTTTTCACAAACCACATATGGATCCACCAGATTCATTGCATGAGTGTTGTTTTCATTAACCACAACTAGTGGCATTGCATGTCTGTTATTTTCATGGACCACATATGGATCCACTAGAGTTCATTGCATGTGTGTTCTTTTCACAAACCACGTATGGATCCACCAGTGTCATTGCATGTGTGTTCTTTTCATTAACCACAGCTAGAGTCATTGCATGTCTATTCTTTTCACAAACCACATGGATCCACCAGTGTTATTGCATGTGTGTTCTTTTAATAAACCACGACTAGAGTCATTGCTTGTGTGTTCTTTTCAGAAACCACATATGGATCCACGAGAGTCATGGCATGTTTCTTCTTTTCATTAACCACAACAAGTGTCATTGGATGTCTGTTCTTTTCATAGACCACATATGGATCCACCAGATATCATTGCATGTGTGTTCTTTTCACAAACCACATATGGATCCACTAGTGTCATTGCATGTATGTACTTTTCATTAACCACAGCTAGTGTCATTGCATGTGTGTACTTTTCACAAACCACATATGGATCCACCAGAGTCATTGAATGTCTATTCTTTTCATTAACCACAGCTAGAGTCATTGCATGTCTATTCTTTTCATTAACCATAGGTAGTGTCATTGCATGTGTGTTCTTTTCACAAACCACATTTGGATCCACCAGAGTCATTACATGTCTGTTCTTTTCATTAACCACAACAAGTGTGATTGCATGTATGTTCTTTTCATATACCACATATGGATCCACTAGAGTTCATTGCATGTGTGTTCTTTTCACAAACCACATATGGATCCACTAGTGTCATTGCATGTGTGTTCTTTTCATTAACCACACCTAGAGTCATTGCGTGTCTATTCTTTTCACAAACCACATGGATCCACCAGTGTCATTGCATGTGTGTTCTTTTAATAAAGCACAACTAGAGTCATTGCATGTGTATTCTTTTCACAAACCACATATGGATCCACTAGTGTTATTGCATGTATGTTTTTTCTTTAACCACATCTAGAGTCATTTCATGTGTAATCTTTTCACAAACCACATATGGATCCACTAGTGTCATTGCATGTGTGTTCTTTTTATTAACCACAACTAGAGTCATTGCATGTATGTTCTTTTCACAAACCACATATGGATCCACCAGTGTCATTGCATGTGTGTTCTTTTCACAAACCACATATGGATCCACTAGTGTCAGTGCATGTGTGTTCTTTTCATTAACCACAACTAGAGTCATTGCATGTCTGTTCTTTTCACAAACCACACGGATCCACTAGTGTCATTGCATGTCTGTTCTTTTAATAAACCACAACTAGAGTCATTGCATGTGTGTTCTTTTCACAAACCACATATGGATCCACCAGTGTCATTGCATGTATGTTTTTTCATTAACCATCATGTGTGTTCTTTTCACACACCACATATGGATCCACCAGTGTCATTGCATGTGTGTTCTTTTCATTAACCACACCTAGATTCATTGCATGTGTGTTCATTTCAGAAACCACATATGGATCCACCATAGTTATTGCATGTATGTTCTTTTCATTAACCACAACTAGTGTCATTGCATGTCTATTCTTTTCACAAACCACATAAGGATCCGCCAGTGTCATTTCATGTGTGTTCTTTTCACAAACCACATATGGATCCACCAGTGTCATTGCATGTGTGTTCTTTTCATTAACCATAGCTAGAGTCACTACATGTGTGTTCTTTTCACAAACCACATATGGATCCACCAGTGTCATTGCATGTGTGTTCTTTTCATTAACCACAGCTAGAGTCATTGCATGTCTGTTCTTTTCACAAATCCACATGGTTCCACCAGTGTCATTGCATGTGTGTTCTTTTCATTAACCACAGCTAGAGTCATTGCATGTGTGGTCTTTTCAGAAACCACATATGGATCCACCAGAGTCATTGCATGTCTATTCTTTTAATTAACCATAGCTAGTGTCATTGCATGTATGTTATTTTCATTAACCACAACTAGTGTCATTTCATGTTTGTTCTTTTCACAAACCACATGTGGATCCACCAGAGTTATTGCATGTCTGTTCTTTTCATTAACCAAAACTAGTGTCGTTGCATGTCTGTTCTTTCCATAGACCACATATGGATCCACCAGAGTTCATTGCATGTGTGATCTTTTCACAAACCACATATGGATCCACCAATGTCATTACATGTGTGTTATTTTCATTAACCACAACTAGAGTCATTGCATGTGTGTTCTTTTCACAAACCACAAATGTATCCACCAGTGTCATTGCATGTGCGTTCTTTTCACAAACCACATATGGATCCAGCAGTGTCATTGCATGTGTGTGTTTTCATTAACCATAGCTAGAGTCATTGCATGTCTGTTCTTGTCACAAACCACGTATGGATCCACCAGTGTCATTGCATGTCTGTTCTTTTCACAAACCACGTATGGATCCACCAGTGTCATTGCATGTGTGTTTTGCATTAACCACAGCTAGAGTCATTGCTTGTTTGTTCTTTTCACAAACCACATACGGATCCACCAGAGTCATTGCATGTCTGTTCTTTTCATTAACCACAACTAGTGTCATTGCATGTCTGTTCTTTTCATAGACCACATATGGATCCACTAGATTTCATTGCATGTGTGTTCTTTTCACAAACCACATATGGATCCACTAATATCATTGCATGTCTGTTCTTTTCATTAACCACAGCTAGTGTCATTGCATGTCTGTTCTTTTCACAAACCACATATGGATCCACTAGTGTCATTGCATCTCTATTCTTTTCATAGACCCCATATGGATCACCAAAATTCATTGCATGTGTGTTCTTTTCACAAACCACATATGGATCCACCAGTGTCATTGAATGTTTGTTCTTTTCATTAACCACAGCTAGTGTCATTGCATGTGTGTTCTTTTCACAAACCACATATGTATCCACCAGTGTCATTGCATGTGTGTTCTTTTTATTAATCACATATGGATCCACCAGTGTGATTGCATGTGTGTTCTTTTCACAAACCACATATGGATCCACAAGTGTCATTACATGTGTGTTCTTTTCATTAACCACATATGGATCCATCAGAGTCATTGCATGTCTGTTCTTTTCATTAACCACAACTAGTGACATTCAATGTCTGTTCTTTTTACAAACAACAAATGGATCCACTAGTGTCATTTCTCGTGTGTTCTTTTCACAAACCACATATGGATCCACTAGTCTCATTGCATCTATATTCTTTTCATAGACCCCATATGGATCCACCAAAGTTCATCGCATGTGTGTTCTTTCACAAACCACATATGGATCCACCAGTGTCATTGCATGTCTGTTCTTTTTATTAACGACAGCTAGTGTCATTGCATGTGTGTTCTTTTCACAAACCACATATGGATCCACCAGTGTCATTGCATGTGTGTTCTTTTTATTAATCACATATGGATCCACCAGTGTCACTGCATGTGTGTTCTTTTCACAAACCACATATGGATCCACCAGTGTCATTGCATGTGTGTTCTTTTCATTAACCACATATGGATCCATCAGAGTCATTGCATGTCTGTTCTTTTCATTAACCACAACTAGTGACATTCGATGTTTGTTCTTTTCACAAACAACATATGGATCCACCAATGCCATTTCTTGTGTGTTCTTTTCACAAACCACATATGAATCCACCAGTGTCATTGCATGTGCGTTCTTTTCACAAACCACATATGGATCCAGCAGTGTCATTGCATGTCTATTCTTTTCATTAACCATAGCTAGAGTCATTGCATGTGTGTTTTTTCATTAAGCACAGCTAGAGTCATTGCTTGTGTGTTCTTTTCACAAACCACATACGGATCCACCAGAGTCATTGCATGTCTGTTCTTTTCAATAACCACAACTAGTGTCATTGCATGGTCGTTCTTTTCATAGACCACATATGGATCCACTAGATTTCATTGGATGTGTGTTCTTTTCACAAACCACATATGGATCCACTAGTATCATTGCATGTCTGTTCTTTTCATTAACCACAGCTAGTGTCATTGCATGTCTGTTCTTTTCAAAAACCACATATGGATCCACTAGTGCCATTGCATCTCTATTCTTTTCATAGACCCCATATAGATCCACCAAAGTTCATTGCGTGTTCATTCTTTTCACAAACCACACATGGATCCACCAGTGTCATTGCATGTCTGTTCTTTTCATTAACCACAGCTAGTGTCATTGCATGTGTGTTCTTTTCACAAACCACATATGGATCCACCAGTGTCATTGCATGTGTGTTCTTTTTATTAATCACATATGGATCCACCAGTGTTATTGCATGTGTGTTCTTTTCACAAACCACATATGGATCCACCAGTGTCATTGCATCTGTGTTCTTTTCATTAACCACATATGGATCCATCAGAGTCATTGCATGTCTGTTCTTTTCATTAACCACAACTAATGACATTCAATGTCTGTTCTTTTCACAAACAACATATGGATCCACCAGTGTCATTTCTTGTGTGTTCTTTTCACAAACCACATATGGATCCACCCGTGTTATTCCATGTGTGTTCTTTTCATTAACCACAGCTAGAGTCACTTCATGTGTGTTCTTTTCACAAACCACATATGGATCCACAAGTGTCATTGTATGTGTGTTCTTTTCATTAACCACAGCAAGAGTCATTGCATGTCTGCTCTTTTCACAAATCACATGGATCCACCAGTGTCATTGCATGTGTTTTCTTTTCATTAACCATAGCTAGAGTCATTGCATGTGTGTTCTTTTCACAAACCACATATGGATCCACCAGAGTCATTACATGTATGTTCTTTTCATTAACCACAGCTAGTGTCATTGCATGTCCGTTCTTTTCATTAACCACTACTAGTATCATTGCATGTGTGTTTTTCCACAAACCACATATGGATCCACCAGATTCATTGCATGTCTGTTCTTCTCATTAACCACAACTAGTGTCATTGCATGTCTGTTCTTTTTCATAGACCACATATGGATGCACTAGTGTCATTGCATGTGTGTTCTTTTCACAAAGCACATATGGATCCACCAGTGTCATTGCATGTGTGATCTTTTCATTAACCATAGCTAGAGTCATTGCATGTCTATTCTTTTCACAAAACCACATGGATCCGCTAGTCTCATTGCATGTCTGTTCTTTTCATTAACCACAACTAGTGTCATTGCATGTGTGTTGTTTTCACAAACCACATATGGATCCACCAGTGTCATTGCATGTGTGTTCTTTTCATTAATCACATATGGATCCACCAGTGTCATTGCATGTGTGTTCTTTTCACAAACCACATATGGATGCACCATTGTCATTGGATGTGTGTTCTTTTCATTAACCACATATGGATCCATCAGAGTCATTGCATGTCTGTTCTTTTCATTAACCACAACTAGTGTCATTGAATGTTTGTTCTTTTCACAAACCACATTGTGATCCACCAGTGTCATTTCATGTGTGTTATTTTCACAAACCACATAGGGATCCACCCGTGTCATTGCATGTGTGTCCTTTTCATTAACCACAGCTAGAGTCAGTGCATGTGTGTTCCATTCACAAACCACATATGGATCCACCAGTGTCATTGCATTATTGTTCTTTTCATTAACTATAGCAAGAGTCATTGCATGTCTGCTCTTTGCACAAACCACATGGATCAACCAGTGTCATTTCATGTGTTTTCTTTTCATTCACCATAGCTAGAGTCATTGCATGTGTGTTCTTTTCACAAACCACATATGGATCCACCAGAGTCATTGCATGTATGTTCTTTTCATTAACCACAGCTAGTGTCATTGCATCTTTGTTCTTTTCATTAACCACATCTAGTGCCATTGCATGTGTGTTATTTTCACAAACCACATATGGATCCACCAGATTAATTGCATGTCTGTTCTTTTCATTAACGACAACTAGTGTCATTGCATGTCTGTTCTTTTCATAGACCACATATGGAACCACTAGAGTTTATTGCATGCGTGTTCTTTTCACAAACCACATATGGATCAACCAGTGTCATTGCATGTCTGTTCTTTTCATTAACCACAACTAGAGTCATTGCATGTCTGTTCTTTTCACAAAACAACATGGATCCACCAGTGTCATTGCATGTGTGTTCTTTTCACAAAACACAGATGGATCCACCAGATTCATTGCATGTATATTCTTTTCATTTACCGCAGCTAGTGTCATTGCATGTCTGTTCTTTTCACAAACCACGTATGGATCCACCAGTGTCATTGCATGTCTGTTCTTTTCACAAACCACGTATGGATCCACCAGTGTCATTGCATGTGTGTTTTGCATTAACCACAGCTAGAGTCATTGCTTGTTTGTTCTTTTCACAAACCACATACGGATCCACCAGAGTCATTGCATGTCTGTTCTTTTCATTAACCACAACTAGTGTTATTGCATGTCTGTTCTTTTCATAGACCACATATGGATCCACTATATTTCATTGCATGTGTGTTCTTTTCACAAACCACATATGGATCCACTAGTATCATTGCATGTTTATTCTTTTCATTAACCACAGCTAGTGTCATTGCATGTTTGTTCTTTTCACAAACCACATATGGATCCACTGGTGTCATTGCATGTCTATTCTTTTCATAGACCTCATATGGATCCACCAAAGTTCATTGCATGTGTGTTCTTTTCACAAACCACATATGGATCCACCAGTGTCATTGCATGTCTGTTCTTTTCATTAACCACAACTAGTGCCATTGCATGTGTGTTCTTTTCACAAACCACATATGGATCCACCAGTGTCATTGCATGTGTGTTCTTTTTATTAATCACATATGGATCCACCAGTGTCATTGCATGTTTGTTCTTTTCACAAACCACATATGGATCCACCAGCGTCATTGCATGTGTGTTCTTTTCATTAACCACATATGGATCTATCATAGTCAATGCATGTTTGTTCTTTTCATTAACCACAACTAGTGTCATTCAATGTCTATTCTTTTGACAAACCACATATGGATCCACCAGTGTCATTTCTGGTGTGTTCTTTTCACAAACCACATATGGATCCACCCGTGTCATTGCATGTGTGTGCTTTTCATTAACCATAGCTAGAGTCATTACATGTGTGTTCATTTCACAAACCACATGTGGATCCACCAGTGTCATTGTATTTGTGTTCTTTTCATTAACCATAGCAAGAGTCATTGCATGTCTGCTATTTTCAAAAACCACATGTATCCACCAGTGTCATTGCATGTGTTTTCTTTTCATTAACCACAGCTAGAGTCATTGCATGTGTGTTCTTTTAACAAACCACATATGGATCCACCAGAGTCATTGCATGTATGTTCTTTTCATTAACCATAGCTAGTGTCATTGCATGTCTGCTCTTTTCATTAACCACTGCTAGTGTCATTACATGTGTTTTTTTATCGCAAACTTCATATGGATCCGCCAGATTCATTGCATGTGTGTTCTTTTCATTAACCACAACTAGTGTCATTGCATGTCTGTTCTTTTTCATAGACTGCATATGGATCCACCAGTGTCATTGCATGTGTGTTCTTTTCATTAACCACAGCTAGAGTCATTACATGTGTGTTCTTTTCACAAACCACATATGGATCCACCAGTGTCATTGCATGTGTGTTCTTTTCATTAACCACAGCTAGAGTCATTGCATGTCTGTTCTTTTCACAAAACCACATGGATCCACCAGTGTCATTGCATGTCTGTTCTATTCATTAACCACAACTAGTGCCATTCCATGTGTGTTATTTTCACAAACCACATATGGATCCACCAGACTTAATTGCATGTCTGTTCTTTTCATTAACCACAACTAGTGTCATTGCATGTCTGTTCTTTTCATATACCACATATGGATCCACTAGAGTTCATTGCATGCGTGTTCTTTTCACAAACCACATATGGATCAACCAGTGTCATTGCATGTCTGTTCTTTTCATTAACCACAACTAGAGTCATTGCATGTCTGTTCTTTTCACAAAACAACATGGATCCACCAGTGTCATTGCATGTGTGTTCTTTTCACAAAACACAGATGGATCCACCAGATTCATTGCATGTATATTCTTTTCATTTACCACAGATAGTGTCATTGCATGTCTGTTCTTTTCACAAACCACGTATGGATCCACCAGTGTCATTGCATGTCTGTTCTTTTCACAAACCACGTATGGATCCACAAGTGTCATTGCATGTGTGTTTTGCATTAACCACAACTAGAGTCATTGCTTGTTTGTTCTTTTCACAAACCACATACGGATCCACCAGAGTCATTGCATGTCTGTTCTTTTCATTAACCACAACTAGTGTTATTGCATGTCTGTTCTTTTCATAGACCACATATGGATCCACTATATTTCATTGCATGTGTGTTCTTTTCACAAACCACATATGGATCCACTAGTATCATTGCCTGTTTGTTCTTTTCATTAACCACAGCTAGTGTCATTGCATATTTGTTCTGTTCACAAACCACATATGGATCCACTGGTGTCATTGCATGTCTATTCTTTTCATAGACCTCATATGGATCCACCAAAGTTCATTGCATGTGTGTTCTTTTCACAAACCACATATGGATCCACCAGTGTCATTGCATGTCTGTTCTTTTGATTAACCACAGCTAGTGCCATTGCATGTGTGTTCTTTTCACAAACCACATATGGATCCACCAGTGTCATTGCATGTTTGTTCTTTTCACAAACCACATATGGATCCACCAGTGTCATTGCATGTGTGTTCTTTTCATTAACCACATATGGATCCATCAGAGTCATTGCATGTTTGTTCTTTTCATTAACCACAACTAGTGTCATTCAATGTCTATTCTTTTGACAAACCACATATGGATCCACCAGTGTCATTTCTTGTGTGTTCTTTTCACAAACCACATATGGATCCACCCGTGTCATTGCATGTGTGTGCTTTTCATTAACCATAGTTAGAGTCAGTGCATGTGTGTTCTTTTCACAAACCACATGTGGATCCACCAGTGTCATTGTATGTGTGTTCTTTTCATTAACCACAGCAAGAGTCATTGCATGTCTGCTATTTTCAAAAACCACATGTATCCACCAGTGTCATTGCATGTGTTTTCTTTTCATTAACCACAGCTAGAGTCATTGCATGTGTGTTCTTTTAACAAACCACATATGGATCCACCAGAGTCATTGCATGTATGTTCTTTTCATTAACCATAGCTAGTGTCATTGCATGTCTGCTCTTTTCATTAACCACTGCTAGTGTCATTACATGTGTTTTTTTATCACAAACTGCATATGGATCCGCCAGATTCATTGCATGTGTGTTCTTTTCATTAACCACAACTAGTGTCATTGCATGTCTGTTCTTTTTCATAGACTGCATATGGATCCACCAGTGTCATTGCATGTGTGTTCTTTTCATTAACCACAGCTAGAGTCATTACATGTGTGTTCTTTTCACAAACCACATATGGATCCACCAGTGTCATTGCATGTGTGTTCTTTTCATTAACCACAGCTAGAGTCATTGCATGTCTGTTCTTTTCACAAAACCACATGGATCCACCAGTGTCATTGCATGTCAGTTCTTTTCATTAACCACAAATAGTGTCATTTCATCTCTGTTCTTTTCATTAACCACATCTAGTGCCATTCCATGTGTGTTATTTTCACAAACCACATATGGATCCACCAGACTTAATTGCATGTATGTTCTTTTCATTAACCACAACTAGTGTCATTGCATGTCTGTTCTTTTCATAGACCACATAGGGATCCACTAGAGTTCATTGCATGCGTGTTCTTTTCACAAACCACATATGGATCAACCAGTGTCATTGCATGTCTGTTCTTTTCATTAACCACAACTAGAGTCATTGCATGTCTGTTCTTTTCACAAAACAACATGGATCCACCAGTGTCATTGCATGTGTGTTCTTTTCACAAAACACAGATGGATCCACCAGATTCATTGCATGTATATTCTTTTCATTTACCACAGCTAGTGTCATTGCATGTCTGTTCTTTTCACAAACCATGTATGGATCCACCAGTGTCATTGCATGTCTGTTCTTTTCACAAACCACGTATGGATCCACCAGTGTCATTGCATGTGTGTTTTGCATTAACCACAGCTAGAGTCATTGCTTGTTTGTTCTTTTCACAAACCACATACGGATCCACCAGAGTCATTGCATGTCTGTTCTTTTCATTAACCACAACTAGTGTTATTGCATGTCTGTTCTTTTCATAGACCACATACGGATCCACTATATTTCATTGCATGTGTGTTCTTTTCACAAACCACATATGGATCCACTAGTATCATTGCATGTTTGTTCTTTTCATTAACCACAGCTAGTGTCATTGCATGTTTGTTCTTTTCACAAACCACATATGGATCCACTGGTGTCATTGCATGTCTATTCTTTTCATAGACCTCATATGGATCCACCAAAGTTCATTGCATGTGTGTTCTTTTCACAAACCACATATGGATCCACCAGTGTCATTGCATGTTTGTTCTTTTCATTAACCACAGCTAGTGCCATTGCATGTGTGTTCTTTTCACAAACCACATATGGATCCACCAGTGTCATTGCATGTTTGTTCTTTTCACAAACCACATATGGATCCACCAGTGTCATTGCATGTGTGTTCTTTTCATTAACCACATATGGATCCATCAGAGTCATTGCATGTTTGTTCTTTTCATTAACCACAACTAGTGTCATTCAATGTCTATTCTTTTGACAAACCACATATGGATCCACCAGTGTCATTTCTTGTGTGTTCTTTTCACAAACCACATATGGATCCACCCGTGTCATTGCATGTGTGTGCTTTTCATTAACCATAGCTAGAGTCATTGCATGTTTGTTCTTTTCACAAACCACATGTGGATCCACCAGTGTCATTGTATGTGTGTTCTTTTCATTAACCACAGCAAGAGTCATTGCATGTCTGCTATTTTCAAAAACCACATGTATCCACCAGTGTCATTGCATGTGTTTTCTTTTCATTAACCACAGCTAGAGTCATTGCATGTGTGTTCTTTTAACAAACCACATATGGATCCACCAGAGTCATTGCATGTATGTTCTTTTCATTAACCATAGCTAGTGTCATTGCATGTCTGCTCTTTTCATTAACCACTGCTAGTGTCATTACATGTGTTTTTTTATCACAAACCACATATGGATCCACCAGATTCATTGCATGTGTGTTCTTGTCATTAACCACAACTAGTGTCATTGCATGTCTGTTCTTTTTCATAGACTACATATGGATCCACCAGTGTCATTGCATGTGTGTTCTTTTCATTAACCACAGCTAGAGTCAATACATGTGTGTTCTTTCACAAACCACATATGGATCCACCAGTGTCATTGCATGTGAGTTCTTTTCATTAACCACAGCTAGATTCATTGCATGTCTGTTCTTTTCACAAAACCACATGGATCCACCAGTGTCATTGCATGTCTGTTCTTTTCATTAACCACAACTAGTGTCATTGCATGTGTGTTCTTTTCACAAACCACATACGGATCCACCAGTGTCATTGCATGTGTGTTCTTTTCATTAATCATATATGGATCCACCAGTGTCATTGCATGTGTGTTCTTTTCACAAACCACATATGGATCCACCAGTGTCATTGCATGTGTGTTCTTTTCATTAACCACATATGGATCCATCAGAGTCATTGCATGTCTGTTCTTTTCATTAACCACAACTAGTGTCATTGAATGTGTGTTCTTTTCACAAACCACATTGTGATCCACTACTGTCATTTCATGTGTGTTCTTTTTACAACCCCCATAGGGATCCACCCATGTCATTGCATGTGTGTTCTTTTCATTAAGCACATCTAGAGTCATTGCATGTGTGTTCTTTTCACGAACCACATATGGATCCACCAGTGTCATTGCATTAGTGTTCTTTTCATTAACCACAGCAAGAGTCATTGCATGTCTGCTCTTTTCACAAACCACATGGATCCACCAGTGTCATTGCATGTGTTTTCTTTTCATAACTACAGCTAGAGTCATTGCATGTGTGTTCTTTTCACAAACCACATATGGATCCACCAGAGTCATTGCATGTATGTTCTTTTCATTAACCACAGCTAGTGTCATTACATGTCTGTTCATTTCATTAACCACAGCTAGTGCCATTGCATGTGTGTTCGTTTCACAACCCACATATGGATCCACCAGTTTCATTGCATGTCTGTTCTTTTCATTAACCACAACTAGTGTCATTGAATGTTTGTTCTTTTCATAGACCACTAATGTCTCAATGCACGGCGCTTAGAAAAGTGCTGGTGCGTGGTTGATGTAGAGCTCGTTGGGAACCCCAAGAGGAAGGTATGATGAGCACGCAGAAGTTTCTCAAGATGAAACCAAGGTTTAATCGAACCAGTAGGAGCAAGGAAACACCCCAAAGGTGTTACTAGCTGAGCTTTGGCAGGGCGCACTACCGGTGCTAGTAGCAGCGTGGAGACCTGCACAACACAACCATAGAACTTTGTCCCCAACTTGCGATAAGGTTGCAATCTCACCGTGTTTTGCGGAAAACAAAGGATTAAACGTATCGAATGGAAAGAAGTAAAAGTTTGTAGAAAATAAACACAAAGTAGTAACAGTTTGTAGATTGAATGTAAAAGACAAGGACCGGGATCCATAGTTCACTAGAGGTGGCTCTCCTTAGATAGATAACATGCTGGGTGAACAAATTACAGCGTGGCAATTGACAAACATCGAGAAAGCAATACATGCATATACTAATCATCTTGACTCCTTTGAGACTTGATTGGGCATTACAACATTATACATAGACCGCCATCCAACTTCATCTATCACTAATAATCCACCTTCAGGTTATCATCTGAACCCCCTCCAGTATTAAGTTGCAAGCAATAGATTATTGCTTTATGAACTACGTGTAAAGTAAACAATACGATTGTTCTATGAACAAAGGATTGTTGTTTTCTCCCTAGTAGCAATAGCACATCTAGTACCTTAGAGATTTCTATCACTTCCCAAGATTACCAGAGGCATGAACCCACTATCGAGCATAAATACTAACTCTTGGAGTTGCTAGCATCTACTTGGCCAATATAGCTACTAACAACGGAAAGCATGCAAGATCACAAATAACAAAGACTTGATAGAATCAATAATCAGTCTAAAATAGTATCTCAATATCCATCGGATCCCCGCAAACACAACATGCAGAATTACAAATAGATGATCTTGATCATGAACGGAGCTCACAAGATCTAAACATGAAAGCACAAAGGAGGAGAACCAGCCATCTAGCTACTACATGGATCCGTAGTCCAAGGATGAACTACTCACGCATCACACCGGAGGCTTGCATGGTGATGAAGAAGGCCTCCAGGGTGAATTCCCCTCTCCGGTAGGGTGCCGGGAAGAGCTTTAGATCCCTCCCAATCTAGGGATGGAGATGACGGCGGCTATAGACTCTTTCGTGGATTTTTGATCGATTACTTAGGGTTTACGTACCGAGGGAATCTTATAGTCGGAAGGGGAGGCCGAGGGGGTGCCAGGGGCCACCACACCACCCTTGGCGCGGGCCCAGCCTGGCCGCGCGGCCAGGTGGTGTGGCCGGCCTCTGGCCCCTCTCCGTCTCGTATTCTGGCACCTCATGACTTCCGGAAATATAGGAACTTTGGCTTTTGTCCCGTCCAATTCCGAGAATATTCATTTTCTGACTTTCCTGGAACCAAAAACAGCAGAAAACAGGCAGCTGGCACTGTGGCTCTTGTTAATAGGTTAGTCCAAGAAATCATATGAAAAGTACTCCAAAGTTGGAACAAAACACAAGAAAGTGGATAAAACCAAGCATGGAACATCAAAAATTATAGATACATTTGCAATGTATCAACATCCCCAAGCTTAACTCCTGCTCGTCCTCGAGTAGGTAAGTGATAAAAAGAAAGAATAATTTTTGAGGTGACATGCACCATCAAAGACTTGATCAAAGTATTTGTAAAACATTCAAAGCTGGGATCATAGTACTTCAATCATAACATGAAAGACAAAGTTCTAGCAATAAGCAAAGAAACTATGATGCAACATGAAAAGGCACAAACAAAAGATTCATGAATAACAATGATTTGCAAGACGTTTGTTTGTTTCACATAAAGAAAACATAGCATAAAAGTATTCAGCTTGTCCCTCAATAGAGTAGCAAATATAAATGCATAGGACACCTTCAAAGTTCATAAGAGTGACTAGATACAATAGTTTAGAACAAGTAATATCAAAGTATGCATCAATCAACTAGTCTTGGGACAATGCACATAGAACTAAGAATGGCCACTATACTATCAAAGTAGGTGCATAAAGATAGAAGGTGGAGACTCAATATAATTGTGGAAGAAAGGCCTTTGTAAAAGGAAGTAGGGATTCAAGTCTCATAAAGAGCTTCCAAAAATTATGGTACTTATAGCTTTCAACTCTCATTTCCCCTATCATAAGCATCTTGAAGTGATTAAGGTTAAAGTGAACAAACTATGGTGTACATGCTTGACGAAGTATAAGTCAGAAATCTCATGTCCCTTGTATACGAGGGTCGCTCCTCATGCTACTCATGTTTAGTTACCGGTAAGTTCTTGTCATTGTAAGTATATGTGTATCATAGAGAACCGCCAACGGGGTACCCCTTGCCCGATGATATGGAAGAATCCCCATATCAAAATGACAAGGCAAGCAGACAACGAGCATCTCAGCAATCTTCTTATTTATCATGGGAATATGGTGCTTTTTTCTCTCTTTCCTCTTTTCATAGTATCTCTTTTTTTCTCAATATAGGACTCTTTTTTTATAAGAAGAATGCTTCATAGACAGCTCATTATGGTTACGCTGTAGGTTTCCACCATGTCAACATGGATTAGACCAGCGGCCCAGGCATTTCTCTAACACATATACATAACTCCATGGACTTACAAGCTCCCCTTTCATTTCACACCAACGACATCCAGATACAAAAGAGCGTGATATCAACTAGGTACAAGTACCAAGTGAAAGCGTTCCCCATGAAAGCATGGTTTTGCTAATCCCCAACAAATAAGTGCAAGCATATACAACATAGAAGACACAATGGTTAAAGTTTATTAAGGGCGAGAAAAGTAAAGTGTGCCATCAAGTTCGTGAGAGCTTTAATCACTAGTTTTCTCATAACAAGTTTAATTTGGAAGGTAAACAAAAGCATGAATATACTTGGAATAGCATAAGCTAGTAGGTAGTTATGGTGGACTCTTTGGAATAACTTGGTTTAGGGAATTGGATGCATGAGTGGAACTCATACTTTGTTGTGGAGGCTAGCAAAAGACTGGGAGCGACAAACTAAGAGAGCAATAATGGCCATAATCATGAAGAGCGACAAAACATCATTGATCAAAGCATAAAGTACTACAAGTTGAAATCTAAAGGATCAAAAAGGCTAAGGTGACTTGAGATAGTCATAACATGGTGTGAGCATGTGCCAAGTCAACCCAAATAAAGCATCAAAGGAGAATACCACTATACTATGCTTTAATATGCTAAAACAACGCATGATTCATCCAAGGCACATTAAGAAATCTCAATTGTTTATAAAAAGTCATGATACAGCAAAGAATACTAAGCATAATGACAAAACAATATCAAGCATGTCATGACAAAGCATGGGCCACAGTCAAAAACAAGCTCTTTTTACCACATAAGCATGAACTTTCTTACTCTTTTCCAAACCAAACCAAACTATTTGTAAACCAATATATGAAAGAGGGGGTCCAACCAATTTATTCAGAAAACTAAGAAAACCAAGGAAACGAAAAACCAACACGAAAACGAAAAAGAAGACGCTCCAAGAACAACACAACTGTGCATGAAACAATAAAAATGAAGCGTTTGGAAGAAACCTGGAATTTTTATTGATGAAGAAGGGGATGCCCAAGGCATGCCCAAGCTTTGACGTTTGAACTTATTGGATATTTCTTGGGGTGACACGCGTGGCATCCCCAAGCTTGAGCTTTAGTCCATCCTTCATCTCATTACTCATTCCTTCCATACACCTGAAAATTTTCCTTCATACAAAACTTCATACGATCTCATTAGCAACATTAGTGCCCTCAAGATAAATAAGTCTTAATGTTTAGTTATAACACCAAATAAACTTCCATTAGAACACTAGATACTGTATCACTTCCCTCAAAAATCTCAATTCCCCAAAAGAACTCAAGAAGGAACCAACAAGAAGCAAATGCAGAAAATGGCAGAAATCTGTCAAAACAGACCAGCAGGTAAAGACGAATTTTTTCGAAGACCTTCTGTTGCTC
This sequence comes from Avena insularis, assembly GCA_023614405.1. Taxonomy (NCBI): domain Eukaryota; kingdom Viridiplantae; phylum Streptophyta; class Magnoliopsida; order Poales; family Poaceae; genus Avena; species Avena insularis. Next base: position 110,570,993 of record CM042684.1, read on the forward strand.
AAATCAAAAAGTGTTGAACTAACGAAAGTTAGATAACAACCTGGGGCAGAAGAGAAAAAATTCACGCCTCAAAAAGACGTTCATAGATTTTACACGAATTTTTACGGTGAAGCACAGAAATCTGTTTCGGGACAACAACTTTCCCAATCATTACTTCTCTCTCATTAGAGGTTACTCTTGGCACAAAAAGCAAATAAAAAGGACAAGGAGAGGTTATTACAGATGTAATAACTTCCAATACTCATCTAAAACTTTTGGGTTATCTCCCAATAAGTACTTTTCTTTAACGCCTTTAAGTTAGGCATAAGAAGCAAGAAAGAATCAAGTGTTCTCAAATGAAGAAGCATTAAGACCAAATTTTGTTTTCATAGGAGAAGCAAAAGAAATCTTCTCTCTCTTATTGGGGAAGTGTTCTATACCTTTCTTGAGTGGGAGTTGGTATTTAATGGTGCCTTCTTTCATCTCAATAATGGCACCAACAGTTCTAAGAAAAGGTCTTCCCAAAGTAATAGGACAAGAAGCATTGCATTCAACATCCAAAACATAGAAATCAACGGGGACATAGGCATTGTTAACCATAATAAGAACATCATTAAGACTCCCCATTAGTTTCTTTTTAGCATTATCATCAAGTGGGACATTCAAATAACAAATTTCAAGTGGAGGCAAATCAAGCATATCATAAATCCTTCTAGGCATAATAGAAACACTACTATCAAGATCACATAAAGCTTTGAAATCAAAGTCATTCACTTTCATATTAATGATGGGTTCCCAACCATCTTCTTGTTTTATAGGAATAGAAGCTTGATGTTTCATCTTTTCTTCTTTAATCTTTATGAGAGCATCAGTAATGTGTTTTGTAAATGCCATGTTCATAGCACTAGCATTAGGACTTTTAGCAAGCTTTTGTAGGAACTTAATAACTTCAGAGATATTGCAACCATCAAGATCAAAGTCAAATTTATCATCTAAAGTAGTAGAACTTTTACTAGCCTCAACACTAGTGGTGGTAATAGTAGAAACACTAATGTTTCTAGCCATTTCATCTTCTCTTTCCCACTTAGCATGTAATTCAGCTAATAGTCTAACATTTTCATCAATTCTTACTTGTATAGCATTAGTAGCTGCAAAGGGATTCTCATTGGTTTCAGGTTTAGCAACAATTTTATTCAAAGTAGATTGAGCTTCAGCCAAAGATGTTATATTTCTTTCAGCATTAGAGAGTTTTTCCTCAATAGTTTTATTGAAAGTAGTTTGCTTACTAATAAAGTCTTTAAGCATAACTTCAAGTTCAGAGGGTGTACTCCTATTATTGTTGTAAGAATTCCCATAAGCATTATCATTGTTGGGAGGATATGGCTTATAATTGTTGTTACCAAAATTGTTCCTATAAGCATCATTGCCAAAATTGTTATTTCTTATGAAGTTCACATCAACTTGCTCTTCTTGAGCAACCAAAGAGGCTAAAGGAACATTATTTGGATCAATATGGGCTTTCCCATTAACAAGCATAGACATAATAATATCAATTTATCACTCAAGGAGGAGGTTTCCTCAATAGAATTTACCTTCCTACCTTGTGGAGCTCTCTCAGTATGCCATTCAGAATAGTTAACCATCATATTATCCAAAAGCTTTCTTGCAGCACCCAAAGTGATGGTCATAAAGGTACCTCTAGCAGCAGAATCCAATAGATTCCTTGAAGAATAGTTCAATCCTGCATAAAAAGTTTGGATGATCATCCAAGCAGTCAGTCCATGACTAGGACAATTCTTTACCAAAGATTTCATTCTTTCCCAAGCTTGAGCAACTTGCTCATTATCAATGTAGCACCCCGCTAAAACCACTACTAGAAAATCGCTGTGTTTTTGTGCATTGCATCATCATGACCGCATGCTCATGTCATCATGCCACATTGCATTTGAGCATCGTCATGTCATCATGCATTTGTTTGCCTAAGAACTATTTTCTAAAAGCCTATCCTTGTTTTCTAAATACCCCTCTTTATTTCAAATAAAAAAAACTTCGGCCTCTTTCGGATCTTTTATTTGCCCAAAAGCTATTTGCAAAAGATTTTAAAAATAAAACATTTAAAACTATTTTTTTTACCGGGGGAGACAACCCAGCCCGTAGGCCAGACCAACTACTACCCCTGCAGATCAAACCCTAAAGATCTAGACCTAAACCTAATCCTAGATTACACAAACCCTATCTACACCTAACCTCCTAGCCGCCAGCCGCCAGGCGCCCCACCCCACGCGCCCCACACCACCTGGCCCTCACCTATCGCTCCACCTTGGTCCACCACACCGACACGCATGCATCAAAACCGCCACCACTCCCGTGAACCGCTCCCCTGCCCAGATCCCGCAGCTGCCACACGATCCACCCACCCACCTCGTCATCGCCCCGGCCCACCATATCGATCTCGCGTGACATGACCCGCTCCCTCTCTCTCTCCCCCTCCTCGATCCCCAAGCCTCACTGCCACCTCTCCCTCAGCTCCGCCGACCGGACGACCGGCCGCCCGTAGTGCTCTGTTCATTCGCCTCGCCCTCTTCCCCCGGAGCCCCGCCCGCGCTCGATCCGGACCTGCGCAGATCCGCCCTGCACCAAGCTCCACCGCCGCCACGGGCCCCTGCGCCACCTCGGCCTCCGGATCCCCAACCCCACCTTAGGCCTCCTCCGCTCCGGCCATCCCGCGACCCTCGTCTCTATCGGCCTCTGGCCGCCACCGCCCGTCCTCCTCGGCCTTTCCCTAGCGTCGCCTCGGAACTCCGGCCCTGCGTGTGGCCGCGCCCGCGAGCTCTTTCTCGCCCTGCAACACGCTGTCGGCGAGCCCCCATTGCCACCGACCCGCTCCACGGGACCCCGCCTTCTCCAAGCACCGCCGGCCCCAACCTCTTCCAGGACGCCGCCACGGGCCGTGTGTGCTCTGGTTGTGCCCCGCCTCCACGTCAAGCACACGTGGGTCATCGTCCATGTTCCCTCGAGCACCTCCTGTTGGTGGCCTCCGCTTGATCTTCCTCGACCCCAAGCCGCCGCTGCTGCAGCGGTGCTCCGCCACCGGGCGCTCCCTCCTCGCCGGCCCTGACCTCGCCTCGTCTGCCATCCGCCTCCACCGTGACCTTGCGACGCCTCCCGTCGACGACCACTGCCGGGAACTGCAGCATATCCACCCTGATGATGTGCAGTCCACACGGTCCCTTCCGCTCTGCCACGTCGCCTCGCCAGCCTGACCTTGTCCTCTGCCGTTCGAGTCTTCGTCCTCAAGCCTTCCTCCTCGTGCGCGTCCCTGACACCTCGAGTCCGTGTGTTTCCTGACTCGTGCTTTGACATAGTGGTGTAGAGCCCGTGAGGGAATGTTGGTGTGTACATGGACGTTTTGGTTATGTGGTACTGCAATGTTGTGAAGATGGTGTGGGTGTGAAGACGGACTGCTACTCGGAGACCATGGCACTAACCCAAGTTCTCCAACAACCACGAGATCTTCACGGAACCGAAGACCGCAGAACACCGAGCTCTTCCTATCAGAGACGGAAGTCACCAGGAACCGTTCCCGGAACCGAGACCGATCCGGAGCACCAAGGCCTTCGACAGGGAATCGACAAGATCATCACGGAAATCCAAGGTCTACTTCGTAGGGTGCCGAACGCCAAGGTCGCCGACACGGATACACCGAGTTCTTCATCCCGAACGCCAAGACCGACCCGTTACGCGGACCCGAAGACCACTGGTACCCGATCCATTCGAGTTTGCCATCGACGATAAGATCGACCGTTTGGGACCCAAGTTCTCCGTCACGACACGAAGGGTTCTCCTTCTTGTACCCGAACCTCGCTGAACCCTAGATCCCGGCACCCTAAAACCTGGAGTCCGAACCCCATCGACCCCAAGTTCGTCGGACCCTAATGTGTGATTCCCTTTCCGAGGCCCCTATTTTTATAATATGACATATGTCTTGTTGCATGTTAAATTGTTCATACTTGCATGCATATTGTGGGTGTTTGGGGCTAATTCGGCAATTCACCTAAATTAAATATGGAGACCATATGCGGGCTATTCTAGTCTTATATGAACTCCATTTAAATTTGAGTAGCGAACCGATGCCATGTTTGCCTTGTTAAGACATCATTTAAATTGCGGGATATCTAAATAACTGGAACCTATTAATTAATTGTTGGGACCCCGGTCCCGCTTAATATTGACTAATTGCACTGCATCTTTGCCATGTCATGCATCATATCACAATCATGCGGGATATTCCGCCGTAGTATTAAATATTGCATCCGGTGTTTCTTCTAGTGTTTGCTTCTTCGCGGATTTGGCCGATGAGTGTATGCGAGTATTGATAAGTTCTCCGGCTATGTACCTTCGGCTCTGTTTCCCAGGCGAGCATCTCCCTCTTTCTACCTATTTTTCTTTTATAGTCTTTATTTCCTCCAGTTGATCTATTGCTATCCGTGTTGCGATGCCTTAGTTTCCGTGCACCAGTTATACTCCTTGCAGCCTCTATATTGCCATGGACACATCCTATTGCCTGTTGCTTGATAGATAGTACGCCTTGTGAGTTGTAGTTGCTCGCTTATGTGTTGCTTCGCGTCGTTGTCATTTCACCGTTGACGGCAAGTTGACACATGATAAATGGTGGAGATGCTTAATGGTGGAGAAGATCATGACTTTAAATGCAACTGTTAAAATGCTGGGAATAGATATAAGTAATCCAGAGGCATCGGTGGGCAATAGATGTTATTTGGTTCTTCCACACTCACTTGTGTCCTGTAGGACCCCGAGTACTTGATACCTGTTCCTTGACTATCGCACTATCCGCATATGGGACCATGAATCCCCTTAGCCAGAGCTTGATTCATTTCTTATTTCTTCGGGCCACAAACTAGTTTGGGGCTTTATTACAATCCTGTACCTATGCCATGCTTTACTGCTTTATTTAAGATTGTGCGTGGAGCACCTGTACTGTTTTGGATCGTGCCACGTTTTCGCGGTATCGACAAGCCCAGTCACACTTTAGGGTTCCCAATCGTTTACAACCGTCGTCACAAACCCTGGGTCCGTTTCGGAGCCGGCCAACTTCGTTGCGGGTAGCTTAGTGTGGTGGCCCCCTGAAATATTTTATGAATCCTGTGATTGCTTTGTCGTGAAAGCGTCGTTGGGTTTTGATTTGGTTTTTCCGAGGTTGATCGTGTGTGTGTTGCTATTTGTGCACCCCTGCAGGGTAAATCTTTCTGAAATCCGTGTCCGCGGTTATGGATGACTTGGAGCACAGTATCTCGATCATAGACAAGCATAACTAAAGTAGTGCTATAAATTTGACTTAATATATGACTAGTAATCAGCTTCACTATAATGCAATGGATAATAAAAGTGCCAACAACTAGTGGAGCTAGAGTTCCTTGGGCCTTGTTATATCTGCCTAGTATGTATTGCAACTCCAATGGAATGTGATAAAAGTGTCAACAATTGTTGGGTTTTGGGATTCCTCAGGACAATTATATCTGACTAGTAAATGTTCGAACTACCACAGAATGGTAATTAAAACTGCCCACTACTTTTGCTTCAGGATGACTCATGCTATCTATATCTGACTAGTAAGTGCTTCAACTATAATGGAATAAATAATACTGCCAACTGTGTGAGTTCCTCAGTTGAGTTCCTCGTTTGGTCTCGAGGGGGAGTACCAGGATGGGTATAATTGGTGTTAGTATCAGGTTGGTCCCGAATAGGTCTTTCTTATCCCTCTCTAATAGTCGACAGTTGTATCGAGTCTCTATAGGTTGGTTAGTGCATGCTTCGCTGCTGCTTCAGTCCACCATACCTATGTAGGCGAGAGCCGCCGAATTCTAGCATCACCGTGTACTGGCCTGAGTACTGACGCTCCTCTTTTTCCTTTGCCCTTTGTCGGCACCCCTTTTGTTTTAGCAGGTTTGAGATCGACGTCGTTAGCAGGGTTACCCTTCCGGCTTGGCCTTGGCAGGGTTATGGACTCCATTGGTTATTCTTCAGGGCTCTTAGCTCAATTTGCTTCTTATCCGTACTCGTATGCTGTATCGTTTTCCAGGTGATTGGGATCTTCATTCTACACATCTGTATTCTCGACTCAGTGAGTCGTTGCTGTATATATATCTGTTCTGTGGGTTCCATCGTGGACTAATGTTTAATGATATTACTTTGTTTTCCACCCGCACACAAGTGCCTGGTGGGCGTCCTTGAATCGTTTCTATGCGGGTTTGGCGGGAAGCGCTAAAATATGCATAGGGCCGATTTGAGGGTGTTACAGAGTGGTATCAGAGCCTAGCAGTTGCGATACCCCACAAGTACACCATGTAGGATAACCTAGCTAACGGACGATGTAGAGTGTCAAAACTATTTTCGCAAAATCGGTTGGATAGATGTGATTAGTTCTGCTTTTACTCCTTACCCCTCTGCTGTTCTCCTCTTACATCTGCATGTTTTGAATCTGCTCTCTTCTTGTTCTTCGAGTCCAGGATTCTCGTGGTTGGGTTCCGTTGTACCTTCAGGGTTTCGCTTCCTCCTTTGGCAACGGTGTTTCTACCTCCGGACTTCATGTTAACTGAGTGATCCTTTATCTATGGTACCATTCTTTGTTACTTGTTTGTGCCTTCCGGTGTTTTCCGACGCGACGACATCATCTATGCCAGATCTGATGCAGAGCCTGCATCACTCCTTTGTTCCGAACCTCGATTGTCGAGATCTTCAGTCTGATTCCGAGAATGGTTGCACGCTTTTCTACTGATTGTGCGGAGTAATAGTTTGGGTGCGTGATGGATTGGCCCCTATGCCGACTACTCACTCTATTTGCTCGTGTACATTGAAGTGGATGAGAATGCATCGGTTCTCTCTTTCTATCGAAGTTAGAGGTGGCTTTATTTGTGGATACCTTTACCTTCCTCCTTTGTTTCCCGGAGTGTTCTCGACGAGCGTGGACAACGACCTCTTGTTGGTGGTGTCATCGATTTCGACATGCAGAAAGAATCATTGTTAGTGCTGTCGCAAGGATCTACATGAAGCGAGAAGATTCAGATCGCCGACCTTCTTCCCGGTACCATGAGGCGGATCTCGAGGGCGAGATCCATTGTTAGTGGTGTCGAATTATAGCACCCCGCTAAAACCACTACTAAAAAATCGCTGTGTTTTTGTGCATTGCATCATCATGACCGCATGCTCATGTCATCATGCCACATTGCATTTGAGCATCGTCATGCCATCATGCATTTGTTTGCCTAAGAACTATTTTCTAAAAGCCTATCCTTGTTTTCTAAATACCCCTCTTTATTTCAAATAAAAAAAACTCCGGTCTCTTCCGGATCTTTTATTTGCCCAAAAGCTATTTGCAAAAGATTTTAAAAATAAAACATTTAGAACTATTTTTTTACTGGGGGAGACAGCCTAGCCCGTAGGCTAGGCCACCTACTACCCCGACAGATCAATCCCTAAAGATCTAGACCTAAACCTAATCCTAGATTACACAAACCCTATCTACACCTAACCTCCCAGCCGCCAGCCGCTAGGCGCCCCACCCCACGCGCCCCACACCACCTGGCCCTCACCTATCGCTCCACCTTGGTCCACCACACCGACACGCACGCATCGAAACCGCCGCCACTCTCGTGAACCGCTCCCCTGCCCAGATCCCGCAGCTGCCACACGATCCACCCACCCACCTCGTCATCGCCCCGGCCCCACCATCTCGACCTCGCGCGAAACGACCCGCTTCCTCTCGCTCTCCCCCCTCCTCGATCCCCAAGCCTCACCGCCGCCTTTCCCTCAGCTCCGCCAACCGGACGACCTCGCCGCCCGTAGTGCTCTATTCATTCGCCTTGCCCTCTTCCCCCGGAGCCCCGCCCGCGCTCGACCCGGCCCTGCGCGGATCCGCCCTGCACCAAGCTCCACCGCCGCCACGGGCCCCTGCGCCACCTTGGCCTCCAGATCCCCAACCCCACCGCTCGGGCCTCCTCTGCTTCGGCCATCCCTCGACCCTCGTCTCTTTCGTCCTCTGGCCGCCACCGCCCGTCCTCCTCGGCCTTTCCCTAGCGTCGCCTCGGAACTCTAGCCCTGCGCATGGCCGCGCCCGCGAGCTCTTTCCCGCCCTACAACATGCTGCCGGCGAGCCCCCATCGCCACCGACCCGCTCCATGGGACCCCGCCTTCTCCAAGAACCGCCGGCCTCGACCTCTTCCAGGACGCTGCCACGGGCCGTGTGTGGTCTGGTCGTGCGTCGCCTCCACGTCGAGCACACGCGGGTCGTCATCCGTGTTTCCTCGAGCACCTCCTGTTGGTGGCCTCCGCTTGATCTTCCTCGACCCCAAGCCGCCGCTGCAGCAGTGCTCTGGCACCGGGCGCTCCCTTCTCGCCGGCCCCGACCTCGCCTCGTCCGCCATCCGCCTCCACGGTGACCTTGCTACGCCTCCCGTCGACGACCACTGCCGGGAACCGCAACATATCCACCCTGATGATGTGCAGTCCACGCGGTCCCTCTGCCTCGAGCTCTGTAGCCCCGTGCAACGTCCGCCTCCAACGACGGTGTCCTCTGCCGTTCGAGTCTTCATCCCCAAGCCCTTCTGCTCGTGCGCGTCCCTGACACCTCGAGTCCGTGTGTTGCCTGACTCATGCTTTGACATAGTGGTGTAGAGCCCGTGAGGGAATGTTGGTGTGTACATGGACGTTTTGGTTATGTGGTACTGCAATGTTGTGAAGATGGTGTGGGTGTGAAGACGGACTGCTACACGTAGACCATGGCACTAACCCAAGTTCTCCAACAACAACGAGATCTTCACGGAACTGAAGACAGCGGAACACCGAGCTCTTCCTACCGGAGACGGAAGTCGCCAGGAACCGTTCCCAGAACCGAGACCGATCCAGAGCGCCAAGGCCTTCGACAGGGAATTGACAAGATCATCACGGAACTCCAAGGTCTACTTCGTAGGGTGCCGAACGCCAGGGTCACCGACACGGATACACCGAGTTCTTCATCCCGAACGCCAAGACCGACCCGTTACACGGACCCGAAGACCGCCGGTACCCGATCCATTCGAGTTCTCCATCGACGATAAGATTGACCGTTTGGGACCCAAGCTCTCCGTCACGACACGACAAGGTCTCCTTCTTGTACCCAAACTTCGCAAAACCCTAGATCCCGGCGCCCTGAAACCCGGAGTCCGAACCCCATCGACCCCAAGTTCGTCGGACCCTAATGTGTGATTCCCTTTCCGAGGCCCCTATTTTTATAATATGACATTTATCTTGTTGCATGTTAAATTGTTCATACTTGCATGCATATTGTGGGTGTTTGGGGCTAATTCGACAATTCACCTAAATTAAATATGGAGACCATATGCAGGCTATTCTAGTCTTATATGAACTCCATTTAAATTTGAGTAGCGAACCGATGCCATGTTTGCCTTGTTAAGACAACATTTAAATTGTGGGATATCTAAATAACTGGAACCTATTAATTAATTGTCGGGACCCCGGTTCCGCTTAATATTGACTAATTGCACTGCATCTTTGCCATGTCATGCATCATATCACAATCATGTCGGATCATCTAGTATTAAATATTGCATCCGGTGTTTCTTCTAGTGTTTGCTTCTTCGCGAATTTGGCCAATGAGTGTATGTGAGTATCGACAAGTTCTCCGGCTATGTACCTTCGGCTCTGTTTCCCAGGCGAGCATCTCCCTCTTTCTACCTATTTTGCTTTTATAGTCTTTATTTCCTCCTGTTGATCTATTGCTATCCGTGTTGCGATGCTTTAGTTTCCGTGCACCAGTTATACTCCTTGCAGCCTCTATATTGCCATGGACACATCCTATTGCCTGTTGCTTGATAGATGGTCAGCCTTGCGAGTTGTAGTTGCTTGCTTATGTGTTGCTTCGCGTCGTTGTCATTTCACCGTTGACGGCAAGTTGACACATGATAAATGGTGGAGATGCTTAATGGTGGAGATGATCATGACTTTAAATGCAACTGTTAAAATGCTGGGAATAGATATAACTAATGCAGAGGCATCGGTGGGCAATAGATGTTATTTGGTTCTTCCATGCTCACTTGTGTCCCGTAGGAACCCGAGTACTTGATACCTGTTCCTTGACTATCACACTATCCGCATATGGGACCATGAATCCCCTTAGCCAGAGCTTGATTCATTTCTTATTTCTTGGGGCCACAAACTAGTTTGGGGCTTTATTACTATCCTGTACCTATGCCATGCTTTACTGCTTTATTTAAGATTGTGCGTAGAGCACCTGTACTATTTTGGATCGTGCCACGTTTTCGCGATATCGACAAGCCCAGTCACACTTTCGGGTTCCCAATCGTTTACAGTCGTCGTCACAAACCCTGGGTCCATTCCGGAGCCGGCCTACTTTGTTGCGGGTAGCTTAGTGGGGTGGCCCCCTGAAATATTTTATGAATCCTGTGATCGCTTTGTCGTGAAAGCCTCGTTGGGTTTTGATTTGGTTTTTTGGAGGTTGATCGTGTGTTTGTTGCTATTTGTGCACCCCTGCAGGGTAAATCTTTCTGAAAGCCGTGTCCACGGTTATGGACGACTTGGAGCACAGTATCTCGATCATAGACAAGCATAACTAAAGTAGTGCTATAAATTTGACTTAATATGTGACTAATAATCAGCTTCACTACAATGCAATGGATAATAAAAGTGCCAACAACTGGTGGAGCTGGAGTTCCTTGTGTCTTGTTATATCTGCCTAGTAAGTATTGCAACTCCAATGGAATGTGATAAAAGTGTCAACAACTATTGAGTTTTTGGATTCCTCAGGACAATTATATCTCACTAGTAAATGTTCCAACTACCACAGAATGGTAATTAAAACTGCCCACTACTTTTGCTTCAGGATGGCTCATGCTATCTATATCTGACTAGTAAGTGCTTCAACTAAAACTGCCAACTGTGTGAGTTCCTCAGTTGACTTCCTCGTTTGGTCTCGAGGGGGAATACCAGGATGGGTATGATTGGTGTTAGTATCAGGTTGGTCCCGAATAGGTCTTTCTTATCCCTCTCTAATAGCCGACAGTTGTATCGAGTCTCTATAGGTTGGTTAGTGCATGCTTCGCTGCCGCTTCAGTCCACCATACCTATGTAGGCGAGAGCTGCCAAATTCTAGCCTCATTGTGTCGGCCTCGATCTTGACGCTCCTCTTTTTCCTTTGCCCTTTGTCGGCACCCCTTTTGTTTTAGCAGGTTTGAGATCGACGTTGTTAGTAGGGTTACCCTTTCGGCTTGGCCTGGGCAGGGTTATGGACGCCACTGGTTATTCTTTAGGGCTCTTAGTTCAATTTGCTTCTTAACCGTACTTGGATGCTGTATCGTTTTCCAGGTGATTTGGATCTTTGTTCTACACATCTGTATTCTCGACTTAGTGAGTCGTTGCTATATATATATATCTGTTCTGTGGGTTCCATCGTGGACTAATGTGTAATTATATTACTTCGTTTTCCACCCGCACGCAAGTGCCTGGTGGGCGTCCTTGAATCGTTTCTATGCGGGTTTGGCGGGAAGCGCTAAAATCTGCATAGGGCCGATTTGAGGGTGTTACAATCAAGTTGTTTAAACTTCATTATTTCACTTCTCATAGATATAATCTTAGCAGGAGGATAGTATTTTCGAATAAAAGAATCTTCGCACTTAGTCCAAGAATCAATACTATTCCTAGTTAAGGAATTCAACCATTCTTTAGCTTTTCCTCTCAAAGAGAAAGGAAACAATTTCAGCTTAATAATATCACCATCTATATCCCTATGCTTTTGCTGCTCACAAAGTTCAACAAAGTTATTTAGATGGGAAGAAGCATCTTCATTACCAATACCAGAAAATTGTTCTCTCATAACAACATTGAGTAAAGCAGGTTTTATCTCAAAGAAAGTATCTTCAGGCACAGGTGGAGCAATAGGTGTGCTCATAAAATCATTGTTGTTGGTGCTAGTAAAGTCACACAACTTAGTGTTTTCAAGAGTAGTCATTTTTTGGGTTTTCAGATAAGAAAGCAAACTTGTAAAACTAATTTTTTTGTGTTTTTGACAAAACAAGCAAACTAAGCAAACCAAAAATAACAAAGTAAAGAGATTGGTTATGAGGGACTCCCCTTGTGAAGATGTCCTTGACTCCCCGGCAACGGCGCTAGAAAAATGCTTGATGGCTCAATGCACGGCGCCCAGAAAATTGCTGGTGCGTGGTTGATGTCGAGCTCGTTGGGAACCCCAAGAGGAAGGTATGATGAGCACGGCAGCAAGTTCCCCTCAGTATGAAACCAAGGTTTAATCGAACCAGTAGGAGCAAGGAAACACACCAAAGGTGTTACTAGCTGAGCTTTGGTAGGGCGCACTACCGGTGCTAGTAGGAACGTGGAGACCTGCAGAACACAACCACAGAACTTTGTCCCCAACTTGCGATGAGGTTGTCAATCTCACCGTGTTTTGCGGAAAACAAATGATTAAATGTATCGAATGGAAAGAAGTAAAAGTTTGCAGAAAGTAAACACAAAGTAGTAACAGTTTGTAGATTGAATGTAAAAGACAAGGACCGGGATCCATAGTTCACTAGACGTGGCTCTCCTTAGATAGATAACATGCTGGGTGAACAAATTATAGCGGGGCAATTGACAAACATCGAGAAAGCAATACATGCATATACTAATCATCTTGACTCCTTTGAGACTTGATTGGGCATTACAACATTATACATAGACCGCCATCCAACTGCATCTATGACTAATAATCCACCTTCAGTTATCATCCAACCCCTCCAAGATTAAGTTGCAAGCAATGATTATTGCTTTATTAATGCGTGTAAAGTAAACAATACGATTGTTCTATGAACAAAGGATTGTTGTTTTCTCCCTAGTAGCAACAACACATCTAGTACCTTAGAGATTTATGTCACTTCCCCAGATTACCAGAGGCATGAACCCACTATCGAGTATAAATACTAACTCTTGGAGTTGCTAGCATCTACTTGGCCAAGATAGCTACTAACAACGGAAAGCATGCAAGATCACAAATAACAAAGACATGATAGAATCAATAATAAATCTGAAATAGTATCTCAATATCCATCGAATCCCCGCAAACACAACATGCAGAATTACAAATAGATGATCTTGATCATGAACGGAGCTCACAAGATCTAAACATGAAAGCACAAAGGAGGAGAACTAGCCATCTAGCTACTACATGGATCCGTAGTCCAAGGATGAACTACTCACGCATCACACCGGAGGCTTGCATGGTGATGAAGAAGGCCTGTGGTGAATTCCCTCTCAGGTGGTGCCGAAGAGCTTGATCCCTCGATTTTGGGATGGAGATGACGTGACCATGAGACTCTTTCGTGGATTTTTGATCGAGTACTTAGGGTTTACGTCCCGAGGGCATCTTATTGTCGGAAGGGGAGGCCGAGGGGGTGCCAGGGGCCACCACACCACCCCCTGGCGCGGGCCTAGCCTAGCCGCATGGCCATGTGGTGTGGCTGTTCTCTGGCCCCTCTCCGTCTCGTATTCTGGCATCTGATGACTTCCGGAAAAATAGGCACTTTGGCTTTTGTCCCGTCCAATTCCGAGAATATTCATTTTCTAACTTTCCTGGAACCAAAAGCAGTAGAAAACAGGCAGCCGACACTGTGGCTCTTATTAATAGGTTAGTCAAGGAAATCATATGAAAAGTACTCCAAAGTTAGAACAAAACACAAGAAAGTGGATAAAACCAAGCATGGAACATCAAAAATTATAGATACATTTGCATGTGTGTTCTTTTCACAAACCACATATGGATCCACCAGATTCATTGCATGTATATTCTTTTCATTAACCACACCTAGTGTCATTGCATGTCTATTCTTTTCATTAAACATAGCTAGTGTCATTGCATGTGTGTTCTTTTCACAAACCACATATGGATCCACCAGAGTCATTGCATGTCTGTTCTATTCATTAATCACAGCTAGAGTCATTGCATGTATGTTCATTTCACAAACCACATGGATCCACTAGTGTCATTGCATGTGTGTTCTTTTCATTAACCACAGCTAGAGTCATTACATGTGTGTTCTTTTCAGAAACCACATATAGATCCACCAGTGTCATTGCATGTCTGTTATTTTCATTAACCACAACTAGTGTCGTTTCATGTCTGTTCTTTTCACAAACCACATATGGATCCACCAGAGTCATTGCATGTCTGTTCTTTTCATTAACCAAAACTAGTGTCATTGCATGTCTCTTCTTTTCATAGACCAAATATGGATCCACCAGAGTTCATTGCATGTGTGTTCTTTTCACAAACCACATATAGATCCATTGTTGGAGATATGCCCAAGAGCCAATAATAAAGTGGATAGTATTATATCTTTAAGTTTATGATAAATGTTTACATCCCATGCTATAATTGTATTAACAGGAAACATTAATACTTGTGTGTTTTGTAAACATAAAAGAGTCCCTAGTAAGCCTCTTGTTAAACTAGCTTGTTGATTAATGGATGATCATGGTTTCCTGATCATGGACATTGGATGTCGTTAATAACAAGATCATATCATTAGGAGAATGATGTGATGGACACACACCCATCGTAAGCATAGCATAAGATCAAGTCATTAAAGTTCGTTTTGCTACAAGCTTTTCAAATGCATAGTAACCTAATCCTTCGACCATGAGGTTATGTTAATCACCATCACCAGATGGGTACTTTGATGACATCAAACGCCGCTCAGAATCGGGTGGTTATAAAGGTGACATTGGGTATTCTGAAAGTATGTGTTGAAGCGCATGGACCAAGATTGGGATTTGTCCATCCATATGACAGATAGATATGCTCTAGGCCCTCTCGGTGGAATGTCATCTAGTTAGCTTGCAAGCATGTGACTAGGTCACAAGGGATGACATATCACGGAACGAGTAAAGAGTACTTATCAGTAACGAGGAAGAACTAGGTATGGAGATACCGACGATCAAACCTCGGATAAATAGAATATCACGTGACAAAGGGAATTGGTTTCGTATGTTAATGGTTCTATCGATCATGAAGTCATCGTTGAGTATGTGGGAGCCGTTATGGATCTCTAGATCCCGCTGATGGTTATTTATCGGAGAGGTGTCTTCATCATGTCTGCATATTCACGAACCGTAGGGTGACACACTTAAGGTTCAAAGTTGTTTTAAGTAGATATGGAATATGCGTTGGAGACCAAATGTTGTTTGGAGTCTCGGATTGGATCCGGGACATCACGAGGAGATCCGGAATGGTCCGGAGATTAAGATTCATATATTGGGGATCATTTTCTAAGTTAGGAAATGTTCCGGAGTGTTTGTATGGAGATTCTAGAAGGTTTCGGAATGTTCTGGAAGGTTCTAGAAGATTTCTTGGAGTTTGCTTGAAAACCAAGAAAGGATCAAGGAGTATTTGTGGGGCAAGATACGGATTCGTGGGGGAGGAGGACTCCTTCCCCCCTCCGAATCCGCCGGCCAAGGAGGGAGGGGAGTCCTACTTGTACTCCCCCTCCCATGGCGCCTCCCTCCTTTAAATAGAGGGGAGGGCGCCACCCCCTACACCTCTCCCATAACAAACCCTAGCCGCCGCCTCTCTCCTCCTCCTTCGCTCTACTCTGGCTTAGGCGAAGCCCTGCAGAAATCTCTACTCCACCACCACCACACCGTCGTGCTGCTGGGATTTCGTGGAGAAGATCTAGTACCTCCGCTGCTGGCTGGAACAGGGAGAGGAAGGTCTGCTTCGACTCCGCATGTGTGACCGACTGCGGAAGTGCTGCCGGAACGCGGCGCCGGAAGGATCGTCCACACGATCTTGAGATCGGCAAGTGATCGACTACATCAACCCCGAGATCTAATCTCGTAACGCTTTCAGATCTACGAGGGTCTCTTACAGATCTATCTCGTTGCACATGTCTAATAGATTAGATCTTGGCTTTTATCTAGATTAGATCTGGGTTTTGTTTGTTCTTGCGGTAGAAATTTTTTGTTTTCCATGCTACGAACCCTTCAGTGGTATCAGAGCCGTATCTATGCGTATATTTGTTGCACGAGTAGAACACAATGGTTTTGTGGGCGTTGGTGCTCGTGCCGTCTTTTGCTTTGTGTACTTTGCATCTTGCGGTATGGTGGGATGAAGCCGCTCGGGCTAACCTTACATGTCATCGCACATGAGACTTGCTCCACGCTTGACGTGTAACTTGCTTTGCACAAGTGGCTTTGCGGGTGTCTGTCTCTCCCATCATAGTATAGATCCAATCTACACTTTGCACTTGATAGCACTTGTATCAACGTTGTGGTTTAGTTTCGTAGGTAAGATCTGTTCTTATTCGAAAGCCCCAAACCACGTAAAACATGCAAAGAAAATTAGAGGCGTATAACTTGTTTTTGTAGGGGTTTTTTGTGATGTGATATGGCCATCATGTGATTGTGATTATATTTGATGTATGCAATGATCCTTGTTGTACTATGGCAACCGGCAGGAGCCTAATGGTTGTGTTTAATTTTGTTAAGACCTGCATGTCTATTCATCTTGTAATAGCTCTATTCCAAGTAGTTGTAATAGTTGCTAGTGATGGTGGACAACCATGAAGCGGCGCCACTGACCTTGACGCAATGCTGGTGATGATGGAGATCATGTCCGTGCTTTGGAGATGGAGATCAAAGGCATAAGAAGAAAGGGCCATATCATATCACACTAATTATGAATTGCCTGTGATGTTAATCCTTTATGCATCTTGTATTTCTTAGATCGCGACGGTAGCATTATAAAATAATCCCTCTCACTAAATATCAAGTAATAAAGTGTTTGTCCTTAGTAGGCACCGTTGCTAAGACTCGTCGTTTCGAAGCATCTCGTGATGATCGGGTGTGATAGATTCTACGTGTGCATACGACAGGTGCAAGCCAGATTTGCACATGCGGATACTAAGGTTAATCTTGACGAGCCTAGCATGTCTGCATGGTCTCGAACACGGAATACCGAAAGGTAAAGCATGAGTCATATGGATGATATGATGAACATGTTGATTGTTCGCCTTTAAAGCTACATCATCTCATGTGATGATCGGACTTGGTGTAGTGGATTTGGTTCGTGTAATCACTAAAACAACTCGAGGGATGTTGTTTTGAGTGGGAGTTCATTTGTAATTTGGATTAGTCAAACTCAATTTATCATAAACACAATCAAAGTGAATTTGCATAGTTTGTTGTAGTCATTGGCATCCGTTCACCACCTTACGCTTAGTTATAGTTGAGATAGTGGAACTATAGAAATTCTGGATATTTGCTTTATGAACTGGTATCGTATTGTTTTGAGTGTCAATCTAAAGTTTAAAAGTCATGTTGCAAACCTTCAGCAAACTCCGTTTACTCTGTGAAGTTTAATAAACAGTATTAAATCAAGAGTAACAATTCCAGTGTTAGTATCTAATGTATCATGTTTGCCTCCATGATTCTTGATACTTAAAAGATTTTTTTTAATATCAAGTTTATCTAAGAGTCGAAAGCAATGTTTTAAACCATCATATGTGAAAGGTATTGCGATACCTAAAACAATGTGTTGGTTACAACATGATAGAGTATATGTCCTCATATTTGATGAGAATTTGTGAAGGTTGGAGACGCTAGTCGTCCTAATCCTCCAAAAGGTTTTGGAAAAGAAACATTATACTCGCAATTCACCTTTATAAGCTATAGCAGCTTGATCATGAAAGTTGTCATGATAAGGATGAATAGAAGATGTAAGTAAAATGTTTACTACACTAAAAGATTACTAAAGAATGGAATTTTGAAAGAATGCCAAACATTTGATGAAGGTGATCCACTTCAAAGTGCAAGTCCAAAGGTATTAGTATTTGACTATACACACTTTCTACTATGTGTCATGTGAATGACACCACTATTGATGTTGATAGATTCTTTTAAAAGAAAAGGAATTGTTGAAAGAGAATCTATAAAATATTTGGCAGAAAAGAAAGGATTGGAGATGTCGAACTTAGGTATATAGAAGATACATGTTATGGATGTATTCCTTGGTTGTAAAACAATGTGGTTCTGCGGTATTGGATACCGAATTGGTTGGTATGAAGTGTCATACAGGACAACACAATTCATGAACTACAATGGCTTAAGTAACTAGCAAGAGAATATGTGATGATGTTCATCAAAAACAAACAAAGGGTTGTTGTGTTGCAGTTAACATCAAAGCTTGCCTTCAAGATTTGTTTCAATAATTGTTATTTTGATCAGGTATTATGACGACAAAAGGTTGTTCAAATAATTGTCGTATTCCATAATAGATGGATGATATACAAGTCTGGTTGGAGAAATAAACGACCATAAAACTAATGCTAAAATGTCGCAAGATAAATGATTGAAAGATCACTTGCGAAGTGACATCGCCGTTTAAATTATATTGAAAGGGATACATGAAGAAACTCCATGTTGATGGATTTTTGGAGTCTTTGATTTTGATCAAATGACGCTTGTGATACTTTCCTGGAGATAATTAAAATACTGTTAGTAGGCCAAAAGAGGAACGGACGACTAACTGATTGGAATTTGTACATATTGATGTATATAGTCCATTATGTGTAGTCGAGGGCGATGGATTTCAACTTCATATGCTTTCTCCGAATATTTGAGTGAGTATATGTATATACTTACTCAATAAGGAAGAAGTATGAAACATTTGAAAATGTTCAAAGACCTTCAAGATGAAGTGGAAAATCATTGTAACAAGAAAATAAAAAAGTTTATGATTGGATCATAAAGAAAGATGATTGAGTTACAAGTTTAGCAAAACACCTAAGATTTGAGGAATCATTCCATGGATTTGCATTTCCCAAAACACCATAGGAGTATGGAGTGTTCGAGATATGTAATGAAACCTTGTTTAACATGGTAAGATCAAAGGTGTCATTTATAAAAACTGCCATTATATTTTAAAAGATTAAAGCTTTAGTGGCTACCGCTTTTACACTGAAAAGAGCTCCATCGTGATCCGTTGAAATGACACCATATAAGTCATGGTTTGGGATAAAACCCAGGTTGTCCTTTCTTAAATTTTTGGTATGCTAGGCATAAGTAAAATGTTTACAACCAAAGTCGTATGAGCATATCTTTGTAGGTTATTTCGAATAACCATTGGGTATTCCTCCATAACACCGAAGACAAAAGTGTTTGTCGCTTAGAGTGTCGAGTTTCTTGAGAAGGAATTTTTGGTGAAAAGTCAAGTGGGAGGACAATAGAACTTTGACAAGGTTGTTGAACCTTGGCTAATATGTGCTGAGTTGCGCAGTAAGTGTCCCGGAGGCAGCAACAATGCTCATGGCTCACGTGCCTCAAGGGTTGTGGTCACGGAGATCTAAGTTCCTATTGAACCAAGTAGGTCGGGTAAGTAATCAAATGCCAAGATTTGAGAGTTAAATCATTGTTGTTTGACAATGATGAACCGACTATATGCAAATAATCAATTATGGGCCCTAACTTCGTTAAGTGGCTTAAAGACATAAAATCCGTGATAATTCCATACACGAGAAATCAAGCTTTGAATTTGAAAGACCCTCTGGAAAGGTGCAAGACCTTACAGTCGTATATGGATCTATAAAGAAATAGACATAGATGTTTCACATCTATGAAATAGTCGACATGTCGGAAAAAGTTTATGACAATGTTCAAGGAATTGACTATTGTAACTACCTCGGTGAATTACGCTCCTAGTACAAGCCTGGATGATCAGAAATGGTTGAAATAGTACGGTGGGGCCCAAATGCCACTCACAGGTAGACCTTTCGGCCGTCCCAACCATTTCCAAACATCGGGACAAGACGGGCAGTAATCGGCAAAGCCGAAGGATCAACTACATACACAAATGAGTATGTATGCAAGCCACCATACAATAGTACATCAGAGCCATTCCATCCAAAAAGAAAGGAAATATAGCAACGCCATACGGCAAGATCCAAATATCCTAGGTAGATATAATAGTTTAGGATATCTCCTCATACATCAATCAATAGAGTATCAAGCGGAAGCGGAATACAAAATCCGAGTACGGATAAGAAGCAAATCGGCATAAGATGCCCCATAAATAAGCACATCCCGCCCACAGATCTCACGGATCCCCATTCCCGGAATCTCTACACCGAATGATCGTTGCCCACATCGTCCGTCTCTTCCACCCAGTATCCATCTTGCGAGGGTACCTGTTCATCTGAACCAATAATTTATCGTGTGAGACCCTAGGGGTACTCAGCAAGTCTTTATGCCTCTAAAGGGGACACAACCTGGGGTGACGCAATTGCAGCAAAAGATAAACCCTAGCAATTCTAGAGATACTCGCTAACCATTCGCCCAACCAGAGATAGACGGATGTCCGTGAATTAAGAACAACAGTTATAACAGTTATAAAGGTAATCTTAACAGATCCATCCTCCTCCTCGCTTACCGACGAGGAAGCGGACGAACAACCCCCCATCCGTTGGCAGTTTTATTATCCATTCCATGAGTGTTGCACTATTTACTAGTCAGGTACCTAGTCTAGTCAATTTAAAAGCGGTACTTTAGTTATGCTTGTCTATGATCGAGAAACTGTGCTCCAAGTCGTCCATAACCGCGGACACGGCTTTCAGAAAGTTTTACCCTGCAGGGGTGCACAAATAGCAACACACACTCGATATGCCTCGGAAAAACCAAATCAAAACCAACGAGACAGTCACGACAAAGCGATCACAGGATTCAGAAATATTTCAGGGGGCCACCCCATTGAGCTACCATAGAAGTTAGTGACTCGAGACGGCCTCAAGGTTTGTGGAGCCAGAAACGATCGGGAACCCAAAGTGTGACTGGGCTTGTCGATACAGCAGGTCACGGACCTAAAGCGACAGTGTGCTCCTCGCACAATCTTAAATAAAGCAGTAAAGCATGGCATAGGTACAGGTCGTAAATAAAACCTCAAACTAGTTTGTGGCCCCAAGAAATAAGAATGAATCAAGCTCTGGCTCAGGGGGGTCCATAAGCCTCCCGGATGTGGATAGCGCGAATATTCTTGGAACAGGAATCAAGTACTCGGGGTCTTACGGGACACAAGTGAGCCTGAAAAAAACCAAATAGCGAATATGGCTCACCGATGCCACATTCATTAGTTATCCCATTACTACTCAGGTTAAGTTGTATAGGCACCTCGTTATCCATCAGACACTCACATACCCTACACATGCTGTTCTACGACTCGCATGGCTCAAATAACTCCTGTAGTAATGGCTCATGGGATGGAGGAACAAGCTTCGGTGGGGTTTAAAAGTAAAGGCTATGCAATACTTGGGATTCAATTTAATGCAATCGCGACTCAATGATGCAAGAATAAGATAGAGGCAATAGGTAGTATATGTATGCAAGCATGTGGTAGTGCTTGCCTGGCAGCTCAGTTGAAGCAAAGAATGGATCTGGGTAGTGCTCCTTGTCCTCTTGATATATCCCCTGCTCAGCGTCTATTCGAAGAAGAACCAAACAAACAAGGGCCAACATAAATAAAGTGCACAAGCCTATGAATAAATGCATCAAGCAAACAATCATGCCATGATGAATGATGCACAATTTGCATGGCAATAAGGTAGCATGGCATGGGTGAGGTGTGAGATACAAGATTAAATCATTTTATTGAGTTTTGGGCCCATTTTATTCACAATTAAGTTGCTGCATACAATATATTTATATGATGCATGCTTCAAATCAAACCATGGAATGCCTAAACAGAAAGGTCTCGTCGAGCTAATCATTTTAGACATATCATTTATTAAATTTGGACTTACAAAACAAAAGTTATTAATTTATTAAAGAAAAGGGGCATTTATTGTAATTTAAATAAACTTGGAATGTTAAATGTCCAAAATATATTTTGAATGGCATATTTGAAATCCTCACATTTTTCTGATTTGAAAACATATGTTACTTGTATTATTTGGATTAATATTTGAAAACAGAATTTAAATTGGACTTGAATTAAATTGAAAAGATTTGAATTTGAAACAGATTTGCCGAAATACTTTTGTCACCCAGTCCATGTCTAGCCGCAGACACAGACGAGTGGGGCCTCCCTGCTGACTGGACCAGACGCGCACAGAGGAGGTTTTCTCACCGCGAGCTGGCCCAGCCTAAGCGAATGACAGGTGGGCCAGGCGACCTCGTGGTCCACACGCTGGCGCCAATGGGCATGCCACGTGGGGAAGCCAGGGAGCGCGGGTTGAGTGTTTGAAGCAGCGAGGGGGGTTTCTGCAAAACGGACACTGCGGCTGACGGTGGGCCCAAAAGGTACCGCGGGTTGATGCAACAAAAGAGCAGGGGGGTGTTGGCAAAAGTGCGGCCGCTACTGTTTTTCTTCCACGCGCTGCAGAGGACCGATCTGTCCGCGACGTGCGGCGCGGCGAGGCGGGCTCGAACTCGCGACCTAGGGCTCGCGCGCAGGGCGGCTACCGCTGGGGTGGCTTGGGCTAGGTGACAGGAGAGCGGCCTGAGCCTAGCTAAGGTTTCTGCGCGCTGCGGGGACGAGCAGACGCACGCGACGCCGGCGCACAGAGGCCGTTCGACGCAAGGTCCGGCGAGGCTAGGAGGTTACAAAGATGCGGACCATGTCAGGGGGGATCGTGGGCTCACCGGGAGTGTGTCGGCGTGGTCAGATCGGGTCGGCGAGCAGGCGATCGGCGATGATGCAGAGGCCCCGCGAGCTAGGGTTTCGGCTCGGGCGGCGCTAGTTCTGGCGGCTCCGGTCCTCCTCCTCCTCGACGGCGAGCGCAGGGCGACGCAGGGGAGCCTCCTGGTACCACTCGACCACTCCACGGGCTGCCTGCGCGTCTGGATCGACGGGGTGCGGTGGAGGCCGACGGTGGTGTAGCCGGCGATGGTGTGGCGGTGGTGAGGAACGGCAGGGAGAGGGGAGCGTCCTGGGGTGGATCTGGGGATGTAGGGGAGGCGAGAGAGGGGGTGGATAAGGCAGAGAGGGAGCGGGGTGCCGTGGGGAGGTGGTAGACGATAAAGGTGGCTCGGCCACCTTTTGTCCTCCTCCTCACGTGCTCGGCTGGGAGGCCAGGGCAGGCAGGGCAGGTAGGGGGAAGCTGCCAGGTGGGGTAGGGCAGGCCAGGGTCGGGGTGGTTCGGGCTGGGGCCCCTAGGGCAGAGAGAGAGCAAGAGAGGGAGAGGGTGGAGTAGCCTCGGGTAGGGTAGAGCTAGGCTCGGGTTTGAGCTTGGTGGGGAGCTTGGGTTGGGGGTGGTTCGGGCTGGGTGAGGGACCAGGTGGGGCCTGCATGGCAGGTAGAAGGGAGGCCGAGAGAGAGGGGGAGATGGTAGCTTAGGGTTTGGGTTTAGCTTAGAGCTAGGTTTAGAGGGGATGGTAAAGAGAGGAGAGGTAGGGTGGTGATAGCTAGGTGATTAGGGTGATGGGGTGGTGGCTTGGGGTTTATAGGAGATTGCATGCTCCAACTAGATCAAGCAACACAAGAGAGGGGTGTGGTGATGATGGTCTTAAGCAAGCTCAAACAAGATCAAGCTAAGAGGAGAGAGAGATGTGGTTTAAATTCACTCAAAATTCAAATAAAAGCCAAAGAACACATAAAGGTGGGGCTTGCATGGCCCATGCAAAACATTTATTGCCATGTTGATTATTGTGAGAACAACATTATTACATGGCATTATTATCATGCATTCCCAAAATTGGAGTAAGGCCCAAGCAAAAGAATTTAGAAAGACTTCCAAGTGGAGTATGTGGAGATGATCACATTGGATTATATTTGGGACTTGCTAGTGTGTATATGCCACTAGGTATTTAATAAGCCCAGAAAAATATCCCAACATGATGATAACCCCAGAACAACACATAAGGAGGCTAGGAAAAGGTTCCACTCACAAGGCATGCAAAGGTGGCCATGTGGCTCTCATGTTTCAATATTGTGAAAACAACATGATGCTAAGATGAGAGCATGTGGTAAAAGAATTGGATCCATCCTAACCCACATGAGCTAGAGGTAAAACCAATAAGTGCCAAGCTCATATTTAGTTGGATGGTGGAATTATAAGGTGGTGAAAGAAAGGTGGTGGAGTTAATAAGAGACATGCCCGCAACTCAACTTGGGCATGAGACAATATATCAAGAACCAAATACAATATCAAGAGGCAAATACAATTTAATAGTGCATATGAGATAAGAACCAAATCAAAAAGGGTTTTATATGATGCTCAAATGCAAGGAGGCATGATGACATGAGCATGATATAATGATGATGCAACAATTATATATTTGAAGTAGCCCTTATATTACTAGACCAAGTAGCATTACAATTGTTAGACAATTGGGATGCTACAACTATGATAAGATTTGATCTTTCATAGCGATATTTAGTCTGGACGGATTAATGTAGCAACCACTACATATATTTTGGTATATGGTAGTTGAACAAACAAAACAAGTTCTTCTAATAGAATGGTTACCTAGGACGTGTACATGACATGATCCAAAGGGTTTTGTTAATTCAAAGGATGCTAAAAGAGTATGCAAAACTTCAATGGTTGAAGTGAGCATCGCGGAGTTGGAATCTTCACCATGATGAAACCGTTAAAAGGTTTAATTTCATTAGAGACGATGAAGATGTTTGTATTTTGCAAGAAATTAAGTGGGAGCGCTAAGACATATTTCTAATACATTATGTGAAAGACATATTGTTGATTAGAAATGATGTATCTTTTATTGACACAGGTTAAGAATTTCATTTTGATGAAATACTTGGGCATAACCCAAGAATTAGGCATCAATGTCTATATGGATAGATTGAGGCGCTAATATGGTTTTGCCAAATGTACATAGATAAGATGTTGAATGAGTTCAATATGGAAACAACAAGGAAGGTTCTTGACGCACGGAAAGGACAGAATCAAGATTCAAGTGTGTTGACACGAGATTCAAGTGTTTTGACACTTGGAGAAATCACAAGAATATTTTGATCAATCATTCTTTGAGATGTACACATCCAGATATGTCCTATGCTCTAAATGTTATGAGCATATACCGGAATGACTCATAAGATGATCATTGGACAATAGTAGGTATATTCCTATGATCTTTGGAAGAACTAAGAATATATTATTTAGATAGTGGTGACAAATAGTTCATTGTAAATTGTTGCATTGATACTAGTTTTGTCACAAATTAAGTTTATCTCAATTTAAACTATGGGGTGGCACAATGTAATGGAAAGGAAGTTCCATAACAGATTTGGTTGAGTACCAAAGTTAAAACATTGTGACAGATACTACAACAAAAGGCTAAGAATATGACTGCTATTGTAGCAGCAAATGAGGGCATTTGCGTCAAGTAGTTTGTTATCAAACTAGGTGTGGTTCATAGCGGGATAATACTATGAAGATACATTGTACGAGAATTGTATCAACATGATTTAATCCCAAGGAACTAAAGGTCTCACCAAAGGACCAAAATTATACAATGCCATCTCATTGGAGAATGAGTAATGCATAGAGACGCAAGGACATGCAAATACACACGGACCTGGAAGTGTCAGATCCGAAGATTATGTTTACCACTAGCAATAGTGTCTATACAATACCAGAAAGCCATAGGTGTTGAATTCACAAATTTTTAACTAGATTATTGACTCTAGTGCAATTGGGAGACTGTTGGAGATATGGCCAAGAGGCAATAATAAATTGGTTATTATTATATCTTTAAGTTTATGATAAATGTTTACATCCCATGCTATAATTGTATTAACAGGAAACATTAATACTTGTGTGTTTTGTAAACATAAAAGAGTCCCTAGTAAGCCTCTTGTTAAACTAGCTTGTTGATTAATGGATGATCATGGTTTCCTGATCATGGACATTGGATGTCGTTAATAACAAGATCATATCATTAGGAGAATGATGTGATGGACACACACCCATAGTAAGCATAGCATAAGATCAAGTCATTAAAGTTCGTTTTGCTACAAGCTTTTCAAATGCATAGTAACCTAATCCTTCGACCATGAGGTTATGTTAATCACCATCAGCGGATGGGTACTTTGATGACAGCAAACGCCGCTTCGTAACTGGGTGGTTATAAAGGTGACATTGGGTATTCTGAAAGTATGTGTTGAAGCGCATCGACCAAGATTGGGATTTGTCCATCCATATGACGGATAGATATGCTCTAGGCCCTCTCGGTGGAATGTCATCTAGTTAGCTTGCAAGCATGTGACTAGTTCACAAGGGATGACATATCACGGAATGAGTAAAGAGTACTTATCAGTAACGAGGAAGAACTAGGTATGGAGATACCGACGATCAAACCTCGGATAAATAGAATATCGCGTGACAAAGGGAATTGGTTTCGTATGTTAATGGTTCTATCGATCACGAAGTCATCGTTGAGTATGTGGGAGCCGTTATGGATCTCTATATCCCACTGATGGTTATTGATCGGAGAGGTGTCTTCATCATGTCTGCATATTCACGAACCGTAGGGTGCACACTTAAGGTTCGAAGTTGTTTTAAGTAGATATGGAATATGCGTTGGAGACCGAATGTTGTTCGGAGTCTCAGATTGGATCCGGGACATCACGAGGATATCCGAAATTGTCCGGAGAATAAGATTCATATATTGGGGATCATTTTCTAAGTTAGGAAATGTTCTGGAGTGTTTGTATGGAGATTCTAGAAGGTTTCGGAATGTTCTGGAAGGTTCTAGAAGATTTCTTGGAGTTTGCTTGAAAACCAAGAAAGGATCAAGGAGTCTTTGTGGGGCAAGACACGGATTCGTGGGGGAGGAGGACTCCTTCCCCCCTCCCAATCCGCCGGCCAAGGAGGGAGGGGAGTCCTACTTGGACTCCCCCTCCCATGGCGCATCCCTCCTTTAAATAGAGGGGAGAGGAAGGTCTGCTTCGACTCCGCATGTGTGACCGACTGCGGAAGCGCTGCCGTAACACGGCGCCGGAAGGATCGTCCACACGATCTTGAGATCGGCAAGTGATCGACTACATCAACCCCGAGATCTAATCTCGTAACGCTTTCGGATCTACGAGGGTTAGTATAGATCTATCTCGTTGCACATGTCTAATAGATTAGATCTTGGCTTTTATCTAGATTAGATCTAGGTTTTGTTCGTTCTTGCGGTAGAAATTTTTTGTTTTCCATGCTACAAACCCTTCATCCACTAGTGGCATTGCATGTGTGTTCTTTTCATTAACCACAACTACAATCATTGCATGTCTGTTCTTTTCACAAACTACATGGATCCACCAGTGTCATTGCATGTGTGTTCTTTTAATAAACCACAACTGGAGTCATTGCATGTGTGTTCTTTTCACAAACCACATATGGATCCACTAGTGTCATTGCATGTGTGTTCTTTTCATTAATCACATATGGATCCACCAGTGTCATTGCATGTGTGTTCTTTTCACAAACCACATATGGATCCACCAGTGTCATTGCATGTGTGTTCTTTTCATTAACCACATATGGATCCATCAGAGTCATTGCATGTTAATTCTTTCCATTAACCACAACTAGTGTCATTGAATGTCTGTTCTTTTCACAAACCACATTGTGATCCACCAGTGTCATTTCATGTGTGTTGTTTTCATAAACCAAATATGGATCCACCCGTGTCATTGCATGTGTGTTCTTTTCATTAACCACAGCTATAGTCATTGCATGTCTGTTCTTTTCACAAAACCACTTATGGATCCACTAGTGTCATTGCATGTGTGTTCTATTGACAAACCACATATGGATCCACTAGTGTCATTGCATTAGTGTTCTTTTCATTAACGACAGCAAGAGTCATTGCATGTCTGCTCTTTTCACAAACCACATATGGATCCACCAGATTCATTGCATGTCTGTTCTTTTCATTATCCACAACTAGTGTCATTGCATGTCTGTTCTTTTTCATAGACCACATATGGATCCACCAGTGTCATTGCATGTGTGTTCTTTTCATTAACCACAACTAGAGTCATTACATGTGTGTTCTTTTCATTATCCACCGCTAGTGTCATTGCATGTGTGTTCTTTTCACAAACCACATATGGATCAACCAGTGTCATTGCATGTCTGTTCTTTTCATTAACCACAGTTAGAGTCATTGGATGTCTGTTCTTTTCACAAAACCACATGGATCCACCAGTGTCATTGCATGTGTGTTCTCTTCACAAACCACATATGGATCCACCAGAGTCATTGCATGTCTATTCTTTTCATTAACCACATCTAGTGTCATTGCATGTCTGTTCTTTTCATTAAACATAGCTAGTGTCATTTCATGTGTGTTCTTTTCACAAACCACATATGGATCCACCGGAGTCATTGCATGTCTGTTCTTTTCATTAACCACAACTAGTGTCATTGCATGTCTGTTCTTTTCATAGACCACATATGGATCCACTAGACTTCATTGCATGTGTGTTCTTTTCACAAACTACATATGGATCCACTAGTGTCATTGAATGTGTGTTCTTTTCATTAACCACAACTAGAGTCATTGCATGTCTGTTCTTTTCACGAACCACATGGATCCACTAGTGTCACTGCATGTGTGTTCTTTTAATAAACGACAACTAGAGTCATTGCATGTGTGTTCTTTTCACAAATCACATATGGATCCACCAGTGTCATTGCATGTCTATTTTTTATTAACCACATCTAGGGTCATTTCATGTTTGTTCTTTTCACACACCACATATGGATCCACCAGTGTCATTGCATGTGTGTTCTTTTCATTAACCACACCTAGAGTCATTTCATGTGTGTTCTTTTCACAAACCACATATGGATCTACCAGAGTCATTGCATGTCTGTTCTTTTCATTAACCACAACTAGTGTCATTGCATGTCTATTCTTTTCACAAACCACATCAGGATCCACCAGTGTCATTTCATGTGTGTTCTTTTAACAAACCACATATGGATCCACCAGTGTCATTGCATGTGTGTTCTTTTCATTAACCACAGCTAGAGTCATTGCATGTGTGTTCTTTTCACAAACCACATATGGATCCACCAGTGTCATTGCATGTGTGTTCTGTTCACTAACCATAGCTAGAGTCATTGCATATTTGTTCTTTTCACAAACCATATGGATCCACCAGTGTCATTGCATGTGTGTTCTTTTCATTAACCACAGCTAGAGTCATTGCATGTGTGTTCTTTTCACAACCAACATATGGATCCACCAGAGTCATTGCATGTATGTTCTTTTAATTAACCAAAACTAGTGTCATTGCATGTTTGTTCTTTTCATAGACCACATATTGATCCACCAAATTTCATTGCATGTTTATTCTTTTCACAAACCACATATGGATCCACCAGTTTCATTGCATGTGTGTTCTTTTCATTAATCACAGGTAGAGTCATTGCATGTCTGTTCTTTTCACAAACCACATGGATCCACGAGTGTCATTGCATGTGTGTTCTTTTAATAAACCACAACTAGAGTCATTGCATGTGTGTTCTTTTCATTAACCACATCTAGAGTCATTGCATGTCTGTTCTTTTCACAAACCACATATGGATCCACCAGTGTCATTGCATGTGTGTTTTTCATTAACCACAGCTAGAGTCATTGCTTGTGTGTTCTTTTCACAAACCACATATGGATCCACCGGAGTCATTGCATGTCTGTTCTTTTCATTAACCACAACTAGGGTCATTGCATGTCTGTTCTTTTCATAGACTGTAGCACCCCGGTAAAACCACTAATAGAAAAATCGCTTGGTGTTTTTGTTTTGTGCATCATCATAATCATAGTCTCATGTCATCACGCCATATTGCATTTGAGCATCATAATGTTCATCACGCCACCTTGCATGGAACATATAATTAAATTATTGCATTTAAATTGTCTCACTGGTATTTGTTTTTTTATTTATATATTTGAATTTGAGCTTTGGTTGTCCTCTCTCTATTTTACCTTCTCTCTAGTATACCTCAAGTTGGTTCCATACAAATGTCCTAATTGAGTTGGGGGCATCAATCTCTTATTCTTTCTACTCTCTGTTGTGCCCTCACTAATATCCATATGATCCTCTTGCTAATCCTACCACATATATACATGGGTTATCTATTTTGAATTATGGCGTAACTCATGTCCATGTATTATGTTTGGAACCACCCCAACATTGCCCCACATGATCTTTGTTTCCGATCCCATCACATATGTGTCAAAGCGTATTCCATTTATTTTGTCTTATGGTTTAAATCACATCTAATTGGAGAATATGTGGATCTATCTAATATCATGATCCCATCTCTCTTCTTATTTTGTTAAACTTCTCTTTATTCCATTCTTGTTTGGGTCAATCTCTATTCTCATTCTATTTGATGCCATATCTTTTTGATATATTTTCTTTCTCTCTTCGACTTATATTCTTTATCCAGTGAATATACTCCGTATTCTCTGCTATTTATGAGCCACCTCGACATCTGATGATCTTGTTATAGGCTCTACCTCTCTATTTCTCTTAAACCCACTTATATACCTCCTAGCTCTTTTATTCTTCCCCACATACATGTCACCTTATACTCCGTCTATATACTTGCCGTGCTCTTTCCTTCGAGCCACCTCCTTTTCTTATTTTTTTTAAATAAAAATAGTAATGATAATATTGATCGATCCATTATAAAGCTACAAAATGTTTGTTTATTTTACTAAAAAATAAAAATAGATAAAAAGTTCGGCTAAATTTTAGTCCAAAATTAGGCCCATCTAGTTTACTTTGGACTATATAAATACTCCAATCCTCTCTCTTCTTTTTAAACCCTATTCTCCATTTTACCCAAATCTGAGAGCAAAATTCTCCATCTCAACTTTTCCAAAATCCCGTGCTTTTCTCTCTTTTCCTTCACGGCAGCCATTCTTCTATCTACACGTTGCTTGTTTTTATTAGTCAAATCCATGCGTACGATTGTAGTGCAGCCTGGCAACCTGCTCCATCTAATCATTTTTTCTACGCCACGAGCATAGTAGCAGGAAAACAGAACAGCAGCCTCCCCTGTCTCAACCACTCCTGCCCTCTCCATATCGATCCACTTTTTCCGTTTCTTTCCCCTCCTCCACGAAAACCTTGTCTTTGCCATGGCCAAGCACCGGTCGCTCGCCAGGCCCTTGATCCAACCAGAGCATTGTCTACGTACCAGGAGAAGCTGCGCGTCAACCTTCTAAAGCTATATGGTACAAGGAGCTAGGAGGAGAAGTCCGGCTGAACGCTGCCACCGACCCGCGTACTTGTAGGAGCCGGACGT
This sequence comes from Avena insularis, assembly GCA_023614405.1. Taxonomy (NCBI): domain Eukaryota; kingdom Viridiplantae; phylum Streptophyta; class Magnoliopsida; order Poales; family Poaceae; genus Avena; species Avena insularis. The sequence continues at coordinate 110,602,315 of CM042684.1, forward strand.
CGTCCACCTCGCTGCCTCGCCTCTCAGCTCCTCACTCCGTCTAGCTGGGCTCGCTGACAAGTTCTAGGTGAGGCTCTACAACCTTCCGAACATCCTCTCCTTCCTCGTCTTTCTCTGCAATGCCCTCGTGCACGCCTTGACGCCCACATCGAACAAACGTTGCGTTTCCCCTGCAGATCATCCCCGTGGCAATGCCGACGGTGTCGTCGTCGCCACAGGAAAACATCACCGCGTCGCCCGTCCTTTTTTGTCTCCTGCGAGCAAAACGTCTCCAGAACTATGTGTTCCATTCCGAATTTCGAAGATCCCCAATGGAAAAAGTTGTTGATCGATGTTCCCTCTTTGTTTTCTTCCATTGAGCCAACTTCTAATACTTTCTCAAACTCCCGCAATCATCAGACGAAGATCAGTCCAGCTAGCTAGTTTTTGCACAGTACGGAGACCAATCGATCTAGTAGCCTAGTTTTGGTATCTGAAGTTTTTCAGTCGTACACTACTTCTTGGTTCAGACTTAGCTATTTAATCGGTGGCTAGTCATCCGTGACTTCATCCTGGACCTCGACGTTCCAAGTTGCGGTAGCATCTAATTCCCGTAAATACCTAATGCCTTCCACATGACTTGGTTTAAACTTCTAAACACTGTATTATGTTCAAGATCTGAAGTGTTGCCTAGTTATTATGCTTGCCCTCTGTAAACCGTCGATCATGAATTCGAATTCTCTTGTATGCAAATTAATTGCACTACCCATTGCTCAATTATTCATCTGCATCTCCTACTTTGTTGTTTCAGTTTACGTGCTCACTCTGTTTGTACACAAATCCAAGCAAAGCCTAGCAGCTAGCTGCCTACTCTGTGTGAGACACAAGATCGATTTCCTCCTGCCACTCCTTTGTTCTGACCCGTTCTTTCTCTATCCAGCTTCTATTCTTTTTCTTTGTACAATTTATGTTTATTTTGCATATCTTTCAAACCATATCTCTATTTTAAAAGTTCTTGCTTAGACAAGTGCACTGAACATGTTCATAACACGCATGTCTTGTTTGCATCACGTACCATGCCATTTAGGGGTCAATTTGCATAATACCTAACAAATAACATATAAAGTGAATTTGGAAATGCTAATTGCAGTTTCCCACCTCATTTAATTTTGTATAGACAACCTAGTGTTTTCTTTCCATGTTAATAACATTTAATTTGAGGGTAGATATATATCTTTAACCTAATCATTAATTATCGGGACCCCAGTTTTGCTTAATATTGTCTAATTGCACCGCATCTTTGCCATGGCATGCATGATACATACATCATGCCGGATCTTTTGCCGTAGTATTAAAATAGTGCATCCGGTGTTTCTTTTAGTGCTTTGCTTCTTCGCGGATTAGGCCGTCTAGTGGATGGGAGTGTCGACAAGTTCTTCGGCTAATGTATCTTCGACAGTGTTTCCCAGGCGAGCATTCTCCCCCTTTCTACCTATTTTGCATTTATAGACTTTATTTCCTCCTGTTGATCTATTGCTATCCGTGTCGCGATGCTTTATTGTTCCGTACCAGTTATATTCCGAGCAGCCTTTTATATTGCCTTGGACACCTCCTATTACCTGTTGTTTGATAGATAGCTGGCCTTATGTAGTCGAAGTTGCTTGCTCAAAGCGATCTCGTGTTGTTGAGTACCACAGTTGTTGGTATGCTGGCAGATGTTTATGGTGGAGTTGATCATGACTTTAGATACAACTACTAAATTGCTGGGACAACTAATGAAAGAAGCACCGATGGGCAATATATGCTATTTGGTTTTTATGCCCACTTGTGTCCCGTAGGACCCTAGTACTTGATACCTGTTCCTTGATTTTTCGCACTATCCACATACGGGAGGCCTTATGGACCCCCCTGAGCTAGAGCTTGATTCATTTCTATTTCTTGGGGCCACAAAGTAGTTTGGGTCTTAATTATTATCCTGTACCTATGCCATGTTTTACTTCTTTATTTACGATTATGCGTGGAGCACCTGTACTGTTTTGGAACGTGGAATGTTTTCGTGGTATCGACAAGCCCAGTCACACTTTCGGGTTCCTAGTCATTTACGACCATTGTCACAAACCCTGGGTCCATTCCGGAGCCGGCGAACTTCGTTGCGGGTAGCTTAGTGGGGTGGCCCCCTGAAATATTTCTGAATCCTGTGATCGCTTTGTCGTGAATGCCTCGTTGGGTTTTGAGTTGGTTTTTCCGAGGTTGATCGAGTGTGTGTTGCTATTTGTGCACCCCTGCAGGGTAAAACTTTCTGAAAGCCGTGTCCGTGGTTATGGACGACTTGGAGCACAGTATCTCGATCATAGACAAGCATAACTAAAGTAGTGCTATAAATTTGACTTAATATATCTGACTAGTAATCAGCTTCACTATAACAGAATGGATATTAAAAATGCCAACCACTGGTGGACCTGGGTTGTTTGTTATATATGCCTAGTAAGTATTACAACTCCAATGGAATGTGATAAAAGTGCCAACAAATGCTGAGTTTTGGGATTCCTCAGGACAATTATATTTGACTAGTAAAAGTTCCACCTACAACGGAATGTTAACTAAAACTGCCCACTACTTATGCTTCAGGATAACTCGTGCTATTTATATCTGACTAGTAAGTGCTTCAACTATAATGGAATGGATAAAACTGCTAACTGTGTGAGTTCCTCGGTTTGACTTCCTCGTTTGGTCTGGAGGGGGAATACTAGGATGGGTATGATTGGTGTTTGTATAAGGTTGGTTCCGAATAGGTCTTTCTTATCTCTCTCTAATAGCTGATAGTTAATCAAGTCTCTATAGATTGTTTAGTACATGCTGCGCTGCCGCTTCAGTCCACCATACCTATGTAGGCGAGAGCCGCCGAATTCTAGCCTCGCCGTAATCGGCCTTAATCGACGCCTCTTTTTCCTATGCCCTTTGTCGGCACCCCTTTTGTTTTAGCAGGTTTGAGATCGACGTCGTTAGCAGGGTTACCCTTCCGGCTTAGCCTGGGCAGGGTTATGGACGCCATTGGTTATTCTTCAGGGCTCTTAGTCCCATTTGCATCTTGTCCGTAGTCGGACGCTCTATCGTTTTCAAGGTGATTTGGATCTTTGTATAGTATATTTGTATTCTTGACTCATGGAGTCGTTGTTGTATATATCTGTTCTGTGGGTCCCATCGAGGACTGTTGTGTAATGGTATTACTTCGTTTTTCCACCCGCACGAAAGTGCCTGGTGGCGCCCTGAATCGTTTCTATGCGGGTTTGGCGAAAAGGGCGAAAATTGCATAGGGCCGATTCGAGGGTGTTACAGAGTGGTATCAGAGCCCAGCAGTTGCGATACCCCACTGGTCCAGCCTGTAGGATAACCTAGCTAACGGCCGAAGTAGAGTGTTAAAACTATTTTGAAAAAATCGGTTGGATAGATCTGATTAGGTCTGCTTTTACTCCTTACCCCGCTGCTGTTCTCCTCTTACCTCTGCGTGTTTTGATTCTAGTCTCTTATCTTTTCTTCGAGTCCAAGATTTCCCGTGGTTGGGTTTCTGTCGTACCTTCAGGGTTTCACTTCCTCCCTTATAACGGTGGTTCTACAATCATCAATCTACTTCTCAGCTGTTGTACCTTCATCCAATCTTTTGTCCTTGAACTCTCTATCCGTATGTGCCCCTTGATAGATATCTGTATCGTTGAAAAGCATATGAGAAGGATGAGCATTGGTGAAGTTGGAGTATACCTTGAGCATGTGTTGTTCATGCCAATGGAACCATCGCAAAACCTGATCATTGTGTCTATTCATACGATGTTTATTTGTATCTTCCGGTGGTCCCCAATGCGATGACATCATCTACGCCAGATCTGATGAAGATCCTGCATCACCCCTCTTGTTCCGAACACCGCTTGTGAAGATCTTCAGTCTAAATCCCGAGAGTTGGTTGCACGATTCTGCGATTCATTTTCAGAAGGATGCTTTGAGTACGGGATGGACTGATCACCCTACCCGCCTCTCACTGTGCATTTTTGTACATCGAATCGGTGGATCAAGCAATTTTACTCTGTCCCCGGAAGTTAGAGGTGGCTTTATCTTCTAATGCCTCTACCTTCGTCCTTGTTTCTCGAGAGTGTTCTCTCGATGATCATGGACAACGATCTCTTGTTAGTGGTGTCACGAGGATCTACATGAAGCGAGAAGATTCAGATCGTCGGCCTTCTTCCCAGTACCATGAGGCGGATCTCGAGGGCGAGATCCCTTGTTAGTGGTGTCGAATTGTAGCACCCCAGTAAAACCACTACTAGAAAATCGCTTGGTGTTTTTGTTTTGTGCATCATCATAATCACAGGCTCATGTCATCATGCCATATTGCATTTGAGCATCATCATGTTCATCATGCCACCTTGCATGGAACATATAATTAAATTGTTGCATTTAAATTGTCTCACTGGTATTTGTTTATTTATTTATATATTTGCATTTGAGCTTTGATTTGCCTCTCTGTATTATACCTGCTCTCTAGTATACCTCTAGTTGGTTCCATACAAATGTGCAAATTGAGTTGGGGGCATCAATCTATTATTCTTTCTACTCTATGTTGTGCCCTCACTAATATCCATATGATCCTCTTGCTAATCCTACCACATATATACATGGGTTCTCTATTTTGAATTATGGCTTAACTCATGTCCATGTATTATGTTTGGAACCACCCCAACATTGCCCCACATGATCTTTGTTTCCGATCCCATCACATATGTGTCAAAGCGTATTCCATTTATTTTGTCTTATGGTTTAAATCACATCTAATTGGAGAATATGTGGATCTATCTAATATCATGATCCCATCTCTCTTCTTATTTTGTTAATCTTCTCTTTCTTCCATTCTTGTTTAGGCCAATCTCTATTCTCATTCTATTTGATGCCATATCTTTTTGATATATTTTCTTTCTCTCTTCGACTTATATTCTTTATCCAATGAATATACTCCGTATTCTCTGCTGTTGATGAGCCACCTCAACATCTGATGATCTTGATATAGGCTCTACCTCTCTATTTCTCTTAAACCCACTTATATACCTCCTAGCTCTTTTATTCTTCCCCACATACATGTCACCTTACTGGGTATTTGATACTGGTTCGGTTTCTAATATATGTAACTCGAAACAAGGACTAAGGAATAGTCGGCCACTAGCTAAGGATGAAGTGATGATGCGCGTAGGCAATGGATCGAAGGTTGATGTGATCGCCGTCGGGACACTGCCACATCATCTACCATCAGGATTGACAATAAACCTTACTAATTGTCATTATGTGCCTGCCTTGAGCATGAACATCATGTCTGGATCATGTTTAATGCAAGACGGTTATTCATTTGTATCGGAGAACAATGGTTGTTCCTTTTATATGAATAACATCTTTTATGGTCATGCACCTATGTTGAATGGTTTATTTGTTTTGAATCTTGATATTAGTGATACACATATTCATAATATGAATTCCAAAGGAATCAAGTTTAATGATGATATTGTTGCATATTTGTGGCATTGTCGTTTGGGTCATCTTGGTGTTAAACGCATGAAGAAGTGCCATTCTGATGGACTGCTGGAATCACTTGATTATGAATCATTTGAGACATGTGAGCCATGCCTTATGGGCAAGATGACTAGAACTCCATTCTCTAGAACAATGGAACGAGCGACCGACTTATTGGAAATAATACATACCGATGTATGTGGTCCAATGAGTGTGTCTACACGTGGTGGATATCGTTATTTTGTAACCTTCACGGATGATTTAAGTAGATACGGGTATATTTACTTAATGAAACACAAGTATGGAACATTTGAAAAGTTCAAAGAATTTCATAGTGAAGTAGAAAATCATCATAACCGCAAGATCAAGTTTCTACGATCCGATCGTGGAGGAGAATATCTTAGTTACGAGTTTGGCACACACATGAGAAAATGTGGAATTATTTACAACTCACTCCCACCAGAACACCACCGTGTAATGGTTTATCCAAATGTCGTAATCAAACCTTATTGAATATGGTATGATCTATGATGTCCCTTATAGATTTTCCATTGTCATTTTGGAATCATGCATTAGAGACAACTGCATTTACTTTAAATAGGGCACCATCAAAATCCGTTGAAACGACACCGTATGAATTATGGTTTGGTAACAAACCTAAGCTGTCATTTCTAAAAGTTTGGGTATGCGATGCTTATGTGAAGAAACTTCAACCTGATAAGCTCAAACCCAAAGCGAAAAATGTGTATTCATAGGATACCCAAAAGAAACAATTGGGTACACCTTCTATCATAGATCCTAAGGCAAAGTGTTTGTCTCCAAGAATGGATCCTTTTTAGAAAAAGAGTTTTGTCTTGAAGGTGTGGGTAGTAGGAAGGTGTAGCATCCCAATTGTCTAACAATTGTAATGCTACCTACCTAGTCTATATATTGCTACTTCCAACATATAATTAGTTACATCATCATTATATCATGCTCATGTCACCATTCCACATTGCATTTGAGCATCATATAAAACTCCTTTCATTTGGTTCTCCTCTCATTATGCATTTTTCTTATTAATTGTATTTGCCTCTTGCTGACTCGTGTATTAAGGAGCTCATTGGGGAACCCCGAGAGGAAGGCAAGATGAGAACAGTAGTAAGTTTTCCCTCAGTTATGAACCAAGGTTATCAATCCAGTAGGAGCAAGGAAACACCCCAAAGGTGTAGCTAGCTGAACTTTGGCAGGGCGCACTACCGGTGCCAGCAGCAACGTGGAGACCTGCACAACACAACCACATAACTTTGTCCCCAACTTGCGATGAGGTTGTCAATCTCACCGGTTTTGATGAAAACAAAGGATTAAACGTATCGAGTGGAAGAAAGTAATAGTTTGTAGAAAGTAAACACAAAACAGTAAACAGTTGTTTGTAGATTGATAGTAAAAGAAAGGACCGGGGTCCATAGTTCACTAGAGGTGGCTCTCCTTAAGATAGATGACATGTTGGGTGAACAAATTACAGAGGGGAAATTGACAAACATCGAGAAAGAATACAAGCATATACTACTCATCTTGACTCCTTTGAGATTCGATTGGGCATTACAACATTATACATAGACCGCCATCCAACTGTATCTATGACTAATAATCCACCTCCAGGTTATCATCTGAACCCCCTCCAGTATTAAGTTGCAAGCAACGGATAATTGCATTACGAATTGCGTGTAAAGTAAACAATACGATTGTTCGAACAAAGGATTGTTGCTTTCTCCCTAGTAGCAACAACACATCTAGTACCTTAGATTTTTTTGTCACTTCCCCATTATACCAGAGGCATGAACCCACTATCGAGCATAAATACTAACTCTTGGAGTTGCTAGCATCTACTTGGCCAAGATAGCTACTAACAACGGAAAGCATGCAAGATCAAAAATAACAAGGAAATGATAGAATCAATAATCAATCTGAAATAGCATCTCAATATCCATCGAATCACTGCAAACACAACATGCAGAATTACAAATAGATGATCTTGATCATGAACGGAGCTCACAAGATCTAAACATGATAGCACAAAGGAGGAGAACCAGCCATCTAGCTACTACATGGACCCATAGTCCAGAGATGAATTACTCACGCATCACATAGGAGGCTTGCATGATGATGAAAAAGGCCTCCAGGGTGAATTCCCCTCTCCGACAGGGTGCCGGGAAGAGCTTCAGATCTCTCCCGATCTAGGGATGGAGATGACGGCGGCTACATACTCTTTCGTGGAATTTTTATCGGGTACTTAGGGTTTCTATATCGGAGGCAACTTATAGGCATAAGGAGAGGACGAGGGGGTGCCTTGGGCGGCCAGAGCACCCCCTGGCACGGGCCAGGCATGGCCGCATGGCCAGGTGGTGTGGCCGGGTCCCAGCCCCTCTCCGTCTCGTATTTTGGCTCGAGGTGTCCCTCGGTGAAAAACTGACTTTGGCTTTTGTCCCGTCCAATTCCGAGAATATTCATTTTCTGACTTTCCTGGAACCAAAAACAGCAGAAAACAGGCAGCTGGCACTGTGGCTCTTGTTAATAGGTTTGTCCAAGAAATCATATGAAAAGTACTCCAAATTGTGGACAAAACACAAGAAAGTAGATAAAACCAAACATGGAACATCAAAAATTATGGATACGTTAGCAACATATCAACATCCCCAAGCTTAACTCCTGCTCGTCCTCGAGTAGGTAAGTGATAAAAACAAAGAATAATTTTTGACGTGACATGCACCATCATAAACTTGATCAGAGTATTTGTAAAACATTCGAAGCTGGGATCATAGTACTTCAATCATAACATGAAATACAAAGTTCTAGCAATAAGACAAAGAAACTATGTTGCAACATGAAAATTCACAAACAAAAGATTCATGAATAACAATGCTTTGTAAGACGTTTGTTTGTTTCACATAAAGAAAACATAGCATAGTGGTATTCAGCTCGTCCCTCATAGAGTAGCAAACATAAATGCAAAGGACACCTTCAAAGTTCATAAGAGTGACTAGATACAAATAGTTTAAAACAAGCAATATCAAAGTTATGCATCAATCAACAAGTCTTAGGACAATGCACATAGAACTAAGAATGTCCACGATGCTCTCAAAGTAGGTGCATAAAGGTAGAAGGTGGAGACTCAACAAAAAAAGTAAAAGAAAGGCCTTCGTAGAAGGAAGCAGGGATTCAAGTTTCATAAAGAGCTTCCAAAAATTATGGTACTTAATAGCTTTCAGCTCTCATTGCCCCTATCATAAGCATCCTGAAGTGATTAAGGTTAAAGTGAACAAACTACGGTGTATATGCTTGACAAAGTATAAGTTGGAAATCTCATGTCCCTTGAATATGAGGGCCTCTTCTCATGCTACTCAAGTTTAGTCACCGGTAAGTTCTTGTCATCGTAAGTACATGTGTATAAGAGAACCACCAATGGGGTACCCTTTGCCCGATGATACAGAAGAATCCCCATATCAAAATGACAAGGCAAGCAGACAACGAGCATCTCAGCAATCTTCTTATTTACCATGGGAATATGGTGCTTTTTTCTCTCTTTCCTATTTTTCTCATATTTTTTTCTTTTTATCTTTTTTCTCAATATCTAACTCTTTTTTATAAGAAGAATGCTTCATAGACAGCTCATTATGGTTACGCTGCAGGTTTCCACCATGACAGCATGGATTAGACCAGCGGCCCAGGCGTTTATCTAACACGTATACATAACTCCATGGCCTTACAACCTCCCCTTTCATTTCACACCGACGACATCCATAGACAAAAGAGCATGATATCAACTAGGTACAAAGTACAAGTGCAATGTTGAAAGCGTTCCCCATGCCAGCATGGTTCTGCTAATCTCCAACAAATAAGTGCAAGCATATACAACATAGACGACACAATGGTTCAAGTTTATTAAGGTCAAGAAAAGTAAAGTGTGCCATTAAGTTCATGAGAGCTTTAATCACTAGTTTTCTCATAACAGGTTTAATTCGGAAGGTAGATAAAAACATGAATATACTTGGAATAGCATATGCTCGTAGGTAGGTATGGTGGACTCTTTGGATTAACTTGGTTTTAGCAGTTGGATGCATGAGTGGAACTCATACTTGGTTACGGAGGCTAGCAAAAGACTGGGGGCGACCAACTAAGAGAGCAATAATGGCCATAATCATGCAGAGCAACAAAACATCATTAATCAAAGCATAAAGTGATACTACAAGTTGAAAACTAAAGGATCATAAAGGCTATGGTGACTTGGGATAGTCATAACATGGTATGAACATGTGCCAAGTCAACCCAAATAAAGCATCAAAGGAGAATACCACAATACTATGCTTTAATATGCTAAAACAACGCATGATTCTTCAAAGGCACATTAAGCAATCTCAATTCTTTATAACAAGTCATGCTACAAAAAAGAATACTAAGCATAAAGCCAAAACAATATCGAGCATGGCATGACAAAGCATAGGCCACAGTCAAAAACAAGCTCTCTTACCACTTAAGCATGAACTTTCCTACTCTTTTTCCAATCCAAACCAAACTATTTGAAAACCAATGTATGAAAGAGTGGGTCCAACCAATTTATTCAGCAAACTAAGCAAACACAGCAAACGAAAACCAAAATGAAAACGAAAAATAAGACGCTCCAAGAACAACACAACTGTGCATGAAACAATAAAAATGAAGTGTTTGAAAGAAACCTAGGATTTTTATTGATGAAGAGGGGGATGCCTTGGGCATCCCCAAGCTTTGACGTTTGTACTTCATGGATATTTATTCGGGTGACACGTGTGGCATCCCCAAGATAGAGCTTTAGTCCATTCTTCATCTCATTACTCATTCCTTCCATACACCTGAAAATTTTCCTTCATACAAAACGTCACACAATCTTTATTAGCAACATTAGTGCACTCAAGATAATAAGTCTTTAGGTTCAGTTCAAATACCAATAAAACTTTCATTAAAACACCAGCTACCGTAGCAGTTCCCTCAAAAATCTCAATTCTCCAAAAGAACTCAAAAAGGAACCAACAAGAATCAAATGCAGAAAATGGCAGAAATCTGGCAAAACAGACCAGCAGGTAAAGACGAATTTTTTTGAAGACCTTATGTTGCTCAAATCGAAAAGTGTTGAACTAACAAAAGTTAGATAACAACCTGGGTCATAAGCACGAAAATTCACGCCTCAAAACCACATACAGAGATTTTACATGAATTTTTACGGTGAAGTACAGAAATCTGTTTCACGACAGCAACTTTCCCAATCATTACTTCTCTCTCATTAGAGGTTACTCTTGGCACAAAAAGAAAATAAAAAGGATAAGGAGCGGTTATTTGTTGGGGAATCTGTTAGCTCCCATGGGTTTCATCCTTGGATGAGTCTGTTATCAAGAGGCAGACAGCATAACCATTCTTCAAAGGTAATATGAATTGGCTCTTTCTGTTGGCCATGCAAAAGAGTGTAATAACTTCCAAGACTCATCTAAAACTTTTGGGTTATCTCCCAATAAGTAATTTTCTTTAACGCCTTTAAGTTAGACATAAGAAGCAAGAAAAAGTATCAAGTGTTCTCAAATGAAAAAGCATTAAGAGCAAATTTTGTTTTCATAGGAGAGGCAAAAGAAATCTTCTCTCTCTTCTTAGGGAAGTGTTCTATACCTTTCTTGAGTGGGAGTTGATATTTAATGGTTCCTTCTTTAATATCAATAATGGCACCAACAGTTCTAAGAAAAGGTCTTCCCAAAGTAATAGGACAAGAAGCATTGCATTCAACATGCAAAACATAGAAATCAATGGGGACATAGGCATTGTTAACCATAATAAGAACATCATTAATACTCCCCATGAGTTTATTTTTAGCATTATCATCAAGTGGGACATTCAAATAACAATCTTCAAGTGGTGGAAAATCAAGCATATCATAAATCCTTCTAGGCATAATAGAAACACTACTATAAAGATCACATAAAGCTTTGAAATCAAAATCATTCACTTTCATATTAATGATGGGTTCCCAACCATCTTCTTGTTTTATACGAATAGAAGCTTTATGTTTCATCTTTTTTTCTTTAATCTTTATGAGAGCATCAGTAATGTGTTTTGTAAAGGCCATGTTCATAGCACTAGCATTAGGACTTTTAGCAAGTTTTTGTAGGAACTTAATAACTTCAGAGATATTGCAACCATCAAGATCAAAATCATAATTATCATCTAAAGTAGTAGAGCTATTACTAGCCTCAACACTCGTGGTAGTGATAGTAGAAACACTAATGTTTCTAGCAAGTTCATCTTCTCTCTCCCATTTAGCATGCAATTCGGCTAATAGTCTAACATTTTCATCAATTCTCACCTGTATGGCATTAGTAGCTACAAAGGGATTATCAATAGTTTTAGGTTTAGCAGCCATGTTATTCAAAGAAGTTTGAGCTTCAGCCAATGATGCTATATTTCTTTCAGCATTAGAGAGTTTTTCCTTGATAGTTTTATTGAAAACAGTTTGTTTACTAATAAAGTCCTTAAGCATAACTTCAAGTTCAGAGGGAGAACTCCTATTGTTGTTGTAGGAATTTCCATAAGCATTACCATTGTTGGGAGGATATGGCTTATAATTGTTGTTGCCAAAATTATTCCTGTAGGCATTATTGCTAAAATTATTATTTCTTATAAAGTTCACATCAACTTGCTCTTCTTGAGCAACCAAAGAGGCTAAGGGAACATTATTTGGATCAATATGGGCTTTCCCATTAACAAGCATAAAAACATAATAATATCAATTTTATCACTCAAGGAGGAGGTTTCTTCAACAGAATTTACCTTCTTACCTTATGGAGCTCTCTAGTATGCCATTCAGAATAGTTAACCATCATATTATCCAGAAGCTTTGTTGTAGCACCCAAAGTAATGGTCATAAAGGTACCTCCAGCGGCAGAATCCAATAGATTTCTTGAAGAATAGTTCAATCCTGCATAAAAGGTTTGGATAATCATCCAAGAAGTCAGTCCATGAGTGGGACAATTCTTTACTAAAGATTTCATTCTTTCCCAAGCTTGAGCAACATGTTCATTATCAGATTGTTTAAACTTCATTATTTCACTTCTCATAGATATAATCTTAGCAGGAGGATAGTATTTTCCAATCAAAGCATCTTTGCATTTAGTCCAAGAATCAATACTTTTCCTAGTTAGGGAATTTAACCATTCTTTAGCTTTTCCTCTCAAAGACAAAGGAAACAATTTAAGCTTAATAATATCTCCATCTATATCCCTATGCTTCTGCATCTCACAAAGTTCAACAAAGTTATTTAGATGGGCAGCAGCATCTTCATTACCAATACCAGAAAATTGTTCTCTCATAACAAGATTGAGTAAAGCAGGTTTTATTTCAAAGAAAGTAGCTTCAGGAATAGGTGGAGCAATAGGTGTGCTCATAAAATCATTGTTGTTGGTGATAGTGAAGTCACACAACTTAGTGTTTTCAAGAGTAGTCATTTTTTGTGTTTTTGATAAAGAAAGGAAACTTGTAAAACTGATTTTTTGTGTGTTTTTGACAAAGAAACAAGAAAACAAAGCAAAAGTAAACTAAGCAAAACAAAAATAACAAAGTAAAGAGATTGGTTATGAGTGACTCCCCTTGTGAAGATGTCCTTGACTCCACGGCAACGGCGCCAGAAAATATACTTGCTGACTCGTGTATTAACGAGCTCGTTGGGGAACCCTAAGAGGAAGGTAAGATGAGCATAAGAGTAAGTTATTCCTCAGTTATGAAACCAAGGTTATCAATCCAGTAGGAGCAAGGAAAGATCCCAAAGGTGTAGCTAGCTGAACTTTGGCAGGGCCCACTACCGGTGCCAGCAGCAACATGGAGACCTGCACAACACAACCATAGAACTCTGTCCCCAACTTGCGATGAGGTTGTCAATCTCAACCGTTTTGATGAAAACAAAGGATTAAATGTATCATGTGGAAGAAAGTAATAGTTTGCAGAAAGTAAACACAAAACAGTAAATAGTTGTTTGTAGATTGATAGTAAAAGAAAGGACCGGGGTCCATAGTTCACTAGAGGTGGCTCTCCTTAAGATAGATGACATGTTGGGTGAACAAATTACAGCGGGGCAATTGACAAACATCGAGAAAGCATACAAGCATATACTACTCATCTTGAATCCTTTGAGATTCGATTGGGCATTACAACATTATACATAGACCGCCATCCAACTGCATCTATGACTAATAATCCACCTTCAGATTATCATCCGAACCCCCTCCAGTATTAAGTTGCAAGCAATGGATAATTGCATTACGAAATGCGTGTAAAGTAAACAATACGATTGTTCTATGAACAAAGGATTGTTGTTTTCTCCCTAGTAGCAACAACACATCTAGTACCTTAGAGATTTCTGTCACTTCCCCAGATTACTAGAGGCATGAACCCACTATCGAGCATAAATACTAACTCTTTGAGTTGCTAGCATCTACTTGGCCAAGATAGCTACTAACAACGGAAAGAATGCAAGATCACAAATAACAAAGACATGATAGAATCAATAATCAATCTGAAATAGCATCTCAATATCCATCGGATCCTCGCAAACACAACATGCAGAATTACAAATAGATGATCTTGATCATGACGGAGCTCACAAGATCTAAACATGATGGCACAAAGGAGGAGAACCAGCCATCTAGCTACTACATGGACCCATAGTCCAGAGATGAATTACTCACGCATCACACCAGAGGCTTGCATGATGATGAAGAAGGCCTCCAGGGTGAATTCCCCTCTCCGGTAGGGTGCCGGGAAGAGCTTTAGATCCCTCCCGATCTAGGGATGGAGATGACGGCGGCTACAGACTCTTTCATGGAATTTTGATCGGGTGCTTAGGGTTTCTGTATTAGAGGCAACTTATAGGCGGAAGGAGAGGCCGAGGGGGTGCCTGGGGCGTCCATACCAGCCCCTGGCGTGAGCCAGTTGTAACATCCCAAAACATAAATCAAGGTTATTAAGATCCAAATCATCAAAATTGGGGTTAACAAAAACTTTTCCAAATTAATAAAATATGAAAGCATTCACGTGTATGTGTATTTAAAATAGGAGTTGTTTGAATTGCCATGGTTCTGTGATCCATTGATTATAAAATGATTCTTAGGTGAAATAAACATCATCTAAATCATTCCCAAACAAATCCCAAAGAAAAACAAATCAAAATGAATAAAATAACCAAATGGTCATTTGTGCCATTTTAATCAACATGCCTACTTTGGCTATTCCTAGTACTCAAAACCTAACAGAAACAGATGTGGATCTTTGCACTCCTTGCTAGTACACATAATGAGGTACCAAGGCCCACTTTGTGATCTGCCAAAAACATTGAAACACTAAATTTAGTTGACATTTGAAAATGAATCTATTTCATATGGGAAGATCCCACTATTAAAAAACCACTCAAACAAGCTCAAATTTCAAAACCCAAGCACCCACAGAGTCTTAAGCTTAGTACTAGCACACCCACCAAAAATCTTTTCAAAATTCAAAAAGAAAGTTCTTGCGGCCATTTCATCAAACACTTGGCAGGCAGGGTTTAAACTCAAAACATAGCTCACTATTTGCAAAAGGGTTTTGCACCCAATTTTCCTCCAAACACTCCCTCTGTCCCCAAATGATCTAACCATGCCATTTAAACCCTATCTCTTACCCCCTATTAGCAAGGCCAAGCCATGCCGAGCACCAACTCGCCGGCTAACCTTACCCTCACCGCAGCAAACCACCTCGCCCCTTATCGCCATGTCTACGAGCTAGCCAGTACCTCACCGCCACTCTGTGTCCCCTCCCCAAGCCGAGCCAGACCGTGGACCACCGAGGAACCACCGCGCACTGCATGTCTGCGCCATGTCGAGCACGCGCCAGAGCGCCACGCCCGACACGCGTGCACAAGCCGCCGCTCGACCACAGCCCGCGCCCACCGCTCTGCCATGACCCTAGGGACACGCCAACACGCCCATTCACCGTCCAACGACTCACAACCACCGCTCGCCATGGACACCGCCTTCTCTGCCGCTTAGAGCGCTAGCTCCGCTCGACCGCATACCACCGCCCCTAGTCCCGCATTCACTTCGTAGAGCACCGCTAGGAGACCAGCGACCGCCCCCTACCTCGAGCCATGCCGCTAGCATGCTGTGCAGCCCTCGCAGGAGCCGCTCGCCCATCCCTCTCGGTCGCGTCGTCGTCCTATAAATAGAGGCCTTCCCCAGCCATTTGTAGCACACCACTCACCTCCCCTCACGTCACTGACCATTCCCCACCTCTAGCCGGAGCAAGGCGAGCAACCGTTCGCCGGAATTGCATCGGAGCAGGCTGCCTCTAGAGGAGAAGGACACCGCTGATTGCGACCACCCCTGGAGCTGCCTCGACCATCCCTGAGCTCGCCGTCGACCACCAGTCCGTTTGCCCCCATCACCATCGTCATTGGAGCCCTGGTATGCCCCCTATGCACCCGCACCGAGCCGCTAGGGTTAGAGTTCGCCGATGACTAGTTCGTCGTCGACGACGATCCCCAGCCGTTGAAACCCGTTATAAGCCAACAACCATATCGCCCCGTACCGCTTCGCGCGTTATGAGCCGCTGACCGATGGACCCCTCCTGTCAGCTAAGCCCCGCGCCGCATAGTGTCACTGGGCCGGCCCATTAATTTTCCCGCACGACCTAGTTAGTTTGAATTAGGATTTTTCTTTTTAGTTTAAACCTACTTATGTTCCCTAGTTTAAAATTCAATTCAGAGAGATTTATAAATCCAAATGGAGTGATTCCAATTTTGTTAGAAAGCTACTGAAAAGATCTACCCAAGCCCGTTCGATTTAATTCAATTAGAGTTAAAGATCTCTCCTAGTAAAAATAACAAAACACAAGCATTTGCACCTTGCAACATTTTTATAAAATCAACCAAGATAGCTTTTGAGTTGATTCCAACTCTCAAAAATCACATTTCACCACACCTATCTGAATATGTAATAATATTAAGGTTTACATGCAGTGACTTTGGACTAGTACCAAGATAATGCTATATAGGCATTTCTAGTCACTTTAAATCAGTAAATAATGAACTTAAACCAAAGTAATTATGATCCAACCCTTAAATCACATTCCCACATGTTAGAATATGTGGTGAGGACATGTGTCCACATGATCCCATATTTTAAGTGGTGAATATTAAATCTTAGTTAATTTTCAATGAGTAGAAAATATTTTTCTAAAATAAAAGGGATGAAACTATTTAATAAGACTTGTGATGCTTGTGATGATAATAGATCATCAAATGTATGCCTTAGAGTGCTAATTAGACTAGTTAAGTATTGTTTGGTGAGTGGGTATACCGTATGTATTTATAGAAGATAGTACCGACCAAGCTTACGAGGAGGAGGAGTTCTACCAAGAGGAGGAAGACAACTTCAACCACTTCACCAACCAAGGCAAGCTACTATTAGCAATCTAGGATTAAACGGGATGGTTTAGCAAAGATGCTCTAGGAATGCTTTGGTTAAACTACTTTGACTATTCTTTACCCCAAGTACTAATTTCAAGCTTTACTTCCTTTACTTTACACAAAGTCCTTTACTTGTTTTGAAGGTAGCATAAAGAGTATAAAACTTGACCTATTTAGATAACCTTAGATGTCATTCTATGGCATGAGATTTATCCCATCTTTCCACCTTAGTGAACACTCTTAACTTAGTAGTTTAGAGTAGATAAAAACTTGAGTCACTTTAGATGGGAACACTTGGTGAAAATGAATTATGAAAACCTTGGAATGATGAGTCATTCTATTGAGATGTTTTGACATGTGTTGAGAAACACAAATGGTTTATGATGATGGAAATGTTGAGGCAGGGGCCTTAGCCCTTTTATAAAACTGATGGTTGGATTCGGATGCGATACCATTCCAAATTTTACCGTACAACCACAATACCTGAATTGGGTAAGGCTTAGCCAGAAGTTTATATGCATTAGTATTAGTTCCCTCGCGGGAGAGGTTTGAGCTGAAGCTACCTCTCAATGTTGTCCACCTATGCAGTGCCCAAGATGATAGATGGCCATGGTTGGGAGGCCATGCTCATAGGAGAGGTTCTTATACTAGGGTGTGTAAAGGAAACGTTATGTTTGATTATCTGCATACTAAGTATGATGATTCAGGGTTATCCCTGACAGATGTATCGAATCTTGTGGTGAAAGTGTACCACCTCTACAGAGTGTCAAACAATTCGAATAGCCGCGTCCGCGGTTATGGACAGTTGGAATGGCCATACTGTTTCGTTGTCAGATGTTTTCAAAACAACTTATGAAATGAATGATGAATCTTGACTTGACCACAACAGTGTTGTGTTTATGACAATAGCTTCGCACCTTAAGTGATTCTAGAACTTTATTTTATCTTTCTTTGCTTCAGAACTCAGCTTAGGTTTCAAACTTAACTTTATAGTTAAACATAGAGTTAGCACTTTAACTTAGCACTATACTACTTGTTAGTGGTAGTTTGCGAGTACTTAAAGAGTACTAATGGCTTTTGTCCCTAGCTATTCTCATGTCCAGACTATGAAGGAGACTACCAAGATGATGGCCAGCAGGACGGCTATGATAACTAGGACTATCTACCTTCGTCAGCATTGCCTGTGCCCCTGAAGATGGACCCCACCGCTATGCTTACCTTTTGTTCCGCTGCTTGTTGTATTAAGACTGGATCATGAGATCCTTATTTGTGTAAGACCTTATGTATGGCTTGTAATGGATGATGTACTGTGATATCCAATCCGTTATGTCTCGCAGAAATGGTAATCCTGGGATTGCGAGGTATGGCATAACGGGCATCTGGGATTAAAAATCCGAGTGTTGACAAGTTGGTATCAAAGCCATCCTGACCATAGGAGACCCTAGTTAGAATGGACGTCCGAACAACAACTTAATTTCCAAACCAAAGTGAGTATTTATGAAAAACTAATTCCTCTCTTATCCTTGGGAATTCATTCTTTCTCAAAAATTCATGGTCCTCAAAATTCTCACATTACTACTTAAAATTTTACACACTTGATCACTTCACAAATTTCCTCATCCTTAATTCTTGTAGATGGAGACTCAGTTCAGCAAGTTCTACCAATTGGGAAACAGAGGTCAACTGATCTTCGAGAGGGATCTGGATTCACTATCGGAGTTACTGGGACGCCCACATCCGGAGTTTCTTGGAGCTCAACTTCCAGGACCCCCAAGAGGAGATTTATAGTGGCTAGTCATCGCTGATCTTAGAGGAAGCATCGAAGCACCAACATCCGGGAGAATTGTAACATCCCAAAACTTCAATCCAAGTTTATCAAAGATCCAATCATCCAAAAATAGGGTTAACAAAAACTTTCCATTTTTAAAATGAAAGCATTCATATTATGTGCATTTAAATAGGAGTTGTTTGAATTGCCATGATTAAGTGATCCAATGCTTGTAAAATGTTTCTTAGGTGATTTAAACATCATCTACATCATTCCCAAACTTTTTCTAAAGAAAATCAAATCAAAAAGATTTAAAATGGAGAAATGGTCATTTTGCCAAAATTAACTCCCATGTCTACTTTGGCTATTCCTAGTACTCAAAAATTAACAGAAATAATTCTTGATCTTTGCACCCCTTGCTAGTACACATAATGAGGTACCAAGGCCCACCTTTTGATCTTCTAAAAACCTTCTGTAAACTATTTTAAATAACAGTTCAAAAATGAATCTTTATCATATGGGAAGATCCCACTTTTTCAAAAACCACTCAAACAAGCTCAACTTTCAAAACCCAAGCATCTGCAGACTCACCAGCACCAACTTAGCACACCCACCAAAAATCTTTTCAAAATACAAAACTTGAGTTCTTGCGGCCATTTCATCGAACAGGTGGCAGACACAAATCAAACAAAAACCAAACACTATTATGAGCAGTGATTGAAGCCTAACTTGTTCCCTCTATAGCTCACAACCATCTCAGTAGATTAGCTAGCAAGTTAAACCAAGCACTAGACTCACTGTAAGCTGGGCAATGACATCAATGGTGAACAACCGAAGCTCACCATGCCACCCCAGTGGAGATAGCAAGCTAGGAGGAGATATAGCCATGCCAACCTTGTCTAGGAGGCAGTCCACCGCCACTCCCTGTCCAGCGCCCGAACCTTGTCAACCCCTGGACCACACGCACGGACCGCGCCCAGCCTGCCAGCAACCATGCCGAGCATGCGCTATAGCGCCACCCTCGACCGACGCCCACAAACCGCGCGCCGCCCTTGCCGCTTGCATACATGATCGCCACCGACCCAAGAGACCGCCAGACATCCCGTCACGCCCCATGACGACTGCCACCGCTTGCCGTCAAGACGCCGCCGCAGCAGAGCATTGCGTGTTCTAGATCAAACCGCACCGCCCCACGTCTCGCCACCGTGTCGTTGAGCATCGCCAGGGAGCACCGCACCGCCCCCTACCGTCGCCCATGCCGATAGCCGTCTGTACCGTCGACCACGACGAGCTCACCGTGCGCCCCGTCGGTCCCCTCTCGCCACTATAAATAGAAGCCACCCCCAGCCGATTTGAGCACACCATCTCACTCACCACCTCTCACACTCACTCCCCACCGCCAGCCGGAGCCGCTCGAGCACCAGAGCGCCGGAATTGCAGCCGGAGCCGCCACCTCAGGAGGAGAAGGGCGCCGTTGATCCAGCCGCCCAGAGAAGCTGCTGCCGGTACTGGAGTTACGCCCGTTATTGTCGATTGCCGCCCTCGCCGACCTCGCTGAACTCCCGGTGAGCCCCAACGACCCCCATCGGCCGCGCTTAGGGTTCTCGCCGGCATTGCCCAACGCGTCGATGACCCTCACCGCTGGATTAGAACCAGATCGTACCTTGACCGTTCGCCCATACCGCTTCGCACTTCGTGCCATCGACGGTGGGGTCCTCGCTAAGTCAGCCGGGACGTCACGGAGCGCATGGGCTGGCCCATTTCGTTCTCAGCGCTGGAAATTCAAATTAGGATTTTTCTTTTTAGTAGAATATAGTTTCTGTCCTGTGTTTCAATAATCAATTCTGTGAGTTTGACAAATCCAAATTGCATGAAACTAATTTTGTCTGAAAGGTATTGAAATGCTCTATCCAATACTGTTGGATTTAATTCAATTAGATTTATAGATCTCTCCTAATAAAAATGAGAAGACAGAAGCTTTTACAACTTGCAACATTTTTATAAAATCAACCAAGTCAGCTTTTGAGTTGATTCCAACTCTCAAAAATCACATTTCATCATATCTATCGAAATATGTAATAATATTAAGGTTTACATGCAGTGACTTTGGACTAGTACCAAAATAATGCTATATAGGCATTTCTAGTCACTTTAAATCATTAAATAATAAACTTAAACTAAAGTAATATTGATCCAACCTTTAAATCTCATTCCCACCTGTGGAATATGTGGTGAGTACATGTGTCCACATGATCTCATATTTTGGTGGTGAATATTAAATTTTAGTTAACATTTCAATGAGTAGAAATTACTTTTCTAAAATAAAAAGATTAAAACTATTGAATTAAAACTCGTAATGTTTGTGATGATAATAGATCATCAATCGTGTGCTTTAGAATGCTACTTAGCCTAGTTAAGTATTGTTTGGTGATTGTGCACTCCCTATGTATTTCTAGACGATAGCACCGACCAAACTCTCGAGGAGGAGGAGTTCTACCAGGAAGAAGAAGAAGACAACTTCAACCACTTCACCAACCAAGGCGAGCCACTATTAGCAGGGCAAGCTAACCCTTGCAAACTTACCTTAGCAAGCTATGGTTAGCAAGCTAGAATAAACTAGATGGTTTAGCAAAGATGCCTTAAGCCTGCTTTAATCACACCCCTTTTCACTATTAATGCCCCAAGTCTCATGGACAAGTTTTACCCCACCTTAGATTATACAAAGTTCTCTATTTAAAATTGAAGGTAGCATAAAAAGTATGAAACTTGACCTACTTAGAAACCTTTAGATATCATTCTATGGCATGAGATTGGTCCCATCTTTCCACCTTAGTGAACACTCTTAACTTAGTAGTTTAGAGTAGATCAAAAACTTGAGTCACTTTAGATGGGAATACTTGGTGAAAATGAGTTATGAAAACCTTGGAATCATGAGTCATTATATTGAGATGTTTTGACATGTGTTACGAAACACAACTGGTTTATGATGTGGAAAATGATAAGGCATGAGCCTTAACCCCTTTTATAAAACTGATGGTTGGATTCGGATGCGATACCATTCCAAATTTTACCGTACAACCACATTACCTGAATTGGGTAAGGCTTAGCTGGAAATTTATATGCATTAGTATTAGTTCCCTCACGGGAGAGGTTTGAGTTGAGGCTACCTCTTAATGTTGTCCACCTATGCAGTGCCCAAGATGACTGATGGTCATGGTTGGGAGGCCATGCTCATAGGAGAGGTGCTTATACTAGGGTGTGTAAATGGAAGGTTATGTTTGATTATCTGCATACTAAGTATGATGATTCAGGGTTATCCCTGACAGATGTATTGAATCTTGTGGTGAAAGTGTACCACCTCTGCAGAGTGTCAAACTATTCGAATACCCGCGTCCGCGGTTATGGACAGTTGGAATGGCCATACTGTTTTC
Source organism: Avena insularis (assembly GCA_023614405.1). Taxonomy (NCBI): domain Eukaryota; kingdom Viridiplantae; phylum Streptophyta; class Magnoliopsida; order Poales; family Poaceae; genus Avena; species Avena insularis. The sequence goes on from CM042684.1 coordinate 110,624,528, forward strand.
GTTGTCAGATGTTTTCCAAATAACTTGAAATGAACGATGATCTTTGACTTGACCACAACAGGGTTGTGTTGATGATAATAGCTTCCCAACTTAAGTGACTCTAGAATTTTATTTTATCTTTCTTTGCTTCTGAACTTAGCTTAGGCTTCAAACTTAACTTGATAGTTAACGTAGATTCAGTATTTTAATTTAGGATATTACTACTTGTTAGTACTAGTTTGCGAGTACTTAAAGAGTACTCATGGCTTTTGTCCCTGGCTATTATCATGGCCAGACTATGAAGGAGATTATCAGGATGATGGTCAACAGGACGGCTATGATAACTAGGACTATCTGCCTTCGTCAGCATTGCATGTGCCCCTGAAGATGGACCCCACTGCTACGCTATCTTTTATTTCCGCTGTCTGTTGTATTAAGACTTGGATCATGAGATCCATATTTGTGTAAGACCTTATGTATGGTTTGTAATGGATGATGTACTATGATATCCAATCCGTTATGTCTCGCAAAAATGGTAATCCTGGGATTGCGAGGTATGGCATAACGGGCACCTGGGATTAAAAATCCGGGTGTTGACAAGAATCTAGTTCTCCGTGAGAGAGAACAACTGGCTAGATGGATTAGCTAGGGCAATGCATGAAGCTCTCGCACGTCTGTGTGCCCTAAGTGTCAACCAACTATAGGGAACCCGTTTTGTTCACTGTGGAATACATGACTTCATGGGAATGCCGATGGAGATGCCAAGACACCTAGAGTTGAGGCGTCAAGTGGAGAATCTTGACTTCTTACTGCACGACAGACAGCAGGAACTGGACAATGCCAGGGAGTTAGCCAACCAGAACCGTGCCACTGCCGACCAGAAGGCCCAGACATTCACACTGCTCGTCTAGGATCGCCAGTCTCTTTGCCGCCAGCGTGCAAAGAAGGATCGCACCATCGCCCTTCTTCGCAAGAAGGTGGCCAACCTCGAGAAGACCGTCAAGGAGCAGGAAGCTCAGCTTGCAGCAAAGGAGGAAGAAGAGGAGGGTGAAGACATCCAGGGAGACATGGATTCTTACCTCAGCAGTGATGATGACTTTCTGGAGGAGGATGTTGTGGTCTTCTACACTGACGATGAGGACTCCGACTTCATCAATGATGAGTAAATGGACTAGAGCACTGTCGTAGCATGAGATGTATCGGTCCTACTGTATCATAGCTTACAGAATGGTTCTTCAAACCATCTATTTTCTTTTGATTGTTGTGGTGTGTGTTGTATCGTGTGCTTGTTTGCATGAATGAAATGGAGTTAGTTGAAAAACCTGAGTCTAACTCAAAGTTTTAGATTTGAAACCAAAACCATGAACCTTAGAATTTCCCTCTTACCCCTTTATCTACCTCAATCTTCAGATGACTCGTGGAAACCAAGGAGGGGGCAGCTCGTCGCAAGACCCAATGCTGCAGATCTTGCAGAATCTCATCGCAGACCGTGAAGCAAGTAGGGCAGAGCGTCAAGCCAACTTATCAACGCTGCAACAGATCGCCCAGATGGCTCTCAACAACCAAGGGCATGGAAATCAGGATCACCATGGATCTAAAATCAAAAACTTTCAGAATACCAATCCCCTAATCTTCAACCAATCTAAAAACCCACTGGATGCTTATGACTGGTTACACACAATGGAAGACAACTTAGAAGTTGTAGGAGTTGATGAAAACGAGAAAGTTATCTTCACCACCCACTATCTAGCGGGAGATGCAAGAGCTTGGTGGACTAGTATCCGCAATATGAACCATGGTCAAGTGATGACATGGGAAGCTTTCAAAACAAAGTTCAGCCGCACCCACGTGCCGCAAGGTCTAGTCACCAGACTAAGAGATGAGTTTTGCAACTTGAAGCAGGGAAGAATGACTGTGGTGGAGTACCGTGACATATTCCTATCACTTGCCAGATATGCCCCTGATGAGATCAACACAGAGGTGAAGAAGAAGGAGAGATTCCTGAATGGACTGCATGATGAGATGCAGACTGTCCTCATCAACATACGTTTCGAGGATCTCGAAGAGTTAGTCGACTCTACCATCTAGATGGAAGGGAAGATTAACCAGGCAAACAACAACCGCAAGCGGCGTATGATGCAACAATCTGGATCCAGCAGTCACCAGAAGTACCGTCCCAACCCCTCACCAGGATATGCACCAAGGAACAACTGACCCCCAATGTCTCGCCCAAGCTACCCCAACCGTAGCGGAGGCCATGTGAAGTCCGGAGGAAACAACAACAACTCCGGCAATGCCAACAATTTCCACCGTGCACCTCGCAAGAACAACAACAACAACACTACACCTAGAACTGGTAGCAATGTTGTGCCTGTCGCATCAAAGGAAAGTCCCAGATCACTTGTTTCGAGTGTGGAGTGAAGGGTCACTACTCCAATGAGTGTCCCAAGAAGACTGCCGCCACTACTAATGTGAATGCCCCAGCTCAACAGCAGCATCGTGTTCAACCAGGGAGAAGGTTTGCCCCAGGGAACCCTCACAACTACAATGGTCGTCTCTTCCACATGAACACAGAAGAAGCCCAGGAAGCGCCAGATGTAGTGTTGGGTATGTTTTCTGTCAACTCAGTTTTAGCAAGAGTATTGTTTGATTCGGGAGCATCGCATTCATTTGTCACCGAAGAATTTGCATGCACTAGTAAGATTCACCCAACCAACCTAAAGCATGTCATGATAGTTCAAATCCCTGGTTCCACAACCAAAGCTAGAAAAATTTGCAAAGTTATACCTATAGTACTTGGAACCAAAGGATTGGAAGTAGTACTAGGTATGGACTGGATGTCAAGGCATAAAGGACCGATAGACTATGCTAAGAAAGCCATCACCATGACCAGTAGTTCTGTAGTAACAGTAGAGCATATATCTGAAACCTTACCCCACCAATTCAAGTGTAACAAGAGTCTAGCCCTACCCACATTGGACCAAGTCAGAGTAGTCTGTGCATACCCCGACGTACTCCCAGATGAATTGCCAAGTATGCCCCTGGATAGGTATATTGAGTTCATTATCGAACTAATCCCCGGAACCGGACCCATAGCCCAGAGACCCTATAGCATGAACCCCTCAGAGTTAGTGGAACTGAAGAAGCAGTTGGATGCTATGTTAGAAAAGGGCTTGATTCAACCAAGCGCTTCGCCATGGAGATCACCAGTGTTATTCGTCGACAAGAAAGATGGAGGAAATCGTTTGTGCACAGATTACAGAAAGTTGAATGACATCACCATCAAGAATAAGTACCCCTTGCCAAAGATAGAGGATCTATTTGATCAGTTGACTGGAGCCCAGGTATTCTCAAAGATTGATCTTAGGACTGTTATCACCAACTTAAGATTTGTGCAACGGATATTCCAAAGACCGCCTTCACTACTCACTATGGTTTATACGAGTATACGGTTATGTCTTTTGGATTAACCAATGCTGCTGCTTATTTCATGAATCTCATGAATAAGATCTTTATGAATTTCCTAGATAGGTTTGTAGTTGTGTTTACCGACGATATCCTTATCTACTCCAAGTCAGAAGAAGAGCATGAGCAACATCTGCGAATCATCCTAGAAACTCTGAGAGAGCATCAGTTATATGCCAAGTTCAGCAAGTGTGAGTTTTGGCTCAAAGAAGTAGGATACCTAGGACATATTGTGTCTGCCGGAGGAGTCTCTGTTGATCCCGCCAAGATCAGAGATGTCGAAGCATGGGAAGCCCCAACCACTCAAACCCAAGTCCGTGCATTTCTCGGATTAGCGGGATACTACCACAAGTTAGTCGAAGGATTCTCGAGCATCGCCAGACCCATGACCCAATTGTTGAAGAAGGACAAGAAGTTTGAATGGACTGACAAATATGAAGCCAGTTTTCAGGAGCTGAAGAAGAGATTGATATCAGCCCCTATATTGATCATGCCAGACATCAAGAAGCCGTTTGATGTATATTGTGATGCATCCAAGATTGGTCTTGGACGTGTATTGATGCAAGAAGGCAAAGTCGTCGCGTATCTGTCTCAACAACTGAAGCAGCATGAGCAGAACTATCCGACCCAGGATCTTGAATTTGCAGCCGTAGTGCTGGCATTGAAGACATGGCGTCATTATCTGATGGGTAATCGCTGTGAGATTTACTCAGATCAAAAGAGCTTGAAGTATATTTTCACTCAGAAGGATCTGAATATGAGGCAAAGGAGATGGATAGAGTTAATCAAGGATTATGACCTTGACATTCACTATCACCCCAGCAAAGCCAATATGGTAGCGGATGCTCTTAGCAGATTGCCGTGTAGGCTAAACACCATGATCAAGGAGAAGCAACCAAGTTTGTATGAGGAGTTGAAGCAGTTCAGGACTGAGTTAGTTAGCAAAGTATTCATAGCTAGTATTGAACTTCATGCCACTTTGATTAGCCAAATCAAGGAAGCCCAGAAGGGGAATGAAAGTATCGACGGAATCAAACGTCCTATTGGTACAGGAAAAGTACCTGGATTCACTAAATACGAAGAAGGAGTACTGTGGTACAAAGGACGTATCTGTGTGCCAGCAGATTCAAAGCTAAAGCAAATTATCATGAAGGAAGCTCAGGATACTCTTTATTCCATCCACCCCAGAGGAACGAAGATGTATCAAGATTTGAAAGAGAAATTTTGGTGGCACAAGATGAAGAGGGAAATTGGAAGCTACATCGCCAAGTGTGACATCTGTCAAAGAGTCAAAGTAGAGCACTAGAGACCCGCATGACTGTTGCAACCATTGCAGATTCTAGAATGGAAATGGGATTCCGTCGGAATGGACTTTATCACCGGTTTGCCTACTTCTAGTAGGGGAAATGACTGAATCTGGGTCATAGTTGGTAGACTGTCCAAGGTAGCTCACTTCATACCTGTCAAGACTATCTAACAGAGTGCGAAGCTAGCAGAGCTGTACATTGCTAGTATTGTTAGTTTGCATGGAACCCCCAAGACCATAGTATCAGATCGAGGAACCCAATTTACCTCAAGATTTTGGCAGAAAGTCCAAGAAGGATTAGGAACCAAGTTGAATTTCTGCACCGCTTATCACCCGCAAACCGATGGACAGACTGAGAGAGTTAACCAGATCCTAGAGGATATGTTAAGAGCTTGTGTGTTGGAATACGAATCAAAATGGGAAGACTGTCTGCCTTTCGCAAAATTCTCATATAACAACAGTTATCAAGCTAGTTTGCAGATGGCACCATTTGAGTTCCTATATGGCAGAAAGTGCCGTACCCCTTTGAATTGGTCACAAGTAGGAGAGAGTCAGATCTTTGGACCCGACATTCTCCGAGAAGTCGAAGAGAAAGTTCACAAAGTCCGTGAGCACCTCAAGACCGCCCAATCCAGACAAAAGAGTTATGCTTACAAGACACGAAGAGACCTGACTTTCAATGTCGGATATTTTGTATATCTCAAGGTTTCACCATTGAAGGGGACTCAACGCTTTAGTCTGAAAGGAAAGTTAGCCCCCAAATATATCGGTCCCTTCAAGATTCTGAACCGTCGAGGAGAAGTATGGTATCAACTGGAACTACCGGAAGAGATGTCAGCCATCCACAATGTGTTCCATATCTCGTTACTTCGCAAATGCCTGGAAGTGCCGGAGAAGACTGAAGTTTTCAAGAACATCGATCACAGAGCTGTGGAGATCAACAATGACCTGACCTATCATGAAGTGCCCATCCGTATCTTAGAAGAAGCTTACAGAACCACCAGGACCAGGAGTATCAAGTTTCTCAAGATTCAGTGGAGCAACCATACCGAGGAGGAAGCCACTTGGGAGCGCGAAGATTACATTAGGACAGAGTTCCCAAATCTCTTTAGTTCCTAGTTTTCTTTGTAAATCTCGGGACAAGATTTTGTTTAAGGGGGAAAGGTTTGTAACATCCCAAAACTTTAATCCAAAGTTATTAAGATCCAAATCATCAAAATTAGGGTTAACAAAAACTTTTCCAATTAAAAAAATATGAAAGCATTCATGTGTATGTGCATTTAAAATAGGAGTTATTTGAATTGCCATGGTTCTGTGATCCATTGATTGTAAAATGAATCTTAGGTGAAATAAACATCATCTAAATCATTCCCAAACAAATCCCAAAGAAAAACAAATCAAAATGAATAAAATAACCAAATGGTCATTTGTGCCATTTTAATCAACATGCCTACTTTGGCTATTCCTAGTACTCAAAACCTAACAGAAATAAATGTGGATCTTTGCACCCCTTGCTAGTACACATAATGAGGTACCAAGGCCCACTTTGTGATCTGCCAAAAACATTCAAACACTAAATTTAATTGACATTTGAAAATGGAATCTATTTCATATGGGAAGATCCCACTATTTCAAAAACCACTCAAACAAGCTCAAATTTCAAAACCCAAGCACCCACAGAGTCTCAAGCTTAGTACTAGCACACCCACCAAAAATCTTTTCAAAATTCAAAAAGAAAGTTTTTGCGGCCATTTCATCAAACACTTGGCAGGCAGGGTTTAAACTCTAAACATAGCTCACTATTTGCAACAGGGTTTTGCACCCAATTTTCCTCCAAACACTCCCTCTGTCCCCAAATGTTCTAACCATGCCATTTAAACCCCATCTCCTACCCCCTGGTGGGAAGGCCAAGCCATGCCGAGCACCAACTCGCCGGCCAACCTTGCCCTCACCGCAGCAGACCACCTCGCCCCCTCTCGCCATGTCTACGAGCTAGCCAGTACCTCACCGCCACTCTGTGTCCCCTCCCCGAGCCTAGCTAGACCATGGACCACCGAGGAACCGCCGCGCACTGCCTGTCTGCGCCATGCCGAGCACGCGCCAGAGCGCCACGCCCGACACGTGTGCACAAGCCGCCGCTCGACCACAGCCCGTGCCCACCGCTCCGCCATGACCCTAGGACACGCCAAACACGCCCATTCGCCGTCCAACGCCTCACAGCCACCACTCGCCGTGGAAACCACCGTCTTTGGCGCTCAGAGCGCCAGCTCCGCCCGACCGCATACCACCGCCCCTAGTCCTGCATTCACTTTGTAGAGCACCGCCAGGAGACCAGCGACCGCCCCCTACCTCGAGCCACACCGCTAGCATGTTGTGCAGCCCTCGTCGGAGCCGCTCGCCCATCCCTCTCGGTCGCGTCGTCGTCCTATAAATAGAGGCCTTCCCCAGCCATTTGCAGCACACCACTCACCTCCCCTCACCTCACTGACCATTCCCCACCTCTAGCCAGAGCAAGGCGAGCAGCCGTTCGCCGGAATTGCACCGGAGCAGGCCGCCTCTGGAGGAGAAGGGCGCCACTGATTGCCACCACCCCTGGAGCTTCCTCGACCATCCTTGAGCTCGCCGTCGACCCCCAGTCCGTTTGCCCCCATCACCGTCATCACTGGAGCCCTGGTACACCCCCTATGCACCCTCACCGAGCCGCTAGGGTTAGAGTTCGCCAGCGACCAGTTTGTCGTCGACGACGATCCCTAGCCATTGATCCCCGTTCTAATCCAACAACCCATATCACCCCGTATCGCTTCGCGCGTTGTGAGCCGCTGACCGGTGGACCCCTCCTGTCAGCTGAGGCCCGTGCCGCGTAGTGTCACTGGGCCGGCCCATTAGCTTTCCCGCGCGAGCCAGTTAGTTTGAATTAGGATTTTACTTTTTATTTTAAACCTAGTTCTGTTCCCTAGTTTGAAATTCAATTCAGAGAGATTTATAAATCCAAATGGAGTGATTCCAATTTTTTTAGAAAGCTACTAAAAAGATATACCCAAGCCCGTTGGATTTAATTCAATTAGAGTTAAAGATCTCTCCTAGTAAAAATAACAAAACAGAACCATTTGCACCTTGCAGCATTTTTATAAAATCAACCAAGACAGCTTTTGAGTTGATTCCAACTCTCAAAAATCATATTTCACCATACCTATCTGAATATGTAATAATATTAAGGTTTACATGCAGTGACTTTGGACTAGTACCAAAATAATGCTATATAGGCATTTCTAGTCACTTTAAATCATTAAATAATGAACTTAAACCAAAGTAATTATGATCCAACCCTTAAATCACATTCCCACATGTTAGAATATGTGGTGAGGACATGTGTCCACATGATCCCATATTTTATGTGGTGAATATTAAATCTTCGTTAATTTTCAATGAGTAGAAATTACTTTTCTAAAATAAAAGGGATGAAACTATTTAATAAGACTTGTGATGCTTGTGATGATAATAGATCATCAAATGTATGCCTTAGAGTGCTAATTAGACTAGTTAAGTATTGTTTGGTGATTGGGTATACCGTATGTATTTATAGAAGATAGTACCGACCAAGCTTACGAGGAGGAGTTCTACCAAGAGGAGGAAGACAACTTCAACCACTGCACCAACCAAGGCAAGCTACTATTAGCAAGCTAGGATTAAACTGGATGGTTTAGCAAAGATGCTCTAGGCATGCTTTGGTTAAACTACTTTGACTATTCTTTACCCCAAGTACTAATTTCAAGCTTTACTTCCTTTACTTTACACAAAGTCCTTTACTTGTTTTGAAGGTAGCATAAAGAGTATAAAACTTGACCTATTTAGATAACCTTAGATGTCATCCTATGGCATGAGATTGATCCCATCTTTCCACCTTAGTGAACACTCTTAACTTAGTAGTTTAGAGTACATAAAAACTTGAGTCACTTTAGATGGGAACACTTGGTGAAAATGAATTATGAAAACCTTGGAATGATGAGTCATTCTATTGAGATGTTTTAACATGTGTTGAGAAACACAAATGGTTTATGATGATGAAAATGTTGAGGCAGGAGCCTTAGCCCTTTTATAAAACTGATGGTTGGATTCGGATGCGATACCATTCCAAATTTTACCGTACAACCACAATACCTGAATTGGGTAAGGCTTAGCCAGAAGTTTATATGCATTAGTATTAGTTCCCTCACGGGAGAGGTTTGAGCTGAGGCTACCTCTCAATGTTGTCCACCTATGCAGTGCCCAAGATGATAGATGGTCATGGTTGGGAGGCCATGCTCATAGGAGAGGTGCTTATACTAGGGTGTGTAAAGGAAAGGTTATGTTTGATTATCTGCATACTAATTATGATGATTCAGGGTTATATCCTTGACAGATGTATCGAAACTTGTGGTGAAAGTGTACCACCTCTGCAGAGTGTCAAACTATTCGAATAGCCGCATCTGCGGTTATGGACAGTTGGAATGGCCATACTGTTTCGTCGTCAGATGTTTTCAAAACAACTTATGAAATGAATGATGAATCTTGACTTGACCACAACAGGGTTGTGTTTATGACAATAGCTTCCCACCTTAAGTGATTCTAGAACTTTATTTTATCTTTATTTGCTTCAGAACTCAGCTTAGGTTTTCAAACTTAACTTTATAGTTAAACATAGAGTTAGCACTTTAACTTAGCACTATACTACTTGTTAGTGGTAGTTTGCAAGTACTTAAAGAGTACTCATGGCTTTTGTCCCTGGCTATTATCATGGCCAGACTATGAAGGAGACTATCAAGATGATGGCCAGCAGGACGGCTATGATAACTAGGACTATCTGCCTTCATCAGCATTGCCCCTGCCCCTGAAGATGGACCCCACCGCTATGCTTACCTTTTGTTCTGCTGCTTGTTGTATTAAGACTGGATCATGAGATCCTTATTTGTGTAAGACCTTAGGTATGGCTTGTAATGGATGATGTACTGTGATATCCAATCCGTTATGTCTCGCAAAAATGGTAATCCTGGAATTGCGAGGTATGGCATAACGGGCATCTGGGATTAAAAATCTGGGTGTTGACACCAGGCCTAGCCACGCGGCCAGGTGGTGTGGCCGGGCCACAGCCCCTCTCCGTCTCGTATTCTGGCTCCGGGTGTCCCTCGGTGAAAAACTGACTTTGGCTTTTATCCCGTCCAATTCCGAGAATATTCATTTTCTGACTTGCCTGGAACCAAAAACAGCAGAAAATAGGCAGCTGGCACTGTGGCTCTTGTTAATAGGTTAGTCCAAGAAATCATATCAAAAGTACTCCAAAGTGTGGACAAAACACAAGAAAGTAGATAAAACCAAGCATGGAACATCAAAAATTATGGATACGTTAGCAACGTATCACCTCTTGATATATTGGTTGTTGATATATTGCTTGATGCCCAAGTTGAGTTGCGGGCATATCTTTTCAAACTCCGCCACCTTTCTTTGATTCCATCTATAAATTCCACCATCCTAATTATATATGAGCCATTGCATTTATATTGGTATTTAAATCTAGCTCATATATGTTGGGGTGGATCCACTTCAATTGCTAAATGTTTCCATATGTGATATATGTTGTTTTCACAATATTAAATATGTGGAACCTCACGGGCACCTTTGTATGCTATGTGATTAGAATATCTTCTCTATCCTCCAAATGGTTTGTCGTTGAATATGTGAGCATGTTTGAATATATATGTGGCTATATATTTATTTGGTGGGATACACACATTAGTTTAGCCAATTTATCTTCAAGAATGTTTGGATCCACCTATTCCATGTGGGAACCAAGCTCACCTTTATTTGGTATGGCCCTCCTTCAATTTTTTGGATGCATGCTAAAATAAATAACCATGTTACATTATAGCTATTTTCACAACTAGTGGGGTATTTATGAAGCATGCATGGGCCATGCAAGCTTGCACCATTTCATGGTCTTTGTGTTCTTTGGAATTTATAAGAAAGGCTTGCTTTGTTTGATGTAAGCAAGGGAGAACTCAAACCAAGCCAATCTAAATATGCCATGAGCTTATTCTCCCTCCAATTCTTGATCTTTGAAAATTGTTTTGATTTCCATCTTCCTCTTATGAGTGTTTCATACATTTTGTTTTTACAAAATGCGACAAGTAATAATATAACATATCAATCTATACTCTTCTTTTCTTTTTGTCTTGTGTGGTTATATTCAATTTTTGTGTCCATGATGGATCATATTTGTCCATGAGACATTATAGTTGTTTTCACAACTAGAATGGATGCACTTGTGATACATGCATGAGCATGCAATATTATCACATATCCTCTCTCTTTGGTTCTTTTGAGATCTAATTCGTTTTGTATAGTTTGAACTCAAAGCATATGTGGAAAGATAAAAAGAACAAAGAAAGCCTATCCTACATCTCCACTTCCTACACCCCCCTCGAATACAACCCTAGATAAACCTACCTGGCCCTGCTTGCCCTCTCTTTAGTGCAGCCCAATCAGCAGCGGCTCCAATTCAGCATCTGCGCCTAGCCCGGCCACCCTGCCTTCTTTCCTAGGACGAGTTCGAATGCTCAACCTGAATCAGCCTTGTATGTCCTTCTCTTAACCAAACCCTTGTTGGCCTGGTGCAACCCCTGGCCTCTCTTCCTTGGTCCGGCTCGACCGAGCACAACCGTTGTTTCTCGTCCCCTTGCTCACGTGCTCTCGGCTCTCTAGCGACGACCAGGTACCCACAGCGCGCCTTCTCCTCTCTAATCCTCTCTCGCTGGCATAAAGAAACATACCAGCTGTCCAACCACCCCCCCAACCCTAGACCTCATCCAGATCGAGATCGCCTTCCTCCTTTTTTTCTCCAGCAAGCTAGCCACCAATCCCTAGCTTGGCCTTCTAGCTTGTCGTCGCCACCAATCACGGTACCAACCGGAGCTATGGCGAGGAGAAGACCACAGCCTCAACGATGCGATGTAGGGCTAGGAGAAGCAGTACAAAGGAGAGCCGCACGTGCCTCATCGTTGCCGCCTGGTACCTGTAAGCGCTCGCTGATGTTGCCCTGATCACCGCGCGGCCAAATGAGGCGTCTCCATCACCACCAAATGCCTCCGGCCGAGCGATCCTTCCCCAGCCCCATCTAGGTGAGCTTCGCCTCCCTCTCTTCCCTTGTCTAACCTTCTCCCATTCGCCATCCGCACCCTCACGCGTGCACCGCACGCGCACTCTTGCGCAAAACGCAGGCTGCAACAGCGGCACAACACCACCGCTGCCTCTGTTAACCGCCATTTCTGAACGCTTCCGTTGATCTCCGGAACCTCCCATCACACGTACAAAGAGTAGGCACATCCAGATACTTGTAGGATCAAGCGGCGCTCAAAACGATGTTCTCAAGAGCTCGGAATTATCCGCGGAAGTTAGAAAAAAATGCTACATCTCGCTGTCACGTCTCCGATAGTTTCCATCACTTTGGACCCTCTTTCCCCCGGTGATCTCGGCAAGATTTCTGATCGTTCTAGTTCGTCTCAGGGGCGGTTCGTTGCTGCTATTCTTTCTCGGTATATCCACCTCTGCGTAGGTCCAAACATCCTGCAAAGATCAGCTCGAGCTAGCTGGTTTCTGGAATATATTTGAGTTCGTTAGTATCCAACTGTCGTGTTCTTGTTGATTTTGTAAAACCTGCCTGCCGTTTTCGAAACCACAACCTGCAGCCCTCATCTCTGCCACATGTCGCCGCCTCTCTGGCCGCACGCGAGGTGGTCCTACAAAGCCATGTCCCTACCTTGTCAGTGACTGTGGCTAGATCAACCCCAAGTAACAAAAGTATTCCAGGAGTTTTCTAAATAATAAAAATTCAGAAAATGAGTTTAATCTTGATAAATTCATATGTTTTTAAATAATTTGAATTTCACAAAATTTCCAAAAAGAAAGTGATTAAAATTTAAATATGAATGCAAATGCAAATTCAAATTTGACCAGAGTCAACCCTAACTAGTCAAACTTTTGACCCAATTTTAATTCCTTTGCAATTAAATAATGTTATAATTCATAAATTCAAATTTTACATATGATATATGTTTTCTGATCAGAAAAATGTCAGGAATTCAAATATGCCATTGAAAATAATTTTTGAGCAACTTTTAATTTTTGGAATTATTTAAATACCAATAAATGCCTTTTCTTTATAAATCCATAACTTTAATTCCGTAAATCCAAATTCGACAAATAATTTGTCTAAATCAATCCGCGCGACGAGTCTGTTCTGATTATGCACTCCATCATATAAATTTAAGCATGTATCATATAAATATTAAATAATCAGAACTATTTATGTATGCCTAGATAAACTAATAAAGTGATTTATAATTGTTTCCACACCTAAGCCATGCCATGTTATGTTATACCATGCAATTGTGCATCATAACATCATGGCATACCTTGTTTGCTTGTTGCATATGCTTTATATTATTGTGCAATGTATTTATTTTGGCCCTTGTGTGTTTGGTTTTAATCCGGATAGACGTTGAGCAAGGAGAATTCTAGGAGCCTTAGAAGTATTACTCGGATCCTCATTCCGCAACTGAACTGCCAGGCAAGCAATTCCCCATGCTTGCATACATATAGTACCTATGCTTCTATCTTAATCTTGCATCAGAGTCATGATTGTATTAAAATTTAATCCCAAGTATTGCATGGCCTTTACTTTAAACCCCACCGAAACTTGTATCCTCAATCCCATGAGCCATTACTACAGGAGTTTTCTGAGCCATGCGAGTCGTAGAATTGCATGTGTAGGATTTGTGCGAGTCTTAGAATAACGAGATACGTAGACAACTTAATTTGAGTAGTAATGGGATAACTAATGAAAGAGACACCAGTGAGCATTATCTGCTATTTGGTTCTTTAAGCACACTTGTGTCCCATAGGACCCCGAGTACTTGATTCTTGTTCCTTGACTATCATACTATCCGCATGTGGGACCATGAATCCCCTTCTCCCGAGCTTGATTCACACTTTATTTCTTAGGGCCAACAAAGTAGTTTGGGGCTTTATTACTATCATGTACTTATGCCATGCTTTACTGCTTTATTTACCATTGTGCATGGAGCATCTATCCTATTTAGGACTTGTGACACGTTTCCGCTGTATCCACAAGCCCAGTCACACTCTAAGGTTCCTAGTCGTTTAGAGCCGTCAACAGAAACCCTGGGTCCGTCTCGAAGCCGGCCAACTTAGTTGCGGGTAGCTTTGTGGGGGTGGTCCCTTGAAATGATTTATGAATCTTGTGAGTGCTTTGTCGTGAGGCCTCATTGCGTTTTATTTGGTTCTTTCCGAGGTTGATCGTGTGTGTGTTGCTATTTGTACACCCCTATAGGGTAAATCTTTCTGAAAGCCATGTCCGCGGTTATGGATGACTTCGAGCATAGTTTCTCGATCATAGACAAGCATAACTAAAGTGGCGTCTTTAAATTGACTAAGACATGACTAGTAAATAGTGCAACACCCATGGAATGGTTAATAAAATTGCCAATGGATGGGATGTTCTTCTGCCTTCTCGTTGGTAATCGAGAAGGAGGGAGAGTGATGTTTATTTATGTTGATTATATAACTGTTGTTATTAATTAACGAGTGCCCCTCCATCTCTGGTAGTGCGTGTAACACCCCGTCCACTCCTGGGCCCGAGAGGTGTCACTCCTGGTAGCTTAATAGGATATCTAGACTGGCCTCACAGACCAACACTAGTCTTTTTTGCGCACTTTTTCCTCACTCGTGCGCACCCGGTACCCACTTCCCGATCGGTCACCCATCCTAGAATTTCTCTAGGCCAAGCATGCTTAACCTTAGAGTTCTTTTCGGATGAGCTTCCGGAAAAGAAGTTGCAACTTGTTTGTATGAGTATTATATCAATCCTATTAAGCCATGTGCCTGGTCTCACATACACCCACCCTTTAGAAGATCGATGCCCTCATCGATCAAGCACACCTAACCTCCATTTTTTCCACCATCCATATATATCCGAGCTTAATATTATTCCTTGTTGGCTTTTAATTCTAGCTCATGTATTTTGGATGGATCCAATTCTACTCTGCGTGCTTCCATACATGGTTCATATTGTTTTCACAATATCTACTATGGGAGCCCTCCATCTCCTTTTTCCTCTAGTTTGATTTTGGTGAGCTTGTTTGAATTTGAATAAGGTAAGCAAGAGTTTTGAATGTAAACCAATCTATGGAAAGTAAACCTAGCTAAATCTTCTCATACCTTAGTGCCATATCTTCCTCTAGAATCATGCATGAAATGTGCTTGATGTTGATCCTCCTATGCAACAAGTATCTTGGTCAATTGTTTTTATCTATCTAACTCGTATATTTTTTTCTCTCAAATCTAACTAGAGCTAAGATCTAAACCTCTCTTTTTGTCCATATAATCAATCCTAGCTAGCTAGATATATATATATTGCCCTAATTCCAACCCATGTGTTTACTCATACACATATACACGCACTCTACAACAAAACCCTACCCATGAGTGTGAATACAAACACACACGCACATCCACACTAGCTAATCCTACTCGTGTATGTGATACACACATACACCTGTCTACACGTACACACTAAAACCATGCCATCTAGAACATCCGTGGTCATGCATCGATCCACCAAGCCAGCTAACATGTTTGTGTCTGAATCTAAACACCCTTGGCAGCTGAACCTTATGATTCGATCAAAACAGCAAGGCCAGCTTCCCATGTGCCTTGCTTCTCTTCTCGACACAAAAATGAGGACACGCTGAGCGCGTGACGCCGATATCTCCAGCCACACTCGCCTCCTTTCCACAAAAAGAAGCAGAGGCCGAGCATCCCCAACCACTCCCCATCTCGATCTACTCCCTCTGTTCCTATCCCGTTCACCACGCCAACGACATGGCCGCCGCCGTAGTGCGCACCCTCCTACCGACGTCCTCAGTCACCGTTCGGCACCGAGCAGTAGCGGAGCAACGTCTCCGTCCTCGTCCGCATCGAATCAGCCGTCAAGGAGGAGTCGAACCTGCCTAGAGCATCCCCTCCCCATCGTCGGCGATGTACGTGCGGCGCCGCCCGACATGGCCACCGCGCACCTCTTCGGCCGCCTTCGCGTCATCCAAGCTCTTCATCGAGCCCCCGGTGAGCATCCACGCGCCCAGGTTCCCTCCCTCATCCTTGCTTGCTCTACCCGTCCGAAGCGTCACTGTCGCTGCACCGCACGCGCGTTGCGCTCTACGCGCAACAGCAGCAACAGCAGCTCCGCAGCACCAGCTCGCGCGCCCCTGTCCCCGACGTTTTTGCTGGTGATCTAGACCTCCTCCGGCAGAATTGCCAACATGGAAGTTTCTCTCAGTACATCGGGCTACATCTAGAAGAAAACCGCGCTTCAAACGGATTCCTCGATCACCCGCAATCTTCTCGCGAAGTACTCTGAAAATCTATGTTGACTGCTCCTCCGTTCTGCAGTTTTCGAATCCGACGCCACACCTCTGTTCATCCCAAGTTTCTGAGTGTTCCATTCAACCTTAGGAGATTTTCCAAAGATCAAAGTTCTACTACTATGTACCCTTGTAATCTCGGAGAAAACGGCGATCAAATCGGAGCAGTAACGCTCTCGCAATCTTTCTCCAAAGTCGGGTCGATCTCGCAATTTTTCTCCGTTAGAAAATGCAGTCCCGCGCATTCGATCATGCCCCTATTCCGGGCGACCTACCGATGTCCACATATGGTCTCCGGCATTATTCTCCGCGTATATCTATTCTCCTTTGTCCCATCTTGGCATACCCGCAAACATCACATCATCCGAGCAACGATGAGCTCGCAATCATCCGGTGAATTCTTCTCGATATCACCGTCAGTCGAGTACGTGTGAAACAGTCTGTTCTCGTTCATGTTCCCGAATTCTTTTCCATCCATCTCAGCTGTTCTACGGCAAACCTTTTGATTCTACAATATTCTCCTAGGTACTAGCTTCTTACAGAAACATACTTCTCGCGAAACGGAGGACGGAGCCGATCGTCCTCATCAATCGAAGATGACTCTAGATCTCTGAAACAAGTCGTCTATCTTCAGTTAAAAAGACACAGTTTCTTCAGATTGCAGCATCCTGCCCAGTCAACCGCCCCGGTCCCAGTTGTCATTCTCTATAACTAATCCCTTCCGAGTACAAGAAGTCCAGAATCTTTTGTTAATAAAATAAATCCAGAAAATGCATATATGTTTTTAATATTCAGAAATTGATATCTTTATTTTGGTAATTTCAAATAATACAAATGATATATGTTTTTGAATAAGAAAAATGTGAGGAATTCAAATCTGCCATCCAAATTAATGTTTGACTAATTTAAATTTCGAAATTATTTAATTGCAATAAAAATGTCTTTTCTCAATTAATTAATAACTTTAATTCTATAACTCCAAATTTGACCAATAATATATCTAAATCGATCAGCGCGACGAGCCCGTTCTATTTATGCATTCCATGTTCTGATTTGCAGCATGCATCATATAAATATTAAGTGGACAGCAAGTGTTATGGGAGCAAAACATGACTAAAAATTTAATAAAATGCTTAATTCTTGTACCCCACACCTCACCCATGCCATGCAATGTTATGCCATGTAATTTGTGCATCATTCATCGTGGCTTGTTTGCTTGACGTATTTTATTCATATGCTTGTGCACTTTATTTATGTTGGCCCTTGTTTGTTTGGTTCTTCTTTCGAATAGACGCCGAGCAGGGAAATTATCAAGAATCCCAGCAGTACTACCCAGATCCATCCCTCGCTTCAACTGAGCTGCCAGGCAAGCACTACCACATGCTTGCATACATATAGTATCTATTGCATCTATCTTATTCTTGCATCATTGAGTCGCGATTGCATTAAATTGAATCCCAAATACTGCATATCCTTTACTTTAAACCCCACCGAGCTTGTTCCTCCATCCCATGAGCCCTTACTACAGGAGTTGTTTGAGCCATGCGAGTCGTAGAACAGCATGTGTAGGGTATGTGAGTGTCTGATGGATAACGAGGTACCTAAACAACTTAACCTGAGTAGTAATGGGATAACTAATGAAAGAGGCACCGGTGGGCAATATCTGTTATTTGGTTTTATGTCCACTTGTGTCCCGTAGGACCCCGAGTACTTGATACCTGTTCCTTGACTATCGCACTATCCGCATATGGGACCATGAATCCCCTTAGCGCGAGCTCGATTCATTTCTTATTTCTTGGGGCCACAAAGTAGTTTGGGCTTTATTACTATCCTGTACTTATGCCATGTTGTACTGCTTTATTTAAGATTGTGCGTGGAGCACCTGTACTGTTTTGGATTGTGACACGTTTTCGCTGTATCGACAAGACCAGTCACACTTTCGGGTTCCTAGTCGTTTACCGCCGTCCAGACAAACCCTGGGTCCGTTCCAGAGCCGGCCAACTTCGTTGCGGGTAGCTTAGTGGGGTGGCCCCCTCAAATATTTTATGAATCTTGTGATTGCTTTGTCGTGAAAGCCTCGTTAGGTTTTGATTTGGTTTTTCCGAGTTCGATCGTGTGTGTGTTGCTATTTGTGCACCCCTGCAGGGTAAATCTTTCTGAAAGCCGTGTCCGCGGTTATGGACGACTTGGAGCACAGTTTCTCGATCATAGACAAGCATAACTAAAGTACCGCTTTTAATTTGACTAAATATCTGACTAGTAATTAGTGCAATACTCATGGAATGGTTAATAAAACTGCCAACGGTTGGGTTGTTCGTCCGCTTTCTCGTTGGTAAGCGAGAAGGAGGATGGTTATGTTACTTTATACTGTTATAACTGTTGTTTCTAATTAACAGACATCCGTCTTTCATTGGTTAGGCGGATGGTTAGCAAGTATATATAGACTTGTTAGTTATTATCTTTTCCTGCAATTGCGTCACTCCAGGTATATGTCCCCTTTAGAGGCATAAAGACTTGCTGAGTACCCCTAGGGTCTCACACGATAAATTGTTTGATTCAGATGAACAGGTGTATTCGCAAGAAGGATACTGGGTAGAGGAGACAGATGATGTTGGTAACGATCACTCGGTGTAGAGATTCCGGGGATGGGGATCCGTGAGATCTGTGGGCGGGATGTGCTTAATTATGTGGCATCTTATGCCGATTTTCTTCTTGTCCGTACTCGGCTCTTGTTTCCCGCTTCCGCTTGATACTCTGTTGGTTGATGTATGAGAAGCTATCCTACACTATTATCTCTATCTAGGATATTTGGATCTTCTTGGTATGCTGCAATATTTCTATTTCTTTTAGATGGAATGGCTCTGAGAACTGTTGTAAGGTAGCTTGCATACATACTCACTTGTGTATGTATTTGATCTCTTCACCTATTGCCTATGCCGCTCGCTCTTGTCCCGATGTTCTTGGAAGTGGTTAGGGCGGCCGACGGGCCTACATGTGGGTGGCCCTACGCCCCCTCTGTACTACTTTAACCACTTTTGGTTCATCCAGGCTTGAACTTAGAGCGTAGGGTCCGAGGTTGTTACAGTGCGTATGTGTAGCATGTCTCTATAAAACTTTTGTAGATATCATCCTTCTCTGCAATTGCGTCACCCCAGGTAGTTCCTTTTAGAAGCATTAAGACTTGCTAAGTATCCCTAGGGTCTCACATGATAAATATTTGGTTCAGATGGACAGATATACTCTTAGGATGGTGGCAACAACTATCTGGTGTAGAGATTCCGGGGATGGAGATCTGTGAGATCTGTGGGTGGGATGTTCTTATTTTCAGGGTATTTTATGCCAATTTGCTTCTTATCCGTACTTGAATCATATTTTCTTCTTATGCTTGATACTATGTTGCATGATGTATGAGGATGTATCCTAAAGTATTATATCTATCTAGAATATTTGGATCTTGCGGTATGGCGTTGAATATTTCTGTTTCTATTGTTTTAGATGGTGTGGCTCTGATGTCTATTGTATGTCACTGACATATATACTCATTTGTGTATGTTTTGATCGCTTTACCTATTGATTACGCTGCTCGCTCTAGTCCAGATGTTCTAAAAAGTGGTTGGGATGGTTGGCCGTTACTGTGCCCTACTCCACGAGGTGGGCCTACTATCTGTGGATGCATGGCCCCACGATAGTATGTCTTGTCCACTTTTGGTTCATCTAGGCTTGAGCTTAGAGTGTAAGGTCCGAGGTATTACAATATGGTATCAGAGCCATTCCGCCCTTGAGGGTCTCACCAAAGATGGTCATTGTCAGTCTAGAAAATACTTTGGTAGCTATGCATACTAGGGAAAAACTAAACATGAGAGTAGGACTGCTTCCATTTTTCTTCTTACCACCCACCCTCCCTTTTTAGTAAGGAAGTGCAATGTTGGTCTATCCTCTTCTAAAAATCCAAACTAGGATTCACGTGTTTGGCGTTTTCGTAGTACCATTGGATGTGTGTATAATTCTTTGTCTATCTGCTGCATCCAACCTTGTTGTCGCAATCTGCCTTTGGTTATGAACTGTTGGTACATTCCATACCGACAGGATTTTGTGTAAACCGGCATGATCTATCTGACTCCTTGTTAACCGGCGCGACCTTTTTAAGGGTGTTCTTCCTTCCGGCATGCTTTCACAGAATGTGGAGCTGCTAATCTCCATCTGTTAAGTGGGTTTCGCATCTATTGGTATTTTAATACCGAAAAATGTGGATTTTTTGATACATATGTGTTTCCACACTCCTTTCAGTCGTGTGTGTACATGTTTCACCTTCTTTTTGTTGGCATGTCCATGTTAACTCGTTCTTTTGCTACTAGCACTTCAATCTAGAGTTTTTGCTTCATCTTCAAATTCTTTTGGCTAAATGCATAACTTGTGTCGATTTGACGCTTGTGATTGTAATCTAGCTCTCGCTATAGCTATATAACACTTAACATGAGTGGAATATGGTTAATTCTATCAATATAATTATCTGAATGATGGCAGTTATCTCTTGTGAGTTTGAGTTGTACCGTGATCATATCTATATCAGATTCAAGTATCTTTAGAAAATCCGAAGATTTCTGAAGGCACTATGGTGGATTATCTCCGACTATTGTGCTTCATATCCTTTTAAACTCCATATCCGCAAAGGTTCTCTTTGATACGAGAGAATCTTATCCTTTCATCTCCGATTTTTTTTCTTAAATGTATAAGTTATCATTGGTTCTTATCCAAGATCTCTTGTCTTTTCAACCGGTGATCCGATCAACTATGTGAATACGTCAGTATCTCTTTTCTCTTCCGAAGGGTCAGATAATCTATTCTTCTAATTCATCTCTTTCAACACGAATCCTTGCTCTTAATGTTGATCTTTCAAAGAGCGTTGAGCTCAGAAGGTGTTTCGATCATTTGTTCCTTTCTCTCGTTTCATGAACTTTGTATTCTTGGAATATCTTGTTAAATTCGTGGTGGTATATATTGACGATATCCTTGCCTATTCTATATCGATGCAAGTACATGAAGAACATCTTATCTTCATCCTCTTAAGCTTCTAGAACACCACATTTGTGCAAAGTTCTCAAAGTGAAAATCCTGACTTTTCAAGTCACCTATCTCGGCCACGCCCTTCTTTTAAAGACATTGCTACAATTCTGAAATCATCAAGACAATTGTTAAATTCCATCCGCCACCTTTGACCAAATCTAGAGTTTTTCCTGTTTGGCAAGCTATCATCATCGCTCCGCTGAAGTATCCTCAAGACTGCTAAATCTTTCTCGGATCTTCTTAAGAAGGACGAGAAATTCTTTGGTTTTCCGCTCATCGAAGATACCTTTTGAAACACTCTTGCTTTATCTTCTGTCCTCAATCCCTCGGATGCCACAAAGATTTTTCTAGATCTTTCATAATTCTTCTATTCAAGTTTGGTGTTATCCTTAATCTATCTGTTAAAGCCTTCATCTATTTTCCGTGAGCTTCCTTCATATCTTTTCTGATGGCTTGGTACTTCCAACATGATGACAACATCACCATCTTTATCGACTTGGTTCCGATGAATCGTTTGCATCATATTTTGTTTTCTTACGAAGCTTCATGGATTCTTCTTGTCAAGATCTTCATCCTATTTTTGGGAGTTGGGTTGCACGGTTTTCCTATTCATGTACGGAGTAATGCTTTGGGTGCGGGATGGAGTAGCTACCATACCACTACTCTTATCATTCACTCTTGTACATTGAATTGGTGGATTAATGCGATTTCACTCATTCCACAGGAGATAGAAGTAGCCTTTATCTCTTGAGACTTTTACTTCTGCCCTTGTTTTATGGGGGGTTCGTTCATATAACAAAATCAATAATCTTTTATTGGTGGTCTCATCTATTTCAAGATGGAGCAAAATCTTCATGATCTGGTGGAAGATAATGCAAACTCTTCTCCATCCTCTTCATTCTACCGCTGCTCAACATCGTCAAACAAGAAGTATAGAAGATATATATGACTTCAATTGTCAAATTCTTTTATCTTGGCAAAGCCAATTATGGTCAATGCCATCAATCGCAAAATCTGTTGCAATAACCTCATGGTTAAGGAAATCAGTGGGCATCCCTACAACAACTCTAGATATTCAGTATTCAACTTCTTCCTTAGGTTTTTCACCATAAACTTGTATCACCTCCTGTGGTTCTTATCGGTGCAAGAAGAACCTAATTCGAGAATTCTGAACCCAAACCTTTCCATTGATATCAAGGAATTCTATTGTTTGAACGCAATATTGTTCTCCGAACTTCATTTGTTAAATCTAAGGTAAGAAGCAATGTTATTTTCATAGTGGTTGATACTTCTCCAAAGTATCTCTTTTCTTCCGGCGAGAGCAAGAATCATCCTCACTTGAATCTTTGATCTTAAATGCTAATGATGTGTACCTTATTTCTCCCTGATACATCATCTTTTCAAATTCTTTCAAGAAGTGGTGTTATTCTTTTATTGGGTTTCTCGAGAGCATCGGAGCTTGTTTCATCATATCTGTTCGACTCACAATAATTCTCCAGGTTCTTCAAGTCCTTTTTGCTAAGAAGAAAAACGCAAGACTCGCAACAAGTCTAGCAAGTTTTGCAAGTTGTAATGGTCACACCATTCCGTTGTTCATCAACTTGGGAACGCGAGGATCACCTTCGTTCTGGACACCCGCCTCTCCTTGTACCTTTTCTTTTTCCTAGGATTCTCGGGGCGAGATTCTTATTTAGAGGGGGAGAGTTGTAGCATCCCAATTGTCTAACAATTGCAATGCTACTTTCCTAATCTATATATTGCTAATCCATACATATAACTAGTTGCATCATCATTATATCATGCTCATGTCACCATGCCACATTGCATTTGAGCATCATATAAAACCCCTTTAATTTGGTTCGCCTCTTATTATGCATTTGTCTTATTAATTGTATTTGCCTCTTGATATATTGTAGTTGGTTATTTATATATTGCGTGATGCCCAAGTTGAGTTGGGGGCATATCTTTCCAAACTCCCCACTGTTTTTATAAGCTGTACGAGAAGATCAAACAGGATAAGTGATACATTGCAAATGTATCTATAATTTTTGATGTTCCATGCTTGGTTTTATCCACTTTCTTGTGTTTTGTCCACACTTTGGATTACTTTTCATATGATTTATTGGACTAACCTATTAACAAGAGCCACAGTGCCAGCCGCCTGTTCTCTGCTATTTTTGGTTCTAGGAAAGTCAGAAAATGAATAATCTCGGAATTGGACGGGACAAAAGCCAAAGTGCCTATTTTTCCGGAAGTCATCATATGCCAGAGTACGAGACGGAGAGGGGCCAGAGGGCCACCACACCACCTGGCACAGCCCTAGCCTGGCCGCCGAGGTGGTCTGGCCGCCTCTGGCACCCCCTCGGCCTCCCCTTCCGCCTATAAGATGCCCTCAGGACGAAAACCCTAAGTGCCCAATCAAAAATCCACGAAAGAGTATGTAGCCTCCATCATCTCCATCCCTAGATTGGGAGGGATCTGAAGCTCTTCCTGGCACCCTGCCGAAGAGAGGAATTGACCTTGGAGGCCTTCTTCATCACCATGCAAGCCTCTGGCGTGATGCATGAGTAGTTCATCCTTGGACTACAGATCCATGTAGTAGCTAGATGGCTGGTTCTCCTCCTTTGTGCTTTCATGTTTAGATCTTGTGAGCTCCGTTCATGATCAAGATCATCTATTTATAATTCTACATGTTGTGCTTACGGTGATCCGATGGATATTGAGATGCTATTTCAGATTGATTATTGATTCTATCATGTCTTTGTTATTTGTGATCTTGCATGCTTTCCGTTGTTAGTAGCTATCTTGGCCAAGTAGATGCTAGCAACTCCAAGAGTTAGTATTTATACTCGATAGTGGGTTCATGCCTCTGGTAATCTGGGGAAGTGACAGAAATCTCTAAGGTACTAGATGTGTTGTTGCTACTAGGGAGAAAACAACAATCCTTTGTTCATAGAACAATCGTATTGTTTACTTTACACGCAATTCGTAAAGCAATAATCTGTTGCTTTCAACTTAATACTGGAGGGGGTTCGGATGATAACCTGAAGGTGGATTATTAGTCATAGATGCAGTTGGATGGCGGTCTATGTATAATGTTGTAATGCCCAATCAAGTTCCAAAGGAGTCATGATGATTAGTATTTCCATGTATTGCTTTCTCGATGTTTGTCAATTGCCCCGCTGTAATTTGTTCAACCAGCATGTTATCTATCTAAGGAGAGCCACCTCTAGTGAACTATGGATCCCGGTCCTTTTCTTTTACAAACAATCTACAAACTGTTACTGCTTTGTGTTTACTTTCTGCAAACTATTACTTCCTTTCATTCGATACGTTTAATCCTTTGTTTTCAGCAAAACACGGTGAGATTGACAACCTCATCGTAAGTTGGGGACAAAGTTCTGTGGTTGTGTTGTGCAGGTCTCCACGTTGCTACTAGCACTGGTAGTGCGCCCTGCCAAGGCTCAGCTAGCAACACCTTTGGGGTGTTTCCTTGCTCCTACTGGTTCGACTAAACCTTGGTTTCATAACTGAGGGAAACTTGCTGCTGTGCTCATCATACCTTCCTCTTGGGTTCCTAACGAGCTCTAAATCAACACCGCACCAGCATTTTTCTGGCGCCGTACACTGAGCCATCAAGCATTTTTCTGGCGCCATTGCCGGGGAGTCAAGGACATCTTCACATGGAAAAGGACAAATTACACTTGGAAGGTCCCTATTAGAACTCCTTGGAGCAATAATAGATGTGGGAAAGGGGACCATGCACCTTTCTTCTCCACCAAACAATCATATTTTCCCCAAGGTTAAGAATAAAAGTAAGAGAGGTAAGGGCAAGAAATTTGGTCTTAATGCTTCTTCATTTGAGGACACTTGATTCTTTCTTGCTTCTTATGCCTAACTTAAAGGCGTTAAATAAAAGTACTTATTGGGAGATAACCCAAAAGATTTAGATGAGTCTTGGAAGTTATTACTTCAGTAATAACTGCTCCTTATCCTTTTTATTTGATTTTTATGCCAAGAGTAACCTCTAATGAGAGAGAAGTAATGATTGGGAAAGTTGCTGTCCCGAAACAGATTTCTGTACTTCACCGTAAAAATTTGTGTAAAATCTCTGAACGTCTTTTTGAGGCATGCATTTTTGTGCTTCTGCCCCAGGTTGTTATCTAACTTTCGTTAGTTCAACACTTTTTTACTTGAGCAACAGAAGATCTTCTAAAAAATTCGTCTTTACCTGCTGGTCTGTTTTGACAGATTTCTGCCATTTTCTGCATTTGCTTCTTGTTGGTTCCTTTTTGAGTTCTTTTGGGGAATTGAGATTTTTGAGGGAAGTGCTTCAGTAGCTAGTGTTGTAATGGAAGTTTATTGGTGTTAGAACTAAACCTGAAGACTTATTTATCTTGAGTGCACTAATGTTGCTAATAAAGATTGTGTGAAGTTTTGTATGAAGGAAAAATTTCAGGTGTATGGAAGGAATGACTAATGAGATGAAGGATGGACTAATGCTCAAGCTTGGGGATACCATGCGTGTCACCCCAAGAAATATCCAAGAAGTACAAGCTTCAAATCTTGGGGATGCCCAAGGCATCCTCCTCTTCATCAATAAAAATCTCAGGTTTCTTCTAAACGCTTCATTTTTATTGTTTCATGCACAGTTGTGTTGTTCTTGGAGCGTCTTCTTTTTCGTTTTCGTTTTGGTTTTTCGTTTGCTTTCTTTGCTTAGTTTTCTGAATAAATTGGTTGGACCCCCTCTTTCATACATTGGTTTTCAAATAGTTTGGTTTGGTTTGGAAAAGAGTAGGAAAGTTCATGCTTATGTGGTAAAAAGAGCTTGTTTTTTACTGTGGCCTATGCTTTGTCATGGCATGCTTGATATTGTTTTGGCTTTATGCTTAGTATTATTTGCTGTAGCATGACTTGTTATAAACTATGATATTGCTTCATGTGCCTTGGATGAATCATGCGTTGTTTTAGCATATTAAAGCATAATATAGTGGTATTCTCCTTTGATGCTTTATTTGGGTTGACTTGGCGCATGCTCACAGCATGTTATGACTATCTCAAGTCACCATAGCCTTTATGGTCCTTTAGTTTTCAACTTGTAGTATCACTTTATGCTTTGATCAATGATGTTTTGTCGCTCTGCATGATTATGACCATTATTGCTCTCTTAGTCTGTCGCTCCCAGTCTTTTGCTAGCCTCCACAACCAAGTATGAGTTCCAC
The DNA here is from genome assembly GCA_023614405.1 of Avena insularis. NCBI lineage: Eukaryota > Viridiplantae > Streptophyta > Magnoliopsida > Poales > Poaceae > Avena > Avena insularis. The sequence goes on from CM042684.1 coordinate 110,651,035, forward strand.
TCATGCATCCAACTCCCTAAACCAAGTTATTCCAAAGAGTCCACCATACCTACCTACTAGCATATGCTATTCCAAGTATATTCATGCTTTTGTTTACCTTCCAAATTAAACTTGTTATGAGAAAACTAGTGATTAAAGCTCTCACGAACTTGATGGCACACTTTACCTTTTTTGCATCTAATAAACTTGAACCATTGGGTCCTACTTTGCTGCGTATATGCTTGTGCTTTATAAATTGAAATTAGCAGAACCATGTATCATGGGGAATGCTTTCAACATTTCACTTCTACTTTGTACCCCGTTGATATCATGTTCTTTTCCTTACAGATCCCGGCGATGTGAAATAAAAGTGGAACTTGTAAGATCAGGGAGTTTGTATGTGTATTAGAGAAACGCCTGGGCCGCTAGCCTAAGCCATGCCTAATCATGGTGGAAACTTGCAGCATCACCATAATGAGCACTCTATGAAGCATCCTCAATAAAAACCTATGCAAATAGCAAATAAAAAGATCACTGAGATGCTCATTGTCTGCTTGCCTTGTCATTTTGATTATGGGATAGCTCCTGTATCATGTGCAAGGGGTACCCCGTTGGCGGTTCTTTATGATACACATGTGCTTACAATGACAAGAGCTTACTTGTGACTAAAGTTGAGTAGCATGAGGATCAGTCTTTGTAAGTAAGGGGCATGAGATTTCGGTTTATAACTTGTCAAGCATATCCTCTTAGTTGTGTCACTTTAACCTTAATCACCTTCAAGATGCTTATGATAGGGGCAATGAGAGCTAAAAGCTACAAGTACCATAATTTTTGGAAGATCTTTATGAGATTTGAATACCTACTTCCTTTTATAAAGGCCTTTCTTCCACCATTATATTGAGTCTCCACCTTATATCTTTATGCACCTACTTTGAGAGCATAGTGACCATTCTTAGTTCTATGTGCATTGTCCCAAGACTAGTTGATTGATGCATATCTTGATATTGCTTGTTTGTAATTGGTCTAGATGATGTTTGTAATTGGTCTAGATGATGTGGCATTCACCTTTAAACCATTTCACAACATTTAGATCAATCAATCATGGCTTATACACTCAATTCTATACCAATGCAAACACACATGCATTCATATGCTTTTTCTTACTAAAAGTTTTTGTTAACCCTAAATTGGGTGATTAGGATTTGATAATCTTGATTAGAAGATTTGGGGTGTCACAAAACTTCCCTCCTTAAACAAAATCTCATACCAAGATTTAAGAAAAACTAGGAACTAAAGAGATCTGGAAACTCAGTCCTAATATAATCTTCTCACTCCCAAGTAACTTCTTGTTCGGTATGGTTGCTCCATTGGATCTTGAGAAACTTGATACTTCGGCTCCTGGTGGTTCTGAAGGCTTCTTCCAAAATACAAAGTGGTACTTCACGATACGTCAGATCCTTGTTGATATCAATGGCCCGATGATCAATGTTCTTGAACACTTCGGTCTTCTCCGGAACTTCTAAGCATTTGCGAAGTAACGAGATATGGAACACATTGTGGATGGCTGACATCTCCTCTGGCAGTTCTAGTTGATAAGATACTTCTCCTTCATGATTCAAAATCTTGAAGGGTCCAATATATCTAGGGGCTAACTTTCCTTTCAGCTGAAAACGGTGCATTCCTTCAAAGGCGACACTTTGAGATACACAAAATCTCCGTCATTAAAAGTCAAGTCTCTACATCTCTTGTCAGCATAACTCTTCTGTCGGGATTGGGCGGTCTTGAGGTGCTCACAGACTTTGTGAACCTTCTCTTCGTCTTCTCGTAGGATGTCGGGCCCGAAAATCTAAAATGGGGCCATTTGGAAACTAGCTTGATAACTGTTGTTGTATGAGAATTCTGCGAAAGGCAGACAGTCTTCCCATTTTGATCCATACTCTAACACACAAGCTATCAACATATCTTCTAAGATCTGGTTGACTCATTCAGTCTGTCCATTGGTCTGTGGGTGATAAGGTGTGCTGAAATTCAACTTGGTTCCTAATCCTTCTTGGACTTTCTGCCAAAATCCCGAGGTAAATTGGGTTCCTCGATCCGACACTATGGTCTTGGGGGTTCCATGCAAACTGACGATTCTAGCAATGTACAGCTCTGCTAGCTTTGAACTCTGGTAGGTTGTCTTGATAGGTATAAAATGGGCTACCTTGGACAGTCTATCAACTATGACCCAGATAGAGTCATTTCCCCTACCAGAAGTAGGCAAACTGGTGATAAAGTCCATTCCGACGGAATCCCATTTCCATTTCGGAATCTACAATGGTTGCAACAGTCCTGCGGGTCTCTGATGTTCTGCTTTGACTCTTTGACATATATCACACTTGGCTATGTAGATTCCGATTTCTCTCTTCATCTCGTGCCACCAAAATTGCTCCTTCAAATCTTGATACATCTTCGTTCCTCCGGGGTGGATAGAATAAAGAGTATCATGAGATTCTTGCATGATAACCTGCTTCAGCTCTGAATCTGCTGGCACACAAATACGCCCTTTGTACCAAAAAACTCCTTCTTCATCTTTAGTGAATCCAGGTACCTTTCCTGTACCGATATGATGTTTGATTCCGTCGATACTTGCATTTCCCTTCTGGGCTTCCTTGATTTGACCGATCAACGTGGGTTGAAGTTCAATGCTAGCTAAAAATCCTTTGCTAACTAGCTCAGTTCTAAACTGCTCCAACTCTTCATGCAAACTTGGCTGGGCTTCTTTGATCATGGTGTTTAATCTACATGGCAATCTGCTAAGAGCATCCGCTACCACATTGGCTTTGTCTCATATTCAACTCTATCCATCTCCATTGCCTCATATTCAACTCCTTATGGGTGAAAATATACTTCAGGCTCTTGTGATCGGAATAAATCTCACAACGGTTACCCATAAGGTAATGACACCATGTCTTCAAGGCTAGAACTACAACTGCTAATTCAAGATCATGGGTGGGGTAGTTTTGCTCACGCTGCTTCAGTTGTCGGGATAGATATTCTATGACTTTTCCTTCTTGCATCAACACACATTCGAGACCAATCTTGGATGCATCACAATACACATCAAAATGCTTCTTGATATGTAGCATAATCAATATTGGGGCTGAAATTAATCTCTTCTTGAGCTCTTGAAAACTTGCTTCACATTTATCGGTCCATTCAAACTTTTTATCTTTCTTCAATAATTGGGTCATTGGTCTTGCGATGCTCGAAAATCCTTCAACAAATTGCGGTAGTATCCTGCTAATCCGATAAATGCACGGACTTGAGTTTGAGTGGTTGGGGCTTCCCATTCTTCAACATCTTTGATCTTGGCGGGATCAACAGCGACTCCTCCTGCCGACACAATATGTCTGAGGAATCCTACTTCTTTCAGCCAAAACTCACACTTGCTAAACTTGGCATACAACTGATGTTCTCTAAGGGTTTCAAGGATGGTTCTCAGGTGTAGCTCATGGTCTTCTTCTGACTTGGAATAGATTAGAATATCGTCGATAAAAACAATGACAAACTTATCCAGAAAGTTCATAAAAATCTTATTCATGAGATTCATGAAATAAGCGGGGGCATTGGTTAATCCAAAAGACATGACCCTATACTCATACAATCCATATCTGGTGGTAAAGGCGGTCTTTGGAATATCCATTGCACGAATCTTGAGTTGATGATAGCCAGTTCTAAGATTAATCTTAGAGAACACTCTGGCACCAGTCAACTGATCAAACAGATCCTCTATCTTGGGCAGTGGGTACTCGTTCTTGATGGTGACATAATTCAGCTTCCGGTAATCCGTGCACAAATGGTTATCTCCATCTTTCTTGTCGACAAACAAAACGGGCGATCTCCATGGCGATGTGCTTGGTTGAATCAGACCTTTGTCCAACATAGCATCAAGTTGCTTCTTCAGCTCCACTAGTTCAGATGGATTCATAATATAGGGTCTCTGCGCTATGGGTCCAGTTCCAGGAATTAGTTCAATAATGAACTCAATATCCCGATCTGGGGGCATACCGGGCAATTCATATGGGAATACGTCGGGGTATTCACAGACTACTCTGACTTGGTCTATGGTTGGTTGGGCTAGACTCTTGTTGCATTTTAGTTGACGGGGCAAGGTCTCAGATACATGCTCTACTGATTCTCCAGAGCTACTGGTCATGGTTATGGCTCTCTTGGCATAGTCGATCAATCCTTTATATTTCGACATCCAATCCATTCCTAGTACTACTTACAAACCTTTAGTTCCAAGTACTATTAGATTGGCATAAAATCCTATCATATGGATTCTGATAGGCACAACCTTGCAAATTTTTCTAGCTTTGGTGGTTGAACCAGGAATTTGAACTGTCATAACATGCTTCAATTTTGTTGGTTGAATCTTACTAGTGTATGCAAATTCTTCTGTAACAAACGAGTGCGATGCTCCAGAATTAAACAACACTCTTGCAAGTACTTGGTTAATACAAAACATACCCAGCAGGACATCTGGCGCTTCCTGGGCTTCTTCAGCATTCATGTCGAACAGACAGCCGTTGCGGTTGAGGGAGTTCCCTGGGGCAAATCTTCTTCCAGGCTGAACATGGCGTTGCTGCTGAGCTGGGGAATTCACATTGGTGGTGGCTACAAGCTTCTTGGGACACTCGTTGGAGTAGTGACCCTTGACTTGTAACATCCCAAAACTTTAATCCAAGTTATCAAGATCCAAATCACCCAATTTAGGGTTAACAAAAACTTTTTCCATTTAAAATATTTAAGCATGCATATGTGTGTTGCATTAAATAAGAATTGATTTGAATTTCCATGATTGTTTGTTATAATGGTTGTAAAATGATTATAAGATGAATGCCGCATCATCTAGATCATTCCCATGCAAAATCCAAAGAAAAAGAAATCAAATACAATTAATAATGGAAATGGTCACTTTTGCCATTTTAATCAACTAGCCCACTTTGGGTATTCCTAGCACTCAAATTCCAACAGAAACAATTTTGGATCTTTGCACCCCTTGCTAGTACAAGTTAAGATGTACCAAGGCCCACTTTGTGATCTTCCAAAAACATTTAAACTCTAATTTTAAATGACATTTGAAAATGGAATCTATCTCATATGTCTAGATCACCCTTTTTCAAAAACCATCCAAATGAACTCCATTTGACAAATGCTAGAAACCAGAGATGCTTAAGCATGTGAAAAACCACTCCACCAAAAATCTCTGAAAAATTCAAATCTTTGTGTCATGCGGCCATTTGGTCGAACACTTGGCATGCACTGATCACACCCTAGTTTAGACTCACTGTTTCTACAGGGTTTTGCCACCCATTTGACCCCATTTCACTCCCTCTGTCCCTCTTTGATCTAACCATGCCTTAACCAGCCCACCCCTAGTCCCTAGCAACAGTGACATGCCACCCCGACGCCATGCTCGCCGGCCAACCGTGATCACGCCGCAGGAGACCACCAGCCCCTTTTCGCCGCTCCAGGAAGGAAGGCGTGACCTCACCGGCGTTCACAGTTCACCCCACGACAACAGCTAACCCCTGGAACATCGAGGACAAGCCCCGCACTAAGTCTCTGCGCCGCGCCAGCGCACGCCAGAGTGCCGTCGCTGACATAGCCCCACACGTCGCGCCTCGACCCTAGACCGTGTGCGCCTCTCCTCCTTGACCACCTCAACCCGCCGGACATGCCCTTACCCCGCCGCCCGACCCATAGTCACCGTGAACCATGTCGAGCACCGCCTCTGTCTCTCAGAGCGCGCGACTCTCCCGACTGCAATCCACCGCCCTAGCACCACCATTAAGCCCTAGCTGACTGCCATGGAACCAACCACCATCCGTCTACCTCGCCCACGCTGATAGCCCCCTGTGTCGTTGTCACCAACAAGCTCCGCCCACACCTCTATGCCGCCTCGCCGGGCCTATATAAGGGAGCCTCCCCAGCACCAATTCTTCACACTCCCACACTCCCCTCTTTCCACTGGTCCTTCCCCACCTCTCGCCGGAGCAGCTCGAGCAGCCAGCCACCAGAATTTTGCCGGAGATAGCCGTAGCAGAGGAGGAGATGCCCCCGTCGATTTCGTCCACCCCTAGAGCTGCAGCGAATTCGCCTGAGCCCGCCGTCATCTCCTCGTTGGTTTGCCCGCCTATCCGCACTCGCTGGAGGCCTAGTACACCCTCACCGCACCCCCACTAAGCCATTAGGATTCCACCTCCCCGGTAACAAGTCCGTCGTCGATGATAAGCCCCAGCCGTAGATGCTAGCTCTAATCCTACGGTCCACAATGCCCCGTACCGCTTCGCGTTTAATGAGCCACTGACAGGCGGTACCCCCCTGTCAGCAGTCCTTAGCGCCGCAGAGTGAAACTGGGCTGGCCCGTTAGTGTTCCCGCGCTGGCCCTGTGATTCAAATCTAGATTTTTCTTTTTAGACTTAAACTTAGATCTGTCCTTTAGTTTGAAAATCAATTCAGGGAGTTTTACAAATCCAAATTGAGTGATTCCAACTTTGTTGGAAAGGTAATGAAAATATCTATCCAAGCCCGTTGGATTTAAATAATTTAGAGTTAGAGATCTCCTAGAAAAAATAACAAGGCAGAAGATTTTTCACATTCAAACATTTTTATAAAATCAACCATAATGGCTTTTGAGTTGATTCCAAATCTCAAAAATCACATTTAACCATACCTATCTGAATATGTAATAATATTAAGGTTTGCATGCAGTGACTTTGGACTAGTACCAAAATGATGCTATATAGGCATTTCTAGTCACTTTAAATCATTAAATATTAAACTTAAACTTATTAAAACGTGAACCAACATTTAAATCACATTCCCATGTATTAGAATATGTGGTGATTACATGTGTCCACATGATCCCATATTTTAATTGGAGAACATTAAACCTTAGTTAATTTCAATGAGTAGAAATTACTTTTCTCAAATAAAATAAATGAAACTAGTTCATTAAACCTTGTGATGTTTGTGATGATACAAGATCATCAAATGTGTACCTTAGAGTGCTAAGTAGACTAGTTAAGTATTGTTTGGTGATTGTGTATTCCGTATGTATTTATAGACGATAGTACCGACCAAGTCTACGAGGAGGAGAAGTTCTACCCCGAAGAAGACGAGGAGAATTTCAACCACTACACCAACCAAGGCAAGCTATTATTGGCAAGCTAATACTTGCAAGCCATCATTAACAATGCAAGCTAACCCTTGCAAGCTAGATAACCTAAGCAAATGCATTAGGCATGCTTTGGTTATACCTTTTGACTTATACCTACTCCAAGTTTTATTTACAAGCTTTACTTTTCTTACTTTACCAAAGTTTCTTACTTGTTTAGAGATAGCATAAAGAGTATAAAACTTAACCTATCTAGTTAGACTTAGATGTCGTTCTATGGCATGAGATTGATCTTAGCATCCCACATTAGTGAACACTCTTAACTTAGTAGTTTAGAGCTAAACCAAAACTTGATCACTTTAGATGGGAATACTTGGTGGAAAGGATTTCTGAAAACCATGGAATGATGAATCATTCTATTGAGATGTTTTGACATGTGTTGAGGAACACAAATGCTTTATGATGATGATGAAAATGTTGAGGCATGAGCCTTAGCCCCTTTTATAAAAACCTATGGTTCGGTTCGGATGCGATACCATTCCAATTTTACCGTATAACCACAATACGTGAATTGGGTAAGGCTTAGCCGGAAGTTTATATGCATTAGTATTAGTTCCCTCGCCAGAGAGCTTTGAGCTTTGAGCTGAGGCTACCTCTCAATGTTGTACTCATGGCTTTGTCCCTGGCTATTCCTATCGCCAGACTATGAGGAGGACTACCCTGAAGGAGGTCAGCTGGATGACTACGACAACTAGGATCATCTCCCATCTTCAGCATTGCCTGTGACACTGAAGATGGAGCCCACTGCTACGCTATTTATTTCGCTACTTGTTTGTACTAAGACTGGATCATGAGATCCTTTTATTTGTGTAAGACCTTATTATGGTTTGTAATGGATGATGTACTGTGAAAATCCAATCTATTATGTCTCGCAAAAATGGTAATCCTGGGATTGCGATGTATGGCATAACAGGCATCTGGGATTAAAAATCCGGGTGTTGACAAGTTGGTATCAGAGCCATCCTGACCATAGGAGACCCTAGTTAGAATGGACATCCGAACAAAAACTTAGTTTCAAAACCAAAGTGAGTATTTGTGAAAATCTATTTCCTCTCTTACCCTTGGGATTCTTTCTCTCAAACAAAATACATGTTCCTCAAAATTCTTACATTACTACATAAAATTTTGACACACTTGATCACTTCACTAACTTTCTCATCCTAAATTCTTATAGATGGAAGTTCAGTATTGCAAGTTCTACTAGTTGGGAAACGGAGGTCAACTGATCTTCGAGAGGGATCTTGATTCATTGTCTTAGTACTTGGAGCGCCCACATCCGGAATTCTTTGGAGCTCAACTCCCTGGTCCACCAGGAGGAGATTTACAATGGCTGGTAGTTGCTGATCTTCGAGGCAAGTTGGAGGCACCAATGTCCGAGAAGATTCAGTTCTTCGTGAGAGAGAACAACTGGCTAGATGGATTAGCCAGGGGAATGCATGAAGCTCTAGCTCGTCTTTGCGCACAGAATGTCAAGCTAATCTAAGGAACCCGCTTTGCTCACTATGCAAGGCGTGATTCTATGGGAATGCCGCTAGAGATGCCAAGTCACCCGGAGTTGAAGCGTCAAGTGGAGAACCTCAACTTCTTGCTGTATGACAGACAGAAGGAATTGGACAATGCTAGAGCGTTCGCCAACCACAACCTTGTCATTGCCGCCCAGAAAGCCCAGACTTTCTCACTGCTCGTCAAGGATCGTTAGTCTCTTCGCCGTCAACGTGCAAAGAAGGATCACACCATCGACCGTCTCTGCAAGAAGGTGGCCGACCTCGAGAAGACCATCAAGGAGCAAGAAGCTCAGCTTGCAGCAAAAGAAGAAGAAGAGGAAGGTGAAGACATCCAAGGGGATATTCACTCATACCTCAGCAATGATGATGACTATCTGGAGGATGATGCTATGGACTTCTACACCGACGACGATGACTCAGACTTCATCGATGATGAGTAGAGGCACTAGAGCACCATCGTAGGAGAGAGAAGTATCAGTCCCATTGTATCGTAGCTTACATAATGGTTCTTAAAACCATCTGGTTTCCTTTCATGTTGTGGTGTGTGTGTTTGTATCGTGTGCCTTGCTTGAATGAATGAAAAGAAGTTAGTTGCAAAACCCGAGTCAAACTCAAAGTTTTAGCTTTGAAACCAAAACCAGGAACCTTAGAACTTTCCCTCTTACCCCATTATCTATCTCAATCCTCAGGTGACTCATGGAAACCAAGGAGGGAGCAGCTCATCACAATACCCAATGCTGCAGATTCTGCAGACTCACATTGCAGACCCTGAAGCTAGTAGGGAAGAGCACCAAGCAAATCTCGCCACCCTGCAGCAGATCGCTCAGATGGCTCACAACAACCAGAACCATGGAAATCAGGATCATCATGGATTCAAACTCAAAAAATTCCAGAATACCAACCCCCAATCTTTAGCAAGTCTGAAGACCCACTGGATGCTGATGATTGGTTGCAGACAATGGATAACAACTTAGAAGTCGCCGGAATGGATGCAAACGATAAAGTTCTGTTTGCCACCCACTATTTGGCCGGAGATGCAAGAGCTTGGTGGAACAGCACCCGCACGATGAACCATGGTCAAGTGATGACATGGGAAGCCTTCAAATTCAAGTTCAGCCGCACCCACGTGCCGCAGGGTCTAGTCACCAGAATGAGAGATGAATTCAGAGAGCTAAAGCAAGGCAGAATGACTATAGTGGAGTACCGTGACAGATTCTTGTCCCTCGCCAGGTATGCACCTGATGAGATCAACACCAAGGCCAAGAAGAAGGAGATATTCTTGAACGGACTGCATGATGAGATGCAGACAGACCTCGTCAACATCCGTTTCGAGGATCTCGAAGAGCTAGTCGACTCTGCTATTCAGATGGAAAGGAAGATTAATCAAGAAAACGACAACCGCAAATGTCGGATGATGCAACAAGCTGGATCCAGCAGCCACCCAAAGTACCGTCCCAACCCGTCTGCCGGATATGCACCACGGAACAATTGACCCCCAATGTCTCGCCCAAGCTACCCCAACCGTAGCGGAGGAAATGTGAAGTCCGGAGGAAACAACAACCACCCTAGCAACTCCAGCAATTTCAACCGTGCACCTCCCAAGCACAACAACAACAAAAATGCACCCAGAACTGGAAGCAATGTTGTGCCCGTGGCAGCAAAGGACAAATATCAGATTACTTGTTTCGAGTGTGGAGTGAAGGGTCACTACTCCAATGAGTGTCCCAAGAAGATTGCCGCCACTGCCAATGTTAATGCCCCAGCTCAACAGCAGCGTCGTGTTCAACCAGGAAGAAGATTCGCCCCAGAGAACCCTCACAACCGCAACGGCCGTCTCTTCCACATGAACGCCGAGGAAGCCCAAGAAGCTCCAGATGTAGTGCTAGGTATGTTTTCTGTCAACTCAGTTTTAGCAAGAGTGTTGTTTGATTCTGGAGCATCGCACTCATTTGTCACCGAAAAATTTGCAGGCACTAGTATGATTCACCCAACCAACTTGAAGCATGTCTTGATAGTTCAAATACCTGGTTCAACTACAAAAGCTAGAAAAATTTGCAAAGCTGTGCCTATCAGAATACATGGGATAGATTTTTATGCCAATCTAATAGTACTTGGGACCAAAGGTTTGGAAGTAGTACTAGGAATGGATTGGATGTCAAAGCATAAAGGATTGATTGACTGTGCCAAGAAAGTCATCACAATGACCAGTAGCTCTGGAGTATCAGTAGAGCATATATCTGAAACCTTGCCCTGTCAATTCAAGTGCAACAAGAGCCTAGCCCTACCCACCATAGACCAAGTCAGAGTAGTCTGTGAATACCCCAACATATTCCCAGATGAATTGCCCGGTATGCCACCAGATAGGGATATTGAGTTCATTATTTAACTAATCCCCAGAACCGGTCCCATAGCTCAGAGACCCTATAGCATGAACCCCTCAGAGTTAGTGGAACTAAAGAAGCAGTTGGATGCTATGCTAGAGAAAGGCTTGATTCAACCAAGCGTGTTGCCATGGAGATCGCCTGTTTTGTTTGTTGACAAGAAGGATGGAGGCAACTGTTTGTGCATAGATTATAGGAACCTGAATGATCTCACAATCAAGAACAAGTACCCATTGCCAAAGATAGAGGATCTATTTGATCAGTTGACTAGTGCCAGTGTGTTCTCTAAGATTTATCTTAGGACTGGTTATCACCAACTTAAGATTCGTGCAACGGATATTCCAAAGACCGCCTTTACTACCCGATATGGATTATATGAGTATGCGGTTATATCTTTTAGATTAACCAATGCCCCTGCTTATTTCATGAATCTCATGAATAAGATCTTTATGAATTTTCTATATAAGTTTGTCGTTGTGTTTATCAATGATATCCTTATCTACTCCAAGTCAGAAGAAGAGCATGAGCAACATCTGAGAATCATTCTTGAAACCCTTACAGAGCATCAGTTCTATGCCAAGTTCAGCAAATGGGAGTTTTGGCTGAAAGAAGTAGGATTCCTAGGACATATTGTGTCTGCCGGAGGAGTAGCTGTTGATCCTGCCAAGATCAAAGATGTAGAAGAATGGGAAGCCCCAACTACTCAAACCCAAGTCCATGCATTTCTCGAATAGCGGATATTACCGCAAGTTCGTAGAAAGATTTTTGAGCATCGCAAGACCCATGACTCAATTGTTGAAGAAGGACAAGAAGTTTGAATGGACCGACAAATGTGAAGCAAGTTTCTAAGAGGTGAAGAAGAGATTGATTTCAGCCCCGATATTGATCATGCCAGATATCAAGAAGCCGTTTGATGTGTATGGTGATGCATCCTAGATTGGTCTTAGATGTGTATTGATGCAAGAAGGCAAAGTCATCACGTATCTGTCTCGACAACTGAAGCAACATGAGCAGAACTACCCTACCCATGATCTTGAATTAGCAGCCGTAGTTTTTGCATTGAGGACATGGCGTCATTATCTTATGGGTAATCGCTGTGAGATTTACTCAGATCACAAGAGCTTCAAGTATATTTTTACTCAGAAGGAGCTGAATATGAGGCAAAGGAGATGGATAGAGTTAATCAAGGATTATGACCTTGACATTCACCATCACCCGCAAAGCCAATGTGGTAGCGGATGCTCTTAGCGATTGCCGGTGTAGGCTAAACACTATGATCAAGGAGAAGCAACCAAGTTTGTATGAGGAGTTGGAGCAGTTTAGAATCGAGCTAGTTAGCAAAGGATTTTTGCTAGCCTTGGACTTCAACCCACTTTTATTAGCCAAATCAAGGAAGCGAAGAGAAATGAAAGTATCGGCTGAATTAAATGTCGACAGTACAGGAAAGGTACCGGATTCACCAAGATGAAGAAGGAGTTCTGGTACAAAGGACGATTCTGGTGCCGCAGATTCAAATCGATGCAAGTTATCATGGAAGAAGCTCATGATACTCTTTATTCTATCCACCCCGGAGGAACGAAGATGTATCAGGATTTGAAGGAGCAATTTTGGTGGCACAAGATGAAGAGAGAAATCGGAAGCTACATCGCCAACTGTGATATCTGTCAGAGAGTCAAAGTGGAACATCAGAGACCCGCGGGACTTTGCAACCATTGCAGATTCCGGAATGGAAATGGGATTCTGTCGGACTGGACTTTATCACCGGTTTGCCTACTTCTAGTAGGGGAAATGACTCAATCTGGGTCATCGTTAATAGACTATCCAAGGTAGCTCATTTTATACTGGTCAAGACAACCTACCAGAGTTCAAAGCTAGCAGAGTTGTATATTGCTAGAATTGTTAGTTTGCATGGAACCCCCGAGACCATAGTATCTGTGGCATCCCGCTAAAACCACTACTAGAAAATCGTGTTGTTTTGTGCATTGCATCATCATGACCGCATGCTCATGTCATCATGCCACCTTGCATTTGAGTATCGTCATGTCATCTTGCATTTGTTTGCATAAAACTATTTTCGAAAAGCTTGTTTGTGTTTTTCTAAACGGGCGTCTTTAATTCAAATTAAAACCCGGGTCTCCGGAATATTTTGGTTTGTCTAAATACGGTTTGCAAAAGCCCCGTTTTAAATAATAAAATATTCCTTTTATTTTTAGGAGGCAGCCTTGAGCCCGAAGCCCGGCCACCTCCAAGCCCTAAACTAAAACCTAGTCTAATCCTAACCAAAACCCTAACCCCACCTACTCCCTTAGCCGCCGCCACTCTCTCTCTCTCTCTCTCTCTCTCTCTCTCTCTCTCTCCGGACACCTCACTCCCACCACTCGCGGTGTGCCACCTCATCCCCCTGGCCAATCCCCATCCACCGCCACCTCCCCTCACACCCACCTCCACGCGCTGGGCCCCACCTCCTCTTCTTTTTCCCGCCACACAGCCGCCACCCCCTGGTGCAGCGCACGCCCCGTCCACCCTGTGCCGACCACCTCGGGATCCTGGCCCCATCCCGTGCCCCCACCTGCACCGTCCCACACGCAGCGCACCAAGCCACCCAGCCTCGCGCGTCCCCTGGACCCATACGACACCGTCCGCCCCGTGCGAGACACGCACCCTTCCCACGACCCCGCGCACCAGTCCCCCACCAACCACGCGTCCCCTACCCTGATGCGCCCTCCTCCTTGCCCTCCTTCCCCACCGGCCGCCTGCCGCCTGGCCCCGCTCTTCCCTGCCGCCATCGTGGCCCGCCCCTCCGCTTGAGCCCGCCTCCTGCTCGACCGAAACCCCAAGTCCGCGCCTCCTCCGCCACCATCAGATCGCCACCGTTGTTGGTGGCCGCCGGAGCCCGAGTCTTCACCGAGCCGCCGTGGTAGCCCTGCTGCTCCCCTCGATCTACGCCGCCAAGCGCCGCCCTCGCGCCCGCTTCGCCGCAGCCCCTCCGCCGCGACCTCCCAGCCATCTCTCGCAGACGCTTCTCCCGCAGGGCCTTTTGGTCGCTGTTCGCTTTTCACCGCCAGCGGTGACCTGCACGCTTTGTCTCCGCGCCGCCCCGTCCCGTGCCGCCAAGAACCTCGCGCCTCCGCCGACGCTGCCGTCTGCGTTATGACGCCACCTAAGCCCACAGCAAGCCTCGCCCGGCCTCCGCGAGCACCGCAGCCGCCGAGCCGCCTTCCGTGAGCGGGCCCCTTGCAGCGACGACTTCGACTACCCGACCCCCTGCACGCGCCGTGGCGACCTGGCCTCCTCGCCTCTGCATCGGCCCGCGTGCCACCCGTGCCGGCTTCACTCTCTGTCGGCCCCGAGCTCCCCTATCATCATGGCCACGACCACATCCTCGCAGCTCCCTGGTGCCTCTTCTTATGTTTGTTCCTGGCCGAGCTCGTGCATGTGGTGAGATGTTGGTGCAGTATGTGTGGCTTATGCAGTTGGGTGCGGTACTCTGTTGTGTGGATATGATTATTGCTGCAGCTATCCAAGACACCGTGCGACAAGGCCGACAAGCCGGAACCTAAGGACAACCGCCACCGAGAACGATGGTATTCGAAGACGATTGCCACCGATGATGAGGTTCCACCAAGGAAACCGATGCCGGATAGACAAGATCTTCAGGGACGCCGAGACCTCGACCGAAGATGCCCGGAACACCAAGATCTGCTCCCGAACGCTTGGATCGAGACCGAACCAGGATCTCCACGGAACACCGAGTTCTCCACCTTGAACGCCATGACCGTCTACACGAACCCGAAGACCACAGATACGACAAGTAGTCCTTCCCGGATGCGAGCCCGGATCCGAAGACCGCCAAGTCCTACTTCCCGGACACCAAGGTCGTCGACATGGACACGCCAAGTACCTCCTCCAGGACGCCAAGTTCTTCACCTCGGTACGCGGACTCGACAAGATCTTTGCTACGACAAGATCGATCCTGACCCGGGCGAATCCGATGCGCCCCCGACGCCAAACCAAGTCCTTCTTCCCAGAATGCCAAGCTCTCCTTCCGTGTACGAGATGATCCCGCCAAGTCCGAACCCGATCCCTGTCGAACCCAGAACCCCTCGGAGCCCAAGTTCGCCAAACCCTAAATGTGATTCCCTATCCAAGACCCCCATTATTTTTATAATATGACATTATCGTCTGTCGCACATTAAATTTTTCATCTCTACATCATATCATAATCATGCCGGATCTTTTGCCGTAGTATTAAACAGTGCATCCGGTGTTTGTGCTAGTGTTTGCTTCTTCGCGGATTAGGCCGATGAGTTGATGCGAGTATCGACAAGTTCTCTGGATATGAACCTTCGGTAGTGTTTCCCAGGCGAGAATCTCTCCCCCTTCTACCTATTTTGCATTTATAGTGTTTATTTCCTGTTGATCTATTGCTATCCGTGTCATGATGCTTTAGTTTCCGAACACCAGTTATATCCCGTGCAGCCTCTATATTGCCTTGGACACCTCCTATTACCTGTGTTTGGTAGATAGCTGGCCTTGCGAGTCGTAGTTGCTTGCTCGGGTGTGATATCGTGTTGTCAAGTACCATAGTTGTTGGAAGGTTGGAAGATGCTTATTGGTGGAGATGCTTAATGGTGGAGATGATCATGACTTTAAATACAACTATTAAAATGCTAGATATAACTAATGCAGAGGCATCGGTGGGCAATATATGTTATTTGGTTCTTCCACGCTCACTTGTGTCCCGTAGGATCCTGAGTACTTGATACCTGTTCTTGATTTTTCGCACTATCCACATCCGGGAGGCCTTATGGACCCCCCCTGAGCCAGAGCTTGATTCATTCTTATTTCTTGGGGCCACAAAGTAGTTTGGGGCTTTATTACTATCCTGTACTTATGCCATGCTTTACTTCTTTATTTAAGATTGTGCGTGGAGCACCTGTACTGTTTAGGACCGTGACACGTTTTCAGACGACAAGCCACCACACTTTCGGGTTCCCAAATACATAACTGTCCACACAAACCCTTGGTCCATTCCAGAGCCGGCCAACTTTGTTGCGGGTAGCTTAGTGGGGTGTCCCCCTGAAATATTTCTGAATCCTGTGATCCCTTTGTCGTGAATGCCTCGTTGGGTTTTGAGTTGGTTTTTCCGAGGTTGATCGAGTGTGTGTTGCTATTTGTGCACCCCTGTAGGGTAAAACTTTCTGAAAGCCGTGTCCGCGGTTATGGACGACTTGGAGAACAATATCTCGACCATAGACAAGCATAACTAAAGTAGTGCTATAAATTTGAATTAAAATGTGATTAGTAATCAGCTCAAGTATAACAGAATGGATATTAAAAGTGCCAACAACTGGTGGATCTGTGGTGATCTGTGTCATACTATACCTGCCTAGTAAGTACTGCAACTCCAATGGAATGTGATAAAAGTGCCAACAACTGCTGGGTTTTGGGATGCAAACGATAAAGTTCTGTTTGCCACCCACTATTTGGCCGGAGATGCAAGAGCTTGGTGGAACAGCACCCGCACGATGAACCATGGTCAAGTGATGACATGGGAAGCCTTCAAATTCAAGTTCAGCCGCACGTGCGTCTGAGGTCTAGTCACCAGAATGAGAGATGAATTCAGAGAGCTAAAGCAAGGCAGAATGACTATAGTGGAGTACCGTGACAGATTCTTGTCCCTCGCCAGGTATGCACCTGATGAGATCAACACCAAGGCCAAGAAGAAGGAGATATTCTTGAACGGACTGCATGATGAGATGCAGACAGACCTCGTCAACATCCGTTTCGAGGATCTCGAAGAGCTAGTCGACTCTGCTATTCAGATGGAAAGGAAGATTAATCAAGAAAACGACAACCGCAAATGTCGGATGATGCAACAAGCTGGATCCAGCAGCCACCCAAAGTACCGTCCCAACCCGTCTGCCGGATATGCACCACGGAACAATTGACCCCCAATGTCTCGCCCAAGCTACCCCAACCGTAGCGGAGGAAATGTGAAGTCCGGAGGAAACAACAACCACCCTAGCAACTCCAGCAATTTCAACCGTGCACCTCCCAAGCACAACAACAACAAAAATGCACCCAGAACTGGAAGCAATGTTGTGCCCGTGGCAGCAAAGGACAAATATCAGATTACTTGTTTCGAGTGTGGAGTGAAGGGTCACTACTCCAATGAGTGTCCCAAGAAGATTGCCGCCACTGCCAATGTTAATGCCCCAGCTCAACAGCAGCGTCGTGTTCAACCAGGAAGAAGATTCGCCCCAGAGAACCCTCACAACCGCAACGGCCGTCTCTTCCACATGAACGCCGAGGAAGCCCAAGAAGCTCCAGATGTAGTGCTAGGTATGTTTTCTGTCAACTCAGTTTTAGCAAGAGTGTTGTTTGATTCTGGAGCATCGCACTCATTTGTCACCGAAAAATTTGCAGGCACTAGTATGATTCACCCAACCAACTTGAAGCATGTCTTGATAGTTCAAATACCTGGTTCAACTACAAAAGCTAGAAAAATTTGCAAAGCTGTGCCTATCAGAATACATGGGATAGATTTTTATGCCAATCTAATAGTACTTGGGACCAAAGGTTTGGAAGTAGTACTAGGAATGGATTGGATGTCAAAGCATAAAGGATTGATTGACTGTGCCAAGAAAGTCATCACAATGACCAGTAGCTCTGGAGTATCAGTAGAGCATATATCTGAAACCTTGCCCTGTCAATTCAAGTGCAACAAGAGCCTAGCCCTACCCACCATAGACCAAGTCAGAGTAGTCTGTGAATACCCCAACATATTCCCAGATGAATTGCCCGGTATGCCACCAGATAGGGATATTGAGTTCATTATTTAACTAATCCCCAGAACCGGTCCCATAGCTCAGAGACCCTATAGCATGAACCCCTCAGAGTTAGTGGAACTAAAGAAGCAGTTGGATGCTATGCTAGAGAAAGGCTTGATTCAACCAAGCGTGCTGCCATGGAGATCGCCTGTTTTGTTTGTTGACAAGAAGGATGGAGGCAACTGTTTGTGCATAGATTATAGGAACCTGAATGATCTCACAATCAAGAACAAGTACCCATTGCCAAAGATAGAGGATCTATTTGATCAGTTGACTAGTGCCAGTGTGTTCTCTAAGATTTATCTTAGGACTGGTTATCACCAACTTAAGATTCGTGCAACGGATATTCCAAAGACCGCCTTTACTACCCGATATGGATTATATGAGTATGCGGTTATATCTTTTAGATTAACCAATGCCCCTGCTTATTTCATGAATCTCATGAATAAGATCTTTATGAATTTTCTATATAAGTTTGTCGTTGTGTTTATCAATGATATCCTTATCTACTCCAAGTCAGAAGAAGAGCATGAGCAACATCTGAGAATCATTCTTGAAACCTTTACAGAGCATCAGTTCTATGCCAAGTTCAGCAAATGGGAGTTTTGGCTGAAAGAAGTAGGATTCCTAGGACATATTGTGTCTGCCGGAGGAGTAGCTGTTGATCCTGCCAAGATCAAAGATGTAGAAGAATGGGAAGCCCCAACTACTCAAACCCAAGTCCATGCATTTCTCGTAATAGCGGGATATTACCGCAAGTTCGTAGAAAGATTTTTGAGCATCGCAAGACCCATGACTCAATTGTTGAAGAAGGACAAGAAGTTTGAATGGACCGACAAATGTGAAGCAAGTTTCTAAGAGGTGAAGAAGAGATTGATTTCAGCCCCGATATTGATCATGCCAGATATCAAGAAGCCGTTTGATGTGTATGGTGATGCATCCTAGATTGGTCTTAGATGTGTATTGATGCAAGAAGGCAAAGTCATCACGTATCTGTCTCGACAACTGAAGCAACATGAGCAGAACTACCCTACCCATGATCTTGAATTAGCAGCCGTAGTTTTTGCATTGAGGACATGGCGTCATTATCTTATGGGTAATCGCTGTGAGATTTACTCAGATCACAAGAGCTTCAAGTATATTTTTACTCAGAAGGAGCTGAATATGAGGCAAAGGAGATGGATAGAGTTAATCAAGGATTATGACCTTGACATTCACCATCACCCCGGCAAAGCCAATGTGGTAGCGGATGCTCTTAGCAGATTGCCGTGTAGGCTAAACACTATGATCAACGAGAAGCAACCAAGTTTGTATGAGGAGTTGGAGCAGTTTAGAACTGAGCTAGTTAGCAAAGGATTTTTTGCTAGCCTTGGACTTCAACCCACTTTTATTAGCCAAATCAAGGAAGCCAGAAGAGAAATGAAAGTATCGACAGAATTAAATGTCGTATTGGTACAGGAAAGGTACCTGGATTCACCGAAGATGAAGAAGGAGTTCTGTGGTACAAAGGACGTATCTGTGTGCCAGCAGATTCGAAACTGAAGCAAGTTATCATGGAAGAAGCTCATGATACTCTTTATTCTATCCACCCCGGAGGAACGAAGATGTATCAGGATTTGAAGGAGCAATTTTGGTGGCACAAGATGAAGAGAGAAATCGGAAGCTACATCGCCAACTGTGATATCTGTCAGAGAGTCAAAGTGGAACATCAGAGACCCGCGGGACTTTGCAACCATTGCAGATTCCGGAATGGAAATGGGATTCTGTCGGACTGGACTTTATCACCGGTTTGCCTACTTCTAGTAGGGGAAATGACTCAATCTCGGTCATCGTTAATAGACTATCCAAGGTAGCTCATTTTATACTGGTCAAGACAACCTACCAGAGTTCAAAGCTAGCAGAGTTGTATATTGCTAGAATTGTTAGTTTGCATGGAACCCCCGAGACCATAGTATCTGTGGCATCCCGCTAAAACCACTACTAGAAAATCGTGTTGTTTTGTGCATTGCATCATCATGACCGCATGCTCATGTCATCATGCCACCTTGCATTTGAGTATCGTCATGTCATCTTGCATTTGTTTGCATAAAACTATTTTCGAAAAGCTTGTTTGTGTTTTTCTAAACGGGCGTCTTTAATTCAAATTAAAACCCGGGTCTCCGGAATATTTTGGTTTGTCTAAATACGGTTTGCAAAAGCCCCGTTTTAAATAATAAAATATTCCTTTTATTTTTAGGAGGCAGCCCGCCAGGCCCGAAAGCCCGGCCGGCCACCTCCAAGCCCTAAACTAAAACCTAGTCTAATCCTAACCAAAACCCTAACCCCACCTACTCCCTTAGCCGCCGCCACTCTCTCTCTCTCTCTCTCTCTCTCTCTCTCTCTCCGGACACCTCACTCCCACCACTCGCGGTGTGCCACCTCATCCCCCTGGCCAATCCCCATCCACCGCCACCTCCCCTCACACCCACCTCCACGCGCTGGGCCCCACCTCCTCTTCTTTTTCCCACGCCCACCTGTGCCGACCACCTCGGGATCCTGGCCCCATCCCGTGCCCCCACCTGCACCGTCCCACACGCAGCGCACCAAGCCACCCAGCCTCGCGCGTCCCCTGGACCCATACGACACCGTCCGCCCCGTGCGAGACACGCACCCTTCCCACGACCCCGCGCACCAGTCCCCCACCAACCACGCGTCCCCTACCCTGATGCGCCCTCCTCCTTGCCCTCCTTCCCCACCGACAGACGCCGCCGTCGCCGCCCCGGGCCCCGCTCTTCCCTGCCGCCATCGTGGCCCGTCCCCTCCGCTTGAGCCCGGCCTCCTCTGCTCCGACCGAAAACCCCAAGTCCGGCGCCCCTCCCTCCGCTCTGGCCACCATCAGGATCGCCACCGTCGTTGTTGCTGGCCGCCTCGCCGGAGCCCGAGTCTTCACCGAGCCGCCGTGGTAGCCCTGCTGCTCCCCTCGATCTACGCCGCCAAGCGCCGTCCCTGGTGTCGCCCCGCCTCTGCCTGCAGTCCCCTCCGCCGCCGCGACCTCCCAGCCATCTCCTCGCGCATCGCCCCTCCCGCGCGTGGCCTTGGTCGCCTCGGTCTCTGTCTTCACCCGCCAGCGGTGACCTGCACGCCTTGTCTCCGGCGCCTCGGCCCCCGTCCCTTGCCGCCAGCAACCTCGCTGCCTCCGGCCGACGCTCGTCGTCCGTTGCCATGACGCCACCTAAGACCACAGCAAGCCTCGACCGGCCTCCGCGAGCACCGCAGCCGCCGAGCCGCCTTCCGTGAGCGGGCCCCTTGCAGCGACGACTTCGACTACCCGACCCCACGCTGCGGCGTGGCCTGGCCTCGCTCTCAGACGGCCCGCGTGCCACCCGTGCCGGCTTCACTCTCTGTCGGCCCCGAGCTCCCCTATCATCATGGCCACGACCACATCCTCGCAGCTCCCTGGTGCCTCTTCTTATGTTTGTTCCTGGCCGAGCTCGTGCATGTGGTGAGATGTTGGTGCAGTATGTGTGGCTTATGCAGTTGGGTGCGGTACTCTGTTGTGTGGATATGATTATTGCTGCAGCTATCCAAGACACCGTGCGACAAGGCCGACAAGCCGGAACCTAAGGACAACCGCCACCGAGAACAATGGTATTCGAAGACGATTGCCACCGATGATGAGGTTCCACCAAGGAAACCGATGCCGGATAGACAAGATCTTCAGGGACGCCGAGACCTCGACCGAAGATGCCCGGAACACCAAGATCTGCTCCCGAACGCTTGGATCGAGACCGAACCAGGATCTCCACGGAACACCGAGTTCTCCACCTTGAACGCCATGACCGTCTACACGAACCCGAAGACCACAGATACGACAAGTAGTCCTTCCCGGATGCGAGCCCGGATCCGAAGACCGCCAAGTCCTACTTCCCGGACACCAAGGTCGTCGACATGGACACGCCAAGTACCTTCTCCAGGACGCCAAGTTCTTCACCTCGGTACGCGGACTCGACAATATCTTTGCTACGACAAGATCGATCCTGACCCGGGCGAATCCGATGCGCCCCCGACGCCAAACCAAGTCCTTCTTCCCAGAATGCCAAGCTCTCCTTCCGTGTACGAGATGATCCCGCCAAGTCCGAACCCGATCCCTGTCGAACCCAGAACCCCTCGGAGCCCAAGTTCGCCAAACCCTAAATGTGATTCCCTATCCAAGACCCCCATTATTTTTATAATATGACATTATCGTCTGTCGCACATTAAATTTTTCATCTCTACATCATATCATAATCATGCCGGATCTTTTGCCGTAGTATTAAACAGTGCATCCGGTGTTTGTGCTAGTGTTTGCTTCTTCGCGGATTAGGCCGATGAGTTGATGCGAGTATCGACAAGTTCTCTGGATATGAACCTTCGGTAGTGTTTCCCAGGCGAGAATCTCTCCCCCTTCTACCTATTTTGCATTTATAGTGTTTATTTCCTCCTGTTGATCTATTGCTATCCGTGTCATGATGCTTTAGTTTCCGAACACCAGTTATATCCCGTGCAGCCTCTATATTGCCTTGGACACCTCCTATTACCTGTGTTTGGTAGATAGCTGGCCTTGCGAGTCGTAGTTGCTTGCTCGGGTGTGATATCGTGTTGTCAAGTACCATAGTTGTTGGAAGGTTGGAAGATGCTTATTGGTGGAGATGCTTAATGGTGGAGATGATCATGACTTTAAATACAACTATTAAAATGCTAGATATAACTAATGCAGAGGCATCGGTGGGCAATATATGTTATTTGGTTCTTCCACGCTCACTTGTGTCCCGTAGGACCCCGAGTACTTGATACCTGTTCCTTGATTTTTCGCACTATCCACATCCGGGAGGCCTTATGGACCCCCCCTGAGCCAGAGCTTGATTCATTCTTATTTCTTGGGGCCACAAAGTAGTTTGGGGCTTTATTACTATCCTGTACTTATGCCATGCTTTACTTCTTTATTTAAGATTGTGCGTGGAGCACCTGTACTGTTTAGGATCGTGACACGTTTTCGCTGTATCGACAAGCCCAGTCACACTTTCGGGTTCCCAGTCGTTTACAGCTGTCCACACAAACCCTTGGTCCATTCCAGAGCCGGCCAACTTTGTTGCGGGTAGCTTAGTGGGGTGTCCCCCTGAAATATTTCTGAATCCTGTGATCCCTTTGTCGTGAATGCCTCGTTGGGTTTTGAGTTGGTTTTTCCGAGGTTGATCGAGTGTGTGTTGCTATTTGTGCACCCCTGTAGGGTAAAACTTTCTGAAAGCCGTGTCCGCGGTTATGGACGACTTGGAGAACAATATCTCGACCATAGACAAGCATAACTAAAGTAGTGCTATAAATTTGAATTAAAATGTGATTAGTAATCAGCTCAAGTATAACAGAATGGATATTAAAAGTGCCAACAACTGGTGGATCTGTGGTGATCTGTGTCATACTATACCTGCCTAGTAAGTACTGCAACTCCAATGGAATGTGATAAAAGTGCCAACAACTGCTGGGTTTTGGGATTGCTCAGGACAATTATATCTGACTAGTAAATGTGCCAACTACAACGGAATGTTAACTAAAACTGCCCACTACTTATGCTCTCAGGATGACTCATGCTATATATCTGATTAGTAATTGCTGCAACTATAATGGAATGAGTAAAACTGCCAACTGTGTGAGTTCCTTGGTCCGACTTCCTCGTTTGGTCTTGAGGGGGAAATATCAGGATGGGTTTGTTTGGTGTTAGCTTCAGGTTGAATCCGAATAGGTCTTTCTTATCCCTCTCTGATAACCGCCAGTTGTATCGAGTCTCTATAGGTTGTTTAGTGCCACTGCGCTGCCGCTTCAGCCCACCATACCTATGTAGGCGAGAGCCGCCGAATTCTAGCCTCGCTGATCTTGGCGCTCCTCTTTTTCCCTTCGCCCTTTGTCGGCACCCCTTTTGTTTAGCAGGTACGAGTTCGACGTCGTTAGCAGGGTTACCCTTCCGGCTTGGCCTGGGCAGGGTTATGGACGCCATTGGTTATTCTTCAGGGCTCTTAGCCCAATTTGCATCTTGTACATACTCGGACGCTGTATCGATTTCAAGGTGATTTGGATCTCTTAATTGTATATCTGTTTCCTTGACTCGTTGAGTCGCTGTTGTATAAATATCTGTTCTGTGGGTCCCATCGAGGACAATTGTGTAATGGTATTACTTCGTTTTCCACCCGTACGAAAGTGCCTAGTGGGCGTCCTTGAATCGTTTCTATGCGGGTTTGGCGGAAAGGGTTAAAACTTGCATAGGGCCGATTCGAGGGTGTTATAGTATCAGATCGAGGAACCCAATTTACCTCGAGATTTTGGCAGAAAGTCCCAGAAGGATTAGGAACCAAGTTGAATTTCAGCACCGCTTATCACCTTAAACCGATGGATGATGAAAAGTCAACCAAATCCTAGAGCATATGTTGAGAGCTTGTGTGTTAGAGTATGGATCAAAATGGGAAGATTGTCTGCCTTTCGCAGAATTCTCATATAACAACAGTTATCAAGCCTGTTTGCAAATGGCCCCATTTGAGTTCTTATATGGAAGAAAGTGTCGTACCCCTTTGAATTGGTCGCAAGTAGGAGAGAGTCAGATTTTCGGACCCAACATTCTCCGAGAAGCTAAAGAGAAGGTTCACAAAGTCTGTGAGCACCTCAAGACCGCCCAATCCATATAGAAGAGTTATGCTAACAAGAGAAGGAGAGACCTGACTTTCAATGTTGGATATTTTGTATATCTCAAGGTTTCGCCATTAAAGGGAATGCAACGATTTTGTCTAAAAGGAAAGTTAGCCCCCAGATCTATCGGACCCTTCAAGATTCTGAATCACCGAGGAGAAGTATCATATCAACTGGAACTGCCAGAAGAGATATCAGCCATCCATAATGTGTTCCATTTCTCATTACTTTGCAAATGCCTAGAAGTGTCGGAGAAGACCGAAGTTTTCAAGAACATCGATCACCGACACGTTTATATCAACAAGGATTTGACGTATCGTGAAGTGCCCATCCGTATCTTGGAGGAAGCTTACAGAAGCACCAGGACCCTGAGTATCAAGTTTCTCAAGATTCAATGGAGCAACCATACCGAAGAAGAAGCCACTTGGGAGCGAGAAGATTACATTAGGATTGAGTTCCCAGATCTCTTTAGTTCCTAGTTTTCTTTCTTAAATCTCGGGACGAGATTTTGTTTAAGGGGGGAGGTTTGTAACATCCCAAAACTTTAATCCAAGTTATCAAGATCCAAATCACCCAATTTAGGGTTAACAAAAACTTTTCCATTTAAAATATTTAAGCATGCATATCTGTGTTGCATTAAATAAGAATTGATTTGAATTGCCATGATTTTGTATTCTAATGGTTGTAAAATGATTCTAAGATGAATGCCACATCATCTAGATCATTCCCAAGAAAAATCCAAAGAAAAAGAAATCAAATACAATTAATAATGGAAATGGTCACTTTTGCCATTTTAATTAACTAGCCCACTTTGGGTATTCCTAGCACTCAACTTCCAACAGAAACAATTGTGGATCTTTGCACCCCTTGCTAGTACAAGTTAAGATGTACCAAGGCCCACTTTGTGATCTTCCGAAAACATTTAGACTCTAATTTTAAGTGATATTTGAAAATGGAATCTATCTCATATGTCTAGATCACCCTTTTTCAAAAACCATCCAAATGAACTCCATTTGACAGATCCTAGCAACCAGATATGCTTAAGCATGTGACAAACCACTCCACCAAAAATCTCTGAAAAATTCAAATCTTTGTGTCATGTAGCCATTTGGTCGAACACTTGGCATGCACAGATCACACCCTAGTTTAGACTCAATGTTTCTACAGGGTTTTGCCACCCATTTGACCCCATTTCACTCCCTCTGTCCCTCTTTGATCTAACCATGCCTTAACCTGCCCACCCCTAGTCCCTAGCAACAGTGCCACGCCACCCTAATCCCATGCTCGCTGGCTAACCATGCTCACACCGCATGAGACTACCAGCCCCTCTCCGCCACTCCAGGAAGGAAGGCATGACCTCACCGCCGTCCACGGTCCACCGCACGACCACAGCTAACCCCTGGACCATCGAGGACAAGCCCCGCACTAAGTCTCAGCGCCGCGCCAGCGCCGCGCCAGAGCGTCGTCGCTGACAGAGCGCCACACGCCGCGCCTCGACCCCAGACCGTGCGTGCCGCTCCGCCTTGACCACCTCAACCCGCCAGACACGCCCTTACCCCGCCGCGCGACCCATAGTCGCCCGGAACCACGTCGAGCACCGCCTATGTCTCTCAGAGCGCGCGATGCTCCTGACCGCAATACACCACCCCTACCACCGCCATTAAGCCCTAGCTGACCGCCAGGGAACCACCCACTGTCCGCTTACCTCGCCCATGCTGATAGCCCCCTATGTCGTCGTCACCAACGAGCTCCGCCCACACCTCTCTGCCGCCTCACCGGGCCTATATAAGGGAGCCTCCCCAGCACCAATTCTTCACACTCCCACACCCCCCTCTCTCCACTGGTCCTTGCCCACCTCTCGCCGGAGCAGCTCGAGCAGCTAGCCGTCGGAATTTTGCCGAAGATAGCCGCAACAGAGGAGGAGACGCCCTCGTCGATTTCGTCCACCCCCGGAGCTGCCGCGACTTCGCCTGAGCCCGCCGTCATCTCCTTGTTTGTTTGCCTACCTTGCCACACTCGCTGGAGCCCTGGTGTGCCCTCACCACACCCACACTGAGCCGTTAGGGTTCTGCCTCGCTGGCGACAAATCTGTTGTTAATGATAAGCCCCAGCCGTAGATGCTAGCTCTAATCCTACGATCCACAATGCCCCATTCCGCTTCGAGTTTAATGAGACACTGACAGGCGGGACCCCCTGTCAGCAGTCCTCAGTGCCGCAGAGTGAAATTGTTCCTGCCCGTTAGTGTTCCCGCGCTGGCCCTGTCATTCAAATCTAGATTTTTCTTTTTCGACTTAAACTTAGTTCCGTCCTTTAGTTTGAAAATCAATTCAGGGAGTTTTACAAATCCAATTTGAGTGATTCCAATTTTTTTGGAAAGGTAATGAAAATCTCTATCCAAGACCGTTGGATTTAAATCATTTAGGTTTAGAGATCTGTCCTGGAAAAAATAACAAGACAGAAGATTTTTCACATTCAAACATTTTTATAAAATCAACCATAATGGCTTTTGAGTTGATTCCAACTCTCAAAAATCACATTTAACCATACCTATCGGAATATGTAATAATATTAAGGTTTGCATGGAGTGACTTTGAACTAGTACCAAAATAATGCTATATAGGCATTTCTAGTCACTTTAAATCATTAAATATTAAACATAAACTTATTAAAATGTGATCCAACATTTAAATCACATTCCCATGTATTAGAATATGTGGTGATGACATGTGTCCAGATGATCCCATATTTTAATTGGAGAATATTAAACCTTAGTTAATTTCAATGAGTAGAAATTACTTTTCTCAAATAAAATAAATGAAACTAGTTCATTAAACCTTGTGATGTTTTTGATGATACTAGATCATCAAATGTGTGCCTTAGAGTGCTAAGTAGACTAGTTAAGTATTGTTTGGTGATTGTGTATTCCGTATGTATTTATAGACGATAGTACCGACCAAGTCTACGAGGAGGAGGAGTTCTACCCCGAAGAAGACAAGGAGAATTTCAACCACTGCACCATCCAAGGCAAGCTATTATTGGCAATCTAATACTTGCAATCCATCATTAACAATGCAAGCTAGATAACCTAAGCAAATGCATTAGGCATGCTTTGGTTATACCTTTTGACTTATACCTACTCCAAGTTTTATTTACAAGCTTTACTTTTCTTACTTTGCCAAAGTTTCTTACTTGTTTAGAGATAGCATAAAGAGTATAAAACTTGACCTATCTAGTTAGACTTAGATGTCATTCTATGGCATGAGATTGATCTTAGCATCCCACATTAGTGAACACTCTTAACTTAGTAGTTTAGAGCTAAAACAAAACTTGATCACTTTAGATGGGAATACTTGGTGAAAAGGATTTGTGAAAACCTTGGAATGATGAATCATTCTATTGAGATGTTTTGACATGTGTTGAGAAACACAAATGCTTTATGATGATGATGAAAATATTGAGGCATGAGCCTTAGCCCCTTTTATAAAAACTAATGGTTGGGTTCGGATGCGATACCATTCCAATTTTACCGTACAACCACAATACCTGAATTGGGTAAGGCTTAGCTGGAAGTTTATATGCATTAGTATTAGTTCCCTCGCGGGATACGTTTGAGATGAGGCTACCTCTCAATGTTGTCCACCTATGCAGTGCCCAGGATGGCAGATGGCCATGGCTGGGAGGCCAAACTCATAGGAGAGGTGCTTATACTAGAGTGTGTAAAGGGAAGGTTATGTTCGATTATCTGCATACTAAGTATGATGATTCAGGGTTATCCCTGACGGATGTATTGAATTTTGTGGTAAAAGTGTACCACCTCTATAGAGTGTCAAATTATTCGAATAGCCGCGTCCATGGTTATGGATAGTTGGAGTGGCCATACTGTTCCGTTGTCAGATATTTTCAAAATTAATTGTGACATGACTTGACCACAACATGGTTGTGACTATGACAACTAAGTTCCCACTTAGGTGATTCAGAATCTTTATTTTAACTTTCTTTGTTTCTAAACTCAGCTTAGCTTTCAAACTTAACTTTACAAATAAACTTAGAGTTTAGCATTCCTACTAGAAATACCTTACTTGTTAGTGATAGTTTGCGAGTACTTAAAGAGTACTCATGGCTTTGTCCCTGGCTATTCCTATGGCCCGACTATGAGGAGGACTTCCCTGAAGGAGGACAGCAGGACGGCTATGACAACTAGGATCATCTCCCATCGTCAGCATTGCCTGTGACACTGAAGATGGAGCCAACCGCTATGCTATTTATTCTGCTACTTTTTTGTACTAAGACTGGATCATGAGATCCTTTTATTTGTGTAAGACCTTATTATGGTTTGTAATGGATGATGTACTATGATATCCAATCTGTTATGTCTCGCAAAAATGGTAATCCTAGGATTTCGATGTATGGCATAACAGGCATCTAGGGTTAAAAATCCGGGTGTTAACATGACTCCACATTCAAAACAAGTAATATGGGACTTGTCTTTGGCTGCAACAGGCATGGCATTGCTTCCAGTCCTTGGGGCAGTATTGTTGTTGTTGTTGGACTTGGGCGGTGCACAGTTGAAGTTGTTGGAGTTGACGGGGTTGTTGTTGTGGTTTCCTTCGGACTTCACGTTTCCTCTGCTACGATTGGGGTAGCTTGGACGAGACATCGGGGGTCTATTGTTTCTTGGAGGATATCCTGCAGACGGGTTGGTATTGTAGGACCCAGTCTGGTGCATCATTCTGCGCTTGCGGTTGTCATTGGTTTGGTTGATATTCCCTTCCATCTGGATGGTAGAGTCTACTAGCTCTTCTAGATCATCAAAACGGATGTTAACTAACACGGTCTGCATCTCATCATGCAATCCATTCAGGAACCTTTCCTTCTTCTTGGCTTCAGTGTTGATCTCATCAGGTGCATACCTAGCGAGGGACAGAAATTTGTCACGGTACTCAACTACCGTCATCCTTCCTTGCTTCAGTTCCCTGAACTCATCTCTCATCCTGGTGACTAAACCTTGCGGCACATGGGTGTAGCTGAACTTGATCTTGAAAGCTTCCCAAGTCATGACTTGACCGTTGTTCACGGTACGGGTGCTATTCCAACATGCTCTTGCATCTCCTGCTAGATAGTGGGTGGCAAACAGTACCTTCTTGTTGGCATCAACTCCTGCGACATCCAGATTATTCTCCATTGTTTGCAGCCAGTCATCAGCATCTAAGGGATCCTCAGATTTGTTGAAGATAGGGGGATTGGTATTCTGAAAATTCTTAAGCATGGATCCATGATGATTCTGATTCCATTGGCCTTGATTATTGTGGGCCATCTGAGCTATCTGTTGCAGGGTGGCTAGTTTGGCTTGGTCCTCTGCTCTACTAGCTTCACGGTAGGAATTTAGCATCTTCAGAATCTGCAGCATCGGGTCCTGCGATGAGCTGCCCCCTCCTTGGTATCCACGAGGCATCTGAGGATTGAGATAGATAATGAGGTAAGAGGGAAAGTTCTAAGGTTCATGGTTTTGTTTTCAAAAGCTTTAAAATTTTAGTTTGAACTCAGGCGTGCAACTAACTTCTTCTCATTCATTCAAAGCACACAATACAAACACACACCACAACAAATGGTTTTAGGAACCATTATGTGAACTAAGATACAGTGGGACCGATACAACTCACTCCTACGGTAGTGATCAAGTGCATCTACTCATCATCAATGAAGTCGGAGTCATCATCATCGGTGTAGAAATCCATGGCATCGTCCTCCAGGTAGTCATTGTCATCACTGAGGTATGAGTGAATATATCCCTGGATGTCTTCACCTTCTTCCTCTTCTTATTTTGGTTCAAGCTGGACTTCTTGCTCACGAATGGTCTTCTCGAGGTCGGCCACCTTCTTGCGAAGACGAGCAATGGTGCGATCCTTCTTCTCGCGTTGACGACGAAGTGATTGGCGATCCTTGACGAGCATGGCGAGAGTCTGGTCCTTCTTGGCAGCAATGGCAAGGTTGTGGTTGGCGTAGGCTCGAGCATTGTTCAATCCCTTCTGTCTATCATATAGGAGGAAGTCAAGATTCTCCACTTGGCGCTTCATCTCCGGGTGACTTGGCATCTCCAATGGCATTCACATAGAATCACGCCTTGCGTAATGAGGAAAGCGAGTTCCCTGGATCAAGTTGATGTTTTACCCACAAAGACGGGCAAGAGCTTCATGCATAGCCCTGGCTAATCCATCTAGCCAGTTGTTCTCTCTCACGGTGAATTGAATCTTCTTAGAAAGGGGTGCTTCCATCTTGCCTCGAAGATCTGCAACTATCTGCCATCGTAGATCTCCTCTAGGGAAATCCTTGAGTTGAGCTCCGAAGAATTCCAGATGCGGGCACTCAAGATACTCTGACAGTGCATCAAGATCCCTCTCAAAGATTAGCTAGCCTCCGTTGCCAAACTGGTAGAACTTGCAATACTAAACTTCCATCTATAAGAATTTAGGATGAGTAAGTTAGTGAAGTGATCAAGTGTTTCATGTTTTATGTGGGAATGTAAGAACTTTTGAGGAACATGTATTTTTTTGAAAGAATCAAGGATAAGATTGGAAATAGGTTTTCATAAATACTCACTTCCTTTGTTTTGAAACTAAGTTTTTGTTTGGACGTCCATTCTAACTAGGGTCTCCTATGGACAGGATGGCTCAGATACCAACTTGTCAACACCCGGATTTTTAATCCCAGATGCCTGTTATGCCATACATCGCAATCCCAGGATTACCATTTTTGCGAGACATAACAGATTGGATATCACAGTACATCATCCAATACAAACCATAATAAGGTCTTACACAAATAAAGGATCTCATGATCTAGTCTTAATACAAACAAGCAGCGGAATAATAAGCGTAGCAGCGGGCTCCATCTTCAGTGTCACAGGCAATGCTAACGATGGGAGATGATCCTAGTTGTCGTAGCTATCCTGCTGTCCTTCCTCCTTGTAGTCCTCCTCATAGTCTGGCCACGGGAATAGGCAGGGACAAAGCCATGAGTACTCTTTAAGTACTCGCAAACTATCACTAACCAATAAGGTAGTTCTAGTAGGAATCCTAAGCTCTAAGTTTATTTCCAAAAAGTCATATTTATCTAAACTGAGTTCAGAAGTAAAGGAAACTAAGTAAAAGTTCTAAATAACTTTAAGTTGGGAATCTAGTTTTCATATTCACAACCCTGTTGTGGTCAAGTCAAGATCATAGTTCACTTCACAAGTCATTTTGAAAACATCTGACGATGGAACAGTATGGCAACTCTAACTGTCCATGACCGCAGACGCGGCTATTCAAATAGTTTGACACTCTGCAAAGGTGGTACACTTTCACCAAAAAATTCGATACATCCGTCATGGATAACCCTCAATCATCATACTTAGTATGTGGATAATCAATCATAACCTTTCAATTACACACTCTAGTATAGGCACCTCCCCTATGAGCTCGGCCTCCCAGCCATGGCGATCTGCCATCCTGGGCACTACATAGGTGGACATCATCAAGAGGTAGCCTCAGCTCAAACCTCCTCTACGAGGGAACCCATACTAATGCATATAAACTTCCAGCTAAGCCTTACCCAATTCAGGTATTGTGGTTGTACGGTAAAATTGGAATGGTATCGCATCCGAATCCAACCATCAGTATTTATAAAGGGCTAAGGCTCATGTGTCAACATTTTCATCATCAAAAATCCATTTGTGTTTCTCAACACATGTCAAAACATCTCAACAGAATGACTCATCATCCCAAGGTTTTCATAATCATTTTCACCAAGTATTCCCATCTAAAGTGATCAAGTTTTATGCTTAGCACTAGCCACTAAGTTAAGAGTGTTCACTAATGAGGGATGATAATCTCAATCGCATGCCATAGAATGGCATCTAGTATAGGCCTAGTTTTATACTCTTTATGCTATCTATACTATCTTTCCAAAACCTCACAAAGCATTAACTAAAAGTAAAGAACTTTGGTAAAGTAAAAGAGTAAAGCTTGCAAGTAAAACTCGGGATGGGTATAAATCAAAAGTATATAACCAAAGCATGCCTAATGCATTTTCTTAAGTTATCAAGGGGCAAGTGTTAACGTGCTTAGTTCTAGCTTGCTTAGTAATGATGGCTTGCCTTGATTGGTGTAGTGATTGAAGTTTTCTTCGTCTTCTTCGGGGTAGAACTCCTCCTCCTCGTATCCTTAGTCGGTACTATCGTCTATAAATGAATACAGGGTACACAATCACCAAACAATACTTAACTAGTCTATTTAGAACACTATGGTTCATACTTGATGATCTAGCATCATCACAATCATCACATGAATTAAAGACTAGTTTTATTTAGTTTATTTGAGAAAAGTAATTTCTACTCAATGAAATTAATTAAGATTTAATATTCTCCAAATAAATTTTGGGATCATGTGGACACATGTCATCACCACATATTCTAATACATGGAATGTGATTTAAAAGGGTTGGTCACATTTTATAAAGTTTAAGATTATCATTTAAATGATTTAAAGTGACTAGAAATGCTCTGATAGCATTCTTTTGGTACTAGTCATATGTCACTGCATGCAAACCTAAATATTATTACTTATTCAGATAGGCATTATAAAATGTGATTTTTGAAGAGTTGGAATCAACTCAAAACTATTATGGTTGATTTTTGAAAAACGTTTGAAGTTGCAAAAGTCTCTGTCTTATTATTTTTTCTATAGATTATCTCTAACTCCAAATGATTTAAATCCAACGGGCTTGGATATATATTTTACTTACCTTTCTAGCAAAATTTGAATCATGCAATTTTGTTAAGTGAAACTCTCATAATTGAATTTTTAATAAGTGGACAGAATAGGATTTCAATTAAATTGGAAAATCCATATTTGAATTTCTAGGCCTGGGCGGGAACGCTAAACGGGCCGGCCCAACTGCACAGCACGGCGCAGCGCGCGGCTGACAGAGGGGTCCACTAGTCAGTGACTCACTCTACGTGAAACGGTATCTTTCCATCAGGGTGCTATGATCTAATTCTAATCCAACGGCTGAGGGTCGTCATCGACGACGAACAGCTCCGGCGATGAGCTAAACCTAACACAGCGGTGGGGTCTCTCGGGGCTCATCTGGGCTCCAGCTAGGCTCGGCGACGGGGGCAAACAACAAGGTAGACGACGGCGAGGCGAGGCGCGGTCACGATAGGGCTCAGGGTGGTCGAAATCAACGGCGCCCTTCTCCTCCAGCAGCGGTGGACTCCGGTGAAATTCCGGCGCGGTGGTGCTCTCCTTGCTCCGCGGAGAAGTGGGGAAGGTCAGTGAGCAGTGGGAAGTCGAGTGGTGGGAAGAATGGAGGCGAGGGTGGCCTCCTTTTATAGCTTGGCAAGGGGACCGAGCGGTACGGCGGTGAGCTCCACGGTGGCGTCGCTACAGGCAGCTAATGGCATGGGCGAGGGCATAGGACGGTGCGATGCTCTCTGGCGGTTCTCACGGACTTAAAGGTGCGGCGTGGGGCGGCGTGGTTTGCTCTGGCGTGTGCGGCGCTTTGAGCAGAGGCAGAGGTGCTTGCGGCGGCGTGCGGCAGCTGCGGGTCACGCGACGGCGAACGGGGGTGTCTGCCGGGGTGGTGTGATCATGGCGAGGCTGCACGTGCACGGTGAGGGCAGGGCGCAAGCTAGCGGGGCTGGTCGGGCACGGCGCACTAGCGCGCTCTAGACACAGAGCAGAGAGGCGCTGCGCGGCGTGACTAGGGTGGTCCATGGCTCGGCTGGGGCTATGGCCTGGACAGGGAGTGTTGGTAGGCTGCTGCGGTACTAGTGGACATCCTGGATGGGCGCAGGGTGGTCTGGTGTGAGCTGGTCGTGGTCGGTCGGTGATGACCACAAAACGGCGGTGCTCCACTGTTCTCCATAGCGAAGGGGGGTTTGTCTGCTGCTGCTAGACACTTAGGGGGACAAGGGGGTTAAGAGGGTGGTCAATTGGTCGATGATCACTGTACAAAACAGTGAAGTTAGGCTAAAGGTTATTCTGTGCATGCCAAGTGTTTGTGTTAATGGCTGCATGAAAGATACTTTTGAATTTTTGATTCAAATTTTTTGAGTGATCTTATATTAAGCTTGAGAGACTAGGTTTGCTTGGAGAATTGATTTGGTGAGTTTTTGAAAAAGTGTGATCTTCCCATATGAATTGGATTCAATTTTGAAATGTCCTTTAAATGGATTTGCTAGATGTTTTTGTAAGTTTGTAAAGTGGGCCTTTATACACTTTTACTTGGTCTAGCAAGGGGTGAAAAGAGTTGGAAATGTTTCTATTAGAAAACTTCTTCTAGGATCACCTAAAGTGGCCTAGTGGTTTAAAATGGTCAAAATGACCATTTGCTTTATTTATTCTTATTTGATTTCTTTCTCTTCGGAATTTGTTTGTAATTGGTCTAGAATATGTGGGATTCACCTTTAAACCATTTCACAACATTTAGATCAATCAAGCATGGCATATACACTCAATTATATACCAATGCAAACACACATGCATTCATATGCTTTTCTTAATAAAAGTTTTTGTTAACCCTAAATTGGGTGATTAGGATTTGATAATCTTGATTAGAAGATTTGGGGTGTTACAATAGGGGCTAGGTGGAGGTGTGTAGGGGAGACGTATGGGCTCTGCGGAGGAGATTTGAGGTGTTGGGGGAGGTTGAGGGCGACCAGGCTCGGTCTTGCAAGCAAGATCCGGGGAGAGTTCTTCTCCTTGACCAAGGTGAGGGAGGGAAGAGGAGAGAGATCTAGATCTCGGGGAAGGTTCCCTTGTGGCTAGGGAGCGAAATGAGGGAGCAGGGGCAGGGGTGAGAGCCTCTGGCCTCTTTATCTCGGGTTGGAGTGGCTCATGGTGGGCTAGGACCATGGAAAGTTTGGAGGGATGTAGGTGGCCATCCAGTGGGTAGCAGTGGTGGTGGAGAGGTGAGGTGGGGCCAGGGACACGACCAAAGGGAGATGTGAGGCGTGCTGGACCTGCTGTGGCTTTAAGGTCCAGGTTTAAATTTCCTAGGCTTAGTCTCTTTCTCTCACTTCCAAGTGAGAGGTGAGTGCTACAATGGTTTCTAGAGTGCACGTAGATCAAGGATGGGTTAGAGTTGTTGTGGTGGTCACATGTACACATTTGGTGAGGGTTACGGTTTGAAGCATGAGTTTGGAAATTGACAAATTTTGGATAGACAGATGTTTATGAAGTAAGTCAAGGAATTTTAGTCATGACAAGGTGGGCCAAGGTACTGGTAGGTATATGAGGTCAAGACATAACCCTAGGAATTGTTTGAGAATTTTTCCAGGGTTTAAAAGCCCTTTTATTACCATTTATTCAAAATGTGCTGAAGTGATTTTCAGAACCTTCTATGATGTTTTTTGTATTGGAAAAGGTTGGTTTTTGTTGTAAATTGGTCTTAGATATGATTACACACTTAGGAGAATTTTCCCAAGATTTCTTGAGAGGTAAAAGTATTTAAAACAATTATTATTCCACTTCTGCCATTTAAGAAAAAGGGCAAACGGAAATAATAAAGCTCTTCAAATATATTTATTTTTGAAGTTGGAAGATAGGGTATGATAATTACACTTCAAATGAGCCTAAAAATTGCGATTTGTTTTGGAGGAAATCAAACCTTCTTTAATAGATTAAGTTTTGGAGTTTTTGTCAATTTAGGAGATTAAATAGGTTTTGGTCCATAATAATTATGGATAATATTTGATAAATCTTTATAATCAATGTAGATGATGTCCACAAGGTATCTAGAATTTTCAACCTTGGGATTTGAGAATCCAAGTTGATTTTGGTAAGAAACAAGGAAGAAAGGATCTAGGGTGATGTTATTTTCACACCATCAAAACCTTGCTGGATCTTGGAGCTCAGAGCTCCCCTTGGGTCATGGAATATATGGATGGATAAAACAAGTGATGTAGATCACAATGGTATAGAGGTTTGAGCTTGATCACACCTGAGCTCTCTAGGGATTGATTCCAAACTTTGAATAAAATAAAGGTGCAAAAGCAGATTATCAAATAGCCTTCAAAACCTTGTGGGTTTTGGAAGCACAAGGATTCAAATGAAACAAGTGAAGTAGGGATGGATAGAACTTGATAAGTATAACACAATCATGCAAATATTTGGTTCAAGGAATATACTATGGAGATGTGAGCTTCTAACAAAGTAGGCTAGTTGATAAGATTT
The DNA here is from genome assembly GCA_023614405.1 of Avena insularis. NCBI lineage: Eukaryota > Viridiplantae > Streptophyta > Magnoliopsida > Poales > Poaceae > Avena > Avena insularis. The sequence goes on from CM042684.1 coordinate 110,687,863, forward strand.
GCAGAAAAAGTTATTTTCTTGCCTGCAAAACTATCAAGAACAGGTGGGTTAAAGGATGATCTAGCCAAGGGAAAGAGTTGTCCTTGGTATTAATTACGATGTTCTACAAGATGGTTCAAGTGCATTTCCAAAAATTCACAAGGGTTGAGAATAAGGGAGTCCCAACAATGGGATATTGATAGCTGTTTTCCAAACTTAGCCAAATTTGCCAGTTTTGAGGAGTTTGACTAGAGTACAAGAGGGGAAGTTTTTGACTGGTTGAAAGGTACCAATGCATCATCAAGTGAATTATTTTTAAGTTTATATTGAGTATAAAGGATCCATGCTTGTATTTGGTCTTCATTGACTTGGAACTTCTAGAAAGGATTAGTGCTGAAATGATCTGATTAAGGGTTTTAGAAGATCACCTAGTGGCTAGAGATCAGATCCAACTTTGTTATATTTCTTAGGGTTTGTGATTTTAAAACATCTTGATCCTAGTGGATGAGATCTTAGAGTGTCTCAAACTACCTCCTAAGCAAATAGATCAAACGACAGATCAAGGCAATTCATCTTAACAAACAACTCAACCAGTACTAGGGTTTAGCATCAAGACTAGCTTGAGGTAGAGATGGGCATTTTGAAAGGTTGGAGTTTGAATAAGGTGAGATTCCTTGGTATCTCTACCAAGAGTAGAATTCAAAAGGTTTATAAAAAGGTTTTCAAAAACCTAGAGGTAAGAGTAGTTGAAAGATCTATCTTGAAAACATAAGGAGATTATATTATATAGCTCTACCTAGTTTGGTCAATAGAAGCTACTAAAATAGCTAGGATTGTAAGGGCATCTTGGCTCAAGTGTTGAAATGCCGGAATATTTGAGAATATGAAGAATAAGCCAAGACATTTTTGTGAAATTGTTGTTGTGAACTGAGGGCGAGGTAATGAGTATAACATCTACTACACTCTCAGATGCATAAGCACTAACAAACAAACAAGCAAACACTACATCCCTAAACAAGAAAAAGTTTTTGTTCCCCCTGATTTTTGCATTCTAGACAACTAATCAGGGTTGCTGAAATTGGGATGTTACAAGCTACACCGGTCCTCCGGAGGGGAAGTGTCGAAATCCGTGTTCAAGTAAAGGAGATACTGATTCATTCATTTTTTGACAGGTAAAATGTCGCTGACAATGTGATGAATTGGCAGGTTACCTGATGAAGAAGGTAGGAAGGTACCAACGCGTGGTGTTAAACCAAAATGCTAAAGAGAGCGAAGGGGAAATTATGAACTACGTTTCGTATAATGTAGTAAACTATAAGAGAGTTATAGTACTACAGTCTAAAATGTATAGAAAATGACTTGTTATTCAGCCATTGGAAGCGGAAGAACTATTTGGTTAGTACTTGAGAATTTGTATCTATGGCTACTCTGTGAGCCGTTGCACAAATATGAGATAGAGAAACAAGTTACTGAGATGTTGCAAGCACCATGGTAGAAGTAGCTCCCTTAGTAGGCATGGGCGCCTGCCTAAATGAAGGGATTTTCTCATCTTGAGGTGTCGGGAGGAGTAAAGGAGATTGACTCTTCTCTGTCATTAGGCTTTTTACTGACACTAATCTTTAGCGAACAAATACCATGATAAGGGATTACAACATCCTCTAAATTATTTGATCAATATTAAGCTTCTGTCTGCATACTTGTCTCCTCCGAGTTATTCTCGGTAGCCAAGGCAAGTAAATATCTACCCCAAGAAATGACTTAGAGAAAGTGATGGATTGGAGGGATAGGAGTAGTAGTCTGGTATAAGTTTGTCAATCATTTCCCGCAACCTTTTCTATACCTGAGCCACATGGAAGGTTCTTGAACCTTACTGCTGTGGTTGAAGCTTATTGATGCAAGGAAGAAATGGAGTACATATCAGCAAGAGTTGTATGATGTATTCGGAGCTTTGAAAACATGGGAGGTTTATTTGCTGCCTACGAAGTTTCTTGTCTGTACTGACCATGCAATACGGTGAATCATAAGAGTACATTTTTGCTTTCCGATACTTTCTTGTTAGTTTAACCTGCCACTTTGAGCTTTCCGTAAAATACTTAGAGTAAAGCCTTCTTCCATAGTTCTTTATAGCTCTTTCACCTCTTTTAGACTCCTTGCACCTCCTTGTGTACTAGTCTTATGAGTAAACTAAACAGTTGAGACTTCTCTAGTATAGGTGACAGGGAAGCCATGCTCATTAGAAGAGAAAAAAATGGTTTGAGAAAGAATGGGTTCAAGCTCTAGTGGATGGGTTTGCTAGCTAAACTCAAGGATAATTCATCTAAGTACCTAGAAGTTCTTCTTAGATACAAGGAGATGATTTAGTTCTACAGCCAATATCGTAGTTCTTTAACGAGCACTCGAAAAGATTCTGGAGGATCCTCGTGATTAGGTATTCGTTTTCACCAGATCGTAGCATTAAGTAATTCTTGGCGAGAACGCGTTTTTTGAGGAGCAACATGAGACTTTATTTTGATTTCCGAACTTAGTAGATGCATGCCACGAAGGGTGGTCAATAACCCCTTTAGGTCGGGGCTCACCTACTTATTATTTTTTATATCTGGTACAATCCATCGCATAACCATTCATTAAACTACCGAGATCTTTTGTTACTATTCACTCATAGGTAAAGAAACCTCCTCCCTTCTTTTGTTTCATCCGTGTGCTTCGATTGCCAACTTGAGATGTGGAGAACGCAATTTTTTCCCTACACAACTAGATTCGATTCAGTGGTACCTGCATTCTTGTCTCGGAAGGATGACTGAAATGACAAGTCAGTCTTCTCAAAGAGACATAGATGCCAGAGAGAAATGAGTTAGGTGAGTCGCCCGGGACATCAGTAGAAGGAGCAAGAAAGTATGATCTCGTTGTCGCTTTCTCTTTGCTCTAAGAAAAACTTTTAACTTCGCCATTATCAGCGCACGAAGGTTCTCTGTATTGGTTGTGGTGGTCGATGGGCGAAGGATTGTCTGTGTAAAGCTATGGTTCAACTCCATGTTGTTCAGGAAATGGTGGAATTGTCGCGGAGTACTGGGGCTCGCTACGGGCAGGTTCAGATCACTAACTATACACGGCCCTACGAACGGGCTAGGAGCATTTTCAAGATGATTCTTTCTTTGTCGAGACGAAATAGGAACCTCGATTGAAAAATGTGAGTCTTTTTTGCCCACTTTATCCATCCCCCTCTATAAAAATGATCAAAAAGGCATTTCAAATGCTTCTTATTCTCGTGTTTGATCTTATCCATCTCTCCCCCTCTTCCATGTGGGTAGAGACCCCTATAGAGAATGAAGAGGATCCAAGGATCTTACTCTCAGGAGTGCTTCGATAAGATCCACTCTCTCCCTAAATAAGTTAGGCTCCGTTAGCCTAGGCTGAGATGGGGATAACAAGTCGACGGTTGAAGCCCCCAACGTTCTACTAGACACTGGACAAGTCATTCTAATCCAACAAATGAATGATTCAGCCAACATGGCATTTAATACTTCAGCTTTCTGGAAGGACCCAATGCCCTAAATCCTATCTATGCTTCCTCTCGTAGGAGCTCCAAACCTCGCATACAGGTGGACCGAGTCGGGTGAGTACGCTGGATTGCTAAGTTCTACCTCCGTTTGATCCTCTACCGGCTCTAGTGATCATATGAAGGAACACAAGTGGGTAACCACCTGGACGAGCACATTCTTCATATATTATTAAGTGGAAATATTGAAACCTGCGAATGCCACTCTTCCCCCTTCTGCAGCGTTAGTTAATATCAACGGAAATGTTCTAGTTTGGATTGGTCTGTTATACAATCGTACATAACACCTCAGCCGTTCTTGTACAATAACAAGTTTAGTGGTTCCATAGAGATGTGATCAAGACGACTCAGAATCGTTGGCTGCTTGGTAGAAGAAGTTGCCAGTTGAGGAACTAGAATTAGCACCTCGAAAGAGAGAGAGGCTAAATGGGAGTTTCTTACGGCAGCTTTCAAGTAGTAGCCTATCCTTGTTTTCTCCCGCTTGGTCATTGAGAAGTGAGCTGAGGTGCGTTGAGCGGTTGAGTCACGCACTACAAGATGGCTTTCAAAATTTGGGATCAGAGTCCTTTTCAAGACTTGACCAAACAATTTATTGATTTGAACCAGTTCAGAGGTAGTCTCCCCCAAAAATGTAAAGATTGTGCTCTTCTTGAAATGTTTTATAGGTCGAGTATTCTTTTATCTGCTGAATAGGAAAAAAGCATAAAGAACATATTGATTTTATTTATTAGTACAATTTGAAACCTGTCATAGAACTCAGATGCATAATAGGTCAACGTCTGTACACGACTAATGAATGCCCATTTTAATTCATTTGCAATTAAATAATGTTTTAAATTCATAAATTCAAATTTTACATATGATATATGTGTTCTGATCAGAAAACTGCCAGGAATTCAAATACGCCATCCAAAATAATTTTTGAGCAACTTTAAATTTTCAAAATTATTTAAATGCCTACAAATGCCTTTTTTAAAAATCTATAACTTTAATTCCGTAAATCCAAATTTGACAAATAATATGTCTAAATCAATCCACGCGACGAGCCCGTTCTAATTATGCACTCCATGATATGAATTTAAGCATGCATCTTATAAATATTAAATAATCAGAATTGTTTATGAGAGTAAAACATGCCTCAATAAATTAATGAAGTGCTTTATTATTGTTTCCACACCTAACCCATGACATGCTATGTTGAAGCATGACTTTGAAACACCCTTAAATCGGCCCTATGCAAGTTTTAGCGATTCCGGCCAAACCCGCATAGAAACGATTCAAAGATGCCTACCAGGCACTTGCGTGCGGGTGGAAAACGAAGTAATAACATTACACAATAGTCCATGATGGAACCCACATAAACATATATATACAACAATGACTCAACAAGTCAAGAATACAGATATACAATACAAAGATCCAAATCACCTTGAAAATGATACAACATCCGAGTACGGATAAGATGCAAATGAGGCTAAGAGACCTGAAGAATAACCAATGGCGTTCATAACCGTGCCTAGGCCAAGACGGAAGGGAAACCCTGTTAACGACGTCGGACTCATACCTGTCAAACAAAAGGGGTGCCGACAAACGGCAAAGGAAAAAGGGAGCGGTCAGTACTAAGGCTAGTACATGGTGAGTCTAGAATTCGGCGGCTCTCGCCTACATAGGTATGGTGGACTGAAGCGGCAGTGAAGCATGCACTACACAACCTATAGAGACTCGATACAACTGTCGACTATTAGAGAAGGATAAGAAAAATCTATTCGGGACCAACCTGATACTAACACCAATCAAACCCATCCTGGTATTTCCCCCTCGAGACTAAACGAGGAAGTCAAACCAAGGAACTCACACTGTTGGCAGTTTTATTCATTCCATTATAGTTGCAGCACTTACATTCCATTATAGTTGCAGCACTTACTAGTCAGATACAGATAGCATGAGTCATCATGATATCATAAGCAGTGGGCAGTTTGAGTTAACCATTCCGTTGTAGTTGCAATACCTACTAGTCAGATATAATTAGCCCGAGATATCCCAAATCCAATAGTGGTTGGCACTTTTATTTATGCATTCCGTTGTAGTGAAACTGATTACTAGACATGTCAAAGTCAAATTTATAGTACTACTTTAGTTATGGTTGTCTATGATCGAGATACTGCGGTCCAAGTCGTCCATAACCGCGGACACGGCTTTCAGAAAGATTTACCCTGCAGGGGTGCACAAATAGCAACACACGCATGATCAACCTCTGAAAAACCAAATAAAAACCCAAAGGTGCTTTCACGACAAAGCAATCACAATTTTCATAAAATATTTCAGGGGCCACCCCAATAAGCTACCCGCAACGAAGTTGGCCGACTCCGAGATGGACCCAGGGTTTGCGACGATGGCGTTAAATGACTGGGAACCCAAAAGTATGACTGGGCTTGTCAATACAGCATAAACGTGGCGTGGGATCCTAAATAGTACATGTGCTCCACGCACAATCGTAAATAAAGTAGTAAAGTATGGCATAAGTACATGATAGTAATAAAGCCCCGAACTAGTTTGTGGCCCGAAGAAATAATAAATGAATCAAGCTCTGGCTAAGGAGATTCATGGTCCCACATGCAGATAGTGTGATAGTCAAGGAACAAGTATCAAGTAGCCGGGGCCTATGGGACACAAGTGAGCGGTTAAAAACCAAACATTAGCTATTGTCCACCGGTGTCTCTGCATTAGTTATATCTATTCCTAGCATTTTAATATCAAGTTGTATTTAAAGTCATGATCATATCCAACATAAATCATATGGTAACCTTCCAACAACTGTGGTACTTGACGACACGAAGCAGCACCTAAGCAAGCGACTACGACACGCAAGACCGACTATCTACCAAACAACAAGTAATAGGAGGTGTCCAAGGCAATATAAAGGCTGCAAGGGATATTACGGGTACGAAAAGACTAAATGTAACACCCCAAAAATATTAATCAAGATTATCAAGTTCTAATCACCCAAGTTTAGGGTTAACAAAAACTTTTATCATTAAATCTAATATGAGTGTATATGTGAATTGCATTAGTGTATGAATGAGTGTAATTGCCATGTTTGATTGCTACAAAGGATAATGAATGGTTTAAAGATGAATACTACATCATCTAGGACAATTACAAACAAAATCCAAAGAAAAAGGAAATTCAAATATGAATCATATAAGAAAATGGTCATTTTGACCAAAATTAACCACTAGGCCACTTTGAGTGTTCCTAGTAAAGAATTTCTAATAGAAACATTTCCAAAAAATTTCACCCCTTGCTAGACCAAGTAAAAGTGAACCCAAGCCCACTTCACAAACCAACAGAAACAAATTCCAAATCTATTTAAAGGACAATTCAAAATTGAATCAAGTGTATGTACTAAGATCACCATTTTACAAAAACCACTCAAATCAATTCACCTTGACTTTTCCCAGCAACCATAGACACTCAAGCATGTGTCAAACACACTCACCAATTTTCATTCAAAAATTCGAAACTTATTTTCATGCGGCCATTTGGTCGAGCACCTAGCAGACACAGAAATCCCTGGCCTAATTTCCACTGTTTGGAGCAGTGATCAGTCACCCATTTGTCCCCTTTTCACTCTCCTGGTCTACCCCAACACCTAGCAGCGCAGAACACGCATTCCCCCTTTGCCGTTGCGCCAGTGAAGCGCCGCCCGACGCCACCGCGCCGGTCGACCATGGATAGCTCGCAGCAGCCAGCGCCGCCCTCTCCCACGACGCCCAGAAGACAGGCAACCGTCTACCGCCACCCTCTGTCCACCCCTCGACCACAGGCAAGCCGTGGACCACCCGAAAACCGCCGCGCCCATTTCTCTACTGCCATGCCGAGAGCGCGCCAGAGCACCGTAGCCGACACATGCACGCATGCCACCCCTCGCCCTCGCTGCGCGCGCCCGCACTCGCCGTGATCCTAGCTACCTCCCAGACATGCCCGTTCGCTGCCGCGTGGATTGTAGCCCCTATGCACCATGTAGAACGCCGCCATTTCCACCTAGAGCAGCGACATTTCCCGACCATTCTCGACCCCCCTTGTCGCGCCATCACTGCCACTACGACCACCCTGAAGCACCGCATCGAACCCTACCCGCAGCCACGCCAATAGCCCCTGTATCGCCATCACCAACGAGCCCGAGCCACCCTGCTCTGTCCTATCGCTGGTGTATAAATAGAGGTCACTCCAGCCCCCGTTCTCCACACCATATCACTCCCCAATCCTCACAAAATCTCCCACACCTCTCCCCGGAGCAAGGCGAGCACCAGCCCACTAGAATTTGGCCGGAGTCCGCCACTTCAGAGGAGAAGAGGAGCCATTGATTGGAGCCGCCCCAGGAGCCGCCGCGACCACCATTCGAACCATCGTCATCTACAACATCATTCGCCCCCATCGCCGACCCTAGCTGGAGCCCAGGTGAGCCTCACACGACCCCCACCGTCGTTGTTAGGGTTCAGTCTCGCCGGAGTTGTTTGTCATAGATGATGAATGTCAACCGTTAGATCCTAGTCTAATCGTAGCGCTGAGATTGAACGATACCGTTTCGGGTTAAATGAGTCGTTGACTAGTAGGACCCCCTGTCAGTAGCCCGTTGCACCGCGCTGTGCAGATTGGGCCGGCCCATTTAGTTTCTCGCACAGAGCTCGTTGATTCAAATAGAATTTTTCCAATTTAGTTAAAACCAGATTATGTCAGTAGATTCAAAAATCAATTCAGAGAGATTCACTGAACCAAATTGCATGATTCCAATTTTGTTAGAAAGGTATTAAAATTATCTATCCAAGGCCATTGGATTGAAACCATTTGATATTATAGATCACCTATAGTAAAAATAATAAGACGAAGACTTTTCCAACTTCAAACATTTTTAAACAATCAACCATAAATTCTTTTGAGTTGATTCCAACTCTCAAAAATCACATTTGACAAGATCTATCAGAATATGTAAAAATATCTAGGTTTACATGCAGTGATATTGGACTAGTACTAAAATAATGCTATATGGTCATTTATAGTCACTTTAATTGTATTAAATAATAATCTAAAACTTTATAAAATATGACCAACACTTTAAATCACATTCCCAAGTATTAGAATATGTGGTGATGACATGTGTCAATATGATTCCATATTCTAATTGGAGAATATTAAATCTTAAGTATTTTCAATGAGTAGAAATTACTTTTCTAAAGTAAGATAAATAAATTAGGTATTTATTTCATGTGATGATTGTGATGATGCTAGATCATCAAGTGTGAGTCTTAGTGTGCTAAATAGAAGTAGTTAAGTATTGTTTGGTGATTGTGTACCTCGTATATATTTATAGACGATAGTATCGACCCGGGATGCGAGGAGGAGGAGGAGTACTACCAAGAAGAAGAAGAAGAGAACTTCAACCACTGCACTACATAGGGCAAGATAACACTTGGAAGTCTCATACCTATGCAAGCCATCCTTGCAAGATAACCTATGAAAGATGCCTTAGGCATGCTTGGTTATGCAACTTTGATTATACCAATCCCAAGTTTTACATGCAAGCTTTATTATTTTATTCTTACCAAAGTTCTTTACTTTTAGTTAGTGCTTTGTGAGTATTGGAAAAATAGTATAGATACCATAAAGAGTATAAAACTATGCCGAAGTAGTTATACTTAGATGTCATCAAAAGGCATAAAACTAGAGTTGGATAGTTATACTTGATTAGCACCCCTCATTAGTGAATACCCTCAACTTTAGTGGCTAGTGCTAAGCATAAAAGTTGATCACCTTAGATGGGAATACTTGGTGAAAATGATTATGAAAACCTTGGAATGATGATTCATTCTATTGAAATGTTTTGACATGTGTTATGGGGACAAAATGATTTGATGCTGAAAATGTTGAGGCATGAGCCTTAGCCTTTATAAAAACTGATGGTTGAGTTTGGATGCGATACCATTCCAATTTTACCATACAACCACAATACCTGAATTGGGTAGGGCTTAACTACAAGTTTATATGCCTTAGTATGGGTTCCCTGGCGGAAAGAGGTTGAGCTGAGGCTACCTCGTGAGTGTGAATGTCCACCTATGCAGTGCCCAGGATGGCAGATGGCCATGGCTGGGAGGCCAAGCTCATAGGGGAGGTGCCTATACTAGAGTGTGTAATTGAAAGGTTAGGATTGATTTTCCGCATACTAAGTATGATGATTCAGGGTTATCCCTGACGGATGTATCGAATTTTGTGGTGAAAGTGTACCACCTCTGCAGAGTGTCATACTACTCGAATAGACATGTCCGCGGTCATGGACAGTTGGAGTGGCCATACTGTTCCGTTGTCAGATGTTTTCAAAATGACTTGTGAAGTGAACTATGACTTTGACTTGACCACAACAGGGTTGTGGATATGAAAACTAGGTTCACACTCAGGTGATAGGACATTAAATTACTTTTCTTTACTTCTTAACTCAGTATGAAATAAACCTGCCTTTTTGTAAATAAACCTAGAGTTTAAGATTCCTACTAGAACTACCTTACTTGTTGGTGCTAGTTTGCGAGTACTTAAAGAGTACTCATGGCTTTGTCCCTAGCTATTCCCATGGCCATACTATGAAGAGGACTACCAGGAAGATGGATAGTCGGAGGTCTATGACAACTAGGATCATCTCCCATCATCAGCATTGCATATAACCCTGAAGATGGAGCCCCTACTACGTTTACTTTCCGCTGCTTTGATTGTTTTAAGACTGGATCATGAGATCCTTTATTTGTAAGACCTTTATTATGGTTTGTAATGGATGATGTATTGTGGTACCAATCTGTTATGTCTCGCAAAAATGGTAATCCTGGGATTGCGATGTATGGCATAACAGGCATCTAGGATTAAAAATCCGGGTGTTGACACTAAAGCATCGCAACACAGGTAACAATTGATCAACAGGAGGAAATAAAGACTATAAATGAAAATTAGGTAGAAAAGGCAAGATTGCTCGCCTGGAAAACACTGTCGAAGATACATCCGAAGAACGGGGCGAAGCTCGCATCAACTCAACGGCCTAATCCGTGAAGAAGCAAAGCCCTAAAAGAAACATGAATGCACTATTTGATACTACGGCAAAAGACTCGGCATGATTATGATATGATGCATGACATGGCAAGGTTAGTAGATTCATACACGGTGAATTAAATAGACATAACAATATTAAATGGCCCATTGCAAATAGTATGCAAACAGAAGGTAGATAGGCACATATTTGGTTAAGTTTGCTTGCATAAACATTTAAATGTTAATGGTACCTGGATGATGCATGCATGTAGATGTTGTATTATTAGTACTTGCATTTTTCTAAGCAAGATAGACATATCATTCACAGGTTTTGGATTTATAAAATACAAGTTACGAATTTTGCTAGTTTGAAGTACTTGCATAAGTCATTTTAATATTTAACAAAAGTATTGATTTGACGAACAAATTTTAGAGTGTTCAAAATAGTTGACATGTGACATATCTGAACTCCTCGTATTTCTTATGAATTCAAACACATAGTATTTGTTCCAAACAGATTTGAAAAGATTGGATTCAGTTAATAACAACATGAGATAGCAAAAGATTAGGGCCTTTTTATTTCCTTCCTTAGTTGGGATTTGATCTTGTTTCTGCCGGATGGAAACAAAAGGAAGTTGCCAATGGAGCTGTCATTAATTGTCGATACATGAAAGGACACCATCGATTTCATTACATAAGCCTAGACGTTTAGATGGAAAAGTAGCTGAATCAAATGATTTGTATGGTGCAAATGCATACAGAATTGATAGTGTCGTGTCCAGCTAGCTAAGCTAGGTGTCTAACACCTAGATCAAAACATTGGTGTAACACTAGCTGTTTGAATCCTGGACGTGCAGTGCAGCCAGTACACGGAGGTGTGCACGCGTGGGTGGGCATCAGAGCAGCAGGGTACTTCAGAAACAAAAGTGTGCGGCAGACGGGTCGGTGGCAGACAGAGCCGGCGACGGCGCAATGAATTGGTGGCGTCGGTGTGTACATGAGTATACCAGGTGGATTTGTACGATAATTTTGTTTGAACGGATAGGACGACACCAAGGTTAAAAGGCAGAGGCGTGCAAGAAACAGACGTGGGCGTCAATGGTTACCATGTTGGGAAAAACCGGACAGAGACATCGCTGGGATGGGCTGGATCGAGGCGGTGTCTCACCTAGGTGTTGGTGGCGAGGGTAATTGGCTCGGGGACGGTGGGCGACGCCGGGAGCGGAAGAAGAAGGTTCGGCGCCCCTGGTGAGTGCACGAAAAAAATGGCGACCTTGGCAACGCCCCTGCGGCTCCTGCTCCGTGTTCCATACTGGAGAAGACGGCGACGTGCTTGGCGAATTCCCTGGCGCGCACATCTGGATAGATAAGAAGGAGATCATCCTAGCGGCGAGCTCGCGGAGCTCACAACCATGGTGCCGCTGCCTCACATAGGTGGGGAAACAAAGGGGAAAAAGAGAGGAGGTGGCGGCGCAAGATCTGGAAGGGGAAGGAGATAGGCTTGGAGGAGCTTTGCTGACATCAGGAGCCGAGCACATTGAGCTCGTGCTCTGTCTAACGAAGAAGAAAAACAGAAGAAGAAGCTGTTTGGGCCTTGGGTTAGAAGAGGAAGGAGGAAGGAATTCGGCTAGGCTGCTATGACTGGTTTACTACTGAGCTTGCTCTTCTCTCTTTTCTTATTTCCTATTATTATTTTTCTTATTTGATTATTTGTTAATTGTCTTAACCAAATTCAAAAAACAATTGATTGAAAACATTTTGAAACTTTGTAGATGCTTTTGAACAAAGAGAGGAGGCAATTAAATGGGGACAAGAGGGAAACTAGCAAAGGATAAGAAATGTCCATATACATAACATGTGAACGTGCCAATTCAGGCATTTTACAAGATTAGTAGATTTAGGGTTTTAGTCTAGGATTTGTCTAGTTTGGGCTAGAACTGCCAGGGTAGTAGGTGGCCTAGCCTACGGGCTGCCTCCCTCGGTAAAATGTTTTTATCTATTTCTTTTAATTTAAAACACCTTTGTAAATAGTTTTTAGATAAATAAAAGATCCGAAAAAGATCGGGGTTTTGATTTGAAATAAAGACGGCGGGATATTTAGAAAACAAATATAGGCTTTTAGAAAATAGTTTTAGGCAAAAATATGCATGATGATGATAATGATGCTCAAATGCAATGTGGCATGATTACATGAGCATGCTATCATGATGATGCACAAAATAAAAATTACAAGCGATTTTCTAGTAGTGGTTTTACCCGGGGTGTTACAATTCGACACCACTACCAATGGATCTCGCCCTCGAGATCCGCCTCATGGTGTGGGGAAGAAAATGCTAACGATCTGAATCTTCTCGCTTCGTGTAGATCCTCGCGACACCACTAACAATGATTCTTGCTCCGTCTTGAATCGGCAACACCACCAAAAAGGGATTGTTGCTCGCGTTCGTCAAGAGAACACTCTATCGAAACAAAGGCGAAGAAAGAGGTCACTGGGCTACCTCTAACTAGTGGAATGAGTAAATTGCATTGATCCTCCAATTCGATGTACAAAAGCGAAAGATAAGAGTCGTCAGATGGGGATCAATCCATTGTGCACCCAAATCATTACTCTGCACATGAATAGGAGAATTATACAACCAAGTCTCGAATTCAGACTGAATATCTTGTCAAGCGATGTTCGGAACAAAGGAGCCATGGAGGTTCTTCATCGGGTCTGATACAGATGATGTCGACATGCAGGAAAACACCAGAAGATACAAGGAAATTTTTTAGTGGATTTTAGTCCACTGAGAGGTACACTAGATCAAATATTTAACGGTTAACACGAAGACCGGATGTAGAAGCACCATTACAAGAGGAAGGAAGCGAAACTCTGAAGGTATGACAAAAACCCAAACACGAGAAATCCTGGACTCGAAGAAAAGATAAGAGGGCAGATTCAAAATACACAAAGATAAGATGAGATGAGCATAGAGGTAAGGAGTAAAAGCAGACCTAATCAGATCTATCCAACCGATTTTTTCAAAATAGTTTTGACACTCTAAATCATCAGTTACAGGCTGGACCAGCAGGGTATCGCAACTGTTGTGCTCTGATACCACTTTGAAACACCCTCGAATCGGCCATATGCAAGTTTTAGTGATTCCCACCAAACCCGCATAGAAACGATTCAAAGATGCCCACCAGGCACTTGCGTGCGAGTGGAAAACGAAGTAATACCATTACACAATAGTCCACGATGGAACCCACAAAAACATATATATACAACAATGACTCAATGAGTCAAGAATACAAATATACAATACAAAGATCCAAATCACCTTTAAAACGATACAACATCCGAGTACGGATAAGATGCAAATGGGGCTAAGAGCCCTGAAGAATAACCAATGGCGTCCATAACCCTGCCCAGACCAAGCCGGAAGGGTAACCCTGCTAACAACGTCGAACTCATACCTATCAAACAAAAGGGGAGCCGACAAAGGACAATGAAAAAAGGGAGCGGTTAGTACTGAGTCCAGTACAGGGCGAGTCTAGAATTCGGTGGCTCTCACCTACATAGGTATGGTGGACTGAAGCAGCGGCGAAGCATCCACTACACAACCTATAGAGACTCGATACAAATGTCGACTATTAGATAAGGATAAGAAAAACCTATTCGGGACCAACCTGATACTAACACCAATCATGCCCATCCTGGTATTTCCCCCTCGAGACCAAACGAGGAAGTTAAACCAAGGAACTCACACTTGGCAGTTTTATTCATTCCATTATAGTTGCATCACTTACTAGTCAGATATAGATAGCATGAGTCATCCTGATATTAGAAGCAGTGGGAAATTTTAGTTAACCATTCCGTTGTAGTTGCAATACTTACTAGTCAGATACAATTAGCCAGAGATATCCCAAATCCAGTAGTGATTGGCACTTTTATTTACTCATTCTGTTGTAGTGAAACTGATTACTAGACATGTCAAAGTCAAATTTATAACACTACTTTAGTTACAGTTGTCTATGATCGAGATAATATGGTCAAAGTTGTCCATAACAGCAGATACGGCTTTCAGAAAGATTTACCCTGCATGGGTGCACAAATAGCAACACACGCACGATCAACCTTGGAAAAACCAAATAAAAACCCAAAGAGGCTTTCACGACAAAGCAATCACAAGATTCATAAAATATTTCAGGGGGTCACCCAAATAAGCTACCCGCAATGAAGTTGGCCGGCTCCGAGACGGACCCAGGATTTGTGACGACGGCGGTAAACGACTGGGAACCCGAAAGCGTGACTGGGCTTGTCGATACAGCATAAACGTGGTACGGGATCCTAAACAGTACAGGTGCTCACGCACAATCCTAAATAAAGCAGTAAAACATGGCATAGGTACAAGATAGTAATAAAGCCCTAAACTAGTTTGTGGCCCCAAGAAATAAGAAATGAATCAAGCTATGGCTAAGGGGATTCATGGTCCCACATGCAGATAGTGTGATAGTCAAGGAACATGTATCTAGTACTCGGGGCCTACGAGACACAAGTGAGTGGTTAAAAACCAAATATTAGCTATTTTCCACCGGTGCCTCTTCATTATTTATATCTATTCCCAACATTTTAATATAAAGTTGTATTTAAAGTCATGATCATCTCCAACATAAAGCATATGGTAACCTTCCAAAAACTGTGGTACTTGACGACACGAAGCAGCACCCGAGCAAGCGACTACGACACGCAACATCGACTATCTACCAAACAACAGGTAATAGGAGGTGTCTAAGGCAATATAAAGGTTGTAAGGGATATTATGGGTACGAAAGACTAAAGCATCACAACACAGGTAGCACTAGATCAACATGAGGAAATAAAGACTATAAACGCAAAAAATAGGTAGAAAGGGGAAGATTGCTCGCCTGGAAAACACTGCCGAAGATACATCCAAAGAACGGGGTGAAGCTCGCATCAACTCAACGGCCTAATCCGTGAAGAAAAAAATCACTAAAAGAAACATGAATGCACTATTTAATACTACGGCAAAAGACTCAGCATGATTATAATATGATGCATGACATGGCAAGTTTAGTAGATACATACACAATGAATTAAATAGACAGATAAATGTTACTAGGAGGCAGGCCACCATCCGCCTACGCCGCCCATGCCTCTAGATGCCTGTATCAACATCACCGACAAGCTCACCGTCGTGCCGTTCGGTCCCCTCATCGCCCTATAAAAGGAGCCCTCCCCAGAACAAACTCCTCACACCATCTCACTCCATTCTATCCACTGATCCTTCCACCCCATCCCCGGAGCAAGGCAAGCCGCCGTTCGCTGGAATTTAGCCGGAGCTTACCGCAGCAGAGGAGGAGAGGTGCCGTCGATTTTGTCCACTCTAGGAGCCGCCAGGACCTTGCCTGAGTCCGCCATCACCGTCCAGTTCATTTGCCCGCCTCGCCGCAATAGCTGGACCCCTGGTATGTCCCCAGTAGACCCCCACCGTCCGTTTAGGGTTTGTTCTCTCCGTCGACGAGTCCGTCGTCTACGACGACTGTGGACCGTTGATCTCTATTCTAATCAGAGCGTCCAGATCGTCCCATACTATTTCAGGTTTTAAGTCTCGTTGGCAAGCGGGACCAACCTTTCAACCGCCCTCTACATCGCGGAGCGCCACTGGGTCGGCCCGTTTCTTTCCCGCGCTAGCCCAGGAATTCAAATATAGTTTTTTCTATTTTAGTTTGAACCCACTTCTGTCCCTTAGTTCAAAAATTAATTCAGCAAGATTTACTGAACCAAATTGAGTGATTCAAATTTTGTTAGAAAGCTACTGAAAAGATCTATCCAAGCCCGTTGGATTTAATTCATTTAGAGTTATAGATCTCTCCTAGTAAAAATAACAAGACAAAAGCTTTTGCACATTCAAACATTTTTATAAAATCAACCATTATAGCTTTTTAGTTGATTCCAACTCTCAAAAATCACATTTAACCATACCTATATAAATATGTAATGATATTAAGGTTTGCATGCAGTGATTTTGGACTAGTACCAAAATAATGCTATATAGGCATTTTTAGTCACTTTAAATCATTAAATAATGAACTTAAACCAAAGTAAATATGAACCCACCCTTAAATCACATTCCCATATGTTAGAATATGTGGTGATGACATGTTTCCTCATGATCCCATATTTTAAGTGGAGAATATTAAATCTTAGTTATTTTCAATGAGTATAAATTACTTTTCTTAAATAAAAAGAATGAAACTAGTTAATAAAACCTTGTGATGCTTATGATGATAATAGATCATCCCATGTGTGCCTTAGAGTGCTAAGTAGACTAGTTAAGCATTGTTTCGTGATTGTGTACTCCATATGTATTTATAGACGATAGTACCGACCAAGCTTTCGAGGAGGAGGAGGAGTTCTGCCAAGAAGAGGAGGAAGAAAACTTCAACCACTACACTGCACAAGGCAAGCCATCATTAAAAATGCAAGCTAACCCTTCCAATCTAGATAACCCAAGCAAAGACATTAGACATGCTTTGGTTATACCACTTGACTAGTACCTACCCCAAGTTTGATTTCCAAACTTTACCTTATTTACTTTATCAAAGTCCTTTACTTGTTTTGAAGGTAGCATAAAGAGTATAAAACTTGACCTCTCTAGATAACCTTAGATGTCATTCTATGGCATGAGATTGATCTTAGCATTCCACCTTAGTGAACACTCTTAACTTAGTAGCTTAGAGCTAGATCAAAACATGAGTCCGTTTAGATGGGAACACTTGGTGAAAATGAACTATGAAAACCTTGGAATGATGAGTCATTCTATTGAGATGTTTTGACATGTGTTGATAAACATAAATGGTTTATGATGATGAAAATGTTGAGGCATGAGCCTTAACCCTTTTACAAAACTGATGATTGGATTCGGATGCGATACCATTCCAAATTTACCGTACAACCACAATACCTGAATTGGGTAAGGCTTAGCCGGAAGTTTATATGCATTAGTATTAGTTTCCTCGCGGGAGAGGTTTGAGCTGAGGCTACCTCTCAATGTTGTCCACCTATGCAGTGCCCAAGATGACAGATGGTCGTGGTTGGGAGGCCATGCTCATAGGAGAGGTTCTCATAGGAGGGTAGGTAATGGAAAGGTTATGTTTGATTATCTGCATACTAAGTATGATGATTCAGGGTTATCCCTAACAGATGTATCGAATCTTGTGGTGAAAGTGTACCACCTTTGCAGAGTGTTAAACTATTCGAATAGCCGCGTCCGCGGTTATAGACAGTTGGAGTGGCCATAATATTTCGTTGTCAGATGTTTTCAAAATAACTTATGAAATGAATGATGAATCTTGACTTGACCACAACAGGGTTGTGACTATGACACTAGCTTCCCAACTTAAATGATTCTAGAAATTTATTTTATCTTTCTTTGTTTTTGAACTCACCTTAGGTTTCAAACCTAACTTTATAAATAAACTTAGAGTTAGCATTTACACTAGAACTATCTTACTTGTTAGTGGTAGTTTGCGAGTACTTAAAGAGTACTCATGGCTTTTGTTCCTGGCTAATCCTATGGCCAGACTATGAAGGAGATTGCCAAGATGAGGTCAGCAGGACGGCTATGATAACTAGGACTATCTGCCTTCGTTAGCATTCCCTATGCCCCTGAAGATGGACCCCATCGCTACGCTTATTTATTATTTCGCCGCTTGTTGTATTAAGACTGGATCATGAGATCCTTATTTGTGTAAGACCTTATTTATGGTTTGTAATGGATGATGTACTATGATATCCAATCTGTTATGTCTCACAAAAATGGTAATCCTGGGATTGCGATGTATGACATAACAGGCACCTGGAAGGATTAAAAAACCGGGTGTTGACAAGTTGGTATCAGAGCCATCCTGACCATAGGAGACCCTAGTTAGAATGGACGTCTGAACAAAAACTTAATTTCAAAACCAAAGTGAGTATTTATGAAAAACTATTTCCTCTCTTACCCTTGGGAATTCATTCTTTCTCAAAAATTCATGTTCCTCCAATTTCTTACATTACTACCTAAAATTTGACACACTTGATCACTTCACTAACTTCCTCATCCTTAATTCCTGTAGATGGAGACTCGGTTCAGCAAGTTCTACCAATTGGGCAACGGAGGCCCGCTGATCTTCGACAGGGATCTAGATTCACTGTCTGAGCTATTGGGACGCCCACATCCAGAGTTTCTTGGAGCTCAACTTCCAGGACCCCCAGGAGGAGATTTATAGTGGCTAGTCACCGCTGATCTTCGAGGAAGCATAGAAGCACCAACGTCCGGGAGAATCCATTTCTCTGTGAGAGAGAACAACAGGCTAGATGGATTAGCCAAAGCAATGCATGAAGCTCTCGCACGTTTGTGTGCCCTTAGTGTCAACCAAATCCAAGGAACCCGTTTTGCTCACTATGCAAGACGTGACTTCATGGGAATGCCGATGGAGATGCCCAGTCACCCGGAGCTAAAGCGTCAAGTGGAGAACCTTGACTTCCTGTTGTACGATTGCCAGAAGGAATTGGATAATGCTAGGGAGTTTTCCAACCACAACCGTGCCATTGCCGCCCAGAAGGCCCAGACTTTTTCACTGCTTGTCAAGGACCGTTAGTATCTTTGCCTCCAACGTGAGAAGAAGGATCGCACCATCGCCCGTCTTTGCAAGAAGGTGGACGACCTCGAGAAGACCGTCAAGGAGCAAGAAGCTTAGCTTGCAGCAAAGGAGGAAGAAGAGGAGGGTGACGACATCCAGGGAGATATGGATTCTTACCTCAGCAAGGAGGATGACTTTCTGGTGCAAGATGCCGTGGACTTCTACACTGATGATGAGCACTCCGACTTCATCGACGATGAGTAGATGCACTAGAGCACTGTCGTAGCATTAGATGTATCAGTCCCACTGTATAATAGCTTGTAGAATGGTACTTCAAACCATATGTTTTCCTTTGTTGTTGTGGTGTGCGTTTGTATCGTGTGCTTGTTTGAATGAATGAAATGAAGTTAGTTGCAAAACCTGAGTCAAACTCAAAGTTTTTGTCTTGAAACCAAAACCATTAACCTTAGAACTTTTCCTCTTACCCCTTTATCTACCTCAATCTTCAGATGACTCGTGGAAACCAAGGAGGGAGCAGCTCGTCGCAAGACCCAATGCTGCAGATCTTGCAGAATCTCATTGCAGACAGAGAAGCAAGCAGGGCAGAGTGCCAAGCTAATCTAGCAACACTACAACAGATCGCCCAGATGGCTCTCAACAACCAAGGGCATGGAAATCAGGATCATCAAGGATGAAAGCTGAAGAACTTCTAGAACACCAATCCCCCAATCTTTAGCACTTCATAGAACCCATTAGATGCAGATGACTAGTTGGAGACGATGGAGAATAATCTGGAAGTAGCCAGAGTTGATGACAACGAGAAAGTTCTCTTTGCCACCCGCTGCTTGGCAGGAGATGCAAGAGCATGGTGGAACAACATCCGCCTGATGAACCATGGTCGAGTGATGACATGGGAAGCCTTCAAAATCAAGTTCAGCCGCACCCACGTGCCGTAGGGCTTAGTCACCAGAATGAGGGATGAATTCAGAGAGTTGAAGCAAGGTAGAATGACTGTGGTGGAGTACCGTGACAGATTCCTGTCCCTTGCAAGGTATGCACCTTATGAGATCAACAAGGAGGCCAAGAAAAAGGAGAGATTCCTGAACGGACTGCATGATGAGATGCAGACTGTCCTCGTCAACATCCGCTTCGAGGATCTTGAAGATCTAGTCGACTCTGCCATTTAGATGGAAGGGAAGATTAACCAGGCAAACAACAACCGCAAACGTCATATGATGTATCAAACTAGATCCAGCAGTCACCAGAAGTACTGTCCCAACCCCTCACCAGGATATGCACCGAGGAACAACCGACCCCCAATGTCTCGCACAAGCTACCCCAACCGTAGCGGAGGCAATGTGAAGTCCGGATGAAACAACCACAAGTCAGGCAACACCAACAATTTCAACCGTTCCCCTCCCAAGAGCAACAACAACAACACTGCACCCCGAACTGGCAGCAATGTTGTGCCCGTCGCAGCAAAAGACAAGTCTCAAATAACTTGTTTCGAGTGTGGAGTTAAGGGTCAATATTCCAATGAGTGTCCCAAGAAGATTGCAGCCACTGCCAATGTGAATGCCCCAGCTCAACAGCAGCGTCATGTTCAACCAGGGAAAAGATTTGCCCCCAGGGAACCCTCACAACCGCAACGGCCGTCTCTTCCACATGAACGCCGAAGAAGCCCAAGAAGAGCCAGATGTAGTGCTGGGTATGTTTTCTGTCAACTCAGTTTTTGCAAGAGTATTGTTTGATTCGGGAGCATCGTGTTCATTTGTCACCGAAGAATTTGCATGCACTAGTAAGATCCATCCAACCAACTTGAAGCATGTCATGATAGTTCAAATCCCTGGATCAACTACAAAAGCTAGAAAAATTTGCAAAGCTGTGCCTATCAGAATACATGGGATAGATTTTTATGCCAACCTCATAGTACTTGGAACCAAAGGATTGGAAGTAGTACTAGGTATGGACTAGATGTCAAGGCATAAAGGACTAATAGACTGTGCTAAGAAAGCCATCACCATGACCAGTAGCTCTGGAGTAACAGTAGAGCATATATCTGAAACCTTACCCTGTCAATTCAAGTGCAACAAGAGTCTAGCCCTGCCCACCATAGACCAAGTTAGAGTAGTCTGTGAATACCCCGACGTATTCCCAGATGAATTGCCAGGTATGCTCCCGGATAGGGATATTGAGTTCATTATCGAACTAATCCCCAGAACAGGACCCATAGCCCAGAGACCCTATAGCATGAACCCCTTAGAGTTAGTAGAATTGAAGAAGCAGTTGGATGCCATGCTAGCAACAGGCTTGATTCAACCAAGCGCATCACCATGGAGATCACTAGTGTTATTCGTCGACAAGAAAGATGGAGGCAACCGTCTATGCACAGATTACAGGAAGTTGAATGACGTCACCATCAAGAACAAGTACCCCATGCCAAAGATAGAGGATCTATTTGATCAGTTGACTGGAGCCCAGGTATTCTCAAAGATTGATCTTAGGACTGGTTATCACCAACTTCAGATTCGTGCAACGGATATTCCGAAGACCGCCTTTACTACTCGCTATGGTTTATACGAGTATACGGTTATGTCTTTTGGATTAACCAATGCCCCTGCTTATTTCATGAATCTCATGAATAAGATCTTTATGAATTTCCTAGATAAGTTTATCGTTGTGTTTATCGATGATATCCTTATCTACTCCAAGTCAGAAGAAGAGCATTAGCAACATCTGAGAATCATCCTAGAAACCCTGAGAGAGCATCGGTTATATACCAAGTTCAGCAAATGTGAGTTTTGGCTGAAAGAAGTAGGATTCCTAGGACATATTGTGTCTGCTGGAGGAGTCTCTGTTGATCCTGCCAAGATCAAAGATGTCGAAGAATGGGAAGCCCTAACCACTCAAACCGAAGTCCGTGCATTTCTCGGATTAGTGGGATATTCCCGCAAGTTCGTCGAAGGATTCACGAGCATAGCCAGACCCATGACCCAATTACTTAAGAAGGACAAGAAGTTTGAATGGATCGACAAATGTGAATCCAGTTTCCATGAGCTGAAGAAGAGATTGATATCAGCCCCAATACTGATCATGCCAGATATCAAGAAGCCGTGTGATGTGTATTGTGATGCATCCAAGATTGGTCTTGGATGTGTATTGATGCAAGAAGGCAAAGTTATCGCGTATCTGTCTTGACAACTGAAGCAGCATGAGCAGAACTATCCGACCCATGATCTTGAGTTAGCAGCCATAGTGTTGGCATTAAAGACATGGCGTCATTATCTTATGGGTAATCGCTGTGAGATTTACTCAGATCACAAAAGCTTGAAGTATATTTTCACTCAGAAAGATATGAATATGAGGCAACGGAGATGGATAGAGTTAATCAAGGATTATGACCTTGACATTTACTATCAGCCCGGCAAAGCCAATGTGGTAGCGGATGCTCTTAGCAGATTGCCTTGCAGGCTAAGCACCATGATCAAGGAGAAGAAGCCAAGTTTGTATGAGGAGTTGGAGAAGTTTAGAACTGAGCTGGTTAGCAAAGGATTCTTAGCTAGCATTGAACTTCAACCCACATTAATCAGCCAAATCAAGGAATCCCAGAAGGGAAATCAAAGTATCGACGGAATCAAACGTTGTATTGGTATAGGAAAGGTACCTGGATTCACCGAAGATGAAGAAGGAGTTTTGTGGTACAAAGGATGTATCTGTGTGCCACCAGATTCGGAGCTGAAGCAGGTTATCATGCAGGAAGCTCATGATACTCTTTATTCTACCCACCCCGGAGGAACGAAGATGTATCAAGATTTGAAAGAGCAATTTTGGTGGCACAAGATGAAGAGAGAAATCGGAAGCTACATTGCCAAGTGTGACATTTGCCAAAGAGTCAAAGCAGAGCATCAGAGACCCGCAAGACTGTTACAACCTTTGCAGATTCCGGAATGGAAATGGGATTCCGTCGGAATGGACTATATTACCAGATTGCCTACTTCTAGTAGGGGAAATGACTCAATCTGGGTCATCGTTGATAGACTGTCCAAGGTAGCTCACTTTATACCTGTCAAGACAACCTACAAAAGTTTGAAGCTAACATAGTTGTATATTGCTATAATTGTTAGTCTGCATGGAACCCCCAAGACCATAGTATCAGATTGAGGAACTCAGTTTACCTCGAGATTTTGGCAGAAAGTCCAGGAAGGATTAGGAACCAAGTTGAATTTCAGCACCGCTTATCACCCACAAACTGATGGACAGACTGAGAGAGTCAACCAAATCTTAGAGGATATGCTCAGAGCTTGTGTGTTAGAATATGGATCACAATGGGAAGACTGCCTGCCTTTCGTAGAATTCTCATATAACAATAGTTATCAAGCTAGTTTGTAGATGGCACCATTTGAGTTCCTATTCGAAAGAAAGTGTCGCACCCCTTTGAATTGGTCACAAGTAGGAGAGAGTCAGATCTTCGGACCCGACATTCTCAGAGAAGCCAAAGAAAAGGTGCACAAAGTCTATGAGCACCTCAAGACCGCCCAGTCCAGACAAAAGAGTTATGCTGACAAGAGAAGGAGAGACATGACTTTCAACATCGGAGATTTTGTATATCTCAAGGTTTCGCCATTATAGGGAACCCAACGCTCTAGTCTGAAAGGAAAGTTAACCCCCAGGTATATCAAGCCCTTCAAGATTCTGAACTGTCGAGGAGAAGTATCGTATCAACTGGAGCTTCCAGAGGAGATTTCAGCCATCCACAATGTGTTCCATATCTCGTTACTTCGCAAATGCCTGGAAGTGCCGAAGAAGACTGAAGTTTTCAAGAACATCGATCATCGAGCCGTTGAGATCAACAATGACCCGACATATCATGAAGTGCCCATACGTATCTTGGAGGAAGCTTACAGAACCACCAGAACCAGGAGTATCAATTTTCTCAAGATTCAATGGAGCAACCATACCGAAGAGGAAGCCACTTGGGAGCGAGAAGATTATATTAGGACAGAGTTCCCAGATCTCTTTAGTTCCTAGTTTTTCTTTCGTAAATCTCGGGACGAGATTTTGTTTAAGGGGGTAAGGTTTGTAACATCCCAAAACTTTAATCCAAGTGATCAAGATCCAAATCATCAAATTTAGAGCTAACAAAAACTTTTCCAAATTAAAAATATTAAAGCATTCATATGTGTGTGCATATAATTTAGGAGTTGTTTTGAATTGCCATGATTTAGTGATCCATTGCTTGTAAAATGATTCTTAGGTGAAATAAACATCATCTAGATCATTCCCAAACAAATCCCAAAGAAAAACAAATCAAAATGAATAAAATAACCAAATGGTCATTTGTGCCATTTTAATCAACATACCTACTTTAGCTATTCCTAGAACTCAAAACCTAACAGAAACAAATGTGGATCTTTGCACCCCTTGCTAGTACAAGTAGTGATGTACCAAGGCCCTCCTTGTGATCTAACAAAAACTTTCAAACACTAATTTTAAATGGCATTTGAAAATTGAATGTAGTTCATATGAGAAGATCCCACTTATTCAAAAACCACTCAAATGACCGCCACTTTCAAAACACAAGAACACTTAGAAGCTCAAGCATGTGATCAACCACTCCACCAAAATTCAGCCCAAAATTCAAATAAAATTTTCATGCGGCCATTGTGTCGAACACCTTGCAGGAAGAATCAAACTGAGCCTAACTTATACTGTTTTGATCAAATCTTGTCGAGCAATTAGAGCTGCATTGATCACTCTTGTCCCTCCTGAGACCAACCAAACCCTCACCGGCCTACACCTAAGACGCATTAGCAGTGGAGCGTCGCCACTTTGTGGTCGCCGCCGGCCAGAAGAGGGCAAAGCGCCACAGACAGCGCCGCGTCGTTCCAGCACCACCACTAGCTCCGCCTAACCCTACCGCACCTCCCTGCCCCTTCCCCAAGCCTAGCAAGCCCCTGGACCACACCCCAAAGACCGGCCATTCATTCTCTGCGAGCTCGCCAGAGGCGTTAGCCAAAGACGCCACATACCGTCCCTCGACCTAATATTGTGCACTGCTCGACCGCAACTTGAGACACGGTTGCAGGCCATTGCGACGATTAACGCGCAGAAGCACCGCCTCTATCTTCCAGAGCATGGGACGCTCCCCACCAAACGCCACTGCCACTAGCCGCGCATTGTAGCTGTAGAGCACCGCCAGGAGGCAAGCCACCGTCCGCCAACGCCGCCCATGCCTCTAGCCGCCTGTATCAACGTCACCGACGAGCTCACCATCGTGCCGTTCGGTCCCCTCGTCGCCCTATAAAAGGAGCCCTCCCCAGCACAAACTCCTCACACCATCTCACTCCCCTGTCTCCACTGATCCTTCCACCCCATTCCCGGAGCAAGGCGAGCTGCCGTTCGCCGGAATTTAGCCGGAGCTTGCCGCAACAGAGGAGGAGAGGTGCCATCGATTTCGTCCACCCCAAGAGCCGCCGTGACCTCGCCCGAGTCTGCCGTCGCCATCCAGTTTGTTTGCCCGCCTCGCCGCAGTAGCTAGAGCCCTAGTATGTCCCAGTAGATCCCCACCGTCCATTTAGGGTTCGGTCTCATCGGCGACGAGTCCGTCGTCAACGACGACTGTGGACCGTTGATCTCTATTCTAATCGTAGCGCCCAGATCGTCCCATACCGTTTCGGGTTTTAAGTCTTGCTAACAAGCGGGACCAACCAGTCAGCCGCCCTCTACGCCGCGGAGTGCCACTGGGCCGGCCCGTTTTCTTTCCCGCGCTAGCCCAGGAATTCAAATATAGTTTTTTCTATTTTAGTTTGAACCCACTTCTGTCCCTTAGTTCAAAAATCAATTCAGGAAGATTTACTGAACCAAATTGAGTGATTCAAATTTTGTTAGAAAGCTACTAAAAAGATCTATCTAAGCCCGTTGTATTTAATTCATTTAGAGCTAGAGATCTCTCCTAGTAAAAATAACAAGACAGAAGCTTTTGCACAATCAAAATATTTTATAAAATCAACCATGATAACTTTTGAGTTGATTCCAACTCTCAAAAATCACATTTAACCATACCTATCTAAATCTGTAATAATATTCAGGTTTGCATGCAGTGACTTTGGACTTGTTGGGGGGATACCCCCATGTAGGGTCACGCCGGGGTATAAAGGCCGAGTTAGCCGAGGTACAGCAAGGTCAAAGCGTATGCTGGCCGAGTTACCTCAAGGCAGGCCGAATCTCGGGGTAACCTGGACCAGGGGGTGTCCGCCTAACGGAGTCTCATCCGACTTAAGCCATAAGTTGGATAGATGAATCTAACTTGTATGCAGGAATAGGTGTGACTGGATCAACTACGATCCAGGTCATAACAAGCTTCTAGGAGAAGGAAGGTATCTCGCTGGTCAAAAGTAGCCTGACACGCACAAAGATGAGCGAAGCGCAGGTGACCACCGAGGCGTGGCCGACAGAGGTGACGATGCCGATGTCGGCTGACGCAGGCGCCGCAGAGGTTCACGTAGCCTCTACATGGATGACGCGGGGGAAAAGCAACCCGGTCGGCTTACTATGTTGGGAGGAGTCATATTCCCTGGAATATGCCTCCACGTATGCCCTAAGTGGAGACCTAGCCACTCCTATATAAGGGGGTCTAGGGCCTCTGTAGAAGGGGTTGGTCTCATTTGGATAGAGCTTTACTGGACTGATCTCTAGTGGCTAGTTTTACTTGGTTCCTGAGGGCTAGCTAGCGGGGAGAGTAAGAGAGTACCTTCTTCCTCCTCTCTCCAATACATCTTGAGGAGCACTTGTAATCTGTGAAGTGAATTGAATACAAACCTTTTGTGTGAGGAATCACCTAAGTATCCCTCCCTGGATTCCCCTAGTGCTATTAGTCCCCACCTTTATCCTATCCGTGGCATCTGCCGTGACACCACCACGACAGTTGGCGCCCACCGTGGGGCTAGCGGCGCTAGCATGGGTCAAGATCCGGACGGGAAACCTCATCGGCACCAGCGAACGCATCGTCTCCGGGCTCGTTCAATGCTTTGGAGCGCTGGACTTTGTCAGCGACAACGCTGGCTGCTTTGGCACGCGCCCACTTCCGCGCAACAGCCTCTTCGTCAAGCTCGGCGCGCACAAGGTCTACGTTGTTGTGGACGTATCGTGCGTTCATCCGCGGCACGTCATCGAGGCAGGGGAGCCACCCCTTAGCGTGGTTCACTCGCTCCCCGGACAGTCCTGAGGTGATGATGACTGTGCCAGGCGCGGGCGTGAGCAAGGATCCGGCACCAGATCCGGAGGTATCACCTAAGGCACCGAGGAAAGGTAGAGGTCCTCCACTAGAGAGTCCTAAGAATGTACTAAGAGAAGATATGGATAGCTTGGTAAACCCGGTAGCAGCAGTGGTAGATCCGGCTCAGGCACAGGCCGAGCTAGAGCAAACTAGGCAAAAAATTCTAAAGGGGGCAAAAAAGATAGCGGCGGCTCAGCAGTCGTTGAACATGACGCTGCGTGAGTATGCAAAGGCAAATAAAGTAGATGCTGTAAAAGTGAAGGGGAGAAATCTCATGAGAACAAAGAGGGTGATACTAGGATTGAGGAGTCAGAGAACTGTTTGTCCGTGGGGCTGCCGATGTATAGCACCCTGGCAAAAAACCTCAGAGCAGCGGATGCAGCTGCGTCCGAGTTAGAGGGTCTAATGGGTGAAGCCTGACAAAGATAGCAAGATAGGGTCAATGAGTTGGTTCGGATCGCGAACAGGCAAAATGAGGAATTGCTCAGGGCTAACCCAGAGAGAGCTGGGGCCTCCAAGATCATTCATTCGGCGGTGGGTAACCCGGAGAAATCCGCTGGAGCAGCATCGTCTCCTCATGGTGGTCCTAGGAGAGAAGAGGTAGT
This sequence comes from Avena insularis, assembly GCA_023614405.1. Taxonomy (NCBI): domain Eukaryota; kingdom Viridiplantae; phylum Streptophyta; class Magnoliopsida; order Poales; family Poaceae; genus Avena; species Avena insularis. Next base: position 110,715,974 of record CM042684.1, read on the forward strand.
AACCTCGGCCAGGAGAAACAAACAGATCATTCCGTATGACCCGACAAGGGCAGGAAAAGCAAAAGAGGTACAGAGAAACGATGATCGACGGAGCGTAAGCCGAGGTGAAGCTGGCCGAGGTAACTGTGACCAAGGCAATGCCGGTCAAGGAAACGCTGTAAATGGCAATGCCGGACAACGCAACTCGGTAGTACAACCGCAACAGCGGAATATACCAAGGCAAGAGCAAAGTGCCGGCAGAGGTATGCAATAGAGAGGTGCACCACGAGAGCAAGACCGGTATAACGATGGAGATTCGGAAATGGTGAATGCAGGATACCCAAGGCTGGACTATCATGTGATAGGGTCGAGATTGGGAAGCAGGGATCTGATGCCTGATGACGCCAGGTTGAAACTGGATCGACTGTATAGGTCAGAGCAGATTGAAAGTCAGGGTCCTCCGGGTCCTGCGTGTTTTAGACCCCGGATCATGAAGGAGCCACCGGTACCTAACTTCCAGTTACCTAGAGGCACGAAGACGTATGACGGCAGTACTAAGATGGAGGATTGTTTGATAAACTATGCTACAGCTGTGAAAATTGCGACAGGCAACCTGACATGGGCTATGAGATACGTACCCTAGATGTTGGAGGGGCCAGCAAGGGTATGGTTAAACAATTTGCCGCCCAGAAGTATTAACTACTGGATCGATTTTGAGGAAATGTTTATCAGCAATTTCTCAAGTATGTATCAGAGGCCAAATAGTCCACAGACCCTAGCTATGTGTAAGCAGAGACCGAACGAGACAGACCGGGAGTTTTTAACCCGATGGTGTACCGTGAGAAACTCGTGTGAGGGTGTGATAGAGTCGCAGGCCATAGCATGGTTTGCGCAGGGGTGTAGGTATGCAAGCGAGCTGTGGCAGAAGTTTCAAAGGAAAATGCCAACCACTTTGGCTAGATGATCCGGATTGCTGATTCATATGCTTTGGGTGATCCGACTCAACCTAAGCTCGTGTCAAACGAGTCAAATGAGGAGTACTACCAGAGAGATGGAGCCGGATCATCCAGGAGGAATGATTACAGAGGTAAAAGAAGAGATGACAGACCGGATCACCGGTACAGTTCGCAAAAAGTTGCAGTTGTGAATCAAGATCAGCCCGGAGCAGGGAGCAATCAACGTCAGAAAACTGGAGGGGGACAATGGACACCAAGGAATGATGGCAAGAACACTTGGACGCTAGAGCAGAAGAAACAGTGGCAAGAAAAGAAGGACCGTCCGAGGTATACTTATGAGTCGATGTTGGATCAGCCGTGTAAATTTCACACGCCAAATCCGAACAACCCAACGGGTCATACAACGAGGCAATGTGAGTGGATGCATAAGATAGAACAAGGTGGCTTGGGGAATGCTCAGGCACCCCGGAATGATCAACCTCGGCAGGAGTTACCCCGGCATCAATTGCTCTCCGGAGAGAACACGCAATAGCTAATGTTGCCTCCCCCTCCGCCGAGGTATGATAACCATGAGAGAAGGGATGCAGTGCATCAAGTGGAAAACCAGCATCAGCTGGATCAAAGGTACCCCGGAAATGAGGGGAGGAATGAGTACAGGGAGCATCATCAGAGTTACTGTGTGTTTACCACTGAGGAAACCTATAGAAAGAGCTTGCAGCACCGACATATGGAGGTCAATGCGGTAATGCTAGGGGTGACGAGGTATATGCCTTGGTCGGACCAGGAAATTACCTGGAACATCAAAGATCATCCCAAGCTTATGTCGAGTCCTGGTTCATATGCGCTAGTGCTGGATCCGACATTCATCGGGCCTAACATGAATGTGAGGTTCTCCAAGGTATTGATTGACAATGGCAGTAGCATTAACATCATGTATGCGGACACAATGCACAAGCTGGATATCTCGGAGAACATGCTCCAAGCTACAAGGACAAGTTTCCATGGCATTGTGCCAGGCATCTCTTGTGAGCCAATAGGCAAGGTCCGGGTTGACGTATTGTTCGGCACGAGAAATAACTGCCGAACTGAGAATTTGGAGTTTGAAGTGGTGAACTTGGAGAGTGTGTATCACGTGTTACTCGGAAGACCAGCATTGAACAAGTCCATGACGAGCTGTCACATCAGTTACTTGAAAATGAAGTTGCCCGGGCCAAATGGAGTGATTACCATTGCTGGAGATTTCCGACGTTCCATTGAGTGTGCCTAAGCTAGGTCTAACCTAGCCGAGTCACTCGTGATTGCGCAAGAGAAAAGAAAAATCCAGGAGGTGGCAGTGTTAGCTCAGTCCGCGCAGCAATTTATGCCGGCGTTGAGTAATCCACATGGTAGCGTTTCGTTCCAAGCCACAAAGGATACCAAGAGAGTGCCTGTTGATAATATGTTCCCAGAGCGCACCGTAACAATTGGTGCCGGGTTGAATGATAAATAGGAAAGCGAGCTCGTCAACTTCCTCCGTGAGAATCGGGATATTTTTGCTTGGTCCACACAGGACTTGCAAGGTGTTCCGAGGAAGTTGGCCAAGCACTCTTTGAACGTGCCCGGAGCAAGGCCGGTGAAGCAACCTCTGCGCCGCTTCGCCGAAGATAGGAGAAAAGTCATTGGAGATGAAATAGCTCGGTTACTGGCAGCAGGATTTATCATGGTAGTACTTTACCCGGATTGGCTATCTAATCCGGTGCTGGTGGAGAAGAAGAAAGATGATTCGAACGTGGCAGTGGTTTGGCACATGTGTATCGATTACACGAACCTGAACAAGGCGTGTCCAAAAGATCCATTTCCACTGCCAAGGATAGATCAAGTCATAGACTCGACTACTGGATGTGAACTGTTGTCATTCATTGATGCATATTCTGGTTTCCACCAGATACCTCTGAATCCGAATGATCAAATAAATACTGCATTTATCACCCCGTATGGGGCTTATTGCTATCGCACCATGCCGTTTGGTTTACGTAATGCAGGGGCAACGTACCACAGATGTATGCAGAAATGTTTGCACGACCAAATAGGTCAAAATAAACAAGTGTATGTGGATGATGTGGTTATCAAGACCAAGGAAAGCAAAACGCTCCTTGACGATATCAGGCAGACATTCGCGAACCAAAGAAGGTTCCGGACGAAGCTTAACCCAGAAAAATGTACCTTCGGTGTCCCGGCTGGAAAATTACTTGGATTTCTCGTATCCAGCCGAGGTATAGAAGTTAATCCAACTAAGATCTGGGCCATTGAACGAATGGAACTGCCGAAGTGTCTTAACAATGTCCAGAAGTTCACTGGTTGCCTGGCATCGTTAAGTCGGTTTGTATGTCGGTTGGGAGAAAAGACATTGCCTCTCTATCAACTCATGAAGATGTCGGATAAGTTCGTTTGGACGCCGCAGGCCAATGAAGCCTTTGCCCACTTAAAGAAAATGTTAGCCACTGCACCAGTGTTAGCATCTCCACTATCAAAGGAGCCAATGTTGCTCTATATAGCCGCAACCAACCGAGTTGTAAGTGCAGTGATTGTGGTAGAGCGCGACGAAGAGGGTAAGTCGGTGCAAACGCCGGTGTATTATCTGAGCGAGGTATTGTCAGCTTCAAAGCAAAATTATCCGCACTATCAGAAGGTGGCGTATGGTGTCTATATGGCAGCTAAGAAGTTGAAGCATTACTTTGAGGAGCATCCCATCAAAGTAATATGTGAAGCTCCCATATCCGGGATAATGAGTAACAAGGATGCAAGTGGTAGGATTGCGAAATGGGCAATTGAACTAGCTCCCTATGCGTCACAATATGACAGAAGAGAAGCGATCAAGTCTCAGGTTGTGGATGCCTTTTTTGTGGACTGGGCCGAGGTACAATACGAACCACCGCTACCAGATCCGAACTACTGGAGGATGCACTTTGACGGGTCAAAAACAAAAACCGGGCTAGGTGCCCGAGTTGTACTTACCTCGCCAAAGAAGGACCAGCTGAAATATGTGCTGCAGATCCATTTCGCGGCATCAAACAATGTCGCTGAATATGAAGCACTTGTGCATGGGCTCAAAGTGGCAAAAGAAATTGGGATACATCGGATCCAATGCTTTGGCGACTCGGATTTGGTGGTTCAGCCAGTGTAGGGGCTGTGGGACACTCTTGATCCAAACATGGCATTATACATATTCTATGTGTAGAAAATATCTGGTTATTTTGAGGGATGTGAATTTCGTCATGTACCCTGGGTGGAAAATGAGGTTGCCGACATGCTGTCGAAGCTCGGATTAACCCGATAAGCAATTCCACCGGGTGTAGCATTAGAGCACCTCAGAAAACCATCTATCAGACCGTCCCCAGAAACCGACTCGATCTACGTCCCGGAGGATACAGAATCCGGAGCTATGCCCATGGACGTTGACATGGGAGGTGGTGCGCGAAACCCGGGGACTGTCTCAGCAAACCCGGGGACTGCCTCAGCGAACCCGGGGACTGCCTCGCAGAACCTAGGGACTGCTCAGCGTGATCTGATTGAAGTTATGCCGGTGGATCAGATGGAAATTGATGAGGATGTGTTCCCTGTGCGAGCAATACCAGCTTGGGCACTGCCTATATTTCAATTCCTGAAAGATGGAACGTTACCCACTGAGGAGGTACTATCCAGGCAGACTCAGAGGAGAGCAAAGGCATACACAATCATCAATTCCGAGCTATACAAAAGGAGTGTGACCAATGTCCTCCAGCGATGCGTTGACCCGGAAGAAGGGCTTGACATCCTCCGAGATATACATCAAGGGGAGTGCGGGCATCATGCCTCGTCCCGAGCCTTAGTGTCAAAAGCTTTCCGGCATGGATTCTACTGGCCAAGTGCCTTAGAACAGGCGGAAGATCTGGTGAGAGAATGCAATGGTTGTCAGAGGTATGCTACCAAGACACATATGCCTATGTCAGAACTCAAGACCATACCAATCACATGGCCATTTGCTGTATGGTGTTTGGATATGGTTGGCCCATTCAAACTAGCAAGGGGGAATATGACTCACATTTTGGTCATGGTGGATAAGTTTACAAAATGGATTGAAATAAAGCCAATAAGAAAGTGTGATGGAGCTACGGCCATAACATTTCTCAAAGACATCATCTTGAGATACGGTTATCCTCATAGTATCATAACTGATAATGGCACAAATTTTGCTGAAGGAGCATTTGCACGATTCTGCCGGGATAAGAAGATCCGGCTGGACGTTGCCTCGGTGGCTCATCCCGCATCAAACGGACAAGTGGAAAGATCCAATGGATTAGTATTATCCGGGATAAAACCCCGGCTCATTGAGCCACTGCAAAGATCAGCGGGGTGCTGAATAGAAGAACTACCAGCCATACTGTGGAGTTTAAGAACAACTCCGAATCGATCAACAGGCTATACGCCATTTTTTCTGGTATATGGGGCAGAAGCTGTATTACCAGCCGACATAGAGCATGATTCGCCTAGGGTCACCCAATACACAGAAGCCGAAGTGCAAGAAGCCCGGCAAAATGATGTTGATCTGCTGAAAGAAGCAAGAGAATTGGCATTGTCCAGATCTGCCATATATCATCAAAATCTCTAACGCTATCATAGCCGAAAAGTAAGCCCCCGAGTTTTCCGGGAAGGTGATCTGGTGCTCCGGCTGGTACAACGTAATGCTGGCATGCATAAGTTGTCCCCCCATGGGAAGGGCCATTCATTGTGAGCAAAGCACTGCACAATGATTCTTATTATCTTATCGATGCAAAGCCACAGGAAAAGAACAAGGCGGACAGGTCTGGCGAGGAATCTAAGCGTCCATGGAATGTAGCTCTACTTCGTCCTTTCTACACTTAGAAGAGAAGTGTATGTATCCGAGTCTTCTCATATGTTGGTGTGTATGCCGGCAATGAGCTTATCAATGAAATGTTGGCACCTCGAGCAGTAACTCGGGGACTGCCTTAATAATATTTGTTGTCTTGTATTATTTGTGCATCAGCTGGAGTAAGTTGTTCTACTTAACTCGGATTAGTAGTGTGTGAGCACCAAAAACCCAACTCTTCGACTTGGTGCTGTCCAACAAGATTTGGCTTCATGGCAAGCGAGAGAACAAGTTTGGAATTGCCTAGCACATGAAAAACGACTAAGCAAAAGAACTTAATCGAGCCGACGTTTGTTTTTCGGACTAACCTTGTATTTACTTTCAAATTATTATGCTGAATTATTTTGAGCTAAGCCTAAAGTTTCCGAGTATTGTTACGACAATTTTTGAAGCTCGGATTCATAAGTCATAAAACCGAATCAAGGTAGACACGAACCGAGCCAGAAGATTGGACGAACAAGAAAATGAAACTCGGGGACTACGCCCAAGTCAATCCGGCCTAAAAAAAACTTAGTAGCAAAATATCACATGTGTAATGGATACAATTCCACCCGGCATACCGCGGATCTGATAAATTTTAAAGTGTTTTCACTCAAGGAGCAGCAGGAGGAGGAAGTTCGGCATCATCTTCGCTGTCTTCGATATCGGAGGCATCGCCCTCTTCATCCTCATCCGAGCCGTCTTCAACATTCTCAGCATTTTCGTCACCAGCGGCTTCCAGGAAGCTCGGACCCTCAGTCCATTCATGAATGGGAGCATATTCGATGAGGCTGTGGGCGCAATCCTGGCGTCGAGCTACCCACTCTGGCTCACAGGTCCATTTGGATCTGGTGCGCAGGCTTGGTAAGAGGTTGAGGTCGATCTTCTCGTACCACGTAAGTACATAGTGGAGAACGGTCTCAGTTGCGGCACGTCCAGCGGACTCCCTCCAAAGGTCGAGTTGTGTCTCGATTTCCATCAACTTTTCAGCAAGAGCTGTGGTTCCCTCCGGAGTGTCTTCGGCAGGCCAAAACGTGTTGAAAATTCGGACTGCAACGTCAAGGAGATCCTTGCCATAGTTCTTGATGATTTCCACACGAGATGATAGGCTGACCAACAGGTCCTCCATGTCATAGGGAATGTCTTCACCGTCAGGAGCAACGGGAGTACCCCTATCTCGGCGGAAATTAGCAACAGCGACGCTCGCAATGGCAGTGCCCTCTGGAAATTTTCCTGAAAATGAGATAAGAGAAGTAAGTAAGGAAGAGACATGTGAAGTAACCCGGAGAAATATGTCGGATAAGGGAAAGGAACTTACGTAAAATGTGGCTATGGATCCGGGTCAATTCCTTGGTACAGTCATCGCGCCTTTTGCGGAGTTGCACAAGTTCGGCGTTCGCTGACTCAAGCTTGACGTCGGCCTCCTGGAGAAGTTCTTGGTCCTTGGAAATTTAGAGATTGAGGCGCTCGCGCTCTTCAGTATCGTCCTGGCCAGCCTTTTCAAGCTCGGATTGGTGCTGTGCTTTCAATTTCTTCATCTCTGCTTTGAGCTTGGCGATCTCATCGTCCTTGGTTCGGAGGAAGGCAAGCTCATCGTCTTTCTTTTTGAGCTCGGCCTGAAGCTGCCCTGCTTGTTTGAGAAAATGCAGCATCATATCAGGCACGGGCACACTATCTTCCAGCGATACTGAAATAGTTTGTTAACCCGGCAAAGCCGAGGTATGAATGTTTGCCGAGCCAAGGAGAAAAGGAGATAGAAAGCAAAGCAAGGTCACGCAAAAGTAACTTACCGTTGATCTGATCCAGATTCTTCCTCATAAGCTTGTTCTCAGCCTCCACCCCAGCTGCGAAAACCGAATGATGGATTAGTTCAGCAGAAAAAGATGAAGGAAAACAGAAAAATGTGAAGAAGAGAACTTACCCCTTTTCTCGTGCTCAGCGAGATGTGCATTATGCTTTGCGAGCAGCATTTTGTGAGTGTCCAGGAGACGCTGAAACTCAGCGCTCCGGCGGTTGGTGGTCACCTGAAAAGAGTACAAAAATATAGCTTAAGCCTTGTGCATATTCGGAGTGTACAAGATCTGGGCCAAGTGGAACTTAACCCGGCTCTAGGTGTGTGCATATTCGAAGTGTACAAGATCCGGTCCAAGTTGAACTTAACCCGGCTCTAGGTGTGTGCGTATTCAAAGTGTACAAGATCCAGGCCAAGTGGAACTTAACCCGGCTCTAGGTGTGTGCATATTCGAAGTGTACAACATCCGGGCCAAGTGGAACTTAACCCGGCTCTAGGTGTGTGCATATTTGAAGTGTACAAGATCCGGGCCAAGTGGAACTTAACTCGGCTCTAGGTGTGTGCATATTCGAAGTGTACAAGATTCGGGCCAAGTGGAACTTAACCCGGCTCTAGGTGTGTGCATATTCGAAGTGTACAAGATCCGGGCCAAGTGGAACTTAACCTGGCTCTAGGTGTGTGCATATTCGAAGTGTACAAGATTCGGGCCAAGTGGAACTTAACCCGGGTCTAGGTGTGTGCATATTTGAAATTGTCAAGGAGCTACGTTAGTTTTCTAAGGAGCATCTGGCCGAGTAACAAGTTACTCCCCCGGAGGCTCGGGGACTAATGGTTATATCACTAATACATACAACATGCTAAGGAAAAGGTGAAGTAACATACCTCCATCATCCGACCCACGAGGTTAATTGCCTTAGAGGTTGTGTTCATTTGAGCGGAAAACTCGGCGGGACCGAACTTCTCCAGGAGATCGTCGTTGTAGACGAACTCCGCCTTGTTCCAGTTGCTCATAAACTCGATCAAGGTCGGAGGATATCGTTCACCACTAAGCATGTGGGGCACCACCAAGCCCTTGGCATGTGCTTCCCTCCTCTCAACCTGAGCAACGGCCGGGCTGGTGTGCAGAACGAGTTGCTGCGCATTAGCTGGCTCGGCAGGGTCGTCCTTCTGTGCTGGAGGCTTCTTGGAAAGCATGGACGCGAGAGTGCGCTGTCCAGCCTCAATAGACGCTGCCCTGGTGGCGTCAGGGTCCTTTTTGCCTTTGGGCTACTGAGAGGAGGAAGTGGTTGTAGCAGATTTACACTTGGGAGCTGCCTGGGTGCTTTCTCGCCGAGACTGAGAAGACTCGGACGAGGCGGAGGGGCTTGGCGTCACTGCCGTTGCTCTCGGTGCTGCTGGTGCTGGAGTTGGTGTTGGTGCTGATGCTGGTGTTGTTTTCTTCTTTGAAGGAGGTACCGAAGTAGACTCGGTAGTAGCTGGTTGCAGCGAAGCCGAAGTGGTGGATGCAGCTGCCTCGGCTGGGCCAGTCTCCCCCGCTCCGAGGTTGCCCCCCTCTTGACGAGGTGGGATGGAACCCGGAGCAGCCGCTGAACCCTCCGGAATAGGGCTCAGTGGGCGTGAATTGTCGCCACGAGGGGGAGAAGAGCTAAGTCGGAGCGCTAAAGCGATGCTAGATCCACTCTGGGGGACCTCCACCGCAGCTCTGCTGAATGAAATAATGTCAGATGAGAAACTATAACAATGCAAGAACAAGTAAATGGCAGAGGGAAAAGAGGCTTACGCATCTGAGGTCAGCGGCTCCTTGGGCTTCCGAGCCCTTCATGCTGGGGCCTTGGTTGCAGGCTTGGAGGAAGTCTTATCCCCGGACTTCTTTCGCCTCTTAGCTGGCTGAGAAGGTCCGGAGGATGAATTCGATGCGGATTCCCTTCTTTTCTTCGGTGCAACCGGAACAGGATCACCCACGGCAAGGGGAGGGTCCTCATGGATCTACCCACCGGGGTTAGATGATGCCGGAAAAGCATAATAAAGGGGGACAGCGTCAAATGCTTCCATCACCTCAACATCCGAGTCATCTTCATCATCGGGCCAATCTCTAATAGAAGAGAGTTTACCGGTGGGTCGCTTGGTCGCGTCGGCCATTGGGAGGAACATCTCCTGGTCCGGTTCTTCCTCGTCCGAGCCCTCCAGGTCAAGCACACATTTGAGGGTGGGATCGGTGCCATCCTCGATAGTTTGCTGAAGGAATTGCTAAGGGAGAAAAAAGACAACCGGGTTAAAAATACAACGGCAACCGACATAAGATTTAATTCGGAGAAAACTTGTGGCACGAAGCTTACCACGGGAGGAAGCCTATACCAGTAATAGTGCTCAATTCCCCACGTCCACTCAGAGGAGAAGTCCTTGTGGGTGGTGAAGAGGGCCTTGATCCGGCAATAGATTTCTGTGTTGCTAAGCTCGAAAGATGAGGTCCAGTTGAGGTCGCGTCCCTAGCTCATGTGGCACACTTTGTGAGTGCGTTTCTGGAGAGGGGATATCCGGTTGCAGACGAATGTGATCATGGTGTCCTTGTTGCGCAACCCGAGATCCGTTAGCTCCACGAACCTTTTGTTGATCTGGTTGGCCAATACTGTGGGCTTCTTGGGGACAGTGTCCCACAATTCCGGGTTAGGAGGACCCGGAGCATAGGGGCGAACCCGGATCAGGTCCTCAGTGCCGTTGTTCCGAACATAAAAGAAGGTCCGGGCCCATCCTTTGCAGGAATCCAGCCCGGTAACCCGGGGAAAGACGGAGAGCCTCCAGGGTGAAATGGACGCAGCGCCAAACAGCGTAAGCTGCTTGTCCTCTGGGTCAAGCTGGATATTCGGAATTATGTTACGACGAAGGCCAAAGAACCGGATCCATAGCTCCTTTGTGGGCCATAATCCGTCGTAGCCTTCGATCGTGGAGGCGAAATCAGAGAGAGATGTGATAGCATTGGCAGGAAGGTGCTGCGGCTGGAGTTCATACGTGTTCAACCAATCGTGGAAAAAATCGCTAACTGGCAAACCGAACCCCCGCTGGAAGTGTGACAAGAACACCACAAACTCACCTGGATTGGGTGAGGGGGCGAGTTCGGCAGAAGCGAGGCGTGCATTGACTCCTGCGGGGATGCGTCTGGTGCGGTAGAGCCAGTCTAGGTCATCCTGGCAGACCCAGGATCCAGCGCACGCACCGCGATCCGCCGTCGCGGCGTCCTCCTCCATCTCCTGCTCGGCAACGACAAACTCCTCTTCTGTCATCTCAAGTTCACTGCCCTCACTGGCGCTAGCAGCGGTGGGGGGCAGCGGCCTAGATTGACAGCAGCCCATGGCGGAGGAGGTGCGCAGCGGCGACGGCAACGCAGATGCGTGTGGAAGCAGTGCGGCGGCGGCGCTGCTACTTAGACGCGGTGGCGGCGGCGCTGTCGTGGGAGAAGATGAATAAGAAGAACTAGAGGCAGAGGGGAGCAGAAGTGGGAAAAAACCCAAGGGGCGCACCCCTCCCCTATTTAACCGCTCCATCAAGGAGGAAGTGGGATCGTGTTATGCAGATATGCCACACGATGTGGCCGTGTATAAACCAGATGGACCAATCAGCAAAGAGCCACACGGAAGACCACAGGGTGTAGCAGATCCCATGACATGACGCATTGATGCAGTTAACGAGGAGGCAGGCCAGACGTAACGTGCGCTACAGTGATAACTGACAATTACTGCAGCGGTTACTGTTGCTGGCCCTTAAAATGAGGTAACCTAATGATTAGCCTCCACGTGGGAAAGCGTACGAGAGAAGGAAAGATAACCCGGATGAGATTATGGTAACCCGGCCAGCAAGTGCAAACTTGAAATGTGCCAAGGGAAAGTAAACCCATGAGATCCGAGATAAGAGGTAACTTCGAGAAGGAGCACAAAGCTCGGAGAGATTGAACCTGTTGTGGCCTTAGCGGCTAAGGCAACTAAGACTGCACCAGCTTCGGGGACTAATGTAGGGGGATACCCCCGGGTAGGGTCACGCCAAGGTATAAAGGCCGAGTTAGCCGAGGTACGGCAAGGTCAAAGCGTATGCTGGCCGAGTTACCTCAAGGCAGGCCGAATCTCGGGGTAACCCGGACCAAGGGGTGTCCGCCTAATGGAGTCTCATCCGACTTAAGCCGTAAGTCGGATAGATGAATCTAACTTGTATGCAGGAACAGGTGTGACCGGATCAACTACGATCCGAGTCATAGCAAGCTTCTAGGAGAAGGAAGGTATCTCGCTGGTCAAAATTAGCCCCGGTACGCACAGCATGAGCGAAGCGCACAGAGGTAGGACCACCGAGGCGTGGCCGACAGAGGTGACGATGCCGATGTCGGCTGACGCAGGCACCGCAGAGGCTCACGTAGCCTCTGCATGGATGACGCGGGGGAAAAGCAACCCCCGGTCGGCTTACTATGTTGGGAGGAGGCATATTCCCTGGAATATGCCTCCACGTATGCCCTAAGTGGAGACCTAGCCACTCCTATATAAGGGGGGCTAGGGCCTCTGTAGAAGGGGTTGGTCTTATTTGGATAGAGCTTTACTGGATTGATCTCTAGTGGCTAGTTTTACTTGGTTCCTGAGGGCTAGCTAGCGAGGAGAGTAAGAGAGTACCTTCTTCCTGCTCTCTCCAATACAGCTTGAGGAGCACTTGTAATTTGTGAAGTGAATCGAATACAAACCTTTTGTGTGAGGAATCACCTCACTATACCTCCCTGGATTCCCCTAGTGCTATTAGTCCCCACCTTTAGCCTGTCCATGGCATATGCCGTGACACCACCACGACAGGACTAGTACCAAAATAATGCTATATAGGCATTTCTAGTCACTTTAAATCAGTAAATAATGAACTGAAACCAAAGTAAATATGAACCAACCCTTAAATCACATTCCCATATGTTAGAATATGTGGTGCTGACATGTGTCCACATGATCCCATATTTTAAGTGGAGAATATTAAATCTTAGTTATTTTCAATGAGTAGAAATTACTTTTCTTAAATAAAAAGAATGAAACTAGTTAATAAAACCTTGTGATGCTTATGATGATAATAGATCATCCCATGTGTGCGTTAGAGTGCTAAGTAGACTAGTTAAGCATTGTTTCGTGATTGTGTACTCTGTATGTATTTATAGACGATAGTACCGACCAAGCTTTCGAGGAGGAGGAGTTCTACCAAGAAGAGGAGGAAGAAAACTTCAACCACTGCACTGCACAAGGCAAGCCATCATTCACAGTGCAAGCTAACCCTTGCAATCTAGATAACCCAAGCAAAGACATTAGACATGCTTTGGTTATACCACTTGACTAGTACCTACCCCAAGTTTGATTTCCAAACTTTACCTTCTTTACTTTATCAAAGTCCTTTACTTGTTTTGAAGGTAGCATAAAGAGTATAAACCTTGACCTATCTAGATAACCTTAGATGTCATTCTATGGCATGAGATTGATCTTAGCATTCCACCTTAGTGAACACTCTTAACTTAGTAGCTTAGAGCTAGATCAACACTTGAGTCACTTTAGATGGGAACACTTGGTGAAAATGAACTATGAAAACCTTGGAATGATGAGTCATTCTATTGAGATGTTTTGACATGTGCTGAGAAACACAAATGGTTTATGATGATGAAAATGTTGAGGCATGAGCCTTAACCTTTTTACAAAACTGATGGTTGGTTTCAGATGCGATACCATTCCAAATTTACCGTACAACCACAATACCTGAATTGGGTAAGGCTTAGCCGGAAGTTTATATGCATTAGTATTAGTTCCCTCGCGGGAGAGGTTTGAGCTGAGGCTACCTCTCAATGTTGTCCACCTATGCAGTGCCCAAGATGATAGATGGTCATGGTTGGGAGGCCATGCTCATAGGAGAGGTGCTTATACTAGGGTGTGTAAAGGAAAGGTTATGTTTGATTATCTGCATACTAAGTATGATGATTCAGGGTTATCCCTGACAGATGTATCGAATCTTGTGGTGAAAGTGTACCACCTCTGCAAAGTGTCAAACTATTCGAATAGTCGCGTCTGCGGTTATGGAAAGTTGGAGTGGCCATACTGTTTCGTTGTCAGATGTTTTCAAAATAACTTATTAAATGAATGATGAATCTTGACTTGACCACAACAGGGTTGGGACTATGACACTAGCTTCCCAACTTAAGTGATTCTAGAATTTTATTTTATCTTTCTTTGTTTCTGAACTCAGCTTAGGTTTCAAACTTAACTTTATAAATAAACTTAGAGTTAGCATTTACACTAGAACTATCTTACTTGTTAGTGGTAGTTTGCGAGTACTTAAAGAGTACTCATGGTTTTTGTCACTGGCTATTCCTATGGCCAGACTATGAAGGAGATTACCAAGATGATGGTCAGCAGGACAGCTATGCTAACTAGGACTATCTGTCTTCGTCAGCATTGCTTGTGCCCCTAAAGATGGACCCCATCGCTACGCTTATTTATTATTCCGCTGCTTGTTGTATTAAGACTGGATCATGAGATCCTTATTTGTGTAAGACCTTATTTATGGTTTGTAATGGATGATGTGCTGTGATATCCAATCTGTTATGTCTCGCAAAAATCTGTAAGATGGACCCCATGGATGATGATCCTGGGATTGCGATTTATGACGTAACAGGCATCTGGAAGGATTAAAAATCCGGATGTTGACACTAATGCTGGAACAACCCATAACTTTCTCAGCCGCCGCTGCCGCCCGCATGTCGATCTAGGGAAAGTTTAAACTACACTTCAAAACAAGTAGTAAGATATTTCCATCTCAGCAAGGCAAGGCAATGGAGAGAGACATCGTCATCACTGGCGCCACAAATCAGGTAACCAGATATCGAACCTGCTCAAAATATTGGAATTCTATGGATATATGTGATGAGGCGATTCAGCTTGTACTTCGTCTCTACATGGTAGACATGGCCGGCAGCTACATTGTAGCGACAACGCAACAATTTTTTTTTTGCTAACAACATAGCTGATTTTTATCATGAGATATAACTTCCTAGTTTTAAAAGCACGAAGCATAGTTTCTACAGTCATTGGAACTGTTTAATAACCATCATAGTATGTAGTACCATTGATATAGCGGAAATAGTTATATACGAAAATACATGACCATTTGCTACGCATGTAGTTTGAGCAGCAGATAGTACTATGTGTAATCACAAAAACTTTTTCACAGTGGATCACATCAATTGTATGCTACACATATTCTTTCATTTTCTATCAAAGTAACGTATTCCTGACAAATACTATTTATTATTATGTATATAATCAGCAAGGTTGTTGGTGGTTGTTGCAGAAAAGGTAAAAGGAGGAAATAATACCACAGTAAATTTCAAAATATATCGGCATACATATTTCAACTGATTGTTTTTGTATTGAAGCGTACTTATATCAGTTATATAGAAGATAAATTATAACTGTTGATGTTACAGATACGCAAGCAGAGTGCTGCTTTTTTCTCTGTTTTTTTTCACTAAATCTAGAGAATGCGATATATGCTGCATTACACCAAATTGCAAAATTCAGCAAGGACCCAGATTATCTCATTTAAATGATCGCACATTGGCTGAAATAGAGATGATGAAAGGTGCAAAATTCCAAGCTCCAGGTGTAACCGAACGTGTTGCACGTGAATTCAGGATGGTATATATACTTTCAAGAATAATATCCCATTTTTTTTTATTTAAATGCTTTAAATATCAAAAGATTGACCATGAATAATTATGGTGCTACTCTATTCATTATACCATGGCAGAGACGTCTTAGAGTACTACATGATAAGTGGGATAAAGAGCGTGAGCAGAAACTAAAAGCTCTCGCGGCATCAACAGAAACTGTACGAAGATGTAACGCAACACGCACAAACTTGAAGCCAAAGCTAGAAAAAATTAACATCACAATGCCTGCTTCACAAGTAATTTCCAGAAACCCTAGTGGTAGAACAAAGCTACGATGCCAAGATCAATCAGGTGGATCAGTGAAAGGCAACAACGTAGTCAAGACTGGTTGTAAATTGAAAGATGCAAAGTGTAATGAGAATAGATTGGTGAGTTTGATCTTGCAATTAGTAAAAAAATTAAAAATGAAAATAATTTTGCATGACTACTTCTAACAATCATCTTATTGTATTTTTGTTTTGTCAGGTGCAAATTGATGTGATGCTCTTAGTGCAACAAAATAGTGGTACTACTTCAACATCTTCAGCACAGACAAGGACATCAAAGGACATAGATGCAGTAACCAACATTCAGTTCAGGTACAGCGAGAAAAAATCAGATACAGTGCAAGCAGATCCTGCAAGCCAGATGTAACACCCTCGAATCGGCCCTATGCAAGCATTAGAAATTCCTACCAAACCCGCATAGAAACGATTCAAAGTTGCCCACCAGGCACTTGCGTGCGGGTGGAAAACGAAGTAATACCATTACACAATAGTCCATGATGGAATCCATAGAAACATATATATATATATATACAACAATGACTCCATGAGTCAAAAATACAGATATACAATACCAAGATCCAAATCACCTTGAAAATGATACAACATCCGAGTACGGATAAGATGCAAATGGGGCTAAGAGCCCTGAAGAATAACCAATGGTGTCCATAACCCTGCCCAGGCCAAGCCGGAAGGGTAACCCTGCTAACGAAGATGCACTTATACCTGCTGAAACAAAAGGGGTGCCGACAAAGGGCAAAGGAAAAAGGGAGCGGTCAGTACTGAGGCCAGTACACGGCGAGGCTAGAATTCGGCGGCTCTCGCGTACATAGGTATGGTGGACTGAAGCAGCAGCCAAGCATGCACTATACAACCTATAGAGACTCGATATGACTGTTGGCTATTAGAGAGGGGTAAGAAAGACATATTCGGATCCAACCTGATACTAACACCAATCATACCCATCCTGGTATGCCCCCTCCACACCAAACGAGGAAGTCAAACCGAGGAACTCACACGGTTGACAGTTTTATTCATTCCATTATAGTTGCAGCACTTAATGTAACATATAGATAGCACGAGTCATCCTGATATTATAAGCAGTGGGCAGTTTTAGTTAACCATTCAGTTGTAGTTGCAGTACTTACTAGTCAGATACAATTAGCATGTGACATCCCAAACACAACAGTTGTTGGCACTTTTATTTCATTCCATTGGAGTTGCGATACTTACTAGGCAGGTATAACATGACACGATACACCCGAGTTCCACCAGTTGTTGGCACTTTTATTATCCATTCCATTGTAGTGAAGCTGATTACTAGTCACATATTAAGTCAAATTTATAGCACTACTTTAGTTATGCTTGTCTATGATCAAGATATTGTGCTCCAAGTCGTCCATAATCGCGGACACGGCTTTCCGAAAGATTTACCCTGCAGGGGTGCACAAATAGCAACACACACGATCAACCTTGGAAAAACCAAATCAAAACCCAACGAGGCTTTCACGACAATGCATTCACAGGATTCATAAATTATTTCAGGGGACCACCCACAATAAGCTACCCGTTACGAAGTCGGCCGGCTCCGCGACGGACGAAGGGTGTGTGGCGACGGCTGTAAACGACTGGGAACCCGAAAGTGTGACTGGGCTTGTCGATACAGCGTAAACGTGGCACGGGTTCCTAAACAATACAGGCGCTCCATGCGCAATCGTAAATAAAGCAGTAAAACATGGCATAAGTACAGGATAGTAATAAAACCCCAAACTAGTTTGTGGCCCCAAGAAATAAAGTGCGAATCAAGCTCAGGCAAAGGGGGATTCATAGAGTCTCCCGCATGTGGATAGTGCGAATAGTCAAGGGACAGGTATCAAGTACTCCGGTCCTACGGGACACAAGTGAGCGTGGAAGAACCAAATAACATCTATTGCCCACCGATGCCTCTGCATTAGTTATATCTATTCCCAGCATTTTAATATCAAGTTGTAATTAAAGCCATGATCATCTCCACCCTTAAGCATCTTCACCATTAAGCATGCGTCAACCTTCCAACAATGGTAGAACGACAACAACGCGAAGCAGCAACTGAGCAAGCAACTACGACTCGCAAGGCCGACTGTCTAACAGGCAATAGGATGTGTCCAAGGCAATATAGAGGCTGCAGGGAATATAAATGGTGCACGGAAACTAAAGCATCGCAACACGGATAGCAGTAGATCAACAGGAAGGAAGTAAAGACTATAAATGCAAAATAGGCAGAAAGGGGGAGATTGCTCGCCTGGGAAACATTACTGAAGATACATATCCGAAGGTCTTGTCGATACTCACACCCACTCAATGGCCTAATCTACGAAGAACCAAAACACTAAAAGAAACACCGGATGCACTATTTAATACTACAACAGAAGATTGGGCATGTTCATGATATGATGCATGGCATGGCAAAGATGCGATGCAATTAGGAAATATTAAGCGGAACCGGGGTCCTGACAATTAATTAAGTGGTTCATGTTGTTTAGATACCCCACAATTTAAATGTTGTCTTAACAAGATAACACATGGCACGAGTTTGCTACACCAATTTAAATGGGGTCAATAGAAGGCTAGATTTGCCCGCATATGGCCTCCATATTTAATTATTAGGTGAGTCGATAAAATACCCCCAAACCACATGAATATGAATGGATTCATGAACAATTGTATGCAACAGGTAGATATCATTTATTATAAAAATATGGGTCTCGAATAGGGGAACACACATTAGGGGTCAAAGATCTTGGTGTTCCGACGGTTCGGGCTTCTAACCCCGGGATCGGGCTTTGGGGTCACGGCCACCGGATCCATGTAGACGATATTGTGGTTCCATCTAGTCCGCAAAGGAGATCTTGAGGTTCCGTGTATGAAGATCTTCAGGTTCCTTCTCGGAGTCCAACAAGTCCAACCTCGGGCATCGATCTTGATGACAGACGATCTTTGCCACATGAGCTTGACTGTGCTTGCGTGCCCATGTAGCAGGGACACATGATAGCGTGTCTTTGTCTTGGCCTTGAGAAGCACCGATAAATGGAATCGTGCATGCTGGAAGAAGAACCAGCGGAGGGGAGTGAGGCTGGTGGGGCGCAGGCTGGTGAGGGGACAGCGCGAAGAGCTCCGGTTCTTGAGGATCAACGGCCAGCGACCGCGTGGCGGATCAGGGCGTGGTTGCTCGCGGGACACAGGGAGGCACGCGGTGACAACCTGCAGACGCGCAGCAAAATAGAGGCCGGCGAGCTTGAGGTACGGGACGACAAGGACACGCGTCTGGTGGAGAGGTCGGCATCATCCACTCCAGGAAGAGGGAATAGGGGACATCTATCTCGTAGGGAGGAAGGCCTTAGGGATGCGCACACCATGCTGGGGCACACCGGCGGCGAGGAACCCCGGGCTTCAGGTCAAGGAGGTCGTTGACGAGGCGGACGGCGGCGACGCGCTTGGTTCGATGCAGGGCAACGCGGGAGCCTGGTGAGGGCGCACAGAGAGGAGACGGAGCCCGCGGCGGCGACGGGTACGGTCGAGGTGACAGAGCCCGCGGCGGCGACGGGTACGCTAGCGGCGAGGTTGTAGGCGACAGGGGAGAGAGCTAGAGAGGGGAGGGACGAGGTCGCACTGGCATGCGAGGATCGTGGGGCGAGCGAGGGTAGGTGGGGTGGGGATCGCGGGCGGATCGAGATGAGATGGGGAGCGATGCAGAGGTACAGGGTGTGAGTCGTGCAGCGTGCGTCGTACGCGGGGTGGTGGGCCAGGGCGGAAGCGACAAGGTGGGGAGCGGGGGTTGCGATGCGCGGTGGACACGGGGATCGCGAGCAGCGGCGTGTACGCGTGAGAAGGTGAGGCTAGGGCCAATGGAGCGTGCATCGCGCCAGGGTGGAGCCTGTCGCACGGGTGGGTCTAGGGAGTGGCGGCTGCTGCTGGGTAGGTGGGAGTAGGTGGGTTGTTAGGGTTTGGGTAGATTAGATCTAGGGCCAGGATTAGTCGGGGTGGTAGGCTGCTGGCAGCTAGGTCTTTGGGCTTGGCCGATGGCGGCCTCCCCTGAAAAACATTTTATTTATTTATTTTATATTTAGAATACTTTTGCAAATAGTTTTTAGAAAAATAAAATATCCGGAAGATACCGGGGTTGTGATTTAAAATATAGACGGAGGATATTTCGAAAACAAAGATAGGCTTTTAGAAAATAGTTTTGGGAAAATAGATGCATGATGACGACGATGCTCAAATGCAATGTCGCATGATGACATGAGCATGCGGTCATCATGACGCAGAAAATAAAAATATCACGCGATTTTCTAGTAGTGGTTTTAGCGGGGTGCTACACTAGAGAATCCTCATGAATGTTTCAACACAGAATGGTCAGACACACGCAAACATTGACCTAATAGCTTTCGGAATGCCAGTGAGTGGCACAGAAGGAGAAGCTTTAGTAAGCTATGCTGGTAGCTCTGCAGAAGACAAAACAAAAACAATAATCACAACCAACATAGTCAAATCAAGCATGATTGTTCAAAATTGCCATGCTAGGAGAGCGCTGAGCAACGATGCGAAACAAATCGAAAGCAATACAGTATATCCTAGATACGAGAGTGGCATAACAAATTCAGGAGAGAAGATCACACATGAGCAGATTACACATGAGCAGAGTGTTGCAAGTGAACCAGTCGGCAACATTTTTTCCAGTGCAGCCAGCAACCATCGCTATAAGTAAAGTAGAGTCACAAGCTGGAAGCATTGATACAACTAATTGTTCTGATGCAGGCAAGAGAGATTCAACAAGCACGATGAACCCACAGAGAGAAGAGAATACAAGTCATTAGAATGTCAATTGTTCAGAGGAACCGGTAGAAACTGTATGCACTAACACCAATTCGGAAGCAATGAGCAATGAGCAGCCTGTGCCTTAGTGCGATGACACTATTCCTCAAAAAGAGATTAATCCAGGAGAACCTACGGAAGAAGAGTTAGAGATGGATAGAATATTTAAGAATGAGTACCTAGTTGTGGATGAAATTGGTCATGCCACGACACCGGAAGAAGGAATGGAATTTTAGTCAAGGGAAGATGCTTTCCAATTCTTTGCACTGTATGTAAGGAAAACTGGTTTCTCTATAAGAAAGCACACCAGCCTTAACTCCAAGAAAACAAGCGAAATGATTAAACAGACATTTGTTTCCACAAAACAAGGTCAGAATCAAATAAGTGAGAAAGTTGTAAAAGAAAGGAAAACATGTTCTACTATCAGGTGCTCTTGCCTTGTATCCATTGTGCTAAAGAAAACAGAAAAAGGATGGATGTACAAAACAGTAAAACTGGACCACAATCACCCTTTGCACCCAACAGATTGGCTCATCAGGTTTTCAAAATGCCACAAGTCAATGACACAACAAGACAAGGAGTTTATGCGTATACTACACCTTGGAAAGATTCCACCGAGGAGAGTGATGCAAATATACAATGGAATGAAACTTTTAAATAGAGGAGTTGGTTTTGACGGTAAAGACGTGTCTAACCTTACGTATGCTGAAAAGAAAGACAATAGAAATAAAGATATAGAGGAATGCTTGAAGAGGTTTACCCGTCTTCAATCAAAGGTTCCTGGATTCTCGTATAAATTCGACACTAACCACACAAACGCCGTTCGGAGCATCTTCTGGACAGACGCAATGTGCAGGATGAACTACGAACTATATGGTGAATACGTGTCATTCGACATAATGTTCCAGACCAACGTATAAAACATGCCTTTTGCACCAATCATTGGCATGAACAACCATGGGAACACAGTTTTGTTTGGGATCGGTCTCCTGAAGGACGAGTCAGCTGAAACGTTCAAGTGGTTGTTCAAAACTTTTGTCTTGGAAATGGGTGGTATAGCACCAATGTACATAATCACTGAACAGTGCAGAGCAATGAAGAAAGCAATTGATGAACTGGATATACTGCTTGACACAATCCACAGGTTCTGCCTATGGCACATCATCAAAAAGATGCTAGAAAAGCTTGCTAGCATTTTAGCAAGAAATGAAGGCCTGTCAGAAGAACTAAGAGATGTAATAACGAACTCATTGACTGTAGAAGAGTTTGAAAAATGCTGGAGGCAAGTATTGGAAAAATAAGGAATTGCAAACAATAAGCATCTACTAGATTTATGGGATATCAGAGATCACTGGGGGCCAGCCTACTTCATGGACTGCTTCTATCCTTTTTCCTCGTCAACAACAAGAAGCGAGAGCACCAACTCATGTGGAAAGACTATGTCGACCACGCAGACACAATACTAAAATTCCTAGATTCATATGAGGCAATTCAGGAGAAAATCTTGAGTGCGCTCGATAGGAAAAGGAACATGACTTCAGAGAAGATAGCACCAACGTGGAGTAGATATGAACTTGAGACAGATGCAATAAACATTTACACTACAGACATATTTCTCAAGTTTCATAAGCAACTAGCAGATAATACAAATTTCGAAATAACAAGGGAAGAAACAACTGATAGATGAATGAAATACGAACTGACCAAAAGAAGTCATGTCACACATCCAGATTTCAACATAGATGTTTTTATAGTTGAAGTGGATAATGAGAATAAGGTTTTCTCATGCAACTGCAAAAAAATGTCAAGGGATGGAATCCAGTGCTGTCACGTCCTTAGGGTTGTGGTATGTCTTGGTTTAGTACATATGATGCCAGACAGTTTTGTGAACCCTAGATGGAAAAGATGCAACCCACATCAACCATCCAACTTTGTTTTTCATCTTCCTAATGGTAACAAGAGAAACGCAGCAGGTCCAATACTTTATGTGATTGAGTTGACTCGTTTTGCTAAGATCTGCTCAAAAGCATGCACTACAGACAAATCATACCAAGTTCTGGTAGAGTGCATCGATGACATTGAGAAGAAAGTGAATGCTTCAGTAGACCAGGATGAGCAAAGCAACACAGACGGCATGGCATATGGCATCGATAACTTACATGAAACAATTCGTAGTGCATTGTGAGATCCCCCGATCATCAAAACAAAGGGTAGGAAAAAAGGACAGAGACTAAAACCAGGGCCAGAGAAGACGAAAAGAAAATGCGGTACCTGCGGAAAGAGAGGACACACAAAACCTAAATGTGAATTCTGGCTTAAGGAGAGAGAGGTATATATATACAAATGAATAATTTTTCTTATATTTTACAAACTATCGTACCTAGCGACAAAGTATATTAAATTTTGTTTGCAGGCCACAATGATCCAGAAGAAGCGCAAGATAAGATCAAAAAGTACAACAAAGAAAAGTCCAACTTCAAGCAGTGATTACGAGATGACTGATGCTACTGGTGTAGGTTTTGTTGTAAAAAAATAATAATATTCGATACATTAAGTCGAACTAATATTTTAACCAATAATCTTCAGGACGACCTGACACCACCCAAGAGAAGATTTTTTCAGAAAAATACAAGCCAGAAAAGTAAAGCAAAACGTGGATGCAGTTATGTTGACAACACTAGTATAGATAAAGTAAGCTAATTTTACACAATGATACCTATTGCAACATATCTTGAACCTGATTGTAACCATGCAAGACTAACATTTTATCTCCTTTTTCTAAAGACAAATTTGACACCATAGAAAAGAAGAAGAGTATGGAACTGATTCAGCTAGAGTAAGTATTATGTGAAATTTATAGCTGATGTCTTTGAAAATAGGAAAATTATTGGACATGATATTTGTTAAGTCGTGATAATAAAACACTTGACACATGTGATGCAGATGATATCAAAACCACAGAAGCAGACGAGAAGTTCAGTAGGAACTACACAAAAATCAAGAGAAGAAAGCAATTGTACACGAGGGATTGATGGTGAAAATTCTGACATCGGAAAAGAAAGATCTCATCCATATCCCACGCGGAATGTTGTGAATATGTATGAAATCCCTTAGACAGATGCTAACCTCAATGGAAATGATGGAAATGTTTTTCCATGTTATGTACATACAGAAAGAAGCTGCAGAACGGCAGAAGTAACGAACAATCCAAAGAGGAAGTTCAGTACAAAAAAGCAAATAAAAAGAATAGTCATTACAAGGAGCAGTCTAGTGCAGACATATGTGTCAAGCCACAAAAGCCCTCAAGCATCAGTTGAGAGGAATGTACAAACAAGACGCAGTCCTGTGAATTCAGTACAGTTCAATGTATATAAAAGGAACAGTACCAAAAGTCCGGTGATAAGAACCGTTAGAACAAGACAAAGCACCGTTCAAGATAAAGATCTTGACAGTGATCTCTCCAGAAGCAATAATCAAAAGGAAGGAACAGGCTGTTTAAAAATCCCTAGAAAAGGACATGACCGTCTACAATGGTATTTGACTGGACAAGTTCAAGAGCCAAGGCAAGTTTTAAATTTCATAATATTTAAAACATTACAATTATGATTGCCGAAATAGAGCAATAGTTTGCTCTAGATACATGTTATAAAAATGATTGCTAACAATGTTTCTTTATTTTATATAGGAGAAGCAGCAGGATCAGGTCATGATACAAATATTGTTTTGTAGCAGACAGACACAGAATTACAAATTCACTCATAATAAATGTAAGAAATTGTACAGCAGATTTTTTATTCTTATCAAGTTATCATAAAGTTATAGAGCAAAGTTTTTTGTATTATGGCATTACTTGTGATCTACTGGAATAAAAAGGATACATTGACTACAACCATACATAGCATTACACCGATTTTGTAAATAAGATAAAAACATTAGACACAATAGCTATGACACTCCTAGAACAATCTACAGTAGTTCGAAAGAATAGTTCTGTACCTAATATTCAATGGAACAATGCTTTAAAAAAGAATTGCACAATATATATATCATACAAACTTAGCAACTAGAAATGTTTTATTTAACAAAAAAAGTAAAACATTTACATATTATTCTTACAGATAATAAGACAGAACACTCGTACATTTATGCAATCACAATCTAACAGATGAAACAGGGAATAAAAAAACAATGAACCAGGGCAGTACATAACTAATATCACTGGTAGTCCATGAACTGCATTAAAATACATCCGGATAAAACAAAATAAAGCAGTGCGTAATCCTTTAGAGAAGCAGTGATATGATTCAAACATCAATGGGCCTGTGAATTGTATTAGTGGGTCTTTCTTGTATGGAAGCATTAATTTTATGGTTGCGAACTTTTGAGGTATTGTATGGATAATTTTGTAGTGGGCCTTTTTTTATAAATACTAGCACGATTAGCACGATCGGTTGGTTATAAGGATCACAGCAGTTCATCATTAACACCGACGAAACTCGAAAAAATCAAGGTGCCTCTCGAGCGTTGAATTTTTTTTTTCTATTCCATCACATACCTATTCTTAATAGATTCATCATTGTTCCCTATAGCGAGAAAACACAGATTCAAGCCGTGATACCAGACATCTTCATCCTAGACATGATGTACGATGGGCTTGAGACCACAGAGACTCATAACATTCCTGTTCACGGAACGACGGTTCTTACTATGGAGTACACCAACAAGGAATCAACGGTGGACAGAATTCTCTCCGTAAACAAGGCATGGCTGGAGGAGGTTTGTACTGATCCAACTTACCGTCTGATTTTATTAAAATGATTGTCATATGAATTATGCATGAATACAACATAATTGAATTCAAGGTTTTTTGAATTATGCATGACTACAGGATTAGAGTGGATATAGGAAATGCATTCCTACGTTATCAATACTCCTATGTCTTTCATGTCATCAGAATCAATAATACAAGTCCTAAACTGTATCCTTCTCGTGTTCATTTTACCAGACTCTGGTACTAATAATCACATTTCATTTGACACCAGGATAAGAGCAAGTACGTTGGACTAGACATTGAATATACTGCTCAAGGAAGTGAAAAAACCATCGCCATCGTACAACTCATCGTGAGAGAGCATGTCCTAGTTTATCATTATGCTAGGGGCACAAAAAAATGCCAGGGACTCCGTGATTTTTTCAAGGACAAACAAATCACCTTCATTACCGTTGACAAGAGGATTGATTCAAAGATGTTGATTAAAGAAAAGTTTTTCATCCCTGAAGAGTACCATGTAGACATACAGGGAATATTCAATACATTCCAAGGAGACAATTACAGGTATCGCATGGCTAGTATTGCAGCAGTACTCATTGATTCATCATACACTGAGATGAAGATAGCAGCAAGTGACTCAAAAATGCATAACGAATGTGAGTGGAAGCCAATGCCAATGGAGAATCGGCATTACTCAGCAAAAGATGGGTATGTAAAATACGAGTTGTACAAGAGAATAACATTCAGCAGCTATTGCCTCAGTTTAGGAAGACAAATTCTCAATGATAGGCTGTGCATCATGTGTAAAGGAGGTAAAGGATTGTACAAACGATTTTTGGAGGCATGTCCATCAGCTGATAACAATAATAAGTGGGAGGATGAATACACGATGAGTCTAGCAACAGATATCGACAGGTGGATGAAGAACGATGCATGGTGGACAAAGAGAGACGACGAGGAAGAAGACTGAATTTAGCTAAAGACTGTGATTATGTGAGTACGATCTGCTAGCAGTGTTTTAATTCAGTTTGTTAATTTAGTTACACAAAAGTGGTTATGATCTAGTATGTTATATTTGCAGAACAATGTAATTTATTTGTGTGTGTATAAATTATACTAGTTTTTATCATTATCTCGTCATTTTTGTAATTATAGCATATGAATGTATTTCATATATACATTCCCAATTTGGTCTCGTAGGCAAGCAAGTTTATTGCAAATAAATAAGCAAAATTGCATTAACAAGTTAAAAATTTCTAAAAAATTACTTGAACTTTCGACAATTGAAACGAAATCTGATGCATCCGGTTGAATATTCACACCACATCAAAAAAATCAATAGAAATAACGAAATGCATTACCACATAACAAGCGGTTCATAACATACATCAAGCGGTTCATAACAACAAGCGGTTCAACACAACTTACATCTGCACTAATAAACAATCAGAAGGAACTCCAGTCATCACATAAGATGATGTCAATGACAAACATTATCTCAATGTTTCGGATTGAAGTGGTCCTGCTAGTGAGGAGAATGGCTTGCCCAACTTCAAGACATTCATGATGACATTCAACAAAGGTCTTCCACTCAAGGGTGCTAAAGATGATTCGACCATCACTCCCTGTCTTGTACGAAATGAAGCTTGCGGCACCATTTGCACCAAGCCGTACTCCAGCCACGCTTTCTTCGGCAATTTCAAGAGAAAAAACCATTCTCGAAGGTAGTTTCCAATTAAGTTGCAGAAGTTAGAAATCTAATAACTAACAAGCAATAAAAAATATATAATAGGAAGTAAAAAAATAATGATAATTAATAACATACCATATCATGATGATGAACATGCGTCCTGGTCAAGCGAGTAACAAGTCCTAGGCCAACATACAATTCTTTTGAAGGAATGATGTGGACAAGATAGTACTTTTCACTCTTGGTAAGCTTGCATCTCTGAGCAACAATTATATAATCCAATGGTCCTTCTTGCTCCTCATCCTCCCTATCCTCCTCATCAGACTCATCCTCTTCGCCCTCATCCTCCTCGATCTCATCATCCTCGTCCTCATCCCCCTCGTCGTTCATATACATAACAGTGATACTTGGACAAGGAGCTCCCATTGAAAAAACCAGATACACACCAGAGTCGATTTGGTTTTTAGAAATAAACCTTCTCCATGAAGAACCTGCAAGGCGAGTCATTGCCCGCTTTTTGCGCACGTCCACAACATACATTCGCCCAAGAGCTTGAAACTCCATGCTTTGTCCTGTTATTCTATTGAATTCTCTCCTTATATTGCATGGGATAGTCTAAATTGAATAAAATAATTAGATAAATGAGAATAGTATGGAAAGAACATTCAATAAACGTAAATAGCAAGAATTATATGCATACCAATGAACACTCAAATCGACCATGTACAAGACAGACAAGGAATAGCGAGGCTGACATTGTTTCAGTACTATAGTCTGTGAAACAAACCTGACACAGTGCCATGTACTAAAAAAATGAAAAGCACTCGATAATTTATGGTAAGGCTAGATAAGATAAAAAAGGGCATCATATTTGGAATGAACATAAATTAATTTTAGGGACGGAGTAAGTGAGTCAAGTAGAAAGCACAAATAAATATTTTTTTTATTATACCAGAAGGCTCAATCACACCACCCCAACCCTTCATTGCATCATCATATTGTAACTAATCAATAGAAAAATGAAAGTACAAAAGCATAATCAACCTAAAAGTGTATCCTCATTGCATCATCATATTGCATGCTAAATAAAAAATCCCATATCTCCATATATATACAAACTGAACAAAAACTTAATATCTAAAACGCTGTCGAAATTTTTTTATCTGTACAATTTATAATATGAATGGACCAAAAATATGAATCCATCTTATCTAGAACTATGGTTCGAAACAAACAAGACTAAAATGTGCAAGATTTATAGGATGAGCATACCTTGAGATGGAGATTGGGATGCTAAACAACGACGAAATCCTTCAGATCCGATGGTTTTTAGGGGTGCAATTGAGAGGGAGGGGAGATGGGAATAGGAGGCGAGCTCTCTCTGTCAGTCCTGGCGGCTGTGAATGACTAGGTCGGGATGGGAAGGGCAACCACGCGCCTGACGCTACATCTATAAGTGTATGGCCTTTATGTTAGGCGATACACTTCCAAAGCACGTTGTATTGCACAGCCCCCTCATCAGTACAATCTAAACTATATGGGCAGTAGTATGTATGAAGTGGATACATTTTGCATATGCCCGTTTGCATCACAAGTCAATTCCATTCCATGGTGAATGCACTATCATTGCACGTTATCTTGCTTCGTCCACACATCACTATATTAAAGACTTAAAGAGCAGTGCACAAGATTTCCACAGGTAGTGCATATGCGGCTACATGGCAGGTTCAGTGCATCCCAGCATAACGATGTAGTGCATATGGTTTGCATAACAATACGTTCATCGCAGGTGGAGAACATCGTGCACAGACCGCACAACACTATATTGTAGACAACACAGGAAGTGCATATGACTTGAGCCAGCAATGAATTACGGCCTAGAGATGCAGTGCATCCGTTCTAAATGAATAGTACGTGTTCGTGTTCACCGCACGTGCCGAAAGTCTTGCATAGTTGGCACAGCACTGTATTATAGCACATGACATGCAGTCCACATAGGCAGTGTATCCCTAGGCAGTGCATATGGTTAGAAAGGGCAGTTCACTCCTGCCTAGGGATGCAGTGCATAAGATTTCCACAGGCAGTGTATATGTGGCTACATGTTCAGTGCATTCCAGCATAAGGATCCAGTGCATACGTTCTGCATAACCATACGTTCATCCCAGGTGGAGAACATTTTGCACAAACCGCACATCACTATATTGTAGCACACGAGATGCAGCACACACAGGCAGTGCATACGACTGTCTTGGACAGTGCATTAGGATAACCAGCAGTGCATACGCCTCTCACGAGCAGTGCATTCCCGAGATGCAGTGCATACGTGTGGCGCACCAAAGATACGCATTGTATAATTCAAAGGTGAAGAACATCTTGTACAGTCATCAGTGCAGTATAAATTACTACCCGAGATGCAGTGCATAGGTGTGGCGTACGCAGTGTATCTCGGTGTGCATGGTAGACGTAGTCCATTCCACGGTTAGTGCACTGCCTGCGCACGCGTTAAAACGGTCGGTCAACGTTATTAAAGATAGCGCACCATCCAAGCGACGAGGCATTATGGATCTGGTGTGAGCTGTATAAGCGTGCAATTAATGCTGTAAACCTCTCGTCTCCTCCTCTCAGGCTTATAAATAGTGTCGGCACCTCTTCACACTTCTAAATAGCATCAGTACTAGGGATAACGATTCGATCTTCCCTACCTACCACCAGCTTCATAATGCCTCGCCGCCTACCCACCTGTTGGGCCAAGTTTCCTCCGGGTGCTCGCATACCACTTCCAACTCCGCCTAGCTCCGACGACAAAGAAGAGAAAAAGGAAGTCTCGTCGCAGGAGTCGGTCACAGCTCAAGGTGTGGTAGCCGCTGCGGAGGAGGAGCGAAGATACAAGAACCTACATGAATACGGATCTTCCTCCGCCGAAAGCCACCAATCCTACGACCTAATGCTGCCGCCAACCTCAACAAAAGTCGACTCATTCGGTAAGGAGA
This sequence comes from Avena insularis, assembly GCA_023614405.1. Taxonomy (NCBI): domain Eukaryota; kingdom Viridiplantae; phylum Streptophyta; class Magnoliopsida; order Poales; family Poaceae; genus Avena; species Avena insularis. The sequence continues at coordinate 110,745,874 of CM042684.1, forward strand.
AGAAGAGGCGGGAGGATGCGAGGTAATGCGAGGAACAGACCATGTTCCTCGCTTCCATGGAGAGCGAGAGTATCCCTGCTCTAGCGGCATCGGAGAAGGAGAAGGAGGAGGTCAACTCATTCGAAATGGAAAAGAAGAGGCGGGAGGATGCCCTAATTCGCGAGAGGGTCGCTGCCTATACGGCGCATAGGGCCGCCGTTCATGAGGCCAACAACCTAGTAGTTCTGGAGATGACCAATCAACTTCAACAAGCAGCGGAGGCGAGGAGGAACCAACGCGTGCCAGCGGCAACAGTAGCGCAAGCGGTTGTGGCTCCAGCGGCTGCAGCGAGCAACAACGAGGCAGGTCCATCATACGTCATCCACATATACAGCAACGAAGACGATTAGGGGATCTAACTTTATATTAGGTTTTTGTTTATATATCCATAAATGTCATTCAAATCTTGTAAAATATCTCTTGATTTGGATGGACTATTAATTTATCTGAATTTCGTAAAATGCCATCGATTCCGCGGTAACCAAGGAAGAAATCTGGTGCATAATCATCGTACCGGGTTGTGCATGACCTTCATTAAGAGATATTAAAAACCAACCCAGTGCATAGCAGGTTTGAAATGCAGTAGTTTGTTACCAAATCAAATGGGCCCGTGAATAATAGGCCTGTGTTTAACAAGAAGAGCTATGGTTACGTACTTTTATGGTCTCAAATGTAGTGTTTTTAATTGGTTTATTTTTATTTTTATGTAATATGAGTCATTGCATAATCCTTTAGAGAAGCAGTGTTATGCTGCAAATAACAATGGGTCTGTTAATTATATTAGTCGGCCTTTCTTGTATATAAGGAACAGTTGTATGGTTGTGAAGTTTTGAGGTCTCGTATGGACAATTTTGTAGTGGGCCTTTTTTTATAATTACTAGCACGGTTTGCACGATCGATTGGTTATAAGGATACGAGGAGTCGTGGAAGTGGTAAAGGCGTAAGTTGCAACAACGGTGCACCAGTTCATCATTTGCATTGCCGAAACTCAGAAAACCAAGGTGTCTATCTAGCGCATAATTAGATATTATTTTGTAGTTCATCACATACTTGTTCTTATTAGATCCATCCTTCTTTCCTACTGCCGAAATAAACAGATTCAAGGCGTGGTACCAGATGTCTTCCTCCCATGGACGACAAGCTTCAGACAACGGAGATTCATCACATTCCTGCTCATCGAACGACGGTTCTTACTATGGTGTACACCAACGAGGAATCCACAGTCAACAAAATACTCGCAATGTACGAAGGTTGGCTTAACGAGGTTAGTACTGATCCAACTTACCGTATCTCAGTTTCAAAAGGTTTGCGTAAGAATTATGCAGAAAATTTGCAGTACTTTTTCCTAACCAGTACTTTGAACTAGTTTTCATTCGAATCAAACATTAACCCCATACATCCTTTTTCAGAATCCATTATTTTTCCTATGATCAAGCAAACTATTTGTAATATGAATTAATGTAGCATTAGGGCCTGTTTGGCACCTGCTGTTTTTTCTTAGTATTCGTAAGATAACGTAGTATCTAAAATACTGTAGTTTTCAATAGTTTAGGCATTTAGCCACAGTAAAATACCAAAGTTTCAAAACTGTGGTATTGCAAAAACTGAGGTTTTTTTGCATGGTTCAAGAAAGAGCTCTGGAGCTATTTTTAAAAAATACTAGGCTTTTGTGTAAACTGTAGTATTGATTGTCCGACATTGATATACTATGGTTTTAGAATACTTTGGTTTGACAAAAGCCAAGAAGCCAAACGGAGCCTTAAAGTGGGCATGGAAAATGTGATCCTACATTTTTCCCTACTCCTATGTTCTTCACGCCATAAGAATCAAAAATGTTTCACTTGAATCTGTTACTTACTAAATGATCAAATTTTACTTGACAGGACGACAGCAGCAGGTACATATGACTCGACCTCGACTACACTCCTAGAGGCAAACAACAAACCATCGCCATAGTACAACTCGCCATGAGGGAGCACGTTCTAGTGTATCATTACGCCAGGAGCACGAAGGAATGCCGGGGGCTACGGCATTTTCTCAACAAAAGACAGATCATGTTCTTTAGTGTGAACAAGAGAACAGACATAAAGATGATGAAGAAAGAGAAATTTTATATTCCTGACGAGTACCACGTCGACATACAAGATATATTCAAGTCAGTCACACGAGATAATCACAGGGATGGCATGTCCAATCTTGCAGCAACACTCATTGATAGGTCATACATTCAGATGAAGACACTAGCCCGTGCCTCAAACATGCATCACATATGGGAGTGGAAGCCAATGCCGCCAGAGAATCTGTGTTACTCAACATTAGATGGATATGTCACATACGAGTTGTACAAGAGGATATCATTCATCAGGAATCTCCTCGGTTTAGATAAAACAATCTTGGATAACAAGCCGTGCATCAGTTGTCATGGAGGTTCTAAACCGTACAAACGAGATAAACAAGAAGGTCCATTAGAGGATACCAAGCAGATATGGCAAAAGGAGCAATATGGCATGAGTCCAGAAGAAGATGTCGACAGATCGGACAAGCAAGAAGATGGCTAGAAGGGAATGAGAATTCAGTAAATACTTTCATAGTGTGGCTACGATATCAGATCAGTATGGTGATTTTAGTTGATAACCACATATAAAATGTGGTTTTTATTTAGTGTTTGATATTTTTCGAACAATGTCATTTTAACAAGCTTTAAACCCTGCTTAGTGTGTGTAATACTTTGAACAATGTGTAATTCTATATAATCTGTGCATTCTGAATATTTTCTTCTAGTAAAATAAATCATATATCCATTTTAAATACAATCTTCTAGTTTGTGTAGGATTATGGTGATTATTCTCATTAATTAACTATATAGAATACAAAATAAATAAAGATGCAAATACAAGTAAAAATGCAGTGCATACACGAAGACTCAATGGCAGTGCATATTACCTAGTTAAGGCAGATCAGTCAGCATCACTCCACGCATCAGAATTCGCAAGCCGAAAACATAGTGGACAAAAAAAATATTCAGGCAGTTCTAAACCGTATGACCAGTAGTGCAAAACTTGTGTCAAAACACATACGCCAACCTAGAAGCAGTTAACACAAAACTGCGCATAAATTAGGCAGTGCACCCTTTAAAACCTGGGTAGTGCAAACGGCAGAACTTGTGCGGTACATCAAAACTGGGAACTCAAAAGCCAAAAACATAGTGGAAACAAATAACTTAGCAGGACAGTACATAAACTGTATAACCGGCAGTGCAAAACTTATCTAAACACACATACTGATCTTACCAGCAATGGCAGTGCTTACGCCAACCTAGAAGTAGTTAACATAAAACCAATGCTGACGGTAGAAAGCCACTCGAATGCCTACTGTAAGCAGTGCACGGCCTCCTGTAAGTAGTGCATCGCCCAGCAAAGCACATATGCTCAGCACTGCACTCCATGCACTGCTCAAGATAGAAGCAATGCACTGCCTTCCTGTCCTACGAGCAAGCCACTCGAACTCCCATCGTAGCGAGGCACGGTCTCTGTAAGCATAGCCAGCATAGCACAGATGTCGAGCAAAGGCACGCCATGCAATCGCTCAAGCTACAACCGTGCACGCCCTCCGTGCTACCGTGAAGCCACTCGAACTCCTCCTATAAGGCAGCGGCCTCTGTAAAGGCATGCCAGCAAAGCGCAGATGCTCAGCACTGCACGCCATGTACTGCTCTAGATACAAACTATGCACTGCCTCCTTGTCCTACGAGCAAGCCACTCGAACTCCTACTGTAAGCAGTGCACGGCCTCCTATATGTAGTGCACGGCTCAACAAAGCGCAGATGCTGACCACTGCACGCTATGCACTGCTCAGGCTACAACCAGTGCACTGCCTCCCTATGCTACCAGCAAGCTACTCGAACTCCTCCTGTAAGCAGTGCACAGCCTCCTGTAAGCAGTGCACGGCCCAACACAGCACAGATGCTGAGCAGTGCACGCCATGCACTACTCTAGCTACAACCAGTGCACTATCTCCCTGTGCTACCAGCAAGCCACTCGAACTCCTCCTATAAGCAGTGCACGGCCTCCTATAAGAAGTGCACGGCCTCCTGTAAGCAGTGCATGGCCCAGCACTGCATGCAATGCAATGCTCAAGCTACAACCTGTGCACTGCCTCCCTATGCTACGAGCAAGCCACTCGAACTCCTCCTGTAAGCAGTGCACGACCTCCTATAAGCAGTGCACGGCTCAGCAAAGCGCAGATGCTGACCACTATACGCCATGCACTGCTCAGGCTACAACCAGTGCACTGCCTCCCTGTGCTACCAGCAAGCCACTCGAACTCCTCCTGTAAGCAGTGCATGGCCTCCTGTAAGTAGTGCACGGACTCCTGTAAGCAGTGCACAACCCAACACAGCACAGATGCTGAGCAGTGCACACCATGCACTGTTCAAGCCACAGCCAGTGCACTGCCTCCCTGTGCTACCAGCAAGCCACTCAAACTCCTCATGTAAGTAGTGTATGACCTCCTGTAAGCAGTGCACGGCCCATCACAGCGCAGATGCTCAGCACTGCATGCAATGCACTGCTCAAGCTACAACCTGTGCACTGCCTCCCTATGCTACGAGCAAGCCACTCGAACTCCTCCTGTAAGCAGTGGACGACTCAGCAAAGCGCAGATGCTCAGCACTGCACACCATGCACTGCTCAAGATTCAGATAATGCAATGCCCCATGTCCTACGAGCAAGCCACTTGAATGCCTCATGTAAGATGTGCACGACCCAGCAAAGCGCAGATGCTCAGCACTACACGCATTGCACTGCTCAAGATACAAGCAATGCACTGCCTCCCTGTCCTATGAGTAAGCCACTCGAACTCCTACTGTAAGTAGTGCACGACCCAGCACAGCGCAGATGCTCACTGTATAAAAAGATGAACTGCCTCCATTACTATTAGACACTGCCTCACATTACTTTTAGAAACACAATAGCACTGAAAATAGTACCCTTAAAAGAATTAGTTCAAAGTATAGATAAAAAGGAGTTCAAAGTAGGACCCCTCCCATTACACCCCACAACATAAAACGCCGACCAAGAGAATACAATGTCACTCCCCCAACACTAAAGTAAACTGAAAATACCTCAGAAATAAACCGTGTGCAAGAAAACACAAGTAAACATATACTGGTCAATAAGAAGGCAGTGCACGAATTACAACTTAGGTAGTGCACTCCATATAACTTAGGTAGAGCTTGTGTAGTGCATCAATGAAATTTAATAAGGCAGTTCATCAAATATAATTACGGTAGATCACTCACGATCACGCGAGGTGTCAAATTTAGCAGACGTAAGGCAGTTCATTGCATATAAACAAGGCAGAGCAACCAAAACTACCACCCCATTCACGATTTCGTGTTTCCCTCTAGTATCCAACCCATGGTAAGGTAGTCTGAAAACAAACCCCGCAGAAAACAGAGTCATTCTGCTACCTTCGTCGCCGTCGACCAGGAGCAACAACATCCAGAAACAAACCGCCCAACACCGGCAACCATCAACAGCAACCCACCCAACACCGGCAACCATCAAAACACCCACCTTCCCACACCCCCAACACCAACATCACACACCATGCTTCGCCAACAGCAACCACCCCAGATCGCCCCGCCCCTGCCGACCCACCCCAAAGGAATATAGTCCAACCCTTCAAATCCAACCCACCACCGCCCGCACCAAACAATCCTTCGATGGTAGCAAGTTTTTCCCCAGCAACCTGCACCGATTTGGAACGGAACTCCCCGGCGACCTCGATAGAGAGGATACATTCACAGAAAAGGTAAGCGGCGGAAGGCGAGAGATCGGTGGATGGCCCCTGCTTCCTCTTATTCAAGAAAACAAGTAAGCGTAGTAACCTACAACAAGAGGTACGCCGAATTCATATCAATCAAAATCATATAATTCCTGTTTAACACTAGATTCTTCTGAAATCTATAACAGAGAGTAAAATTTATAGTTTTTTCCATAAGTAATTATTGAAAAATAGGGAAATACAATTCGTATATAAAAAGGATAGACAAATATATTAAAACATTGAATCAGTGAAAATAATTACTAAGAATTTGAAGATTGCATAAAGAATTACTAATTTTCTGCCACACTTATTAAGAATTGTCTTATGCTCAAATATTATTTAATTATTAGGTGAAATGGAGGACAATAGAATTCCTAGCCCTGAAAAGGTATAGAGCAATATACAACATACCTTGTAGTCATCACTAACATAAATATAGAAATGGCATTTATTTAATACAACTTCTTTGCAGAACATACCTGATAATACCGATGCTGACGAAAAAAGTCATTGCTGACCCAAGGTAATGTTGTAAAACAAAGTAAAAGTACATATTGTTACTATTTGTTCTTCATATAGTAAGGAAAAATATTGCCCGAAAACAGATAACTAGAAGAGCAGTCAGGTCCACACCAGCCAGCTATCAATGACACCATCACAAAGTGTGGACTGCACAGAAACACCCACACGGGAATGGAAAGTGGAAGATCAACTAGCAGAAGAGGAAGAGAAGAAAAAGAATAAGAAAGTAGTAAAAAAACAAAATTGAACCTGGATAAAGTTAAGAAGAAACTACCTCTTGCATCAACCTCTGAAGAAAGTGTGGACAATGAAAAAAGGAACAAAACATACCCCAGGATAACCCAATACCACTGAGTGTTCAGCTTCTAGACAGCAGTACCACAATAGATTTACAGTCCAGTACAAGAAGATTGAAGAGGCGGAAAGCAATAATTCTAGAAGAGCAAGATAACCCTCATGAAAAAAAGAGGAGAGCATCTAGAATATCAAAGGAAGAAAAAGGACATATGAAAGAGCAAGAGAACAACACAGATGAGGATGAGAGTAGTGACGACGATGAAGACTACAAAATTCTTCCAGAAGGAATACAATCTGATACAGAAGATGATGACGATGATGCAGGTGATACAGAATAAAATGCAGGAGAATTGGATAATCAGGTTATTAAAGATTTACATAAATAAATTAACCATATGACATTCATTTTGGAAAATTCATAGCATGAACTGACAGCATAAAATCTTACATGCAGCAAACTAGGAGAAAACACAAACGCAAGGATCAGAGCAAGATTATGATTCAAGAAACCTTGACAATAGATGAAAAAAAGCTACGCAAGGACACAAGCACAAACTACACAGTAAGGTGTTCACCCAAAGAGCTCAGCAAATTGCTTAAAGATGTCCTTAACGATGATCAAAGAAACGAGCTATCAAATGTTTGGTGGGGATTCCTGTTTAATTACAGAGTAACATCAAACCTGTCACGGCCAATGATCTTGTGGTTATACAAGAAAATTGATAGAGTTACAATGGTAATGGAACTTGGAGCTGCCGTGGACATTGAAATAACACCAGAAGTTGTGAAATGAGTGTTCGGCTTCCCTGACGGACCTAACACAGCTCCATTACCATCAGTGGATGGTAACACAAAAGCTCTCAAATGGCTAAGGAAAGAACTTGGAATAATAGTGACAAAACAAGATTAACTTAATGATCTGTATAAGCAAATAAAGAAAGGTGGCACAAGTCCTTTCACAATGCAATGCATATTTCTGGTCATTTTCAAGTGTATTGTCTGCCCCACTCTACACGTAAGGATAGGCCGAGAGGTTGGAATGGTACACAATGTAGACTACAAGAAGATTCATAAAATGGATATCTGCCTCATAGTAGTGGATGAACTGAAGAGAGGAGTTCAGAATTTTTTTGCAGAGAAGAAAAATAGAAACTAGAAAAAGGGTAAGGGTCATGTTAAAAAAACAAATACCAAAGGAGCTGAGGGATGCGCAATTCTGCCTTTAATATTCTATCTAGACACTAAAAGGTGTGAGAATTCAATCAACACGATTGAAACACCAAGGTTGCATGTTTTTGACAATGAATTATTGTCATCCATTGTGAAGAAGGACAGACAGAAACATAACATTGATGAATTCGGAGCATTGAAATATGTAAGTACACATACTGATAATATATATCTTTGTATTTCCTTATTGCATATTTTAACATCCCAAAACTTCAATCCAAGCTTAGCAAGATCTAAATCATCAAGTTTAGGGTTAACAAAAACATTTCCAAATTAAAAATGAAAGCATTCATATGTGTGTGCATTTCAAATAGGAGTTGTTTTGAATTGCCATGATTGTGTGATCCAATGCTTGTAAAATGTTTCTTAGGTGAATTAAACATCATCTAAGTCATTCCCAAACTTTTCCCAAAGAAAAATAACTCAAAATGAATATTTGAAGTGAATGGTCATTTTGGCCAAATTAACTCTCATGCCTACTTGGGGCATTCCTTGTACTCAAAACTTAACAGAAACTTGTGTGGATCTTTACACCCCTTGCTAGTACACATACTGAGGTACCAAGGCCCACCTTTGGATCTGCTAAAAAAATTCAGTTAACTATTCTAATTGGCATTTCAAAATTGAATCCAATGCATATGCATAGATCACCCCTATTTCAAAACCCATCTTTTTGAGCTCCACTTTCAAAAACCTTGCAACCAGAGACTACCTAGCACTAGTGTAGATCACCTAAAAATTTTGAAACCAAAATTCAAAAGTTTATTTCTTGCGGCCATTTCATCAAACACTTGGCAGGCAGGTTTAAACTCTAAATCCTAGCTCACTATTATGCACAGGGTTTTGCCCCCATTTGATCTCCATTTAATCCCTATGTCCCCTCTTGGTCTAACCAGGCCCTTAGCACCCCTCTCCCTTGTCCCTAGCCCCCATGCCATGCCAACCCGAGGACATGCTTGTCGGCCAAACCTTGCCCCGCTGCAGCAGACCACTCCCCCTTCCCTCGCCATGTCTAGGAGGTAGCCAGGAGCTCACCGCCACCCTCTATCCCCTGCCCGAGCCAAGCCCTGCAGTGGACCACCGAGGAAACCACGCGCCCAGTGCCACCGCACCATGCCGAAAGCACGCCGCCAGCACGCACCGCACGCTGCAGGCATGCACCGCCGCCTGCGACTGCGCCCACCGCTCCGCCACGACCCAGGGAACACCCCAGACACCCCCGTTCGCCGCCCAACTCACCACAGCCATCGCTCGCCGTGGACACCGCCGCCTCTGCCGCTCAGAGCGCCACCTCGCCCAGACCGCAAACCACCGCCCCTACGCTCGAATTCACTTCCTAGAGCACCGCCAGGAGACCGCCTGTCGATCGCCACCCTCAGCCATGCCTCTAGCCGACCGTAGCCATGTCGCCACCGTCGCCTGCCCATCCCGCTCGGTCTCACCGTCGGGCCTATATAAACCGGCCTCACCGGCCTCTTCTCTCCACACCCACTCACTCCCCACCTTTCACTGAACCTCAACCACCTCTCGTCGGAGCCAAGCAAGCTCTCCCTCGCCGGAATTGGAGCCGGAGCAGCCGCAGCAGGAGGAGAAGGGAGCCGCTGATTGCGACCACCCCAAGATCCACCGCAACCGCGCCTCGCCTCGCCGCCGTCTTCCAGTTCGTTTGCCTGCCTCGCCTACCCCGCTGGAGCCCTGGTACGTCCCCAGCAAACCCCCACCAAGCCGCTAGGGTTCGAGCTCGCTGGCGACCTATTCGTCGTCGACGACGACCCTCAGCCGTAGATCCCCGTTCTAACCCAAAGTAATATTGATCCAACCCTTAAATGTCATTCCCACATGTTAGAATATGTGGTGATGACATGTGTCCACATGATCCCATATTTTAAGTGGTGAATATTAAATCTTAGTTAAATTTTCAGTGAGTAGAAATTACTTTTCTAAATTAAAAATAATGAAACTAGAGATTTAAACTTGTGATGCTTGTGATGATAATAGATCATCAAATGTGTGCCTTAGAATGCTACTTAGCCTAGTAAAGTATTGTTTGGCGATTGTGTACTCTGTATGTATTTATAGATGATAGTACCGACCAAGCTTACAAGGAGGAGGAGTGCTATCAAGACGAAGAAGAAGAAAACTTCAACCACTGCACCAGCCAAGGCAAGCTAGCACTATCCAAGATAAACCCTTGTACTTGCAAGCCACCATTAACAATGCAAGCTAACCCTTGCAAGTTTAGTGCTTAGCAAACTAGAATCAAACTAGATAGTTTAGCAAAGATGCCTTAAGCATGCTTTGAGCACCCCTTTTTTACTATTAGTACCTCAAGCCTTATTGACAAGTTTTACCTCCCTTAGTTTACACAAAGTTCTTTACTTATTTTGAAGGTAGCATAAAAAGTATAAAACTTGACCTACTTAGAAACCTTTAGATGTCATTCTATGGCATGAGATTGAACCTATCACTTCCACTTTAGTGAACACTCTTAACTTAGTAATTTAGAGTAGATCAAAAACTTGAGTCACTTTAGATGGGAACACTTGGTGAAAATGAATTGTGAAAACCTTGGAATGATGATTGAGATGTTTTGACATGTGTTGAGAAACACAACTATTTTATGATGATGAAAATGACGAGGCATGAGCCTTAACCCTTTTATAAAACTGATGGTTGGATTCGTATGCGATACCATTCCAAATTTACCGTACAACCACATTACCTGAATTGGGTAAGGCTTAGCTGGAAATTTATATGCATTAGTCTTAGTTCCCTCATGGGAGAGGTGTGAGCTGAGGCTACCTCTCATGATGTCCACCTATGCAGTGCCAAAGATGACTGATGGTCATGGTTGGGAGGCCATGTTCATAGGACAGGTGCTTGTACTAGGGTGTGTAAAGGGAAGGTTATGTTTGATTATCTGCATACTAAGTATGATGATTCAGGGTTATCCCTGACAGATGTATCGAATCTTGTGGTGAAAGTGTACCACCTCTGCAGAGTGTCAAACTATTCGAATAGCCGCGTCCGTGGTTATGGACAGTTGGAATGGCCATACTGTTTCGTTGTTAGATGTTTTCCAAATAACTTGAAATGAATGATGAACTTTGACTTGACCACAACAGGGTTGTGTTTATGATAATAGCTTCCCAACTTAAGTGAGTCTAGAACTTTACTTTACCTTTCTTTGCTTCAGAACTCAGCTTAGGTTCAAACTTAACTTTATAGTTAAACTTAGATTTAGCACTTTAACTTAGAACTATAGTACCTGTTAATAGTAGTTTGCGAGTACTTAAAGAGTACTCATGGATTTTGTCCCTGGCTATTCTCATGGCCAGACTATGAAGGAGACTATCAAGAGGATGGTCATCAAGAGAGCTATGATAACTAGGACTATCTGCCTTCGTCAGCTTTGCCCGTGCCCTTGAAGATGGACCCCACCGCTACGCTTACCTCTTATTTCCGTTGCTTGTTGTATTACGACTGGATCATGAGATCCTTATTTGTGTAAGACCTTATATATGGTTTGTAATGGATGATGTACTGTGATATCCAATCCGTTATGTCTCGCAAAAATGGTAATCCTGGGATTGCGAGGTATGGCATAACGGGCATCTAGGATTAAAAATCTGGGTGTTGACACATATCTGATTTCATTCTGTAACATAAGAAGATTGAGCATAAAAATATCTAAATTTTCATCTTCACATGAAACAGGTTAAGACTAGTTCCGAGCTGTAGCACTACAACAAAGGTTTTCATACAAAGAAAAACAGTTCCTCAAATGAAGTGGTGGATAATGACCAGGAGAACCGGAAGAACAAGTATGCAATAGTTCTTGCTAGAGACAACTCAAACATTCCAACTGAAGAACCTTCTGTCCAGCCAAATCCAATCGGAGGTCTCATGACAGACGTTGAGAAGATGCAGCAAGCAATGGATCTCCTGAGACAGATTGCAGACAACCCAAAAAACATATGTCAAAATTTAGAAACTGACAACGAACTAGGCCTCATCACTAACTACAAACAAGATGTCAACAGAGCAGGACTTGAGATTCTAGACTCAATGGATAAGCTTAAGTTATACATGGAGTTGGCGAAAGATATAGCAGTTAGATTAACAACAAAACCAGGACCTGTCAAAATGGAAGATCCTGCATCATGTTCATTGCCGCAGAATGAAACTGAGAAAAACAACTCTGACAGTGTTGATACGTCTAAAAAACAGAAGACAGAATGATCGAAGCTACAAAGGTAATTTATATACTTATTGCAAGTTATTGCACGATATAATAAGAATGATTATTGCTAGTTTAACAGTGCTGTATTTTTTTAATGCATTAGACAATAAGGCAGATGATACCAATAATGAAACTGCAGCAAAAGGACAGGAGCACGCAACTTCAACAATAACAAAAGACAAATCTCTAAAGGTAGACTCTCATTTAGTAGAAAGGGGACAATTTGCTATAATATAAAAGAAAAAGAAAAACTTAATGATGGTTATAAAATTCATAAAAATTCAACAAAGAACTAATATAAACTTCTGATTGTAGGAGGATGCAGGAGGAGATACAAACAACCAAACTCCCTCTAACGAAGCAGCAGCAGCAGATACAAGCATACGCTCATCTGACATAGCGAATACGCAAGAACAGGATAAACAAGAGGAACATCAGATAGAAGATAAAGAAAAACAGAAGATTAAAGTTAAAGACAGTGAAGTTGGACACAAAGCAGAAGATTTACTACCAGCAGAAGGTCATATGATGTAGATACAACGTATATTTATGAAATTAATTTGTTGAACAATTTGATTCATTTTTAAATATACCATGTTCCTACTGGTGTGAATCAATTAAGGATACATTTGCAAAATAGAGCCTGCTAAACATATAAAAAATCTGGGTGTAATGACCATGACGAGATTTGTTTGAACGATTATGGTTACAATAGTAAAGTATTAGCCAGTCTACCATTTGCATTCGTCAAACATGACTGTTGAACCAGTAAACTGACTCAACTGTTGTAACTCAACTGTCATCCAACTACCATTCTGATGGCTGCCTGACATTAGTGATTACACTGATTTTTCTACACTTCATTTTTTCACACACTAATAATTTTTTCTTTCCACAGATACAGATAGTGGAGACCAAGCAAACAAGGAGAGCAGGCAAATACAATCTGAATGGACAAAATTGTATAACCTGATATGAAAGTTCACAGACAAAAAACAGTCAAAAGAAGATACAGCTATATTAAAGTGAGATGATTTTAAAAATTATCATTTTGGACTTTGCATATTTTTTCAGAACCACACTGTGTTATAATAAAAATTACTCCACTCTACAGATCTCGGTATATCTTGAAGCACGAGAAAACCAATACAAAGGTGCCAATATATTACATATTAAGTGCTTACAGAAAGGAAGGACTGCTAGGCGATAGAGAGGGTGAATTGGTGTTAACCTATCTTGAAGAACAACTTAGGAGATCCAAGTCGAAGAAGAAAATTATTCATTACAGAGCAACTGTAAGTATTATAGAAAAAGCAACTGTAAATAATAAACAAAGATATTTATATATTCAGAGCAAACAAACTAACGGTTGTTTTGCAGCAAAAACTTATTAACATTAGCATAGTCAAAGACAATAAAATAAGTATGTGTTGGGTAGAGGACATGTTTAAACCAGATGCAGCAGACCTTCTAGACAAATACGAACTAGTAAGTAGAACAATAATGCTCATTACAGTATATATTTGGACAACTTGAATAACACCATACTGCAAATACAAGCTTGTATATTCATTTTTTAAACAGAAAAATATGTACAAATTTTAAATAATTGCTCATGCAGATAATGTTTCCTTTCCTCGAGCGACCTCCTAAGGGAAGTTCAGGTTCAGTAGGTCACTGGTTCAAATTGACAGTAGATATTTTGGAGAAGAAGTTCAGAATTTATGATTCATTGAGAGAGCCAGGGGATATTGATCTTGAAAAAGTATGCTCAAAATTGATCAGGAAAATAAAGACATTGTGGAGCGAAGGTTTTGGAACAACAGAAACAAGTCCAAATGCTGGATGATTTTGAGGTAGTATATGAACACATGCCTCTACAAGATAACGGGTAAATGTTCATACATACCATAAAATTTAGTCTTGCATTGAACTACTTATCTTTGTCAACTTTTAACCATCTTACAACAACTAAAATGAAAAACATTATGCAGCTATGACTGTGGGTTCTTCATGCTCTATATGATCGAGAACTGCACCAGAGATCACGTTCTGTAATTCACAAAAAAAGATATTCTGGATTACAAGGAAATGCTTCGCATGAGATTGTTGACATTAGACATCTTCAGCATAAACATCGAAACATTAAATGATAGAATATTAAGTAATCCTTTACATAGTTTTTTGACTAGTATTGTTCATACTACAGTATGTTGTTTCATAGCATTGTTACTATCAAGTGCAACACAAGTATTTACAAATTTGCAGCATCTACAGGCCATTCTGAATATCAAGAGCTATTCACAAGAAGAGATTTCCAAGACTTGAAGAGAGATATATTGCTAGGAATTCAAGAGAGAGAAAACAAGATGTCAAACAAATCAATGATACAACTGAAAGAAACACAGGAGAAAGAGATCTTCAGAGAAAGATATAGAAGAAATCCAAAAAGGTGCAAGGATTTGATGGAAGAACAGAAAAATCGACATCCAGAAGAAAGACTTGTTTTCATTCCAACTAAATTTAAAGAAACATAGAATGCAAGGAAAGTACGGCAAAAACTAATCGAATATGCATCAAAACCAGATTACAGAGAGTAAGTGTAAAGCTTAACTTGGTACAGTAGATTTATTTTAATTAGCCTAGATCTTTTTTGTTCTAATCTAAACTAGCACCCCTGTAATACTAATCCTATTTTTTGCAATACAACAGGAGAATATTTATCAAGACAACTGCATCCAATGAATCAAGAGATTTTAATTTGATATATATTGCACGTGAACTAGCAGACAGTTTCAAAGAGAATGAATGGATAGACAATGAATTTTTAGATGCCGTCATCCACACATGGAGAAGTAATGATGAATTCAAATATCTTTTCCAGGAAGGTAAAAGGGTAATCCTACCCACACTAGATTTTATGGACAAAAACAAAAAATTCCAAACTGAAGACATTGCTCGCACAATTGATTACCTCATAGGAACAGACGACCTTACAAAAGACGGTGAGTTATTTTAGAAATAAGCATAAATTTCTATATTCAGTATTAAGATACCTCATAAATTTAAAAATTACCAAATATTTAAAACTTACTTGAATATTACATCTACTTCTTTACACAGATACTACTACCGGTTCATTGCAAGAAACATTTTTCTGTTTATGTCTTAAATGGGTCTGCTCGGAATCCAAAGGTTGAGATCATAGACTCCTTCGCATACAATAACAGTAAAGAGATGCAGGATTACCACAGTAATACAGGATTTCAAACATCAAAGAAAAGTTACATCTACCATTTGCAATGGAGATCATTATCATGACTTCCTGGGGTATCTGGATATGCAGAAATGAGAAGATCTTTAGTGACAAAAGACCCACATTTGATAGATGGAAAGCAATTTTCTACCAAGAAATGAGATGGATACAATTCAGAATCAAAGGAAAATACAAGGAGAAATTCAAAGCCTGGCTCAATCAGCATTTAGATCAGGGATAGAATAGAATATCTCAGTTTTTTTACAGAATATAACGAGTTAGATGTAACTGTAATGATCTACCTTAGATCATTTTCTCATTGTAACATACTCATATATAATAAAAATTGTAGTGGGGATTATTCCCTACTATTTCACCTCAAAAAAACATAGGAAAAACTATGGTAAGACTCCTACCAAAATATAGACATTACTAGAAAACTTTTACTAGAGTTAGAGTGTTATTTCTAAAGAAACATATCAAAACTTACTACCTTTTTTATCTAACAATGTCACTATAATGTTTCAATATACAGCTAAGCAGGTTTGAACAAGTGCTATGGTGCATTTACATAGATGACACATTGCCAAGATAGAGTGCATCATTCAAAAGTGCATGCTACGTGAGAACTAAAAAACAAGATGAAGACGCATGTGGACTGTGGACAATATATTACCTGCAGGGATACAATGGCAAAATTATAGAAAAAGGAAAGACGTCAAGTGTAAGCAATAATTAGATAGAAATTTTTCAAAAATATTGATTACATATACTTGAAAACTAACAAGACTTTACAATACTTATCAGGACACAAACTCCAGTATCAGAGATGAACAACTGTACACAATGTTGTTCCACAGATCTAACCAAGTACTGAAGAACCTACCAGAAGATCTTTGGGAGTTGGGTCCAGACATGGAGATGCCAGAAATTGCAATAACATTAAGTGATTAGGACAAACTTACGAAACATGTACATTATTTCACAAAACCTGATTGCATGCACATATTGCATCTAACTAGTAAAAAGCAAAGGAAATTACAATATCTATGGGCGTAAGTACACGCTTGTTAATATGTATCAGATAACTTGTTTTCTAATTTTAAGTTGGTAATGCAATATCTATTTGTAGTGCATCTGCATCTATGGACAAGTGCATCTGCATACACTCTTGCATAGCTATGTGTAAAAATTATATTTTCATCACAATGAACCAAGTAATAACTGCATCTATGTGAGCAGTGCATATCGCAAACGCATACAGCGATAAAAACAATTGCATAGCTATGTGTAAAAATTATATTTTCATCACACTGAACCAAGTATAAACTACTTCCACATGATGATCATAATCAACCCAGTATAAACTTCTTCTTGGTGGTCTTTAAACAAACTATTTACATAGATATCCTTGCACTCGCATGGACAAATTGCATACATAAGTAAAGAAGGAAGTGCAAAAAATCAGCAGAAGGCAGAATATACATATGTACGAGACAGTGCATCTAAATTTACGTGGATAGTGCATGCACTAGTAAAAACACTCTTCCATCCCTATGTGAAAAAATTATATTTTTAGCGCACTCAACACAGTATAAGCGACTTCTAGATGATCATTTTAAAAACTACCTAAATAGATATCCTTGCACTACCATAGAACCATGCGTACATGAGTAAATACGGTAGTGCAACCAGTCTGGTCAAGGTAGAACAAATAAGCTGTATACCACACACGGAAAGAACACCGCAATGCAACGTAGCTAGTCAGAGCAGTGCAAATAGAAAAAATCACTAACAGACAGACACTTGCTCCATTAAGTACATACTTACTTAATTACATACATTCTTGCTCCATCACATACATTAAGTGCTCTTCACAAACACCATTACAAACACTTACAACATGATAGGCCAAATTTTTCTAGCATTTAAAATATGGAAGACGCTTCACAAGTTATTTGGATAGTTTCTTATCAAGCTCCTTGACCTCTTTGTGAATGTCATCCATGCACTCTGTGCAGTTACGACAGTGCTCAAGAATGTCCTTCAGTGATTGCATTGCATGTAACCTGTCAAGACGTGCATTTTTTGTTGTTTCAATATCTTCAAAACGATTGGCTATCATGTCGGCCAATTGCTCATCAAGCTTCTGTCTATCAGCTAGTAGCTGAGCTATATCCATCATCAGAGTATCTCGCTCTAAGTCCCAGGCTGCAGATTCAGCTTTATACTTGTTGAGATCCACCTTCATCATAGTAGCATCTTCGACAACGTTCTGCATTCCGACGATCTCGTGTCGAAGACGGTCACACTCTACAGTAATATTTATGTTTTCTGCCTCCTTTTCGGAGAGCTTGACACACAATTCTGATACCTTAGCCTTCTCAGCAGCAAGTTCATTACGAAGCCTCTAATATTCTGCATCAACATGATTACTGCCATCCAAAACTCCCGTAACTAATGGCAGTGAATCTAATATTTTTTACAGAAAACAACAACAAGATTTAGTATAAATAGAACTGATCGTAGTAAAAAATTGCCAACATACAAATACACGCACATTGATTATCCCGCTCGGATGCACCATAGGAATGTACGTCGATGGAGTAGATGCCAAATGCGAGCAACCATGAACAGCAGAGGAGTAAGACCTATATGTAAGTTCTAAATGTCAATGACACAACAAGAGCTTGAAAAAACTAATCCAAAAAATTAGAAATGAATACAAGAAAAGATAAAAAAGAAAATCTAACCTGGACTCGTCGATCTTGCGACGGTTACATCGAGACGACGACGAACCTTCAGCGAAGGAATCCACGATGGTGGGTAGCAGGGCAGCACCCTCGGAGCTCTGTCTCCTCCGCTCAGCAGCTTCCAAACGTTTCGTAACAGCTGTCTGCTGCTTTCTAGACAAAGGCTTTCTCATTGGATCCATGGCAGAAAGAACTTAAAGTAGAACTGGAAGAAGAACCGTCTAGAGGAAAACAAACCGTCTAGTAGAAGAGGAACTAGGACTGGAATGCGAAATGTTAAGCATCGACGTCTGAATTTATAATGTACTTATACACATTGAACAGTCGTCTCACCTACCAACAATAAAACACAGCCCACACATCATCCTAGATCAAAGATTGACCAAAGATATAATACTATGCCTAATATAAACGCAATTAACAATTCAGCGAATGAAACAGCGCACGCGGATCGAAAGTTAAGTTTAGCGAGGTTGCGAACAACAATGCGCATGACACTGCAGTAAAAATAGAGCAGTTCAACATAACACAATA
Source organism: Avena insularis (assembly GCA_023614405.1). Lineage (NCBI taxonomy): Eukaryota > Viridiplantae > Streptophyta > Magnoliopsida > Poales > Poaceae > Avena > Avena insularis. The sequence continues at coordinate 110,764,577 of CM042684.1, forward strand.
CTAGGGCACTTCAACAAGCTAATAATATGGCAGTGCACACGGATAAACTGTACAGTACTCAATGTAGAAATTTGATAAAAACTATACTACTTTGAGTAAAATTAACTATAAAATTTCAATTACCCGTAAATAAAAAAACATCATATGAAATGAAAAAGTAAAGGAAATAGTAATTACCATAGAAATAAAAAATAAAAACCATACCTCGCAGATACTATGCACTGCCAAAAGTGTCAACTATGCACTGCCTCGATGTACAAGTTCAGATTTGTTGTTAGTCTGTCAGACTTTCAATTTTGTTGCATAGGGATAGAGGGATTGTCAGTCTCAGATGGTAAACGAGAGGATACCTGAGACAGTGGGCGGGGGAACAACACGTCGAAGCGTTAGCACATAACCGTTTTAGTTGGTTGATTTATAAATGCAGGGAAACCGAAGGGACCCTGTTCAGTTATCTCCACCGCTCTCCTACTACGCATGTCCAGAGCACTTCCCGAGAACAGTTCCCGAGAACAGTTCCTCAGAGCAGAGCGGTTTCTGAAAAAAGTTCGTCCCCTCCCGATCGAGATTTCTCCTCTAATTCCGTATCCCTTTCCTTTTCTTTATTGGTTTGAGTTCTAGTCCTTATTTGTTTCTTCATTTCAAGAAGCTTTGTTCTTTTATTTTAATCTCCATTTCATTGTCTTAGTACAACTCGACGGTGAGTTTTGCATCACACTTCCATTTTTTTTAGTGTCCCCGTAATCCTTTATGTGTTCTTCCTATCATCTTATCCCCATAATACTATGGTGTAATTTATGTCTGATAAATGATCTATTTGACACTTTCTACATTAGGAGTTAATGCACAGTTCACTCCTTAAATGCATTATTAATTTTATTAGGTGTTTCTTGGAATAGACTGTACAGTGTGCGGCCAACCTGCCAACAATTGTGGTAGGGCACAGAGGAGAGCATCCAGCTTCCAGGTTAACATTGTTTAAGGTTTTCCCATTAATGGTGTGGTAAGTTTTTATATATTTACGAGAAGGTTTTCAAAGGTTTTATTCAAAAGTTCGAAATTTTCATTTTATGTATTGTTTATTTTACTGTCTTGTTATCACATGAACTGAACCATTTTGTTTACCTTTAGGTAGTGCCATGCTCATTTAGGGAAAGACTGAATGATTTCACTCCAAATAATTGGATGGTTGCAAACAGTGAAGCATTAAGGAATTTTGATTTGTTCGTCAAGAAGTCTAATGTTAGGACAATAATTTGTGGTCCATACTGGAAGTCCCTGATGAGGGTTTATGATATAGCACTTGGAGATGTAGTGCATTTTGAATATGATGACGACCAACTTGATGATGTTGGTTTGAACTTGACCAACTTATTTCATGTCACTGTTTACTCTAATGGTGAAGAGAAAAAGATTCATGAAGCAACTGGTATTTCCGTTATTTACTGTAAATAATTTGCACATATAGTTTTTCCTTGTCCTACTACTATATCATCATAATAGCATTCTTTCATACTCAACAGGAGGTGTAAAAGTAGGGAAATCCCCACTGCAATTTTTTCATTATATAGTTATGAGTATGTTACAATGAGATGATTACAAATGACTCTAATGATCTAAGACGGATCAAAAAAGATACAAAGTGCAACCTCTAATGAGGGTAAAGATCTACTCTATCTCTGATCTAAGTGTTGGTTCAACCAGGTTTTGAATTTCTCCTAGTTTTTTCTTTTGATTCTGAACTGTATCCATCTCATATCTTGATAAAAGATTGCTTTCCATCTTTCAAGTGTGGGTCTTTTGTCATTAAATTGTTTTTCATTTCTTCATATCCAAATACCCCAGGTAGCCATGACAATGATTTCCATTGCAAAAGGCAGGTGTAATTTTTCTTTGATGTCTGAAAAAGCCTCCAATCCTGATAAATTTGTTGTTCTGTTATTGCAAATATGATCCCAACATTTTTTTGCAAATGAACATTCCCAGAATAAATGGTTAACTAATTCTTCCAAGTGGCAGTTGGAAATTGCATAATTGTAGTCAGGCAGAATAAACTGTTTTCTTTTCACAAGATTCCTTGTATTCAGTCTGTCCAGAAGCAAAAGCCAGAAGAAGAACTTGTGTTTATTCTGGCAAGAGGATGTCCAAAGCCAAGAGAAATGAGGTGGTGTAGGGGAGTAACCAATCATGGATGAGTAGGCCTTTCTCACTTCAAATTTATCTGACCCCCAAATGTAACTCCAATTATCATGTAGATTCTCCTAAATGGTTGGAATGATTTCTAGGCATCTTTCTTCCATGATTAAAAACTGAGAGTAGGCTTGTTGGGAAAGAGGTAGGTGAAAATTATCCTCCAAGAAATCAGCTTGTAGAAAATCATGAACACTGATATTTGAAGATTTTGCATAAGACAGCAGATGTGGGAATTTATTTTTAAGGCACTCATCTTGCCAAAGGTCAGACCAGAAAAAGGCTGATTTTCCAGAATTCAAATTGCACTTGGCCATGCCTTTAAAATTATCAATTAATTTGATATGTGATTTCCACCAGAATAATCCTTCCATGCTTCCTCCAGGTAATTTTCCATTCTTATAGTAGGTTTCCCAAATGAGATGAACCCAAGGGATATCATGGTGATTGTAGAATTTGTCCAGGTTCTTTAGAAGAAGGGAAGTATTTTGAATCTGAAGATTCAGAACTCCAAGTCCCCCTTGATTTTTAGGGTGACAAATTTTATCCCATGCAACCAGTGCCTGTCCTTTGGCTTGAACATCTTCAGTCTTTTTTCTCCAAAGATAGTGTCTCATATATTTTATGATTTAATCTTTTATGGTAATTGGCACCTCCAGACAACTCATGAAATATAGAGGAAGTGAGGAAAGTACAGATTTTACCAATTGTAGTTTTCCTCCATAATTCAAAAATTCAGCAATACCACACAGTCTTCTTTCAACCCTTTGAATAATAGGTAGAAAATGTTCCATGGATGGCTTTGATAAGCTAAGAGGTAATCCCAGATAAGTGAAAGGGAGGCTGCCAGTTTAACAATTGATTGTCAGAGCAAAGTGTATCAACCTATCATTGAATAAATTTATAGGCATCATGCTAGACTTCAAATAGTTGACTTTGAGTCCAGTGGATAGTGCAAAAGTTTGAAGAAGGGATTTTAAGCACAATAGTTGAGTAGCATCTGCTTTAAGTACCACCAAGGTATCATCAGCATATTGAATCACAGGAAAGTCACTGTTAGGAGGTCCCTCTATTGGGGAGGGGGTCAAAAGTTGCATGTGCATGGCTTTATTTAGGATAGACTGAAGTAGGTTTGCAGCAAGAACAAAAAGAAGTGGTGAAAGGGGGTCTCCTTGTCTCACACCTCTCCTACAGTAAAAAAAAATTCAGGCACTCCATTTAGTAGAATTTCAGATGAACCAGACTCAAAAATCATCTCAATCCATTTGATCCATTTTCTGCCAAATCCTCTAGCCTTAAGGATATTTATGATGGATGAGTGATCAACTTATCAAATGCATTTTCAAAGTCTAATTTTAAAATTAGAATTTCCTCCTTTGATTTGTGACATTGGAATAGGTATTCAAAATCCCATCCTAGGCAATCTTCAATAGATCTATTATTGAGAAAACCATATTGATTTCTATGCACCAAGTCCAAAATAATAGTTTGAAGTCTGTTTGCCAGCAGTTTGGTAATGATTTTGAACACACAGTTTAATAAGGATATTGGTCTAAAATCAGCAGAGGTAGAAGGGTTTGATACTTTAGGAATGAGAGTAATGTAGGAGGAGTTGATACTTTCAAGAGAGACCTTCTCATTATAGAAATCATGAATCAGCAATTTGATATCAGTACCAATGATAGACCAGCAGCTTTTGATAAATCCATTGTTAAAACCATCAGGTCTAGGGGACTTGTCATTTTGCAAATCAGATATAACATCCTCAATTTATTTGTCAAGAAAAGGTCTTTCAAGTGAGTCCTTCATCTCATCAGTCATACCATTTCCATAGAATTCTTCAAGGTTGAAATGCATCTCAGTTTTGTTGGATGAACCCATTCTAGCTTTGAAGTCATTCCATAGAATGTCAGCCTTGTCAGAGTGAGAAAAGAGTTCTTGCCCACTATCATCTTAATCATTGATATATAATTGTGTCTATAGCTGATGGTGTCTTTGGAGTGGAAAAACTTTGTGTTTTCATCACCTAATTTCACCCATTTAATTTTTCCTCTTTGTTTCCAATAGGTGTTCTGATTCTGGAGCAAAGAGATAATGTGGGATTTCAGAAGGTCCCTGAGGTGCCATTCATTGATTGTAAGGGTTCTAGACTCTTCAAGCAAATCCAGAAGGTCAATTGTGTCATTCACCTTATTTATTTGGTCTTTTAAACATGGTAATTGCTTGGCCCAAATCTTTATCCCTCTCCTCACATTCTTCAATTTGGCACATATTCTAGGCATTTTGCACAATCTGTTTAAAATCAGAATGGTGAAGCCAGTAATTTTCAAATCTAAATATTTGTGCCTTGGGAATGTTTGTTCCAATTGTGATGACACAAGGTAGGTGATCATAAGTAGGCTTGGATAGGGGGGTAACAAATGTAGATGGATATTTGGGGGTCCAGGAACTAGAAGTGAAAAACCAATCTAGTATTTCCAGAAGGGGGTCTTTTCGCATGTTACTCCAAGTGAATTTCCTTCCTTTAAGTGGTAATTCAATAAGCCCCGGGTTGTTGATAGCCTCATTAAAGATCACGGTGTCATTAACATCCCCCCACTTTTATTTCTATCAGTAAGTCTTCTGATAAGGTTAAAATCTCCAAGGACAAGCCAGTCCATATTATCAGGCATCATGATGTTGGAGAACCAGTCCAAAATGTCATTTTTTATATCAGCTTGACTTGGGCCATAGATGTTTGTAAGAGTCTAGGAGTCATTAGATAGATTGGAGGAGAAAGTGACAGAAGTGGAGAATTCATTTTGGAATGCTCTAGTTCCATTAAACAATGAACTATTCCAGATTATGATGATCCCTCCAAAAGCACCAATTGAAGCTGTCAAATTTGTTTGCACGGAATTTCTTTAAGTAATTCATATCAAAAATTTCCCTCTTGGTTTCTTGGAGACAAATGATATCACATTTAGATTCAATGATTTTGCTTCTTAATGCCAACCACTTCTTCTCAGAGTTAATTCCTCTGAGATTCCAGTTCAGAATCTTCCAATTTCTGTTTTTATTCATTGATAACCAGGTATAAATAATCTTGGGGTGACACAAGATATGTAGTCACACACACATACTTGGATTTATCATAAGGTACTGATGTCATACTCATAGCAGCATAAAGATTCTAAACAACTCAGAATAGGTTCCAAGGGTAATTGATCTAGACACAAAAGGATAATATTGTGTAGACATTAAAAACATTATTTAGGTGCTTTCTTCTTGGACTGCTGTCCACAGGATTCAGCAGCTCCTCCTTTCTTCTTGCCTGATAGGTTTGTGTCAGAACCATTCTTCTTTGGTCCAGGTTTTCCAGGAGGCTTGATGGTCAGATCATTGATCCTGCTCTTCTTCAGCAGCCTTTTATCAAGTTCACCCTCCTTAACCTTGCAAAACGAATCAGCAAGATTTTTAACAACTTTATTGCTGAGACAAGGTGGAGCAGCATTGCAAGAGAGACAATTAATATCAGAGCAATTCACATGACTTTTAAAACCCCCATTAAGCTCCATAATTCTAGGACTTCTTCTCACCTCAGTGTCCACTAGAGGTTCCTTCCCCCTTCTTTTTTTTGATGGAGCATTGGGCACCATCAGGTTTGATGGAGAATCATTTAGGCAGTGAGGAGGCATCTGTCCAACACATTCATCAGGGATAATGAAAGTAAAGGTATTTTCTTCAGCAATTGGCTCTTTTATAATATCCCAAAGAGGAGAAGTAAGAAAGTGCTTTGACCAACTGAATTTTTCAGGAGTGATGAGCATGAGGGTGATAAAGTTAAACCAACTTACAGAAATGTCACGTTGCAGTCTGTTTTTGCCAGGTGAAGAAGTGTTGATGTGTGGAACAAAAAATCTGTCCTAGAGTTCCAGACCTTGTTTAGAGAAGGATTGCTTAGCAGATAGCACATCAGAGGAGTTGACAAAAGGGGTGAAAACCATCCCTACTTGCAGATGTGCTTCATTGGGAGAGATAAGGTTTGTGTCTTCAATCATCCAGTCATCCTGTTGATTCCCCACATCAGCAAGTTGGCCAACCTCCTCATCATCCTGGTAATTCTGGAGTATGTTTAGCAGTCCCTCACCCATGCACACATCTTGGGTTACTTCAGCAGTCTGTTGCTCCACTTCGATATCATCAACCCCATGGACAGAAGCATTGTCATTGTTAGATGAAATGTTGGCAACAGGAATGGAACCAGTAACAGCACTGTCAGCCTCCTGTGGTGGCAAGTCCAAGTTATCAATAGGCATGTCCACACCTTCTGCAAACACTAGTGCATGATCTGCATTCCACTGTCCCCAACCAGCATTATTCTGTTGAGGTGCAGGATCAACCCATTGGTCCCATCCACCAATGTCACCTTCAGGCTATGGAGGAGGTGGTGGAGGAGGACCAAAAATGGGTCCCACCACAAGCAAGGGATGTGGGTCAGCATCATCATCAGGTAGTGGGTCCTCATCAGGTGGGCCCCACCGGAGGTTCTTTGTTAAAAGTTCCACAGAGAAAGTCCATGATTCAGTTTCCACAAGGTCCCCAATGGTGAATCTAACACTTTTAGGCACATCCAACAGATCAGTGACTCTTAGTTTATCAATGATTCTCCCTTTGTGCTCAGGGCCTCTTTCCCAAAGCAAGACCTTTCCAATATCAGAGAAAACAACATTTAGATCATCAGTATGCCAATGATCAAGAGGAGGGCCCAGAAGCATGACCCAGCATTCATTGTTAAACTGAGTTATACGCCAGTTAATGCCCTCATTGTGCCTGGCAAACAAGATTGCAACATCTTGGAAAGGGATTGGACCCGCAGCGATTAAACGGTCGCGGTAACTGACATTGTTAAACTGAACATATGCAGAGCCAATTGGACAGTCTTGAATATCATGGAATTCAACACGAGCCTCATTGAAAAATAAATCTTGTAACACATCTCTTATATTTTCAAAAGGAACTGGACCAGGGGGAGGGGATGAATGTTCGCAATAGCATACTGTTCATGAGCCCTCGGACGACGAGAAACCACCACCCTCTTGACACGATTCTGGCTAGCCACCTGCAGAATCTCAAAGCCATGGGGTAGGAAAGGCTGCGGGTCAAGCGGAATGTTTGCCATTGTGGCAACGGTTGTCGCCGGCGACAAGCGGAGCAAGGTAGTTGGGGTTTCTGTAGGCGTGGGAGTTGAGGAGGCAGGGGGTTTGGGAGTTTTCTTTTTTTGGGCGAGCGCAAAATCCTTAACACAATCAAACACCGTGGGCCGCGACACATGCGGCAAAACTTGGGCCCTGAACGAATTAAGGTATGATTTGTCGGGCCAAGCACAAGAAGGGAAGGTTGGGAATTTCAAAAAAGGTAAAAGACCAGGTAGATTAATTGAGGGTGATTTGTTGTCTATAGGTGATTTCGCACCCTCAATAACTTTCCCATTAACCACAATTTCCGCAAATGACGTGCCAGGTTTATTTCACTTAATATCACCTTTGATTTGACCGTTATTGCATGGGGTCGTTGATGATGCAATCGGTGATCCAATTCGATCAAAAACAGAAGTATTTTTTTCTTTTTGTATGACACAAAAGTCCAGTCCTTGTCTAATTCTTTGTAATATTATTTTTCCTCAAATTTCCAATTTGTACCTCCTTCACCCCAAAGGTTGATCTTCAAGACAAAATATTCATTCGAGAAGGTACTTGAATTATAAATTTCAAAACCCACAGCACGTGAAGCTACTGAAGATCGAAATGTTCTGTCTTGGAGGATCTTGACTTGAAATTTTGATGCAAGGCCACCAAAGCAAGCTTTGGAGTGAAATGCCAATAGTATGAACATCAATATTAAAATTGGCACGACCAAAAGAACCTACCAGAAAAAAAGGTTTTCTGGAGAAACCTCCTGAGAAATTGATGTGATGACCAAATTTTTTGAACATATTTGTCTCAAAAGTTCTCCCTATAGAGAAATCCAATGAAATACCCTTGTTGGTCATGTCCGATGATGCTTGTGCCTTATCGAAAATAGGGTCTTCAAGGATTTGAGCACCCACTACCACCTTTTTGACCAGAAGATCCAAAGACACACCAGAGATGATCTTTTCATTTTGAAGAAGGAATCTAGCATCAATCACCACCTTATCTTGATTAAGAAACACAACCCTCTTAGCAAGAGAATAGAGGACCAAAAAACCAGGAGCTTTGTCTGAATCAGAAGGCAAGGAGGAACAGGTAACGTGCCACATAAGTTTCAAATCTTCAGCCTTGACATCTTTAGCATGAGAAATCCCAAGAAAACCAGGAGATGAAGTCGAGAAATCATTGATCCTAGCAAGATGAGAGGGGTACCTCACCACTGAACCAATCGAGAGTACCTCCCCATTTTCCATGCATCTACCCTCCAGAGGAAAGCCGTTGGCATTGAGAATGACCAGCCAGCGATTAGCCGAGAGAATCAGAGATCCAACAAGGAACTTACCATCGGTGGAACTTCCAGAATGTGTGATTTTCCAATCACCACCAGAAGAATCAAGAGTTGAGGAGCCCATAGTATGGTGTTCGACGGTACCGGAGTGACGCCGGCGAGAGCCGGTGGGAGGGGCCTCAGAGAGGCATGCCTCGGAAATCGTGCGGGTCTCTTGGGGTCTCAGATCTCATACTTAACATGTATTTCCACTCATTCGTCAGAGGTGGGAGATGTGCCTACATCCATCAAAAGCATTTTGCACAGGACCATCTTGTCAGACATAAATGCACTAACTGAGCAGCAAATGACTTCAATCTTATTTGGCATTTACAAAGATCTTCATGTCACAGAACATCAGTTTTTTGAAAGTAAAGATGAAAAGCATTTCTGGGTACACAAGATGAATATGGATAACCATGACCATAATGCACTGGTTAGTTTCGACATATTTATTAATATTTTATGTTCAGATTAAACATATAATTTAATGAACTTGTTAATTTAGAATGCTTGTTAAAATACTAACTTTTTTCTTTATTGCAGTTCATGCCAATTGAGGCTGTAGATGCTTTCAGGTACCCAACTCAGGGCATAACAGATCTGTACAGGCAGGGACATGATCTTGAAGGAGAAGAAGAGAATTTTATTGCATGTGCATATACTATACAAAGGGACAATGGACGTATCAGCTTCACCACAGGATGGCCTGACTTCACATTTGCTACTGATGTTGGATGGGCATCACTACTTCTCATTAAAGTAGAACATATGCAGGAGCACCTTGGTCTCAACTTTGTTGAGATTGTCATCTAGTGGTTAACTTGGGAAAACACAGTTCAGATAGTCATTTTTTCTTGTTTAATCTAGTGCTGAAGTGTATTGTATTCGTGTTGTTTAGTAAATTGAACATCTTTAATCTACTGTAATGTCAATGAATGTACTCAGTAAGTTGAACACTTTGATCATCTTCTAAATATTGCATATGTGAATCTTGGACCTTGAATACGACGCACTGCTCAAGCTACAACTAATGCACTGCCTCCCTGTGCTACGATCAAGCCAATCGATCTCATCCTATAAGCAGTGCAAGGCCCAGCAAAGCGCAGATGCTCAGTACTGCACTCTATGCACTGCCCAATATACAACCAATACACTACCCCCTGTGCTACGAGAACGCCACTCGAACTCCTCCTATAAGCAGTGTATGGCCAAGCATATCACAGATGCTATGCACTACACGCCATGCACTACTCAAGCTACAACCAGTCGTAACATCCCAAAACTTTAATCCAAGTGATCAAGATCAAATCTACCCAATTTAGGGTTAACAAAAACTTTTTCTATTAACAATCTTTAAGCATTCATATGTATGTGCATTTAAAATAGGAGTTTTTTGAAATGCCATGATTGAGTGATCTATTGGTTGTAAAATGACTCTAAGGTGAATTACACATCATCTAAATTATCCCCAAGCAAATCCCAAAGAAAAAGAAATCAAAAAGAATTAAATAAGGAAATGGTCACTTTTGCCATTTTAATCACCTAGCCCACTTTGGCTATTCCTAGGACTCAAATTCAAACAGAAACCAAAGTGGATCTTTGCACCCCTTGCTCGTACAAGTAGTGATGTACCAAGGCCTACTTTGTGATCTCCCAAAAACATTCAAACTCTAATTTTAAATGACAATTGAAAATTGAATCTAGTTCATATGTATAGATCACACTTTTTCAAAAACCATCCAAATGAACTCCATTTCAAAATCCCAAGCAAACCTAGATGCTTAAGAAGGTAACAACCACTCCACCAAAAATCTTTGAAAAATTCAAATCTTTTGTTCATGCGGCCATTGTGTCGAACAGGTGGCAGGCACAAATTTTCTGCCTAACTAATACTGCTTAGTGATCAATGCCTTGTCGAGTTTTTGGGCCCATTTTGGTTCCCCTGTCCCTCCCAGCTCTAACCAAACACTCACCGGCCTACCCTTTATCCTGGAGCAGCAGTTGCACGCCGTCCGTTTTTGGTCACCGCCAGCCGAACGGGGGCAACACTCCCTAGACCGCGTCGTGCCATTCCAGCACCCCCACTAGCTTCGACCAATCCTACCGCACTCCCCTGTCCACCCCACGGCCAAAGCCAGCCCCTGGACCACCTCCGCTCGCTCGCGCCCATGCCTCTCTATGCCGCGCTAGAGCACGCCAGAGCGTCCTCCCTGCTAGCACGCCACAGACCGCGCCTCGACCGCATACCGCGCACGTCGCTCCGCCTTGACCACACCAACCCGCCAGACACGTCTGTGCACCGCCACGCGACCCACAGTCGCTAGGATCACCGTCGAGCATCGCCTTTGTCCCTCAGAGCACGGGAAGCTCCCGAATATTAGCCACCGCCCCTAGCATCGCCATTAAGCTCTAGATGATCGCCAGGGAACCACCCACCGTCCGCCTACCTCTCCCACGCCGGTAGCCCCCTGTGCCGTCATCACCGAAGAGCTCCGCTCACACCCTTCGGTCCCCTCGTCGAGCCTATATAAGCCGGCACCCCCAGCCTCAATCGCCACACCATTCCACTCCCCTCTATCCACTGATCGTTTCCCCTCTCTCGCCGGAGCCGCTTGAGTATCCCATCGTCAGAATTTCGCCGGAGGTAGCCGTTGTAGAGGAGGAGAAGTCCCCGTTGATTTCGTCCACCTCAGCCCCTGCCATGACCTCGTTTGAGTACGTCGTCGTCATCTTGTTCGATGGCCCCCATCGCTTCCCTAGCTAGGGCCCTGGTATGTCCCCACTGTACCCCACCGACCGCGCTAGGGTTCAGTCTCGCCGGCGACGTGTCCGTTGTCGACGACGACCGTGAGCCGTTAGATCTAGCTCTAATCATGTGGTCCTTATCGCCCCGTACCGCTTCGCGTTTAATGAGTCACTGACAGGAGGGACCCCCCTGTCAGCAGCCCTCAAAACCACGGAGTGTACATGGGCCAGCCCATTTAGTTTCCCGCGCTGACCTAGTAATTCAAATATATGTTTTTCTATTTTAATTAAAACTTAGTTATATCCCTTAGTTCAAAAATCAATTTAGGGAGTTGTACAAATCTAAATTGAGGGATTCCAATTTTGTTGGAAAGATAATAAAAAAGTCTATCCAAGACCGTTGGATTTAAATCATTTAGAGTTAGAGATCTCTCCTAGTAAAAATAACAAGACAGAAGCTTTTGCACCTTCCAACATTTTTCTAAAATCAACCATAATAGCTTTTGAGTTCATTCCAATTCTCAAAAATCACATTTAACCATACCTATCTGAATATGTAATAATATTAAGGTTTGCATGCAGTGACTTTGGACTAGTACCAAAATAATGCTATATAGGCATTTCTAGTCACTTTAAATCATTAATTATTAAACTTAAACTTATTAAAATGTAATCCAACCCTTAAATCACATTCCCATATGTTAAAATATGTGATGATTGCATGTGTCCACATGATCCCATATTTTAATTGGAGATTATTAAATCTTAATTAATTTCAATGAGTAGAAATTACTTTTCTCAAATAAAATAAATGAAACTAGTTCATTAAACCATGTGATGTTTGTGATGATAATAGATCATCAAATGTGTGCCTTAGAGTGCTAAGTAGACTAGTTAAGTATTGTTTGGTCATTGTGTATTCCGTATATATTTATAGACGATAGTACCGACCAAGTCTACGAGGAGGAGGAGTTCTACCAAGAAGAGGAGGAAGAGAATTTTCAACCACTGCACTACACAAGGCAAGCCTAGCACTTCAAGTAAACTGAGAAAGCTAGCATTATACAAGTTAACCATGCAAGTGATTACTTGCAAGCCATCATTAACAATGCAAGCTAACACTTGCAAGCTAGATAACCTAAGCAAAGGCATTAGGCATGCTTTGGTTATACCCTTTGACTTATACATATTCCAAGTTTTATTTACAAGCTTTACTTTGCTTACTTTACCAAAGTCTTTTACTTGTTTAAAGGTAGCATAAAGAGTATAAATCTTGACCTATCTAGTTAGACTTAGATGTCATTCTATGGCATGAGATTGAGATTAGCATCCCACCTTAGCGAACACTCTTAACTTAGTAGTTTGGAGCTAACCCAAAACTTTATCACTTTAGATGGGAATACTTGGTGAAAATGACTTGTGAAAACCATGGAATGATGAGTCATTCTATTGAGATGTTTTGACATGTGTCGAGAAACACAAATGGTTTATGATGATGAAAATGTTGAGGCATGAGCCTTAGCCCTTTTACAAAACTGATGGTTGGGTTCGGATGCGATACCATTCCAATTTTACCGTACAACCACAATACCTGAATTGGGTAAGGCTTAGCCGGAAGTTTATATGCATTAGTATTAGTTCCCTCGCGGGAGAGGTTTGATCTGAGGCTACCTCTCAATGTTGTCCACCGATGGAGTGCCCATGATGACAGATGGTCAAGACTGGGAGGCCATGCTCATAGGAGAGGCGCTTATACTAGAGTGTGTAAAGGAAAGGTTATGTCTGATTATCTGCATACTAAGTATGATGACTCAGGGTTATCTCTGACACATGTATCGAATCTTGTGGTGAAAGTGTACCACCTCTGCAGAGTGTCAAACTATTCGAAAAGCTGCGTCCGCGGTTATGGACAGTTGGAGTGGCCACACTGTTCTGTTGTCAGATGTTTTCAAAATGACTTATGAAATGAATTGTGACATGACTTGACCATAACAGAGTTGTGACTATGATAACTAAGTTCCCACTTAGGTGTTTTCAAACTTCTTTTATCTTTCTTTGTTTCTGAACTCATCTTAGGTTTCAAACTTAACTTTACAAATAAACTTAGAGTTAGCGTTCCTACTAGAACTATCTTACTTGTTAGTGGTAGTTTGTGAGTACTTAAAGAGTACTCATGGCTTTTGTCCCTGGCTATTCCTATGGCTAGACTATGAGGAGGACTACCATGAAGGAGGACAGCAGGACGGCTACGACAACTAGGATCATCTCCCATCGTCAACATTGCTTGTGATTCTGAAGATGGACCCCACCGCTACGCTATTTATTCTGCTACTTGATTGTACTAAGACTGGATCATGAGATCCTTTATTTGTGTAAGACCTTATTATGGTTTGTAATGGATGATGTACTGTGATATCTAATCTGTTATGTCTCGCAAAAATGGTAATCCTGGGATTGCGATGTATGGCATAACAGGCATATGGGATTAAAAATCAGGGTGTCGACAAGTTGGTATCAGAGCCATCCTGACCATAGGATACCCTAGTTAGAATGGACGTCTGAGCAAAAACTTAGTTTCAAAAACCAAGTGAGTATTTATGAAAACTATTTCCTCTCTTACCCTTAGGGATTCTTTTTCTCAAAAAAAATCATGTTCCTCCAAATTTTTACATTACTACATAAAACTTTGACACACTTGATCACTTCACTAACTTCCTCATCCTAAATTCTTATAGATGGAAGCCCAATACAGCAAGTTCTACCAGTTGGGCAACAGAGGCCAACTGATCTTCGAGAGGGATCTTGATTCACTGTCGGAGTTCTTGGAGCGTCCTCATCCGGAATTTCTTGGAGCTCAACTTCCGGGTCCAAAAGGAGGAGATTTACAATGGCTAGTAACTGCTGATCTTCGAGGCAAGATAGAAGCACCAGTATCTGGGAGGATTCAGTTCTCCATGAGAGAGAACAACTAGCTAGATGGATTAGCTAGGGCAATGCATGAAGTGCTCGCACGTGTGTGTGCCCTGAGTGTCAACCTAATCCAAGGAACCCGCTTTGTTCACTATGCAAGGTGTGATTCCATGGGAATGCCGCTAGAGATGCCAAGTCACCCAATATTGAAGCGTCAGGTGGAGAACCTCGACTTCCTACTGTACGACAGACAGAAGGAGTTGAAAAATGCTAGAGAGGTCGCAAACCACAACCTCGCCCTTGCCGCCCAAAAGGCCGAGACTTTCTCACAGCTAGTCAAGAATCATCAGTCTCTTCGCCGTCAACGCGCCAAGAAGGATCGCACCATCGATCGTCTTCGCAAGAAGGTGGCCGACCTCGAGACGACCCTCAAGGAGCAAGAAGCTCAGCTTGCAGCAAAGGAAGAAGAAGAGGAGGGTGAAGATATCCACGGGGATATTGACTCCTACCTCAGCAATGATGATGACTATCTAGAGGAGGATGTCGTGGACTTCTACACCGACGATGATGACTCCGACTTCATCGATTATGAGTAGATGCACTAGAGCACTATCGTAGAGTGAGGAGTATCGGTCCCATTGTATCGTAGCTTACAGACTGGTTCTTAAAACCATCTGTTTCCTTTTGATGTTGTGGTGTGTGTGTCTGTTTGTATCCTGTGCTTTGCTTGAATGAATGAAAAGAAGTTAGTTGCAAAACCTGAGTAAAACTCAAAGTTTTTCCTTTGAAATCAAAACCATGAACCTTAGAACTTTCCCTCTTACCCCTTTATCTATCTCAATCTTCAGATGACTCGTGGAAACCAAGGAGGGAGCAGCTCATGGCAAGACCCAATGCTACAGATTCTGCAGACTCTCATTGCAGACCGTGAAGCTAGTAGGGCAGAGCGCCAAGCTAATCTAGCAACACTGCAGCAGATCGCCTAGATGGCTCACAACAATTAGAACCATGGATATCAAGATCATAATGGATCCAAACTCAAAAACTTCCAGAATACCAATGCCCCAATCTTTAGTACTTCAGAGAACCTAGTGGATGCTGATGACTGGTTGCATACAATGGAGAACAACATAGAAGTAGCAGGAGTGGATGCCAACGAGAAGGTTAATTTTTCCACCCACTATTTTGCAGGAGATGCAAGGGCATGGTGGAACAGAACCCGCACAATGAACCATGGTCAAGTGATGACATGGGAAGCCTTCAAAACCAAGTTCAGCCGCACCCACGTGCCGCGGGGTCTAGTCACCCGAATGAGGGATGAATTCAGAAAATTGAAGCAGGGCAGAATGATTGTAGTGGAGTACCGTGACAGATTCTTGTCCCTTGATAGGTATGCACTTGATGAGATCAACACGAAGGCCAAGAAGAAGGAGAGATTCCTGAACGGACTGCATGATGAGATGCAAACTGTCCTCGTCAACATCCGTTTCCAGGATCTCGAAGAGCTAGTCGACTCTGCCATTCAGATGGAAGGGAAGCTTAATCAAGCAAACGGCAACCGCAAACGTCGTATGATGCATCAAGTTGGATCCAACAGTCACCAGAAGTACCATCCCAACCCTTCTGCGGGATATGCACCAAGGAACAATCGACCCCCAATGTCTCCCCAAGCTACCCCAACCGTAGTGGAGGAAATGTGAAGTCCAGAGGAAACAACAATCACCCCGGCAACTCTAGCAATTTCAATCGTGCACCTCCGAAGAACAACAAAAACAACAACACCGCACCCAGAACTGGAAGCAATGTTGTGCCCGTGGCAGCGAAAGACAAGTCTCAGATTACTTGTTTTGAGTGTGGAGTGAAGGGTCACTATTCCAATGAGTGTCCTAAGAAGATTGCCGCCACTACCAATGTGAGTGCCCCATCTCAACAGCAGCGTCGTGTTTAACCAGGAAGAAGATTCGCCCAAGGGAACCCTCACAACCACAACGGCCGTCTCTTCCACATGAACGTCGAAGAAGCCCAAGAAGCGCCAGATGTAGTGTTGGGTAAGTTTTCTGTCAACTCAGTTTTAGCAAGAGTGTTGTTTGATTCGGGAGCATCGCACTCATTTGTCACTGAAGAATTTGCATGCACTAGTAAGATTCACCCAACCAACTTGAAGCATGTCACGATAGTTCAAATCCCCGGTTCAACTACAAAAGCTAGAAAAATTTGCAAAGTTGTGCCTATCAGAATACATGGGATAGATTTTTATGCCAATCTATTAGTCTTGGAACCAAAGGTTTGGAAGTAGTACTAGGAATGGATTGGATGTCAAAGCATAAGGGATTGATTGACTGTGCCAAGAAAGCCATCCCCATGACCAGTAGCTCTGGAGTATCAGTAGAGCATATATCTGAAACCTTGCCCCGTCAATTCAAGTGTAATAAGAGTCTAGCCCTGCCCACCATTGACCAAGTCCGAGCAGTTTGTGAATACCCCGACGTATTCCCAGATGAATTGCCTGGTATGCCCCCGGATAGGGATATTGAGTTCATTATTGAACTAATCCCCGGAACAGGACCCATAGCCCAGAGAACCTATAGTATGAACCCCTCAGAGTTAGTGGAATTGAAGAAGAAGCTGGATGCTATGTTGGCAACAGGCTTGATTCAACCGAGCTCATCGCCATGGAGATCGCCAGTGTTATTCGTCGACAAGAAAGATGGAGGCAACTGTTTGTGCACCAATTACAGGAAGCTCAATGACATCACCATCAAAAACAAGTACCCATTGCCAAAAATAGAGGATCTATTTGATCAGTTGACTGGAGCAAATGTGTTCTCTAAGATCGATCTTAGGACTGGTTATCACCAACTTAAGATTCGTGGAACGGATATTCCGAAGACCGCCTTTACTACTCGTTATGGATTATACGAGTATACGGTTATGTCTTTTGGATTAACCAATGCCCCTGCTTATTTCATGAATCTCATGAATAAGATCTTTATGAATTTTCTAGATAAGTTTGTCATGGTGTTTATCGATGATATCCTTATCTACTCCAAGTTAGAAGAAGAGCATGACAAACATTTGAGAATCATCCTTGAAACCCTTAGAGAGCATCGGTTGTATGCCAAGTTCAGCAAATTTGAGTTTTGGCTGAAAGAAGTAGGATTCCTAGGACATATTGTGTCTGCCGGAGGAGTCGCTGTTGATCCCGCCAAGATCAAAGATGTTGAAGAATGGGAAGCCCCAACCACTCAAACCCAAGTCCGTGCATTTCTCGGATTAGCGGGATATTGCCGAAAGTTCGTAGAAGGATTTTCGAGCATCACCAGACCCATGACCCAATTATTGAAGAAGGACAAGAAGTTTGAATGGACCGACAAATGTGAAGCAAGTTTCCAAGAGCTGAAGAAGCGATCGATTTCAGCCCCAATATTGATCATGCCAGATATCAAGAAGCCGTTTGACGTGTATTGTGATGCATCCATTGGCCTCGGATGTGTATTGATGCAAGAAGGCAAAGTCATTGCGTATCTCTCTCGACAACTGAAGCAGCATTGGCAGAACTATCCTACCCATGATCTTGAGTTAGCAGCCGTAGTTTTGGCATTGAAGACATAGCGTCATTATCTTATGGGTAATCGCTGTGAGATTTACTCAGATCACAAAAGCTCGAAGTATATTTTCACTCAGAAGGAGCATAAGATGAGGCAAAGGAGATGGATAGAATTAATCAAGGATTATGACCTGGACATTCACTATCACCCTGGGAAAGCCAATGTGGTAGAGGATGCTCTTAGCAGATTGCCGTCTAGGCTAAGCACCATGATCAAGGAGAAGCAACCAAGTTTGTATGAGGAGTTGGAGAAGTATAGAACTGAGCTAGTTAGCAAAGGATTTTTAGCTAGCATTGAACTTCAACACACTTTGATTAGCCAAATCAAGGAATCCCAGAAGGGAAATGAAAGTATCGACAGAATCAAACGTCGTATTGGTATAGGAAAGGTACTTGGATTCACCGAAGATGAAGAAAGAGTTCTATGGTACAAAGGCCGTATCTGTGTGCCCGCAGATTCGGAGCTGAAGCAAGTTATCATGCAAGAAGCTCATGATACTCTTTATTCTATCCACCCCGGAGGAACGAAGATGTATCAGGATTTGAAGGAGAAATTTTGGTGGCACAAGATGAAGAGAGAAATCGGAAGCTACATCGCCAAGTGTGATATCTATCAACGAGTCAAAGCGGAACATCAGAGACCCGCAGGGTTGTTGCAACCATTGCAGATTCCTGAATGGAAATGGGATTCCATCGGAATGGACTTTATCACCGGTTTACCTACCTCTAGTAGGGGAAATGACTCAATCTGGGTCATTGTTGATAGACTGTCCAAGGTAGATCATTTTATACCTGTCAAGACAACCTACCAGAATTCGAAGCTAGCAGAGCTGTACATTGCCAGAATAGTCAGTTTGCATGGAACCCCCAAGACCATAGTGTCGGATTGAGGAACCCAATTTACCTCGAGATTTTGGCAGAAAGTCCAAGAAGGATTAGGAACCAAGTTGAATTTCAGCACCGCTTATCACCCGCAAACCGATGGACAGACTGAAAGAGTCAACCAAATCCTAGAGGATATGTTGAGAGCTCGTGGACTAGAATATGGATCAAAATGGGAAGATTGTCTGACTTTCGCAGAATTCTCATACAACAACAGTTATCAAGCCAGTTTGCAAATGGCACCATTTGAGTTCCTATACGGAAGAAAGTGTCATACCCCTTTGAATTGGTCGCAAGTAGGAGAGAGTCAGATTTTTGGACCCGGCATTCTCTGTGAAGCTGAAGAGAAGGTTCACAAAGTTCGGGAGCACCTCAAGACCGCCCAATCCAGATAGAAGAGCTATGCTGACAAGAGAAGGAGATACCTGACTTTCAATGTCGGAGATTTTGTGTATCTCAAGGTGTCACCATTGGAGGGAACCCAACATTTTAGTCTGAAAGGAAAGTTAGACCCCGGATATATCGGACCCTTCAAAATTCTGAACCATCGAGGAGAAGTATCATATCAACTGGAACTGCCAGAAGAGATGTCAGCCATCCACAATGTGTTCCATGTCTCGTTACTTCGCAAATGCCTAGAAGTGCCGGAGAAGACTGAAGTTTTCAAGAACATCGATCACCGAGCTTTGGATATCAACAAGGATCTGACGTATCGTGACATGCCCATCCGTATCTTGGAGGAAGCCTATAGAACCACCAGGACCAGGAGTATCAAATTTCTCAAGATTCAATGGAGCAACTATACCGAAGAAGAAGCCACTTGGGAGCAAGAAGATTACATTAGGACTGAGTTTCCGGATCCCTTTAGTTCCTAGTTTTCTTTCTTAAATCTCGGGACGAGATTTTGTTTAAGGGGGAAGGTTTGTAACAACCCAAAACTTTAATCCAAGTGATCAAGATCAAATCTACCCAATTTAGGGTTAACAAAAACTTTTTCTATTAAAAATCTTTAAGCATTCATATGTGTGTGCATTTAAAATACGAGTTGTTTGAAATGCCATGATTGAGTGATATATTGGTTGTAAAATGACTCTAAGGTGAATTACACATCATCTAAATCATCCCCAAGCAAATCCCAAAGAAAAAGAAATCAAAAAGAATTAAATAAGGAAATGGTCACTTTTGCCATTTTAATCACCTAGCCCACTTTGGCTATCCCTAGCACTCAAATTCAAACAAAAACAAATGTGGATCTTTGCACCCCTTGCTAGTACAAGTAGTGATGTACCAAGGCCCACTTTGTGATCTCCCAAAAACATTCAAACTCTAATTTTAAATGACAATTGAAAATTGAATCTAGTTCATATGTATAGATCACACTTTTTCAAAAACCATCCAAATGAACTCTATTTCAAAATCCCAAGCAAACCTAGATGCTTAAGCAGGTAACAAACCACTCCACCAAAAATCTTTGAAAAATTCAAATCTTTTGTTCATGCGGCCATTGTGTCGAACACGTGGCAGGCACAAATTTTCTGCCTAACTAATACTGCTTAGTGATCAATGCCTTGTCGAGTTTTTGGGCCCATTTTGGTTCCCCTGACCCTCCTAGCTCTAACCAAACCCTCACCAGCCTACCCTTTATCCTGGAGCAGCAGTTGCGCACCGCCCGTTCAGACCGCGCCGCGCTGTTCCAGCACCCCCACTAGCTCCGCCCAACCCTACCGCACTCCCCTGTCCACCCCACGGCCAAAGCGAGCCCCGTGACCACCTCCACTCGCTCGCGCCCATGCCTCTCTACGCCACGCCAGAGCACGCTAGAGCACCCTCACCGCCAGCATGCCACAGACCACGCCTCGACCGCATACCGCGCACGTCGCTCCGCCTTGACCACACCAACCCGCCAGACACGTTTGTGCACCGCCACGCGACCCACAGTCGCTAGGATCACCGTCGAGCATCGCCTCTATCCCTCAGAGCGCAGGAAGCTCCCGACCGTTAGCCACCGCCCCTAGCATGCTATTAAGCTCTAGATGATCGCCAGGGAACCGCCCACCGTCCGCCTACCTTGCCCATGCCGGTAGCCCCCTATGCCGTCATCACCGACGAGCTCTGCCCACACCCTTCGGTCCCCTCGTCGAGCCTATATAAGGCAGCCACCCCCAGCCTCAATCGCCACACCATTCCACTCCCCTCTATCCACTGATCGTCTCCCCTCTCTCGCCGGAGCCGGTTGAGCATCCCATCACCGGAATTTCGCGGGAGGTAGCCACTTTAGAGGAGGAGAAGTCCCCGTCGATTTTGTCCACCTTCGCCCCTGTCGTGACCTTGCCTGAGTCTGCCATCGTCGTCTCGTTCGATCGCCCCCATCACTGCCCTAGCCAGAGCCCTGGTATGTCCCCACCGTAGCCCCACCGACCGCGCTAGGGTTCAGTCTCGGCGTCGACGTGTCCGTCATCGATGACGACCGTCAACCGTTAGATCTAGCTCTAATGGTGTGGTCCTTATCGCCCCATACCGCTTCGTGTTTAATGAGTCACTGACAGGCGGGACCCCCCTGTCAGCAGCCCTCAGAACCACGGAGTGTACACGGGCCAGCCCATTTAGTTTCCCGCGCTGACCTAGTAATTCAAATATATGTTTCTCTATTTTAATTAAAACTTAGTTATATCCCTTAGTTCAAAAATCAATTTAGGGAGTTGTACAAATTTAAATTGAGGGATTCCAATTTTGTTGGAAAGATAATAAAAAAGTCTATCCAAGACCGTTGGATTTAAATCATTTAGAGTTAGAGATCTCTCCTAGTAAAAATAACAAGACAGAAGCTTTTGCACCTTCCAACATTTTTCTAAAATCACCAAAATAGCTTTTGAGTTCATTCCAATTCTCAAAAATCACATTTAACCATACCTATCTGAATATGTAATAATATTAAGGTTTGCATGCAGTGACTTTGGACTAGTACCAAAATAATGCTATATAGGCATTTCTAGTCACTTTAAATCATTAATTATTAAACTTAAACTTATTAAAGTGTGATCCAACCCTTAGATGTCAATCTATGGCATGATATTGAGATTAGCATCCCACCTTAGTGAACACTCTTAACTTAGTAGTTTGGAGCTAAACCAAAACTTGATCACTTTAGATGGGAATACTTGGTGAAAATGACTTGTGAAAACCTTGGAATGATGAGTCATTCTATTGAGATGTTTTGACATGTGTTGAGAAACACAAATGGTTTATGATGATGAAAATGTTGAGGCATGAGCCTTAGCCCTTTTACAAAACTGATGGTTGGGTTCGGATGTGATACCATTCCAATTTTACCGTACAACCACAATACCTGAATTGGGTAAGGCTTAGCGGGAAGTTTATATACATTAGTATTAGTTCCCTCGCAAGAGAGGTTTGAGCTGAGGCTACCTCTCAATGTTGTCCACCTATGTAGTGCCCAGGATGGCAGATGGTCATGGCTGGGAGGTCATGCTCATAGGAGAGGTGCTTATACTAGAGTGTGTAAAGGAAAGGTTATGTTTGATTATCTGCATACTAAGTATGATGATTCAGGGTTATCCCTGACAGATGTATCGAATCTTGTGGTGAAAGTGTACCACCTCTTCAGAGTGTCAAACTATTCGAATAGCCGCGTCCGCGGTTATGGACAGTTGGAGTGGTCATACTGTTCCGTTGTCAAATGTTTTCAAAATGACTCTTGAAATGAATTGTGACACGACTTGACCACAACAGAGTTGTGACTATGATAACTAAGTTCCCACTTAGGTGTTTTCAAACATCTTTTATCTTTCTTTGTTTCTAAACTCAGCTTAGGTTTCAAACTAAACTTTATAAATAAACTTAGAGTTAGCGTTCCTACTAGAACTATCTTACTTGTTAGTGGTAGTTTGCGAGTACTTAAAGAGTACTCATGGCTTTTGTCCCTGACTATTCCTATGGCCAGACTATGAGGAGGACTACCCTGAAGGAGGACAGTAGGACGGCTACGACAACTAGGATCATCTCCCATCGTTAGCATTGCCTGTAGCTCTGAATATGGACCCCACCGCTATGCTATTTATTCCGCTACTTGATTGTACTAAGACTGGATCATGAGATCCTTTATTTGTGTAAGACCTTATTATGGTTTGTAATGGATGATGTACTGTGATATCCAATCTGTTATGTCTTGCAAAAATGGTAATCCTGGGATTGCGATGTATGGCATAAGAGGCATTTGGGATTAAAAATCCGGGTGTTGACACCAGTGCACTGCCACCCTGTGCTACGAGCAAGCCACTCAGATGGCTACTGTAAGTAGTGGACGGCCTCCAGTAAGCAGTGCACGGCCTCCTGTAAGCAGTGCACGGCCAGCAAAGTGCAGATGCTCAGCACTGCACTCCATGCACTGCTCAGGATACAAGCTATGCACTGCCTCCATGTCCTACAAGCAAGGCACTCGAACTCCTACTGTAAGCAGTGCACGGCCCAGCCCACAGCGCAGATGCTGAGCAGTGCACTCCATGCACTGGTCAAGGTACAACCGGTGCACTGCCTCCCTGTGCTACCAACAAGCCACTCCAACTCCTCCTGTAATCAGTGCACGACCCAGCACTGCACGCAGTGCACTGCTCAAGATACAACATGTGCACCGTCGCCCTGTGCTACGAGCAAGCCACTCGAAATCCTACTATAAGTAGTGTACGTCTCAGCAAAGCGCAGATGCTCAACACTGCATGCCATGCACTGCTGAACATACAAACAATGAAATGTCCCCCTATCCTATAAGCAAACCACTCGGATGCCTACTGTAAGAAGTGCACGACCTCCTGTAAGGAGTGCATGACCCAGCAAAGCGCAGATGCTCAGCACTGCATGCCATGCACTGCTCAGGTTTAGGTTTAGGATTTCAGTTAGGTTAGCTTAGTTCTAGATGACTAGGGTTCAGTCCTTTTCATTTGTTTTCATATGGCTAAGGAAAGCTAAGGAATGAGCTTCCCAAAAGAACCATGAACAAAAATAAAAGAAACAAAAGAGCATAGATGGATAAGAAGTTGAGGTATTGTTGCTTGTTTGAATTTATCAAACTTGAGTGCAAAACTCTACAAGCTTTTATCAAAATTAAAAAAGGAAACCAATAGAAAGGAAAATGGCTTGCTTTGCATGGGCCATGCATGAGTGTTTAATGCCACTTTTAGTTGTGCAAACAACAATATTTCATATGGGCATATATGCAACCATGCATGCATTCCAACTTGACTAAACTATGTCAAAGAAAGAAAGCTTGCTATTATATGAGAATATTTATCGTATGCACATATATGAATACAAATTGCCACTAGTTTATGTTTTCCCACTAGATCTACTTGTAGCCAAATATAGCACCATACATGAGCATATAGTAATAAAATCATATGGAAGCTTAGAAAAAGGGAATTCTACCCACATGGCATGCAAAGGTGGCCATGAGCTCTCCATATTTATTATTGTGAAAACAATAAGAGAACATATATGGGAGCATGTAGAATTAGAAGTGGATCCATCCCAACACACATGAGCTAGATGCAAATATCAATAGAAAGGCAAAGGCTCACATATAGTTGGATGGTGGAATTATAAGGTGGTGACAAAGAAAGGTGGTGGAGTTGTAAGAGATATGCCCCCAACTCAACTTGGGCATCAAACAATTTATCAAGAAGCAAATACAATATATCAAGAGGCAAATACACGTGATACAAATGCATATGAGGGAAGAACCAAATGAAAGGGTTTTATATGATGCTCAAATGCAATGTAGCATGGTGACATGAGCATGATATAATGATGATGCAACTAATTATATGTAGGAAGTAGCAATATATAGACTAGACAAGTAGCATTCAAATTGTTAGACAATTGGGATGCTACAACTCTCCCCCACTAAACAAGAATCTCACCCCGAGATTCCTAGGAAAAAGAAAAAGGCACAAGGAGAGGCAGGTGTTCGGAACTAAGGTGACCCCCACGTTCCAAAGAGGATGAACAACGGAATGGTGCGACCATTACATCTTGCAAAACTTGATAGACTTGTTGCAAGTCTTGCGTTTGCTTCTTAGAAACAAAGGTCTTGAAGAACTTGGAGGGTTGTTGTGAGATGAGAAAGATAGGATGAACATAGCTCCGGTGCTCTCGATTAACATGATAAAAGAATAGAACCACTTGTTGAAGGAATTTGAAAAGATGATGTATCAAGGAGAGTAAAGAAAAGACACATCGCTAGGATTAAAGATCAACATTTGCATGTGGAGATGATTCTTTGTTTCACCAGAAGAAAAGATCGATTTTGGAGAAGTTATCAACCACTATGAAAATAATATTATTTCTTCCCTTAGATTTAAGAAATGAAGTTCAGAAAAACAATACTGCCTTTAAACAGTAGAGTTCCTTGATATCAACAAAAAAGATTAGCATAAAGGAATTCTCAAATGAGTTTCTTCTTGCACCGGTAAGAACCAAGGGTCGCGCCATTGAGGTACGTAAATATATCTTCAAGAGATGGAGATGGTGCTAGTTTATGGTGGAATCCTAAGAACAAGTTGAATATTGCGGATCTGGAGGTTATTGTATAGATGCTTATTACTTTCCTTAACCATAAGGTTATTGCAATAGATTTTGCGATTGATGGCATCAACCATAATTGGCTTTACCAAAAGAAAAAGGATTGACAACCTGAAGTAACAGATAACTTCCATCCCTCTTGTATGCCGATGTTGAACTCCGGTGGAATGAATAGGAACCGAGAGGATTTTGCTTTTGTTTCCACCAGATCGTTGAAGAGTTTTCTCCATCTTTAAATAGACGAGACCACCAACAAGAGATTACTGATTATGTTCTTCGAGAGAACCCTCTAGAACACAAGGATGGAAGTAAAAGTCTCAAAGGATAAAAGCCACTTCTAACTTCCGTGGAATAAGTTGTAACACCCTCAGAATCGGCCCTATGCAAGTTTCAGCGCTTCCCGCCAAACCCGCATAGAAATGATTCAAAGGTGCCCACCTGCACTTATATTTGCGGAAAACGGTACTATCATTACACAATAGTCCTCGATGGAACCCACAAAACAGATATATACAACAACGACTCAAAGAGTCAAGAATACAGATATACAATACAAAGATCCAAATCACCTTGAAAACGATACATCATCCGACTACGCACAAGAAGCAAATCGAGCTAAGAGCCCTGAAGAATAACCAATGGCGTCCATAACCCTGCCCAGGCCAAGCCGGAAGGGTAACCCTGCTAACGACGTCGATCTCAAAACCTGCTCAAACAAAAGGGGTGCCGACCAAGGGGCAAAGGAAAAAGAGAGCGGTCAGTACTGAGGCCAGTACACGGCGAGACTAGAATTCGGCGGTCCTCGCCACATAGGTATGGTGGATCGAAGCGCAAGCAATGCACTAAACAACCTATAGAGACTCGATACAACTGGCGGTTATCAGAGAGGGATAAGAAAGACCTATTCGGATCCAACCTGAAGCTAGCACCAAACAAACCCATCCTGGTTTTCCCCCTCGAGACCAAACGAGGAAGTCAACCGAGGAACTCACACCGTTGGCAGTTTTATTTATTCAGTTATCGTTGCAGCAATTACTAGTCAGGTGTAGATAGTCATCCTGATATAGTAAGCAGTGGGCACTTTTAGTTAACCATTCCGTTGTAGTTGCAACACTTACTAGTCAGATACAATTAGCATGAGATATTCCAAACCCAGCAGTTGTTGGTACTTTTAT
This sequence comes from Avena insularis, assembly GCA_023614405.1. Taxonomy (NCBI): domain Eukaryota; kingdom Viridiplantae; phylum Streptophyta; class Magnoliopsida; order Poales; family Poaceae; genus Avena; species Avena insularis. Next base: position 110,791,181 of record CM042684.1, read on the forward strand.
TTAGCCATTCCGTTGCAGTGGAGCTGATTACTAGTCATATCGGATACAAGTCAATTTATAACAGTAGACTTTAGTTATAGTTGTCTATGATCGAGAACTGTGCTCCAAGTCGTCCATAACCGCAGACACGGCTTTTCGAAAAGATTTAACCCTGCAGGGGTGCACCAAAGTTTCCACACGCACCTACACCCTTGTTGTCAGATCAGGTAGGTACAAGATCACAAAACATACACCCAACAGTATGTCGACGGGGTTTCGGACACGACGCTTCCTGCACCCAAAGCAAGCACGGGGCCACCCCACTAAGCTACCCAGAACGGTCGGCCGGTCTCGAGACGGACTCGTGGTTTGTGTCGACGGTCTGTAAACGATCGGCAACCCGAAAGTGTGACTGGCTTGTCGATACAAATAAAACGTGTCACGGTCCTAAATAGTACAGGTGCTCCACGCACAATCGTAAATAAAGCAGTAAAGCATGGCATAAGTACAGGATAGTAATAAAGCCCCAAACTACTTTGTGGCCCCCAGTACAGTACTTGGAATCAGGTACTAAATCGATGGGGGTGCCCACACACCCCACCTATGGTTAGCGCGCTCAATCTCGGAACAGGTGTCAAGAACTCGGGTCCCACGGACACCAAAGGAGCGTTAAAAACCAAATATTGTCTATTACACACCGGTGCCTCTGCATTTACCTACTTTCAATTTTAGTTATTAAACAGTAATTAAAGCCATGATCATCTCCAACATTAAACATGCGGCATTACTCCAACAACTGTGGTACTTGACGACACGCCACAGCACTTGAGCAAGCGACTACGACGTGCAAGTCCAACTATCTACCAAACAACAGGTAATAGGATGTGTCCAATGCAATATAAGGCTGCAAGGGATATGACGGGCACGAAAACTAGAGCATCGCAACACAGATAGCAATAGATCAACAGGAGGGAATAAATACTATAAAAGTAAGATAGGTAGAAAGGGGGAGATTGCTCGCCTGGAAAACATTGCCGACGGTTCATCCGAAGATCGGGTCGACACTCGCATCAACTCATCGGCCTAATCCGTGAAGAAGCAAAGCACTAGAAGAAACACCGGATGGACTATTTAATACTACGGTAGAAAATCGGGCATGATGCATGTATGCTGTATGACATGGCAAAGGTGCGATGCATTTAGGCCATATTAACGGAACCGGGGTCCCGGCAAATATTTAAGTGGTTCAAGTTGTTTAGATACCCCACAATTTAAATGTTGTATTGACAAGGCACAATATGGCATTAGTTTGCTACACAAATTTAAATGGGGCCAATATAAGGCTAGATTTGCCCGCATATGGACCCCATATTTAATTATGAGGTGAATCGGCATAATGCCCCAAACCACTAAACATGGATGCGAGTATGCATAATGTAATATGCAATAGGCGATAAATATCATATTATAAAAATAGGGTCTTAGAAAGGGGTCACACATTAGGGTTCGACGAACTTGGATCCGAAGGTTCGACGGGTTCGGTCTTTGAGGTATCGGCTCGGTTTCGGTTCCGGGAACGGGCTTCAAATCCAGGAACGAGGGTCTTCGATTCCTGTGAGGAAGATCTTGATGTACCGAGGGTTGCGAGTCCTTGACTGCAACAGTCTCGCGGACAAGGTTGGTTAGACATCGGCACATGGTACATGGCTTCTCGGAAGGACTTGGCGTTACGGACTTGGTCTTCGTTTGGACGCTTCAACGAGTGATCGAGTGGCGAACTTGAACGGCTTCGGTGTTCGTGCACTTGTTGGTGTCATGGCCACATGGAGACGGAGAGCCTCGAGACTTGGTCCGCCAAACACCACAGATGGAGCACCTAGACCTGCAGGTGGAGACATGCCGATGCGCTGCAAGGGGTATCTCCCTGTCGGTCATATGGTCGAACACCATCCGGGCATGCAGGACGGAGGTGGCTTCCAACATGGCGCGGCCACGGACAGAGGCGAGGTGGAGGGGGCGCAGGTCGGCATGGCTTCCAAGGGTGCTGGCGGCGGATGAAGACAGGGCGGCCGGGAAGAAGCTCCGGCGGGCCGACGTCGTCTCTGTGGCCGCCAAGGCAGAAGAGCATGGGGGCGACAAACTTGGGAAGGGCGACGGAGCCACACAGGCGCGAGCAGCGGCCGGCGAGGGGAGCTCGAGGCCGAGCTTGGCAGAGGGCGTCTGCTGGCGGCGGAGACAGGCAGAGGAGGGCATGCCGACGGGGAGGCAGGGAGATGGCCCTCCTGGCGGCGCCATGGCGGAGGAGGACGCGGCCGACGGCGCAGTGGGCAGAGGAGGCCTGCGGGGCGGCCGGAGGACGTGGTCGGCGTGGCCCCGGAGGGAGAGGAGGGGGCGCAGGTGGCAGCCGGATGCGGAGGAGAGGAAGGCGTGCGACGGAGGAGGACGGCCGGAGAGGGCGACGGGTTCGCGGGTGAGGAGAGATGGTGGATCATGAGGCTCAAGTGTGGCCGGCAAGAGGAGAGGAGAGGGCAGCGGCGGTTGATTGCAGTGGGTTGGGGAGGCGATTGGCGGCGGCAGACGTGATTTTCGAGCGAGGCGCGGGTCGGGGAAGAGAGAGAGGAGCGGCCGCGAGGGGGTAGGTGGGGACGGTTCGATCGGGGTAGAGCTGACGGAGTGGGGATCAGGCTGGCAGTGTGTGTGGATCGTGTGTGGGTCCAGGCCGGGAGTGGGGTGTTGCGTGTGTGCGGTCTGTGGTGGTGGGGCCAGGTGGGTGATCATGTGTGTGTGTGTGTGTGTGGCGGGTGGTGCCAGGTGGGCTAGTGGGGAGGTGGCAGGTGGCGATTGGTGGAGATTTGGGGTCAGGCTGATGTGGCAAGCTGTGGTTGGCCGGGGTGATGTGGAGGGGGCTGGGTAGAATAGGATTGGGTAGGAAAAGATTTGGGGGTAGCTAGGATTTTATCTGGAGGTGGCTACTGGGCTTCAAACTGGCTGCCTCCTAAAAACAATTTTAAATTTTTATTTATTTAAAACGGGGCTTTTGCAAACCGTGGGTAGACAAAACAAAATATTCCGGAGACCCAGGTTTTGTGTTTGAATAAAGACGGGGCGTTTAGAAAACAAAAACAGATTTTCCGAAAATAGTTTTTAAACAAACCATGCAAGATGATGACGATTCTCAAATGCAAGGTGGCATGATGACATGAGCATGGGGTCATGATGATGCAATGCACAAAAATAACGCGATTTTCTAGTAGTGGTTTTAGCCGGGGTGCTACATAAGTGAAATTGCATTAATCCACCAACTCAATGTACAAGAGAGAATGATAAAATTAGTGGTATGGTCATGACTCCATCCCGCACTCAAAGCATTACTCCGTACACGAATAGGAAAATCATGCAACCCAACTCCCAGATATTTAGACTGAAGATCTTAACAAGCATAATTCATGAAGCTTTGTAAGAAAACAAGGAGGTGATGCAAAACACTTCATCGGATCTAAGCAGATAATGATGATGATGATGTTGTCGTCGTGTCAGAAGTCCCAAGCCATCGGAAGAGATATGAAGGAAGCTCACAGCAAAGAGATGAATGCTTCAACAGATAGATTAAGGATATCACCAAACTTGAATAGAAAAATTACAAAAGATCTGGAAAGTCTTCATGGACTCCGTCGGATTGAGCATAGGAGATAAAGCGAGAGGGTTTCCTAAGATTTCTTGATGAGCGGAAGACCAAATAATTTCTTCTCCTTCTGGAGAATATCCGAGAGAGATTTAGCCGTCTTGAGGAAATCTTCAGCGGAACAACGGTGATAACTTGCCAAAATAAGGAGAAGCTCCAGATTTGGTTGAAAATGGAGGATGAAATTAACAATTGACTTAATGATTCTAGAATTATAGTGATGTCTTAACAGAAGGACGTGGCCGAGATAGGTGACTTCAAAAAGTCGGAATTCACACTTTGAGAACTTTGCATAGATGCGATGTTCACAAGCTTGAGGGGAAAACAAGAAGATGTTCTTCATGTTCTTCCATTGATGTAGAATAGGCAAGCATATTGTCAAGATATACCACCAAGAATTATCGAGATGTTCCAAGAATACCAAGTTCACAAAGGAGGATAGAAACGAAGAAATGCTCGAGATATGAATTGGACGAATAGATTATCTGGCCCTTCGATGAGGAAAGATGCCGACTTGTTCACATAGATGATTGGATCACCGGTTCCAAAGATAAAGAGATGTTGGACAAAGAAGCGATGATAACTTATGAATTTAAGCAAAGCTATAAGAGATGAAAGGATGAGATCCTCCTGTATCAAAGAGAACCTTGCAGATATGGAGTTCAAAAGGATGTGAAGCGTGATAACAGATGATAATCCACCATAGTGCCTTCGAAAATCTTTGGATTCACCAAAGATACTTGAATATGATATAGATATGATCACGGTATAACTCAAAATCACAAGAGAATAACCACCATCATTTAGAGAATTAGATTGATAGTATTGACCATATTCTACTCATGATAAGTGTTATATAGCTATACCGAGAGCCAGATTACAATCACAAGCATTGGATCGACACAGGTTATGCATTTAGCCCAAAAGAATTGAAGTTGAAGTGAAAACTCCAGATTATGCGCCGGTAGTAAAAGATCGAATTAGCATGGACATGCCGACCAAAGAAGGTGAATAGGGTATCACACACGACTGAAAAGGAGTGTGGAAACATAGATGTATCAAAGAAAAAATCCGCACTTTTCAGCATTAAAATACCAACTAGATGCGAAAAACAACTTAACAGTTAGATATTAGAAACTCCACTTTCTATGAAAGCATGCAGGAAGGACGAACACCCTTAACAAGATTGTGTTGGTAACAAAGAGTAAGACAGATTGCATCGGTTTACAAAGAGTCAAATGTTTACATAAAGCCTATCGGTATGGAATATACCAACACTTGATAACCAAAGGAAGATTGCGACAACAAGGTTGGATGCAACAGATTGACAAATAATTACACACACATCCTATGGTACTACGGAACCCCAAACACGTGAATCCTAGTTTAAATTTTTAGGAGAGGAATGATAAACGTTACACTTCCTTACTAGAAAAGGGTGGGTGGGTGGTAAGAAGAAAAATGAAAGCAGTCGTACTCTCACGCTTAGTTTTTCCCTAGTATACATAGCTACCAAAATATTTTCTAGACTGACAATGACCATCTGGCTGAGACTTTGAAGGGTGGAATGGCTCTGATACCAATTGTAATACCTCAGACATTATGCTCTAAGTTCAAGCCTGGACGAACCAAAAGTGGACAAGGGATTCTACTGCGGAGGCCCAAGGCCACGTGTAACGTCAAGCGGAAGCGGGGCATGGTACCAGCCTACCCCTTATCCACTTTCAAGAACATCGGGACAAGAGCGAGCGGCGTAAGCGACAGGTAACGCGACCACAACATACATAAATGAGCATGTATGTCTGCGACTTACAATAGACATCAGAGTCACACCATCTAAAAGAAATAGAAATATCGCAACGCCATATGACAAGATCCAAATATCCTAGATAGATATAATAGTTTAGGATACATCCTCACACATCAGAGTATCAAGCGGAAGCAGAAAACAAGATCCGAGTACGGATTAAGAAGCAAATTGCTATAAGATGCCTCTGAAATAAGCACATCCCGCCCACATATCTCATGGATCTCCATCCTCGGAATCTCTACACCTGATGGTCATTGCCACCCTCATCGGTCTCTTCGACCCAGTAGCCTTCTAGAGAGTATACCTGTCCACCTAAACCTAATATTTATCGTGTGAGACCCTAGGGGTACTCAGCAAGTCTTAATGCAGCTAAAGGGAACAACCTGGGGGTGACGAGATAATATCTACAAAGAGCTATAGAGACTCGCTACACATCCGCCCAACCAGAGATGGACGGACGTCCGTTAATTAATAGCAACAGTTATATAAGTAACATAAATAACCTTGCATGTCCTCCTTCTCGCTTACCGACGAAAAGGCGAAAGAACATCCCATCCGTTGGCAATTTTATTAAGCATTGCATGAGTGCTGCACTAATTACTAGTCTAGTCAAATTAAAGGCGGTACTTTAGTTATGCTTGTCTATAATCGAGAAACTGTGCTCCAAGTCATCCATAACCGCGGACACGTCTTTCAGAAAAATTTACCATGCAGGGGTGCACAAATAGCAACACACACACGATCAGCCTTGGGAAGAACCAAATAAAATGCAACAAGGCCTCACGACAATGCATTAATAGGATTCATAAATCATTTCAGGGGCCACCCTAATAAGCTACCCGCAACGAAGTTGGCAGGCTCCGAGACGGACCTAGGGTTTGCGACGACGGTGGTAAACGACTGGGAACCCGAAAGTGTGACTGGGCTTGTCGATACAGCATAAACATGGTGCGGGGACCTAAACAATACAGCTGCTCCATGCACAATCATAAATAAAGCAGTAAATCATAGCATAAGTCCAAGATAGTAATAAAGCCCCAAACTAGTTTGTGACCCCAAGAAATAAAGTGTGAATCAAGCTCAGGTAAAGGGGATTCATAGAGTCTACCGTATGTGGATAATGCGAATAGTCAAGGAACATGAATCAAGTACTCGGGGTCCTACGGGACACAAGTGAGCTTAAAGAACCAAATAGCAGATAATGCTCATCGATGCCTCTTTCATTAGTTCTCTACGCATATTAAGTTGTTTAGGTACCTCATTATCCAAAGACACACACAAACCCTACACATGCAATTCTACGACTCGCATGGCTCAAACAACTCCTGTACTAATGGCTCATAGGATTGAGGTACAAGCTTTGGTGGGGTTTAAAAGTAAAGGCTATGCAATACATAGGATTTTAATTTAATGCAATCACAACTCAATGATGTAAGAGTAAGATAGAACCATAGGTACTATATGTATGCATGCATGAGAAATTGTTTGCCTGGCAGTTCTGTTGTGGAATAAGAAGGATCTGGGTAATACTCCTGAGGCTCCTGGTATTCTCCTTGCTCAATGTCTATCCGGATAAAAACCAAACACACAAGGGGCCAAAATAAATACATTGCATAATCATATAAATAATATGCAACAAGAAAACAAGTATGCCATAATGAAATGATGCAAAATTTACATGGCATAGCATAGCATGGCATGGGTGAGGTGTGGGGTACAAGAACAAAGCATTTTATTAAGTTTTTAGTCATGTTTCGCTCCCATAAACATTGTTGTATACTTAATATTTATATGATGCATGCTTCAATTTATATCACAGAGTGCATAATCAGAACGGGCTCGTCAAGCTATTTAGACATATAATTTGTTGAATTTGGAATTAAAGTTATGAATTTATTATTATAAGGCATATTAATGAAATTTATTAATTCGAAAATTTTAATTGCCCAGAAAATATTTTAAATAGTATATTCATATTCCTGGCATTTTTATGATCAAAAAACATATACAAAACATTATATTTGCATTTTGCCAAATAAAAGATATGCAATATTCAGATAAAAGCATTTTTTATTCCTTTTCTGGTTTTTCTTTTATTCTTTTGTGTTTTGAAAATGGTGACAAATGTTTCTTACCGGAGCTCATCCAGCCACACCCACTGATGCCTGGGCCAGGGTGCTATTTGACTTGGGCTTTGGCGGTTACATTGTGTTGGGGCTGACGGGTGTGCCTGCGGTGTCAGAAACAAAAAGAAAAAGGCCATCGGGATTAATCATGTTTCGCTCCCATAAACATTGCTGTATACTTAATATTTATATGATGCATGCTTCAATTTACATCACAGAGTGCATAATCAGAACGGGCTCGTCAAGCTATTTAGACATATAATTTGTTGAATTTGGAATCAAAGAATTAAAGTTATGAATTTATTATTATAAGGCATATTAATGAAATTTATTAATTCGAAAATTTTAATTACCCAGAAAATATTTTAAATAGTATATTCATATTCCTGGCATTTTTATGATCAAAAAACATATACAAAACATTATATTTGCATTTTGCCAAATAAAAGATATGCAATATTCAGATAAAAGCATTTTTTTTATTCCTTTTCTGGTTTTTCTTTTATTCTTTTGTGTTCTGAAAATGGTGACAAAACGTTTCTTACCGGAGCTCATCCAGCCACACCCACTGATGCCTGGGCCAGGGTGCTATTTGACTTGGGCCCCAACGGGTGTGCCTGCGGTGTCAGAAACAAAAAGAAAAAGGCCACCGGTGGTCGAATACCAGACCTCACGCCGATGCCTGGTTCAGATCAACCTGGTGACCAACTGCGCCGGGTAGAGGTTGCTGTTATAGGATGGGTTCGTGAATATTTAAAAGTACAGCGGACGTGTTTTCTCTGAAGAAACTGCAAGTCGCGCTGCTGAAACTTGTCAGCAAACAGCGCGGCGGCGCAACTTCGGGCGACGATTCTGGACTCGATACTACATCGTTTCGACTCTATGATGGCTTGTTGGAAAGAGGGGACAAAGATCTACAGTTTGGTGCTCTGGTCAGAGATCAACTGCGCCGCGGGCTAGGGCAGCGAGAACAGGAGCTGCAGGAACAGCTGCCGGTGGTGATCTGCGGCGGCGCCAACGTCAAGGACGGCGAGCTAGGGCTTGCAGGCGGGCATGGTAGTTCCAGGGAGGTGCAGGACGACTCGGATGTTGTTGCAAAGGATCAAACAATGGTGGATTAACGACGGAAATTAAGAGTATGAGACAGAGAGACAGGGCCTTTTGCGTTGCGTACTGAACTGCAGCTTTTCTTGTTCTTTTTGTTATTATCTAGCAGAACACTTGCTCGTGCTGCCGAACTACAAGGGGAAACGGTCACACACACGAGCTTACCGGTCGTGCCATCCCACGATGCTACAGGTGCGTGATCCCAACTACAAACCCGCCATGATCGCGTGATCCATGCCATCCCATGGCGCTAAATCAGGCGAGCTGAACTTCTTCTATCAGCTAACTGAAAAACGACTAAGGCAACCAGTACGTGGACAGGTGCACGCTGCCTGGCTGTATTATTCAGAGAGGGAAAAACTGAAACCTGTCTAATATACAGTAGATTAGCTAACAAATCACCCCCTAATCTGCTGCACAAGATTGACTCCAAGCTTGTGAAGCAGCTCCGTAAACTGAGCCCTCCCGAGCGGCGTTGTGAGAATATCAGCAACTTGATTGCCGGTCCTGACATGCTCAATGTCCACTTTTCCTTGTTCAACACATTCTCGAATATAGTGATACCTCAGATCAATGTGTTTGCTCCTCTCATGATGCACAGGGTTCCTGCTGAGCTCAATCGCTGACTTGTTATCAACCTTCAGTTTCACCTGCTGTGCCTCACCTCCTTGTTAGCAACCCTGGATAATATCACTGTGGCTCAGACCATGGGCCAGAACATGGGCTGCCAATACTGGACTTGGGCTTCTCGGATGCCAAGGGAGGCACTAGCTACATATACGAGGGAGTTACTACAGGCAACTCGGCTTGGATCAGGATGGCTTCGGCCTCCTCGCTTCTGTCTCCTCTCTTCTAGGGTCGTGTTCCTCTGCTCCTTGTAATGGTTGAACCTCTGAATCCATGGCATGTAGTTCCATCGATGAGCAATTGATCTATATACACTAGTGTGGTGTTAACATCTGGTATCAGAGCTAGCGATCGCCATGCCTTCCTGAGGGGCTTCTCAGGGGATGGGATGTTAGGTTGCTGTTGACCGGTGAGGCTACACGAAGTTTAGTCCCACCTCGCCTACGGAAGGAGGCCACACCCACCTTATAAGGGAGAGATTCCTTCCTCCTTTCAGTCCGGGATTTTGGGATGGAGTGGGCTCTTTACTTATAGTTGGGATGTGAGCGCATGAACGTTCAGAACGTAGACTGAGTGCTGGGCTGGGCCAAGTGGACGCTAACATTTGGTATTCAGAGCCAATCGATTCCTCCACCGCAAACCAAAAATTTCCATCTCCACCACCCCTTCTCCTCTCAATTCTATGGAGTGGAAAGCCCAGCTCATCTCCTCAATCGAGGCGGCCGTCGAGAGATCGATGTGTGCGACCGTCAAGGAGTCCGCGGAAGAGACGGCACGACGCCATAAGAGGTGGCTTCGCATCCAGCTCGTAGAAAGACAGGGTGAGGCGTGACCCGGTGTATGCGGAGAAGTTGGCTAGGCGTCATACTGCATTCCATGACTCTATCTCTGCTGCGGAGAAGGTGGCGATGGCGATCTCGACATCTACCGCGCCTGCCACCATCCTCACTGCATGTGTGGTGAGCGATGGCAACCAGGTCACTCCGACGCCCACGACCTGTTCGACGAGTTGCCCAAGCCGCGTCGTCGCCTCATCCGTGTCTGCACTCACGGCGGCCTCATCACCAACATCGTCCATGAGCAGTGGTGGCATCGTCCCCGACCGCTGCTACTACGACCTCGAGCCATTGGCCGCAGCCTCGACTCCGATCTGCTCGCGGTCCGATCTACACACGCCGACAGCGAGCGACGCCTCCAAGAGGTCCACGTCCATCCATACGACGGCGGCAGCTGATTCCATCGTGGGAGCCACGCCCTTCTGCAACAACTCCGAGGTTGTTCTCATGTCGTCTATCACCTGTTCGACGCAATGTCCAAGCCGCGATGTCACCGTATCGGTGTCAGCGATTTCCTCCGCTGTGACATCAGCTTCATCTGAGGTCACCATCGGCGTCGTACCGGAGGGCTACTATTCCAACCCCGACCCAGCAGCTGCGGCCTCAACTCTGATCTCCACACCGGATGTTACGGGCGCCCGGGCATTTGCACCGCTCGAGCCCAACCTCTTCACAAAGTCACCAACAACTAGCTCTGTGGTGTTCCTTGACCCTATCCAGGTTGCGCCAGCAGCCGTGCTCACTCAGGCCACGCTTGATATCATGGACTCTACAGGAAGTAACATTGCTGCGTTGGTGACCATGTCGGTGCAATTTGACACACATAAAGGCGCTGATACTGTCGTGACAGATGAGGATGAGCGGTTGTTGGCTAGTTCTAGTGTGGAACGGCCACTCGCACTCGTTGCTGCGAGGGATGTGGCGGATGATCACAGCTTCATCGTCGGCATGTCTGCAATGCCACAAACTCTAGCCGCACTCAGTGTCGACAACTGCCGTGTCGCCAACAAGCACAAGGTCCTTTTGCTGCTCAAGCTGTTAGTGCCACTGCCCAAGAGCAAGGAGCTGAATGTGTCACCTCTATTGCCACAATGCAGTCAGCCCATGGTCACATGGAGCACATATTTGAATCAACTTCATGCGCAGTACAGTGGTATGTGCTCTGATCTTAGCTGCTCCAGTGCCACGACTCACTTCATGTCCTTATTGCCATGGGACCCAGGAGAGCCAACTGCGGTGCTGAGAGATTATATCCTTAGCAGAGATAGTGTTTGGGGCTCATGTGTTAAGCAGTTGAATGCAAATTGCGTTGACAGTTACGACCACCATCAGCAGCCAGGGGAACTGCTCTGGTACCTGCTTGAAAGTGTTCGCCCTTTTATGATTTGAAGTGCTGCACACCAGGAGCTCATTGATAGGAGTAGTGTGACTGAAGTGGTATCCCGATTCTTGATTCTTGTGATGATGCACAATGAAGTGGTGCTCTGGCCATTTTTTCGGTCTGCTCTAGCCAATACAGTCTTATTGCTGCCATGGGATCCAGGACTTCCATTGTCTTGCATGGGTACCAAGCTGATTACAATTGTACATGAATTTGCGGTAAGGACGACAAGTGATAGTGCAGTTTCCTTTTTGCAAGGGAGTTCAATACATGAGCTGAGTAGCTACAATGTTCTGTTGGGGAAAAATCTAAGTGGGATGGTTGCATTAGTGGACCTGCAACCTTGGCATTCCTGTGAGCAATCCTTATTGGTTTTTGCAGTGCTGCGAGCTACAGTTGGCAATTGTCATAGTATAGTGATGCTTCTGAGAATAATTGGAGAAGGATTTATCAGGTTGCAATATCTTGGAGAAGTATATGAGAAGAAGTGCTCTGGTTGTAAGGGACTCCATCTTGTACATGCCGCATGTGATGATTCTGCATGTTTTTCTTGGGAAATTCCATGGATTCTAGTTGAAACATCTTGTGCTTGTTCAGAATGTGGAGTAAGTGGGCATGTTACTAGAAAGCGTAAATTTTTGGGCCATGGAGAAAAATTGATCTTTCTACCTTCATTTCAGTCACCGTTTTGTTGCATGGCATAACTTTGCAATTTTCTCCGGCTGGAATCCTTTTTCCCTACATACCGGCAGCCAAACCACCTGATAGTAATGGAACTTGTGGAATTATCAAGGATCTGCATAGTAGGCTGGGTCTTATACTGCTTGGAATATGGACAGATCTCATACCGGTTCAGATTACTCATTTGCAAGGTAGGCGATTGAACTCTAGGAATTACAACAACCTGTTACTACTTGATCAGAAGGCACGACTGTCATGGGATCCTGGCATCCGGGAAATTCTGGGATTCTCCAAAAGGGATTGCAAACAAGTAGAAGCTGGAGGGAGTGATGTCAACCCCACACTCTACATCAACTCACTCAACATCAAACACGGCGACTGCCTTGATCATGCTTACTACTTCGACAAATTGTGTGCCAACCAAGTCTACTACCTCGACGTCTTCCATGAACAAGTGCACATTGACCATGACCACTACATTGGCGTCTTCCTTGAGCAAGTGTGTGCTTCGTGCTACATCAACATCAAGGTCTGCCTCGACCGCGGCATCCACCGAGTCCTCGGCGAAGTTATGAAACATCATGTACCTTGGGATCCAGGCGGTTCGACACGACATTGGCTTGAGGTCAAGCCAAAAATTAAGGAGGGGGGAATGTTAGCAACCCTGGATAATATCACTGTGGCTCAGACCATGGGCCAGAACATGGGCTGCCAATACTGGACTTGGGCTTCTCGGATGCCAAGGGAGGCACTAGCTACATATACGAGGGAGTTACTACAGGCAACTCGGCTTGGATCAGGACGGCTTCGGCCTCCTCGCTTCTGTCTCCTCTCTTCTAGGGTCGTGTTCCTCTGCTCCTTGTAATGGCTGAACCTCTGAATCCATGGCATGTAGTTCCATCGATGAGCAATTGATCTATATACACTAGTGTGGTGTTAACACTCCTATCATTTCTGACAGCAACCTGCTCAACCAGACAGCCTGACTCACTGCTGTTGCTGCTGCTATATACTCAGCTTCACACGAGACATCGCCACGATCTTTTGCTTCTGTGAAGACCAAGTGACCACGCTTTGCCCAAGGAAGAAAACCAGACCGGTGGTGCTTTTCCGATCAATAGGATCGCCTGCATGATCACTGTCACTGTATCCAGTGAGCACTGCATCCTTTCCTCCTTCTCTGTATGTGCAGCCATAGCCTTGTGTGCCCTTTACATACCTTAGTACTTGCTTGATTGCTGCCCAATGCTCTCTTCAAGGCACCTCCATGAATCTGCTCAGAACTTCCACTGCATATGCTAGATCAGGTCGAGTATTAACCAAGTACCGCAAGCTTCCGATCACACTCTGGTACTCAGCTGCATTGACCACTTCTCCATAGTTCTTCGTCAGTTTCAGACGATTTTCCATGGGTGTGCAGCAAGGATTACACTGACTCATGCCTGCGTTTTCAAGAATTGTTCCTGCATAGCTGGCCTGACTAACCTTGATCTCTCCGTCTGTCTGCTGTACCTCGATGCCGAGAAAGTAGCTTAGAAGACCAAGGTCGCTCATCTGAAAGAGTTCCTGCATTTGGCCCTTGAACTGATCAATCGTGTCGCTAGTAGTACCTGTGATGATTAGGTCATCCACATACATCCCTACAAGCAGGAAATCATCACCACTGCCACGCCAATACAGAGCATGATCGAGCTGGCAACGCTCGAACACAAGTGAGACCAGGGAGGCATCCAACTTGGCGTTCCAAGCGCGCGGAGCCTGGCGAAGACCATACAGCGCCTTCTGAAGTTTCAGTACCTTTTCTAAATTCTCATTGTCGATGAACCCATCTGGCTGGTGAACATAAACTTCCTCGACCAGATCCCCGTTCAGGAATGCCGAGCGCACATCCATGTGATGCACCCTCCATCTTCGATGTGCTGCCACTGCCAACATCATCCTGACTGTCTCCAGACGAGCGATAGGGGCAAACACCTCATCCAAATCAACACCCTGCCGTTGTACGTAGCCCTTAGCGACGAGTCTCGCCTTGTGTTTGACTATGTTTCCAGCCGGATCCCTCTTTACCTTGAACACCCATTTCAAACCAATTGCACGGTGTCCTTTAGGCAGAGATGAGAGTTCCCAGGTGTCATTTGAGCGGATCGACTCCATCTCTGTCTCCATCGCACTATGCCATGCTGGTTCAGTGAGCGCCTCCTCCACCGACGCAGGCTCCTCTGCTGCTGAAAGGCAGAGTCCGCTGTACTCCAGCATACGCACTGGTGCATGCTCCATCAGGTGCTCCATGGATTTGAACCTGAGTGGCACCCCTTCTGAATCTCGGATTTCACCAACAGGTGGCGAAACCCATCCATTGTTAGGTTCGTCAGGTGTCGCTAGAGTATCTGAGGACGAGCCCGGCGTGCTCGTTGTTGGGGTGACAAAACCTGATGGAGGTGGACTTGTTGGGATTGCAACGGCTGTGGGTGACGCTGTAGGAGCCGGCGACGTGGACGACATACCTGTGTTTGGCATGCCGATGTCAGAGTACACCACTGTGAGCTCACTGAGGTGTTCCTGTACACCCCCATCACCACTAACACTCCAGTCCCACCGCCGATCTTCCTCAAAGCGCACGTCGCGGGTGATGTAGAGACGTTTGCCGATCGGATCGTACACCCGATACCCCTTTGTCCCTGGCTCATAGCCCAGGAACACGCCAGCGCACGTCCTGTCTGACAGCTTGGTGATCCCGGGTCCGACGATCTTGACATGGGCTACACACCCGAAGGTGCGGAGGGAGTCTACTGTCGGTTTCTTCTTCCACCATGCCTCGTCAGGTGTAATTCCTTGCAGGCTTCTCGTCGGAGAGCGGTTCAGAATGTGCACTGCAGTGCGCACTGCCTCGCCCCAGAACGAGCTTGGCACGCCCATGCCCTTCAGTAGACCGCGTGCCATTTCGACGACGGACTGGTTGCGCCGCTCGACTACTCCATTTTGTTGGGGCGAGTATGGTGTTGTCGTGCACCTCTAGATCCCCATCTCCTCACAGTAGGTGGCGAACTCGTTCGAGTTAAATTCGTCGTCTCTGTCCATGCGGAATGCCCTAAGCTTGGCACCACTCTGCAGCTCGGCGTGTGCCTTGATCTTACGGAAATACCGGTAAGCCTTGTCCTTTGTCCTGATAACCTCAAGCCACATATACCTACTGCTGTCATCAACAATCAACAAAAAGTATTTGTTACCACTCGAGGTCGCCGGCGTGATGGGGCCGCATAGGTCGCCATGGACGAGGTCGAGGACATGCTCTGTGTGGTACGCCGACGCACGCGGGAATGGTGCACGATGCATCTTTCAAATTGTGCACCCTTGACAGAACTGGTCCGTGTGCCGGATGATTGGCATCCCGCGCACCATGCCCTTCGCCCCAGATCATGTAGAGCGCGGAAATGAAGATGGCCAAATCTCGTATGCCACCTCCACATCTCATTAGTGTTGCTTGCAAGGAGACACACAAGTGCAGTCAGGTTCAGAGACACGGCGTACAGCCGGTTGCTGGTGCGCCGCACCCGTGCCAGCAAGAGTCGCTGCCTGTCGTAGAGGCACAACTCGCCATTCTCGATTACTGATTTGCATCCATTTTCATCGAGTTGCCCGAGGCTCACGATGCTTGTTCGCAGCTGCGGGATGTAGTAGACATCTGACAGTGCCCGGTGCTCACCAGTCTTGCACGAGAACACCACAACACCTCCCGCAGATCTGAACAACGGACCCGTCACCAAACTTGACAGTGCCTCGCACCGTCTCGTCGATCTGGGTGAGCATGTTGCGACGCCCAGTCATGTGATTACTGGCGCCGGTGTCCAGATACCAGCGATCATCGTCTGTCGCCACCGGCACCACGCGCTCCTCATGGAGGAACACCCGCGGTTCCGCCACTTCTCGCGTCCTAGGGGCATGCATCTGCACGGCATCGATGCCTTCCAAGACATCATAGGCTACGAGCAACAATCCTGGCTGCTCGACGTCTGCCTGTGCCAAGTTCGCTTGCGGGACCTGCTTCTCTTGATTCGCACGGTCCCGTGCCTTCTTTCTACACTCCTTAGCCCAGTGCCCGGCGATCCCACAGTATCTGCACTCGCCTTTGCATCTTGGCGCTGGTGAGTCGCTTCCGCAGCGGCCACCCGTGCCGGTGCCACGATCTCCACTCCCAGTGCCACGGTTGGAGCCACCCTGGAAGCTTTTCATCTTCCCTTTCTCCCGAGCCTTGTCGCCGCCATTGGAGGAACTGTTTCCATGTTCGCGGCCGGACTAGCGAACGCGCCATTCCTCCTCTGTGAGAAGTAGTCGGCCACCCGCGTCTGTCTCCGAGTCGCCTCTTCCATCTGATGCAGAGAGACGGCCGCTCAGCTCCTCGAGCGTCATGTCCTTCAGATCGAGAAGGGTCTCGATCGAACACGCCATCTGTGCGTACTTGGGAGGGACGACCCGCAGAAACTTCTGCACGGCCGCGAGCTCGGTGTAGGTTGCGTCGCCCAGGGACTGCAACTCGTTGATGACGCTCGAGATGCGCAGGAAGAAATCCTTGATCGATTCCCCGCTTTTGAAAACGAGATTCTCGAAATCCTTCCGCAGCTTCTGGCGGCGTGCCTCGCGGACGCGATCCACGCCGACACGCATGACCTTGATGGCGTCCCAAGCCGCCTTGGCGTTGTCCTTCGCGGCAAGGGCGGGCACCATCTCTGGTGGCATAGAGCGCAGGATGGCGCCGAGCGCCAGCCGTTCCTGCCGCTCGGTGGCGTCACCGGTGCCGACGGCATCCCACAGCCCAGCACCTTGCAGCTGGACACGCATGATGATTGCCCACTCGGAGTAGTTCGGCTTTGTGAGGGTAGGATAGCTCATGGCACCGCCGCCGCCGCTCTCCCTTACCACCTCACGGATCACGATCTCACCACCACGCCGCCCCCTGCTTCTTCCGCGGCTTAGCGAGCGCCTGCGAGTAGGAGTGCGTGATCCCTCAGGTGTCTGACCTGAATCCGGCGCCATCCCCTTCGCAGTTGTTGCCACCGCGTCTCCCGTCGCCGGTGGAGTTCCCACCATGACCACCACAGCACGTGGAGCGCTCTGATACCACTTGTTGTTGCAAAGGATCAAACAATGGTGGATGAACGACGGAAATTCAGAGTATGAGACAGAGAGACAGGACCTTTTGCGCTGCGTACTGAACTGTAGCTTTTCTTGTTCTTTCTGTTATTATCTAGCAGAACACTTGCTCGTGCTGCCGAACTACAAGGGGAAACGGTCACACACGTGAGCTTACCGGTCGTGCCATCCCACGACGCTACAGGTGCGTGATCCCAACTACAAACCCGCCATGATCGCGTGATCCATGCCATCCCATGGCGCTAAATCAGGCGAGCTGAACTACTTCTATCAGCTAATTGGAAAACGACTAAGGCAACCAGTACGTGGATAGGTGCACGCTGCCTGGCTGTATTATTCAGATAGGGAAAAACTGAAACCTGTCTAATATGCAGTATATTAGCTAACATGGGAGCATCTCCACGAGTACGTGGGTACCCTCGAGGAGGCCGGCGACGAGGGTTCTGTGATGTGGCTGCGCACGGCGGCGGCGACGCACGCACTGCTTGTTGAACGACGGCGGCAACGACGACTGGAAGGCAGAAACGGACACTGGGAGAGAGGGGACGGGTAGCAAGAGGTAGGTGGTGCTCGAGGAAGTGTCGATCTGCAAGGGCGCTCGTGGGCAAGGAGCTTCGGTGGTGCTTCGGGAACGATCTTCTCCTCATGTGCGTGCGATCTCCGGCGAGGTCGGAGGCTACTGGGGATGAAGAGGATGCAAGGACATCCATTGGGACTCCTGGTGCGCCTTGGGGAGCACTAGATCAATGGGGACAAGAGAAGGCAGTAACTAGGTTTTGAGGTAGACATGGTAAGGCTATGGCCATAGGAGAGGAAGAAGGGGGGTTGGGTTTCAGATCTCGATCTGGAGAGGGGATTGGTGGGCTTGGTGGCTTGTCTAGCAGATAAAGCAAGGGGAGGAGGGACCAAGCACATGAGTTACTTTGGATGCCTTGCAAAAGTGAGTGCTCGGGTTGGCTTGCTTTTCTCCTCTCTACTCCCTTTCTCTTCCTTGATTACAAAAATGTGCACGGGAGAGGTTTTCTTGGTTGGCTTGCTTGGTTGCAAAGAACGGCAAAGAGAGGAAGAGAGGGATATGAGGTGATGTGGCTCAATTCCATCCAAGTGTGCATGGCCACGGTTCATGTGGTGTAGGATTTAGAGGTGTCTGTGTGGACTAGGGTTTAGGTGAACTTAGGTAGTGTAGGTTTTTTGTTTATATTTATTCAAGTTTGTTTGAATTCAAAAATATCAAGCCCAACTAAGAACCAAAAGAATTCCACAAGAACTAGAAGGGACTGAGAAGGTGGTAAACTTGCATGTTCCATGCATGCATTGATGCATGTAGTAGTTTGTGAAAACAAACTAAATCACATGAGCATCTAAACTATGCAAGCATTACCATACATTCAAAAAAAGGTTTAGAGAAAACTCTCTCTTTACATGGCTTATTTAAAAATGATGAGCATGTGTGAATATAGATGGGGCTTTGCTAGTGTGGGTAAGCCACTAGTTTATCCATGTGCCCCCATATAAATTCAAACAACCAACGATTCAAATGGAGCCATATAAGAAAGATGAAGTGGACTCTACTCCACATTGCTATGCAAAGGTGGCCATGTGTGCTTTCATAATTTATATTGTGAAAATAATATAGAAACATTTATGAAAGCAGATAGAATAGAAAAGGATCCACCCCAACACATATGAGCTAGATTTAAACAACAAATATAAATGCAATGGATCATATATAATTAGGATGGTGGAATTATAGCTAGTCCCAAAAGAAAGGTGATGGAGTTTGAAGAGATATGCCCCCGAGTCAACTTGGGCATCAAGCAATATATCAAGAACCAACTATAATATATCAAGAGGCAAATACAATTAATAATACAAATGCATATGAGGGAAGAACAAAATGAAAAGGGTTTTAATATGATGCTCAAATGCAATGTGGCATGGTGACATGAGCATGATATTATGATGATGCAATAATGATATGTAGGAAGTAGCATATATATAGACTAGGCAAGTAGCATTATAATTGTTAGACAATTGGGATGCTACAACTTGGAAGGCCGACAGAGGGTGATTTGACACGACCTTTACCTTCCTTTCGCTGAGACCATGAGTCACGCCCTAAGGAGATGCCGCCGTAACGGGTCAAGTCCTGAAGCCGGTCCCTAGAGATGTGTGTGGGGTTCAAGATTACGGAGGTCGTGTCTCTCTTGTTCCCGACCACGCTTACCTAGCTGTATGAATGCACCTCCTTCATCGCCTTCGAGAACAACCAGAATGCATATGTCAAATGGAGCGCCCGAACTATGTGACTCATGAAATCTACTAGGCAAGTTAGTTGGTCGAGGGGGTTTCCAGGCCCCCGTGTGGCTGTACGCTCATCTTGGTTCAAGAGGCAAGAACTCAGGTCCTAGTAGTGGCAAGTATGGGACTGCAAAAACCACAACCCTCCGTGGCGTCCCATACAAGCCTTAGCATGTTTAACTTTTATCTCTGATCATACCATGTCATCCTGTCGAACTAGGTTCATTCGTATCTCTGATTCATCAACCGGATGGACCAGCGGTAACAACTAAGCATGGCTAAGCGCAATAGATATAATAGCTCTAGCGAAGCTCATAAGCCAAACCCTAGTTATGCTAGGAGCAGTGGCTCGGGGAGTATAGGATACAAAGGAAACAAGCATCATATAGGATTACTGTATCTATCGATAAAAGACTTTAGAATCGTATGCACATGGCAAGAATGAAATACTTTGAAAGCATAGGATTATATCATGTGTGGGCCTATGCTTTCCTTTTCCTGTTGATACCTAACTATAGATCTTCAGGTTCATCTACTTGACATTGTTCACCGTTTATCAAATACTTCTCTTCGATGGTGTTAATCTCGGTCTTCAATCTCGATCTTGATCTCGTATTCTACTAGGAAGAAGCAAACACTAGAAAGAAAGGGAAACAACAATCATCACACGGCATCGATGCAATGATCAAACAAGGATGATGATATGCCAAGTTTAATTGTATTGAAATGAAACCCTAATACATGCTTTGCTATTTGAGCGGGATCTAAAGGGTCCAAACCCTAATACAGGAGAGACCCCGAAATCACATGCAGGGTTCATTTATTTCTCTAATTAAACTTATAATTTAAGTTGTTTAACAATGCATGATTTTGATGCTATTGTTTAGATCTCATTTTTCTGAACATTTTGATATATTATACATATTTTTCTGACTTATAAATAATTAGTTATCAATTTTATAAGATTTCTTCAATTTCTAAAATTATTTAACCAATTTAAAAGGTTTATTGCGTTAGCATGACAAAGGCTGACGTCACCACGACCTAACCCTAAAGTTTCCTCACCGGGGCAGAGCTAGCCACAGAGGCTGACCTATGGGCCAGGGGCCACGTCAGGTACCACCATGGCCAAGCTTGTGTGCTGACGTGGGCACTACGTCACCACGACAGGGACGCGGCAGATGGTGGCCGGCGGTGGTGCAGGAGGGTGAGCGGGGCTGAGCTATTGGGCCTAATCGAACCCGCATGAAGCGGGGAACCTAAAACTAGCGGCGCTTCTAGGTTTTGGTCACCAGAGGCTTGGCTACGACAGTGCCCGATGGCGGCGAGCCGCGACGCGCGACGTGAGGGCAAAGAAAAGCGTGAGTCAGAAGGAGGAGAGGTCCTTGACGACCAGAAGCTCACCATGAAGCGAGCGGAGGGGTTAGCGAGGCTGGAGGAGGTCGGGAGGCGCTGGAATCATTGATGATCGCGGCGGCCATATCTCGGGGAAGAGGGTTCGATTGCATCGTCTTAGTCCTCTTCAACTTGCATGGTTAGGGAAATCGAACGAGGAGAGGCAGTGGGTCACGACGGTGCACTCAGCTGGTTAGGAGGTGGCCAGGAACGACGGTGCCCCGAAGCTCCCGAGAGCTAGGGTTCGAGCATGGAGATGATAAGGAGAGAGGAGGGGAACTAGGGTTCGTCCGACAGCGGGAGGGCTACTTGTAGACGCGGCGGATGACGGTAGCATGCATCCTGGCGTAGGCGGGCATCACGGCGCAGACAGACGGCAACGGCGGCGACATCGAGCAGCTTCCGTCGGTGTCCTTCTGGCCAGAGGAAGAAGAAAATAGAAACAAGGAACGAAGGGGTATGTTGGGCTCTGCTGCTTCATGGGCTACTCAGACTGTGACATGATAGCTAGGAGAAGGAGAGATGGGCTACAGCCCAGACTGCTGTTTCTAGTTTGTATTTTCAAATTATTTTCCGGTTTGAGTTGTTTGAAAATACTAGAGGATTTTTAAATAACAAGGTAACATTACAGGGCCCTCTTATACTGTTTCGGCTCCACACCTTTTGTATTTTCAAAAGTCGAAACCCTTTTGAATGGATATT
Organism: Avena insularis; assembly: GCA_023614405.1. Taxonomy (NCBI): domain Eukaryota; kingdom Viridiplantae; phylum Streptophyta; class Magnoliopsida; order Poales; family Poaceae; genus Avena; species Avena insularis. Next base: position 110,812,956 of record CM042684.1, read on the forward strand.
CAAAAGAGGGGAAGGATTAGGGTTTAGGGGTTTTACTTCCTTTTCATTGCATGCATTTTTAAGAGATGATGCTCACGAATGCACAATCAAAACCCTAATTAGAATTAACTAAAACTAGGGTGTTACACAACAGAGCACCAGTTCGAAAGAGATTAGATCACCACACCCACTTGAGTATTTGTGGCCATGTGGATCATTGTGGATTGGCAAAGAACACATGCAATGTCACTCCAATATGTGTCAAACCATGGCCAGGAAGCCCAGGAACATGTTGGAATTCAACTACCACATGAAATGGAGAACTAGTTGGAAAGAGGTTGCATCACCACACACACTTGAGTGTGTGTGGCCATGTGGTTCGTTTTGATTTGGCAAAGAACACATGCAATGTCTCTCCAATATGTGCCAAACCATGGTCAGGAACCCCGGGAACATGTTGGAATTCAACTGCCACATGCAATGGAGCACCAGTTTGAAAGAGGTTGCATCACCACACCCACTTGAGTGTGTGTGGACATGTGGATCACTATGGTCTGGCAAAGAACACATCAAATGTCACTCCAATATGTGTCAAACCATGACCAAGATGCCTAGGAATATGTTGGAATTCCACTGCTGATGTCTGCATGTGCATAGATCGTTTGTAGCTAGTTTCGAGGTATAGATATCGATCCCACAGGGAGCCCAAAGGTAAGTGTTTGTGGTGAAGTCTCTGTCACACCCAAAGTTATCACAGGTCTTCGAGTGAATTGACTGCAAGTGTAAAAATAAGAATGGAATTTGGATTAAATTGGTTGTATTAATTAAAACTAAAATATAAACTTCGGAAATAAAAATATAAAAGTAAAGAACGATTCGGTTATTTGTTGTTTTCTGCAGATGGCGAAAGAAGGCGCAGGGAGATACAGTTCATAGTGATAGTGACTGTGCAAGATGGACAAATAATGAGTTTAACAATTATAATCTTATAAGTATATGTGTAGGCGAGCAACCCATAATTAGACGGAACTCCTCTTGGTAGATTTCATCCCAACTTCAATAATCGTACTAGTGTGTTACCAAAACCATGGTAAGACACTAGACGATTAAGACCCTCCAGGTCACTTAGAGATTAAGCTCCTTGCATCGGACTAATGCAATAAGCACGGTGGTCCCTTGTTATCCCCGAGTCTACTTGTTTTCCATTGATATCCCCATGTCACTCGGGGGTCGCCGGTCTGCTAGCGAACAAGATCCTATCTATGTAAACAAAACATCATGTTGTCTAGGCCCTTAATTAGACAACAAGCATTAGGAATCCCACAGATAATCAAGCATACATAATATAGTAATTAAAATCAATCACAAACTACTAGAAAATATATGAAGGCACATCACATCTCACCAATCCGTTACATCTCCCACACCCAAGGAACTTACTCACACATGAGAGAAGAAAGCATCATCAATATAATTAAATAAAGGGAGTTCTTCTCGATATTACCGTGGAGATCCACAATAAGAATAGAAAAGTAATCCAACACAATTCAAGATGGGAAGAAACAATCTCAAACCCTAGTATTGCAAGGTGAAGATCTCTCTCTCTCTCAAGTACAAGTAATGACTATGGGGGTGTAGTGGCTAGGAGGTCGAAGATCATGGAGCAAGATGAAGAACGTCTCCTCCTTCTTCTCCAGATCTCTTGTTTCTCCCTTCTGGATCGGATAGCAACTGTTGTGTTGTGTTTGCGTCCTTCATCCCTTCATGGAAGTTGTCCCTTTTGACAAGACAGAGGCGGCGACAGCTATACAGCGGGAACTACATGGCCGGAAAAATTGTTCCTGCCGTATAGTTGCTCGTTAAAGCCTCTATACGCTTCCCTCAGTTTCTTCCAAAGAGTGACTTGCTTGTTTTCGCCTGAATATTGTGTTTCTCTAGTTAAAACCCTCCGTTGACATTCAGAACCTGAAACACACATTAAAATCCAAGTTTTCTTTGCTACTAAACTATTAGCGTTAGGTAAAGCTAGAAAACGATCAACTCCGGGAGAAAACCATCAATAAAAACCATAAAAAATGTGTCGAATCTCACATCTATCAACTCCCCCAAGCTAAGATGTTTCTTGCCCTCGAGTAACAAGGAAATAAAGAAGAATAGCGGAGATCCGAGACTGAAATAAAAGAACTTACAAGCTTGAATCAGTGTCAAATTCTTTTCTTCACAATCCCTGCAATCTTAAACATGATCATACAAGTATGCACAAGATTGCACTGAGTCCACTTCCTAACCACATATATCTTGCTAGAAAATAAATCATATACCCGAGAAGGTGTCAAAAGTTTAGCTAGGAGAGTGAGACAAATTCTTTTGGTATCTCTCTTTGTTGAGAGATGAAAACTTTTTGCTCTTGTTTCTTTAATCAATTAAGATTTCTCAAGTTGGCACCAAAATATTCAATTTAAGAACAACTCATCTATTCCCATGTCAAAATTTCAAGACTCTCAAAGCACCTTTTTCCTTCCTTTGCCTTTCAAAAACTTCAGCTCTTTCATAGAGAAATCATGGCACTATTTTTAATATGTTAATTCACACTGTGTTGTGCACTCGTGACCATGCCAATGAATATGTTGAGCTATAATGGGTCAGAGGAGTACTACAACTTCACTTGGAACGTGAAACCACGAGGAAACTAAAAAAATCCCGTCGTAGCATTGCTTCTATAGACATTTACATAACTCAATAGCCAAAATCAAGTGGTTTCCCACATTTAGATCATTCGTTGGCCAGCGGAGTTAATAGTTCCCCATGGAGCACGACAGTGTTGTAATGACATGCATAAAGCAATATCTTATGGTAATTATTACAAAAAGCAGTGGCATAATCTCTCCTACTTCGAAGCATCCATTTTATCAAACAATTTCATTCAAGGGTACTATCGAGTCTATTTATATTAAGCTCAAACGGGATGGAGTAGTTCTAAAATCAAATTATTTAGGATAAACATGGACTCAAGTCATCTTTTCAATGCTTCTTCTTGTTGTAAAAATGTAGGAAATATTTTTAACCAAGTTCATTGCTCATTGTTTCAAAGCTAAAACGGAGACACTAGCAAATGAATAAAATTTATAGGATAACAAGCTAAGTGGGGAGTGACTCTAGTGCAAGTGATTAAATAATTGCAGTGTAACTACCTCGGTGAATTACGCTCCTAGTTACAAGCCTGGATGAGCGGAAATGGTTAAAATAGTACGGTGGGGCCCAAATGCCACTCACAGGTAGACCTTTCGGCCGTCCTAACCATTTCCGAATATCGGGACAAGAACGGGCGGCGTAATCGGCAGGCGAAGGGATCAACTACATACACAAATGAGTATGTATGCAAGCCACCATACAATGGTTCTCAGAGTCATTCCATCTAAAAAGAAAGGAAATATTGCAATGCCATACGGCAAGATCCAAATATCCTAGATAGATATAATAGTTTATGATATCTCCTCATACATCAAACATCAGAGTATCAAGCGGAAGCGGAAAACAAGATCCGAGTACGGATAAGAAGCAAATCGGCATAAGATGCCCCATAAATAAACACATCCCGCCCACAGATCTCACGGATCCCGTTAGGAATCTCTACACGAATGATCGTTGCCCACATCGTCCATCTCCTCCACCCAAGATCCATCTTGCGGGTTTACCTGCTCATCTGAATCAAACAATTTATCGTGTGAGACCCTAGGGTACTCGGCAAGTCTTTATGCCTCTAAAGGGACACAACCTGGGTGACGAATTGCAGCAAAAGATAACACCTAACAATTCTATAGATACTCGCTAACCATCCGCCTAACCAGAGATAGACGGATGTCCGTGAATTAATAACAACAGTTATAATGGTAATATTAACAGATCCATCCTCCTCCTCGCCACCGGCGAGAAGCGACAACAACCCCATCCGTTGGCAGTTTTATTATCCATTCCATGAGTGTTGCACTATTTACTAGTCCGGTACTTAGTCAATTAAAAGCGGTACTTTAGTTATAGTTGTCTATGATTGAGAAACTATGCTCCAAGTCGTCCATAACCGCGGACACGGCATTCAGAAAGTTTTACCCTGCAGGGGTGCACAAATAGCAACACACACTCGATCAACCTCGGAAAAACCAAATCAAAACCCAACGAGGCATTCACGACAAAGCGATCACAGATTGAGAAGTATTTGGGGCCACCCCATTGTCCGGCCACGGCTAGACGGACTCAAGGTTTGTGTGGACGGTCAGAACGATCGGGAACCCGAAAGTGTGGTGGTCTTGTCGATACAAAAAACGTCACGGCCCTAACAGTACAAGTGCGACTGCGCACAATTTTAAATAAAGCAGTAAAGCATGGCATAAGTACAGGATAGTAAATAAAACCTCAAACTAGTTTGTGGCCCCAAGAAATAAGAATGAATCAAGCTCTGGCTCAGGGGGGTTCATAAGCCTCCCGGATGTGGATAGCGCGAATATTCAAGGAACAGGAATCAAGTACTCGGGGTCCTACGGGACACAAGTGAGCCTGAAAAACCAAATAGCAAATATGGCTCACCGATGCCACTTTCATTAGTTATCCCATTACTACTCAGGTTAAGTTGTTTAGGTACCTCGTTATCCATCAGACACTCACATACCCTACACATGCTGTTCTACGACCCGAATGGCTCAAACAACTCCTGTAGTAATGGCTCATGGGATGGAGGAACAAGCTTCGGTGGGGTTTAAAAGTAAAGGCTATGCAGTACTTGGGATTCAATTTAATGCAATCGCGACTCAATGATGCAAGAATAAGATAGAGGCAATAGATACTGTATGTATGCAACCATGTGGTAGTGCTTGCCTGGCAGCTCAGTTGAAGCGAGAGAAGGATCTGGGTAGTGCTCCTGGGTTTCTTGATATATCCCCTGCTCAGCGTCTATTCGAAGAAGAACCAAACAAACAAGGGCCAACATAAATAAAGTGCACAAGCATATGAATACAATGCGACAAGCAAACAATCATGCCATGATGAATGATGCACACTTTGCATGGCATTAAAGTAGCATGGCATGGGTGAGGTGTAGAATACAAGAAATAAACATTTTATTGAGTTTTAGTCATATTTTATACTCAATTAAGTTGCTGTACACATTATATTTATATGATGCATGCTGCAAAACAGAACATGGAATGCATAAACAGAAAGGTCTCGTCGAGCTAATCATTTTAGACATATTATTTGTTAAATTTGGACTTATAAAACAAAAGTTATTAATTAATTAAGGGAAAAGGGCATTTTATTGTAATTTTGAACAACTTGGAATTTAAAGGGTTCAAAATATATTTTGGTTGGCATATTTGAATTCCTCACATTTTTCTGATTTGAAAACATATATTATTTGTATTATTTGGATTTATATTTTAAAAGTTATTTGAAAATAGATTTAAATTTGAATTTGAATTAATTTGAAAAAGGTTTAAATTAAAACAGATATAAACAGAAACTTTTTGTACTCAGGCAGACCAGACCCAGCCACTGACGGGTGGGCCAGCTGCTGACTAGGACGACATGCGCACAGAAAAGCTTTTCTCACCGCGAGCTAGCTAGCCTCAGCGAATGACAGGTGGGGCTAGCGGCCACGGGGTCCACGTGACAATGGCCGAAAGGCGACAGCAGCAATGGGTGTGGGCGGGATGCTGGGTTGCGAACAGGAAAAGCCGGGGGGTTTTCTGTAAACGCGCCGGCGTGACTGACTGGTGGGCCACGATGTACCGCGGGTGGAGCAGAAAACAAAAAGGGGGGCGATCTGTAAAACTACCACAGCCCGTACTGTTCCTCTTCTTTCTCTGCATCGAGCGACAGATCGGTGCCCGGCGCGAGGCGGGGGATCGATCCTGGGTCGCGGGGGTGCGCGCTGCGGGGCGTAACCAGTGCGGTGGGGTGGGGGTTGTTGACAGAGAGCAGATCGGCGGCTAGGTGTAGCTACAAGAACGCAGCAGACGCTGCGGCACGCCGACGCCGCAGGTTGCTCGACAGAAGGTTTGGCGAACGCAGGGAGCCACGGCGAGGACGGAGGTGTCAGGGAGGTCAAGGCGCTCACCGGGAGTTGGTTGATGTGGTCGGATCAGCTTGGGGCCCAGGGGATCGGCGATGACGCAGACGGACCGGAGCTAGGGTTTTGCGTCGGGCTCGGCGTGGTGCAACGGTTCTGGGGCTCCTCCTTCTCGGCTCCGTGCACAGGGCGACGCTGATGCTCGGCTCGGCCTTCCCCAACGCCTGTGATCGCCGCGCCTCCGGCTAGTAAGAGGAGGGAAGGTGGAGGCCGACGGTGGCCGGCGATGGGGTAGACGGTGGTGAGGGAAAGCAGGGAGAGAGGGGAGCGGCCTGGGGAGATCTGGGGGATGCAGAGGTGTCGTGGAGAAGGAGATAAAGCAGAGAGGGAGAGGGAGGTGCCGTGGGGGAGTGGTTCGGGATAGAGGTGGCTTCGGCCCCTTTTTCCTCCTCTCCTTCACGTGCTCGGTCGAGCAGGCGGGCAGAGGTGGGGTCAGGCCAGCAGTGGAGGCTCGGGCTGGTGGGGCATGCAGGGCAGAGAGAGAGCTAGAGAGAGAGAGGGAGAGGGGCGGCATGGATCTCGGGTTGGAGCTAGGCTCGGTTAGGGTTTGATTCTAGGGTTGGGGTAGCTAGGTGGGCCAGGGTTAGGAACCAGGTGGGGTAGCCTTGGCATGAGAGAGGAGAGAGACCGAGAGGGAGGCATGAGGGTAGATGGGGTTAGCTAGGGAGGCATCGGATTAGGGTTTTAGAGATAGGGGGTATGGGTTTAGATTAGGTATAGATTAGGAGAGAGGTTTAGAGAGAGAGGTGAGATGTGGTGTAGTAAACTTTTGACAAGATCAAGCATGATCAAGACAAGCTCAAGCAAGATATAGTCAAAAGGGAGGAGAGAAGAAAAAGGTGGTGATGGTATGGATGGAGATGGTGATGGGGTTTTAGATGCTTGCATGCATCAAGCAAGATCAACCATAAGAGGGGTAGAGAGAGATATGGGAAAGATCCACTCAATGATTCAAATAAAAAAACCAAAAGGCTAGAATGTGGTGGTTCTTGCATGGCCCATGCAAAACAATTAATGCCATGCTTGATCTTGTGAAAACAATAATATTTACACGGCATTATTCCTATGCATTCCCAAAAGTGGGTTTAAGCCAAGCAAAAGAATTTAAAAGGATGCCCCATGTGGAGTAGAGGGAGATGACCATATTTGAATAGAAATGGGACTTGCTAGTGTGTATGTGCCACTAGGTATTTAGTAAGCCCAAAAATATCCCAACATGATAATAACCCCAAAACAACCCATATGGAAGCTAGGAAAAGGTTCCACTCACAAGGCATGCAAAGGTGGCCATGTGGCTCTCATGAACCAATAATGTGAAAACAATATGGTGCATATATGAGAGCATGTGGAGATAGAGTTGGATCCACACCAACACATATGAGCTAGAGGTAAAACCAAATAAGTTGCAATGCTCATATATGGTGGAATGGTGGAATGATGGGGTGATGACAAGAAAGGTGGTGGAGTTAATAAAAGATATGCCCCCAACTCAACTTGGGCATTTAAACAATATATCAAGAGCCAAATACAATATCAAGAGGCAAATACAATTGACAATGCATATGAGAGAAGAACCAACACCAAAGGGTTTTATATGATGCTCAAATGCAAGGTGGCATGATGACATGAGCATGATATAATTATGATGCAACAATTATATGTAGGAAGTAGCATATATATAGACTAGACTAGTAGCATTGCAATTGTTAGACAATTGGGATGCTACAACTCTCCCCCACTAAACAAGAATCTCGCCCCGAGATTCCTAGGAAAAAGAAAAACAACACAAGGAGAGGCGGGTGTTCGGAACGAAGGTGACCCTCTCGTTCCCAAGTTGATGAACCACAGAATGGTGCGACCACTACACCTTGCAAAACTTGCTAGACTTGTTGCGAGTCTTGCGTTCTGCTTGAGAAACAGCGGTTAGAAGAGTTGAAGGATTGTCGTGAGACAAGAAGGATTCAATTTTCTCCAGAAGCATGATAAAAGAATACAACCACTTGTGAAAGAAAAGGAAAAGATGATGTATCATGGATAAAGAAAGACACACCGTTAAGATTAAAGATTTACCGATACTAGAGATAATGAAATCTTTATCTCGCCGGAAGAAAAAGAGCTAGATTGGAGAGGTTTTGAACCACTATGACAATAGCATCGTATCTTCTCTCGGATTTTGAGAAACGAAGTTCGGAAACAATATTGCCTTCAAACAATAGAGTCCCTTGATATCGACAGAAAGATTTAGTTAGACATCGTCGAATTAGATTCTTCTTGCGCCAGTAAGGACCAAGGATCACGCAATTGAGGTGCGCGGATATAACTTCCAGAGACGGATGTGAAACTAGATCATGGTGGAATCCCGCGAAGCAAAGAATATGGAGGATCTAGAGTTTATCGTAGAGATACTTATTGCTTTCTTTAACCTTGAGGCTAATGCAATAGATTTGCGGCTGATGGCATCAACCATAATTGGCTTTACCACAGAAAAAGATTTGATGAGACAAAGAGAGAGATAGTTACCTTCCATCTTGTTTGGGGATGTAGAGCATCGGTAGAAAGACGAGGACCGAAAGGAGTTTGCGTTTGTTTCCACCAGATAATTGAAGATTTTGCTCCATCTAGAATAGACAGACCACCAACAAGAGATTATTGATTACTTTCTTCGAGAGAGCACTCCGGAAAAACAAGGACGGAAGTAAAAGTATCGAGGGATAAAGGCCACTTGTAACTTCCATGGAATGAGTGAAATCACATTAATTCACCAATTCAATGTACAAGAGCGAATGATAAGAGTAGTGGTATGGTAGCTACTCCATCCCGCACTCAAAGCATTACTCCGCACATGAATAAGAAAACCATGCAACCCAACTACCAAAACAGACTGAAGGTTTTGACAAGAAGAGCTCATGGAACTCCGTTAGAAAACAAGGATAGATGCAAACGATTCGCCGGATTCATAGATAGATAAATATGATGATGTTGTCGTCATATCTGAAGTACCAAGCCACCCGAAAGATATGAAGGAAGATTACGGAGACAACTGCAAGATTCAACAGCTACAGAAAAGATAGCACCAACTTGAACGAAAGGAATACAAGATCTGGAAGGTCTTCATGGCCTCCGGTGGATTGAGCATAGATGGTAGGACGAGAGGGTTTCAAGAGATTACTTGACGAGATAGAGGTGAAAGAACTCCATGTTCTTCTTGAAATGATTGAGAGAGGTCTAGCGGTCTTGAGGAAAAATCTTTAGCGGAACGACGATGATAACTCGCCAACAAGGAAAACTCCGGGTTTGATTGAAGGTGGAGGATGGGATTAACAATGGACTTGCTAATTCCAGAATTGAAGCAATGTATTTAGCAGAAGGACGTGGTCGAGATAGGTGACTTCAAGAAGCCAGAATTCATGCTTTGTGAACTTTGCACACAGGCAGTGTTCTCGAAGCTTGAGAGAAAGAGACATAGATGATCTTCCATGTCCTTCCATTGATATAGAATAGGCAAGCATATTATCAACATATACCACCATGGATTAGCAGGATATTCCCAGAATATCAAGTTCAAAAGGCGAGAGGAACGAACAAATGCTCGAACACTTCCTGAGCTCAACGCTCTTAGAAAGATCAATATTAAGAGCATGGGTCCGTGTTGAAGAAGATGCACTGGAAGAATAGATTATCTGGTCCTTCGGAAGAAAAAGAGATGTCACCTGGTTCACATTGTCGATCGGATCACCGGTTACAAAGATAGGGAGATCTTGGATAAAGAAAAGATGATAGATCATACCTTAAGCAAAGCTATCAGAGACGAAAAGATGCAATTCCCTCGTCTCAAAGAGAATTTTGCAGATATGGAGTTCCAAAAAGATGTGAAGCATGATAAACAGATGATAGACCACCGTAGTGCCTTGAGAAAACTCCGGATTGCCAAAGATACTTGAATATGCATAGATATGATCACGGTGTACTCAAAATCACAGGAGATAACCGTCACCATTTGGAGGATAGTGTTGATAGCATTTTCCACATTCCACTCATGATAAGTGTCCTATAGCTATGCTGAGAACCATACAATCACCAGCATCGGATCGACACATGTTATGTAATTAGCCCAAGAGAATTGGAGATGAAATAAAACTCCAGGATTAAGCGCCGGTGACAAAAGATTGAGTTAGCATGGACATGCTGATAAAAGGGAGATAGATAATGTTTCACACACGACTGGAAGGAGTGTGGAAACACAGATGTATGAAAGAAAAAATTTCCGCATTTTTGGCATTAAAATACCAATAGATGCGCAAAATCACTTATCAGGTAGAGATTAGCAACTGATGCTTGCACAGAACGTGGAGTTGCTAGAAGGAAGGACACCCTTAAAAAGATGGCACCGGTTAACAAGGAGTCAGATAGATCGCGCCGGTTTGCAAAAGCCTGTCGGTATGGAATGTACCAATAGTTGATAACCGAAGGCAGATTGTGATAACAAATTGGATGCAACAGATAGACAAGGAGTTACACACACACACACACTTTCTATGGTACTACGGAAACCCAGAACACGTGAATCCTAGTTTGAATTTTTAAGAAGAGGATTGAAAACGTTACACTTCCTTACCAGAAAAGGGTGGTGGGTGGGTAAGAAGAAAAGTGGAAGCAGTCCTACTCTCACGTTTTGTTTTTCCCTAGTATACATAGCTACCAAAAATATTTGCTAGACTGACAACGACCATTTGGCTGAGACCACGAAGGCGGGATGGCTCTGATACCAATTGTAACTACCTCGGTGAATTACGCTCCTAGTTACAAGCCTGGATGAGCGGAAATGGTTAAAATAGTACGGTGGGGCCCAAATGCCACTCACAGGTAGACCTTTCGGCCGTCCTAACCATTTCCGAACATCGGGACAAGAACGGACGGCGTAATCGGCAGCCGAAGGGATCAACTACATACACAAATGAGTATGTATGCAAGCCACCATACAATGGTTCTCAGAGTCATTCCATCTAAAAAGAAAGGAAATATTGCAACGCCATACGGCAAGATCCAAATATCCTAGATAGATATAATAGTTTAGGATATCTCCTCATACATCAAACATCAGAGTATCAAGCGGAAGCGGAAAACAAGATCCGAGTACGGATAAGAAGCAAATCGGCATAAGATGCCCCATAAATAAACACATCCCGCCCACAGATCTCACGGATCCCCGTTCCCGGAATCTCTACACCGAATGATCGTTGCCCACATCGTCCGCCTCCTCCACCCAGTATCCATCTTGCGGGTTTACCTCTTCATCTGAATCAAACAATTTATCGTGTGAGACCCTAGGGGTACTCAGCAAGTCTTTATGCCTCTAAAGGGGACACAACCTGGGGTGACGCAATTGCAGCAAAAGATAACACCTAACAATTCTATAGATACTCGCTAACCATCCGCCTAACCAGAGATAGACGGATGTCCGTGAATTAATAACAACAGTTATAACGGTAATATTAACAGATCCATCCTCCTCCTTGCTTACCGACGAGGAAGCGGACGAACAACCCCCCCATCCGTTGGCAGTTTTATTATCCATTCCATGAGTGTTGCACTATTTACTAGTCAGGTACTTAGTCAAATTAAAAGCGGTACTTTAGTTATAGTTGTCTATGATCGAGAAACTGTGCTCCAAGTCGTCCATAACCGCGGACACGGCTTTCAGAAAGTTTTACCCTGCAGGGGTGCACAAATAGCAACACACACTCGATCAACCTCGGAAAAACCAAATCAAAACCCAACGAGGCAGTCACGACAAAGCGATCACAGGATTCAGAAGTATTTCAGGGGGCCACCCCATTAAGCTACCCGCAACGAAGCTGGCCGGCTACGAGACGGACTCAAGGTTTGTGTGGATGGCTGTAAACGACTGGGAACCCGAAAGTGTGACTGGGCTTGTCGATACAGCGAAAACGTGTCACGGCCCTAAACAGTACAGGTGCATTACCTCGCACAATTTTAAATAAAGCAGTAAAGCATGGCATAAGTACAGGATAGTAAATAAAACCTCAAACTAGTTTGTGGCCCCAAGAAATAAGAATGAATCAAGCTCAGGGGGGTTCATAAGCCTCCCGGATGTGGATAGCGCGAATATTCAAGGAACAGGAATCAAGTACTCGGGGTCCTACGGGACACAAGTGAGCCTGAAAAACCAAATAGCAAATATGGCTCACCGATGCCACTTTCATTAGTTATCCCATTACTACTCAGGTTAAGTTGTTTAGGTACCTCGTTATCCATCAGACACTCACATACCCTACACATGCTGTTCTACGACCCGCATGGCTCAAACAACTCCTGTAGTAATGGCTCATGGGATGGAGGAACAAGCTTCGGTGGGGTTTAAAAGTAAAGGCTATGCAGTACTTGGGATTCAATTTAATGCAATCGCGACTTAATGATGCAAGAATAAGATAGAGGCAATAGGTACTGTATGTATGCAAGCATGTGGTAGTGCACTGGCAGCTCGATTGAAGTGAGAGAAGGATCCAGGTAGTGCTCCGGGTTTCTTGATATATCCCACCTTTCGGCGTCTATTCGAAGAAGAACCAAACAAACAAGGGCCAACATAAATAAAGTGCACAAGCATATGAATACAATGCGACAAGCAAACAATCATGCCATGATGAATGATGCACACTTTGCATGGCATTAAAGTAGCATGGCATGGGTGAGGTGTAGAATACAAGAAATAAACATTTTATTGAGTTTTAGTCATATTTTATACTCAATTAAGTTGCTGTACACATTATATTTATATGATGCATGCTGCAAAACAGAACATGGAATGCATAAACAGAAAGGTCTCGTCGAGCTAATCAATTTAGACATATTATTTGTTAAATTTGGACTTATAAAACAAAAGTTATTAATTAATTAAGGGAAAAGGGCATTTTATTGTAATTTTGAACAACTTGGAATTTAAAGGGTTCAAAATATATTTTGGTTGGCATATTTGAATTCCTCACATTTTTCTGATTTGAAAACATATATTATTTGTATTATTTGGATTTATATTTTAAAAGTTATTTGAAAACAGATTTAAATTTGAATTTGAATTAATTTGAAAAAGGTTTAAATTAAAACAGATATAAACAGAACCTTTTTGTACTCAGGCAGATCCAGACCCAGCCGCTGACGGGTGGGCCAGCTGCTGACTAGGACGACATGCGCACAGAAAAGCTTTTCTCACCGCGAGCTAGCTAGCCTCAAATGAATGACAGGGGCTAGCCACGGGTCCACGTGACAGTGTGAAAGGGACATGCAGACAGTGGGGCTGGGGCTGAGCTGGTTGCGAACGGAAAAGCCGGGGTTTTCAGAACGCCACGCTGACCGACTGGTGGGCCACGAGGTACCGCGGGTGGAGCAGAAAACAAAAAGGGGGGCGATCTGTAAAACTACAACAGCTCGTACTGTTCCTCTTCTTTCTCTGCATCGAGCGACAGATCGGTGCCGTATGGCGTGGATCGATCACTGGTTGCGGTCAGGCTGAGGTGTAACCAGTGCGGTGGGGTGGGGGTTGTTGACAGAGAGCAGATCGGCGGCTAGGTGTAGCTACCACGGCGCGCAACGAGCAGACGCGCGTGCACGCCGACGCTCAGAGGTTGCTCGACAGAAGGTTTGGTGAACGCAGGGAGCCACGACGAGGACGGAGGTGTCAGGGAGGTCAAGGCACTCACCGGGAGTTGGTTGATGTGGTCGGATCAGCTTGGGGCCTAGGGGATCGGCGACGACGCATACGGACCGGAGCTAGGGTTTCGCGTCGGGCTCGGCGTGGTGCAGCGGTTCTGGGGCTCCTCCTTCTCGGCTCCGTGCACAGGGCGACGCTGATGCTCGGTTCGGCCTTCCCCAACGCCTGTGATTGCCGCGCCTCCGGCTGGTAAGAGGAGGGAAGGTGGTGGCCGACGGTGGCCGGCGATGGGGTAGACGGTGGTGAGGGAAAGCAGGGAGAGAGGGGAGCGGCCTGGGGAGATCTGGGGGATGCAGAGGTGTCGTGGAGAAGGAGATAAAGCAGAGAGGGAGAGGGAGGTGCCGTGGGGGAGTGGTTCGGGATAGAGGTGGCTTCGGCCCCTTTTTCCTCCTCTCCTTCACGTGCTCGGGTCGGGGCAGGGCTGCAGGTGGCGCATGGGAGGCTGCAGTGGGGTGGGGCATGCAGGGCAGAGAGAGAGCTAGAGAGAGAGAGGGAGAGGGGCGGCATGGAGCTCGGGTTGGAGCTAGGCTCGGTTAGGGTTTGGTTCTAGGGTTGGGGTAGCTAGGTGGGCCAGGGTTAGGAACCAGGTGGGGTAGCCTTGGCATGAGAGAGGAGAGAGACCGAGAGGGAGGCATGAGGGTAGATGGGGTTAGCTAGGGAGGCATCGGATTAGGGTTTTAGAGATAGGAGGTATGGGTTTACATTAGGTATAGATTAGGAGAGAGGTTTAGAGAGAGAGAGGTGAGATGTTGTGTGGTAAACTTTTGACAAGATCAAGCATGATCAAGACAAGCTCAAGCAAGATATAGTCAAAAGGGAGGAGAGAAGAAAAAGGTGGTGATGGTATGGATGGAGATGGTGATGGGGTTTTAGATGCTTGCATGCATCAAGCAAGATCAACCATAAGAGGGGTAGAGAGAGATATGGGAAAGATCCACTCAATGATTCAAATAAAAAAACCAAAAGGCTAGAATGTGGTGGTTCTTGCATGGCCCATGCAAAACAATTAATGCCATGCTTGATCTTGTGAAAACAATAATATTTACACGGCATTATTCCTATGCATTCCCAAAAGTGGGTTTAAGCCAAGCAAAAGAATTTAAAAGGATGCCCCATGTGGAGTAGAGGGAGATGACCATATTTGAATAGAAATGGGACTTGCTAGTGTGTATGTGCCACTAGGTATTTAGTAAGCCCAAAAATATCCCAACATGATAATAACCCCAAAACAACCCATATGGAAGCTAGGAAAAGGTTCCACTCACAAGGCATGCAAAGGTGTCCATGTGGCTCTCATGAACCAATAATGTGAAAACAATATGGTGCATATATGAGAGCATGTGGAGATAGAGTTGGATCCACACCAACACATATGAGCTAGAGGTAAAACCAAATAAGTTGCAATGCTCATATATGGTGGAATGGTGGAATGATGGGGTGATGACAAGAAAGGTGGTGGAGTTAATAAAAGATATGCCCCCAACTCAACTTGGGCATTTAAACAATATATCAAGAGCCAAATACAATATCAAGAGGCAAATACAATTCACAATGCATATGAGAGAAGAACCAACACCAAAGGGTTTTATATGATGCTCAAATGCAAGGTGGCATGATGACATGAGCATGATATAATTATGATGCAACAATTATATGTAGGGAGTAGCATATATATAGACTAGACTAGTAGCATTGCAATTGTTAGACAATTGGGATGCTACATGTAGGATCAATTTAAGGTTGTAGAAAAGGTGATGAAAGGAATGTGATACCTCCTCTCGCTTGCTTCGTTCTCGTATTTGATTCGAACACCCTCTGTATTTCCATATTACTAAGTCACCTGAAATTGAGCAATCTCCGAGAAAAAACAAAGAAACGAACTTACAATAAAAGTTACAACTAATTTTTTTTGTATTTTTGTTTTAGGAATGCAAACTGAAAGTAAACATGCAATTTTGAAGAAGTAAAATAAATCAAAATAAGAAATAAAAATATGAATGCAAGATTTGGAGGTTTTCAAACCTCCACCAAGCTTAGGCTATTGCCAGGCTTAGTTATTGTCGTCATTCAGTGGCTGGTGAGGATACTATTGGTAGTAGTCAGGAAGTGGGTCATGAAGTGACTGAAGTTGTGAGTTAAGGCACTCACATATTCATTCACTCCTTGAAGAGTGTGGTCGATCTCCCGAACACGCTGGTTGAGCTGCTGGAATTCTTGATAGGGGACGTAGTTGTACCCCTGCTGCAGCTGGTTGGGCCACGGGTCCTAGGCTCCCCCTTGCTGCTACTGTCCCTCCCAAGCAGGGTTGTATCCTTGCTCATCCTCATCCTCCTGCTCATCCTCATCATGCTGCTCTCCCTCTTCATCTTCCTCTTGATCGGGCTAGAGTTCAGCCATGATCTCTACCACTTGGTCCTTTGCGAGTATCCAAGTGTCCTTCTCCACAATCGAGAAGGTTTGGGGACAGGGCAACGGAACCTTCTCACGTTGTGCATCACCAAGATAACCAAAATGATATGCTCGGAGCCCCCGGTTAGCTTGGTAAACACCAAGGAAGCCACAAGAAGTCAAATACTTGACGTCCATAAGTTTGGAGCCGTCCACAGATTGCATAATAGGTAATGTAATATTTAATGCACGAGCAAGTTGGGTTACCAATCCACCAATGCGAATATCACCTTTTGTCTTGTTGCCTTGGTGGCAAAAGTGCTCGATGAGTAGAGCTGCAGGATTGGGGCTTTGCGGTGCAGTGGGAAAGAGAGCCTTGGTGATCATTGCCATGTCCACATTGGCCATGGAACCGGTATCACCTCTTCCCAATACTGTGTTGGCGAGGAACAAGGCGTAGTAGCGAATTGTTGGGTTATGAATGGTGGACATATTCTTCTGGTATAATTCAGTGCCACCATTAACAGAAATAGCCTCCCAAGTTTCTCCACTTGTGATGCTATAGAGGTTAGTAACGGTTGACTCCCCAACATGAGGGAAGCCGAAAGCATCACAAAATTGTTCAAAAGTTATTTCATAAGGTTGCCGGTTCATGGTGGAACTTACCGTGCATGCATTACCTTTCTCCTTGTGGTCGTCGTAGAAGGAGGCAAGGAACTCATAGGTAAGCTCGACATAGGAGTCGTGGCTTGTGTAGCCAAGCACTGTCAGCCCGGCCTTGTTACACATGAGGTCGAAGTCTGCCTTCAACCCCGCCATGGTGAGAAAGCTATGGTCGGCCCAACGTGTGGGTAGAACCCTCCTCGATGAAACTATGGCCATCTTGGGGTTGCGCTCGGATTGGGACCCCGAGCTCTCACCATGTTGGTGCTTTCTCTTGTGAAAAATGTAACATATTTTGTTCATCTTGATGCACTTAAAAAATTCACCATAAAACCATAGGCATATAGTTTCTATATGATATACGAACGATTCTAAGTGGAAAAATTCAATCCTAACGTGAGAAATTAATAGGTAAAGCTAAACAAGCTTGAGTTCATCCACTAGATCAATGTGAGAGTTTCAACAATGGAAATATGAAAATAAAGCATGGATAGGGAGAGAAACATACAGATTTGTTGATTCCCCCACTCAAACGAACGAAATCCGCGAAGAATCAAGAGTTCTAGGGTGGTTTTGAGAGGTTTGGAGAGAGAATATGAGAGAAATAATGAGGAAGGAAAAGAAACCTAGCCGCCTCGACCCGATTTTGTGGTCGCGCTGAACTATACGGCCGGAACTCTATGGGCAGGATATGTTGTTCCGCCCGTATAGTTGCGGCGGCACCGCCAACTAGGGTTTCTTTATGTAGAATACAACTATACAGACGCAACTATATGGCCGGATCATAATGATCCCGCCATATAGTTGGTCGTTAAACCGTCTGTATCCTTGAGATAAATTCTTAAAAACAGGCATCGATATCTATACGACTGGAACTAGACGGCTGGAATTTTTATTCCTGCTATATAGTTGGCCATGAAACAGTCAGTAACTTTGAGAAGAAATTGTACGAAGGCATCGATATCTATATGACCAGAGCTATACAGCCGGAATTTATATTCCCGCCGTATAGTTGTTCGTTAAATTCTCTGTTCCTTCGAAAGAAAATTTGTTGATGCCAAGATATCTATGACCAGAAATTTTTTATTCCCGCCATATAGTTTGTCGTTAAACCATCAGTAGTCATCAAAAAATTTCTATTTCTTCGAAAATACCTTCTTATCCTGAAACTTAATGAAATACTTTATTTTTGATAGAAAAAAGACAGTAGAAACTATCGACCAACATCACCATGTAAAGAGAAGAATTTTAACCTTTGTAGATAAAACTCAAACTTTTATTTTTATACTTATTCTACATTCGTTCAATTGATGTTTCTACTGCTTTTTGACAGCTACATCTTCACGGGCGCGCTTCCGCAATAATGTCTATTAAAAAGTTGTAGGAATGTGATGAACTTTTTATTCTTTATTTTATTTTATTGATGTGATGGGTTGACTCCCATTGAGCATTTTATTAAGAATGGTTGAATAACTCAACCCTTTCTCTGTTCTCGAATTCTTACCTTGGGTTGCCTCTTACCAAAGGCACTTACCACATGAACTCGTTTTGCCGGTGGAATATATCTTTCTCCTGCTTCTAGCTTCTTTGGAAAATACCGGATGATTTCAGCATCATAAACATTGAAGATTAGTTTTCCCTCAGCACAATCAAATGATGCTCCTGCAGTACTAAGGAAAGGTCTTCCATGTATTATAGATAATTTTTCATCTTCTGGAAACTCAAGAATTATAAAATCAGTGGGAATAACATGCTCATCTATTCTAAGTAGTACATCCTCAACCATACCAATGGGTTGCTTAGTGGACTTGTCAGCCATCTGTAAAGTGATAGTATTAGGGGAATACTCCCCGAATCCTAACCTTTTTTAGAGGGAGTATGGAATTACACTAACTCCATCACCTACATCACACAAGGCATTGTGAATATTAGTCTTGCCTATTGAGCATGAAATAGTTGGTATTCCGGGATCTCCTGATTTAGACAATAGCTTCCCATTAGCAGGATAACTAGTCACCATGGCAAAGGTTTCAGTTATTTCTTTCTTTCTACTAAGAATGTCACGGAGGAATTTAGAATAGGTAGGAACTTTAATTGCATCTGCAAACAGAATTTCTAGACGAAGGTCACCAAGTGCTTTTGTAAAAGAATCATAGATTACCTGATCTGGTGCTTTCATTTTTTGATCTGGATAAGGAAGATTTTTCTCACCTTTCTTATTCTTGTCTTTTACCTTTTGTAGGGGTCAGGATCTTTTGTTTCTTTCTTTTGTTGTTGCTTATCACTTTTCTTCTTCTCTACTACAACAACTTCATCTTCATTGCTTATTTATTTTTCTTCTCTTGGATCAACCGTCTCTGCTTCAGAGTCATAACGGTCATCATGTGCATCATCTTGGCCCTCCTTGGTTTGATCTTGTGTTTTTTGAGTAGTTTCATCTTGAGGATCCACTAGTGTATCATCTTCTTGGCTTGCTTCGAGCAAGGCTTTTTCCTTTCGCTCTTTTTTAGCTTCATATTCTGGTGGTCCTAATGGTCCTGTAACAACTGCACCTCTTCTTGTAACAACATTAGTAGAAACAGGAATATCTATATCATCTCGAAGAAAATTTTGATAACCAGATGCTATTTGTTCACACTTGGTTTCAATCATACTAAGATACTTGTGACATAATTTTATTTCTTGGATGATCTAATCATAATTTTCTGTGAGTTCCACCAAAATCTTTTTATGTTTTTGAAAGTGCTTATGTAGGTTATTATGAGATTTTGCTTGTCGATGTTTTAATTCTTGAAAAACTTTCCTAGTTTCATCTTCTTCAGTTAAAACTTGTAACAAGTCTACTTTGTTTAGTTCAGAAGGTATACCTTTTTATTTCACTGTTTTGCGTACTTTAGGCATAAGATCAGGAGTTATCCGAAGTATCCCTTTTTCCAGCTTAGTTCTAAAATCAAGATTATATAAAGAATCATTCTTAGCCCTAGTAGACATCAATTCTAAACATTCTTTAATAGTTAAAGTATTTATCGATCCTCCTTCTAAGAAGTCAAGCAACTCTCTATATTGAGTATTAATACCATGGTAAAATAAATGGCAAATAGTTGATTCAGAATAGCCATGATTAGGAATACTATTGATCATTCCAAAGAATCTATCCCATGCTCGGGGGTAGTTTTCTCCCACGTTCAGACTAAAGTTCCCTATATTCTTTCTTAGTTCAGTTACCTTTTTAAAATGATTAAACCTGTGTATGAATTTGACAATGCAGTTTTCCCAACATTTATTGTAATGGCGAGGGATAGAATATAACTAGTCTAGAGCCTTACCTTTAAGAGACCGAAAAATAATTTTAGACGAGAGAAGTCTCTTGGCAAACCTTTTGGTCCAAGTGATGTTACCACATCGTCGAACTCTCTAATATGTCTTCCTGGGTCTTCATCTTCGCTTCCACTGAAAGCTTTTTCCTACAAATTTTAATAATTCCACCATCAAATCGATATTATCTAACTCCAGGATTAGGGAATTCTATTGGTTGGTTAAGAAATTCAGAACTTGGAGCACTGTATTCTCTGAGAGTTTTCTCAGGTTTCTTGGGAGTTGTCCTATAAATAGACATGATTTCCATTATATCACTCAAGTTTTCAACTTCAACTTTATTCGATCTTAAAAGTTTTTCAATAATTTCCTCGCGTCTCTGAGCAGGCACATAAACAATATAATCTGGTAAATAGGTCCTACTAGAGCGTGTAGACCCTTTGTCTCCTAAGGAGAACATTTTGTAGTAGTAACTTACATCTCCCACGCCCAAGGAACTTACTCACACATGAGAGAAGAAAGTATCATCAATATAATTAAATAAAGGGAGTTCTCGATATTACCATGGAGATCCACAATAAGAATAGAAAAGTAATCCATCACAATTCAAGATGGGAAGAAACAATTTCAAACCCTAGTCTTGCAAGGTGGAGATCTCTCTCTCTCTCAAGTACAAGTAATGACTATGGGGGTGTTGTGGCTATGTAACACCCCAGTTTTAGTTAATCCTTAATTAGGGTTTGTTTGTGCATCATGAGCATCATCTTTTAAAAAAATGCATGCAAAAGAAATAATACAAAATCCTAAACCCTAGTTTCTTTCTCTCTCTAAAAAGCAATTCAAAAGGATTTTTGTAAATATTTTGAAAACTACAAAAATTATTGGAGCCCAAACGGATTAAAAGGGCCCCTACAATATTTTTGATAAATTTACAAAGCCTCTGGTATTCTGGAAATATCCAAAACAGTTTTGAAATTCAAAATACAAATATAAAGTAGAAGAACATAAATAAAAGGGTTTTTAGAAAAAAATAAAGGCAGAGATCAACCAGGCCGAGCCTAGCTCCATCTCCCTGCTTGCCTTCCTCGCACGCGCAACAGTTAGTAGTAGCCCACCGCCCAACCAAAGCCTAGCAGAGGCCCAACCCAACTTACCTGTTTGCTGTCATCTTCCTCAGGCAGACACGCACCTCGGTGTCGCTGGCGCTGCTGTCGATCCCTGCCGCCTTCTTCTGGCCGTCCGCCGAGCTCCGGGGGTGGATAAGGCCGCCACGAAGATGTATCCTTCGCCCTTATCCACATCTCCTCTCCCCAGAGACCTCCCTCTCTCCTTCCCTTTCGAGGCCGAAACCCTAGCCTCGGACCTCATCGTTGTGCCGCCACTAGAGTCTGCCTCGAGTCTCACCGTTGCCCCTGGGAGCTGCGCCTCGTCGAGATGAGCTTCCTCGCCAAAGGAATCGGTGCCTCGCGCCTCCAATCATCGCCAAGATCACCGTCTTCCTTGACTCTGGCCGTCGTGTTCTCCACTGATTCCGGCAGCACCCGGCCTCCTCCGGCCTTGCCGCACCCACCATCCACTCCAGGGTGAGCACACGGTCCTCCTAGACTGTTCCCCGTCCTTCCTCTTTCTCTATACCTCGCTGTCGTCGTGCGTTGTTGCCTACCATCGCAGTAGCTAGTCGCCGCCGTTGCTCCGGTGACCACCTCGCAGCAGCGCCGCCACTTTGAGGTCGCCCTTGACGAGGCGAGTCGAACCCGCCCCTCCGCACTATCCCGCGTGTCCCCTAGCACCGCCAACCGCCACCGGCCGACGCGTTCCCGGCGAACCCACGTGGAGCCGATGTGGCGCCCGCGTGTCGCCGAGGTGGCGCTTGCGTCAGCACTGCGCAAGATTCGCCATGGTTGCAGCTAACTAAGCCCTAGGCCCAACAGTCAGTGACTGTGGCTAGTCCAAGATGCGGTGTAAAAAGTTTTAGTGCCCTTCGCTGACGTCATAATTACGCAGTAAAGGCTTTTAATTGTTTTAAATAATTTCAGAAAAAGGATAAATATTGTAAATTCAATAAGTAATTATTTATAAGTCAGAAAAATATGTATAATATATCAAAATGTTCAGAAAAATGAGATATTTACAATAGCATCAAAATCATGCATTATTCAGCAACTTTAATTACAAGTTTAATTAGAGAACTAAATCAACCCTCATAGGTGTTCCGGGGTTTCCCCTGTTCTAGGGTTTGCGACCCTCAGACCCTGTTTAAAGTGATCAAGCATGCCCTAGGGTTTCATTTAAGATCTATTTAACTTGTCATATCATCATACTTGCTTGAGCATTGCATCGATGCCATGTGTTGATTGTTTCCCTTTCTTTACGGTGTTTGCTTCTTCTCGGTAGAATACGATATCAAT
The DNA here is from genome assembly GCA_023614405.1 of Avena insularis. Taxonomy (NCBI): domain Eukaryota; kingdom Viridiplantae; phylum Streptophyta; class Magnoliopsida; order Poales; family Poaceae; genus Avena; species Avena insularis. Next base: position 110,835,556 of record CM042684.1, read on the forward strand.
ATCGAGATTGAAGACCGAGATCAACACCATCGAAGATCAAAGAACAATACTTGACCAACTGTAACCAAGTCAAGTAGAAGACTTCTGAAGATCTATATCTAGGTATCAACAAATAAGGCAAGCAAAGCCCCACCATTATAAAATCCTATGCTTTCAAAAGTATTTCATTCTTGCCATGATGCATACGATTCTACTGTGGTATTTTATCGATATATAAAGTATACTATCTATTGCATTACTCCCTTTGAGCTTATATTACCTGATCCACTACTCCTAGCATAACTAGGTTTGGCTTGTGTGCATTGCTAGAGATTTTATCTGTGTCTTGCTTAGCCATGCTTAGCTGTTAGTGCTGGTTCATCCAGATGATGTATCAGATGTAGAGAATCTAGTAAGACAGGAGAACGAGGTATACTAATGAGGTAAGATCAGTGGTAAAGGTTAAACATGCTAAGGCTTGTATGGGATGCCACGGTGGGGTGTGGTTTTTGTAGTCCCATGCTCGCCACCACTAGGACCCAAGTTCTAGACTCTTGAACCAAGACGAGCATACAACCACACGGGGCCTGGAAAACCTCATGAGTAACTAACTTGCCTAGTAGATTCCATGAGTCACATAGTTTGGGCGTTCCATTCGACATATGCATTCTGGTTATTCTCGAAGGCAGTGAAGGAGGTGCATCCATACAGGTAGGTAAGCGTGGCCGAGGTTGATTGTGGTCGATGGAGCCCTTGGTAAACCAACCTCGCCCACATCTCTAGGGACAGACTTCGGGATTTGACGCGTTACAGCGGAACCATCCTTAGGGCATGACTCATGATCTCGGCGAAAGCAAGGTAAAGGTCGTGTCCAACCACCCTCTGCCGGCCTTCCTAGGAAGAGGGCTAATCATGTGGCATTAAGAGTCGGTTGGTACGTGTGGGTAAAGTTGTACACCCCTGCAGCGTATAAATATTTTCGAATAGCCGTGTCCACGGTTATGGATGACTTGGGAACGGACGTGAAGATCATAGAGAACATTAACCTAATCGTAAAACTTGGCAGATCAACGTGTGCTTAAGGATGCTTCCTCATGGGTAAGAGGGGGTGATCCCAGTTGTGAGATGAGGATTACTTTGTTGGATATCAAGATGATGATCAATTCTTCAGAGATGTCGCTCTCTTATCCCCTTTTAAAATACTCTGTTTAGACGAGCTTCTTCTCCCTCTTGTTTTATAAACAAAGACGGCTTTATGCAAAATAACCCCTGCAGCGATAAGTCTTGTAGAGTACACCCTGTACTCACCCTTGATTTGTTGATACTTTTGTAGTAGAATAAGTGTTCCCCTGAAGATAAGTTTGGTACTACATCGACACCGACGAGTAGCTTGGGGTTCCTGGCCGGCAGCCTGGAATCTATGGGCTGGGACGTCATCATTATGCTTCAGGACTCTTAGGCCATTTGTTAAGTTTGCTATACTTAATAGCATAATTTTCCTTCCATTGTTTGATGTTTGTGGTCAGTGACCTCTGCTTGTAATATTTTGGTTCTTCACTCAGTTATGAGCTTGCTGTAATAATTTTTGTGTCGCAGGGTTACTGTTGTGTTATCGATTTCTCACTGAATATCCTCGAGCTCTAGGTTAAGCTTCTGTTAGGCTAAGGTCTGGGATTTGTTTAACCTGATCCCGGGGGTGTCACAGGTCTTGGTATCAGAGCAGTACCGACCATAGGAAAACCTTGCTATTGGTCGATGTTGAGTCTAGTGCTTGTGAAAACTATTTTAAAGATGAAAAGTATTTGCGAAAACTCTAGTATGCTTCTTTTTCTCCTTATCTAGTTTCGCTCTAACTCTGGGTCATCTTATCTTGTGTTGACTTTGAAAAGTTTTGATATCTCTTCTAGTCTTTCAAAACTTAGGAGCCTTTTTGGCAAGCATTTCTCAGCCAGTTGACCTAGTGTAGAGTTCTGTAGAGTTGTGTGTGTTGTGAACTCCTTGTTTCCTCTTTCTCTGCTTCAATCAAGAGATTCCTTTCTATCGTGATCTCTCTATCTTATGGGTCCACAACATCATGTTGATGGTTCCACAGTATTCTGTTCTAGGTCTCGAGGTTCCCTTTCGCCTCGTGTGCCTCCCATTTTGTTTGTTTGGGTACTTCACAAGCTCTTTCTTCTCTTGGAAGCTACCTCGTGATTACTATCTTGTAGTGTACTTTATGTCACTAATGAAGGGTTCCGTAGCAGAAAACAAAATTTTTCTATCTACTCGAACTCTAATACCAGGATCTATACTATGTAGACATAAGTAATAGAGAAAGAATACAATATTCATACCTTTGCAAACAGAGGCACGCCTTACGCAGGAAGGCGTATATTGATGAAGACGAGCAGCACCCCAAGTGTGGTGCCTCCGAAGTTCGTCACACGTCCGGTGTAGGAGACGTCAACTAGACTCCGATCCAGCCGAGCAGCAAAAGAAGTAGATGCCTGATCGCCGATCACACGATGGTAGTGTGAAGGTAGAGAACTCAACTACGAGGTCCTCCCCAATATCGCGGGGAAGTCCTCAGCAGATGAGAGAGAGAGAATGAGAGGAAATGGGTGGTTTACAAGGGGAAGGGGGGACCCCTTTATATAGTGGGAGGGGGGGCTCACCACCCAAGGGCCAGGCGGTGTGGGACTAATCCCCACACCCACCGGCCACCTTGTGGAAGCCGCCAGCCCTAGGTGGGCCCCACTAGGGTGGCCCAGCAGCCCTAGGTCGGCCGTTCCCCACTCCCTAGGCGCCTTGCCCTCTTGGGCCTCCCTTCGGGTGAGGCCCATTACCAATATAGTGCCTTCAAAAATAAAACAAAATACATATTTAATATTAATTATCCAATTAACATTTAAATACACATATTATATTATTCCTTTACTCCGAAACAACTTCCGTACCCCTTTCGATCTCCATCGGATGTTATCAAAACTATTCCGGTTTCTCTCTCTCTTTATTTCTCATACGATACCTCATCTACCCTAAGCGTCTCTACCCTTAAGCATGACATCCTTCGGTCCGGAAACACTCCGGACATGATAGAGACCACTCTCATATCAATGATCAACAAAGGGACCTGGATGGCCATGTGACCCCCGTGCGTTTCACGAATACAATTGCTCGAACCGTGAGATAGTCGTTCCCCATTCCCTTTGTCATTCGATACCTAATTCATCCGAGACATGATCTTTGGTATCTCCATACCTTGGTTCGATCTTGTTACTGATGAACTTGTTTTATCGTTCTCATGTCGTTGCATTCCGTGACCTAGTCACATGCTTTCAAGCTTCATTAATGTGACGTCACCGAGATGGCCACATGTATCTGTCCGTTACATGGACTAGACAAATCTTGGTCTTGATATGTACTCCTCTACGCATCCCTTCGGAAAACCTGAGTGGCATCATTTTGATCACCCTGTTATGAGATGATTCTTGATAACCATCTAAGCTTCTTCCAAAATGGTGATTTGCATTACCTCACAGTCAAAGGATCAGGTTGCGAGGTTCTCTGTGTTTGATCATCAATGGTGAAGTTTGTAACTAGATCTCATTAAGATATAACATTCGGATGTTTGTCTATCATGTTATTCAACTAATAACATGACCTCATTGTCAGTTGGCATAAATGACCATGACCTTGAAACACAGACCATCCTCATGACCAATGAACTAGTCACTAGAGGCAACTAGAGACACGGTTTGTTTACATACCACACGTGTATTAACATTTCGTATTAACACATTTATAGCACAGTATGAAATGTATTATGAACAGATAGGAGATATATCAAATAATACACTTTATTATTTGCCTCTAGGGCATAACTCCTTCAGTTTCCCACTTACACTAGAGTATAAACAAAACTAGTTTACAATAGGCAGGAATCTAATACCAATGGAATCTCGGTGTTGTTCGTGCTTATCCAGTTGGAGCGCTTTAGTCATAGGATCTACCACATTCAGTTCCGTATCTACTTTGCAAATCCTGACTTCACCTTCGTCAACAATCTACCGGATGATGTGAAATCTAAGCTTGATGTGTTTGGCTGTGGAATGAGTTCTTAGTTCCCTTGCATTTGCAATAGCTCCCGTGTTATCACAATAGATCGTCACGGGGTCTTGCGCATTGGGAAAAACTCCTAGTTCGATGAAGAAATTCCTTAGCCAAACAGCTTCATTTGCTGCATTAGCTGCAACAATGTATTCAGACTCCATTGAAGATTGTGCCACCACCGACTGCTTCTTGCTCTTCCAGCTTACCGCCCCACCATTCACCAAGAAAACAAATCCTGTTTGAGACTTCGAGTCACCATGATCTGAATTCCAGCTCGCATCTACGTAACCTGTTACGTTTAGAGCTTCATCATTTCCTCCATAGATTAGGAACATATCCTTTGTTCTTCTCAGATACTTTAGGATATTTTTCATAGCTATCCAGTGATCCGGTCCTGGATTACTCTGATATCGGCTCGTCAAGCTAAGAGCCAATGCCACATCAGGTCGTGTACTAACCATTGCATACATGATAGATCCTATGGCTGAAGCATAGGGGATGTAAGACATCTTATCTCTATCATCATCCGTTACAGAACATTGAGTCATACTCATTTTGCAATTCTTCATCATAGGTGTAAAACCCCTCTTGGTGTTTTCCATTTTGAACCTCTTCAAAATCTTATCTATGTAAGTACTCTGACTCAATGCTATTAGGTGCCTTGATCTATCTCTATAGATCTTGATTCCTAATATGTATGCAGCTTCACCTAGATCCTTCATGGAAAATTGGCTGCTCAAATATGCTTTCACACTTTTCATAAGATCCACATCGTTTCCCATGAGTAATATGTCATCCACATATACTACTAGGAAAACAACTGAGCTCCCACTCACTTTCTTGTAAACACAGAACTCTTGTTGGTTTTGGACAAATCCAAAACTTTTGATCACTTGATCAAAACGTTGGTTCCAGCTCCGAGATGCCTGCTTCAACCCATAAATGAACTGTTGGAGCTTGCATACCTTTCCAGCATCCTTAGGATCAACAAAATCTTCTGGTTGCATCATATACAATTCTTCATCAATGTGACCATTAAGGAATGCGGTCTTGACATCCATCTGCCAAATTGCTATTAAAATCCTGACAGCCTTAAGCATCACTATGGGAGAGTAAGTCTCATCGTAGTCAACTCCTTGAATTTGTCGAAAACCTTTTGCGACAAGTCGAGCTTTGTGAATGGTCACATTACCATTCGCATTTGTCTTTTTCTTAAATATCCATTTATTTTCCACGGTCTTGCGGCCTTCTGGAAGATCCACCAAGGTCCAAACTTGGTTTTCATGCATGGATCCTATTTCGGATTTCATGGCTTCTAGCCATTTCTCGGAGTCAGCACTATCCATAGCTTCTTTCTAGTTTGTAGGTTCTTCCTGTTCATCTAGGATGACAGACATTACAAGGCTACTGTACCACTCAGGAGTGGCACGAACCCTTGTAGACCTGCGAACCTCAGGAGTCTCGATGTCATTGTTTTGATCATCATCAATGGGCTCTTCCTCCATGTTGGAGACCGGTTTCAGAACAGCTTCCGTTGCGCTTCTCGGAATACGGAGAGAAGGGTCAACAATTTCATCTAACTTAATTTTCCTTCTACTCACTCCTTTTGCAAGAAACTCTTTCTCGAGAAAGGTGTCTGTTTTTGCGACAAGCATTTTGCCTTCGGCTTGATTGTAGAAGGTATATCCAATGGTTTCCCTTGGATATCCTACAAAGATGCATTTTTCCGATTTGGGTTCGAGTTTGCCAGGATGCAGTTTCTTAACGTACGCCTCACATCCCCAAAATTTCAGAAAAGACTACTTCTGCTTCTGCCCATACCATATCTCATATGGGGTTGTCTCCACGGATTTGAATGGTGCTCGGTTTAAAATAAAAGCGGTGGTTTCTAACGCGTATGCCCAAAAAGACATAGACAAATCAGTTAAAGACATCATGGACCGTACACTATCCAATAGGGTTCGGTTACGACGTTCCGATACACCATTACGCTGTGGTGTTCCGGCTGGCGTAAGCTGTGGGATAATCCCACAGTCCTTCAAGTGCATGTTAAACTCATAACAAAAATACTCGCCTCCTCGATCCGATCGAAGGTGCTTGATTTTCTTGTTAAGTTGATTCTCTACCTCTTTCTGAAATTCCTTGAACTTTTCAAAGGTTTCAGACTTGTGCTTCATTAAGTAGATATATCCATATCTGCTCAAGTCGTTAGTAAAGGTAACAAAGTAACGATAACCATTGCGTGTTGAGACACTCATTGGTCCACATACATCCGTATGTATGATCCCAAGTAGGGCTATAGCTCTCTCCACTATTCCGGAGAATGGTGTCCTGGTCATCTTGCCCTTGAGGCATGGCTCACATGTATCAACGGATTCAAAATCCAATGATCCAAGAAGCCCTTCTGAATGAAGCTTCTTCATGCGCTTTATGCCAATATGACCAAGACGGCAATGCCATATGTACATGGAATTATTGTCACTTTGCTTACAACATTTAGCATCAACACTATGGATGTGTGTATCACAATCAAGATCAAGTAAGAATAAACCATCACATACAGGAGCATGAACATAGAAAACATCATTCATATAAATTGAACAACCATTTGTTCCTGATTTAAATGAATAACGGTGTTGCAACAAGCAAGACCCATTCACAATATTCATACTCAATGCGGGTACATAATAGCATTTATTCAAAACCAACAATAATCCTGATGGTAGACGGAGATGCAGGGTGCCGACGGCCATCACTTCGACTCTCGAACCATTGCCAACGCGCATCGTCACCTCATCCTTCCTCAGGCGCCTCCTACGCTGCAGATCCTGCTAAGAGTTACAAATGTGAGCAACAGATCCGGTATCAAATACCCAGGTGTTACTCCTAGCGCTCGTAAGGAATACATCAATAACATGTATATCATTTATAACTTTGTCCGGGATGGCTATCTTGCCAGCTCGCTTGTCTTCAAGGTACTTGGGGCAGTTGCGTTTCTAGTGCCCATCCCCTTTGCAGTAGAAGCATGAAGTGCCGGGCTTAGGGCCAGGCTTGGCAGTCTTTGAGGTGCTGGAGGCGAACCTGCCATCCTTCTTAGACTTCTTACCCTTGCCTTTTCCCTTTTGCCCCGGTTTCTTAAAGTTGGTGGTCTTGTTGACCATCATCACTATGTGCTCCTTCTTGATTTCAACCTCAGCAGTTTTGAGCATGGCAAACACCTCAGCAAGGGTCTTAGTCATCCCTTGCATGTTGTAGTTCATCACAAAACTCTTATAGCTAGGGGGCAGCGAGTGTAGCTCCCTATCTATAGCGAGCTCCGCCGGGATTTTGCAATCCAGGGCGTTTAAGCGCTTAACGTAGCCAGACATTTTGACCACGTGCTCAATAATACTGCTGTGCTCTTCCATTTTAGAAAAGAAGAAGAGCTCGGAAGCATCATACCTCTCTGCACGAGCCTGTGGAGCAAAGACAGCCTTGAGATCCTCAATGATCTCAATAGCATTCATCTTCTCAAAACGCTTTTGAAGCTCCGGCTCCATGGCATAGAGCATTCCACTCTAGATGAGGGAGAAATCGTCCGCCTTGGACTGCTAGACATTCTTTTCGTCCTAGGAGGCGGAATCTGCAGGCTTAGCCGGAAGCTCAGCCTCGATGACATAAGTCAACTTGTAGGGGACTAGGAGGATCCTAAGATTGCGGAACCATGCGATGAAGTTGGTTCCATAATTTTTCAGCTTGTCTTTCTCGAGCAAAGTGCTAAGGTTGAAGGTGGGTGGGTGAGACATCTACAAAGGATTTGCAAAGTATTTAGACTATGTTCATAATAATGAGTTCAAATTTTAATAAAGGAACTCCCACTTAAACGAACATCCCTCTACTCGTTTAGTGATCACATGATCCCTATCCCCTGCACCGCCCCCGATCATCACGGCCATCAGAGCAGTATCAAAGGTGGACATTCCCTAATGTCGATCACATCAACTATTTGATTCATGCTCGACCTTTCAGTCTCTTGTATTCCGAGGCCATGTCTGTACATGCTAGGCTCGCCAGTTCTAACTTATGTGTATTCACAGTGCAACATGGCTTGCACCCACTATATGCGAACGTAGATATGTCTGACCCCCGATCATCACGGCCGGCCTCATACCGAAGAACTTTCTTGGTGGTGCACACACAAGGGGAATACGATAACTGGAATATTACGAGGGATTATCTTATTATGCTACCGTTTAGTAAGTATACTAGCACAATAAGTAATACTTCAAAATTAAGTGTTATGACACGGCTATAGCTTTATGATCATCATCAATAGCTTCAAAGTTTCGCAAACTTGTCATTGCCATGTTATAATACTTGCCCCTATGCAATAATGAAGATAGACGCTTCTATATTAACTATTGCATGTTTTACGCGGCTTTAGGGCTTTCGCAGTAGAACCCCTTCCTACCTACGAACATCGAGCCACAACATCGATTCAATGATTGCCGTTCTTCTTCCCTTTTCAGGGCCCTCTAGTATCAATGCCATATCAACTACTATAGAGAGACAGACACCCCCCTAAGGCACTTTGATATGTGGACTAGTCTCGTGAATCACCACGTGAGGTTGGTTGGGGGCCCCTTCATCAAACAGTGCCGCGATATGAACAACAATACTAAAGAGGGTAGCAACTAGAGAATCAATGCCCACATATAACCATGTGTTCTATCCGTACGACATGTCTACCCATAGACCCGCTCTGATACCACTGAAGGGTTCCGTAGGAGAAAACAAAATTTTTCTATCTACTCGAACTCTAATACCAGGATCTATACTATGTAGACATAAGTAGCGGAGAAAGAATACAGTATTCATACATTTGCAAATAGAGGCACGCCTTACGCAGGAAGGCATATATTGATGAAGACGAGCAACACCCCAAGTGTGGTGCCTCCGAAGTTCGTCACACGTCCGGTGTAGGAGACGTCAACCAGACTCCGATCCAGCCGAGCAGCGGAAGAAGTAGATGCCTGATCACCGATCACACGATGGTAGTGTGAAGGTGGAGAACTCAACTACGAGGTCCTCCCCAATATCGCGGGGAAGTCCTTAGCAGATGAGAGAGAGAGAATGAGAGGAAATGGGTGGTTTACAAGGGGAAGGGGGGACCCCTTTATATAGTGGGAGGGGGGCTCACCACCCAAGGGCCAGGCGGTGTGGGACTAATCCCCACACCCACCGGCCACCTTGGGGAAGCCGCCGGCCCTAGGTGGGCTCCACTGGGGTGGCCCACCAGCCCCAGGCCGGCCGTCCCCCACTCCCTAGGCGCCTTGCCCTCTTGGGCCTCCCTTCGGGTGAGGCCCATTAGCAACATAGTGCCTTCAAAAATATAACAAAATACATATTTAATATTAATTCTCCAATTAACATTTAAATACACATATTATATTATTCCTTTACTCCGGAACAACTTCCGTACCCCTTTCGATCTCCATCGGATGTTATCAAAACTATTCTGGTTTCTCTCTCTCTTTATTTCTCATACGACACCTCATCTACCCTAAGCGTCTCTACCCTTAAGCATGACATCCTTCGGTTAGGAAACACTCCGGACATGATAGAGACCACTCTCATATCAATGATCAACAGAGGGACCTGGATGGCCATGTGACCCCCGTGCGTTTCACGAATACAATCGCTCGAACCGTGAGATAGTCATTCCCCATTCCCTTTGTCATTCGATACCTAATTCATCCGAGACGTGATCTTTGGTATCTCCATACCTTGGTTCGATCTTGTTACTGATGAACTTGTTTTCTCGTTCTCATGTCGTTGCATTCCGTGACCTAGTCACATGCTTTCAAGCTTCATTAATGTGACGTCATCGAGATGGCCACATGTATCTGTCCGTTACATGGACTAGACAAATCTTGGTCTTGATATGTACTCCTCTACGCATCCCTTCGGAAAACCTGAGTGGCATCTTTTTGATCACCCTGTTATGAGATGATTCTTGATAACCATCTAAGCTTCTTCCAAAATGGTGATTTGCATTACCTCACAGTCAAAGGATCAGGTTGCGAGGTTCTCTGTGTTTTATCATCAATGGTGAAGTTTGTAACTAGATCTCATTAAGATATAACAGTCAGATGTTTGTCTATCATGTTATTCAACTAATAACATGACCTCATTGTTAGTTGGCATAAATTACCATGATCTTGAAACACAGACCATCCTCATGACCAATGAACTAGTCACTAGAGGTAACTAGAGACACAATTTGTTTAGATACCACACGTGTATTAACATTTCGTATTAACACATTTATAGCATAGTATGAAACGTATTATGAACAGATAGGAGATATATCAAATAATACACTTTATTATTTTCCTCTAGGGCATAACTCCTTCAACTAAAGTAGTAGTTACTTATTTCTCGGGTTTTAACCCTTGGACTTGAACCGAAGATCCCGGATTGTGCTGGATTCTGGTGTCGTGAATCTTGTACATGAAGCTGATCTTTAACATATGGTCCATTCCATTGACCCATGTTGTTAATGTTTATACATTACCTTAGGATGGCTGGTACTACAATTCTAGCCTTCAAGCTTGTGGTTATTGCCGCAATTGAATTGAGACAATTAAGGATTTCCCCTACCACTAGCCATGTCAGATGTTCTTTAATGGAACCAAATAGATCACGACAAGAGTACTCCTCGTGAGTCTCGCATCTACACTCGTGACTCTGCCACACCTTACCTCTTCTGTGCATTGGTTTTCGGAAAATTGATAATCTATGCATCCACATCTCGGGATTCTATCCTGAGCATGTTCTTTCCTCTCGTTGTTTCCAACCTTTGTCTATCAGTTGGTAGCCAAGTGGTGTTGTGCATTGGTCTCCCGATGCAAGATACTCTTGTGGTCCGTCATGACAAACCATTTCGGGATGTCAAGAGAAACAAACTCCAGTACCTTGTCATATCTAGGACCAGGTCAAAGTGTTATACTCCGGAGATTAAGAGGCATTGATTAGCTTCTATCTGTTCTACCTTAGAGTATCACACTCCTTTATACTAAGAGGTCGTATTGAGTTTCATGACCCCTTAGTGAAGTGATGCTCTTACATATTTTTACCACCCTTCCTCCAATCCCTTGTGCTCGTGAATGATGTGTGTGTAACAATGTGGCCATCTGAGATTCTTAGAAATTATTATTGCTTTGAACTCCAAGGACATTTATGTCATTCTTAGCGTGATGGTTAACCTATGACTAAGAGAAGATTGACTGTGCTACCACGTCCGTTATCCTGGTACACTCTCTTTGGTCAAAGAGTTAGGCTTGTGCCAAAGCTCTGAGACTATGTCTTCTTGCCTCACCAAGCAAGTTTCCTCTCGAGCTAAGTGACATATCGGTGGATCGTGATATTCTAGATGTCTCTCTAGAAGTATCGCCATGTTGCCACATGACTGTGATTGTCAAGTTCTTGAGAAAGCTAGTTCGCTAAACTACTCCTTCCTCCAAGGATCCATGCTGGATACCCTGAACTAGTTGGTTGAGCTTAAACAACAACTTTGAGAGTTGTAAGACAAAAGTTCTACCCGACTTAGTTCCTTCTTAAAGGGAGGTTTAGTTTTCTTCGTGTTGAAGAAAGATAGTGTTTCCTTTGTCAAAATATTATCGTCCCCACCTTTGATTTGATTTGGGTTATCGTCAAATCAAACTCAGTTCCAAGGACTATCTTGATGATGCTGCTCCTTGTAATGTTTCACTTGAGTACATCTTCATGTCCTTTGGTCTAACCAATATCGTTGTCTTGTTCATACAATAGATGAGTCCATCTTCTTGGAGTATCTCGATAAGTTTGTTGTTGAGCCCATCGATAACATCCTTATCTTCTCCATGCTAGAATAGATTCATATGGAACATTTGGTATTAATGTTGGAAAAAATTTGAGAACCTTCTTCGTGTTATCTCGAAGTATGTGTTCTAGATGTTAGAAGTAACCTTCTTCGATTCACGGGCAAATGGTGAAAGATATCACAGTGGATTCAAGTAGAGTGAACTCTGTATCTTAAGGGCACATGTGTACTTCGTTGCAAGTACTTCATGTAGGTGCAGTTATCTTTCAACAAGTTGTTAATACATGGGTCTAGCAACCTAGATAAGTCTATTGGAGCTTAACACTGTAGTCCATGTCTTGAGAATCTAGTGACTTTATCCTTGTGGTAAATGTTGCAAACTATCTATTTGAACATGCTGAGTCTGAAGTATCATTCCACATAACCAGAGCTGAATATCAAGCAGTAATAATGGTTGGTGTTCGTCAAGGAATTAACATAGGTCTTTCTGAAAATCCGGCAAGATTGATGTAATGGTTGACACGACTAGTCGGAAGGTCTATCGTCAAATTCTCTTGAATCAGCAATAACATCCACTCTTCATGAGGCTCCTTCTATGAATTATTATAGGAGTTGTGCTTATGTTTTCCTTTGTATCCAGAGTCTGACCTTTACTTGATGTCTGGTATTCCGAACATCAAGGAGAACATTCAAAATAGTGTTGCTAAATGTCTCTCGGTCGATCTTCCAGACCCTTTTATGTTGGCAAGCTTCTTGTTGTGACAAGTAATTAATGTCTGAGAATGAATTTTCTTTTTCCACGTGTCATCAGGAATCTTCTTACCTATTCATCTAGTGGTGTAAAGTGGTATCACGATCTTTAGCAAAGATTTTGATAACACTGGATGAATAAAGAGTTTCCTTCGTTCTCGATCATGTTCGAAGAATGACTACAATTTTGGTAATCAGAAGTTTCTTTTGTTACATATTCCTTGTGACTCTCATGAGTCCTCGCCACAAAAACACCTTTCTGTCTTGACCTTCTGTTGAACGAAGAGTGATCCTTCTGTATCAAAAGTAGATCAATAGCTTGGCTCTCTGTATCTCTGTATCCCTGAACGCTCTACTTAAGTCGTCTAGTAGAGTTTCGATTCTCGAAGTCTGTGGTCATGTTCTTTCCATTGTAAGCTTTCCTTTATAGAAGCTAAAACCCTTCTGAAGCTCCATGGTCTCAATCCTTATGAAGACCAGTTATTTGTCACCTTGAAAACCTATCTCCTCTTGTTTCCTCTGTTACCTTGATGTGTTTCATGTTCGTCACCTCAGAGTTGTTCTGAACACTCCTTCATGAGTTGACCATGAGATACTTGTGTGTTGTTAGTGTGTTTCCCTCTTATCCTCAGAAGTGACCCTGTTTCTTTCTCCCTCTATCTCTCTTCCTACCTTTGGAATCTCGGGTCGAGATTCTCGTAAGGGGGATAGAGCTGTAACGCCCCACTTTTAGTTAATCCTTAATTAGGATTTGCTTGTGCATCATGAGCATCATCTTTTAAAAAAATGCATGCAAAAGAAAGAATGCAAAATCCTAAACCCTAGTTTCTTTCTCTCTCTAAAAAGCAATTCAAAAGGGGTTTTGAAAATATTTCGAAAACTACCAAAATTATTGGAGCCCAAACGGATTAAAAGGGTCCCTACAATATTTTCGATAAATTTACAAAGCCTCTGGTATTATGGAAATATCCAAAACAGTTTTGAAATTCAAAATACAAATAGAAAGTAGAAGAACATAAATAGAAAGGGTTTTTAGAAAGAAATAGAGGCAAATATCAACCAGGCCAAGCCCAGCTCCATCTCCCTGCTTTCCTTCCTCGCACGCGCAGCAGTTAGTAGTAGCCTGCCGCCCAGCCGAATCCCAGCAGAGGCCCAGCCCAACTTACCTGTTCGCTGTCGTCTTCCTCGTCCACCGAGCTCCGGGGATGGATAAGGCCACCACAAAGACGTCTCCTTTGCCCTCATCCACTTATCCTCTCCCTAGAGACGTCCCTCTCTCTTTCCCTTTTGAGGCCGAAACCCTAGTCTCGGACCTCGTCGTCGTGCCGCCGCTAGAGTCCGCCTCGAATCTCTCCCTTGCCCCTGGGAGCTGCGCCTCATCGAGATGAGCTTCCTCGCCAAAGGAATCGGTGCCTCGCGCCTCCAATTGTCGCCAAGATCACCGTCTTCCCCGACTTCGGCCGTCGCGTTCTACACTGATTCTGACAGCACCCGGCCTCCTTCGGCCTTCCCATACCCACCATCCGCTCCAGGGTGAGCACACGGTCCTCCTAGACTCTTCCCCGTCCTTCCTCTCGCTCTGTACCTCGTTATCGCCGTGCGCTGCCGCCTGCCGTCGCAGTAGCTAGTCGCTGCCGTCGCTCTAGTGACCACCTCGCAGCGGCGCCGCCACTTTGAGGTCGCCCACCACGAGGCGAGTCGAACCCGCCCCTCCGCACTAGCCCACGTGTCCCCTAGCACCGCCAACCACCACCGACCGACGCATTCCCCGGTGAACCCATGTGGAGCCGATGTGGCACCCTCGTGTCGCCGAGGTGGCGCTTGTGTCAGCACTGCGCAAGATTCACCATGGTGGCAGCTGACTAAGCCCTGGGCCCAATAGTCACTGACTATGGCTAGTCCAAGATGCGGTGTAAAAAGTTTTAGTGCCCTTCGCTGACGTCATAATGACGCAGTAAAGGTTTTTAATTGTTTTAAATAATTTCAGAAAAAGGATAAATATTGTAAATTCAATAAGTAATTATTTATAAGTCAGAAAATATGTATAATATATCAAAATGTTCAGAAAAATGAGATATTTACAATAGCATCAAAATCATGCATTGTTCAGCAACTTTAATTAGAGAACTAAATCAACCCTCACAGGTGTTCCGGGGTTTCCCCTATTCTAGGGTTTGCGACCCTCGGACCCTATTTAAAGTGATCAAGCATGCCCTAGGGTTTCATTTAAGATCCGTGTCTTGCTTAGCCATGCTTAGCTGTCAGTGATGGTTCATCCAGATGATGTATCAGATGTAGAGAATCTAGTATGATAGGAGAACGAGGTATACTGATGAGGTAAGATCAGTGGTAAAGGTTAAACATGCTAAGGCTTGTATGGGATGCCACTGTGGGGTGTGGTTTTTGTAGTCCCATGCTCACCACCACTAGGACCGGAGTTCTAGCCTCTTGAACCAAGACGAGCGTACAACCACACGGGGCCTGGAAAACCTCACGAGTAACTAACTTGCCTAGTAGATTCCATGAGTCACATAGTTCGGGCTTTCCATTCGACATATGCATTCTGGTTGTTCTCGAAGGCAGTGAAGGAGGTGCATTCATACAGGTAGGTAAGCATGGCCGGGGTTGCTTGGGGTTGATGGAGCCCCTGGTAAACCAACCTCGCCCACATCTCTAGGGACCGACTTCGGGATTTGACCCGGTACGGCGGAACCATCCTTAGGGCGTGACTCATGGTCTCGGCGAAAGCAAGGTAAATGTCGTGTCCAACCACCCTCTGCCGGCCTTCCAAGGAAGAGGGCTAATCATGTGGCATTAAGAGTCAGTTGGTACGTATGGGTAAAGTTGTACACCCCTGCAGGGTATAAATCTTTTCGAAAAGCCGTGTCCACGCTTTTGGACTACTTGGGAACAGACGTGAAGATCATAGAGAACATTAACCTAATCGTAAAACTTGGCAGATCAACGCATGCTTAAGGATGCTTCCTCATGGTGTAAGAGAGGGTGATCCCAGTTGTGAGATGAGGATTACTTTTGTGGATATCAAGATGATGATCAATTCTTTGGAGATGTCGCTCTCTTATCCCCTTTTAAAATACTCTATCTAGACGAGCTTCGTCTCCCTCTTGTTTTATAAACAAAGATGGCTTTATGCAAAATAACCCCAGCAGCCATAAGTCTTGCAGAGTACACCCTGTACTCACCCTTGCTTTGTTGATCCTTCTGTAGCAGAATAAGTGTTCCCCTGAAGACAAGTTTGGTACTACATCGACACCGACGAGTAGCTTGGGGTTCCCGGCCGGCAGCCTTGAATCTATGGGCTGGGACGTCATCGTTATGCTTCAGGCCTCTTAGGCCATTTGTTAAGTTTGCTATACTTAATAGCATAATTTTCCTTCCGTTGTTTGATGTTTGTGGTCAGTGACCTCTGCTTGTAATATTTTGGTTCTTTGCTCAGTTATGAGCTTGCTATAATAATTTTTGTATCACAGGCTTACTGTTGTGTTACCGATTTCTCACTGAATATCCTCGAGCTCTAGGTTAAGCTTATGTCTGGCTAAGGTCTGGGATTTGTTTAACCCTGATCCCAGGGGTGTCACAGTCTAGGAGGTCGAAGATCGTGGAGCGAGATGAAGAACGTCTCCTCCTTCCTCTCCGGATCTCTTCTTTCTCCCTTATGGATTGGATGGCGGCTGCTGTGTTGTGTTTTCGTGCTCCATCCCTTCATGGAAGTTGGCCCTTTTGACAAGAATGAGGTGGAGGCAGCTATATGGCCGGAACTATATGGCCGAAAAATTGTTCCCGCCGTATAGTTGCTCGTTAAAGCCTCTGTACGCTTCCTTCAATTTCTTCCAAAGAGAGACTTGCTTGTTTTCGCTTGAATATTGTGTTTCTCTATTTAAAACCCTCTGTTGACGTTTAGAACCTGAAACACACATTAAAAACCAAGTTTTCTTTGCTACTGAAGTATTAGCATTAGGTAAAGCTAGAAAACAATCAAATCCGGGAGAAAACCATCAAAAATGTGTCGAATTAGCTATCAACTTCCACATGCAATGGAGCACTAGTTTGATAGAGGTTGCATCACCACACCCACTTGAGTGTGTGTGGCCATCTGGATCATTGTGTTTTGGCAATGAATACATGCAATGTCCAATATGTGTCAAACCATGGTAGGAAGCCTAGGAACATGTTGGAATTCAACTGCCACATGCAATGGAGCACCAGTTTGAAAGTGGTTGCATCACCACACCCACTTGAGTGTGTGTGGCCATGTGGATCATTGTGTTTTGGCAAAGAAAACATGCAATGTCACTCCAATATGGGTCTAACCATGGTCAGGAACCCCAGGAACATGTTGGAATTCAACTTCCACACGCAATGGAGCACTAGTTTGAAAGAGGTTGCACCACCACAACCACTTGAGTGTGTCTGGCCATGTGGACCATTTTGGCTTGGAAAAGAACAAATGCAATGGCAATCCAATATGTCGGGGGGATGACCTCCGAATACCCCAACCAGACAAGAACTACGGCAGTCGGTTCGTGTCCGGCTGGCTAAGCGCATCCAGACACGAGCAAGTCATACCGGCTGCTATACGGTAGCCGGAACCAGGAAGGGTGACAAGGATCATGACCGGCTACACCAGCGTAGCAGGACGCAATCAACCGTACAAGGTGACGTGCTGCATAGTGGGCAGTACTCCCTGGTACAGCGACAAGACACGCAACTACTTAGCCATACGGAAGACTTTGCTAGGTGACACGGGCATAGTGGCCGGGTGCTGACGACTGTCTCGCATGGTGTTCACTGTACCCACGACGAACCTACGGCATGTACCTCGATGGGACGCAACCGTACCGGATACTGTAGGTGACTAGCTGGCTAGGACCCGCCTGTGGGGCGCGCCAGCCGGACTGACTAGTGAGACTATTGCCCCTCTACCTATATAAGGAGGGGCAAGGCTCTCGTAGCAAGGGTTGGTCTCAGTGCATTTAAGGTGGTAGCTAGAGGATACAACTCATGGAGAGATTGTAGCTCGTATACTACTGATAGTCAGATCGACATGAGTAGGAGTTTTACCTCACCACAAGGGCTCCGAACCTGGGTACTTCTTGTGTCTCGCTACACTCGTACGTATCCAATCCCGCACGCGGACGCTGTCCAGAGCTTCCCTACTAGTCCACACACCTCTATCTAACCTATTTAGGTACCGCCGTTCCAAATACAATGACAGTTGGCGCCCACCGTGGGGCTAGATGGCTTTGATCGGAGTCACGTTCCGCACGGGACCCTGCACTTCAGCCGGTGAGCGCGTGGCCTCCGGCCTAGTGCTTACGCTTGGCAAGTTCGATTGTGTCATCAACAACGCTTCGTGTTTCGCCGGATCCACATTTCCGGCAAACAGTTCCATTCTGCTTTTTGGCGACCTCCCCGTCTACGTCGCCATCGTGCCAGAGCATTTCCTTAGGGAGATCGTCTCCATCATGGAGCCGCTGCACCCTGCCTGGGGCGTTTCCATCGCTCCTCGCGGCGTCGAGGTCATGATGGCCGGCTCCAGCTCCCAGCCCCGCCACCCTTGGGAGCAGGGCGATGGCGAGCCCGGAACTTCCACTCCACCGCGGTCGAGGAACCCGGTGGAAGAGGCCATTGGCTGTCTCCTCATGCCGGTTAACCCGGAGGAGGCGGAGCCCAACTTCGCCATGGAGTGGCAGCTTCTCCTACAATAGGCCATCGAGCTCGCTGCAACCAGGAAGCAAAGCGACATCACCCGGCACGAGTACGACCGCGCGCACGACCACTGTAACATCCCAAATTTTTAATCCAAGTGATCAAGATCAAATCTACCCAATTTGGGGTTAACAAAAACTTTTCCATTTAAAAATCTTTAAACATTCATATGTGTGTGCATGTAAAATAGGAGTTGTTTTGAATTGCCATCATTGAGTGATCTAATGGTTGTAAAATGACTCTAAGGTGAATTAAACATCATCTAGATCATCCCCAAGCAAATCCTAAAGAAAAAGAAATCAAAAAGAATTAAATAAGCAAATTGTCACTTTTGCCATTTTAATCACCTAGCCTACTTTGGGCATTCTTAGCACTCAAATCCTAACAGAGAGAATTGTGGATCTTTGAACCCCTTGCTAGTACAAGTAGTGATGTACCAAGGCCCACTTTGTTTCATCCCAAAAACTTTCAAAATCTAAATTTAAATGACATTTGAAAATTGAATCTATTTCATATGTATAGATACCACTTTTTTCAAAAACCACTCAAATGAACTCCATTTAAAAATCCCAAGCAAACCTAGACGCTTAAGCATGAGATTAATCACTCCACCAAAAATCTTTCAAAAATTCAAAAGTTTCTCTCATGCGGCCCTTTGATCGAATAGTTGGTAGGCAGACAAAAAGTGGCCGAACTAATACTGTTTAGGAGCAAATCTTGTCGATCCAATTGATGCACATTGATCACCTTAGTCTCCCCCAGGCCCAACCAAACCAAAACCACACCTATCCCTAGCCCCTGGCGCCAGTGCAACGCCGCCCCGACGCCATGATCGCCGGCCAAACATGCACAAGCCACAAGCGACCACCAGCCCCTCTCCGCTGCTCCAGGGAGTGCGGCGTGACCTCATCGCCGCCCACGGTCCACCCCATGGCCCCTACCAGCAACTGGACCACCCCAGAACCGCGCCACCCTTTCTCTTTGCGTGGAGCCAGAGCGCGCCAGAGCGCGATCACCGCCAGCACACCACAGACCACGCCCCGACATCAAATCATGCATGCCGCTCCGCCATCAACCCAGCAACCCGCTAGACACGGCCGTGCACGGCCGCGTGACCCACAGTCGCCGGGAGGCGCGTCGAGCACCGCCTCTGTTTCCCAGAGCGCGGGAAGCTCCTGACCATTAGGCACCGCCCCTAGCCGCGCCATTACACCGTAGAGGACCACCAGCAGACCGCTCACCGTCCGCCTACCTCACCCACTATGGTAGCCCTCTGTATCGTCGTCACCAACGTGCCGCGCCCATACCTCACTGCCTCACCGTCGAGCCTATATAAGGAGGCCACCCCAACACCATTTCTTCACACCATCTCACTCCCCTCTCTCCACTGACCGTTTTCCCTCTCTCACTGGAGCCGCTCGAGCCGCCGTTCGCTAGAATTCCACCGGAGGTAGCCGCTGTAGAGGAGGAGAAGTCCCCGCTGATTGCGTCCACCTCAGCCCCTGCCGCGACCTCGGCTGAGCCCGCCGTCATCCACCAGTTCATTTGCCCACATCGCCGCACTAGCTGGAGCCCTGGCACGTGCCCAGTAGACCCCCACTGACCGTTTAGGGTTCAGTCTCGCCGGCGACGAGTCCGTCGTCGACGATGACCGTGAGTCGTCGATCTGTGTTCTAATCGTGTGGCCCAGATCGCCCCGTACCGCTTCGGATTTTAAGTGCCGCTGACATGCGGGACCAGCCTGTCAGTCGCCCTCTGCACCGTGGAGCAGCACTGGGCCGGCCCATTTAGTTTCGCGCGTTGACCCAGTAATTCAAATTAGGATTTTTCTATTTTAGACTTAAATCAATTCTGTCCCATAGTTCAAAAATCAATTCAGGGAGTTCTATAAATCCAAATTGAGTGATTCCAATTTTGTTGGAAAGCCCGTTGGATTTAATTCATTTAGAGTTAGAGATCTCTCCTAGTAAAAATAACAAAACAGAAGCTTTAGCACATTCAAACATTTTAATAAAATCAACCATAATAGCTTTGGAGTTGATACCAACTCTCAAAAATCACATTTAACCTTACCTACCTGAATATGCAATAATATTGAGGTTTGCATGTAGTCACTTTAATAATATTTTGGACTAGTACCAAAATAATGCTATATAGGCATTTCTAGTCACTTTAAATCATTAATTATTAAACTTAAACTTATTAAAATGTGATCCAACCTTTAAATAACCATCCCATATGTTATAATATGTGGTGATGACATGTGTCCACATGATCCCATATTTTAATTGGAGAAGATTAAATCTTAGTTAATTTCAATGAGTAGAAATTACATTTCTCAAATAAAAAGAATGAAGCTAGTTAATTAAACCTTATGATGTTTGAGATGTTACTAGATCATCAAATGTGTGACTTAGTGTGCTAAGTAGACTAGTTAAGTATTGTCTGGTGATTGTGTATTCCGTATGTATTTATAG
Organism: Avena insularis; assembly: GCA_023614405.1. Lineage (NCBI taxonomy): Eukaryota > Viridiplantae > Streptophyta > Magnoliopsida > Poales > Poaceae > Avena > Avena insularis. The sequence continues at coordinate 110,856,430 of CM042684.1, forward strand.
ACGATAGTATCGACCAAGCTTTCAAGGAGGAGTTCAACCAAGAGGAGGAGGAAGAAAAGTTCAACCACTACACTACACAAGGCAAGCTATTATTGGCAAGCTAACACTTGCAAGTATTATAATAGCAAGCCATCATTAAGAATGCAAGCTATATCTTGCAAGCTAGATAACCTAAGTAAATGCATTAGGCATGCTTTGGTTACCTCATGTTGACTCATACCTACTCCAAGTTCTATTTACAAGCTTTACTTCCTTTACTTTACCAAAGTCCTTTACTTGTTTAAAGATAGCATAAAGAGTATAAAACTTGACCTATCTAGTTAGACTTAGATGTCATTCTATGGCATGAGATTGATATTAGCATCCCACATTAGTGAACACTCTTAACTTAGTTTGGAGCTAAACCAAAACATGATTTACTCTAGATGGGAATACTTGGTGAAAATGACTTGTGAAAACCTTGGAATGATGAGTCATTCTTTGAGATGTTTTGACATGTGTTGAGAAACACAAATGGTTTATGATGATGAAAATGTTGAGGCATGAGACTTAGCCCTTTTATAAGACTGATGGTTGGGTTCAGATGCGATACCATTCCAATTTTACCGTATAACCACAATACCTAAATTAGGTAAGGCTTAGCCGGAAGTTTATATGCATTAGTATTAGTTCCCTCGCGGGAGAGGTTTGAGCTGAGGCTACCTCTCGATGTTGTCCACCTATGTAGTGCCCAAGATGACAGATGGTCATGGTTGGGAGGCCATGCTCATAGGAGAGGTGCTTATACTAGGGTGTGTAAAGGAAAGGTTATGTTTGATTATCTGCATACTAAGTATGATGATTTAGGGTTATCCTTGACACATGTATCGAATCTTGTGGTGAAAGTGTACCACCTCTGCAGAGTGTCAAACTATTCGAATAGCCGCGTCCACGGTTATTGATAGTTGGAGTGGCCATACTGTTCCGTTGTCAGATGTTTTCAAAACAACTTATGAAATGAATTGTGACATGACTTGACCACAACAGAGTTGTGACTATGGCAATTAATTTCCCACTTAGGTGTTTTCAAACTTCTTTTATCTTTCTTTGTTTCTGAACTCAACTTAGGTTTCAAACTGAAATTTACAAATAAACTTAGAGTTAGCATTCATACTAGAACTATACTACTTGTTAGTGGTAGTTTGCGAGTACTTAAAGAGTACTCATGGCTTTTGTCCCTGGCTATTCCTATGGCCAGACTATGAAGAAGACTACCAAGATGAAGGAGAGCAGGACGACTATGATAACTAGGACTATCTCCCATCGTCAGCATTGCCTGTGACTCTGAAGATGGACCCCACCACTACGCTATTTATTCCGCCACTTGATTGTACTAAGACTGGATCATGAGATCCTTTATTTGTTGTAAGACCTTATTATGGTTTGTAATGGATGATGTACTGTGATATCCAATCTGTTATGTCTCGCAAAAATGGTAATCACAGGATTGCAAGTATGGCATATGCATCTGGGATTAAAAATCCGGGTGTTGACAAGTTGGTATCAGAGCCATCTTGACCATAGGAGACCTTAGTTAGAATGGACGTCCGAACAAAAACTTAGTTTCAAAAACCAAAGTGAGTATTTCTGAAAAACTATTTCCTCTCTTACCCTTGGGAATTCATTCTTTCAAAAAATTCACGTTCCTCCAAATTCTTACATTACTACATAAAACTTGACCCACTTGATCACCTCACTAACTCTCTCATCCTTAATTCTTATAGATGGAAACTCAGTTCAGCAAGTTCTACCAGTTGGGCAACGGAGGCCAACTGATCTTCGAGAGGGATCTGGATTCACTGTCGGAGTACTTGAGATGCCCGCATCCGGAATTCCTGGGAGCTCAACTTCCTGGACCCCCAGGAGGAGACTTACAATGGCTAGTCACCGCTGATCTTCGAGGCAAGATAGAAGCACCAACATCCGGGAGGATCCAGTTCTCCGTGAGAGAGAACAACTGGCTAGATGGATTAGCCAGGGCAATGCATGAAGCTCTTGCACATCTGTGTGCCCTGAGTGTCAACCAAATCCAAGGAACCCGCTTTGCTCACTATGCAAGGCGTGATTTTATGGGAATGCCCATGGAGATGCTAAGTCACCCAGAGTTAAAGCGTCAAGTGGAGAACCTTGACTTCCTGCTGTACGACAGACAGAAGAAATTGGACAATGCTAGAGAGTTTGCCAACCACAACCTCGCCCTTGCTGCCCAGAAGGCCCAGACTTTCTCACTTATAGTCAAGGATCATCAGTCCCTACGCCGTCAACTTGCCAAGAAGGATCGCACCATCTATCGTCTTTGCAAGAAGGTGGCCGACCTCGAGAAGACCATCAAGGAGCAAGAAGCTCAGCTCGCAGCAAAAGAAGAAGAAGAGGAAGTTGAAGACATCTAGGGAGATATGGACTCCTACCTCAGTAATGATGATGACTTTCTGGAGGAAGATGTCGTGGACTTCTACACCGATGATGATGACTCCGACTTCATCGATGATGGTAGAGGCACTAGAACACTGTCGTAGCATGAGGAGTATCAGTCCCATTGTATCGTAGCTTGTAGAATGGTTCTTAAAACCATTTGTTTTCCTTTAATGTTGTGGTGTGTGTGTGTTTGTATCGTGTGCTTTGCTTGAATGAATGAAAAGAAGTTAGTTGTAAAATCCTTAGTCAAACCCAAAGTTTTAGCTTTGAAATCAAAACCATGAACCTTAGAACTTTCCCTCTTACCCCTTTATCTACCTCAATCTTCAGATGACTCATGGAAACCAAGGAGGGAGCAGCTCATCGCAAGACCAAATGCTGCAGATTCTGCAGACTCTCATTGCAGACCGTGAAGCAAGTAGGGCAGAGCGCCAAGCTAATCTAGCAACACTGCAGCAGATCACCCAGAAGGCTCACAACAACCAAAACAATGGAAATCAGGATCATCATGGATCCAAACTCAAAAACTTCCAGAATACCAATCCCCCAATCTTTAGTCAGTATGAAAACCCACTGGATGCTGATGACTGGTTGCATACAATGGAGAACAACTTAGAAGTAGCAGGAGTGGATGCCAACGAGAAGGTTCTTTTTGCCACCCACTACTTGGAAGGAGATGCAAGAGCATGGTGGAAAAGCGTCCGCACAAGGAACCATGGTCAAGTGATGACATGGGAAGCCTTAAAAATCAAGTTCAGCCGCACCCACGTGCCGCAGCGCCTAGTCACCCGAATGAGGGATGAACTCCAAAAATTGAAGCAAGGCAGAATGATTGTAGTGGAGTACCGTGACAGATTCTTGTCCCTTGCCAGGTATGCACCTGATGAGATCAACACGGAGGCCAAGAAGAAGGAGAGATTCATGAACGGACTGCATGATGAGATGCAGACTGTCCTCGTCAACATCTGTTTCGAGGATCTTGAAGAACTATTCGACTCTGCCATTCAGATGGAAGGGAAGATTAATCAAGCAAACGACAACCACAAACGTTGTATGATGCACCAAGATGGATCCACCAGTCACCAGAAGTACCGTCCCAACCCTTCTGCGGGATATGCACCGAGGAACAATCGACCCCCAATGTCTAGCCAAGCTACCCCAACCGTAGCGGAGGAAATGTGAAGTCCGGAGGAAACAACAATCACCCCGGCAACCCTAGAAATTTCAACCGTGCACCTCCCAAGAGAAACAACAACAACAACAATAACACTACACCTAGAATTGGAAGCAATGCTATGCCTGTGGCAGCGAAAGACAAGTCTCAAATTACTTGTTTCGAGTGTGGAGTGAAGGGTCACTATTCCAATGAGTGCCCGAAGAAGATTGCCGCCACTGCCAATGTGAATGCCCCAGCTCAACAGCAGTGTCGTGTTCAACCAGGAAGAAGATTTGCCCCAGGGAACCCTCACAACCGCAATGGCCGTCTCTTCCACATGAACGCCGAAGAAGCCCGAGAAGCGCCAGATGTAGTGTTGGGTATGTTTTCTGTCAAATCAATTTTAGCAAGAGTGTTGTTTGATTCTAGAGAATCACACTCATTTGTCACCTAAGAATTTGCATGCACTAGTAAGATTCACCCAACCAACTTGAAGCATGTCATGATAGTTCACATCCCCGGTTCAACTACAAAAGCTAGAAAAATTTGCAAAGTTGTGCCTATCAGAATACATGGGATAGATTTTTATGCCAATCTAATAGTACTTGGAACCAAAGGTTTGGAAGTACTACTAGGGATGGATTGGATGTCAAAGCATAAAGGATTGATATACTATGCCAAGAAAGCCATCACCATGACCAGTAGCTCTGGAGTAACAGTAGAGCATGTATCTGAAACCTTACCCCGTCAATTCAAGTGCAACAAGAGTCTATCCCTACCCACCATAGACCAAGTCAGAGTAGTCAGTGAATACCCCGACGTATTCCCAGATGAATTGCCCGGTATGCCCCTGGATAGGGATATTGAGTTCATTATCGAACTAATCCCCGGAACCAGACCCATAGCCTAGAGACCCTATAGCATGAACCCCTCAGAGTTAGTGGAATTGAGGAAGCAGTTGGATGCTATGTTGACAACATGCTTGATTCAACCAAGAACATCGCCATGGAGATCACCAGTGTTATTCATCGACAAGAAGGATGGAGACAACCGTTTGTGCATAGATTACAGGAAGCTAAATGACGTAACTATCAAGAAGAAGTACCCTTTGCCAAAGATAGAACATCTATTTGATCAGTTGACTGGAGCAACTGTGTTCTCTAAGATTGATCTTAGGACTGGTTATCACCAACTTAAGATTCGTGCAACGGATATTCCGAAGACCGCCTTCACTACTCGCTATGGCTTATATGAGTATACGGTCATGTCTTTTGGATTAACCAACTCCCCCTCTTATTTCATGAATCTCATGAATAAGATCTTTATAAATTTTCTGGATAAGTTTGTCGTTGTGTTTATCGACGATATCCTTATCAACTCCAAGTCAGAAGAAGAGCATGAGCAACATCTGAGAATCATCCTTGAAACCCTTAGAGAGCATTGGCTGTATGCCAAGTTCAGCAAATGTGAGTTTTGGATGAAAGAAGTAGGATTCCTAGGACATATTGTGTCTACCGGAGGAGTTGCTGTTGATCCCGCCAAGTTCAAATATGTTGAAGAATGGAAAGCCCTAACCACTCAAACCCAAGTCCGTGCATTTCTCGGATTAGCGGGATATTACCGCAAGTTTGTCGAAGGATTTTCGAGCATAGCCAGACCAATGACCCAATTGTTGAAGAAGGACAAGAAGTTTGAATGGACCGACAAATGTGAAGCAAGTTTCCAAGAGCTGAAGAAGAGATTGATTTCAGCCCCAATATTGATCATGCCAGATATCAAGAAGCCATTGATGTGTATTGTGATGCATCCAAGATTGGTCTTGGATGTGCATTGATGCAAGAAGGCAAAGTCATCGCGTATCTGTCTCGACAACTGAAGCAGCATGAGCAGAACTATCCGACCCATGATCTTGAGTTAGCAGCCGTAGTTTTGGCATTGAAGACATGGCGTCATTATCTTATGGGTAATCGTTGTGAGATTTACTCAGATCACAAAAGCTTGAAGTATATTTTCACTCAGAAGGAGCTGAATATGAGGCAAAGGAGATGTATAGAGTTAATCAAGGATTATGACCTTGACATTCACTATCACCCCGGCAAAGCCAATGTGGCAGCGGATGCTCTTAGCAGATTGCCGTGTAGGCTAAACACCATGATCAAGGAGAAGCAACCAAGTTTGCATGAGGAGTTGGAGCAGTTTAGAACGGAGTTAGTTAGCAAAGGATTTTTAGCTAGCATTGAACTTAAAGCCACTTTGATTATCCAAATCAAGGAAGCCCAGAAGGGAAATGAAAGTATCGATGGAATCAAGCGTCGTATTGGTACATGAAAGGTACCTGGATTCACCGAAGACGAAGAAGGAGTTCTGTGGTACAAAGGCTATATCTGTGTGCTAGTAGATTCAGAACTAAAGCAAGTTATCATGCAAGAAGCTCATGATACTCTTTATTCTATCCACCCCGGAGGAACAAAGATGTATCGGGATCTAAAAGAGCAATTTTGGTGGCACAAGATGAAGAGAGAAATTGGAAGCTACATCGCCAAGTATGATATCTGTCAAAGAGTCAAAGTGGAACATAAGAGACCCGCAGGACTGTTGCAACCACTGCAGATTCCGGAATGGAAATGGGATTCCATCGGAATGGACTTTATCACCGGTTTGCCTACTTCTAGTAGGGGAAATGACATATCTGGGTCATCGTTGATAGACTTCCAAGGTAGCTCATTTTATACCTGTCAAGACAACCTAACAGAGTTCGAAGCTAGCAGAACTGTACATTGCCGGAATTGTTAGTTTGCATGGAACCCCCAAGACCATAGTATCGGATCGAGGAACCCAATTTACCTCGAGATTTTGGCAGAAAGTCTAGGAAGGATTAGGAACCAAGTTGAATTTCAGCACTGCTTATCACCCACAAACCGATGGACAGACTGAAAGAGTCAATCAAATCCTAGAGGATATGTTGAGAGCTTGTGTACTAGAGTATGGATCAAAATGGGAAGATTGTCTTCCTTTCGCAGAATTCTCATACAACAACAGTTATCAAGCCAGTTTACAAATGGCCCCATTTGAGTTCCTATATGGAAGAAAGTGTCGTACCCCTTTGAATTGGTCGCAAGTAGGAGAGAGTCAGATTTTTGGACCCGACATTCTCCGAGAAGCCGAAGAGAAGGTTCACAAAGTCCATGAGCACCTCAAGACCGCCCAATCTAGATAGAAGAGTTACGCTAACAAGAGAAGGAGAGACCTGACTTACAATGTCGGAGATTTTGTATATCTCAAGGTTTCGCCATTGAAGGGAACCCAATGTTTTAGTCTGAAAGGAAAGTTAGCCCCCAGATATATCGGACCCTTCAAGATTCTGAATCGCCGAGGAGAAGTATCTTATCAACTGGAACTGCCTAAAGAGATGTCTGCCATCCATAATGTGTTCCACATCTCGTTACTTCGCAAGTGCTTGGAAGTGCCGGAGATCAAGATCAAATCCAAGTGATTTTGTTTAAGGGGGGAGAGGTTTGTAACATCCCAAAACTTTAATCCAAGTGATCAAGATCAAATCTACCCAATTTGGGGTTAACAAAGACTTTTCCATTTAAAAATCTTTAAACATTCATATGTGTGTGCATGTAAAATAGGAGTTGTTTTGAATTGCCATCATTGAGTGGTCTAATGGTTGTAAAATGACTCTAAGGTGAATTACACATCATCTAGATCATCCCCAAGCAAATCCCAAAGAAAAAGAAATCAAAAAGAATTAAATAAGCAAATGGTCACTTTTGCCATTTTAATCACCTATCCTAGTTTGGGCATTCCTAGCACTCAAATCCTAATAGAGAAAATTGTGGATCTTTGCACCCCTTGCTAGAACAAGTAGTGATGTACCAAGGCCCACTTTGTTTCATCCCAAAAACTTTCAAACTCTAAATTTAAATGACATTTGAAAATTGAATCTATTTCATATGGATGGATACCACTTTTTCAAAAACCACTCAAATGAACTCCATTTCAAAATCCCAAGCAAACCTAGATGCTTAAGCATGAGATGAATCACTCCACCAAAAATCTTTCAAAAATTCAAAAGTTTCTCTCATGCGGCCATTTGATCGAACAGTTGGCAGGCAGACAAAAAGTGGCCTAACTAATACTGTTTAGGAGCAATTCTTGTCGAGCTAATTGATGCACATTGATCACCTTGGTCTCCCCCAGGCCCAAACAAACAAAAACCACACATATCCCTATCCCCTGGCGCCAGTGCAACGCCGCCCTGATGCCATGCTTGCTGGCTGAACGTGCACAAGCCACAGGCGACCACCAGCCCCTATCCGCTGTTCCAGGGAGTGCGGCGTGAACTCACCGTCGCACATGCTCCACCCCACGGCCCCTGCCAGCCACTGGACCACCCCAGAGCCGCACCGCCCTTTCTCTCTGCGTGCAGCCAGAGCATACCAGAGCGTGATCACCGCCAGGATGCCACAAAGCATGCCCCGACATCAAATTGCACACGCCGCTCCGCCATCAACCCAGCAACCCGCCAGTCATGGCCATGCACCGCCGCGCGACCCACAGTCGCCGGGAGCAGCGTCGAGCACCACCTCTGTCTCCTAATTCGCGGGAAGCTTCCGACCATTAGGCACCGCCCCTAGAAATGCCATTATGTCGTAGAGGACCGCCAGCAGACCGCCCACCGTCCGCCTACCTCATCCACGTTGGTAGCCCTGTGTATCGCCGTCACCGACGAGCCGTGCCCATACCTCACTTCCTCACCGTCGAGCCTATATAAGGAGGCCACACCAGCACCATTTCTTCACACCATCTCACTCCCCTCTCTCCACTGACCGTTTCCCCTCTCTCGCCGGAGCCGCTCGAGCCGCCGTTTGCCGGAATTCCACCGGAGGTAGCCGCTGCAGTGGAGAAGTCCCCGTTGATTTCGTCCACCTCAGCCCCTGCCGCGACCTCGCCTGAGCCCGCCGTCGTCCACCAGTTCGTTTGCCCGCCTAGATGCACTAGCTGGAGCCCTGGTATGTTCCCAGTAGACTCCCACCGACCGTTTAGGGTTCAGTCTCGCCGGCGACGAGTCCGTCGTCGACAACGACCGTGAGTCGTCGATCTGTGTTCTAATCGTGCGGCCCAGATCGCCCCGTAGCGCTTCGGGTTTTAAGTTCCACTGACATGCGGGACCAGCCTGTCAGTCGCCCTCTGCACCGCGGAGCACCACTAGGCCGGCCCATTTAGTTTCCCGTGTTGACCCAGTAATTCAAATTAGGATTTTTCTATTTTAGACTTAAATCAATTTTGTCCCTTAGTTCAAAAATCAATTCAGGGAGTTTTATAAATCCAAATTGAGTGATTCCAATTTTGTTGGAAAGCTGCTGAAAAGATCTATCAAATCCCGTTGGATTTAATTCATTTAGAGTTAGAGATCTCTCCTAGTAAAAATAACAAAACATAAGCTTTAGCACATTCAAACATTTTTATAAAATCAACCATAATAGCTTTGGAGTTGATTCCAACTCTCAAAAATCACACCTATCTGAATATGCAATAATATTGAGGTTTGCATGCAGTGACTTTGGACTAGTACCAAAATAATGCTATATAGGCATTTCTAGTCACTTTAAATCATTAATTATTAAACTTAAACTTATTAAAATGTGATCCAACCTTTAAATCACCTTCCCATATGTTAGAATATGTGGTGATGACATGTGTCCACATGATCCCATATTTTAATTGGAGAAGATTAAATCTTAGTTAATTTCAATGAGTAGAAATTACTTTTCTCAAATAAAAAGAATGAAGCTAGTTAATTAAACCTTGTGATGTTTGAGATGATACTAGATCATCAAATGTCTTCCTTAGTGTGCTAAGTAGACTAGTTCAGTATTGTTTGGTGATTGTGTATTCCGTATGTATTTATAGACGATAGTACCGACCAAGCTTTCGAGGAGGAGGAGTTCAACCAAGAGGAGGAGGAAGAAAACTTCAACCATTGCACTACACAAGGCAAGCTATTATTGGCAAGCTAACACTTGCAAGTATTATACTAGCAAGCCATCATTAACAATGCAAGCTAGATAACCTAAGTAAATGCATTAGGCATGCTTTGGTTACCTGATGTTGACTTATACCTACTCCAAGTTCTATTTACAAGCTTTACTTCCTTTACTTTACCAAAGTCCTTTACTTGTTTAAAGGTAGCATAAAGAGTATAAAACTTGACCTATCTAGTTAGACTTAGATGTCATTCTATGGCATGAGATTGAGATTAGCATCCCACATTAGTGAACACTCTTAACGTAGTTTGGAGCTAAACTAAAACTTGATTGACTCTAGATGGGAATACTTGGTGAAAATGACTTGTGAAAACCTTGGAATGATGAGTCATTCTATTGAGATGTTTTGACATGTGTTGAGAAACACAAATGGTTTATGATGATGAAAATGTTGAGGCATGAGCCTTAGCCCTTTTATAAAACTGATGGTTGGGTTCGGATGCGATACCATTCCAATTTTATCGTACAACCACAATACCTGAATTGGGTAAGGCTTAGCCGGAAGTTTATATGCATTAGTATTAGTTTCCTCGCGGGAGAGGTTTGAGCTGAGGCCACCTCTCGATGTTGTCCACCTATGCAATGCCCAAGATGACAAATGGTCATGGTTGGGAGGCCATGCTCATAGGAGAGGTGCTTATACTAGGGTGTGTAAAGGAAAGATTATGTTTGATTATCTGCATACTAAGTATGATGATTCAGGGTTATCCTTGACAGATCCTTATTATGGTTTGTAATGGATGATGTACTGTGATATCCAATCTGTTATGTCTCGCAAAAATGGTAATCCTGGGATTGCGATGTATGGCATAACAGGCATCTGGGATTAAAAATCCGGGTGTTGACAGCCACACTCCGGCTACCGCGGAGCCGAGCCGGCGCGAGCAAGTGCGACGCTGGGGCAGCGAGATAGGAGGAAGGATAGAGAGGGACGGCGAGCCGGATCCGCCACCTGCTCTCATCCATCCCACCTACAACACGCCCATCAAGAACCTGCATGCAACATGAGCCACGGCAGAGGAGCTGCCGAATGTGGAAGGCGAGGAGCGAGACCGGCAGCATGCCCGGGTACAGGAGCTCCTCCGGATCACCGACTAGCAGGCTGATGCCATCCAGCAGATGCACGAGGATTCCAGCTACTCCAGGGGAAGCAAGCCGCCCGGTAACAGCAAGGGCACACCCCGCGAGACCCAGCAGGCGTCCTCCCCTACGGCTAAAGCCCACAGGAAGTGTTGCAGCTCTGGCCACAAGGTCCAGCCGCGTCAGGAGCAGACGGTGAACAACAACCCACCACCGCCCCATCCACCAACCGAAGCACCACGACCTGCTGGTTCCCGTCTCTCGGGCCGGGTAGGAGCGCCCAACCCGGACCGTCTAGATGCCCATGACCGCATCGAGCTCCTCGCTCAAGCGCGCGTCACGAAAGAGGAAGACTCCACCGGGCCAGTTTGTTTTGGACCTTGCATCCGGAACGAGCCGTTTCCGGATAAGTTTACCCTACCCCGGGATACCCCCAAGTACGACAGTAGCATGATGCCAGAGGACTGGCTGACCGACTACGCCATGGCAGTCAGCATCGCCGATGGGAACAAGCGCACAGCAGTGCATTACGTCCCCCTCATGTTAACCGGGTCGGCGAGGACATGGCTCAACAGGCTCGCACCCAACAGCATCAACGCCTGGCCAGATTTTGAGAAGGTGTTCGTCCGCAACTTCAACGACATGTCCAAGCGTCCGGGCCACCCACGCGACCTGGCCTTGTGCGTTTAGGACGACCGTGAGTCGGACAGCGAGTACCTCGCTAGGTGGACGGAGCTGCGCAACACTTGGAAGGGCATCCTGGAAATCCATGCGAATGGGTTCTTCGTCGAGGGGTGCCGAGAGGGCACCATGCTTTGCCACCGGCTACTATGTGACGACCCGAAAACTATGGTGAAGCTGATGACGGTTGCGGACCAGTACGCCATGGTGGTCGCTGCAATGAATAAACCTCTCCAGGTGAGTGCTGATGGGCGTCTGACTCCCTCGAAGCCAGCTCGCGACCGGCCAATTAACCCGACTGGAGAAGCCGGATCCTCCAGGCGCCACGGCAACGACAACTGGTTCCATGGGGACTGCCAAGCCGGATAGCAGAAGCCTCGCTACCACGCGCGGTAGGTCAATGCCGTGGAGGGCTCGCCCGACGCACCGGCTAACAATGCAAGAAGACATAAGCCGCAGCTCACCTTCGACCAAATGTTCGATGGCCCATGCAAGTGGCATAGCGGACCGTTCAAGCCGGCTATGCACACCACCCGGAATTGCAGCTGGACCCGCCAGATGAAGGACCAAGGCAACCAGCAACGGCTACCCCCGCCCCCTCCCGGTGGACCCCTACCGTCGGCTAGGGGAGCCGACAACGATGGTAACGGCGGCAATAGCGGCAACGGCGACAACAACAACAACAACGGCTACCCTCAGCGGCACGCTGCCTACCGCATCTTCGAGACCGAGATGGATGACAAGCACAGCCGCAGACGGCGCTCCAAGAAGGTCAATGCCATCGTCTCCCCAGTCCCCTAGTCCCTGAACTAGTCGGAGACCCCATCACCTGGAACCAGGAGGATCAGCCGGATCAGATCCCGAATCCTGGGGCTACGCCATGGTGCTTGACCCCCTCATCGTCTCCAATGAGCGCACCTGCCGCTTTTCGCGCGTCCTCATCGATGGGGACAACAACCTTAACCTGCTCTACCGATCATCGCTGGAGAAGCTTGGCATCCGCAAGGGCAACCTGTACCCGACTACCACGACGTTTCACGGCATACTGCCAGGGCCGGCTTGCGCTCTGCTAGGTAAAATCTAGCTGGACGTCATCTTCGGGACCGAGGAGAACTTTCGGCGCAAGCCGGTATGGTTCGAGGTGGTGAAGCTGTCGAGTTCCTACCATGCTCTCCTTGGGCGCCCCGCCCTCGCCAAGTTCATGACCGTCCCCCACTATGCATACCTCGAGACAAAAATGCCGGGGCCAAACGGCATGATCACCATCGTCGGCAGCTGCAGGCGGTCGATGGAGGGCACCTCAGCTGGCTCCAAGCTGGCCGAAGCCCTCATCATAGCCGAAGAGAAGCGCGAGATCATGCGCAATGTGGCCATAGCCCAGCAAGAGATGCCGGCTAGCAGGAAACCGACTAGGGATGCAGCTTTCCAACCGGCTAGGGAGACGAAGAAGATTCTGCTCGACCCCACCAACCCGACCAAGTTCGTTACCATTGGTGCCAAGTTGGACAACAAATAGGAAGGCGCGCTCGTCGACTTCCTCCGTGAGAATCGGGACATCTTCGCATGGTCACCCAAGGACATGCCAAGTGTGCCGAGGGATTTCGCCGAGCACTCACTTCATGTGCGGCCGGATGCCAAGCTGGTCAAGCAGCCCCTGTGCCGGTTTGAAGAAGAGAAGAGAATGATCATTGGTGACGAGATCACCCAACTCCTTGCAGCCAGGTTCATTATGGAAGTGTACCAACCGGACTTGCTAGCCAACCCAGTCCTGGTGTTGAGGAAAAACAAGACTTGGTGAATGTGTATTGACCACACCAGCCTTAACAAGGCATGCTTGAAAGACCCCTTCGCTTTTCCCCGTATCGATCAGGTTATTGATTCCACGGCCAGCTGTGACTTGTTGTCCTTTTTGGATTTTTACGCCAGCTACAATCAGATCCAGCTAAACCCGTCTCACTAGATAAAGACGTCGTTCATCACCCCGTACAGGGCCTTCTACTATGTAACCATGCCTTTTGGTCTGAAGAATGAAGGGGCTACCTATCAGTGTTGTATGCAGAAATTCTTACACTCGCAAATCGGCCAAAACATGCATGCCTACGTAGACGACATCATCATCAAGACAAAGGAGAAACGCACCCTCCTCGTGGACTTGGGGGAAACGTTCGGTAACCTCCGCCGGTACCAGATGAAGCTGAACCCGGAGAAGTCTATCTTCGGTGTACCGTCTGGCCAACTACTCAGTTTCCTCGTTTCACAACGAGGGATCGAGGCGAACCCGGAGAATATTGCGGCTATCGAGAGAATGCAGCCTCCCAAGAGCTTGCTCGGAGTCCAGAAGTTCATCGGATTCTTGGGCTCCCTCAGCTGTTTCGTCAGCCGGCTGGGGGAGAAGGCACTTTCACTGTACCAGCTGATGAAGAAGACAGTCGTAGACCTCGCAGGCCGACGCCGCCTTTCATGACCTCAAGCGCATGCTATCCACAGTGCCGGTTCTAGCCACGCCGGCTAGCAAGTAGCCGATGTTGCTCTATATAGCAGCCATCAGCCAGGTCGTCATCGTCGTCCTGGTGGTGGAGCGCCCCGTGGAAGGCAAGGCCTAGCCAGTTCAGCGACCTGTCTACTACCTCAGCAAGGTTCTCTCCCTCTCCAAGCAGAACTACCCCCACTACCAGAAGATGTGTGCAAGAAGCTCAAGCACTATTTCTAGGAGCATCCGATTAAGGTGGTGTGCACCGCACCCCTTTCAGAAATCATCGGCAACAAGGACGCCACCGGCTGAGTTGCCAAGTGGTCCATTGAGCTCGCCGCCTATTCCATCCCGTACGAGCCTAGGCTCACGATCAAGTTGCAGACTCTGGCGGACTTCCTAGTCGACTGGGATGAAACCCAATACCTCCCCCAGATTCCCTACTCGGACCACTGAAGGATGCACTTCGACGGCTTGAATATGCTCGGGGGCTTGGGAGCCGGCATCGTCCTCACCTCGCCCAAGGGAGACCGGCTGGAGTACGTTATCCAGATCCACTTCAAGGCCTCCAACAATGTTGCCAAGTATGATGTGCTGGTGCATGGCCTCCGGCTGGCCAGGGAGATTGGCATCAACCAGATCCTTTGCTTCGGGGACTCGGATCTGGTGGTGCAGCAGGTATCCGGAGAATGGGACGCCAACAACGCAAACATGGCCCTCTACTGGTTCCAAGTGGAGAAGCTTAGTGCCTGCTTCGATGGATGTGAGTTCCATCACGTCCCTCGCGTCAACAAAGAGGCAACCGATTCGCTTGCCCGAATCGGATCCACCAGGCAGGCGATCCTGCCAGGGGTCTCCTTGGAGCATCTGCGCAAGCCATCCATCAATCCCTCTCCCGAGTCAAATTCCATTATCTGGGCGAGAAGTATGCCAGCTGATGGCACGACAGACGCGGAACCCGCGAAACCCGCGAAGAAGAAGGCTCACACCGAATCCGGTGCGTCCACACCCTCCGGTTTGCAAGACCCGAGGGCTGCCGACTCATCAAGCGGCTCGGGGGCTGTCGTTCCGGGTACCTCACTTGGGTGACCCCCTGACATCCCTCAGCCGGAGAATTAGAGCATCCTCACCACCCGAGAGATACCATCCTAGGCGTAACCCTTCACGAACTACATCGCCAATGGAGAACTTCCGGATGATGAAGTGGAGGCCAGGAAAATCCGGTGATGCGCACACACGTACACCATCATCAACAATGAGCTGTACAAACGTAGCATATCCGGCATCTTCCAGCGATGTGTCGACGTGGACACGGGCTACCGGCTACTTAAAGTCATCCACCAGGGCGAGTGCGGGCATCACGCTTCATCCCGGGCGATAGTCGCCAAGGCGTTCCGCCACGGCTTCTATTGGCCCACCGCCCTCGAGGATGTCGAGCAGCTAGTCCACGCGTCCAACGGGTGCCACTGCTTCGGGCAGCTCAGGAACATGCTAGCTGTGGTACTCAAGACCATACCGATCACCTAGCCCTTCACCGTCTGGGGGCTCGACATGGTCGGTCCCTTCAAGTGAGCGCGCGCGGGCATGACCCACCTGCTGGTGGCAGTGGGCAAGTTCACAGAGTGGATAGAGGACAAGCCTATCCGGAAGCTGGACGGGGCGACAGTCGTCACCTTCTTCACGGACATCATCAACGGTTTGGCTACCCCAAAAGCATCATCATGGATAACGGCACGAACTTCACGAAGGGGGCCTTCGCCTGGTTCTGTAGCAACAAGGGCATCCGGATAGACCTCGCTTCCGTCGTGCACCTGCGGTCCAATGGGCAAGTCGAAAGGGCAAATGTCCTAGTGCTAGCAGGCATCAAGCCGTGCCTCATCGAGCCCTTGGAGCGGGCGCCCGGATGCTGGGTCGATGAACTTCCGGCTGTGCTGTGGAGCCTCCGCACCATGCTAAATAGGTCAACCGGCTTCACCCCGTTCTTCCTCGTGTATGGCTTGGAAGCCGTCCTCTCCATGGACATCGAGTTTGACTCACCGCGCAAGCTCCTCTACGATGAAAAGGCCAACAAAGAGGCACGGGAGGATGGCGTGGACCTCCTCGAGGAGGCCTGCGAGCTGGCACTGTCCAGATCGGTCCTGTACTAGCAGCGCCTACGCCGCTACCATTCGAGCCAGATCCGCCCCTTAACATTCCGCGAGGGCGATCTGGTCCTCCAGCTGGTACAGGACACAAAGGGCATGCACAAGCTATCGCCGCCTTGGGAGGGCCCCATCATCATCAGCCGGGCACTGCACAACAATTCCTACTACCTCATCAACGCGCAGCAGCCGCGCAGGAACAAGATGGACAAGTCAGACGAGTAGAGAGAATGCCCATGGAACGTGACCCTGCTCCGCCCGTTTTACACCTAGTCGTCGGACAGTGTATGTATCCCACGAACTCTATGAATGAAAAATGCGGAAACCCGAGAGATACTTGGTGGATCCTTGCCTGAAATTCGTGTGCATTATTTTTTTTGGTTCAGTTTTCCGGCTCTGGCAACCCCTACCCGGGAGCTCGCCGGCTGGCCCGACCTACTAAATCGACAAACCGGCTGAGTAGTGTGCGACGATGTCAGAGGCCCACTCTTCGTCTCAGCTACAGACCGCAACCCAGCTGTCCGGCTAGCAAGAGCAATAACCCGAGGCATCCCACAAGAAAAATAGGGAGGAGATGCGATGGATCGGGCGGTCCGGCCTTGTGCCTAGTTTGAGACTATCTGGCTACTAAGACCCTAGTACCATGCGCAATGTACTATGAGCTCCCTTCGATTCTGGCTGCAGACCGCAACCCGGCTGCCCGACAAGGATGCAGCGTATAGCAGAGCACACGGTAAAGTGACTAAGTGTCCAGAGAAGCACAAGCTAGTTTTCGAAAACTAAAGCTGTCTTCCGGTTAATAAGCAATACCTTAACCGACTAACCTATTAACAAATGGGCCTATATGCGTGTTTGTTTTGTACGACTACATCGAGTCGGACTTCAAAAAGAAGAAGATTCAAAGTCCTTGCCTTCATCAAGCACTCTGAATCTGGAAGGGTTACCACTGCGCGCCTCATGGAATCATGTAGTTCCGACCGGCTAAAGGAGTTTAGCTGGATATTTGGAGCCCAGGTGAGGGCAAGGGCAGGAAAAGGCAGATGATTCCAAGCACCTATCTCTGCCAACTACTCTGAATCTCAGGGGCTACACCCAGTGGGTGCACTGGCGCGCCACCACTGCCGGTTGTGGAAGTCGGCTGGCCCGGGCAGAGTTGGAATTAGCCGGCTAGAGGTGTCTAACCGGACAAAGCTAAAGACTTGATGAAAATAAAGAAGACGATTCGAAGCACCTGGCTTCGCCAGATACTCCGAATCTCGGGGGCTACACCTAGTGGGTGTGCTGGCGCGCCCCCACTAGAGTTGAAGTTCCCCCGACTAAAGGTGTCTAGCCAGGCGAAGGTAGCCAAATAAGTGTAACCGACGAGAGATAAAAACTTCAAAGAATACAAAATCACAAGGAAAATATAAGCAAGCAAACAACATGATTGAATAAAAGGGGAGTCAAGCTCCCATAGGTTCACCCGGCATCAGAAATAGCCGGCACAAGCAGAAGAGTTCAATAAGACAAAATAATTACAAAGTCACCCGGCATCCCGGGGATCATGTCTAAGATGCGGGGTCCTTTCCATGAGGGAGATCCTAGCCAGAGGTGGTTTTGGGAGGCGGAGGAGGCGTGCTTGCAGATCCGGCTGTGATGTCTTCGCCAGTCGGCTACGATGAGGCTTCGGCTCCCGCATCCGGCATCCCAGCGGACTCTGAGTTGGTGATAACCTTGTCAACATCGGCATAGCCGGCGATTAAGCTCGCGGTAAGTTTGGCGAATGGCGGCGAGATTGGCACCAGCACGAAAGCCTCCGTCGATCTTCTCGATGCGGGTGTCCTTGTACCAGGAGAGCATCAAGGCCAAGGCCATCTCCGCGCTGGCTCGCACCGCCAGATCCCTCAGCCGTTCAACGGTAGCCGACACCTCCGTCAGCTTGGCCGCCAGCTGGGAGATCGTCTCCGGCGCCGCCGCATCCGGCCACAGGAAATCGAAGACCACGTGAGCCGCTTTGTGCAGCTCAACGACCTCCTCGCCAAGAAGGGCGACTATCTTCTGGGCAGTGGGCTGCTCCCCTGGCCAGTTCTCCTACAGTCGATTGTACGCCAGCAAGTCTACACCGGGATAAAACGCTGTCAAAAAAAGAAGGTCAGGTCCGGCTACCGGATCCAGACAAGAAAAGCTAGTCGGAAACTACTTACCCTTGGTAGTGCGCCCAATCTGCATCAACTCCTCGAGCAGAGCCTTCTCCCGGACTGCCAGTCGTTTGACCTCCTTCTCCTGGTCCTTGTTCTAGGCATCAAGGAGGTCAAAGGCCTAGGCCTGGATGGCAAGGGCAGAGTCGTTCTCCTTGATGGTGGCCTCCAGCGCATCCGCCTTGGAATGCCAGTCCTTGTTCTGCAACCGCAGCGTGGAGTTGGACTTGGCCAGGTGATCGTTCATCGCAGTTGTCGTCGGCAACGACCACGAGCTCCTTGCCGGTGGAGGCTCTCCTCGCCTCCGCGGGGGAACTACCTCCACTTTGTGGGGTCGCTACAGACATCTTCGGCTGCACCACCGTAGCCGGCAGGGCATCCCCAGCACCGGCTGAGGCAGCCATATCAGCACGAGGCAGAGGCGGTGGCAGAGCCCTAGGCGAAGGAGTGGGAGCAACGGCAGTAGCGGCGGAAGGGGGTGAGATGTCCGGCACAGGGGGCGGCGAGCCGGTCGGCACCTGCACCGGGCTTGTGGCACCAAAGTAGACCAATGAGCTGGAAGGGAAAAGACAAAGAAGAGAAGCAAGTAAGAAAAGCGAGAGACAGAAAAGTTGTCTAAGAAAAAGAGAAGAGAAAGAAAACACCAAACTAGAACAGACAAGTACTTACCCCTGCACCACGGGGGGCGGCGCCTTCTTGCGGCCAAGTCGGCTAGGGGGAAGGGCGCCGGTCCGGCTCCTCTTGGGGGCCGGCTCCTCCATGGCAGGTCGGCTGGACCCGCTTCCTCCTCTACCAGACCGGCTGGAGCTGCTCCCCCGGCACCCGACCGGCTGGAGTCACCGTCTGCTGCGCAGTGCCGGGCCGGCCTCCTCCTCCTCCTCGTCGACCTCCACGTGGGGGTCGTGCGCCGGTTCGTCGTTCCGGCTGGAGAAGATGTCGCCATTCCCATCCGACTCCTCACTGGACCGGCGAGCGCGTGGCTCAGGAAGGTCAGGCGTGAAGTTCTGGAGGGGGGTCTCACCGTCCTTCCGGATGATGCAGGGGAAGGTCTACAAAAAGAAAGAAGACAAAAGTCAGCCGAATAGAAAGACGGGCCAATAAACAGAGAAAACAGGATGGCGAGAACCTTACCCGGGGTGTGCGGTTGTCGCGGCTGTAGGGGACTAGCCCGAATTTCCAGTGCTCCGACAACCGCTCCTTCTTCATCGTCCACACCAACTCCTTAAGGTTGTGGTAGCAGGGATCACGGCAGGACCGCTGGGTCGGGTCCAGTCAGCCGGAGTAGAACCACATCTTGTGTCCGTGCTGCTGCAGCAGCATCATCAGCAGAGACATCCAACTAAGTGTGATGTCCAGGCCGGTTAGGCCGACGGTGACGAGGGAGTGCATCCGCTGCAGCATCGCGTCCGACTCCGCCTTGTCCCCGTGGATCTTCAGGTCCCAGTTCTGCCGGCTAGATTCTACGTCCTGGAAAGCCGGCAGATTGATCCGGTCGACGACAGTCATGTTGCTGACGTAGAAGTACGACCGCTGCCACAGTCGCACTATGTCATGCAGCCGGAACTTCGGGTAGCTAGTCTATGTGCGGGAGTATATGGAGGTGCCACCGCACGTCACTAGGGGCCCTTGCGTGAACCGCACCTGCGGTCGCACGCGGAACAGCCAGCAGAACAACCCGAGATCCGGCTGGATCCCGAGGTAGCTCTCGCAGAACGCCACAAAGTGCGCCAGCATGCCGATGGAGTTGGCGCCGAGGTGGTGGAGCTACAAGTAGAAGAAGGCGAGGAATGTGAGAAAGAAAGGGTGCACCGGTAGCGCGACGCCACGGGCGAGGTGGGAGAGGAAGATGACCCGCTCCCCCTCCACCGGGTATGACGACTCCTCTCCCGGCGGCGCCAACCCCACCTTCACCTCCGTCTCCAGCGGTAGGACGCGGGTGGCACGGTACTTCTCGATGTGCTCCTCCGTGACGGAGGAACCGCACCATGCACCGCGCTCTGAAGCCATTGCAGCTCGCTTGCCGTCGCGCTGGTTGTGGAGTAGCAGTGGCCCGTGTTTCCGGTGGCACTAAGCGGGCGGCATGGCGAACTCCGGCGACAAGAACTAGCAAGGCGAGGCGAGAAGGCAAGGGTGCACAGAGGGGATTGGGAAGGCAGCGAGCGGAAAGGAGGATCTGCGTCCCCCGGGCGACCCTTTAAAGGCCGGGGAGGGCAACCGTCTGCGGTGCCACGCGGCACCCATCGAGCCGCGCCCCACCGCCACCACCGTCTCAGATCCCGTGTGCAGGCGCCGAGTGCGCAGAAGATCCAGGAGCGTGAACCGAAGAGCCAAACAGCAGTTTCCTGAGATGACGTGCGACGGGATGTTACGTTGCGCGCCATAGTGCAATGATGGCGTGTGCGCGCGTGGCCGGTGTCAACGCTGACGTCACGGGTAGCGTAACCTCCAGGCATAGCCGGTCACAAACTTCAAATTCAGGAGGGAGCGCACGCGCATTTCACCTAAGGGTGAAATCTACACGCGCTCGGGGGCTAGTGTCGGGGGGATGAACTCTGGATACCCCAACCAAACAAGAACTACGGTAGTCGGTTCGCGTCCGGCTAGCTGAGCGCAGCCAGACACGAGGAAGTCATACCGGCTACTATACGGTAGCCAGTACTAGGAAGGGCGACAAGGATCAGGACCGGCTACACCAGCATAGCCAGATGCAATCAAAAGGACAAGGCGACGTGCTGCATAGTGGGCAGTACTCCCTCATACAGTGACAAGACACGCAACTACGAAGCCATACCAAAGACTTTGCTAGGTGACACGGGCACAGTGGCTGGGTGCTGACGACAGGCTCGCACGGTGTTCACTATACCCACGACGACCCTACCGCATGTACCTCGATGGGACGCAACCGTACCGGATACTGTAGGTGACCAGCCGGCTGGGACCCGCCTGTGGGGACCGCTAGCCGGACTGGCCAGTGAGACCGTTGCCCCTCTACCTATATAAGGAGGGGAAAGTCTCTCGTAGCAAGGGTTAGTCTCAGTGCATTTAAGGTGGTAGCTAGAGGACACATATAAAGGAGCAATTGTAGCTCGTATACTACTGATAGTCAGATCGGCAGGAGTAGGAGTTTTACCTCAGCACAAGGGCTCTGAACCTAGGTACTTCTTGTGTCTCGCTACACTTGTTCGTATCCAATCCCGCATGTGGACACCGTCGAGAGATTCCCTGCTAGTCCCCACACCTCTATCTAACATGTTTAGGTACTGCCGTTCCCAATACAATGACACAATATGTGTCAAACCACGGTTAGGAACCCCAGGAACATGTTGGAATTCAACTACTACATGCAATGGAGCACCATTTTGAAAGAGGTTTCATCACCGCACCCACTTGAGTGTGTGTGTCCATGTGGATCATTGTGGTTTGTCAAAGAACACACAATGTCACTCCAATATGTGTCAAACCATGGCCAAGAAGCTCAGGAACATGTTGGAATTCAACTGCCACATGCAATGGAGCACCAGTTTGAAAGAGGTTGCATCACCACACCCACTTGAGTGTGTGTGGCCATGTGGATCATTGTGGTTTGGCAAAGAACACATGCAATGCAACTACAATATGTGTCAAACCATGGCTAGGAACCCCATGAACATGTTGGAATTCAACTGCCACATGCAATGGAGCACTAGTTAGAAAGAGGTTGCATCACGACACCCACTTTAGTGTGTGTGGCCATGTTGATCATTGTGGTTTGGAAGAGAACACACGCAATGGCAATCCAATATGTGTCAAACCATGGCAGGGACCCCAGTAACATGTTGGAATTAAACTGCCACATGCAATGGAGCACTAGTTTGAAAGAGGTCACATCACCACACCCACTTGAGTGTGTCTGGCCATGTGGATCATTGTGGTTTGGAAAAGAACACATGCAATGTCACTCCAATATGTGTTAAACCATGGCCAGGAACCACAAGAACATGTTGGAATTCAATTGCCACATGCAATGGAGCACCAATTTGAAAGAGGTTGCATCACGACACCCACTCTTGTGTGTGTGGCCATGTGGATCATTGTGGTTTGGCAAACAACACATGCAATGTCACTCCGATATTTGTTAAACTATGCTCAGGAACCTAGGAACTTGTTGGAATTCAACTGCCACATGCAATGGAGCACCAGTTTGAAAGAGGTTGCATCACTACAACCACTTGAGTGTGTCTGGTGATACCTTCGATCCGGATTATGGATGTATTATAGCTCTTTTTCCCTAGTAGACTTAGGTTTATCGAATCCTCGGGAAGCAGAAAGTGTAGTGAAGTTACTTTAACGGACCTTCGGGAGTTTTAGAATTCCTTTTGTGTTTTTACCAGACCAAGAGTTTGCATCTTTTGTTATTGTCGATGATGGAGAGAGAGGGCCTAGGGCGTTTGGTTTCACCTGTAGCTATGCAAAACATCTGATGGGAATAAAAGATAATAATAAAGTATGCATGTAATTGTTAGAGCAAGATAAATTATATGTGGGTAGTGCATCCATAATTGCTATTGCATACGCAACCACTTATATCAATAACCTACTAGTCTCATCCATAGAAGAAAGAGAACTAATGATATGCATAGTGACGTCACCATTAGTCCCAAGTAAATCCCGCACATACAACCGTACTACCCCTTCTGTCACTAGGGTTCCCAACCTACAGATTAGTCATTACTCATACTCCCTATACCTGGCTCAATCCTCGGGATATTGGGTACCTGAAAAGTCCATAGATTGTGACAAGAGAGGATACAATAATCATCATGTCATACAAACTAATACATGATCCCATCTATTGTAAATAACATGCACAAAAGCTACATGGCTAGGCCAAAGACCTTAGCCCAACGAGAATTACTCACACATAGAGATGAGATCGAAGATCATAAACATTGTAGTTGAAATCATGAGATTGATAGCAAATAGTCTTACAATGTCGCCAATCGAAGAAGAGATCTACTATTACAAGTGGTGGAATATGGCTATGGTGGTGGAGATGGGTTTGGCGATTAGATCTAAGTCTATTCATCCAGCAGCTCTTCGGTGTTGTGGATGCAGATCTAGGGGTGGCTGATGATCGGAAAGAGCTCTCTTTTCTCATCGCCCGAGGCCTCTTTATATAGGGGTCCCTTCACGAAAGTTGTTCTGTTTGACCAAGCAGTGTCGATGGCAACTATACGACCAGAACTATACGGCCGGAATTTTATTCCCACCGTATGGTTGGTCGCTAAAGCGTCTGTCTCCACTTCACGACTCCTGGTTTCTTCAGGTTGTTGGAAATCTCGTATCTTTGACTTTAATGTAGTGATTCCCATCATCAAACATTATTATCTCCACGGGGAAAAATAGAAAGAAAGGATTGCATACCCCTTTGATCATTAGGCATTAGTGGTAGGGTTTAGAGAGATATTTCATAAAAAATATGAATAATATCCAGTTTAAATGTGGACGTAGATGGCTATATTTCAGAGCCATCAACCTCCCCAAGATTAAAGTTGATCGTCCTGGAGCAAGAAGACCAAAACAAAAAAGGAACTCAGCATTTAAACTAAAATAACGAGATGATGATCTTACTTATGATTGGTAGTCTCATGTTTCCTCCAATTTATAAATCTGAAAAACTTCAGCATAGATAGAGTTATGGCAAGCATATCATACGGGTTTTTATGCATCCTTATAGCAAAGCAAAATTATTGTTAACATGGATGATTCAAATGAGTAAACTTTATTCCATGTCATATAATCAACTCATAGGCTTGCCTTTGAACAATAAAGTATAATCATGTAAAATTAAGAGTGTCAGAGTTTTCATGAAAAACATATATACTAGAGTATCTCAATTCTCCCATATCAATAAATCAAGACTCTTCAAGCACTACTTTTCTATTAATTGTCCTTCAAGAATTTTAGTTCTTAAGTAATTGAGAGCATGCCAAAGATTTTAATTAGTTTATCATGCTGTGATCGACACTCGTGGCATCACTAAGGTTTTTGTTCCTTTTGTACACAGCTACCCGGGAGTGCCAAGAATCTTACCCATTATATCATTGTTGCTACATACATTTAATCAACTCATAGCCAAAATCTAGGAGTTTCCTCCATGAAGATCGTTCGTAGGCTAGCGGAGTTGTTGGCCTCCCATGAAGTTTGACACGCATAAAGCTACATCATTCTTGTGATTCACAAGTCAAACGTTGGCATGCTTGATACGTCCAAAATGTATCTACTTTCGCGAACACTTTTGCTATTTTTTCTCCTCTAATTTGTGTGATATGGATACAACTAATTCAGACTGACGATGTTTTCAGCAGAATTGCTTTGGTGTCTCGTTTTTGTGCAGGAAAACAACTTTCAGGACAAATCCCGGAAAATATCACAAAACTCCTATTTTACCAGAAGACTCATAGAGGATCCACGAGGGGCCCACACCCCTGGCCGCGCGGGCCAGGCCACGCCGCGCCAGGAGTTGGTGTGGCCGCCTCGACCTCTCCTTTCGCCTATAAAAGCCCTCTGACCTAAAAAACGGGGGTTCGACATTTTTCCAGATAGAGTTCCGCTGCGCCGCCACCAATAGAAACCGCGATTCGGAACGAGAAACTCCGTTCTAGCACCCTGCCGGGACGGGGAATTTGAGGAGATCATCACCATCATCATCACCATCGCTTCTCCATCAACCATCCATGATTCGCATATCCATGAGTGATTAATCCCCCGCTGTAGGCTATGGGGATTGTAGGGATTGGATGAGATCATTCATGTAATGGCATCATATTGTTAGGGCATGGTGCCTAGTATCTACTATTAGTGCTTTTTGACTTTGTTGCAACTTGTTATGCTTAATGCTTGTCACTAGGGCCTGAGTGCTATGATTTTAGATCTGAACATGTTATTGATTCATGATGATAGTATTGTTTGTGATCTTACCTGCAAGTTGTATACACATATTATTGTCCGGAACCAAAGGCCCCGAAGTGACAATAATCAGGATAACCGGAGGGAATGGCTATGATATGAGGATCACGTGTGTTCACGGAGTGTTAATGCTTTGCTCTGGTGCTCTATTAAAAGGAGCACCTTACTTGCCAGTAGTTTCCTTGAGCCCCCGCTGCAAACGGGCTGGCAGGACAAAAGATGTTGTGCAAGTTCTCATTGCGAGCACGTATGACTATATATGGAACACATGCCTATGATTATTTAGTGCGATTGTTACTACTATTTACTGCAATTGTTACTACTATCTTTACTTTTACTACTTATTTTAATTTGCTATTGCTATTACAAAACTTTTGCTACTGATAAACTACTGCGATCAAGACTGTTTCCAGGTGCAGCTGAATTGGCAACTCAGTTGTTAAGGCTTATAAATATTCTTTGGCTCCCCTTGTGTCAAATCAATAAATTGGGTTTTACTTCCCTCGAAGACTATTGAGATCCCCTATACTTGTGGGTCATCAAGACTATTTTCTGGCACCGTTGCTGGGGAGCATAGGTCTATTTATCAAGTTCACTTGGAATCGCTATTGTTCGCTGCTATCCATTCATCATGGGTAAATCTCGTGATGGTCCCAGAATCAGTTAATCAGTTCACTACTGATGACCATAATAGCCCGGCAAATAAGATGAAGACAGAAGCTAGGGGACGAGAATTCGAACCTTCAATATCTCTATTTGACTGGCCTTTTCTGAGTGGAAGATTGCCCCTTTTAGTGATCCGAACACCGTATGTTGAAAGGTTCCTATATTACCATCCACTACAAGGAGAGGTACGGTTCTGAACACCTCTGTTGCTCTTGATTCACCATCTGTGATGAGTAAGCTCCTTACACCACCACCACATACACATGCTACACATACTGCTACTTCTGCTGAATCTGAAACTTCTGATACTTATGATGCTGCTTCTACTGTGCTTGATAAGAGTGGTTCATTAGGTCCTTTCCTAGATGCTACGATTGCTAGAACTGTAGCTGGAAATAATGAAACTCCTAATGAAGACACTACTACACCTGTTAGTTCACCTGAGTCTTTAGAGAGCTATGATATTGAAGATGAATATATAGAAATGACTGATGAATTTATTAAATAATGTCAAAATACTCATGGTAAAAGTGCTATTAAGAGTCTCCTTGAGAGGCGTACTATAAAACCCAAATTATCTCCTAAAGATATGTTTGCTACATCTCCCATAAAAATTAAAGATAAGGACTATGATTTCTCCCTTGATTTATCTTACATAACCATTGTTGAGAAAGAACCTTTTTGTGGGACTAAGAATGAAAGTGTTGTAGCACATATGACTGAGCTTTCTACCATGAGTGGCCTATTTTCTGATGATATTAAGATGCGTACCTACTTTGTTGCTAAATTTTTCCCCTTTTCACTGAAAGGAGAAGCTAAGGCTTGGTTTAATAATTTACCACCTGGATCTATTGATAGCCCTGATTGCTTGATTAGTACTTTCTTTCAGAAACATTTCCCTCCTAGTGCTAGACATGCCATTTTGTGGGAACTTTTTGATTTTAAAAAGGGAGAAAAGGAGATATTGCCTGAATCAAGGGCAAGGTTTTTTGCTTTGATTCATGCACAACCTGGATGTCCATTACCTAAAAATGAGCTTCTTGATATATATTACAACGGACTAACTGAAGAATCTAGGACATACCTAGATAGTTGTGCTGATTGTGTTTTCAGAAAGAGAACTCCAAAAGAAGCTGAGGAATTAATGGCTAAAATGAGCAAGAATTATGATGACTGGACTTCACATGAGTCAACTCCACCTGAGTTAGTCGTGCTTGAGCCAACACCAACATCAAAGAAGAGGGGAGTGATTGAACTAAATGATGAAGTGATGAAGGAAGCTAAGAAATGTCTTAAGGAGAAGGGTATTAAAGTTGAAGACGTGACGAATTTACCTCCTATTGGAGAATTATGTAAGCCAATCTCCCACTCATACACTATTGAGGTACACTCTCTCCAACATTTTGATGAAGCTGATATTCCTTATTCTAAACCTCCTGATCAATGCTTAGAAGAATTTGATATTTTTATTGTTAAGCAAGATAATTTTAATAAAAGAGTGCAGAATCATTTGATGGAAAACTCTAGAGCTATTATTGAGTTAAGGTATATTGTGGAAAGAACCTCTAATGATGTTAAAATGCTTGTTAAACATTTCCAAATGGTTCAAACTCAAATTGATCAGCTTATTAAAGTACAAAAATATTTGCTAGTTAATGCTTCTAAAGAAAAACATGCTTATGAAATTAGAACTAGAAGTGGTGCTGCCACCCAGGATCCTCTATATCTTGAGGGTCATCCTAAAAGAATTGAGCAGGATTCTCAACAAACTGAAAATAGAGGTACTTCTTTTAAGAGAAAGAAAAAGAAACATAAAACAATTGTAGAATCTTCTGAACCTGCTAAAGATCCTAATAGTATATCTGTCTCTGATGCTGAAACTGAGAGTGGTAATGAGAAAAATGACGCTCCTGATAAAGAAGAAATTGAAGAAGAACCTGAAAGGAACACTAAAAATGCTAAGCACACTAAGGAAGATTTTGTTGCTAATAAACATGGTAGTGAAAGAGAGACCTGGGTTCAAAAACCAATGCCTTTCCCTGATAAGAAACATAAGTCAAAGGAAGACGAACACTATAATAAGTTTTGTGAGTGGATGAAACCTTTATTTTTGCAAATTTCTTTAACTGATGCTATTAAATTGCCTCCTTATTCAAAGTATATGAAGGATATTGTCTCTAATAAAAGGAAGATCCCTAATGAGGAAATTTCTACTTTGCTTGCTAATTATTCCTTTAATGGTAAGGTTCCAAAGAAACTTGGAGACCCAGGGGTTCCAACTATTCCATGTTCTATTAAAAATAATTATGTTAGAATTGCTTTGTGTGATTTGGGAGCAGGAGTTAGTGTTATGCCTTTTCTCTCTACAAAAGACTTCAATTGGAGAAATTAATACCAACTAATATATGTTTGCAAATGGCTGATAAATCCACCACTATTCCTGTTGGTATATGTGAGGATGTACCTGTTCAAGTTGCTCATAATTGCTTGATATTAACTGACTTTGTTGTGCTTGAAATGCCTGAAGATGATAATATGTCTATTATTCTTGGGAGACCTTTTCTTAATACTGCAGGAGCTATTATTAATTGCAATCAAGGAAAGGTAACTTTTAATGTTAATGACAAGGAGCATACTATCTATTTCCCCAAGAAGATTGATAGGAATTATGGCTGAAATTCAATTGAAAATATTGAGGGTATCCAACTTGGAGAAATATATTTTCCCATACCACGAGAAAAATATGAAACTATTATGATTGGGACCATTGCTATCAAGGTTGAGGTAACATAATCATTTAGTGAAATGCAAAGTTTTGTTTCATATAAAATTGTTTTGGTAACAAGACCTGATTAACCTTGTTAACAAAGGGATTTTAATGAACAAAACAATGTTTTCACCATGATTATCTTTGCTTACTTTTATTTTTAACCATTTTAATTTTTGCTTTCACTTAGTTTGCTTTTCTATTGCTAGTTGCTTGCATATTAGAGTGTCTTAGAACTTCTGAAGTTTTAGTTTTGTTTTGCTATTGCATCATTCCAAAATTATCTTTCTGTCAGAAAATCATTCATCAATACCTAAAAATTCCAAAAAAATAAAGTATCGTGAAAAATTCCAGAAAATTCATACTAAATGTTTACGTGAAGAAAGAGGCAGAGAAGTACCTAGATTGACCCAGGGGGCCCACCAGCCAGGCACACCACCTGGTGGCGCGGCCACACTAGCGGCGCGCCTGGCCATGTTGTGGGCCACCCCTGGCCCTCCACTTATTCTCCCTCCTGCCACTTCTCCCTCTCCTGAGAAAACACCAGTTCATTGTTCAAACCCGTCTTCTTGTTGTTCTTGATCACGATTTTCGATCTCCTTTCTCAGACCATCCTTGCTGCTGAGATTTGGAGCATTTGATCTCTGAATAGCGGAGATGAACAACCACACTTTTGGAGAAGTATTTGAGAGGGACACACCCAAGAGGGCAAGGCCATCGAGATTAGCTTCTCCATTTAGGCCAACATATAATGAAGATCTTATTGCACCATGCTTTGGCAATGAAGGAGATGAGGCAGATACTCACCCATCTACCTTCCCTTGTTTTGCCTTTTTGCAAGCAGCAGGGATCCTCGATGATTTCTTACTCCTTGTTCAGAGGGTTGGTCTAACCGCTTACATGGAAGATGAGAGTGAGCAATATGCCGTGCTCACCAAACTAACACCCCTTATCGGTCAACTATTTCGTTCAAAATTTATAATATGCCTATTACCACGCCATTGGAAAGATTTTGCAGCATTAAAGGCATAGGCATGACTAGTATAGTGAAGAAGATTCAAGGTCGACCCGCTGACTTGCTAGAGCTCTACCGAAGTGTGACAAATGACGATGACCACACAACTCAGCATGGAAGATAAGGAATATTCAACCCCCAGATCTTAGATATTTTTCTTATTATCGTGCCACTAGCATTCTTGGTAGGGAGAACACTAGTAGTATTTCTAATGATCATTTAGCCTTTCTTGCTGCTGCTCTTAATAATGATACCAAGTATAATCTTGGTTCTATCATTGCTCGCTGCCTAGCTGCTAGAGGACCCATCTATGGGGGCATTATTGCTGCACGCATGATTGCTGCCTTGGAACTTTCTGTTGATCCTAATGACACTGTGTTGACACCATAAAGGCTCGATCTTGCTACTATGAAAACACATCACTTTGTTACTACTGACTCTAGTACCGAGAATTTAGTTTACAGGATGTTGTTTACTGACAGAGACGAGAGGGAAATTCCTTTGCCATAGTCCACTTTGTTCAGTATTTGTAGGATGCCATGGTCATGTTCCAAGGAGGAGGTGGACGAGCAGCTCCGCTTGCTTGGTTTCCATGGGCAGCACCAGGGGATGTGCCCTCTTACGACTACTCTGCGCACTATGCTGGGGCGTCCTCAAGTTCGTATCAGGATGAGGCACTTCTTTGCTGTATTATGGAGGCGCTTCACCTTGGCCAGCTTGGGATTGATACCCACTTAGGCCAAAAGCCTAAGCTTGGGGGAGGTACACCAACATCAAACTCATCTACATATCATGTTCAATCGGTAGTTTGTATATCCATGTTTCGTTTTATTTTTAGTTTTTGTTCTTGCTTTATTTCTGCTTTCCAAAACACAAAAAGACCAAAAATATTTTTGTTATTTCTCTTTGTTTGCTTCTTTGTCTTTTAGCCTTGGTTTGCTTCTTCCTTTTAGCTTTGTTTTGATTATTCGAAAAAACCCAAAAATATTTCGCTTTGCTTGTTCTTCCCTTCGGTTCTTGCCTTTAAAAATCAAAAACCCAAAAATATTTGTTCTTCCATTTCGGTTTTGTAAAGTTCGTTGTAGGGTTCAGCGGTCCTCAGAGATTCCTTGGAGATTGGATTTATCTTATTATTCAAGTCACACAAGTGAAAGGCAATAATGATTTGTGACAACTCGAGGTGTGGTAAGAGGCTAGTATGAACTCTATTTGTTTTCATTTTTGTACATATACTCATCATTGTGAGCATGCTTAGTATGTTTATGTAAGGTGTATGTTATTTAATGGATACTTAGTGGTCCTTGCCTGTTTATGATCAATTCCAATCCATTATTAGTTCGTAACGTGTCATATAACTATTTGCTTGCATTGTTCTATTCATAACTTGGTATGACATTGTGGTGTCCTCCTCTGAATGTTCTATTTGAATCGACTTGGCACATGCTCACGCATGCATATGACTAAACAAAAAGTCAGTTAAGCCTTGTTAATTTATTCTGCCTCGGAGTTATTGTGTCACTTTTATGCCACTATTAATTTTGTTTTGTTATAAGCATGATTATGTAGTTACTGCTCTACTTTACTCGTGCATCCAACTACCTAAAACCAAAGTTGTTAAAAAGCATCCACCATATCTACCTATTAGCATTATTGCTATTCCTTGCATATTTAGTATGTTCTGATTTCTTCCAATAAAAATGTTTGCTTGTTATGTGAAAATTAGTTAGTAAAGCTCTCACGAACTTGATGGCACACTTCTTTTGCACTTAATGAACTTGGACCATTGTGCCTATCTATGTTGCGTATATGCTTGCACTTTGTAAGTTGTGAATTAGTAGAACCATGCTATCATGGGGAACGCTTTCAACATTGCACTTTATTTAGTTGATATCATGTTCTTTTGCTTATGGATCCCGGCGGTGTGAAATGAAAGGGGAGCTTGTAAGGCTCATGGAGTTCGTATATGTGTTAGAGAAACGCCTGTGCGATTGGTCTAAGCCATGCCTATCATGGTGGAAACCTGCAGCGTAACCATAGTGAGCAATCTATGAAGCATCCCATATATAAAAAACCCCCTATGCAAATAGGAAAGAAAAAAGAGAAAGAAAAGAAGAAAAAAGAGAAGAAGAAAAAAGAGAAAAAAAGAGACCCATGCAAATAGGAAATAAAAGGATTGCTGATATGCTCATTGTCTGCTTGCCTTGTCATTTTGATATGGGGAATCTTCCGTATCATCGGGCAAGGGGTACCCTGTTGGCGGTTCTCTATGATACACATGTACTTACAATGACAAGAACTTACATGTGACTAAACTTGAGTAGCATGAGGAACAATACTTGTAAGTAAGGGGCATGAGATTTTCAGCTTATAACTTGTCAAGAATATCCTCATATTTGATCACTTTAACCTTAATAACCTAAAGATGCTTATGATAGGGCAATGAGAGATCAAAGATAATGAGTACCATACTTTCAACATTTGGAAGCCTTTAAAACTTTTAAATCTTTTTCTTTCACTTTTATGTTGAGTCACCATTTTTTATTTGAGCACCTTCCCGAGAGCATAGCTGTCATTCTTAGTTTAATGTGCTTGTCCCAAAACAAGGTTAATTATGAAATGGCTTTGACACTTGTATCTTTGATATGTTTATTTCTAGTCTTCACTTGAACTTCAGAGGTGTCTTGGCATTTATATTTTGCTCCAAAGGAAGGCAAGCAAGACACCACTTTATCATATCTTCTTATGAGCACTACAATCTTGCATATGCTTATGTGTCATGTTGCTTATTATTAATGAGTTGGAATCTCTTCGTAACTTGCATGACTACTGGGTAAACTTATTTGCATACTCTTTATTATGAATTTCCTAAGTATTTGATCATATGCTGAGAATATATACATCTTATGAAGCAAATGTGTTCGTGAAAGTTTCTTTTATCGCACTCATTTTTCAACTGAATTGCTTGAGGACAAGCAATAAGCTAAGCTTGGGGGGAGTTGATATGTCCAAAACGTATCTACTTTCCCGAACACTTTTGCTATTGTTTCTCCTCTAATTTGTGTGATTTGGATACAACTAATGCAGACTGACGTTGTTTTCAGCAGAATTTCTTTGGTGTCTCGTTTTTGTGCAGGAAATCAACTTTCAGGAAAAATCCTGGAAAATATCGCAAAACTCCTATTTTACCAGAAGACTCACGGAGCCAGAAGACGGGATGAAGAGGAGCCACGAGGGGCCCACACCCCCTGGCCATGCGGGCTAGGCCAGGCCGCACCAGGAGGTGGTGTGGCCGCCTTAGACTCCGCCTCGACCTCTCCTTTCTCCTATAAAAGCCCTCTGACCTTAAACA
The DNA here is from genome assembly GCA_023614405.1 of Avena insularis. NCBI lineage: Eukaryota > Viridiplantae > Streptophyta > Magnoliopsida > Poales > Poaceae > Avena > Avena insularis. The sequence goes on from CM042684.1 coordinate 110,889,387, forward strand.
GACGGGGGGATCGACATTTTTCCAGATAGAGTTCCGCTGCGCCGCCACCACCAGAAAACGCGATTCAGAACTAGAAACTCTGTTCTGGCACCCTGCCAGGACGGGGAATTGGACGAGATCATCGCCATCATCATCACCATCGCTTCTCCATCAACCATCCATGATCCCCCATCCATGAGTGAGTAATCCCCCGCTGTAGGCTATGGGGATGGTAGGGATTGGATGAGATCGTTCATGTAATGGCATCAGATTCTTAGGGCATGGTGCCTAGTATCTACTATTAGTGCTTTTTGACTTTGTTGCAACTTGTTATGCTTAATGCTTGTCACTAGGGCCCGAGTGCCATGATTTCATATCAGAACATGTTATTGATTCATGATGATAGTATTCTTTATGCTTATTATCCGGAACCAAAGGTCCCGAAGTGACAATAATCGGGATAACCGGAGGGAATGGCTGTGATATGAGGATCACATGTGTTCATGGAGTGTTAATGCTTTGCTCTGGTGCTCTATTAAAAGGAGCACCTTAATTGCCAGTAGTTCCCTTGAGGCCCCGCTGCAAACGGGCTGGCATGACAAAAGATGTTGTGCAAGTTCTCATTGCGAGCACGTATGACTATAGATGGAACACATGCCTATGATTATTTACTACTTGGATGCTTTATCTTATTTATCTGCAAATGCCCTATATCTTGATTGCTATATGAATTGTCTTTTCCATGCAATGCCTGTCCATCCATCCCTTTTCCTACCGCGCTTTAATTCTACTGTTTACTGCAATTGTTACTACTGTCTTTACTTTTACTACTGCTATTACTTTGCTATTGCTATTACAAAACTGTTGCTACTGATAAACTACTGCGAGCAAGAATATTTCCAGGTGTAGTTGAATTGACAACTCAGTTGTTAAGGATTATAAATATTCTTTGGCTCCCCTTGTGTCGAATCAATAAATTGGGTTTTACTTCCCTCAAAGACTGTTGCGATCCCCTATACTTGTGGGTCATCAATGCTCACAACAACTGCTAAACATTAATTCAATCGATCAAATCCTTTTAAAGAGAGCTATCAAGTCAATCAACATTTTCTGTGGTGTTGAGTCTCTCTAGAAATAAGCCTTCAAGACTAAACACTACAACACCCAAGCCTTCAATTGTGATACTTTTTATTATTATAATTGTTTAGCAAATTTTTAGGCAAGACTTGGTTAACTACAAGAGCTGGAACAAAACGTACCCAACTAAATACCCATGCAAACAAAATTTTACTACAATACAAAGACTCACTCCACCAATATAATACCTCAACATTTACTACTAACTAGCACAGGTTTCTCAAACTTCAAAAGTGGGGACTCATAAGTCATACCTCTCATGTTTGGTTCCACTTCTCACTTCCTTTTTGTTTCGTTTCTTGGAAACTCAAAGTCAATCACTCTTCCTGCAAATACATGAGAACATCGAGGTGAAAAGAAAAGAAAGAGGGAAAATAAAGATAAATGGAGAAATCTTTTTGTTGTTTTTAAGAGAGGGAGTTAAAGAATAGAAAATTAGCAGTAAAGCTTGGCTAGAAAATCTCGAAAGCAAATAGAAATAACTAAAGATAAAGTGTTGGGGAAACCAACACAAGTGCTTATAAACCCGAATTAAAAACATAACCTCGAAATAAATAAAAGAAATTGAACGCCAAATAAAGATAAATGAGGAAACTTCCCCAAACTTAGGCTTTTGCAAGCCCTTCAAATCGTTGTGGTGGCAGGAAAAATTCGTTACTCCAGTTCACAAATTCAATTGATAAATTACTAGTTGTTCCTCGGAGGTTCAAAGTAGAGGCTATGCATCCTCTCCACAATCCCTCCAAGTTCTTGGAAGTCTTGGTATGTAGCGAACCAGGTTGGTGGCTGCTCCTCTTGATAAGGAACGTCTTGCTCCTCTTCTTGGTCCTCATCCTCATCCAGAATCTCCTCGTCGGGTTGGTGTTTCTCAACCTACAAGTCATATAGCAAACGTCCTTCCTCGATAGAGAAAAGACAGTTAGGCATAGGAGCAGGGTAGAGATGCCCAACTCCATCAATATGCAGGTAATAAACACCACCTCTCCTAGTGAGCATTTCACAAGCCTTTAAAGTAGAGAAACCAACACGTCGCTCACCTAGCACAGGTTGTAACTCACCTAGGTTGATGCCTAGGGAAATGGAAAGCATGGTGATGACGCCTCCACCTGTAATTGGTCCTTTGCTTTGGGAGGATTGGTGCTCCAGGTAGCGCACAAGGATTGCGCCCATGTTGAGTGAAAAGTTACAGTTGTTGAAAGCGGCCTTTGCAAGGACTAAGATGTCCTCCTCATTGAGTCTCGTGAACTCATTTCGTGCCTACAAGGTGTTAGCAATAACATAGAACAAGTAGCGAATTGCAGGATGTTGAATATTCTTCGCCTTGCTTACTCTAGAAGTAAAGCTCATTCTATTATAATATTGTTCTAGGGAAGGGTCTAAGCCAGTAAAAGGATGCACGTAGGTCATTATCATTATTTTTTTTGGAAAATTAAAGCATGCGCACCATTCATCTAGTGATAAAGTGTAATTGTTGTTCATAATTTGGAAAGAAATCTTGTCCTCTCCATGCCATATTTTAACTGTGCTTTGCAAAGAACTTAAAAATTCAAGAGTTAACCGGCAATAAGTAGGCACATCATTGAACACAAATTTTTGCAAGGCCAACAATATTGCAAAGTAAATTGAAGTCACTAGAAATACCGAGTTGGTTCAATAAAATGGGGCAAGCCCACTTGGTTGCCTTTACTTCTTGGTTCTTGATCCTGTCGAAGCGATCACGTTGGAGCTCATTCCTGAACCGTATCGCCATGCGATCTTGATTGATAGCCCGAGAAGCGCTAGCGGTGGCACGAGCACGAGTTTAGCTCCTTGTGTTCATCATCTAAAATAACAAGGAAAGATAAAAATAAAACTTTTTGATCCAACAATAATAAGCATAAGATATTCCTCATCATAGCACACTAAAGAATCCCCTCAAAATAATAATCTAGGGAAGATAATCATGGCAATTAGTTCATAGTAAGTCTCACCCTAGATTGACAATGATGATAGATCAAAGATGAATTTGCAGAAAGTAATTGGAGGATCGGAGGAGAAACATACCGTAGATCACTTGTGTGTGACGAAATCGAAGGAAATTGAGTAGAGATGAAGATCTCTTGAGGTTTTGAGAGAGTTTGGAGGTAGAAGTGAGAAAAAGGATGGAAGTTTTTGGGGTTGGAGGTACCTACCATGGTGTTTTTGTGGTCGGATGCAACTATACGGGAAAACTATACGGCCAGAGCAATGTGTTCCCGCCGTATAGTTGGCCTGCTATCAAAATTTAAGGGTTTCCACCTGGCGGCGCAGCTATACGGCCAGAACTATACGGCCGGAACAATGTGTTCCCGCCATATAGTTGGTCGTCAAACCCTCTGTACCTGGAAAATAAAATGTACGAAAGCATCGATATATATACGACCGGACTATAGGGCCGGATTTTTTATTCTCGCCATATAGTTGGTCATTAAACCATCAGTACTTTTGAAAGAAAAATTGTCAATGACAAAAATATCTATACGACCGGAATTTTCATTCCCGCCGTATAGTTGGTCGTTAAACTCTCTGTAGCCATCAAAAAATTTCCGTTTCTTCAACAATTATTTCTTATTCTGAAACTTAGCAAAATACCTTGTTTTTGATAGAAAGTTGACAGTAAAAAATTTCAACCAACAACAACATGCATAAAATAGGATTTTTAGTACTACCGAACTTCTTAAACATAAACTTAAACTAAAACTTAAAACTTTACTCACACCTTTATTTCACATGGGTTGCCTCCCACGCAGCGCTCTTTTATGGTCAATAGCTTGACCTTGATTTTGCTCACTTAGGCCAGATGAGTGGAACACCCACTCCAAAATAGTTGGCCTTCAAAGTGATGGCCTCCTTTTGATCATGGTTGGATTTCTTCTTCATGGGAAATGAATAACAAAAGGATCCCGTGAAGGCAATTGAGGCTTCATGTTCCCTTCATGGAGATTAATAAAAGCCTTAATAGTTCTTAAAAATGGACGGACTAATATAATAGGAGCAGTAGCATCTTCAGGCATGTCAACAATAACAAAATCAATAAGAGCAGGGCAGCCTTTAATGTATACTAAAGTATTCTTTCCTACAGCTTGTTTGTAGGTAGAATCTACAAGATGTAATTTTAACTCGGTGATTTCAAAAGAGCCAAGATTTAACTTTTAAAAAGATTCTTTGGAATTGTTGAAACACTTGCACCTACATCACAAAGTGTAGCTATCTCATTTGTCCCAATTTTAATCTTAATAGTAGGCTCAAACATATCATCAATCTTAACAGGTAATTTTTTAGCAATTTTCTTATATTCTTCTTCAAGCTCATGTACCTTTATTGCTACCTGATTAATGAAGTGTTGATACACGGGTTCATCATTTTCTTGACTTACCGTAATCTTAATGTTGATCCTTTTTACAAGATCTTCAACGGTGTAACTTGGTGAAGGAGCATTACTATAATCAAGTTCTTCAGGATCCTCCCTTTGGATTCTCATCATCTTGAGGTCTTCAATAGGATTGGGATCATATTTACCTATAAATGTATCTAGAATGAGAGTTTGACTCTCGATTATCTTACCTTGCTGTGCCTCAACAATCCTCGTTCTTTCTTGGAGGGCCCGCAAATCATTCCTCAAACTTACAGCTGGGTTAGATAATTTACCAAGCATAGCATCATGCTTCTCCGTTATTTTAACAAGGATATTATTTTGCTCACTTTGTGAGTCTATAAAGGACTTAAATGTTTCTTGGAGACTACCATTAATTGATCCCATATTATTTTTAGAGTTACCTGGAGGACTAGAATAGTGTTTTCGAAAATTAGGATTATAATTCTTCTTCCAAGCAGGGTTGTAATCATTACGAGCTATGAAGTCTACTTCACCAATATTAGTTTCTGGGATAACTCTTACCTGGTTTTCCTTACCTTTTACGGCTAATATGAGCTCATTTAGCTTAGCATTGAGTTCTTCATTTTCTTGTGGTGAGACGGAGTTCACCTTCTTCGTGTTTGATCTATCCACATGCCACTAGGCATGGTTGTCTTGCATATTATCTAGCAGCTGATTTGCTTCGGTAATATGTTTACCCATAAATGTTCCACCAGCTGTAGTATCAAGCACAGACTTAGACATAGGATTAAGAGCATTATAAATAAATGGAGAATTAACCACTCTTCCATCCCATGACTGGGACAGTTTCTCATGCATTCTTTCATCCTCTCCCATGCAAGCGCTAGTAGCTCACGCTCTTCCTGTCTAAAACCAGTAATATTAGATCTTAGTTGCATAGTCTTTGCAGTGGGGAAAAATTTAGTCATAAATAAAGAAGTACATTCCACCCATGATGTAATAGTATTTGTAGGCAAAGACAGTAACCATTCTTTTGCTCTTCCTCTAAGAGAGAAAGGAAATAAGCGCAATTTGACCGCATCGGGGTCAACCTCTTTTATATGCATCATATCACATATTTGAGTGAAAGTATTCAAGTGCATACTTGCGTGCTCAACAACAGAGCCTCCAAATTTATTCTGTTGAACGAAACATAAATAATGGAGCTTAATTTCATAGTCATCAGCAGCAATTGCTGGCTGAGTAATAGGAGTACGCAAATAATCATTGTTGGGAGTTGCAAACTCCCCAAGCTTCTTTTCAGTCATATTTCCTATGTTTTTGGGATTTCTTGAACAGAGACTTATGATAATAAAAACAGGAATTTAAAGACTAATTTTTTTTTGGATTTTCAAATAAAGAGAAAGCAAACTAAAATTTAAAACAAGAATTAAAAATATCAAGGTTCCTACTAACCTCACCATGGTAGCTATTGCTTCTCTGGCAATGGTGTTAGAAAAATGGTTGATACCTTCGATCCGGATTACGGATGTAGTATAGCTCTTTTTCCCTAGTAGACCTAGGTTTATCGAATCCTCGGGAAGCAGAAAGCATAGTGAAGTTACTTTAACAGACCTTCGGGAGTTTTAGAATTCCTTTTGTGTTTTTACCGGACCAAGAGTTTGCGTCTTTTGTTGTTATCGATGATGGAGAGAGAGGGCCTAGGGCATTCAATATCACCTGTAGTTGTGCAAAACATCTGATGGAAATAAAAGATAATAATAAAGTATGCAGGTAATTGTTAGAGCAAGATAAATTATATGTGGGTAGTGCATCCATAATTTCTATTTCCTTCACAACCGCTTATAGCAATAACCTACTACTCTCATCCATAGAAGAAAGAGAACTAATGATATGCATAGTGACGTCACCGTTAATCCCAAGTAAATCCCGCACATATAACCGTACTACCCCTTCTGTCACTTGGGTTCCCAACCTGCAGATTAGTCATTACTCATACTCACTACACCTGGCTCAATCCTCAGGGTCTTGGGTACTTGATAAGTCCTTAGATTGAGGCAAGAGAGGATGCAATAATCATCATGTCATACAAACTAATACATGACCCCATCTATGATAAATAACATGCACAAAATCTACATGGCTAGGCCAAAGCCCTTAGCCCAAGGAGAATTACTCACACATAGAGATGAGATCAAAGATCATAAACATTGTAGTGGAAATCATGAGATTGATAGCAAATAGTCTTACAATGTCGCCAATCGAAGAAGAGATCTACTATTACAAGTGGTGGAATATGGCTACTATTACAAGAGATCTCCAGCGCCTGACATCATCTAACAAGCTCAAGAAAACTGTCAAGCCAGCCAAGGACTCCGCTTTCGGGTATCTCGCTACTGGATCAGAGGGCAGTAAGCAACTGGTCCTGCATACCAGTCCCGCTGCTGCTCAGTCCGCAAGGTGGGAGGCCCACTCCAAATGCTTGGTGACAAGGCATTCACCTAGCGATGAGAGTTATAGCCCATCCCTTATTGAATATGTGGATAATTGGAATAACGCCGAGTTCATTGATCCGCAAGACGATCTGCCGGAGAAGTTTGGCCCAATAGAGTTTAGCGCTCAAATGAACTCCACCACCAAGGCTATCTCTCTGGCTGGCCGCATGATGGAGGTAATCCTTTCCTTATGCTATGCTGCTTTAGGTACACATATACTTATAGATATACCGACTAGTCCCCGAGCCTCCGAGGGAGTAATTTATTACTCGGTCGGATGCTCCTAGAGTATTTCGTGAAAGTCCTTAGCATTTTCAAATATTTGTAAACTTAGAGCCGGGTTAAGTTCCACTTGGCCCGGATCTTGCGTAATTCGAATATCCACACACCTAGAGCCGGGTTAAGTTCCACTTGGCCTAGATCTTGAATACTTCGAATATCCACACACCTAGAGCCGGGTTAAGTTCCACTTGGCCTAGATCTTGAATACTTTGAATATCCACACACCTAGAGTGGGGTTAAGTTCCACTTGGCCCGGATCTTGAATACTTCAAATATCCACACACCTAGAGTCGGGTTAAGTTTCACTTGGCCCGGATCTTGAATACTTCGAATACCCACACACCTAGAGCCGGGTTAAGTTCCACTTGGCCCGGATCTTGCGTACTTCGAATATCCACACACCTAGAGCCCGGTTAAGTTCCACTTGACCCAGATCTTGAATACTTCGAATATCCACACACCTAGAGCCGGGTTAAGTTCCACTTGGCCTAGATCTTGAATACTTCGAATATCCACACACCTAGAGCCGGGTTAAGTTCCACTTGGCCCGGATCTTGAATACTTCGAATATCCACACACCTAGAGCCGGGTTAAGTTCCACTTGGCCCGGATCTTGAATACTTCGAATATCCACACACCTAGAGCCAGGTTAAGTTCCACTTGGCCTGGATCTTGAATACTTCGAATTACTTCCTTTTACCCATTAACTAATAGTGGCTCATTTTTGTAGATCACCACCAACTGTCGAACAGCTGAGTTCCAGCGCCTGCTGGACTCATACAAAGATCTCCATGCCAGATATGGCAAGTTGTTGGTGGATCACCAGAAGATGGGTAAATCCCTTCGCTTAAGTTCCTTTTATCTACTTTCCTTGGGGATATTCTTTATTCGTATTAACTTGTTATCTGAACCATGCAGTCGAAGTTGAGGCTGAAAACATTATCATACGCAAAAACCTGGCTAAAATCCAAGGTAACTTGTCTTACTTTCTTGGCCACTGCATGCTCTTCCCTTGACTTGGTAGATATTTATACCTCGGTTCTGCCAGGTTAATTCACTATTGCAGCTACACTTCAAGATAGCGTGCCTATTCCTGATATGATCACACATTTTCTCAAACAAGCAGGGAAGCACCAAGCTGAACTGAAGAAGAAGGATGACAAGATTGCTCAGCTGCGCCTCCAAGACTCGGAGATTACTCGGCTGAATGCCGAAATCCAGAAGCTTAAGGACCTCCATAAATCCAAGCTAGATAAGGCTGATCAGGAGTTTGCCTAGGAAAAGGAGCGTCTGACCACACAAATTTCCAAGGACAAGGACCTATTGTAGGAAGCCAACGTAAAACTTATGTCGGCGACCTCTGAATGTGAAAGACTCCAGGGTAGTAGTGCCAATGTCCATGCCGAGCTCCTTCGTCTCCTCTTCCGTATTTCTCATGAGTTTCCTTCCTCTCTTTCAACTCTTATTCCTCTCCGGGTTATGTATTGCTGCTCACTGAGATTCCTCGTTCTATTCTCACACAAGTTCCCAGAGGGTGACTCCATTGTTGCTGCCGCTGTAACTAGGTCTCGCCAGCAACGTGGTATTCCAACAGGTCCTGCTGCCGGGTCAATCCCTTACAAGACAGAGGATCGGCTGGTGAGCCTCGTCGCTCGCATGGAGCTAGTGAAGAATTATGGCGCCGATATCATGCTGGCAGCAATGCGGATGTTTAACTCCCTCTGACCCACTGAGCCCACTCCCAAGGGAAATGTTGCTTCTATAGCAAAACTGATGGAGTGTGAGAATCAGCTGAACCTGTGGCGGGAATCTGCTACACGGGTCGGAGCTGATACAACACTGCAATTCATTCTGTCCTGGTATGAAGAGATAGACTTGGAGCTGCTTGACCGCGTGCGCACCGGATCAAGGTGGTCCAATGATCCGGAGTGCATCGCTCAACGCCAAGCCTGCGCCAACAAGCTCATCCAGTACTCCTTCTACCACGCCTGGAATGAGGGTCCGAGCTATCTTGATGCATTCGATGATGCCGACGCTTCTGAGGGTGGGGAGGACAAGGAAGGTGAGGACAAGGCCTCCGAACTTGGCGATGATGCCGAAGATTCAGATGATGAGGAGGCTAATCTTGAAGATGAAGCCGAGGCTAGCGCCCCACCACCAGACATCGAAGTACCTCCTCCGTCGACCGATGATTCGGCTTCTGCTCCTGCTCCTTGAGTGAAAATCACTTAACCATATTTGTTAGATCCCCGGAATGCCGGGTGAAGATGTATTTAAACACTTTGGTTTGATTCCACTAAAGTTATTGTCATTTGCTACTAAGTTCTTAATGTCGGATTATCGTGGGCGAAGTCCTTGAGTTTCCTTTTCTTGTTCCTCCAATTTTTGACTCGGCTCGCGTCTACCTTGATTCGGTTTTTTGACTTACGAGTCCGAGGTTCAAAAAATTGACTTAACAATACTCGAAACTTTGAGATTAGCTCAAAATAATCCGGCGGTAGATGAATAAAGTAAATAAGGGTTAGTCCAAATAATAAATGTCGGCTCGCTTATGTTCTTTTCCTTAGTCGTTTTTCTTGTGGTTTGCAATTCCAAACTTGTTCTCTTGCTTGCCATGAAGCCAATTCTTGTTGGACAGCAGCAAAGTCGAAGAGTTGGGTTTTTGGTGCTCACATAATACTAATCCGACTAAGTTATAAGCAACCTAACCCAACTGACATATATAACACATAAAAGCAAGAAAGACAATTATTATGGCAGTCCCCAAGTTTCCGCTTGGGGTGCCGAAGTTTCATTATTAAACCCATTGCCGACATTGATACCGACATATGAGTAGCTCGGATACGTTCACCTCTTTGTCAGGTGTAAAAAGGACGAAGTAGTGCTACATTCCATGGTCGCTTAGATTCCTCTCCGGACCTGTCCGCCTTGTTCTTTTCCTATGGCTATGCATCAATAATATAGTAGGAATCATTGTGCAAAGCTTTGCTTACAATGAAAGGTCCTTCCCATGGAGGGGATAATGTATGCATGCCAGCAGTGCGCTGCACCAGCCGGAGTACCAAAGCACCTTCTTGGAAGACTCGGGGGTTTACCTTCCGGCTATGGTAGCGTCAAAGATTTTGCTGATATATGGCACATCTGGACAAGGCCAGTTCTCTCGCTTCTTCCAGCAGATCAACATCATTTTGCCGGGCTTCCCGCACTTCGGCTTATATGTATTGGATGACCCTTGGCGAGTCATGCTCTATGTCAGCTGGTAGTACAACTTCTACCCCATATACCAGAAAGAATGACGTATAGCCTGTTAATCGATTCCGAGTTGTTCTTAAACTCCACAGTACCGCTGGTAGCTCTTCTATCTAGCACCCTGCTGATCTTTGCAGCGACTCTATTAGCCGGGGTTTTATCCCGGACAAGACTAGTCCGTTGGATCTTTCCACTTGCCTGTTCGATGTGGGGTGGGCCATGGAGGCAACATCTAGCCGGATCTTCTTTTCTTGGCTGAACCTTGTCAATGCTCCTTCAGCAAAATTTGTGCCATTATCAGTTATGATACTGTGGGGATAGCCATATCTCAAGATTATATCCTTGAGGAACTTTACTGCTGTTGCCCCATCACATTTCCTGATTGGCTTCACTTCGATCCACTTAGTGAACTTGTCCACCATAACCAAGATATGAGTCATTCCTCCCTTAGCCGTCTTAAATGGTCCTACCATGTCTAAGCACCATACAACAAATGGCAAAGTAATAGGGATGGTCTTTAGTTCCGACATTGGCACATGGGTTTTGGTGGCATACCTCTGACATCCATTACATTTTCTCACCAGATCCTCTTCTTGTTCTAACGCATTTGGCCAATACAATCCATGCCAGAAAGCCTTTGCCACTAATGCTCTTGAAGATGCATGGTGGACACATTCTCCTTGGTGGATATCCCGGAGTATTTCAAGTCCTTCTTCCGGGTCAACACATCGTTGCAATACAGTGGTTACACTTCTTTTGTATAGTTCGGCATTGATAATGGTGTAGGCCTTTGCTCTTCTCTGGATTTGTCTTGAGAGTACCTCATCATCCGGCAGAATTCCTTTTTTCAGGAAATCAAAAATCGGTTTAGCCCAAGTGGGTATAGGTCGGATGGGGAAGAGTTCTTCATCGATTTCCATCGCCTCCACCGACATAACTCCCATCGGGTTTAGCTGAACAGTCCCCAGGTTTGCTGAGGCAGTCCTTGGGTTTGCCGAAGCGGTCCCCGGGTTTGCTGAAGTGCCTCCCCAGTCTATTTCCATAGGTGCGGCTTCTGACCCGGAGAGAGCCGGGATATAGATTGACTCGGATTCCGGTGATGGTGTAAGAGATGGTTTTCTTAGGTGCTCCAAAGCAACATTTGGCGGGATTGGTTGCCGGGATGAGCCCAACTTGTACAGTACGTCGGCTGCCTCATTTTCAATCCGAGGTACGTGATGAAATTCACATCCCTAGAAGAATCCGCTTATCTTTTGAACATGAAATCTGTAAAGGGCCATGTTGGCATCCAAGGCATCCCAATTCCCTAATACTTGCTGCACCACCAAATCCGAGTCTCCAAAGCACTGTATCCGATGTATCCCTACTTGTTTTGCCACTTTGAGCCCATGCACAAGTGCCTCATATTCAGCAACATTGTTCGAGGCGCTGAAATGGATTTGAAGGACATATTTCAACTGATCTTTCTTGGGCGAGGTAAGTACCACTCCGGCGCCCAATCCTTCTTTTAGTTTTGACCCGTCAAAATGCATTCGCCAATAGTTGGAGTCCGGCAGAGGTGGTTCGTACTGCATCTCATCCCAGTCCACAAAGAAATTCTCCACAGCCTGCGATTTGATTTCATCTCTTCTGTCGAACTGTGGTGCATATGGGGCCAGCTCAATTGCCCAATTTGCTATCCTGCCGCTAGCATCTTTCTTGCTCATAATTTCCGATATGGGCGCCTCACATATCACTTTGATGGGGTGTTCCTCGAAATAGTGTTTGAGTTTCTTGGCCGACATATACACACCATACGCCATTTTTTGGTAGTGCGGGTAGTTCTGTTTTGAGTTCGACAATACCTCACTTAAGTAATACACCGACCTTTGCACTGACTTCCCTTCCTCTTCACGCTCCACCATAATTACTGCACTTACAACTCGTTTGGTCGCGGCTACATAGAAGAACATTGGCTCCTTGGGTAGTGGTGCGGCTAAGATTGGTGCAGTGGACAACATATTTTTTAATTCTCGATATGCGCTATCCGCTTGCGGTGTCCATATAAATTTGTCTGCCTTTTTCATTAACTGGTAGAGGGGCAAGGCCTTCTCTCCCAGCCGACATACGAATCGGCTTAACGATGCCAGGAAACTAGTGAACTTCTGCACATCATTAAGGAATTTTGGTAGTTCCATTCTCTCTATAGCCTAGATTTTCGTCGGGTTACCTTCAATACCTCAGCTGGACACCAGAAAACTGAGTAATTTTCCTACAGGCACACCAAAAGTGCATTTTTCCGGGTTGACCTTCAACCGGAACCGTCTTAAGTTCAAGAATGTCTACCGGATATCATCAAGGAGCGTACTGCTATCCTTAGTTTTTATCACCACGTCATCCACATAGACTTGCACATTCTGACCTATTTGGTCATGTAAACATTTTTGCATGCATCTCTGGTGCGTTGCTCCTGCATTACGTAATCCAAACGGCATAGTGCGACATCAATAAGCCTCGTACGGGGTAATAAACGAAGTTTTTATTTTATCATTCGGATTCAGGGGTATCTAGTGGAAACCAGAGTATGTATCTATGAATGACAATAGTTCACACCCTGCAGTTGAATCTATGACCTGATCTATCCTCGTCAGTGGGAATGGATCTTTCAGACACGCCTTCACCACGTTCGTGTAATCAATGCACATACGACATACCACTGCCACGTTCGGATCATCCTTCATCTTTTCCACCAGCACCGGATTAGAGAACCAATCCGGGTAAAGTACTTCCATGATAAACCCAGCTGCAAGGAGCCTAGCTATCTCATCTCCAATGACTTTTCTCCTATCCTCGACGAAGCGGCGGAGAGGTTTCTTCACCGACTTAGAACCGGGTCTCACATTTAAAGAGTGCTCGGCCAACTCCCTCGGCACATCTTGCAGATCCTGTGTGGACCAAGCAAAGATATCCTGATTCTCACGGAGGAAGTTGACGAGCTCGCTTTCCTATTTGTCACCTAATACGACACCAATGGTTACGGTGCACTCTGGGAACTGATCATCGATTGGAACTTTCTTAGTGTCCTTGGTCGCTTGAAATGACACACAACCATGTGGATTAGTCAGGACCGGCATATGCTGCTGTGCGGACTGAGCCAGTGCAGCCACTTCCATTATTTTCCTCTTCTCTTGAGGAATCACGAGTGACTCGGCCAGATTAGACCCGACGGATGCACATTCAATAGAGCGCCTGAAGTCCCCGGCTATGGTTATCACTCCCCTTGGTCTGGGCAGTTTCATCTTTAAGTAACTAACGTGAGTACTTGCCATGAACTTGTTCAGTGCGGGCTTGCTGAGTAACGCGTGATAGGCACTTTCCAAGTTTACCACCTCGAACTCCAAATTTTTAGTCCGGCAATTGTCCCTCGTACCAAACAACACATCAACCCGGACCTTTCCAATTGGCTCACAGGAGATACCAGGCACGATGCAATGGAAAGTGGTCCTTGTAGCTTGGAGCATATTCTCTGATATCCCCAACGTATGCATGGTATCCTTGTACATGATGTTAATGCTATTGCCATTGTCTATCAGCACCTTGGAGAACCTCAGATTGAGATTCAGCCCGATGAACATTGGATCCAGGATCAGCGCATAGGTCCCTGGACTTGGCATAATTTTTGGGTGATCCTTGATACTCCAAGTAATTTCCTGATCTGACCACGACATATACCTCACCCCTGCCGGCATTACCGCATTTACTTCCATATGCCAGTGCTGCAAGCTCTTCTGGTCGATTTCTTCTGTGGTAAAGACACAATAGCTTTGGTGATGCTCCCTGTATTCATTTCGTCCCTCATTAGTGTGATAACCTTGGTCTTGCTGCTGGTTGTTATTCACCTGATGCAGGGCATCCCTTTGATACATTGCAAATGTATATATAATTTTTGATCTTCCATGCTTGGTTTTATCTACTTTCTTATGTTTTGTCCACACTTTGGAGTATGTTTCAAATGATTTCTTGGACTAAGCTATTAACAAGAGCCACAGTGCCAGCTGCCTGTTTTCTGCTGTTTTTGGTTTCAGGAAGTCAGAAAATGAATATTCTCGGAATTGGACGGGACAAAAGCCAAAGTCACTATTTTACCGAGAGACATCTAGAGCCAGAATATGAGACGGAGAGGGGCTAGGGCCTGGCCACACCACCTGGATGCGCGGCCAGGCCTGGCCCGTGGTAGGGGGTGGTCTGGCCGCCCCATGCACCCCCTCGGCCTCTCCTTCTGCCTATATATTGCCTCTGATACGGAAACCGTAAGTACCCGATCAAAATTCCACGAAAGAGTCTGTAGCCGCCGTCATCTGCATCCCTAGATCGGGAGGGATCTGAAGCTCTTCCCGGCACCCTGCCGGAGAGGGGAATTCACCCTGGAGGCCTTCTTCATCATCATGCAAGCCTCCGGTGTGATGCCTGAGTAGTTCATCTCTGGACTACAGGTCCATGTAGTAGCTAGATGGTTGGTTCTCCTCCTTTGTGCTTTCATGTCTAGATCTTGTGAGCTCCGTTCATGATCAAGATCATCTATTTGTAATTCTGCATGTTGTGTTTGCGGGGATCCAATTGATATTGATATGCTATTTCAGATTGATTATTGATTCTATCATGTCTTTGTTATTTGTGATCTTGCATGCTTTCCGTTGTTAGTAGCTATCTTGGCCAAGTAGATGCTAGCAACTCCAAGAGTTAGTATTTATGCTCGATAGTGGGTTCATGCCTCTGGTAATCTGGGAAGTGACAAAAATCTCTAAGGTACTAGATGTGTTGTTGCTACTAGGGAGAAAACAACAATCCTTTGTTCATAGAACAATCGTATTGTTTACTTTACACGAAATTCGTAATGCAATAATCTGTTGCTTGCAACTTAATACTGGAGGGGGTTCGGATGATAACCTGAAGGTGGATTATTAGTCATAGATGAAGTTGGATGACAGTCTATGTATAATGTTGTAATGCCCAATCAAGTCTCAAAGGAGTCAAGATGTTTAGTATATGATTGTATGCTTTCTCGATGTTTGTCAATTGCCTCGCTGTAATTTGTTCACCCAGCATGTTATCTATCTTAAGGAGAGCTACCTCTAGTGAACTATGGACCCCGGTCCTTTCTTTTACATTAAATCTACAAACTGTTTACTGCTTTGTGTTTACTTTATGCAAACTATTACTTCCTTCCATTCGATACGTTTAATCCTTTGTTTTCAGCAAAACCGGTGAGATTGACAACCTCATCGCAAGTTGGGGACAGAGTTCTGTGGTTGTGTTGTGCAGGTCTCCATGTTGCTGCTGGCACCGGTAGTGTGCCCTACCAAAGTTCAGCTAGCAACACCTTTGGGGTGTTTCCTTGCTCCTACTGCATTGATAACCTTGGTTTCATACTGAGGGAAAACTTACTGCTGTGCTCATCATACCTTCCTCTTGGGGTTCCCCAACGAGCTCGATATATTGTGGGCCAGCAAGACTTTTTCTGGCGCCGTTGCCGGGGAGTCAAGGACATCTTCACAAGGGGAGTCCCTCAGAACCAATCTCTTTACTTTGTTATTTTTGTTTTGCTTATTTTACTTTTGCTTTGTTTGCTTGTTTCTTTATCAAAAACACAAAAAAAATTAGTTTTACAAGTTTGTTTCCTTTCTCTTTAAGAGGAAAAGCTAAAGAATGGTTGAATTCCTTAACTAGGAATAGTATTGATTCTTGGACTAAATGCAAAGATGCTTTTATAGAAAATACTATCCTCCTGCTAAGATTATATCTATGAGAAGTGAAATAATGAAGTTTAGACAATCTGATAATGAACATGTTGCTAAAGCTTGGGAAAGAATGAAATCTTTGGTTAAGAATTGTCCCACTCATGGACTGACTGCTTGGATGATCATCCAAACTTTTTATGCAGGATTAAACTATTCTTCAAGGAACCTATTGGATTCTGCTGCCAGAGGTACCTTTATGACCATTACTTTGGGTACTGCAACTAAGCTTCTGGATTATATGATGGTTAACTATTCTGAATGGCATACTAAGAGAGCTCCACAAGGTAAGAAGGTAAATTCTGTTGAGGAAACCTCCTCCTTGAGTGATAAAATTGATATTATTATGTCTATGCTTGTTAATGGGAAAGCCCATATTGATCCAAATAATGTTCCCTTAGCCTCTTTGGTTGCTCAAGAAGAACAAGTTGATGTGAACTTTATAAGAAATAATAATTCTAGCAACAATGCCTATAGGAATAATTTTGGTAACAACAATTATAAGCCATATCCTCCCAACAATGGTAATGCTTATGGAAATTCCTACAACAACAATAGGAGTGCTCCCTCTGAACTTGAAGTTATGCTTAAAGACTTTATTAGTAAACAAACTGTTTCAATAAAACTATTGAGGAAAAACTCTCTAATGCTGAAAGAAATATAGCATCTTTGGCTGAAGCTCAATCTTCTTTGAATAAAATGGCTGCTAAACCTGAAACTAATGATAATCCCTTTGCAGCTACTAATGCCATACAAGTAAGAATTGATGAAAATGTTAGACTATTAGCTGAATTACATGCTAAGTGGCAAAAAGAAGATGAAATTGCTAGAAACATTAGTGTTTCTACTATCACCACCACTAGTGTTGAGGCTAGTAATAGCTCTACTACCTTAGAAGATAATTATGGTTTTGGTATTGATGGTTGCAATATCTCTGAAGTTATTAAGTTCCTACAAAAGCTTGCTAAAAGTCCTAATGCTAGTGCTATGAACATGGCCTTTACAAAACACATTACTGATGCTCTCATAAATATTAAAGAAGAAAAGATGAAACATAATGCTTCTATTCCTATAAAACAAGAAGATGGTTGGGAACCCATCATTAATACGAAGGTGAATGATTTTGATTTCAAAGCTTTATGTGATCTTGATAGTAGTGTTTCTATTATGCCTAGAAGGATTTATGACATGCTTGATTTGCCACCACTTGAAGATTGTTATTTGAATGTCCCACTTGATGATAATGCTAAAAAGAAATTCATGGGGAGTATTAATTATGTTCATATTATGGTTAACAATGCCTATGTCACCATTGATTTCTAAGTTATGGATGTTGAATACAATGCTTCTTGTCCTATTACTTTGGGAATACTTTTTCTTAGAACTGTTGTTGCCATTATTGATATGAAAGAAGCCACCATTAAATATCAACCCCCACTAAAGAAAGGTATAGAACACTTTCCTAATAAGAGAGATAAGTTTTCTTTTGCCTCTCATATGAAAACAAAATTTGCTCTTAATGCTTCTTCATTTGAGAACACTTGATTCTTTTTCTTGCTTCTTATGCCTAACTTAAAGGCGTTAAAGAAAAGTACTTATAGGGAGATAACCCAAAAGTTTTAGATGAGTCTTGGAAGTTATTAATTCAGTAATAACCGCTCCTTATCCTTTTTATTTGCTTTTTGTGCCAAGAGTAACCTCTAATGAGAGAGAAGTAATGATTGGGAAAGTTGCTGTCCCGAAACAGATTTTTGTGCTTCACCGTAAAAATGCGTGTAAAATCTCTGTACGTCCTTTTGAGGCGTGAATTTTTGTGCTTCTATCCCAGGTTTTTATCTAACTTTCGTTAGTTCAACACCTTTTGATTTGAGCAACAAAAGGTCTTCGAAAAAATTCGTCTTCACCTGCTGGTCTGTTTTGACAGATTTCTGCCATTTTCTACATTTGCTTCTTGTTGGTTCCTTTTTGAGTTCTTTTGGGGAATTGAGATTTTTGAGGGAAGTTCTACAGTAGCTAGTGTTTTAATGGAAATTTTATTGGTGTTAGAACTGAACCTAAAGACTTATTATCTTGAGTGCACTAATGTTGCTAATAAAGATTGTGTGAAGTTTTGTATGAAGGAAAAATTTCAGGTGTATGGAAGGAATGAGTAATGAGATGAAGGATGGACTAAAGCTCAAGCTTGGGGATGCCACGCGTGTCACCCAAAGAAATATCCAAGAAGTACAAGCGTCAAAGCTTGGGGATGCCCAAGGCATCCCCCTCTTCATCAATAAAAATTCCAGGTTTCTTCCAAACGCTTCATTTTTATTGTTTCATGCACAGTTGTGTTGTTCTTGGAGCGTCTTCTTTTTCGTTTTTGTTTTGGTTTTTAATTTTCTTAGTTTGCTGAATAAATTAGTTGGACTCCCTCTTTCATACATTGCTTTTCAAATAGTTTGGTTTGGTTTGGAAAAGAGTAGGAAAGTTCATGCTTAAGTGGTAAAGAGAGCTTGTTTTTGACTGTGGCCTATGCTTTGTCATGCCATGCTTGATATTGTTTTGGCTTTATGCTTAGTATTCTTTGCTGTAGCATGACTTGTTATAAACAATTGAGATTGCTTAATGTGTGTTGGATGAATCATGCGTTGTTTTAGCATATTAAAGCATAGTATAGTGGTATTCTCCTTTGATGCTTTATTTGGGTTGACTTGGCACATGCTCACACCATGTTATGACTATCCAAAGTCACCATAGCCTTGATGATACTTTAGTTTTCAACTTGTAGTATCACTTTATGCTTTGATCAATGATGTTTTGTCTCTCTGCATGATTATGGCCATTATTGCTCTATTAGTTTGTCGCTCCCAGTCTTTTGCTAGCCTCCGCAACCAAGTATGAGTTCCACTCATGCATTCAACTCCTTAAACCAAGTTATTCCAAAGAGTCCACCATACATACCTACTAGCATATGCTATTCCAAGTATATTCATGCTTTTGTTTACCTTCCAAATTAAACTTGTTATGAGAAAACTAGTGATTAAAGCTCTCACAAACTTGATGGCACACTTTACTTTTCTTGCCCTTAATATACTTGAAACATTGTGTCATCTATGTTGTATATGCTTACACTTATTTGTTGGGGATTACTAGAACCATGCTATCATCGGGAACTCTTTCAACATTGCACGGGTACTTTGTACCTAGTTGATATCATGCTCTTTTGTCTATGGATGTCGTCGGTGTGAAATGAAAGGGGAGCTTGTAAGTCCATGGAGTTATGTATATGTGTTAGAGAAACGCCTGGGCCGCTGGTCTAATCCATGCTGACATGGTGGAAACCTGCAGGGTAACCATAATGAGCTGTCTATGAAGCATTCTTCTTATAAAGAAAAGAGTCCCATATTGAGAAAAAAGAGAAAAAGAAAAAAAGAGATTATGAAAAGAGGAAAGAGAGAAAAAAGCACCATATTCCCATGGTAAATAAGAAGATTGCTAAGACGCTCCTTGTTTACTTTCCTTGTCATTTTTATATGGGGATTCTTCCGTATCATTGGGCAAGGGGTACCCCGTTGGCGGTTCTCTATGATACACATGTACTTACGATGACAAGAACTTACCGGTGAATAAACTTGAGTAGCATGAGGAGCAGCCCTCATATTCAAGCGACATGAGATTTCTAACTTATACTTCGTCAAGCATGTACACCATAGTTTGTTCACTTTAACCTTAATCACTTCAAGATGCTTATGATAGGGTCAATGAGAGCTGAAAGCTATTAAGTACCATAATTTTTGGAAGCACTTTATGAAACTTGAATCTCTGCTTCCATCTATGAAGGCCTTTCTTCCACCATTAAATTGAGTCTCCACCTTCTACCTTTATGCACCTACTTTGAGAGCATAGTGGCCATTCTTAGTTCTATGTGCATTGTCCCAAGACATGTTGATTGATGCATAACTTTGATATTGCTTGTTTTAAACTATTTGTATCTAGTCACTCTTATGAACTTTCAAGGTGTCCTCTGCATTTATACTTACTACTCTATGAGGGACAAGCTGAATACTATTATGCTATGTTTTCTTTATGTGAAACAAACAAACGTCTTGCAAAGCATTGTTATTCATGAATCTTTTGTTTGTGCCTTTTCATGTTGCAACATAGTTTCTTTGTCTTATTGCTAGAACTTTGTCTTTCATGTTATGATTGAAGTATTATGATCCCAGCTTCGAATGTTTTACAAATACTTTGATCAAGTTTATGATGGTGCATGTCACCTCAAAAATTATTCTTTCTTTTTATCACTTACCTACTCAAGGACGAGCAGGAGTTAAGCTTGGGGATGTTGATACATTGCAAATGTATCTATAATTTTTGATGTTCCATGCTTGGTTTTATCTACTTTCTTATGTTTTGTCCACACTTTGGAGTACTTTTCATATGATTTCTTGGACTAACCTATTAATAAGAGCCATAGTGCTAGCTGCCTATTTTCTGCTGTTTTTGGTTTCAGGAAGTCAGAAAATGAATATTCTCGGAATTGGATGGGACAAAAGGGAAAGTCACTATTTTACCGGGAGACTTCTGGAGCCAGAATACGAGATGGAGAGGGGTTGGGGCCTGGCTACACCACCTGGCTACGCGGCTAGGCCTGGCCCGTGCCAGGGGGTGGTATGGCCGCCCCAGGCCCCCCCTCGGCCTCTCCTTCCGCCTATATATTGCCTCTGATACGGAAACCCTAAGTACCCGATCAAAATTCCACGAAAGAGTCTGTAGCCGCCGTCATCTCCATCCCTAGATCGGGAGGGATCTGAAGCTCTTCCCGGCACCCTGCCGGAGAGGGGAATTCACCCTGGAGGCATTCTTCACATCATGCAAGCCTCCAGTGTGATGCGTGAGTAGTTCATCTCTGGACTACCGGTCCATGTAGTAGCTAGATGGCTGGTTCTCCTCCTTTGTGCTTTCATGTCTAGATCTTGTGAGCTCCGTTCATGATCAAGATCATCTATTTGTAATTCTGCATGTTGTGTTTGCGGGGATCCGATGGATATTGAGATGCTATTTCAGATTGATTATTGATTCTATTATGTCTTAGTTATTTGTGATCTTGTATGCTTTCCGTTGTTAGTAGCTATCTTGGCCAAGTAGATGCTAGCAACTCCAAGAGTTAGTATTTATGCTCGATAGTGGGTTCATGCCTCTGATAATCTGGGGAAGTGACAAAAATCTCTAAGGTACTAGATGTGATATTGCTACTAGGGAGAAAACAACAATCCTTTGTTCATAGAACAATCGTATTGTTTACTTTACACGCAATTCGTAATGCAATAATCTGTTGCTTGCAACTTAATACTGGAGGGTGTTCAGATGATAACCTAAAGGTGGATTATTAGTCATAGATGCAGTTGGATGACAGTCTATGTATAATATTGTAATGCCCAATCAAGTCTCAAAGGAGTCAATATGATTAGTATATGCTTGTATGCTTTCTCCATGTTTGTTAATTGCCCCACTGTAATTTGGTCACCCAGCATGTTATCTATCTTAAGGATCACCACCTCTAGTGAACTATGGACCCCGGTCCTTTCTTTTACATTAAATCTATAAATTGTTTACTGCTTTGTGTTTACTTTCTGCAAACTATTACTTCCTTGCATTCGATACATTTAATCCTTTGTTTTCAGCAAAACCAGTGAGATTGACAACCTCATCGCAAGTTGGGGACAGAGTTTTGTGGTTGTGTTGTGCAGGTCTCCACGTTGCTGCTGGCACCAGTAGTGCGCCCTGCCAAAGTTCAGCTAGAAACACCTTTGGAGTGTTTCCTTGCTCCTACTGGATTGATAAACTTGGTTTTGTACTGAGGGAAAACTTACTGTTGTGCTCATCATACCTTCCTCTTGGGGTTCCCCAACGAGCTCGATATATTTTGGGCCAGCACCCTTCGCTCTAGATTTTTGTACCTCGGTGGAGGTGGAGGCAACATTAGTTGCTGTCCATTCCCCCTGTGAGAAATGGCTGCCGAGGTGCTTCACTCCGAGGTGCTTTGTTCTGAGGTGCTCGAGCATTCCCCGAACTTCCTTGTTCTAGCTTCCTCATCCACTTACATTGCCGGGTCGTGTGATTCGCCGGACTATTCGGACTTGGCGTATGAAATTTGCAAGGCTGATCCAGCATAGACTCGAACGTATACCTCAGACGGTCCTTTCTCTCTTGCCACTGCTTTTTCTGTTCCGGGGTCCAAGGCTTTTTGCCTTCACCCTTTTGCTGCCAGTTTTGTCCTCTAGTTTTCTGGCGTTGATTGGCTCCTACATTGGCTGATCTCGGTCTACCACTGCCACCTGCTGCGAGTTATACCTATAATAGGGACACTCGTCCCTTCCCTTTCCTCGGAAATCGTTTCTCCTCGATGACCCGGAGCCATCTCGGTTGTAATACTCCTCATTCGCCTCGCTTGTCATTAGCTAGGGTTGAGTTGGGTATCCTAGAGCATACGAATCCGCGATCCGGATCATCTCGGCCAAAGTGGTTGGCATATCCCGCTGCAACCTTTGCCACAACATACTTCCATATCTACAGCCTTGGGCGAACCATACAATTTCTTGTGATTCAATTACCCCCTCACATGAGTTGCGCATGTTGCACCACCGAGTCAGAAAATATCGGTCAGGCTCATTCGGCCTCTGCCGGCATAACGCCAAAGTCTGTGGCCTATTCGGCCTCTTGTAGGTTCTTGAGAAGTTGCTAACGAATAACTCCTCGAAATCCAACCAACAGTTGAAAGTTCCTAGTGGCAAGTTGTTCAGCCAAACTCTCGCGGGTCCTTCCAACATCTGGGGCACATACCTCACTGCCCATATTCTGGTTTGGTGCGTAATCAATGAGCCAAATTTCCTGTTGCGATCTTGAGCGCTGTTGCATAATCAATGATCCAATCTTCTGGTTTGGTGCTTCCATCATAGGTCTTTGTTCCTCTCGCCAACTGGAAGTTCGACATAGGTGGTTCTCTCATGATCCGAGGCCCAAAACACGCCGGACCTGGAGGTCCCTGTACCTCATTCATCTCAATCATATAAATCCGGTCAAGCTTTAGCCTTGCATCATCCGGCTGCAAGTTTTCGCTCCCCAGCCTTGACCCAATCACATGGTGCTCCGGTCTTGGGTACCCATCATTGAACATCGCCGAGTAACCATCATTGTATCTCCCTTGATCCGGATGAGCATTTTGCTGTTGTATCACTTGGCCAACACTTCTCTCCTACCGAGGTGCATATTGTTGTTGTTGCTGCCGAGGTACATTTTGCCCTGCTCCCGCCGGATCACGCTGTCCAGCATTGTCGTTGGCAACATTCCTTTGACCGGCAGTGCCTTGGTCGCGGTTGCCTCGGCCAGCTTCACCTTGGCTAGTACTGTGGCGATCTTCATCAATCTGCACTGCTTTGCCTTTTCCATCTCTCACCGGGTCATACCAGACATCTGTTTGTCTCTACTCCTAGAGTTCACCACCTCCTCTCTCTTTGGGTTATGACACGGAGATCATGCGGCTCCGGCGGATTTGGCCGGGTTATTTCTGGCCGAATGAACTACGTGCGACGCTCCTGGTGGTGCCGGGTTTGTCTTGTTCATTTCTTCATTTTGCTGGCAAGCCACCCTCCGCAAATGGTTCACTCTCTCCTGTTGCTTTCCCGGGCCTCTCCGGTTAGACCCTCTAACTCGGATGCAGCTGCATTTGCCACCCTGAGGTTCTTCGCCGGGGTACTGTACCTTTCTAGCCCTCTTGTTACGATCGTAGCTGTCTGACCCGTCCTAGGTTCATACTCGGATTTTCACCCCATCTATGCGGTTTGCCTTTGCATATTCCCTCAGAGTGATGTTCAAAGACTGCTGTAATTCTGCAACCTTCTTCACTCCAGGTAGCATTTTCTTCCTAGTCTCTTTCAACTCAGCTTGCGCCTGAGCCGGATCTACTATAGGAGCGATTGGCGTTGCTAGGCTATCTATTGCTTGCTAGAGTACATTCTCTGGACTCTCTAGCGGTGGGAACCTAGACCTTGCCTGTTTTGGCGTGACTTCCGGATCTGGCGCCGGGTCCTTGCTTGCTCCCGCGTCAGGTGCAGCCATCATGACCTCAACGCTGCTAGCGGGGCGAGCGATACGCACGCTGCGAGCTGCATTGAGAAGCGGTTCGCCTCCCTCGACAACGTGTCGTGGATGGACGCAGGACTCGTCCACGCCAACGTAGATCTTATGCGCACCAAGCTTGATGAAGAGACCGTTGCACGGAGGAGGATGCCTGCTAAAGCTCCCTGCATTGTCACTGACGTAGTCCAGCACTCCAAAGCGCTGAACCAGGGCAGAGACGACGCGCTCGCCGGTGCCGGAGATGCTTCCCGTCCGGATTTTCACCCCTGCTAGCACCGCTAGCCCCACGGTGGGCACGAACTATCATGGTGGTGGCATAGCAGATGCCATGGATAGGCTAAATATGGGGCCAATGAGCTCTAGGGGAATCCAAGGAGGGATAGCGTGGTGCTTCCGCGCACAAGTGTTGTTGTATTTCCTCTATCAATGGTGGATACAAGTGCTCCTCGAGCCATTCGTGAGGAGACTAGGTCTCTTACCCCCCCACAACTTAGCTCTAGAGTTCTATCTTAGATAGAGAAAATGATCGATCCCTCTCTAGGGAGGCCCTGGTACTCCTTATATAGGGGAGCCCGGGTTACAAAGTTAGGGCACACGTGGCAGCATATTCCCCGAATATTCCTCTTGGTTAAAGCTAGATGCTTCTTTATTCACTTTAACGGTTCGTCCGGACTATGGACGTAACCCTCTGCATAATCCATGCCTTTAAGTGTCACTAGACACGGGCTACGTCAGCCGACACTACCCGCGTCATCTTGGTCGGCCATGCCCCGCTGGTCCTTCCCACTGCTCGCTTTGCTCACGCTACAGCTGGAAAAGGCCACCTTTTGACCAACGGGAGATTCCTTCCTTCTCTTTGAAGCCAAGTGGTAGTTTGGCTAGCGTTTGGCTAAATCGGCTACGAGGGTACCTGCACAATAGACAGACAAATATGGACGACATATATTTTATGCCGGCCGGGTTAATGCTAGGCAAATACCCGCCGGGTTACTCCGTAAGTCGGCCTGCCTTGAGATGACCCGGACAGCAGTTCCCTTGACCATGCCATACCTCGTCTAACTCGGCCTTTATATCCCGACGTGACCCTACCCGGGGGTATCCCCCCAAAAAGCCTTGTATGTTCTGTTTGGTGGATCCTCGATGCGAGGCTCTCTGTACAAGTATTTAAACTTTTTTTGAACCCACACTCAAAAAAAACTCCAGGGACGCTGCATGCTAGTGGGTCCGTGATGTCAACCTCTCCGTAATGCAATATTATTAGAAGAAAAAAATGTAAACCCAAGATACGATTCAAACAAAAGACCTTCAGATCAAATAAACGTAAACTGAGTGCGTTGCCACTACAACAAAGATATTTAAAGAATCATTCATTACATTTTTATTAGTACTACAATTTATGTATTAGTCTTCTTAAAAATATTTTGTGTGTCTATGTTTATCTCTTTTAAAATATAAACGGGCAGCGCTCCTGGCATCTTAATTTATAAAATACCACATAATGGAGTATTTTCTTAAAAACATGGGTAGACATAGTTATTTATTTATTTTGAGAGGTGGGGGGCAATGCCCAAAAGGAGAAATTGAAAAGAGTTCAGTTATTCTACATAGGCTGCTCTACCTGGGTTATACTCCGTAGATGCCAAAATTTTAGTGCGCTGGGCTCAGCAGTCCCCTGACCCGTAAAAGGACGAATTAATATGTTCTCGGCTATGCTCCATGGGCTCCTTTCTCAAATTTCACTAGGCTGTGGTCAGCATTCCCCTGACCCCGAAAAGACCGAATAAAAATATTCTGGGCTAAAGAGGGGCCGAATGAGCTACTAGATTTCTTCTCCTAGTTAATAAAAATTGCATTGTGATGTGCTCGGCCGGATTCGAAACAAAGACCTCAGAGAGGGAGGGGGAAAAGCGATAATTCTTTTTGGCATCTATTCATGTCAAAATTCAGCAGTACAGATTAAGGTAGAAAAATTATCAACAGATTCAAAGTTCATATTCAGGAGCACTTCACCAATTCAGCAGCATTTCAAAAGTGACCAATTCAGCAATACGGACAATGAAATACAATAGTAGTACAAAGAGAACCAATTTTTGTTTCAGCTCTAAAAACCTTGTCGCGCGATCAGTTTGTACTTTTCACCAAATACACTCGACCATTGGAGCAAGCAAAACTGACGATCAAGTCTGCTTTGAGTACCTTCTTCTCACATCAATGCCTGTGTGACCCTCGTATGCAACCCAAAATGCCCAAGTATCATATAGGTTGTGACACGGCCATGTTTCAAAAGAAAAGCAAGACTATCTACTGCCCTTGATTTAAACAAGTACCAGTACATCAGTATTAGTTCCACAAAATTCTTTAGTAATAGTAACGATAGAACATTTGAGAGATTCAGTAGCTTTCCTGCTTGAAATTAAATAACAGTATAGAGATGATAAGTTCTTGTTCCATCTCAAAAAACCTTGGTGCATGATCAGTTCGCCCTGTTCTCCGAATAACCTCGATCATAGGAGCAAGCAAAACTGATGATCATGTCTGCTTCTGCGTGAATACCACCTCATTTCTTCAATGCCTGTGTGACCCCCCATATGCAACCCAAAATGCCCAAGACTCATCTAGATAATTGTGACAATGCTAGGTTTCAAAATAAAAGCAAGACAATCTATTGCACTTGATCTAAACAAGTAATAGTACATCACTATTAGTTCAACAAAATACTTTGGTAATAGCAATGATAGAACCAAGACAATCTCCTGCCCTTGACCTAAACAAGTACTACCAGTATATAGTAGTACAAAATACTCCATAGTACAAGAACTAGTACTATACTAGTACTACTATGCATCCAAAATCCACCCTCCAACACACAGAGATCCCTAAGAGGGTTAACTAAATATTGTGTCAATTGGGGATTCTCCACCGCAATTGATGCATATTGAGTATTGCGGGCCGGTAATATCAGATGGTTCACTACAGAACATAAAGGAATGTTTTTTCCTCCGGATGATGTCCGACACCTCCCAGCTCCCAGGCGTGGAGGAAATGTAGATTGTACGGGCCCAAAACCCTAGCTCTATTTGTCGGGTAATAGGCAGTGATCCGCACATTGTACAAGGGCGATGAGCATGCGTTCGACCTAACGCACACGATGGATCCGCTGATGTCGCCCGACTCGCGTATGTTAAATAGAAGAGCAAACACCGTACCATCATCCCCTGATCCGATCTTCTGTACTCTCGATGAGCGTGGTGCGAACAGCGGCTGAGAGATGTACCTGGAGTTTCTAAAGGACATAAGATTTAGCAGACTAAATTGCAGTATGCTAAATATTATAAAAAAATGATAAAGTAAATATGAGTAACCTAACTGCGATAAAACATACGTAGTACTCCTGTCGTTTCAAATATAAAATGTTTTAGCTTTTGTGAAACGAGTGTATCTAGACCCCTTTTAGTATATGGGTTTACCCCGAACTACACACTAACAAGAGTCTAGATAAACTCATTTCACAAAAGCTAAAACATCTTTATATATTTTGAAACCTAGGGAGTAGATATGGAGTACATGTGCAAGGCCATTGTTTCAAAAGAAAAGCTACTTGATCTAAGCAAGTATTGCTAGCTCCCAGTACAGGGAGCCATGTTTGAAAGGAAATGCTCGACCATTGGAGCATGATAAACTGATGATCAATGTGTGTGTGACCCCCATATGGAACCCAAAATGCCCAAGTCTCATCTAGATTGCGACAAGGCCATTTTTCAAAAGAAAAGCAAGACTATCTATTGGCCTTGATTTAAACAAGTACAATACATCAGTATCAGTTCCACAAAATGTTTTAGTAATAGCAACGACATAACATTTGAGAGATTCAGTAGCTTTCCTGCTTGAAATTCAATGGCAGTACATAGAGAATTAGTTCTTGTTCCAGCTCAAAAAACAGACTCGATCATTGGAGCAAGCAAAACTGACAATCAAGTGACAATGCCTGTGTGACCCCCCATATGCAACCCAAAATGCCCAGGACTCATCTAGATAATTATGACAATCCTAACTTTCAAAAGAAAAGCAAGACAAACTGCTACACTTGATCTAAACAAGTAACAATTTATCACTATTAGTTAAACAAAATATTTCAGTAATAGAAACAACAAAATAAAGGCAAAGCAAGACCATCTCCTGTCCTTGGCCTAAACAAGTACTACCAGTACCAGTATATAGTAGTACAAAATAGTCCAAAGTACAAGAACTAGTGCTATACTAGTACTACTATTCATCCAAAATCCAACCTCCAATACACTTACATCCGTGGTATGTAGTGAAAGTGGGATAAAAAATCTGAGGTAGTACAATGGTTAATTTGGAATTCTCCCTCGTGATGGATGCATATTGAGTAATACAGGCCCTGGGTCTGAGAAGTTTGATGGTACACCACCATGGAATGCTTTTCCTTCTGCATGATGCCAGGCATCCCCTGCTCCTAGGAGTGAAGGAATTGCGCACTGCACCGTCCCAAAACCCAGCCTCTGGTGACGGGTGATAGACGGTGAACTGCACATTGTACAAGGGTGACGAGCACCCGTCCAGCCTGACGCACACGACGGATACAATGATATCGCCCCACTCGAGCATGTCAAATAGCATAGCGAACACCGTACCATCGTCCCCAGATCCGATGTTCTCTAGTCTTGATGAGCACGGTGCCGACAACGGCTGAGAGATGAACTTGGGATTTCTAAAGGAAGTAAGAATCGAAGGACTAAGTTGCAGCAAGCTAAATATACATATAAGAAGTTCTCAGTCACCTGAGATCTAGGCACTCCCAAGAAAAAATACAGAGCCATGTTTCAAAGGAAATGCTAGATCATCTCCAGTGTTTGATCTAAACAAACTTGAATGGCAGATCATCATCAGAATCATGATGGTCATATTTTCCATCTCCCACATTGTGGATGCAAAATGAGTAATCCAGTGTGAACCTATCATGTTTCTTCATCTGGAAATTATGGTAATCTTCAGTAATCCTGACAGAGGCAGGTGATGCGCTGCTCTTCGGATCGAAAAATAGGCTATCTTCGGCGAACTCCTCCAGGTCCTCTCCAATCATTGAAGGTTTATAAAAGTGCAACTCCACTACGTACCGCGGAAAAAAGCACGCCACCGACCTGATGCAATGGATGGATACGGCGATGCCATAGTCAAGCATGTCAAATCACACTGCGAACAATGTAGCATCGTCCCCGGATACCACGGTCTCTACTCTCCATGAGCCAGGTGCCGGCAAAGGCTGAGATATGTACCTGTGTTCCTTTCCGTAGTGGAAACTCTACACTTCAATTGAGTGGGCTTTTTCGAGGCCAGCGAGGAGCGCTGTGGGTGGGGCGGCGAACTCGCAGCCAGGCTCAGTACAGTTGCATGGGCCATGCGGGCACGCCATCTTGTGGTTGAGGAAGTCATGGAAGGTGACCAATGTCCCGCGGCCGTCATTGGGGCATCTGCTACCTTTTATGCCGACGACTTGGTGGCGCAACTCCTTGGAGCATGCGTCCAGCTGGACGGTGCTGGTAGTGTCCATACGCATAGCGATTTCTCTGAATGCTTCGTCGTTGACCTTGCTCCAGCCACCATACCAAATGTTGTGCATCAAATCTGCCATTGTGTCCGGATGGACTAAGGGCGAGGGCAGATTCAAATATGATTGTTGGGGTTTCTTGGAGGACAGTGATGGAGGCCTGCAAGCACCGATGCAGCGGGCAAGAAATGGCTAGGAAAATTTAGGAAGTGCGGCGCTCGAGAGGATCCAAAATGTGGCTAGCCAGCGTTAGCGAATGGGGATCAACAAAGATGGGGAAGATGGGAGGCTCTTCAAACAAGGGGTGTTAATTTTGCGTGTTCCCTCGTCGGTGTTCTGCAGTGGATCGAGGACGCCTGCTAGAGTTATAGCTAGAGTGCTAGACTAGCAAGCTATCATGTTCTATCTCAGTATTGTATCGTCTCATCATGTAGACTGTGTTTCAGGAAAGGATATGAACCCACATTTCTCCCCTCTCTAGATAACGTGCACCGTAGAATCGCTTTTCTTACATGCGAAGGATTTGAACATACATGCCGAAATAAAAGGACGTCAATCCTCAAGCCAGCTCGCCCAACTCTGATAAATAGGACTACTAAAAAACTATAATAATAGGTGAACTTCAAAAAATAATTATAATTTTGAGCTACGTCCATAGAATATCCGTTGTATATTTGGTTCTTATACTCTGTATCATGTAGTAGTAATCAACCTATTAGCTACCTAATAGTACTCGCCATGCTCTAGAAAAATGACGAAGAACATTCTAGAATTATTGAGATGTGTGTTTTGAGGTTTGTGCATATCTTTTAGTGTGCTAAAGACTATCAATAGTATCTTATAGATACTAGAATGGATATAATTAAGATCCAACGGTACTTTATAGACGTAGCTCGAAATTATAATTATTTTTGGACTTCACCTATTATAATTTTATATAAACTAGTAAAAGGCACGTGTCACACACGTATATACTATATGAAATATGATTTAACAAATATTTAGTTGTTATAAACCAATAGTCTTGTTTGATAAAAATGCATACATTAAGTCTATTAATAATAACTATCTACACATATTGAGGATATAGCCTACTATGCTATGAATTTTGTTTTGGGGGGGGGTGACATGATGGTTCTAGAACATGGTGGAGTTTTCTCTAGGTAGTACTCAACACGAATCCTCCTTCTGTGAACCATTGGATCTAACAGCCCAACGGTCAGGATTGGTACTATGGATCCGATTCAAAACTGCTCCTTTATAGTAGTAGAGAAAAAATGATATGGCATATACTTCTACTATCTGATTCTCATGTGCAAGGCATGTGCAACTTACTAATAAGATATATAATATGAATAACTTTGAACATCGATCATCAGATATAGATTGACAGATTCCAACATTGCTAATTGTTGGATCTCTTGCAAATTCAAGAAACAATCTATCGCACTTACATGTAGTTGAAATTTGACCTACTTTCTTTAAATCGACATAAAGTTATTTTAGTGCATGGTCGTAGTTAGCTAATATATAGGGAAGCTTGAAACATCCTAAGACTAGGGAATTATAACAAAACATGTCCATGTTTTCTGAAAATCGGGTGGTGGCACTTTATTTTTTTGGCTAGGGTATGTCCCGAAGGAGTGAGATGCTTCAATAATTAACACAGCTAGTGCTTGTGTACATGTTACACCAAGAACCTTAAAAAAGTGAAAATTGCATCCAAGTCTATACATTTAGCACAAGGGACCCTACAATCAAGCAATTAAAATTAGTAGTCGGGTCCTGCTCCTCCCTCACGGAGCCGAGCCATGCTCTTCGTAGTAGTACCACTAAGCTGCACGTGCCTTGCACGTGAAACTCACATATAATACAGAAGCATGATATGTCATCAGTATATTACATTGTAATAGGTAAAGCTTGAAATATCTATGAATTTGAGCCACGTTTCTAAAGTATGAGTGTATATTTGATTCTTGCACTTTATATCATGTAGAAATAAACGTTTATTACCTACCTAATAATTGAAAATTCTAGAACCATGGTCTAGAGAAACAATCGATAAGATTCTACAATGATGGATAAGTGTGTTTTGACCTTTTTCTACATATATATCTTATCTTATTTTATCTTACCACTATATAGTGTACGAATAACTTTGAATATTAACCGTTGGATCAAGACTCGCGAATCCCAACATTTCTAGTCGTTGGATCTTCTTTTTCATTCTAGCATCTAGAAGATTTTATTGATAGTCTTCATCACAATGAATGGTATGCACGAAACTCAAAACACACTTCTCCATCATTCTAGAATCTTCTCCCTCATTTCTCGAGACCATGTTAGCAGAATTTTCAAATTTTATATAGCTAATAATCATTGACTTCTAAATCATATACAAAGTACAAGAACGAAATATACACCCATACTTTATAGATATTGATCAAATTTATATTTTTTATGCTTTACCTATTAAAATTTTATATAGTGATGACATGTCAGACATCTATTATCTGAGTCTCACGTTTTGATCAAAAGGGGCATGCCACACACGTATATACTGTATGAAATGTGATTTAACAAATGTTAAGTTGTTATTAACCAATATTCTTGTTAGATAAAAAATGCATACATTAAGTCTATTAGTAATAACTATCTACCCATATTTAGAATAAATCCTACCATGTTATGAAATTTTGGGGGTGCTGAAATGATGGTTCTAGAACATGTTGGAGTTTGCTCTTGGTACTATTCAACATGAATCCAGCTTCTCTGAACCATTGGATCTAACAGCCCAATGGTTAGGATTGGTGCTATGGATCCAATATAAAACTGCTCCATTGTAGTAGTAGAGAGAATACACCCTACTATGCTATGAAATTTTGGGGGTGGTAACATGATGGTTGTAGAACATGGTGGATTTTGCTCTAGGTACTATTCAACATGAATCCAGGTGCTCTAAACCATTGGATCTAACAGCCAAACAGTCAAGATTGGTGTTAAAGATCTAATTGAAAACTACTCCATTATAATAGTAGAGATAGAGATATGATGTCGATATGGTCATCCTTTGAATAACCTTCATTCCCGATGCTTGCAAAGGAAGAGAAAAATTCCAAAGTTTGAATTCTACTAATTTTTGCCACCAATTCCTGGTTCCTTCCTATGTACACCAATGCACATGTCGGAGACACAGCTAAGCCACCGTACCAAGACACACGTGTGCAACACTGTCAACGAGGGAGTGCTGAGATGGATGGTGAGGCGGCGACTGACAGCGAAAAAATATTTTTTTTTTGAGTGCGCATATGTCCTGAAATTTACTAGAGTGTGTACGCTGTAAAGGCTATAGTACCTCATGTCAGGAACGCATCATAATTCTTCTCTGACATCGCACCACCTTCAAGTGCCTTTTCACGCTGCCCTCCCGCCCTGCTTCCCTTTTATTCTTCGAGCTCCTCTTGCTCTTCGGTTTTTTCCCTCATCTCACTAGTACCTCCGTCCCAAAGCTTAAGGCCTTTTTTGAAAAGTCAAGCTATGGAAAGTTTGACCAAACTTCTAAAAAAAATATCAAGAGCTACTATATGATATTAGTAGATACCATGTGAATATATGTTTCATGATGTATCAAAGAGTATGTATTTCATATTGTAAATATTAATATATTTTTCTACAAACTTGGTCTAACTTTGCATAGTTTGACTTTTCAAAAAAATAGGCCTTGAGCCTTGTATGAAGGTACTACTAGTGTTTAGTACTCCGTCCCGGAACTTAAGTCTTGAGCCAATAATTAATATTCAAAGTTTTTTGTACACCATATACTATTAAGATAGTGGTAATGGTAAGACTAATACTTGATTAACAAAAGAAAACAACGCACTTCTCACTTTCAGCAGATCTTGTTGAAGAAGATGCACGAATCTATCAGATGCACGTATTGTATCATAAACTATATATGATGTCAATATGGTCATGACCTTGGCTATTCGGGTCGAAACCAGGAATGTTCATACACCGTAGGCTAATACACATTGTGAAGCAGCGAGAGCATGTTTTGTATTCAAAGGTGTCAAAACACATGTTTCTCATTTTTTCTTAGCACTATATAGTAGACGAATAACTTTCAATATTGACAGTTGAATCGGGACACGAATCCCAACATTGTCAGACATTCGATCTTCATTTCCATTTTAGCATCGAGAAGATACTATTGATAGTCTTTCTTTTCTTATCTTACCACTACTAGTAAAAGGCATGAGCCACAAACGTATATACTGTATGAAATGTGATTTAACAAACATTAAGTTATTATTAAACAATAGTATTATTAGAGAAAAATGCATACATTAAGTCTATTAGTAATAACTATCTACACATATTGAGAATACAACCTACTGTGCTATGAAATTTTGGGGGTGGTGACATGATGGTTCTAGAACATGGTGGAGTTTTCTCTAGGTACTATTCAACACGAATCCAGCTGCTCTAAACCATTGGATCTAACAGCCCAATGGTCATGATTGGTGCTATGGATCCAATTCAAAACTGCTGTATTATCTCTAACTATTATAATGGAGCAATTTTGAATTGGATACATAGCACCAATCCTGATCGTTGGGCTATAAGATCCAATGGTTCAGAGCAGCTGGATTTGTGTTGAACAGTGCCTAGATAAAACTCCACCATGTTCTATAACCATCATACTTTAAGTCTTGTTAGAGAAAAAATGCATACATCAAGTCTATTAGTAATAACTATCTACACATATTGAGAATACAACCTACTGTGCTATGAAATTTTAGGGGTGGTTACATGATGGTTCTAGAACATGCATGGTGGAGTTTGGTCTAGGTACTATTCAACACGAATGCAGCTAGTCAACCATTGGATCTAATAGCCCAACGGTCAGGATTGGTGCTATGGATCCTATTCAAAACTTCTCCATTATAGTAGTAGATATATAGTGTACGAATAACTTTGAATATTGACCGTTGGATCAAGACTCGCGAATCCCAACATTTCCAATCGTTAGATCTTCTTTTCCATTCTTGAATCTAGAAGATTCTATTGATAGCCTTCATCACAATGAATGCTATGCACAACACTAAAAACACACTTCTCCATCATACTAGAATCTTCTCCCTCGTTTCTGTAGACCATGTTATGAAAATTTTCAAGTTTTAGATAACTAATAATCATTGACTTCTATATGTTATACAAAGTCCAAGAACAAAATATACACCCATACTTTATAGGTGTTGATCAAATTTATATTTTTTCTTCTTTACCTATTACAATTTTGTATAGTGATGATATGTCAGACGTCTATTATTTCAGTCTCATGTGCAGGGCACATGCAACTTACTAGTTTATATATAGTGTGCGGACAATTTTGAATATTGACCGCTAATTCATGACCCGTGAATCCCAACATTGCTATGAGTTATTGGATCCTCTAATCCATTCCATCATCTAGAAGATACTATTGATAGTCTTTGTTATCTTATCTTACCACTATATAATGTACAAATAACTTTGAGTATTGACCGTTGGATCAAGACTCGTGAATCCCAACACTTCTAGTCGTTGGATCTTCTTTTTTCCATTCTACCGGGTGGTAGTACTTTTTTGACTTATAAGGTATATGTCCCGAGGGAGCGAGATTTTTTAATTAATTAACACGGTAAGTGGATGTGTACATGTTACACCAAGGACCTCAAAAAAATGAAAAATACATCCAATTTCATACATTTAGCACAAAAGACCCTAAAATCAAATACTTGAAAATTTTGGTAACATGGTCTATAGAAATGAGAGGGGAGATTCAAGAATGATGGAGAAGTGTGTTTTGAGGTTTGTGCATATAGAATTTCATTGTGATAAATACTATCAATAGAATCTTCTAGATGTTAGAATGGAAAATAAGATCCAACGGCTCGAAATGTTGGTATTCGTGAGTCTTGATCCAACAATTAATATTCAAAGTTTTTCGTACACCATATAGTGTTAACATAGTGGTAATGGTAAGACTAGTACTTCTTAACAAAAGAAAACAGCGCACTCCTCACTTTCAGCAGATCTTGTTGAAGAAGATGCACGAATCTACCAGATGCAGGAACTGTATTGTAAACTATACTAGTAAGTCTCACGTGCCTTGCACGTGAGACTCAGATAGTAGACATATGACATATCATCATCACTGTATAAAATTATAATTGGTAAAGCACAATAAATTATAAATTTTATCAACATCTATAAATCATGGGTGTATATTTGGTCCTTGTACTTTGTATCATCATGTACAAGTCAAAGATTATTAGCTACCTAAAACATGAATTTTTTGATAACATGGTCTAGAGAAACAAGGGAGACAATTCTAGTATGATGGAGAAGTGTGTTTTGAGGTTTTGGCATAGCATTCATTATGTCTAAGTCTATCAATAGAATCTTCCACATGCTAGAATGGAAAAGAAAATCTAACAGCTAGAAATGCTGGGATTCGCGAGTCTTGATCCAACGGTCAACATTCAAAGTTATTCGTACACTATATAGTGGTAAGATAAGATAATATAAGATAAGATCCTGTAGAAGTCAATGATTATGAGCTACGAGGGAGAAGATTCTAGTATGATGGAGAAGTGTGTTTTGAGGTTCGTGCATAGCATTCATTATCCTAAAGACTATCAATAGAATCTTCCAGATGCTAGAATGGAAAAGAAGATCCAACAACTAGAAATAATGTTGGGATTCACGAGTCTTGATCCAACAGTCAATATTCAAAGTTATTCCTACACTATATAGTGGTAAGATATCTCTACTACTATAATGGAGCAGTTTTGAATTGGACCCATAGCACCAATCCTGACTGTTGGGCTGTTACATCCAATGGTTCAGAGAAGCTGGATTCATGTTGAATAGTACCTAGAGAAAACTCCACCAAGCATGTTCTAGAACCATCATGTCACCACCCCCAAATTTTCATAGCACAGTAGGTTGTATTCTCTCTACTACTATAGTGGAGTAGTTTTGAATTGGATCCATAGCACCAATCCTAACCGTTGGGCTATTAGATCCAATGGTTCAGAGCATAGTACGTACCTAGAGAAAACTCCACCATGTTCTAGAACCATCATGTCACCACCCCCAAAATGCATAAATTAAGTCTATTAATAATAACTATCTGCACATATTGAGAATACAACCTACTGTGCTATGAAATTTTCGTGGTGGTGACATGATGGTTCTAGAACATGGTTGAGTTTGCTATACGTACTATTCAGCATGAATCGAGCTACTGTGAACCATTGGATCTAACATCCCAACAGTCAGGATTGGTGCTACGGATGCAATTCAAAACTGCTCCATTATAGTAGTAGAGATATGATGTCAATATGGTTATGACCTTGGTTGTTCGGGTCAAAGCCAGGAATGTTCATACACCATAGGCCAATACACATTGTGAAGAAGCCAAAGCATTTTTTGTATTCAAAGGTGTCAAAACGCATGTTTCTCATTTTTTGTTAGCACTGTGTAGTTTACGAATAACTTTGAATATTGACCGTTGGATCAAGATGCGAATCCCAACATTGTCAGATGTTGGATCTTTATTTCCATTTAGCATCGAGAAGATACTATTGATAGTCTTTCTTTTCTTATTGACATGGGTATACCCTACAGGTACTCGAGCTTGGTATATACGGTCTGAATACAGTAAAGGCCCACGGTGTCGCCAAGGACCAAATGAAGAACTCGAGTAACCTATGAACTCTCGATTGCTTGAAGAACAAGAAGAAGCTAAAGATAGAAATTTTAAAGGGGGAAACCCTAACCTGTAACCGACTCGACCTGCTACCCGAGACCTAGCCTATCTATATAAAGGCTAGGAGGGGGCGGCGAGGAGGACACACAAAACCCTAGTTTCCACAACTCTCTCCAGATTGCATCTGCGCACCATTGTAATCCTCGATTCCTTTGATAATTCCATGAGCAGACAAGCAGGAATAGGGACCTCTGCGAGGCCTGAACCTGGATAGATGTCTCCAGCGCTCCCTCTTTCTCCAAAACCCAAGTCCATAACAATGGGCATTGATGAGGTAAACCCTCGTCAATTGGCGCCGTCTGTGGGAAGTGGGAGTGCTGATGTTGGGGCTTCTTCGGCCCCATCAACCGCGATCTACAACTCCACAACAGCAGAGATTCGCCAGCTCTTCGGCACGTTCGACTTCACCGTCCACACGCCAGCCACTCGCCCTGCCTTCGAATCCGTGGGCGATGGAATCAGCTTGGTGATCGGGAGCTTCCGCTTCCATGTTGGTCAGATGGGCACACTTCGCATGCCTGACCAGATGATGGTACCATCGATTGCTCCAGCATCATGGTTCCCTCCACCGATTGGCACCCTCAGTGAGCCCCATACCTCAACAACAGTCGAGAATACGGTCAGCGACAGCAGTCGCGAATCCGATCTGGGCGATCTGGCCACTGAAGACGGAGCCTACGGTTCCGGATCTGAAAGTTGTGGGAGCAGCATCTTCCCCAACCACTTCATGTGCGCCGTCATCAACGCGGGCGACACCTCTACCAATCGCAACAACACGGGCAACGGTGGCCATGAAGCCGACCCGCCAAACGGCGGACCAACCAACAGCGGCATACCCAATGGCAGACCACCACCAAACGGCGACCCCACCAACAACGCCCCCATCAACAATGGAGGAGCAGTAGATCCTCCAACTATGATAAATGAGCAAACTGGCGAATGCGTCGTGATCAGGCTCAATGATCTCGAGTGGGCCCGTTGCCGCGAAGCCCTACGAGGCGATCCTCTACCTTTCGGTTCCCCACAAGAACTGTTGATGGGCTATGATACGTCCATTTGCATCACTATTCTATGTCTTAATTCACTATTCTTCATTGATATATTTCGTATTGAGAGGTGATACTTATGTTATTTCATTTGTTTTTGCATGGTTGATGACTTTTGAAGCATGGACCGCTGTAGTCAGGATTCTGATAAAGGATTGGGCCACTTGCTGCATTTATTCCTACTGTCTTTTATTTAATCGTACTTTGTTTACTTGCTTTATCAAAAACCCCTAAAAATCCGTTTGCTAAGTATTTGTAGAGAATTCCTGATCCATACCACTAGCCAGCACCTTCTGCTCCTCATTGGGTTCAACACTCTTACTTATCGAAAATACTTCGATACACCCCCTATACTTGTGGGTCATCAGGCTACCACTGGCTCCTGAAAGAGGAATACAAGCGCCAGCTACAAACAATCGCGCAACTTGAGGTGCGAAAAAATGCGGCTGATGAGTCAAGCCTCCGACGAGCTGGGCTCTCCTCCCACGGAGGATCCTCCTCCAAGTGCAATGAGTACATCGCCAACAAGAGACGATCTCGACTCTCCCACCTCACTGAAAAAAGAACGTGTAGAAGCCGCCAAAGTCATCGACTTCGGCTCCATGACGGTGGACACGCGTGGCAATGTGCTCCCGAAAACGCCGCAGGCCGCGGTAACGGCGGCCACCATGTACCTCCTCAACAACCAGTCACCAGCTAGAGACCCTCGAGCTGCCATGCACCGATCTACGATCGCAGGCTTGGGGTTAATCGAGGCTACCCTCGACAAAAAGCCGGCGTCAGAACCGAAGAAAGGCAAGGCTCTGGCAAAACGCTACTCCTCGCCCTCATCCAGCGACGACAGTCACGATCTGTCTCGGCGTCGCCGCTCACGGCGACACGACCACGACTATGATGCACGCGATGACCTCACGCAGCACAAGATCGAGAAATCAAGGGCGCGACATGCTCGGTCAACTGACTCAGAAGACGAAGATACGGAGCTCTGTGGCCCTAGATTCTTCAGCAGGGCCATGAGGCAAAAGCTCCCGTCAGAGAACCCGAAGTTTGACGGCCTACAGGACCCGAATATCTGGTTGGACGACCACATCTCCTCCGTCAGGCTTCACGGCGGAAGTCGAAGCACGGCCATGCAATGCCTACAGCTACAGCTGCAGGGCGCCGTCCGAGCCTGGCTCAACAACCTCCCATGCGGATCCATTCGCAGTTGGGAAGAGCTGGTATACAGCTTCGTGCGCAACTTTAAGGGCACATACAAACGGCCCGCATCAATCGAAGAGCTGAGATGCTGCCAGCAAAGATCGGGAGAATCGCTACGCTCCTACATCCAGAGGTGGTCCATCATCAAGAACTCCGCAGAGAACATCTCGGAGGATCGAGCAATTGACGCATTCAATGGCAGCATACGCTGCAGAGAGCTGAGGGAGGAGCTGGGCTGCTCGAAGCCCAAAACCATCGACCACCTGATGGAAATCACGAATCGCTGGGCAGATGGAGAAGATTCGGTGAAAAATCATGTTCACTCCGATGACGAGGCAGAACTCGAGCGCAGACGCGACCGCCGAAGCAAACGCCGCATGCGCATATACGATGACCGCGACGACGTCAACATGGTCGCAGCCGGCTACGTCGACATACGCGATGACAACCGCAACAACAGCTACTGCAGCGGTGGATACCGCGACTCCGGAAAGACCATGCAAGTGTGGTAGCGCCACAATCGTGATGAGGCACCCGCAACATCCATTGAAGACAAGCTGTTCGGGCCATGCACTGTGCACTTCTACATCGACAAGCATGACGGAAAGAAGAAGTCCAGCCACCTCCTCAAGGACTGCCGCGAGTTCCTCAAACTACATGAGGGACTGGCTCGGATGAATCGCAGTGCAGTCGAAAGGGGCTACGGAGCCGCTCCAGGCGCCGTGGCACATGGCACTCCGCCACCACCACCTGGACTACCCCCAAACGCAGCTGCGCCGGACCAGCACCAAGGAGGCGAACCATACCCACGGGCCATGGGTACCATGATGATCCAAAAGGGACGCTCCTCGAATAGGGCGCAGAAGGCCATCACTCGCCAAGTCAACTTGGCTACAAACTCACCACCATCTACCACTGAGTACCTCAGCGGAAGCGAGTCCTGCATCACCTTCGACAAGCGCGACCACCCGCGCCAAGTACCTCGTCTAGGCCATTGTCCCCTCGTCCTCGAGGCACAAATCGGAGGCTTCGACATGAGTCGCGTCTTTATGGACGGTGGAAGCGGCATCAACCTTATGTTCGCGAGTACCTTGCGAGCAATGAGGATCCCTCTTACCTGCCTAGAGGCCTCAGACACAACATTCCACGGCATCGTCCCAGGCAAGGGTGTATATCCCCTTGGCAAAATCAACCTCAACATCATCTTCAGCACACCGAAAAACTTTTGGCGCGAGCGCATCGATTTCGAGGTCGTCGACTGGCCCTCGCAGTACCACTGCATCCTCGAACGTGTCGCGTTCGCTAGGTTCATGGCAGTGCCACACTACGCCTACCTGCAGATGAAAATGCCAGGACCTAATGGTGTCATCACAATCAACAGGAGCTTCGAGAGATCTGACAGTTGCGATAGGGAATTCAACAGAATTTCCCAGTCCTTCGGCATGCAGGAAGAACTCGCGAGATTAAAGGAGTCGATAGACAACGATACGCCTCCCACAGGCGGCCAAGTTCACCCGACCTATCCTTCGACTCATCGGTGCACACGAAGAAAGTTCAGGTCCACCCATCGGATCCCGCCAAGACGGCTCTCATCGCCAACAACTTGAGTCCTGCATAGGAAATCGTGCTCGTCGAATTCCTCCGTGAGCACTGGGAAATCTTCGCCTGGTGTCCAGCGGACATGCCAGGAGTTCCCAGGGAATTCGCTGAGCACGCACTCAACGTCAACCTAGACGCAAGGCCAGTCAAGCAAACAATTCGGCGACTATCTAAACCAAGAGAAAAGGTAGTCGGAATGGAGATCAATAGACTCCTCGATGCCAAATTCATACACGAGATCAAGGAAAGCACTTGGCTCGCCAACATGGTTCTAGTGCCAAAAAAGGACACGAATATCCTGTGAATGTGCATGGACTTCACCTCTTTGAATAAGCACTGTCCGAAGGACTACTTCCCACTACCGCGAATCGACCAGATCATCGACTCCACTCCGGGATGCGAGCGCCTCTGTTTCCTCGATGCCTACTCGGGCTATAATCAGATTCGAATGAAGGAGGAAGACCAAGAAAAAACAGTGTTTACAACGCCTTTTGGTGTGTTCTGCTACAACACAATGCCCTTCGGGCTAAAGAACACAGGGGCCACCTACCAACGGTGCATGCAGGCTTGCCTCAAAAACCAGCTTGGTCGCAACATTCAAGTCTATGTCCGGACCACTCGACTCGGGGGCTTCCTCCTCCACATCAGATGGGACGGTCGACTCCGACTCGTCCTCTTCCAAGGCTTCACGAGGAATAACCCCCTCGGGAAGAGGGGGAATACAAGGCGACACCGCCCAATCCTACATGCAGAAAAAAATTTAACACAAAGTCAAGAAACAGAAAAGAAGCAATCGACAAACAAAGCTACTACATAGCACAATCGTACCTCAGGAGGAGGGTTAGAAGCATCGAACGGAGGAACGACTGGTTCACTGGGGAGCACATCCTTGACGGTGTACTTGGTGACCAGTCGCACCCTTTTATCTACCTCACTCGCGGACATGCCATCGGCAGACACGTGAGTGACATCGTCCGCACTAGCCCACTGAAACATAGCGTGGACTCTGGCCTGCAGGGGCTGGACGCAACGGCGCAGCCATGTGAGAATGAGGGCGCAGCCTCCCTCCTCCTTGCCCATGCGACTCTCGAGGTTGCAGATGCGCTCGTATAGCACATCTGTCTCCGCGGACTCGCCGGGCATAATCACGTTCTTCCAGGAGCGCCCCCTCCTGCACGGCATGGTGGCATCAAAGGGCGCGAGTCCGTAGTGGTCTCCGTCGGCCTTCTAGTCGCGGACGTAGAACCACTTGTCCCTGCACCCTTGGACGGACATCATCAGCTTGCTGTCAAAATATGTGACGGAGGGGTTGACGTGGATACCGCAGCCACCTACATCGTAGACTACAGAGCAGGATGCCGATTGGCGCTTCAACTTGAAGAGGTGCTTGAAGAGGCCGAAGTGTGGCTCGATTCTGATCCATCACTCGCAAAGGGTAATGTAGCAAGCTACATGAAGGTGATGGAGTTTGGGGACAGCTGATGGAGCTGGAGCCCGTAAAAGCAGAGAAGGCCCCTGAAAAAAGGATGCAAGGGCAACGAAAGACCACGAATGATGAACACTAAGAACATCACCCAAAAGCCAGCAGGAGGAGAGGAGATTACCTCGCTGCCAGGGACACGCGCGTCCACGACTGTGGAAGACAAAACTCCGTCCTGGCGCAGAAGACGAAGCTCTGAGGACTTGATCGTAGATGCACGCCATGCACCATTTGTGACGCGAGTGCCCGTGCCCTTCTTCTTTCCGCTGGCAGTGGTGCTAGTGACCACAACGGTGGTGTCGCCCTTCTTCTTCATAGCAGCCATGGCAGCAGCGGAATCAGCCGCAGCACCTCCCTTTTTCTTCCCCATTCCGCGGCGGCGATGTGACCGAAGGAAGTAGCTGGGAAATACGCGGAGCTGGTCCAGCGCCGCGAAGGAAAGGAGCGCAAAGAAGCAGAGGAGCAGCAGCAATGCTGATGGAGGCAAAGGCAGAAAAGAAGTAGATGTGAAATTTACCGTCGCCGCATTGCTACTTAACCCCCTGGAAGATGCAATCCAACGGCTAAGAAAAACCCTATCAGATGCATGGCGTTCATCATGCTCGACACGTGGAGGACCTGAAGCGCGAACCGTCCCCCACTACTCCCATTACGCGTGGAAATCAAGGAGGCACAGTTAAAATAAAGATTACGCACGCCCGGTAAAATCAGAGTCAGGAAATGGGACCCACCGCTCGTCACGTCCCGTCAAACTCGCTCACGCGGGCAACTGAGGTCATGGAATCGTCAGCACTGACGTAATCCAAAATTTCTCAGCAGAAGACTTTGACTACTTTAGTCCTTGCTCGAGTCTTCGACTCCACCAAGCACTCGGGGGCTACTCCCATAGGAAGCGCTGGTCGCGCACCCTACGATTTTTTCTTCTTCTTTTTACAGGAATGTGGACAATCAAAGCAAACCCAACCACTCAAAGCACGATTCGACTATGGATGTGGGTTACTCCCATAGGGAGCGCCGAAAGCAAATTCGACTGAAACAAGCAAACAAAAGACGAAAGCAGTCGCAAAGTTCTTTAGTCCCTGCATGAGTCTTCGACTCAACTAGGCACTCGGGGGCTACTCCCATAGGGGGCGCTAGTCGCGCACCCTATGATTATTTGTACATTATACTGTGTGTTGATAACATCCACAGTCGAAACTTATGGCAACACCACCTCATGAAATTTCCCTACAAAGAGACTGCGTCTCCTGGGCCGCCCGAATCATCTCCGCGATGATAAAGTCTAGATGCCGCGCTTGCAGTGTGAAGATAAGACCTGAATAAGGCCTGGCCACGCATTTTCTATGCACTACTAGAAATATACCCGTGCCAACAGGTATGATGAACATGCCTTGATGGACGCGTCGAGTGCTCACACCCATGTATTGGAATTCGACTCCTGTAAGACCTCCGCGGCTTGAGTCGAATTACACCAGCACTTTTCCGGATTCGAGTCCGGGGACTCGAGTTCGAGTAGATGGCATTGTTTTACCCTAAGGTAGTTAACTGATACCAATACATCGGTTAAATCAGGCACTCACATCAACAATCCATATGACACAAACAGGGTAGTCAAAAAACATACTCAGTCATGCACTCGAAAGGATTCATAAAGTCTCTAGTCGAATCTACGATTCCACTAGACACTCGGGGGCTACTGACATGGGTATACCCTATAGGTACTCGAGCTTGGTATATACGACCTGAATACAGTAAAGGCCCACGGTGTCGCCAAGGCCCAAATGAAGAACT
This sequence comes from Avena insularis, assembly GCA_023614405.1. Classification (NCBI taxonomy): domain Eukaryota; kingdom Viridiplantae; phylum Streptophyta; class Magnoliopsida; order Poales; family Poaceae; genus Avena; species Avena insularis. The sequence goes on from CM042684.1 coordinate 110,934,280, forward strand.
CGAGTAACCTACGGACTCTTGATTGCTTGAAGAACAAGAAGAAGCTAAAGATAGAAAGTTTAAAGGGGAAAACCCTAACCAGTAACCGACTCGACCTGCTACCCGAGAAATAGCCTATCTATATAAAGGCTAGGAGGTGGCAGCGAGGAGGACACACGCAACCCTAGTTTCCACAACTCTCGCCAGATTGCATCTGCGCACCATTGTAATCCTTGATTCCTTTGATAATTCCACGAGCAGACAAGCAGGAGTAGGGACCTCTGCGAGGCCTGAACCTGGGTAAATCTTCGAGTCCCCTGTGTGTTTGTTTGCTAGCCGATAGATGTCTCTAGCGCTCCCTCCTCCAAAACCCAAGTCCATAACAATGGGCATTGATGAGTTAAACCCTCGTCACTTATCTTACCACTATTTTTTATATATAGTGTGCAAAAAACTTTGAATATTGACCATTGATTCATGACCCGTGAATCCCAACATTGCTGCTAGTTATTGGATCCTGTAATCCATTCCTTCATCTAGAAGATACTATTGTTATCTTATCATACCACTATATAATGTACGAATAACTTTCAGTATTAACCGTTGGATCAAGACTCGCGAATCCCAACAATGCTAGCCGTTGGATCTTTCTTTTTTCCATTCTACCAGGTGGTGGTACTTTTCTCTACTACTATAATGGAGCAGTTTTGAATTGGATCCATAGCACCAATCCTGACCGTTCGCTGTTAGATCCAATGGTTAAGAGCAGCTAGATTTGTGTCGAATAGTACCACTTTATCAATTTGTTTTCACCCATCAACTCAGTCATCCATGTAGGGCCCACAAATTGGGGAGGTCGAGGTCGAGTATAGGAAGCAGAGTCAGCATTCCATCCAGTCGCTTACCCTAGTCATCGTCATTGATATTTGCCACACGCATCGGCTTCATCAGCAAAATTGATTGTCCCCTCACTTCGGTAATCTACCACATTAATCTCGGATCACCTCCATCCTATTTAATCTCTCCCCTTCCCCGCACCAAACCATCTCTAATCCCCCACTTCTAGCAACCATCTCTGTCGTCGTCTGTCATCCATGGCCACCTTCCAGGCTGCCGCCCGCAGTACTGGAGCACAAAGACCCCGACATCGCTGCACTAGAGGACAATGCCATGTGCATTTGGGACTTCTCCCCGTGGAGAACAAAGTGGCAGCTGGCGTGCTCCTTCCTCGATGCTGGGTACGGTCACCGCAAGTACTAGATGTACAGCCTCTATGACAATCCGTACGGGACGTTGAAGGTCAAGTTCGTCAACTTCAGGGACGTTTGTCTTCTCTACGACCAGGCCTTCCACTGCGGCTGCAAGACGGTGGTGTTCACCGGTGCCAACATTTTCACCAACTACTAGAATGGTTCCTAAACAACGACAACTTCATCCATAGTGTTATCCGGGAGCTGCCGATTGCTCTAGAGGTGCCGCCTCGTTATCCAGAGGTGCCACCGATGGCTCAGGAGGTGTCGTTGAGTCAGGAGTCGGCTCTATCGCTGGAGCTGTCATTGGTGCCGATGTCACGAGCTGCCGCTGTAGACGCGAACTAGGTGCTAAGAGGCACCGGACCTACACTAGTTCAGCAGCGAGTCCTATTGAATATCCTTCCCCCGGATGTTTGTGAAGGAAGTGAAAATTTTGAAACCTAGAAAGTTTGGATTGATACTCTATTGTAAGGACCAAAATGGTTGCCACCAACACAGCTAACGAACACGCCAGACAAAGAGACGGAGCTGCCGATAGAAGGTAGGTTGTCGGTTGACACACGTGCGCAGCGCCACGTTGTGGAGGATGGAGAGATTAGCTGGCCGGGGTGTGCGGGTGGTGATGAGGGAGTGAAGGAGAGAGAAAACACATTTTGTTTTGCGTGCATATATATTGTGGTCCTAAAATTTAATCTACTCACTGTACCCTGTACCTCGTGTTAGGAACCCATCACAGCTTTGCTCTAACATCGCACCGCCTTCAAATCCTCCTCTTTAGAGCTCTCTCGCTGCCTCCTTTGTGTTCATTGTCTCTTCTCGCTGATTATTTTTTAACAGGAAAAAGGAAATAAATTCTTCTTACTTGCTTTTCAGAAAATAAATTCCTGTCACTTGGAAAATTGAAATTGATTATTTTTTGTTTTTAATATCTTCGATTGTTCTCAAAACATGGCCCAATTGTCGGCATGCAAATTCTTGGATATTGGATCATGATCATAAAGTATGATGTAGAGATATGGCCTTGACCTTGTGGTCGTTCGCCTTGAAATCCAAGAATTTTTCATACTCGTTGACAACTATGCTTAAATTCGTTGAAATTTCACCACTTACTTTTAAGTTAGCATTTTACATGGTTGGTGGGAGTACATTCTACCTCAAGGACCTGATAAAAGGGAAAATTACATTGAGGTCCACACATTTAGCACAAAGGACCCTAAAATTGAGCAAAGAAAATAGTCGGGTTTGGCTCCTTCTCGGGAGAGCATCTGATTGAGCCCTCTTCATACTACTTTCTCTTTGATTGTTTTCACAATACAGCCAAATCTGTCGCCATGCAAATTCTTGGATACTCGATCATCAAAATAAAGTATGATGTAGAGATATGGCCTTGACCTTTTGGTTATTCGGCTTGAAATCCAAGAATGTTCATACTCGCTGAGAACTATCAGCTAAAATTCGTTTAAATTTCACCACTTACTTTTAGGTTAGAATTTTTACATGGTCGGTGGGAGTACATTTTACAACAAGGACCTAAAAAGGGGAAAATTATATCGAGATCCATACATTTAGCACACAAAGGACCCTAAAATTAAGCAAGCAAAATAGTCGGGTTCGACTCCTTCTCGAGAGAATAGCTGATTGAGCCACACTCTTCATACTACTTCATGTTCGGTTGTTTTCAAAATATGGCCAAATTTGTCAGCATGCAAATTCTTTGATATGGGATCATCAGCATAAAGTATGATGTCGATATGGCCTTGACCTTGGTCGTTCGTCTTGTAATACAAGAATGGTTCATACTCAATGTGAACTAAGCTTAAATTCGTTTAAATTTCACCACTTACTTTTAGGTTAGAACTTTACACAGTCGATCGGAGTACATTTTACATCAGGGACCTCAAAAAAGCAAAAATTACATTGAGGTCCATACATTTAGCATAAAGCACGCTAAAAGGAAAATTTTATGGTTCGGCTCCTTCTTGAGAGATTTGCTGATCGAGAGATTTGTTGCCATGCAAATTCTTTGACATGGGATCATCATCATTATATAAAGTATGATGTTAATATGGCCTTGACCTTGGTTGTTCGGCTTGAAATCTAAGAATGTTCATACTCATTGACAAGTAAGCTTAAAATCATCTAAATTTCACCACTTACACTTTTATACCTAAATGGGGGGAAATTACATCGAGGTCCATATATTTAGCACAAAGGACCCTCAAATTTAGCAAGGAAAATAGTCAGGTTCGGCTCCTTCTTGAGAGAGTAGCTGATCGAGCCATACTCTTTGATACGTTGTAAACAAATCTACAATTTTTGATGTTCCATTGTTGTTTTATATCTACTTTCTTATGTTTTGTCCACACTTTGGAGTATTTTTACACATTTTCAGGAACTAACCTATTAATAAGATGCCACAGTGCCAGTCTCATGTTTTCTGCTGTTTTTGGTTTCAGAAAAGCTGGAAAAGAAATATTCTCGGAATTGGACCGGACAAAAGCAAAGTCAATATTTGACCAGAAGACTCACAGAGCCAGAAGATGAGACGGAGAGGGGCCACGAGGTGGCCACACCACCTGGTGGCGCGGGCCAGCCCATACCGTGCTAGGGGGTGGTGTGGGCCCCTCGGGCGTCCATCGACCTTGCCCCTTCGCCTATAAAATCCTCCTAGGACGAAAACCCTAAGGACCCGATCAAAATTCCATGAAAGAGTCTGTAGCCGCCGCCATCTCCATCCCTGGATCAGGAGGGATCTGAAGCTCTTTGATACGTTGCAAACGTATCTATAATTTTTGATGTTCCATGCTTGTTTTATATCTACTTGCTTATGTTTTGTCCGCACTTTGGAGTATTTTTATACACTTTCTGGGACTAACATATTAATAAGATGCCACAGTGCCAGTTGCCTGTTTTCTGTTGTTTTTGGTTCCAAAAAAGCCAGAAAATGAATATTCTCGGAATTGGACGGGACAAAAGCCAAAGTCAATATTTCACCGAGGGGAACACGGAGCCAAAAGACGAGATGGAGTGGGGCCAGGGGCTGGCCACACCACCCGGTGGCGCGATCCAGGCCAGGCCACGCTAGGGGGTGGTGTGGGCCCCCTGGTATTCCAGTGACCTTGCCCCTTCGCCTATATATTGCATTCAGGACAAAACCCTAAGGACCCGATCAAAATTGCATGAATGAGTCTGTAGCCACTGCCATCTCCATCCCTAGATCAGGAGGGATCTGAAGCTCTTCCCGACACCCTGCCAGAGGGGAGAGATCACCTTGGAGGCCTTCTTCATCACCATGCCTGCCTTCGGTGTGATGTGTGAGTAGTTCATCCCTGGACTACGGGTCCATGTAGTAGCTAGATGGTTGGTTCTTCTCCTTTGTGCTACCATGTCTAGATCTTGTGAGCTCCGTTCATGATCAAGATCATCTATTTGTAATCTTACATGTTGTGTTTGCGGGGATCCGATAGTTATTGAGATGTTATTTCAGATTGATTATTGATTCTATCATGTCTTTGTTATTTGTGATCTTGCATGCTTTCCGTTGTTAGTAGCTATATTGGCCGAGTAGATGCTAGCAACTCCAAGAGGGAGTATTTATGCTTGATAGTGGGTTCATGCCTCTAGGAATCTAGGGAAGTGATAGAAATCTCTAAGGTACTAGATGTGTTGTTGCTACTAGGGAGAAAACAGTTTTTTGTGCTTTGCTGTAAAAATTCGTGAAAAATCTCTGTACGGCGGTTTGAGCTGTAATTTTTTGTGCTTCTGCCCCTGGTTGGTGTCCAACTTTCGTTAGTTCAACACTTTTTGATTTGAGCAGCAGAAGGTCTTCGAAAAAAATTCGTTTTCACCTACTGGTCTATTTTGACAGATTTCTACCATTATTTACATTTGCCTCTTAATCTCTTTCTCTTTGAGTTCTTTTTGATCATTTGAACTTTTTAAAGGAAGTGATACAGTATCTTTTGTTTTAATGGAAGTTTTACTTATGTTGAAACTGAACATAAAGACTTATTATCTTAAGTACACTAATGTTGCTAATGGAGATTGTGTGAAGTTTTGTATGAAGGAAATTTTAAAGTGTAGGGAAGAATAATGTGATAAGATGAAGAATGGACAAAATCTCAAGCTTGGGGATGCCACCCGTGACACCCCAAAAACTATTCAAGAAGTACAAGCGTCAAAGCTTGCGGATGCCTAAGGCATCACCTTCTTCATCGATAAAAATTTCAGGTTTCTTCCAAACACTTCATTTTTATTGTTTCATGCACAGTTGTGTTGTTCTTGGAGCATCTTTGTTTTCGTTTTTAGTTTTTGTTTGCTTAGTTTGCTTGAATAAATTGGTTGGACCCCCTCATTTCTGCATTAGTTTTCAAATAAAGTTGATTTGGATTGGAAAAGAGTAGGAAAAGTTCATCCCTGGACTACGGGTCCATGTAGTAGCTAGATGGTTGGTTCTTCTCCTTTGTGCTACCATGTCTAGATCTTGTGAGCTCCATTCATGATCAAGATCATTTATTTGTAATCTTATATGTTGTGTTTGCGGGGATCCGATGGATATTGAGATGCTATTTCAGATTGATTATTGATTCTATCATGTCTTTGTTATTTGTGATCTTGCATGCTTTCCGTTGTTAGTAGCTATATTGGCCGAGTAGATGCTAGCAACTCCAAGAGGGAGTATTTATGCTCGATAGTGGGTTCATGCCTCTAGGAATCTAGGGAAGTGTTAGAAATCTCTAAGGTACTAGATGGGCTGTTGCTACTAGGGAGAAAACATTTTTTTGTGCTTTGCTATAAAAATTCGTGAAAAATCTCTGTACGGCGGTTTGAGCTGTAATTTTTTGTGCTTCTGCCCCTGGTTGGTGTCCAACTTTCGTTAGTTCAACACTTTTTGATTTGAGCAACAGAAGGTCTTCGAAAAAAATCCGTTTTCACCTACTGGTCTATTTTGACAGATTTCTACCATTATTTACATTTGCCTCTTAATCTCTTTCTCTTTGAGTTCTCTTTGATCATTTGAACTTTTTAAAGGAAGTGATACAGTAGCTTTTGTTTTAATGGAAGTTTTACTTATGTTGAAACTGAACCTAAAGACTTATTATCTTAAGTACACTAATGTTGCTAATGGAGATTGTGTAAAGTTTTGTATGAAGGAAATTTTAAAGTGTAGGGAAGAATAATGTGATAAGATGAAGAATGGACAAAAGCTCAAGCTTGGGGTTGCCACCCGTGACACCCCAAAAAATATTCAAGAAGTACAAGCGTCAAAGCTTGCGGATTCCTAAGGCATCACCTTCTTCATCGATAAAAATTTCAGGTTTCTTCCAAACACTTCATTTTTATTGTTTCATGCACAGTTGTGTTGTTCTTGGAGCGTCTTTGTTTTCGTTTGCTTAGTTTGCTTGAATAAATTGGTTGGACCCCCTCATTCATGCATTAGTTTTCAAATAAAGTTGATTTGGATTGGAAAAGAGTAGGAAAAGTTCATGCTTATAAGTGGTATAAATGGAGTCTTATTTTTGACTGTGGCTTAGACTTTATCATGTCATGTTTGATATTTATTTGACTTTGTGCTTAGTGATTATTGCTATAGCATGACCTTTTACAAACAATTGAAATTGCTTAATGTGCCTTGAAATAATCATGTGTTGTTTTAGCATATAAAAGCATAATTTTGTGGTATTCTTCTTTGATGCTTTATTTGGGTTGACTTGGCGCATGCTCACACCATGTTAAGACTATACTAAGTCACATAGCCTATATGATCATTTAGTTTTCAACTTGTAATATCACTTTATGCTTTAGTTAATAATGTTTTGTCGCTTTGCATGATTATGGCCATTATTGCTCTCTTAGTTGGTCGCTCCCAGTCTTATGCTAGCCTCCATACAAACTATGAGTTCAACTCATGCATCCAACTCCAAATAAAACCAAGTTATTCCAAAGAGTCCACCATACATACCTATTAGCATTATTGCTATTCCAAGTATATTAATATTTTTATCTACCTTCCGAATTAAACTTTTTATGTGAAAATTAGTGATTAAAGCTCTCACGAACTTGATGGCACACTTTACTTTTCTTGCACTTAATAAACTTCAACCATTGTGCCCATCTATGTTGCGTATATGCTTGCGTTTTGTAAGTTGTGAATTAGCAGAACCATGTTACCATGGGGAACACTTTCAACATTGCACTTTATTTAGTTGATGTCATGTTCTTTTGCTTATGGATCCCGGCGGTGTGAAATGAAAGGGGAGCTTGTAAGGCTCATGGAGTTCGTATATGTGTTAGAGAAACGCCTAGGCGGCTGGTCTAAGCCATGCCTAATCATGGTGGAAACCTGCAGCATAACCATAGTGAGAAATCTATGAAGCATCCTCTATAAAAAACCTATGAAAATAGGAAAGAAAAAAAGAGAAAAAAGGAAAGAAAAAACCCTATGCAAATAGGAAATAAAAGGATCGTTGAGATGCTCATTGTCTGCTTTCCTTATCATTTTGATATGGGGAATCTTCCGTATCATCAGGCAAGGGGTACCCCGTTGGCGGTTCTCTATGATACACATGTACTTACAATGACAAGAACTTAGCTGTGACTAAAGTTGAGTAGCATGAGAAACGGTACTCGTAAGTAAGGGGCATGAGATTTTCAGCTTATAACTTGTCAAGCATATCCTCATATTTGCTCACTTTAACCTTAATCACCTAAAGATGCTTATGATAGGGGAAATGACACCTAAAAGCTAATAAGTACCATAATTTTTGGAAGCTCTTTATGAGACTTGAATCCCTGCTTCCTTCTATGAAGGGCCTTTGTTTTACTTTTTATGTTAAGTCTCCATCTTCTATCTTTATGCACCTATTGAGAGAGCATAGTGGCCATTCTTAGTTTAATGTGCATTGTCCCAAATCTTGTTGATTGATTCATAACTATGATATTGCTTGTTCTTAAACTATTTGTATCTAGTCACCCTTATGAACTTTGAAGGTGTCCTATGCATTTATATTTTGCTACACTATGAGGGACAAGCTGAATACCATTCTCATTATATTTTCTATATGTGAAACAAACAAAAGTCTTTCAAAGCATTGTTATTCATGAATCTTTTGTTTGTACCTTTTCATGTTATAACATAGTTGCTATGTCTTATTGTTAGAACTATATCTTTGATGCTATGTTAAAGTACTATGATCCCACCTATCAATGTTTTACAAATACCTTGATCAAGATTATGATGGTGCATGTCACCTGAAAAATTATTCTTTTTTATCACTTACCTACTCAAGGACGAGCAGGAGTTAAGCTTGGGGATGTTGATACGTTGTAAACGTATCTATAATTTTTGATGTTCCATGCTTGTTTTATATCTACTTTCTTATGTTTTGTCCACACTTCGGAGTATTTTTACACATTTTCTAGAACTAACCTATTAACAAGACGCCACAGTGCTAGTTGCCTGTTTTCTGCTATTTTTGGTTTTAGAAAAGCTGGAAAAGAAATATTCTCGGAATTGGACCGGACAAAAGCCAAAGTCAATATTTTACTAGAAGACTCACGGAGCCAGAAGACGAGACGGAGAGGGGCCACGAGGTGGCCACACCACCTGGTGGCGCAGGCTAACCCAGGCCACGCTAGGAGGTGGTGTGGGCCCCTCGGGCGTCCATCGACCTTGCCCCTTCGCCTATAAAATCCTCCTGGGAGTAAAACCCTAAGGACCCGATCAAAATTCCATGAAAGAGTCTGTAGCCACCGCCATCTCCATCCCTAGATCGGGAGGGATCTGAAGCTCTTCCCGGCACCCTGCCAAAGGGGAGAGATCACCCTGGAGGCCATCTTCATCACCATGCCTGCCTCCGGTGTGATGTGTGAGTAGTTCATCCCAGGACTACGGGTCCATGTAGTAGATAGATGGTTGGTTCTCCTCCTTTGTGCTACCATGTTTAGATCTTGTGAGGTCTGTTCATGATCAAGATCATCTATTTGTAATCTTACATGTTGTGTTTGCGGGGATCCGATGGATATTGAGATGCTATTTTAGATTGATTATTGATTCTCTCATGTCTATGTTATTTGTGATCTTGCATGCTTTCCGTTGTTAGTAGCTATATTGGCCAAGTAGATGCTAGCAACTCCAAGAGGGAGTATTTATGCTCGATAGTGGGTTCAAGCCTCTAGTAATCTGGGGAAGTGACATGAATCTCTAAGGTACTAGATGTGCTATTGCTACTAGGGATAAAACATCAATCCTTTGTCCATGGGACAATCGTATTGTTTAGTTTACACACTTTGCTTAATGCAATTATATGTTACTTGCAACTTAATACTGGAGGGGTTTCGGTTGATAACCTGAAGGTGGATTATTAGTAATAGATGCAGTTGGATTACGGTCTATGTATAATGTTGTAATGCCCAATCAAATCTCATAGGAGTCAAGATGTTTAGTATATGCATGTATGCTTTCTTGGTGTCTGTTAATTGCCCCGCTGTAATTTGTTCACCCAACATTTCATCTATCTCAAGGAGAATCACCTCTAGTGAACTATGGATCCTGGTCCATTCTTTTACCATCAATCTACCATCTATTTACTATTTCCTGTTTACTTTCTGCAAGCAATTACTATCTTCCACACAATATGTTTAATCCTTTGTTTTCAGCAAAACCGGTGAGATTGGCAACCTCACTAAAAGTTGGGGGCAAAGTTCTGCGGTTGTGTTGTGCAGTATTGCAAGTTGGAAACAACACCTGCTTGGAGGTGTTTCCTTGATCCTACTGGTTCGATAACCTTGGTTTCATAACTGAGGGAAAACTTGCTGTTGTGCTCATCATACCTTCCTCTTGGGGTTCCCCAACGAGCTCGATATATTTTGATCCATCACTCTTCATACTACTTCATCTTCGATTGTGTTCAAAATATGACCAAATTTGTCGGCATCCAAATTCTTCGATATGGGATCATCAACATAAACTATGATGTAGATATGGCCTTGACCTTGGTGGTTGGTCTTGAAATACAAGAATGCTTCATACTCGTTGACAACTAAGCTTAATTTCGTTTAAATTTCACCACAATACTTTTAGGTTAGAACTTTACACGGTTGATCGGAGTACATTTTACATCACGAACCTCAAAAAAGCAAAAATTACATCGAGGTCCATATACATTTAGCATGAAGGACCCTAAAAGAAAAAATCTGGTTTAGCTCATTCTCGAGAGATCAGTTGATCTGACCAAACTCTTAATACTACTTCCTCTTTGATTGTTTTCAAAACATGGCCAAATTTGTTGCCATGCAAATTCTCTAACATGGGATCATCAGCACAAAGTATGAGGTTGATATGGCCTTGACCTTGGTCGTTCGGCTTGAAATCCAAGAATGATCATACTCATTAACAAGTAAGCTTAAAATCTTCTAAATTTCACCACTTACACTTTTAGAACTAACAAAAGGGGGAAATTACATCGAGGTCGATACATTTAGCACAAAGGACCCTAAAATTAAGCAAGGGAAACAATCAGGTTCAGCTCCTTCTCTAGAGAGTAGTTGATCGAGCCATACTCTTCATACTACTTCATCATCGATTGTTTTCAAAATATGGCCAAATTTGTCGGCATGCAAATTCTTGGATATAGGATCATCAGCATAAAGTATGATGTAGATATAGCCTTGACCTTGGTCATTCGTGTTGAAATACAAGAATGGTTCATTCTCTTTGACAACTAAGCTTAAATTCGTTTAAATTTCACCACATACTTTTAGGTTAGAACTTTACATGGTCGATCAAAGTACATTTTACATCAGGGACCTCAAAAAAGTAAAAATTACAGCGAGGTCCATATACATTTAGCATAAAGGTCCCTAAAAGGAAAAAAATTGGTTCAGCTCATTCTCGAGAGATCAGCTGAACTAAGCCAAACACTTAATACTACATCCTATTCGATTGTTTTCAAAACATGGCCAGATTTGTTGCCATGCAAATTCTCTAACATGGGATCATCAACACAAAGTATGATGTTGATATGGCCTTGACCTTGGTCATTCGGCTTGAAATCCAATAATGCTCATACTCATTGACAAGTAATCTTAAAATCGTCTAAATTTCACCACTTACACTTTTAGACCCAACAAAAGGGGGGAAATTACATCGAGGTCCATACATTTAGCACAAAGGACCCTACAATTAAGCAAGGAAAATAGTTGGGTTATGCTCCTTCTCTAGAGAGTAGCTGATCGAGGCATTCTCTTTGTACTACTTCATCTTCGATTGATTTCAAAATATGGCCAAATTTTTTGGCATGCAAATTCTTGGATATTTGATCATCAGCATAAAGTATGATGTAGATATGGCATTAACCTTGGTCGTTCGTCTTGAAATACAAGAATATTTCGTATTCGTTGACAACTATGCTTAAATTCGCTTAAATTTCACCACTTACTTTTAGGTTAGAACTTTACACGGTCGATCGGAATAGATTTACATCAGGTCCATATACATTTAGCATAATGAGCCTAAACGAAAAAATTCTGGTTCGTCTCATTCTCGAGAGATCAGCTGATCTGAGCCAAACTCTTAATACTTCTTCCTCTTCAATTGTTTTCAAAACATGGCCAGATCTGTTGCCATGCAAATTCTCTAACATGGGATCATCAGCATAAAGTATGATGTTGATATGGCCTTGACCTTGGTCATTCGGCTTGAAATCCCAGAATGTTCATACTCGTTGACAACTAAGCTTAAATTCGTTTAAATTTCACCACTTACTTTTAGGTTAACATTTTACACGGTCGGTGGGAGTACATTTTAATCAAGGACCTAAAAAAGGAAAATTATTACATCGAGGTCGATACATTTAGCACAAAGAACCCTAAAAGGAAAACTTTCTGGTTTGGCTCATTCTCGAGACATCAACTGATCTGAGTCAAACTCTTCATACTACTTCTTCTTCGATTGTTTCAAAATATGGCTAAATCTGTTGCCATGCAAATTCGTTGATATGGGGTCATCAACATAATGTATGATGTTGATATGGCCTTGACCTTGGTCATTCGGCTTGAAATCAAAGAATGTTCATACTCGTTGACAAGTAAGCTTAAATTCGTTTAAATTCCACCACTTACACTTTTTGGTTAGAATTTTAAACGGTGGTGGAAGTACATTTTACACCAAGGACATAAAAAAGGGAAAATTATATCGAGGTCTATACGTTTAGCACAAAAGACCCTAAAACCAAGCACGGTAAATAGTGGGGTATGGCTCCTTCTCGAGGGAGCAGCTCATTGAGCCATACTCTTCATACTAGTTTTAACTAAGGTATATGTCCCGAGGGAGCGAGATTATTCAATTCATTAACATGGTAACTGGATGTGTTCATGTTACACCAAGGACCTAAAAAAATGAAAAATACATCCAAGTCCATACATTTAGCACAGAGGACCCTAAAGTCAAATACTTGAAAGTTTTGGTAACATGGTCTGTAGAAACGACGGGGAAGATTCTAGAATGATGGAGAAGTGTGTTTTGTGGTTTGTGCATGTAGCATTTCATTGTGATGAAGACTATCAATATAATCTTCTAGATGCTAGAACGGAAAAGAAAATCCAACGGCTGGAAATGCTGGGATTCGTGAGCCTTGATCCAACAATTAATATTCAATGTTTTTCGTACACCATATAGTGTTAAGATAGTGGTAATGGTAAAACTAGTATACTTGCTTAACAAAAGAAAACAACGCATAGCTCACTTTCAATAGATCTTGTTGAATAAGATGCACGAATCTACCAGATGCAGGAACTATATCATAAACAATATATGATGTCAATATGGTCATGACCTTGGCTGTTCGGGTCAAAACCAGGAATGTTGATACACCGTAGGCCAATACAAGTTGTGAAGAACCCAGAGCAATTTTTTTTGTATTCAAAGGTGTCAAAACACATGTTTCCAATTTTTTCTTAGCATTGTATAGTGTACGAATAACTTTGAATATTGACCGTTGGATCAAAACTCGAATCCCAACATTGTCAGACGTTGCATCTTCATTTCCATTTTAGCTTCGAGAAGATACTATTGATAGTCTTTCTTTTCTTATCTTACCACTATTATACATAGCGTGCGGACAAAAGTACGAAAATTAATTTATGCAAATTTGGTAAAATTATATGTCTATATTTTAAAAAAAAATACATGCATGTATTTGAACTATTAATGACTAACAAAATGTTTTTATTGTCTAGTGTATGGTGTTGAAAACTAGGGCATAAGTGTGAGATGTTTTATTTTCTATGTTGCTTTGGATCACTTTTGTCCATCGGATGAATATTGGAAAGTAGATACAGGGGGCATGTTGATATGAGTCTCCCCCAAAGTGGGAACATGGAGTAGTAGTTGAACAATTTCAGAAAACACGTAAAATCCAAAATGTAAACATTAGCAGCAAAGATAGTTTACAACCAAAATACACCCTTCCTAGTGCCAAAAGAGGCCCTGCCTCCGACTACTACTACTACATTAACTAGTAAACGAGTGGTACTTATCTACAACTAAATTAACTAGTAATACATCATTACCATCACATTAGGATCACTTAGCCGAAGATTAAGATCAATTCATCATGTCGATGCAAACGTAGAAAGACAACACCTTGATGTTTCGGTACTATCCATCAGCCGCGGTAATGTACCACTGTGGCACCATGAGGAACGTCAGATCTTCGAGGCCAACACTACCAGGTGATACGCAGCTCATCGGCTCAATGACCCCATTAAGGGTATCCGTCGAGAAGTCCGCCGGTGACTGCGGGCCAGTCACGCACAACTTCACCCTGTACCGGGGCCACGAGCACGAGGCCACCCCGACGCACACCAAGTAAATGGTAGTGGCCTGGCCGAGCTCGCCGATGATGAGGCTGAACATGGTAGCGTCATCACTATAGACAATGACCATGGATGGCGAACAGGACGATAACGGCATCGTTACTATACACTCCATGGGCTGGCCATACGATAGCCTATGGACTTGTACCCTATGGACACCGTTGAGGTGCAAAAGGAGTTTGACCGGCGAGGCGGTGAATATGCAGCCGACCTCCATGCAGCCGCATGGGCTGTACAGGCACACGAACTTGTGGTTATCGAGCTCGTGGTAGGCAACCATGGTGAGGCAGCCGTCGTGGGGGCATATAATAGTTATTGGCGCTAGCTCATCTTTGTACATCACTGGCTAGCTCTTGGTGAAATCCGCCGACGTGCCCAGTGTTGGAGTGGTTCCCTAGAAGCTCGGCTCACTGATGTAGTGCCCACGGTTCAGAATTTTTATGCAGCATTGAGTTTTTTTTGAATGAAGGCTGTAGAAAGTTCATAGGTGAGAGTAAATCAGGTACTTATTACCCTATATAGTCTATACCAGACAAACAGATCCTGCCCGCGTGAGAGTGGTAACAAGGTCTACGCCTTTTTTGGAAATGGAGAAGGTCTACACCTAGAGAGAGACAGAGAAACCTGGGGCCTGGCGCAAAGTGTATAGTGTTGAGGGGGAGAGAATGAGGACTGCATGCATGTCTTCAACAACATCTGCATTTTATTCTATCTGCTTGTCTCTTCTGGATCTTTTGTTTCTCGACATGGCAGACTTGTTTCTCTTCTCCATTTATTTCTTGTGGTGAAAGCTTGTCCAGATACAGAGTACTAGTAGTAGAACATTTGAACTAGTACTCCAACAGTAGTAATATGGAGTATATGTCTTTTTATACTCGAGTTGTACTACTAGTACTCCAATAGTAGTACTAGTAATACATATGTGTTCTTTTTGTACTATACTACTACTCCAGTAGGTAGGCATATGCGGGTGGTGGGTGGCAGGCGACGGTGGCTATTTGCAACTTTTTACTACTCCTAGGGCGCCGGGCATCGGGCAGCAGTGGCAGTAGGGTTCTAGTAGTAGTACTCTAGTACTCCTGCTCACTGAGTGTACTGCAGTCCTGTACTGCTGAGATGAAGCTGTCATCATACCATGGTTCCTAGGGAGACGGCAGAGACATAGGTGCTCAAATGGACGTCCCAAGTGGGACCCGATGCCTAGCAATTGGATAAAGCCTTGATGGCTGACCACACAGCCAAGGAAATTCATTTTGCTACTCTCTACTACTATTTCTCGGTGGTTTTCTTCTCTCTGCTCATCTCTTCTCACTCTTCATTTCTTGGCATGGCACGTAGCCTCCTGATTATAAAAAGCATCATAAAAGCCTCAAAATGTAAAATTATAGAGGGGGAGTTGTTTGGCAAGATTAAACTTCATGCTAAGAATATGCATGCCTAGAAAGTTCACCGAGTTTTGAAAACAATAAAATAGGCCATGACTCAGCATGTTTTGAAATTTGGTTGTGTTTCAAAATGAAATTCAGACCTTGTGATAATCTGTTAAGTGGACCTACCACCAGGCAGTCAATGTATCGAGAATGAGTGAGAGTTTGGAAAGATTCATCTTCTTGCTAAGAATATGCATGCCTTGAAATTTGACCGTGTTTTGAAAACAATCAAAGAGGCTATGACCCACCGCGTTTTAAAATTTTGGCTACGTTTTGAAATTAACTTCACACCTTGCGATAACTTGTTCACTTGACCCACCACCAGGCAGTTAATGTATCGAGAACGAGTGAGAGTTTGGAAAGATTCAACTTCTTGCTAAGAATATGCATGCCTAGAAATTTGACTTTGTTTTGAAAATAATAAAAGAGACTATGACTCACCATGTTTTGAAATTTTGCATGTGTTTCGAAATTAATTTCACACCTTGCGAAAATCTGTTCAGTGGACCCACCACCAAGCAGTCAATGTATTCAGACGAGTGGGAGTTTGGAAAGATTCAACTTCTTGCTAAGAATATGCATGCCTAGAAATTTGACCATGTTTTGAAAACAACCAAAGAGACTATGACTCACCATGTTTTGAAATTTTGGATATGTTTTGAAATTAACTTCACACCTTGCGATAATCTGTTTAGTGGACCCACCACCAGGCAGTCAATGTATCGAGACGAGTGAGAGTTTGGAAAGATTCAACTTCTTGCTAAGGATATGCATGCCTAGAAGTTTGACCCTCTTTTGAAAACAACCAACGAGACTATGACTCACCTTGTTTTGAAATATTTGGGGTGTTTCGAAATTAACTGCACACCTTGCGATAATCTTTTTAGTGGAACAACTAGGCAGTCAATGTATCGAGAACAAGTGAGAGTTGTTTGGAAAGATTCAACTTGTTGCTAAGAATATGCATGCCTAGAAAGTTTGACCGTGTTTTGGAATTTTAGCTAGGTTTCAAAATTAACTTCACGCCTTGCGATAATCTGATCAGTGGACTCACCACCAGGCAGTTAATGTATCGAGAAAGAGTGAGAGTTTTGAAAGATTCAACTTCTTGCTAAGAATATGCATGCCTTGAAATTCGACCTTGTTTTGAAAATAATCAAAGAGACTATGACTCACCATGTTTTGAAATTTTGCCTGTGTTTCGAAATTAACTTCACACCTTGCGAAAATCTGTTCAGTGGACCCACCACCAGTCACTCAATGTATCCAGACGAGTGAGAGTTTGGAAAGATTAAACTTCTTGCTAAGAATATGCATGCCTAGAAATTTGACTGTGTTTTGACAACAATGAAAGAGCCTATGACTCACCGTGTTTTGAATTTTTGTTGTGTTTCGAAATTGACTTCACACCTTGCGATAATCTGTTAAGTGGACCCACCACCAGACAGTCAATGTATCAAGAATGAGTGAGAGTTTGGAAAGATTCAACTTCTTGCTAAGAATATGCATGCCTAGAAATTTGGCCGTGTTTTGAAAACAATCAAAGAGTCTATGACTCGCCATGTTTTGAAATTTTTGCTTCGTTTCGAAATTAACTTCACACCTTGCGATAATCTATTCACTAGACCCACCACCAAGCAATTAATGTATCTAGAACAAGTGAGAGTTTGGAAATATTCAACTTCTTGCTAAGAATATGCATGCCTAGAAATTTGACCATGTTTTGAAAATAATCAAAGAGACTATGACTCACCGTGTTTTGAAATTTTGCCAATGTTTAAAAATTAACTTCACACCTTGCGAAAATCTATTCAGTGGACCCACCACCAGGCAGTCAATGTATCGAGATGAGTGAGAGTTTCGAAATATTCAACTTCCTGCTAAGGATATCCATGCCTAGAAATTTGACCGTGTTTTGAAAAAAACCAAAGAGACTATGACTCACCGTGTTTTGAAATTTTGGATGTGTTTCAAAATTAACTTCAAACCTTGCGATAATCTTTTCTGTGGACCCACTAGGCAGTCAATATATCGAGAACAAGTGAGAGTTGTTTGGCAAGGTTCAACTTCCTTCTAAGAATATGCATGCGTTAAAATTATTTGACCATGTTTTAGAAAGAATCAAAGAGACCATGACTCACAGTGTTTTGTAATTTTGGCTCTGTTTTGAAATTAACTTCACACCTTGCGATAATCTATTCAGTGGACCCACCACCAGGCAGTCAATGTGTCGAGAACGAGTCAGAGTTTGGAAAGATTCAACTTCTTGCTAAGAATATGCATGCCTATAAATTTGACCATGTTTTTAAAAAAATTCCCGTGTTACGAAATTAATTTCACACCTTGAGAAAATATGTTCAGTGGACCCACTACCAGGATGTCAATGTTTCGAGACGAGTGAGAGTTTAGAAAGATTCAACTTCTTGATAAGAATATGCATGCCTAAAAATTTGACCGTGTATTGAAAACAACCAAAGAGACTATAACTCACCATGTTTTGAAATTTCGGCTGTGTTTCGAAACTAACTTCACACTTTGCGATAATCTCTTCAGTGGACCCACCAGGTTGTCAATGTATCGAGAATGAGTGAGAGTTGTTTATCAAGATTCAACTTCTTGCTAAGAATATGCATGCCTCAAAATTTGACCTTTTTTGAAAACAATTAAAGAGACTATGACTCACCGTGTTTTGAAATTTTGGTTGTGTTTTGAAATTAAATTCACACCTTGTGATAATTTTTTTAGTGGACCCACCACCAGGCAGTCGATGTATCAAGAACGAGTGAGAGTTCTGAAATATTCAACTCCTTGCTAAGGATAGGCATGCCTAGAAATTTGACCATGTTTTGAAAACAATCAAAGAGACTATGACTCACCGTGTTTTGAAATTTTGCCTATGTTTCGAAATTAACTTCACACCTTGCAAAAATCTATTCAGTGGACCCACCACCAGGCAATCAATGTATCGAGACGAGTCAGAGTTTGAAAAGATTCAACTTCTTGCTAAGAATACACATGCCTAGAAATTTGATCGTGTTTTGAAAACTACCAAAGAGACTATGACTCATCATGTTTTGAAATTTTGGCTGTGTTTCGAAATTAACTTCACACCTTGTGATAATATTTTTAGGGGACCTACCAGGCAGTAAATGTACCGAGAACGAGTGAGAGTTGTTTGGCAAGATTCAACTTCTTGCTAAGAATATGCATGCCTCGAAATTTTGACAGTGTTTTGAAAAAAATCAACGAGACTATGACTCACCGTGTTTTGAAATTTTGGCTATGTTTCGAAATTAACTTCACACCTTGTGATAATCTGTTCAGTGGACCCACCAGGCAGTCAATGTATCGAGAACGAGTGAGAGTTGTTTGGCAAGATTCAACTTCTTGCTAAGAATATTAATGCCTCGAAATTATTTGACCATGTTTTGGAAACAATCAAAGAGACTATGTCTCACTGTGTTTTGAAATTTTGGCTGTGTTTCGAAATGAACTTCACACCTTGCGATAATCTTTTCAGTGGACTCATAACTAGGTAGTCAATGTATCGAGAATGAGTGAGAGTTTGGAAAGATTCAACTTCTTGGTAAGAATATGCATGCTTACAAATTTGACTGTATTTTGAGAACAATCAAAGAGACTATGACTCAACGTGTTTAGAAATTTTCCCCGTGTTTCAAAATTAACTTCACACCTTGCAAAAATATGTTCAGTGGAGCCACCACCAGGCAGTCAATGTATCGAGTCGTGTGAGAGTTTGGAAAGATTCAACTTCTTGCTAAGAATATGCATGCCTAGAAATTTGACCGTGTTTTGAAAACAAGCAAAGAGACTATGAGTCACTGTGTTTTGAAATTTTGGTTGTGTTTCAAAATTACCTTCACACCTTGCGATAATCTTTTCAGTGGACCCAACAGATCAATGTATTGAGCAGTGAGAGTTGTTTGGCAAGATTCAACTTCTTGCTAAGAATTTGCATGCCTTGAAATTTTAACCTTGTTTTAAAAAAATCAAAGAACGAGTGAGAGTTGTTTTGAAATTAACTTCACACCTTGCAATAATCTATTTAGTGGACTCACAACTAGGTAGTCAATGTATCGAGAGCAGTGAGACTTGGAAAGATTCAACTTATTGCTAAGAATATGCATGCCTAGAAATTTGACCATGTTTTGAAAACAATCAAAGTGTCTATGGCTCACCGTATTTTGAAATTTTGCGTGTGTTTCGAAATTAACTTCACACCTTGCGAAAATCTATTCACTAGACCCACCAGGCAGTCTATGTATCGAGAACGAGTGAGAGTTTGGAATGATTGAACTAATTGCTAAGAATATGCATGCCTAGAAATTTGATTGTGTTTTGAAAACAATCAAAGAGGCTATGACTCACCATATTTCGAATTATTTGCTGTGTTTCAAAATTAACTTCACACCTTTCGAAAATCTATTCCGTGGACCGCCCATGCAGTCAATGTATCGAGAACGAGTGAGAGTTTGGCAAGATTCAACTTCTTGCTAAAAATATGCATGTCTCAAAATTTTGACTGTGTTTTGAGAAAAATCAAAGAGACTATGAAGGACCGTGTTTTGAAATTTTGGTTGTGTTTCGAAATTAACTTCACACCTTGCGATAATCTTTTCAGTGGACCCACCAGATAGTCAATGTATCAAGAACGAGTGAGAGTTGTTTGGCAAGATTCAACTTCTTGCTAAGAATATGCATGCCTTGAAATTTTGACCGTGTTTTGAAAACAATGAAAGAGGCTATGACTCACCGTGTTTTGAAATTTGGTTGTGTTTTGATATTAACATCACACCTTGCGGTAATATGTTAAGTGGACCTACCACCAGGCAGTCAATGTATCAAGAACGAGTGAGAGTTTGGAAAGATTCAACCTCTTTCTAAGAATATGCATGCCTAGAAATTTGACCATGTTTTGAAAACAATCAAAGAGGCTATGACTCACCGTGTTTCAAAATTTTGCCAGTGTTTTTAAATTAACTTGACACCCTGCAAAAATCTATTTAGTGGACCCACCACCAGGTAGTCAATGTATTGAGACGAGTGAGAGTTTAGAAATATTCAACTTCCTGCTAAGAACATGCATGCCTAGAAATTTGATCGTGTTTTGAAAACAACCAAAGAGACTATGACTCACGTTGTTTTTAAATTTTGGCTGTGTTTCAAAATTAACTTCACACCTTGTGATAATCTTTTCAATGGACCCACAAGGCACTCAATGTATCGAGAACGAGTGAGAGTTGTTTGGCAAGATTCAACTTCTTGCTAGGAATATGCATGCCTCGAAATTTTGACCATGTTTTGAAAATAATCAAAGAGACTATGACTCACCGTGTTTTGAAATTTTGCCAATGTTTAAAAATTAACTTCACACCTTGCGAAAATCTATTCAGTGGACCCACCACCAGGCAGTCAATGTATCGAGATGAGTGAGAGTTTCGAAATATTCAACTTCCTGCTAAGGATATCCATGCCTAGAAATTTGACCGTGTTTTGAAAAAAACCAAAGAGACTATGACTCACCGTGTTTTGAAATTTTGGATGTGTTTCAAAATTAACTTCAAACCTTGCGATAATCTTTTCTGTGGACCCACTAGGCAGTCAATATATCGAGAACAAGTGAGAGTTGTTTGGCAAGGTTCAACTTCCTTCTAAGAATATGCATGCGTTAAAATTATTTGACCATGTTTTAGAAAGAATCAAAGAGACCATGACTCACAGTGTTTTGTAATTTTGGCTCTGTTTTGAAATTAACTTCACACCTTGCGATAATCTATTCAGTGGACCCACCACCAGGCAGTCAATGTGTCGAGAACGAGTCAGAGTTTGGAAAGATTCAACTTCTTGCTAAGAATATGCATGCCTATAAATTTGACCATGTTTTTAAAAAAATTCCCGTGTTACGAAATTAATTTCACACCTTGAGAAAATATGTTCAGTGGACCCACTACCAGGATGTCAATGTTTCGAGACGAGTGAGAGTTTAGAAAGATTCAACTTCTTGATAAGAATATGCATGCCTAAAAATTTGACCGTGTATTGAAAACAACCAAAGAGACTATAACTCACCATGTTTTGAAATTTCGGCTGTGTTTCGAAACTAACTTCACACTTTGCGATAATCTCTTCAGTGGACCCACCAGGTTGTCAATGTATCGAGAATGAGTGAGAGTTGTTTATCAAGATTCAACTTCTTGCTAAGAATATGCATGCCTCAAAATTTGACCTTTTTTGAAAACAATTAAAGAGACTATGACTCACCGTGTTTTGAAATTTTGGTTGTGTTTTGAAATTAAATTCACACCTTGTGATAATTTTTTTAGTGGACCCACCACCAGGCAGTCGATGTATCAAGAACGAGTGAGAGTTCTGAAATATTCAACTCCTTGCTAAGGATAGGCATGCCTAGAAATTTGACCATGTTTTGAAAACAATCAAAGAGACTATGACTCACCGTGTTTTGAAATTTTGCCTATGTTTCGAAATTAACTTCACACCTTGCAAAAATCTATTCAGTGGACCCACCACCAGGCAATCAATGTATCGAGACGAGTCAGAGTTTGAAAAGATTCAACTTCTTGCTAAGAATACACATGCCTAGAAATTTGATCGTGTTTTGAAAACTACCAAAGAGACTATGACTCATCATGTTTTGAAATTTTGGCTGTGTTTCGAAATTAACTTCACACCTTGTGATAATATTTTTAGGGGACCTACCAGGCAGTAAATGTACCGAGAACGAGTGAGAGTTGTTTGGCAAGATTCAACTTCTTGCTAAGAATATGCATGCCTCGAAATTTTGACAGTGTTTTGAAAAAAATCAACGAGACTATGACTCACCGTGTTTTGAAATTTTGGCTATGTTTCGAAATTAACTTCACACCTTGTGATAATCTGTTCAGTGGACCCACCAGGCAGTCAATGTATCGAGAACGAGTGAGAGTTGTTTGGCAAGATTCAACTTCTTGCTAAGAATATTAATGCCTCGAAATTATTTGACCATGTTTTGGAAACAATCAAAGAGACTATGTCTCACTGTGTTTTGAAATTTTGGCTGTGTTTCGAAATGAACTTCACACCTTGCGATAATCTTTTCAGTGGACTCATAACTAGGTAGTCAATGTATCGAGAATGAGTGAGAGTTTGGAAAGATTCAACTTCTTGGTAAGAATATGCATGCTTACAAATTTGACTGTATTTTGAGAACAATCAAAGAGACTATGACTCAACGTGTTTAGAAATTTTCCCCGTGTTTCAAAATTAACTTCACACCTTGCAAAAATATGTTCAGTGGAGCCACCACCAGGCAGTCAATGTATCGAGTCGTGTGAGAGTTTGGAAAGATTCAACTTCTTGCTAAGAATATGCATGCCTAGAAATTTGACCGTGTTTTGAAAACAAGCAAAGAGACTATGAGTCACTGTGTTTTGAAATTTTGGTTGTGTTTCAAAATTACCTTCACACCTTGCGATAATCTTTTCAGTGGACCCAACAGGCAGTCAATGTATTGAGAACGAGTGAGAGTTGTTTGGCAAGATTCAACTTCTTGCTAAGAATTTGCATGCCTTGAAATTTTAACCTTGTTTTAAAAAAATCAAAGAACGAGTGAGAGTTGTTTTGAAATTAACTTCACACCTTGCAATAATCTATTTAGTGGACTCACAACTAGGTAGTCAATGTATCGAGAACGAGTGAGACTTCGGAATGATTCAACTTATTGCTAAGAATATGCATGCCTAGAAATTTGACCATGTTTTGAAAACAATCAAAGTGTCTATGGCTCACCGTATTTTGAAATTTTGCGTGTGTTTCGAAATTAACTTCACACCTTGCGAAAATCTATTCACTAGACCCACCAGGCAGTCTATGTATCGAGAACGAGTGAGAGTTTGGAATGATTGAACTAATTGCTAAGAATATGCATGCCTAGAAATTTGATTGTGTTTTGAAAACAATCAAAGAGGCTATGACTCACCATATTTCGAATTATTTGCTGTGTTTCAAAATTAACTTCACACCTTTCGAAAATCTATTCCGTGGACCGCCCATGCAGTCAATGTATCGAGAACGAGTGAGAGTTTGGCAAGATTCAACTTCTTGCTAAAAATATGCATGTCTCAAAATTTTGACTGTGTTTTGAGAAAAATCAAAGAGACTATGAAGGACCGTGTTTTGAAATTTTGGTTGTGTTTCGAAATTAACTTCACACCTTGCGATAATCTTTTCAGTGGACCCACCAGATAGTCAATGTATCAAGAACGAGTGAGAGTTGTTTGGCAAGATTCAACTTCTTGCTAAGAATATGCATGCCTTGAAATTTTGACCGTGTTTTGAAAACAATGAAAGAGGCTATGACTCACCGTGTTTTGAAATTTGGTTGTGTTTTGATATTAACATCACACCTTGCGGTAATATGTTAAGTGGACCTACCACCAGGCAGTCAATGTATCAAGAACGAGTGAGAGTTTGGAAAGATTCAACCTCTTTCTAAGAATATGCATGCCTAGAAATTTGACCATGTTTTGAAAACAATCAAAGAGGCTATGACTCACCGTGTTTCAAAATTTTGCCAGTGTTTTTAAATTAACTTGACACCCTGCAAAAATCTATTTAGTGGACCCACCACCAGGTAGTCAATGTATTGAGACGAGTGAGAGTTTAGAAATATTCAACTTCCTGCTAAGAACATGCATGCCTAGAAATTTGATCGTGTTTTGAAAACAACCAAAGAGACTATGACTCACGTTGTTTTTAAATTTTGGCTGTGTTTCAAAATTAACTTCACACCTTGTGATAATCTTTTCAATGGACCCACAAGGCACTCAATGTATCGAGAACGAGTGAGAGTTGTTTGGCAAGATTCAACTTCTTGCTAGGAATATGCATGCCTCGAAATTTTGACCATGTTTTGAAAAAAATCAAAGAGACTATGACTCATCGTGTTTTGAAATTTTAGGTGTGTTTCGAAATTAAATTCACACCTTGCGATATTATATTCAGTGGACCCACCAGGCAGTCAATGTATCGAGTAGGACTGAGAGTTTGGAATGATTCAACTTATTGCGAAGAATATGCACGCCTAGAAATTTGACCGTGTTTTGAAAACAATCAAAGTGGCTATGGCTCACCGTATTTTGAAATTTTTCGTTTGTTTCGAAATTAACTTCACACCTTGCAAAAATCTGTTCACTGGACCCACCAGGAAGTCAATGTATCGAGAACGAGTGAGAGTTTGGAATGATGAACTTATTGCTAAGAATATGCATGCCTAGAAATTTGACCGTGTTTTGAAAACAATCAAAGAGGCTATGACTCACCGTGTTTCGAAATTTGGGATGTGTTTCGAAATTAACTTCACACCTAGTGAAAATCTATTCCGTTGACCCACCAGGCAGTCAATATATGGGGAATGAGTGAGAGTTTGGCAAGATTCAAATTCTTGCTAAGAATATGCATGCCTCGAAATTTTGACCCTGTTTTGAAAAAAATCAAAGAGACTATGACTCACCGTGTATTGAAATTTTGGGTGTGTTTCGAAATTAACCTCGCACCTTGTGATAATTTTTTCAGTGGACCCACCAGCCAGTCAATGTATCAACAATGAGTGAGAGTTGTTTGGCAAGATTCAACTTCTTGATAATAATATGCATGCCTCGAAATTTTGACGATGTTTTGAAAAAAATCAAAGAGACTATGACTCACCGTGTTTTAAAATTTTGGCTGTGTTTCAAAATTAGCTTCACACCTTGTGATTATCTGTTTAGTGGATCCACCAGGCAGTCAATGTATCGAGAACGAGTGAGAGTTGTTTGGCAAGATTAAACTTCTTGCTAAGAATATGCATGCCTAGAAATTTGACTATGTTTTGAAAACAATCAAAGAGGCTATGAGTCACCGTGTTTTGAAATTTGGTTGTATTTCAAAATTAACTTCACACCTTGTTATAATCTATTACGTGGACCCACCACCAGGCAATCAATGTATCGAGAACGAGTGAGATTTTGGAAAGATTCAACTTCTTGCTAAGAATATGCATGCCTAGAAACCTAACTGTGTTTTGAAAACAATCAAAGAGGCTATGACTCACCATGTTTTGAAATTTTGGCTACGTTTCTAAATTAACTTCACAACTTGCGATAATCTGTTCACTGGACGCACCACCAGGAAGATAATGTATCGAGAACGAGTGAGAGTTTGGAAAGATTCAACTTCTTGCTAAGAATATGCATGCCTAGAAATTTGAACGTGTTTTGAAAACAACCAAAGAGACTATGACTCGCTGTATTTTGAACGTGCTTTTCTTTGGCTAAAACAGGGTCTCCAAAAGGGTATGGTGTATTACACCATCTACCACACTAGGGACAAGTAGGTGTCATCAAGGGGTTGTACTTAATAGTACAAAAGTGTAATAGTTCGGAGGTGCCAAACCACTACCATATATACATCAACATATAGTAAAACAATGCAGTTTTAATAAACGGTAGATAAAACATGCATAAGTAAAAAAATAGGACCAGCAAGAAGGTGGCTTTCCTGATGATCAGCAATATGGCAATATGTCCCTGGACTTCTCCTTTGGATAACCAAGAATACCAATACCGATAATAATAAGGTACCTTCTTCTCGGCGTCAATACAAGCGCAACTATCGTCGTCATCGAGTATACATGCAATCAAGCAAGACCATAGTCAAAACAAGGAATACAAGTGGATATTCACACTGCAAGAAAGTGGACAATAAAAGTATAATATTCAGTAGGTTTTGAGTGGTTGGGTTTAGAACCATTGCAAAAAACCCTATTTGAAGTGGTGGGATTTCCTTTATTCGGGAAATGGTCAAAACCACTAATGAAGGGGTTTGGGATCAAGGCCTGGGCAAGTACGGTATCAAAGTGCAACCAGAATACCATGTGGTAGGTTTTGACAAAACAAGACCAACAAAAGTGGTTTCATGATTTTATCACTTTTCTTTATTTTCTTATAAATTTTCTAGAGATAAAAGCTCTAGTTTTAGGAAATAATTCACCAGAAAGGTTCTGGATCTCCAATATATCGAGAACGAGTGAGAGTTGTTTGGCAAGATTCAACTTCTTGCTAAGAATATGCATGCCTCGAAATTTTAACGTTTTTTGAAAACAATCAAAGAGACTATGACTCACCGTGTTTTGAAATTTTGGCTGTGTTTCGAAATTTACTTCACACCATGCGATAATCTGTTTAGTGGACCCACCACCAGGCAGTCAATGTATCGTGAACGAGTGAGAGTTTGGAAAGATTCAACTTCTTGCTAAGAATATGCATGCCTATAAATTTGATTGTGTTTTGAAAACAATCAAAGAAACTATTACTCACCGTGTTTTGAAATTGTGCCTGTGTTTTGAAATTATCTTCACACCTTGCGAAAATATGTTCAGTGGACCCACCACCAGGCAGTCAATGTTTCGATACGAGTGAGAGTTTGGAAAGATTCAACATCTTGCTAAGAATATGCATTCCTAGAAATTTGATCGTGTTTTAAAAAACCAAAGAGACAATGACTCACCGTGTTTTAATATTTTGGTTGTGTGTCGAGAACAAGTCACTAGGCAGTCAATGTATGGAGAACAAGTGAGAGTTGTTTGGCAAGATTCAACTTCTTTCTAAGAATATGCATGCATCGAAATTTTGACCGTGTTTTGAAAAAAAACAAAGAGACTATGACTCAGCGTGTTTTGAAATTTTGCCCGTGTTTCAAAATTAACGTCACACCTTGCGAAAATCTGTTCAGTGGACCCACTACTAGGAAGTCAATGTATCGAGACGAGTGAGAGTTTGGAAAGATTCAACTTCTTGCTAAGAATATGCATGCCTAGAAATTTGACTGTGTTTTGAAATCAACCAAAGAGACTATGACTCACCGTGTTTTGAAATTTTGGCTGTGTTTCAAAATTAACTTCACACTTTGCGATAATTTGTTCAGCGGACCCACCAGGTAGTCAATGTATCAAGAACGAGTGAGAGTTGTTTGGAAAGATTCAACTTCTTGCTAAGAATATGCATGCCTCGAAATTATACCGTGTTTCCAAAACAATCAGAGTGACTATGACTCACCGTGTTTTGAAATTTTGGCTGTGCTTCGATATTCACTTCACACCTTGTGATAATCGGTTTAGTGGACTCACCACTAGGCAGTCAATGTATGGAGAACGAGTGAGAGTTTTGAAAGATTCAACTTCTTGCTAAGCATATGCATTCCTAGAAATTTGACCGTGTTTTGAAAATAATAAAAGAGACTATGGCTCACCATGTATTAAAATTGTGTCTATGTTTCAAAATTAACTTCACACCTTGCGAAAATCTGTTCAATGAACCCACCACCAGGCAGTCAATGTATCGAGACGAGTGAGAGTTTGGAAAGGTTCAACTTCCTGCTAAGAATATGCATGCCTAGAAATTTGACCGTGTTTTGAAAACAACCAAAGAGACTACGACTCATCGTATTTTTGAATTTTGGTTGTGTTTCGAAATTAACTTGACACCTTGCGACAATCTTTTCAGTGGACTCACCAGGCAGTCAATTTATCTAGAACGAGTGAGAGTTGTTTGGCAAGATTTGAATTCTTGCTAAGAATATGCATGCCTCGAAATTTTGACCATGTTTTGAAAAAAATCAAATAGACTATGACTCACCGTGTTTTGAAATTTTGGCTGTGTTTTGAAATTAACTTCACACCTTGTGATAATCTGTTCACTGGACCCACCAGGCAGTCAATGTCTCGAGAACAAGTGAGAGTTTGGAATAATTCAACTTATTTCTAAGAATATGCATGCCTAGAAATTTGACCGTGTTTTGAAAACAATCAAAGTGGCTATGGCTCACAACGTTTTGAAATTTTGAGTGTGTTTCTAAAATTAACTTCACACCTTGTGAAATTTTGTTCACTAGACCCACGAGGCAGTCAATGTATCGAGAACGAGTGAGAGTTTGGAATGATTCAACATCTTGCTAAGAATATGCATTCCTAGAAATTTGATCGTGTTTTAAAAAACCAAAGAGACAATGACTCACCGTGTTTTAATATTTTGGTTGTGTGTCGAGAACAAGTCACTAGGCAGTCAATGTATGGAGAACAAGTGAGAGTTGTTTGGCAAGATTCAACTTCTTTCTAAGAATATGCATGCATCGAAATTTTGACCGTGTTTTGAAAAAAAACAAAGAGACTATGACTCAGCGTGTTTTGAAATTTTGTCCATGTTTCAAAATTAACGTCACACCTTGCGAAAATCTGTTCAGTGGACCCACTACTAGGAAGTCAATGTATCGAGACGAGTGAGAGTTTGGAAAGATTCAACTTCTTGCTAAGAATATGCATGCCTAGAAATTTGACTGTGTTTTGAAATCAACCAAAGAGACTATGACTCACCGTGTTTTGAAATTTTGGCTGTGTTTCAAAATTAACTTCACACTTTGCGATAATTTGTTCAGCAGACCCACCAGGTAGTCAATGTATCAAGAACGAGTGAGAGTTGTTTGGAAAGATTCAACTTCTTGCTAAGAATATACATGCCTCGAAATTATACCGTGTTTCGAAAACAATCAGAGTGACTATGACTCACCGTGTTTTGAAATTTTGGCTGTGCTTCGATATTCACTTCACACCTTGTGATAATCGGTTTAGTGGACTCACCACTAGGCAGTCAATGTATGGATAACGAGTGAGAGTTTTGAAAGATTCAACTTCTTGCTAAGCATATGCATTCCTAGAAATTTGACCGTGTTTTGAAAATAATAAAAGAGACTATGGCTCACCATGTATTAAAATTGTGTCTATGTTTCAAAATTAACTTCACACCTTGCGAAAATCTGTTCAATGAACCCACCACCAGGCAGTCAATGTATCGAGACGAGTGAGAGTTTGGAAAGGTTCAACTTCCTGCTAAGAATATGCATGCCTAGAAATTTGACCGTGTTTTGAAAACAACCAAAGAGACTACGACTCATCGTATTTTTGAATTTTGGTTGTGTTTCGAAATTAACTTGACACCTTGCGACAATCTTTTCAGTGGACTCACCAGGCAGTCAATTTATCTAGAACGAGTGAGAGTTGTTTGGCAAGATTTGAATTCTTGCTAAGAATATGCATGCCTCGAAATTTTGACCGTGTTTTCAAAAAAATCAAATAGACTATGACTCACCGTGTTTTGAAATTTTGGCTGTGTTTTGAAACTAACTTCACACCTTGTGATAATCTGTTCACTGGACCCACCAGGCAGTCAATGTCTCGAGAACAAGTGAGAGTTTGGAATAAATCAACTTATTTCTAAGAATATGCATGCCTAGAAATTTGACCGTGTTTTGAAAACAATCAAAGTGGCTATGGCTCACAACGTTTTGAAATTTTGAGTGTGTTTCTAAAATTAACTTCACACCTTGTGAAATTTTGTTCACTAGACCCACGAGGCAGTCAATGTATCGAGAACGAGTGAGAGTTTGGAATGATTCAACTTATTGATAAGAATATGCATGCCTAGAAATTTGAATGGGTTTTGAAAACAATCAAAGAGGCTATAACTCACTTTGTTTTGAAATTTTGGCTGTGTTTCAAAATTAACTTCACACCTTGCGAAAATCTATTCAGTGGACCCACCAGGCAGTTAATGTATCAAGAATGAGTGAGAGTTTGGCCAGATTGAACTTTGTGCTAAGAATATGTATGCCTTGAAAGTTTGATCGTGTTTTGAAAAAAATCATAGAGACTATGACTCACCGTGTTTTGAAATTTTGGCTGTGTTTCAAAATTAACTTCACACCTTGTGATAATCTTTTTTAGTGGACCCACCAGGCAGCCAATGTATCGAGAACGAGTGAGTGTTGTTTGGCAAGATTCAACTTCTTGCTAAGAATATGCACGCCTTGAAATTTTGACAATGTTTGGAAAAATTGAAAGAGACTATGACTCACCGTGTTTTGAAATTTTGGCTATGTTTCGAAATTAACTTCACACCTTGCGTTAATCTTTTCAATGGACCCACCAGGCAGTCAATGTATCGAGAATGAGTGAGAGTTGTTTGGCAAGATTCAACTTATTGAATATGCATGCCTAGAAATTTGAAGTTATTTTGAAAACAATCAAAGAGGCTATGACTCACCGTGTTTCAAAATTTTGGTTGTGTTTCAAAAATAACTTCACACCTTGGTAAAATTTATTCAGTGGAACCACCAGGTAGTCAATGTATCAAGAACGAGTGAGATTTTGGCAAGATTTAACTTCTTAGTAAGAATAGGCATGCCTTGAAATTTTGACCGTGTTTTGAAAAAAAATCAAAGAAACTACAAATCATCGTATTTGGACACTTTGGCTTTGTTTTGAAATTAACTTCACACCTTGCGATAATCTTTTCAATGGACCCACCAGGCAGTCAATGTATCGAGAACGAGTCAGAGTTGTTTGGCAAGATTCAACTTCTTGTTAAGAATAGGCATGCCTCGAAAGTTTGACCGTGTTTTTAACAAAAATCAAAGAGACTATGACTCACTGTGTTTTGGAATTTTTGCTATGTTTTGGAATTAACTTCACACCTTGCGATAATCTGTTCAGTGGTCCCACCAGGCAGTCAATGTATCAAAACCGAGTGAGAGTTCTTTGGCAAGATTAAACTTCTTGCTAAGTATATGCATGCCTAGAAATTTGATCGTGTTTTGAAAGCAATGAAAGAGGCTATGATTCACAGTGTTTTGAAATTTGGTTGTGTTTCAAAATTAACATCACACCTTGCGATTATTTGTTAAGTGGACCCACCACCAGGCAGTCAATGTATTGAGAACGAGTGAGAGTTTGGAAAGATTCAACTTCTTGCTAAGAATATGCAAGCCTAGAAATTTGACCGTTTTTTGAAACAATAAAAAGGGCTATGAATCACCCTATTTTGAAATTTTGGCTGCATTTTGAAATTAACTTCACACCTTGCAATAATCTATTCACTAGACCCACCACCAGGAAGTTAATGTATCGAGAACGAGTGAGAGTTTGGAAGATTCAACTTCTTGCTAAGAATATGCATGCCTAGAAATTTGACCGTGTTTTGAAAATAATCAAAGAGACTGTGACTCACTATGTTTTGAAATTTTGCCCGTGTTTCAAAATTAACTTCACACCTTGCGAACATTTGTTCAGTGGACCCACCACCAGGCAGTCAATGTATCAAGACAAGTGAGAGTTTGGCACTTCTTGCTAAGAATATGCATGCCTAGAAATTTGACCATGTTTTGAACACAACCAAAGAGACTATGACTCACCGCGTTTTTTAAATTTTGGCTGCGTTTTGAAATTAACTTCACACCTTATGATAATCTATTCACTAGACCCACCACCAGGCAGTTAATGTATCAAGAACGAGTGAGAGTTTGGAAATATTCAACTTCTTCATAAGACTATGCATGCCTAGAAATTTGACCGTGTTTTGAAAATAATCAAAGAGACTATGACTCACCGTGTTTTGAAACTTTGCCCGTGTTTTGAAATTAACTTCACACCTTTAAAAAATCTATTCAGTGGACCCACCAACAGGCAGTCAATGTATCGAGACGAGTGAGAGTTTGGAAAGATTCAACTTCTTGCTAAGAATATGCATGCCTAGAAATTAGACCGTGTTTTGAAAACAACCAAAGAGACTATGACTCGCCATGTTTTGAAATTTTTGCCATGTTTCAAAATTAACTTCACACCTTGTGCTAATCTGTTCAGTGGACCCACCAAGCAGTCAATTCTCAAGAACAAGTGAGAGTTGTTTGGCAAGATTAAACTTCTTGCTAAGAATATGCATGCCTCGAATTTAACCGTGTTTTGGAAACAATCAAAGAGACTATGCCTCACCGTATTTTGAAATTTTGGTTATGTTTCGAAATTAACTTCACACCTTGCGATAATCTGTTAAGTGGACCCACCACCAGGCAGTCAATGTATCAAGAATGAGTGAGAGTTTGGAAAGATTCAAATTCTTGCTAAGAATATGCATGCCTAAAATTTGACCTTCTTTTGACAACAACCATAGAGACTATGATTCACCGTGTTTTTTAAATTTTGGCTACATTTTGAAATTAACTTCACACCTTGCGATAATCTATTCACTAGACCCACCACCAGGAAGTTAATGTATCGAGAACGAGTGAGAGTTTGGAAAGATTCAACTTCTTGCTAAGAATATGCATGCCTAGAAATTTGACCATGTTTTGAAAATAATCAAAGAGACTATGAGTCACTGTGTTTTGAAATTTTGCCCATGTTTCAAAATTAACTTCACACCTTGCGAACATTTGGTAAGTGGACCCACCACCAGGCAGTCAATGTATCGAGACGAGTGAGAGTTTGGAAAGATTCAACTTCTTGCTAAGAATATGCATGCCTAGAAATTAGACCATGTTTTGAAAACAAACAATGAGACTATGACTCACCGTGTTTTTTAAATTTTGGTTGTGTTTCAATATTAACTTCACACCTTGTGATAATATATTTACTAGACCCACCACCAGGCAGTTAATGTATCGAGAACGAGTGAGAGTTTGGAAATATTCAACTTCTTGCTAAGAATATGCATGCCTAGAAATTTGACCATGTTTTGAAAATAATCAGAGAGACTATGACTCACCGTGTTTTGAAAATAACTTCGCACCTTTTGAAAATCTTTTGAGTGGACCCACCACCAGGCAGTCAATGTATCGAGACGAGTGAGAGTTCGGAAAGGTTTAACTTCCTGCTAAGAATATGCATGCCTAGAAATTTGACCGTGTTTTGAAAACAACCAAAGATACTATGACTCGCCATGTTTTGAAATTTTGGCCATGTTTCGAAATTAAATTCACACCTTGCGATAATTTGTTCAGTGGACCCACCAAGCAGTCAATTCTCAAGAACGAGTGAGAGTTGTTTGGCAAGATTAAACTTCTTGCTAAGAATATGCATGCCTCGAAATTATTTGACCGTGTTTTGGAAACAATCAAAGAGACTATGACTCACCGTGTTTTGAAATTTTGGTTATGTTTCGAAATTAACTTCACACCTTGCGATAATCTGTAAGTGGACCCACAACCAAGCAGTCAATGTATCGAGAATGAGTGAGAGTTTGGAAAGATTCAACTTCTTGCTAAGAATATGCATGCCTCAAATTTGACCTTGTTTTGACAGCAACCATAGAGACTATGATTCACCGTGTTTTTTAAATTTTGGCTGCATTTCGAAATTAACTTCACACCTTGCGATAATCTATTCACTAGACCCACTACCAAGCAGTTAATGTATCAAGAACGAGTGAGAGTTTGGAAAGATTCAACTTCTTGCTAAGAATATGCATGCCTAGAAATTTGACCATGTTTTGAAAATAATCAAAGAGACTATGACTCACTGTGTTTTGAAATTTTGCCCATGTTTCAAAATTAAGTTCACACCTTGCGAACATCTATTTAGTGGACCCACCACCAAGCAGTCAATGTATCGAGACAAGTGAGAGTTTGGAAAGATTCAACTTCTTGCTAAGAATATGCATGCCTAGAAATTAGACCATGTTTTGAAAACAAACAATGAGACTATGACTCACCCTGTTTTTTAAATTTTGGCTACATTTCGAAATTAACTTCACAGCTTGTGATAATATATTCACTAGGCCCACCACCAGGCAGTTAAGGTATCGAGAACGAGTGAGAGTTTGGAAATATTCAACTTCTTGCTAAGAATATGCATGCCTAGAAATTTGACCATGTTTTGAAAATAATCAGAGAGACTTTGACTCACCGTGTTTTGAAATTTTTCCCGTGTTTTGAAAATAATTTCGCACCTTTCGAAAATCTATTCAGTGGACCCACCACCAGGCAGTCAATGTATCGAGACGAGTAAGAGTTTGGAAAGATTCAACTTCCTACTAAGAATATGCATGCCTAGAAATTTGACCGTGTTTTGAAAACAACCAAAGAGACTATGACTCGCCATGCTTTGAATTTTTGGCCATGTTTCGAAATTAACTTCACACCTTGCGATAATCTGTTCAGTGGACCCACCAAGCAGTCAATTATCAAGAACGAGTGAGAGTTGTTTGGCATGATTAATCTTCTTGCTAAGAATATGCATTCCTCGAAATTATTTGACCGTGTTTTGGAAAGAATCAAAGAGACTATGACTCACTGTGTTTTGAAATTTTCGCTATGTTTTGAAATTAACTTCACCCCCTGCGATAATCTGTTCAGTGGACCCACCTCCAGGCAGTCAATGTATCGAGGATGAGTGAGAGTTTGGAAAGATTCAACTTCTTGCTAAGAATATGCATGCCTACAAATTTCATCGTGTTTTGCAAACAATCAAAGAGACTATGGCTCAACGTGTTTAGAAATTTTCCCCGTGTTTCAAAATTAACTTCACACCTTGCAAAAATATGTTCAGTGGAGCCACCACCAGGCAATGAATGTATCAAGTCATGTGAGTTTGGAAAGATTCAACTTCTTGCTAAGAATATGCATGCCTAGAAATTTGACCGTGTTTTGAAAACAAGCAAAGAGACTATGACTCACCGTGTTTTGAAATTTTGGCTGTGTTTTGAAATTAACTTCACACCTTGCGATAATCTTTTCAGTGGACCCACCAGACAGTCAATGTATTGAGAACGAGTGAGAGTTGTTTGGTGCATGCCTTGAAATTTTAACCTTGTTTTAAAAAAAATCAAAGAGACTATGACTCACCGTGTTTTGAAATTTTTGCTATGTTTTCAAATTAACTTCACACCTTGCGATAATCTATTTAGTGGACTCACAACTAGGTAGTCAATGTATCGAGAACGAGTGAGACTTCGGAATGATTCGACTTATTGCTAAGAATATGCATGCCTAGAAATTTGATCGTGTTTTGAAAACAATCACAGTGGCTATGGCTCACTGTGTTTTGAAATTTTGCGTGTGTTTCGAAATTAACTTCACACCTTGCAAAAATCTATTCACTGGACCCACCAGGCAGTCAATGTATCGAGAACGAGTGAGAGTTTGGAATGATTCGACTTATTGCTAAGAATATGCATGCCTAGAAATTTGACCGTGTTTTGAAAACAATCAAACAGGCTATGGCTCACCGTGTTTCAAAATTTTGGCTATGTTTCGAAATTAACTTCACACCTTGCGATATTCTATTCAATAGACCCAGCAGGCAGTCAATGTATCGAGAACGAGTGAGAGTTTGGAAAGATTCAAGTTATTGCTAAGAATATGCATGCCTAGAAATTTGATCTTGTTTTGAAAACAGTTAAAGAGACTATGACTCAGCATGTTTTGAAATTTTGCCCGTGTTTCAAAATTAACTTCACACCTTCGCACCTTGCGAAAATCTGTTCAGTGGACCCACTACGGGGAAGTCAATGTATTGAGACGAGTGAGAGTTTGGAAAGATTCAAGTTCATGCAAAGAATATGGATGCCTAGAAATTGAAAACAACCAAAGAGACCGTGACTCACCGTGTTTTGAAATTTTGGCTGTGTTTCAAAATTAACTTCACAGTTTGTGATAATCTATTCAGTGGACTCACTAGGCAGTCAATGTATCGAGAACCGGTGAGAGTTGTTTGGCAAGATTCAACGTCTTGCTAAGAATATGCATGACTCGTAATTTGATCGTGTTTTGAAAACAATCAAAGAGACTATGACTCGCCGTGTTTTGAAATCTGGCTGTGTTTCGAAATTAACTTCAAACCTTGCGATAATCTGTTTAGTGGACCCACCACCAGGTAGTCAATGTATCAAGAATGAGTGCGAGTTTGGAAAGATTCAACTTCTTGCTAAGAATATGCATGCCTAAAAATTTGACCGTGTTTTGAAAACAATCAAAGAGACTATGACTCACCGTGTTTTGAAATATTGCCTGTGTTTTGAAATTAGCTTCACACCTTGCGAAAATTTGTTCAGTGGACCCACCACCAGGCAGTCAATGTATCGAGTCGACTGAGAGTTTGGCAAGATTCAACTTCTTGCTAAGAATATGCATGCCTAGAAATTTTACCATGTTTTGCAAAAAAATCAAACAGACTATGACTCACCATGTTTTTAAATTTTGGCTGTGTTTTGAAATTAACTTCACACCTTGCGATAATCTGTTTAGTGGACCCACCACCAGGCAGTCAATGTATCGAGAACAAGTGAGAGTTCGGGATGATTCTACTTATTGCTAAGAATATGCATGACTAGAAATTTGACTGTGTTTTGAAAACAATCAAAGTGTCTATGGCTCACCACGTTTTGAAATTTTGCGTGTGTTTCGAAATTAACTTCACACCTTGCGAAAATGTGTTCACTGGACCCACCAGGCAGTCAATGTATCGAGAACGAGTGAGAGTTTGGAATGGTTCAACTTATTGCTAAGAATATGCATGCCTAGAAATTTGACCATGTTTTGAAAACAATCAAAGAGGCTATGGCTCACCGTGTTTCAAAATTTTGGCTCTGTTTCAAAATTAACTTCAGACCTTGCGAAAATCTGTTCAGTGGACCCACCAGGCAGTCAATGTATCAAGAACGAGTGACAGTTTGGCAAGCTTCAACTTATTGCTAAGAATATGCATGCCTAGAAATTTGACCGTGTTTTGAAAAAATCAAAGAGACTATGACTCACTGTGTTTTGAAATTTTTCCTGTGTTTCGAAATTAACTTCACACCTATCGAAAATTTGTTTAGTGGACCCACCACCAGGCAGTCAATGTATCGAGTCGAGTGAGAGTTTGGAAAGATTCAACTTCTTGCTAAGAATATGCATGCCTAGAAATTTGAACATGTTTTGCAAACAACCAAAGAGATATGACTCACCGGAAATTAACTTCACACCTTGCAATAGTCTTTTCAGTGGACCCACCAGGCAGTCAATGTATAGAGAACGAGTGAGAGTTGTTTGGCAAGATTCAACTTCTTCCTAGGAATATGCATGCCTCGAAATTTTGACCATGTTTTGAAAAAAATCAAAGAGACTACGACTCGTCATGTTTTGAAATTTTGGCTGTGTTTCAAAATTAACTTCGCACCTAGTGATAATCTGTTCAGTGGACCTACCAGGCAGTCAATGTATCGAGAACGAGTGAGAGTTCGGAATGATTCAACTTATTGCTAAGAATATGGATGCCTAGAAATTTGACCGTGTTTTGAAAACAATCAAAGTGGCTATGGTTCACCGTGTTTTAAAATCTTGCGTGCGTTTCGAAATTAACTTCACACCTTGCGAAAATCTGTTCACTAAACCCACCAAGCAGTCAATGTATCGAGAACGACTGAGAGTTTGGAATGATTCAACTTATTGCTAAGAATATGCATGCCTAGGAATTTGACCGTGTTTTGAAAACAATCAAAGAGGCTATGGCTCACTATGTTTCAAAATTTTGGCTGTGTTTTGAAATTAACTTCGCACCTTGCGAAAATCTATTCAATGGACCCACTAGGTAGCCAATGCATCGAGAACGAGTGAGATTTTGGCGATATTCAACTTATTGCTAAGAATATGCATGCCTGGAAATTTGATCATGTATTGAAAACAATTCTAGAAAGAAAATCGGATTCATAAACAACCTCACAAATTTCAAATTAGAAAAAGAAACACAAAGAACCTCACAATTTAAAAAATATAAAAGGGTCATATATTTATAATTATCCTCGCAAATTTCAACTTTTAAAAAGGATCAAAAAATCCTCACAAAATTCGAATTATTCAAGGGGTCCTATATTTGTAAACATATCATAAATCTTAGCTTATAAAAAGATCACAAAATGACTCACGGATTTAAAATTATAAAAAACATCATAAAAAACCTCACAAATTTTAAATTACAGAGGGAACAATTCCCAAAAAGCCTCACAAATTTCAAATTATAAAAAACATCACCGGAAAAAGGCTAGGGTTTTTGAAGAACTTTTTTATGGCTTCGGTGTCAAACTAGTGATCTAGTGCCAAATTTGAACGAAAAGGGAGATTGCATGGAGATATCAAGCTCGTTGGATCATAATGGATCCTAAAATGGGTGGCCACGATCCGTGTGAGGTAGGTCTCGACCAATCAGGGCCCGACCCTATAACACATAGAAGAGTACCTTGTGCACCCAAAAAGGTGTTTCGTGAATCTTTTTTTGGAAATTTTGATGAAATGACATAGTGTGGAGCTACCAATGTTAAAAAAACATGAGAAAAACTATGCAACACCTGTAGTGCAAACAGAGGATGTTTCCAGTGACAATCGGCATGAACTTAGAAAATGGAAGAAAGAGGAGAGAGGGAAAATCAATTTTCTATTTCTTGTGGGCAACCCACAAGCTTGAGGTGCGCCTTAATGCTGATGTAATCGTAGGTGCCTCACCAATGAGCATCGAAGGGACCAAGGCTAGATAAGGCTATGATTCTAATGTTTGTGTGTCTGCTAGATTCTTTTGGCGTATATAGACTGATGTTTCGTGCTTGCTTGATTTTGTAAAGGGCTTTTTGACTTTTGACTTGCGGTGGCGACGAGGGGATAGGGAAACCGGCACGTTGGGCGTAGTTGAGTTTTCAAATCAATGTGACATTAAATAATTTTAAATCAATTCCGTGCAAGGATATGATTTACGTGGACTATACGGAGGTTATTTTTTATCCATGGACTTTGATATACTACTAATCCGTATTTCACTTATAATGATTGATATTTATAATTAAAGAATACATGCGGGTTCCCAGACTTCTTCCTTTTAGTATTAATTACTTGAATTCACGTGAGTACTTAACATGGGTTTCTCTGTATTGGCACCCTTCTTTCCTCGAATGCATGCAAAAATTAGGGAAGGAAGTAATTTCACCTTCCTCGGTAATACAAGAGATTTTACTGTTTTGTAGTGGAAGATGAAATGAAAAATGGAGTACTTATGCTAGTACTAGATCGCAAACACCATTCCAATTTTCACTTGATAATAATATTTAATCTCCAAACATTATTACAGAAAGGAAGTAGAGGTGAAATTAAACAAAATTATTCCTAAGACTTCTTCATCTTCTTGGACCTGGATCCTTCCGTTGTCACCTTTATGATGGCGTCTACCTTCCGCTTCCCGTGTCATCCCCCATCTCTCGCCATCTTCTTCTTCTTCAAGCCTCCCGCCTGCTTCTCCTTCCTCTTCTCATTGCCGATGAAGGCGGGATCGAGTGCACTCTTCTTGGACACGAAGTAGAGAAATGGCCATAAATCTTCTAACCCCTCATCCTCCGGCTCCGTCTTCTTCTTGCTGATGGAGGATGGATCGAGTGAACTCTTCTTGAAGATGACGTCTCCTTCATAGAGGAAAGACCAAGGATCTTGCTTCCCCTCCTCCTCCTCCTCATCCTCTTTGCTCTATGCCGGTGGCGTCCCCTCCATCAGATGACGGTAAGCAGGGTCCTCATCAGAAAAATTACCTTCTGGTGTGTCGGAATAGTATGGCCCGTCAACGGAATCACCGCTATCACCATGGTAGGGACAGATATCCCTGTTGTCCTATGCATTGGACTCGTCAATGGAGGTGCACTGATTGAAGCAGTTGCGCGGCATTTTTGTGTGTGTGGTGGCTTGGCTGACCTAAATGGATAGGGAGAGACAGAGAGTGTTCTTCACTATGTGCATCATGCCTAGATGGGAGAGGTGGTCGTTGTTGATGGCCTCTTAGAAAGGCTTGATCGGGACATCCAGGAGTTTCCACGTGCCATAGGAGCAGCCTGGCAGTTCCCTTCCATCGTTGTCTTTATACAAGAGTTCCCTTCCATCGTTTTTTTACAAAAGTTCCCTTCCATCATTGAAACAAGATCGAATCGTTGGTACTCATTCACCCCGATTGCATCAGCAGTGAGGATATTTCAAGTACCACCACATGTTGTGGAGGTTTTTACACATAACAACAACCATAGACCTTTTCTGCGCAAAATAGAGACATTTTCTGTAATCGTTGCACATAATACATAACCAGCCATTGAATGTTTCTTAGTTTTTTGGGGAACGTTTCATATTTAATTATAGAATATAGCACTAAAATATATTTTTTATCAATTAATAATAGGTAAATCTCAAAAAATAATTATAATTTTGAGCCACATCCATAAAGTATCTGGTGTATTTTTGGTTCTTATAAGTTGTGTCATTTAGAAATCAACCTATTAGTAGGTACATAATTCCCGACATGCTCTAGAGAAATGATATATAGATTCTATAATAATGGAAAGTGTGTTTTGAGGTTTATTCATAGCGTTCGTTGTGCTAAAGACTATATGAATAGAATTTTCTAAATGTTAGAGTGACAGGAAAATCCATCGGTTAGCAATGTTGGGATTTCCAGTCTTCATCCAATGGTTAAAGTTCAAAGTTATTCGTACACTATATACTGGGTATGCTAAGATAATTAAATGTATAACATGTCATTAGAATCTTTATGGTTTTTGCATAGCATTCATTGTGCTAAGGACTATCGATAGAAACTTCTACGTGCTAGAATGGAAAAAAGATCCAAGAGTTAACATTGTTGGGATTTGCCAGTCTTAATTCAATTTTCATTGTTCGAAGTTACTCGTACATTATATAGTGGCAAGATTTGCAAGAAGTCGCACGCTACTTCCTACTAGCAAAAGGCACGTGCCACACTCGTATATACTGTATGAAATGTGATTTAAGGAACATTAAGTTGTTATTAACCAATAGTCTTGTTAGAGAAAAAAGTCATACATTAATTATATTAATAATAACTATCTACACATATTGAGAATATAACCTACTATGCTATGAACTTCTTTTTGCAGGGGGGTGACATGATGGTTCTAGAACATGGTGGAGTTTGCTCTAGGTACTACCCCTTCAACAAGAATCCAGCTTTTCTGAACCATTGCCCAACAGTCAGGATTGGTGCTATGGATCCAATTCAAAACTGCTCCAGTATAGTAGTAGAGATAATTCAAAAATATTGGCGATGATGCTATATGTGCATGACCGAACAACTTTCGGATAATCTCAAGGAAAAACAAGGCCGCATGTATCAATGAGAATGAATGGATAATAAGAGTTGTGAGGACAGATTACTTGTGGGGCCTAGCAACCCCACATTTCTTCTTGTTTTTAATGAGATTACCTCATGGGTGGCTTTGATGTCGTTGCTTAGGTGCACTATATTATTCAAGTTAGTGGAATAGTGGTTTCCAAAATTTTCTTTTAAACACAAGGTTGAACACTGCCAGCTATAGTGATTCAAAATTTATCGATAAAGGGGATTTATTTATTGGGTGGCCGAGTGGTTGACTCCACATGTCATTGTCATGTACTCCCTCTGTTCATAAATATAAGATGTTTTAGCTTTGTGAATCGAATTTATCTAGACGTCATTTAGTGTATTGGTTCGTAGAGGTTCAGAGTGAACCTTTACACTAAAAGGCATCTAGATACATTTATTTCACAAAGCTAAAACATCTTATATTTCAGAACGGAGGGAGTAGACATATTTTTTTGCTAGGAAGGGAAAACACTAATGAATGCCTATAGGAAGGCTAGGAAATTGGAAATTGTGTTCCATTGGTAAACCTTCACGCTCCTCTTCCTAGAGTCATATTTTAGCAATTCAATACAAAAAGGATGCTAGACATGCTCCAAACCCCAATAATTTTTCTTTTTAAATAAGAGCAATAGTGATTAGCTCGAATAATTAATTGCGGACTATGTATGTTGTACTATTGTACTTCGTAGAATATGCTATGTGTGCATGACCGAACAACTTTCAAAAAACCAAAAGGAAAACGTGGCCGCATTAATCAATGAGCACGAAGTAAGGATGGCAATGGGTAGGGTATGAGTAGAGTAGAGCACTATCATACCCACTCCCATTTAGTCAATCGGTAGAAACTTTTACCAATACCCGTACTCGCGGGTATAAAACTTTACCCATGACCGTAGCCATGAAAAATATCGAATTTTAGAAGTCACAGTATCATAATCTTCCCTAGGTTGCTCGGCCCCATAGGTTGTAACTCTACAGGTATGTTTTCCTACTATGTTAGTTAAAATGGGTTGGGTATGGGTCTATCTACTCGTTCCCGTACCCATGACTTAACGGGTATGGTATGGGTATTACCCATGGGTACAAAAGTGTGCCCATACACTCTGAGCGATGGGCAGTGCGGTAAAATTGCGACTTTTGCAAGGTAAAATTGCCATCCTTAGCACGAAGGGACAATAAGAGTTGTGAGAACAAAGTAGTTGTGGGGCCTAGCAACTTTCACATTTTTTTCGATGAAAACACCGTCGCTGCTTACCTTATGAGTGGTTTAATGTCGTCCCTTGGGCGCTAGATTATTCACGTTAGCAAAATAGTGGGTTCCCATATTTTTGTTTAGAATAGAAGTATGAACACTCCCAA
Source organism: Avena insularis (assembly GCA_023614405.1). NCBI lineage: Eukaryota > Viridiplantae > Streptophyta > Magnoliopsida > Poales > Poaceae > Avena > Avena insularis. Next base: position 110,977,212 of record CM042684.1, read on the forward strand.
CCATAGTGACTAAAAAGTTATCGATAAAGGGCTCATTAATTTTTTTAAAGCTCAGGGTGCTTTATTATTACACTTAATTCCCCATACCACCGGCCTACCATTATGCTATTATTAGTTGGACTATGGATAAATTCAAATTCGGTCGAGTTGGTTGGGGCTTTAATCGTAATTTGCGGGCTCACTACCTGTCTTGGTGACAACATCTTCATATGCATCATCATTGATGAATAGATATAATACGGAAATATATCAATGCCATAGTATTTTAGTCCCTACCAAAGTAATACTTCAGTTTTTTCTCTTCTCAGTTTCTTCAAAAAGGGGTCTGACCTCTTTCTCAATTATTTTAAAAAACATAGTTTTGGAGAATACTTCAGTTGAAACCCCTATTATTTGTTGGAACAAAACACTAAAAGGTATTCAATAGTTTAGTTTATTCAGAAATCAAAATGTTTTCTAAATAATTTAAAAATACTTTGATGCCAAACTCGGCTTAATATCTGAACCGAGCCAATCTAGGCCATGGATGATCAATATTTAGATGCCAAATGGCCAAACGGGCCCTTAATTTCTGAACTGAGGAAGTATGGGCCATGGATGATCACCGATGTGCCTATCGGCCTTTGATTCCAGGGAGTACGACTTACCAATTTACTACTACTTGGACTATACATAAATATGAATTTAGTTGAGCGGGAAAATCTCCCGCTATCCAATGTTTCAAACATCTTGGAATCCCCCTTCTACCCCTAATGAAGTGGGTTTGTTGGGGCTTCAATCGTAATTTCCCCGTTCAGTAAATCTATAGCCCCGCCGCCTACCACCGACCCCCTCCCAACCCCAACCCCAAACCCACACACAATCCTTGCCCCCAGCTGCACAAGCCCTACGGAAAACCCTATATCTACCTTCACCACCTTAGATCTGATTCATCGTCGTCACTGTGCACTGAACCAGATCTGCTTCACCGACCCACTCTCCTGGCGCGCCAAACACATTCCCACTGCCAGGAATCTTCTTATTCGCTACTGTCATCCAGCGCTCGGAGGAACCCCTATTCTGCTTCACCTTCGCCCAAAAGCACCACAATCGTAGAACCCTCGACAACCTCGACGTCACCACCCAGGATTAGCAAGATGCCAAAACGCCATCACGACCGAGGTAACCATATATCCTTGGAGTTTGGTAAGATAAATATGTAGTAGTTAATTGTATTTTGTATTGGTGCTACTTTTGTAGTAACTTATAAGTACTATACTTATTACCCGTATCTTCCTAAATAATCTTTTTGTTGTCAGGTTTAACTGTAAGGCATTCAACTGCGATTGTGTATGTCATGGCAAAATATGAGTCAGCCAACAGTTAACACATTTATTTCTATTATCTACTTTAGTAAGTGCCCATATGTGATGCGGTTATAATTTCTCTCTGGCTTGGCATAGGGTATGACACTAACTGTTATTTCTTGCTTGATGCTTTTGTCCTATCTATGCAATACATGTTTACATTTGTTATACTGCTTCCACTAAGATGTCTGTTTTATTTTCTTCTTCTTACCCTGATATTCCTAACCGTTTGTTGTTGTTACACAATGAATAGGTGTAGTTTACACTAGAAATCATAGAATGAATGTCCCCTATAATCTCGTAAGTATCTATTGCTTTTGTATCACTTCATGCTAACATCTGTGAGACTGGAACCTTTTTTTGTTTACTATTCGCTGCACCATTATGCAGAGGACCAACACTGAAGTATGGAGACCACCAGTCCAATTACTTGATGCAGCGGACATCATCGATGAATATACCTGTAACCATATCAGCAACCCTGAGACTCTACATAGAACTAATGTAAGGACTCCCCCTTTTTTAAGGTTTAAGTCCCCTTGTGTCATGCCATTGACTCTAGTTGAGTTGTTATTTTTGTGGGAGGCACTAGGGTGATTATAACAAGGCCAGAAATGCAATAGAATCCAATATAATAGAAACAGAAGGATCATAAGCAACCACGCACTTATAAACTCACTCTGGTATTTACACGTGTATGGCTATTTTAATGCAAGGCACATGATATCACACTTTGTCTTTGGGTAGACAATCAAAAAATTAAACATTCTAACTGTTCGATAGATTGTTTGACCATTTCTCTAAAATGATTACGCTAGTCTATTAGAGGCACACGTCTGCATGAGGTCCTTGTGTTGAGTGCTTACATTGCTATAACAGACCAAATAATCTTTTGAAAATCTTTGAGAATGAACATGGTTGACATGGGTATACCCTACAGGTACTCGAGCTTGGTATATACGGCCTAAATACAGAGGAAGTCCACGGCGTTGCCAAGGCCCGAATGGAGAACTCGAGTAACCTACAGACTCTCGATTTCTTGCAGAACAAGAAGAAGCTAAAGATAGAAAGTTTAAAGGGGAAAGCCGTAACCTGTAACCGACCCGACCTGCTACCCGAGACCTAGCCTATCTATATAAAGGCTAGGAGGGGGCGGCGAGGAGGACACACGCAACCCTAGTTTCCACAACCCTTGCCATATTGCATTTGCGCACCATTGTAATCTTCGATTCTTCTGTTAATTCCACGAGCAGACAAGCAAGAGTAGGGACCTCTACGAGGCCTGAACCTGGGTAAATCTTCGAGTCCCCCTGTGTGCTTGTTTGCTAGCCGATCAATGATGATCCGAAGGATTACAATGTCGTCGACGGCGGTGGATGCGCAGATTATATCTGGCGTATGGGAGATCATAGATCTATCTATTGTCTATTGCAGCATCTAGATCTATTGTCTATTGCAGCGTCTAGATCTATTTCCTATTGTGGGAGTCGCGATTGCCTTCTTGTTGGACCCTCCTAGCCTTTATATATGGGGAGGCTAGGTCTCAGGTACCAATACGAGTTGGTTACAAGGTAGATTCAAACTCTAGTATTGAGCTTTCCTTGTCTTGTGCGTTTGGGAGTCCGTGTCCATATGGTCTTCGTATCAGTCGAACCGTCATGGGCGTCATGGACCTTGGCAATTCGTCAAGTGGGCCTTCAGTCGGGCCGCACCAAGTAGGTTGTAGTTGAGTGCCTATTGGGCATACCCACGTCAGTAGACCCCGAGTGTCCATGCAAATCGTAGATTCGGGTGGAGACTCAGAAGTCTTGATCTTTGCATGAGGATGTCGGAGTCGACAATTGTGTCGAGTGCGAAGCACTTCACCCAGAAGTTCATCGGGTTAGTCGAATTTGTAGTAGTTCATAGGGATGATGGTAAACGTGCTTGGTGCGCTCGACGGATCGGGACCAGCTAATTGCTCTAGGGAAAAAACAACGCTACTGATGGCTCGTGATTGATGAGCTTGTTGGGGAACCCCAAGAGGAAGGTATGATGATCACAGAAGTAAGTTTCCCTCAGTTATGAAACCAAGGTTATCGAACCAGTAGGAGCAAGAAAACACCCCAAAGGTGTTGCTAGCTGAGCCTTGGCAGGGCGCACTACCGGTGCTAGTAGCAATGTGGAGACCTGCACAACACAACCATAGAACTCTGTCCCCAACTTGTGATGAGGTTGTCAATCTCACCGGTTTTGCTGAAAACAATGGATTAAACGTATCGAATGGAAGGAAGTAATAGTTTGCAGGAAGTAAACACAAAGCAGTAAACAGTTTGTAGATTGTATGTAAAAGAAAGGACCGGGGTCCATAGTTCAATAGAGGTGGCTCTCCTTAAGATATATAACATGCTGGATGAATAAATTACAGCGGGGCAATTGACAAACATAGAGAAAGCATACAAGCATATACTAATCATCTTGACTCCTTTGAGACTTGATTGGGCATTACAACATTATACATAGACCGCCATCCAACTGCATCTATGACTAATAATCCACCTTCAGGTTATCTTCCGAACCCCCTCCAGTATTAAGTTGCAAGCAACAGATTATTGCTTTACCTATTGTTTGTAATGTAAACAATACGATTGTTCTATGAACAAAGGATTGTTGTTTTCTCCCTAGTAGCAACAACACATCTAGTACCTTAGAGATTTCTGTCACTTCCCAGTTACGGAGGCATGAACCCACTATCGAGCATAAATACTAACTCTTGGAGTTGCTAGCATCTACTTGGACAAGATAGCTACTAACAACAGAAAGCATGCAAGATCACAAATAACAAAGACATGATAGAATCAATCATCAATCTAAAATAGCATCTCAATATCCATCGGATCCCCGCAAACACAACATGCAGAATTACAAATAGATGATCTTGATCATGAACGAAGCTCACAAGATCTAGACATGAAAGCACAAAGGAGGAGAACCAGCCATCTAGCTACTACATGGACCCGTAGTCCAGAGATGAACTACTCACGCATCACACCGGAGGCTTACATGATGATGAAGAAGGCCTCCAGGGTGAATTCCCCTCTCGGACAGGGTGCCGGGAAGAGCTTTAGATCCCTCCCGATCTAGGGATGGAGATGACGGCGGCTACAGACTCTTTCGTGGATTCTTGATCGGGTACTTAGGGTTTTGGTCCCAAAGGCAATATATAGGCGGAAGGAGAGGCCGAGGGGGTGCTGGGGTCGGCCAGACCACCCCCTGGCGCGGGGCAGGCCTAGCCGCGCGGCCAGGTGGTGTGGTCGGGCCCCAGCCCTTCTCCGTCTCATATTCTGGCTCCAAATGTCTTCCGGTAAAATAGCGACTTTTGCTTTTGTCCCGTCCAATTCCGAGAATATTCATTTTCTGACTTTCATGGAACCAAAAACAGCAGAAAACAGGCAGCTAGCACTGTGTCTCTTGTTAATAGGTTAGTCCAGTAAATCATATGAAAAGTACTCCAAAGTGTGGACAAAACACAAGAAAGTAGATAAAACCAAGCATGGAACATCAAAAATTATAGATACATTTGCAATGTATCAACATCCCCAAGCTTAACTCCTGCTCGTCCTCATGTAGGTAAGTGATAAAAAGAAAGAATAATTTTTGAGGTGACATGCACCATCATAAACTTGATCAAAGTACTTGTAAAACATTCAAAGCTGGGATCATAGTACTTCAATCATAACATGAAAGACAAAGTTCTAGCAATAAGACAAAGAAACTATGATGCAACATGAAAAGGCACAAACAAAAGATTCATGAATAACAATGCTTTGCAAGACGTTTTTTTGTTTCACATAAAGAAAACATAGCAAAATAGTATTCAGATTGTCCCTCATAGAGTAGCAAATATAATTGCATAGGACACCTTCAAAGTTCATAAGAGTGACTAGATACAAATAGTTTAAAACAAGCAATATCAAGTTATGCATCAATCAACTAGTCTTGGACACTATGCTCTCAAAGTAGGTGCATAAAGGTAGAAGGTGGATACTCAATGTAATGGTGGAAGAAAGGACTTCATAGAAGGAAGTAGGGATTCAAGTCTCATAAAGAACTTCCAAAAATTATGGTACTTGTTAGCTTTCAGCTCTCATTGCCCCTATCATAAGCATATTGAAGGTGATTAAGGTTAAAGTGACACAGCTAAGAGGATATGCTTGACAAGTTATAAACCAAAATCTCATGCCCCTTACTTATGAAGACCGAGCCTCATGCTACTCAACTTTAGTCACAAGTAAGCTCTTGTCATTGTAAGTACATATATATCATAAAGAACTGCCAACGGGGTACCCCTTGCACATGATACATGAGCTATCCCATAATCAAAATGACAAGGAAAGCAGACAATGAGCATCTCAGCAATCTTTTTATTTGGTATTTGCATAGGTTTTTATTGAGGATGTTTCATAGAGTGCTCATTATGGTTATGCTGCAAGTTTCCACCATGATTAGGCATGTCTTAGGCTAGCGGCCCAGGCGTTTCTCTAACACACATACAAACTCCATGATCTTACAAGTTGCACTTTTATTTCACACCGTCGGGATCCATAAGCAAAAGGACATGATATCAACGGGGTACAAAGTACATGTGCAATGTTGAAAGCGTTCCCCATGATACCTGGTTCTGCTAACTTCAACTTATAAAGCGCAAGCATATACACAACAAAGAAGGACCCAATGGTTCAAGTTTATTAAATGCAGAAAGTAAAGTGTGCCATCAAGTTCGTGAGAGCTTTAATCACTAGTTTTCTCATAACAAGGTTAATTTGGAAGATAAACAAAAACATGAATATACTTGGAATAGCAAATGCTAGTAGGTAGGTATGGTGGACCCTTTGGAATAACTTGGTTTAGGGAGTTGGATACATGAGTGGAACTCATACTTGGTTGTGGAGGCTAGCAAAAGACTGGGAGCGACAAACTAAGAGAGCAATAATGGCCATAATCATGTAGAGCGACAAAACATCATTGATCAAAGCATAAAGTGATCCTACAAGTTGAAAACTAAAGGATCATAAAGGCTATGCTGAATTGAGATAGTCATAACATGGTGTGAGCATGCGCCAAGTCAACCCAAATAAAGCATCAAAGGAGAATACCACTACATTATGCTTTAATATGCTAAAACAACGCATGATTCATCCAAGGTACATTTAGAAATCTCAATTGTTTATAACAAGTCATGCTACATAAAAGAATACTAAGCATAAATCCAAAACAATATGAAGCATGGCATGACAAAGCATAGGCCACAGTCAAAAACAAGCTCTCTTTAACACTTAAGCATGAACTTTCCTAGTCTTTTCCAAACCAAAACAAAAAATTTGAAAACCAATGTATGAAAGAGGGGGTCCAACCAATTTATTCAGAAAACTAAGCAAACAAAGAAAACAAAAAACTAAAACAAAAACGAAAAAGAAGACGCTCCAAGAACAACACAACTGTGCATGAAACAATAAAAATGAAGCGTTTGGAAGAAACCTGGGATTTTTATTGATGAAGAAGGGGATGCCTTGGGCATCCCCAAGCTTTGATGCTTGTACTTCTTGGATATTTCTTGGGGTGACACGCCTGGCATCCCCAATCTTGAGCTTTAGTCCATCCTTCATCTCATCACTCATTCCTTCCACACACCTGAAATGTTTCCTTCATACAAAACTTCACACAATCTTTATTAGCAACATTAGTGCACTCAAGATAATAAGTCTTTAGGTTCAGTTCTAACACCAATAAAACTTCCATTAAAACACTAGCTACTGTAGCACTTCCCTCAAAAAGCTCAATTCCCCAAAAGAACTCAAAAAGGAACCAACAAGAAGCAAATGCAGAAAATGGCACAAATTTGTCAAAATAGAACAAGGGGTAAAGACGAATTTTTTCTAAGACCTTCTGTTGCTCAAATAAATAAGTGTTGAACTAAAGAAAGTTAGATAACAACCTGGGGCAGAAACAAAAATATTCACGCCTCAAAAGGACGTATAGAGATTTTATACGAATTTTTACGGTGAAGCACAGAAATCTGTTTCGGGATAGCAACTTTCCCAATCATTACTTCTCTCTCATTAGAGGTTACTCTTGGCACAAAAAGCAAATAAAAAGGATAAGGAGCAGTTATTACTCAAGTAATAACTTCCAAGACTTATCTAAAACTTTTGGGTTATCTCTCCCAATAAGTACTTTTCTTTAACGCCTTTAAGTTAGGCAGAAGAAGCAAGAAAAAATCAAGTGTTCTCAAATTAAGAAGCATTAAAACAAAATTTTGTTTTCATAGGAGAGGCAAAAGAAATCTTCTCTCTCTTCTTAGGGAAGTGTTCTATACCTTTATTGAATGGGAGTTGATATTTAATCGTGCCTTCTTTCATATCAATAATGGCACAAACAGTTCTAAGAAAAGATCTTCCCAAAGTAACAGGACAAGAAGCATTGCATTCAACATCCAAAACATAGAAATCAACAGGGACATAGGCATTGTTAACCATAATAAGAACATCATTAAGACTCCCCATGAGTTTCTTTTTAGCATTATCATCAAGTGGGACATTCAAATAACAATCTTCAAGTGGAGGCAAATCAAGCATATCATAAATCCTTCTAGACATAATTGAAACACTACTATCGAGATCACATAAAGCTTTGAAATCAAAATCATTAACCTTCATATTAATGATGGGTTCCCAACCATCTTCTTGTTTCATAGGAATAGAAGCTTTATGTTTCATCTTTTCTTCTTTAATCTTTATGAGAGCATCAGTAATGTGTTTTGTAAAGGCCATGTTCATAGCACTAGCATTAGGACTTTTAGCAAACTTTTGTAGGAACTTAATAACTTCAGAGATATTGCAACCATCAAGATAAAAATCAAAATTATCATCTAGAGTGGTAGAACTATTACTAGCCTTAACACTAGTGGTAGTGATAGTAGAAATACTAATGTTTCTAGCAATTTCATCTTTTCTTTCCCACTTAGCATGTAATTCAGCTAATAGTCTAACATGTTCATCAATTCTAACTTGTATGGCATTAGTAGCTGCAAAGGAATTATCATTAGTTTCAGTTTTAGCAGCCATTTTATTCAAAGAAGATTGAGCTTCAGCCAAAGATGCTATCTTTCTTTCAGCATTAGAGAGTTTTTCCTCAGTAGTTTTGTTGAAAGCGGTTTGTTTACTAATAAAGTCCTTAAGCATAAATTCAAGTTCATAGGGTGCACTCCTATTATTGTTGTAGGAATTTCCATAAGCATTACCATTGTTAAGAGGATATGGCTTATAATTGTTGTTACCAAAATTATTCCTGTAGGCATTATTGCTAAAATTGTTATTTCTTATGAAGTTCACATCAACTTGCTCTTCTTGAGCAACCAAAGAGGCTAAAGGAACATTATTTGGATCAATATGGGCTTTCCCATTAACAAGCATAGACATAATAACATCAATCTTATCACCCAAGGAGGAGGTTTCCTCAACATAATTTACCTTCTTACCTTGTGGAGCTCTTTCAGTATGCCATTCAGAGTAGTTAACCATCATATTATCTAGAAGCTTTATTGCAGCACCCAAAGTAATGGTCATAAAGGTACCTTCAGCAGCAGAATCCAATAGGTTCCTTGAAGAATAGTTCAATCCTGCATAAAAAGTTTGGATGATCAACCAAGCAGTCAGTCCATGAGTGGGACAATTCTTTCCCAAAGATTTCATTCTTTCCCAAGCTTGAGCAACATGTTCATTATTAGATTGCTTAAACTTCATTATTTCACTTCTCATAGATATAATCTTAGTAGGAGGATAGTACTTTCCAATGAAAGCATCTTTGCATTTAGTCCAAGAATCAATACTATTCCTAGTTAAGGAATTCAACCATTCTTTAGCTTTTCCTCTCAAAGAGAAAGGAAACAATTTCAACTTTATAATATCACCATCTATATCCCTAGGCTTTTGCATCTCACAAAGTTCAACAAAGTTATTTAGATGGGCAGCAGCATCTTCATTACCCATACCAGAAAATTGTTCTCTCATAACAAGATTGAGTAAAGCAGGTTTTATCTCAAAGAAAGTAGCTTCAGGAACAGGTGGAGCAATAGGTGCGCTCATAAAATCATTGTTGTTGGTGCTAGTGAAGTCACACAACTTAGTGTTTTCAAGAGTAGTCATTTTTTTGTGTTTTCAATAAAGAAAGCAAACTCGTAAAACTAATTTTTTGTGTTGTTGATAAAGAAAGCAAACAAAGCAAAACAAAAATAACAAAGTAAAGAGATTGGTTATGAGGGACTCCCCTTGTGAAGATGTCCTTGACTCCCGGCAACGGCGCCAGAAAAATACTTTGACGGCTCGTGATTGATGAGCTCGAGGGGAACCCCAAGAGGAAGGTATGATGAGCACAGAAGTAAGTTTCCCTCAGTTATGAAACCAAGGTTATCGAAGCAGTAGGAGCAAGGAAACACCCCAAAGGTGTTGCTAGCTGAGCCTTGGCAGGGCGCACTACCGGTGCTAGTAGCAACATGGAGACCTGCACAACACAACCACAGAACTCCGTCCCCAACTTGCGATGATGTTGTCAATCTCACCGGTTTTGCTGAAAACAAAGGATTAAACATATCGAATGGAAGGAAGTAATAGTGTGCAGAAAGTAAACACAAAGCAGTAAACAGTTTGTAGATTGTATGTAAAAGAAAGGACCGGGGTCCATAGTTCACTAGAGGTGGCTCTCCTTAAGATAGATAACATGCTAGGTGAACAAATTACAACGGGGCAATTGACAAACATCGAGAAACCATACAAGCATATACTAATCATCTGGACTCCTTTGAGACTTGATTGGGCATTACAATATTATACATAGACCGCCATCTAACTGCATCTATGACTAATAATCCACCTTCAGGTTATCATCCGAACCCCCTCCAGTATTAAGTTGCAAGCAACAGATTATTGCTTTACAAATTGTGTGTAATGTAAACAATACGATTATACTATGAACAAAGGATGGTTGTTTTCTCCCTAGTAGCAACAACACATCTAGTACCTTAGAGATTTCTGTCACTTCCCCAGATTACCAGAGGCATGAACCCACTATCGAGCATAAATACTAACTATTGGAGTTGCTAGCATCTACTTGCGCAAGATAGCTACTAACAACAGAAAGCATGCAAGATCACAAATAACAAAGACATGATAGAATCAATAATCAATCTGAAATAGCATCTCAATATCTATCGGATCCCCGCAAACACAACATGCAGAATTACAAATAGATGATCTTGATCATGAACGGAGCTCACAAGATCTAGACATGAAAGCACAAAGGAGGAGAACCAGCCATCTAGCTACTACATGGACCCGTAGTCCAGAGATGAAATACTCACGCATCACACCGGAGGCTTGTATGACGATGAAGAAGGCCTCCAGGGTGAATTCCCCTCTCCGGCAGGGTGTCGGGAAGAGCTTCAGATCCCTCCTGATCTAGGGATGGAGATAACGGCGGTTACAGACTCTTAGGGTTTTGGTCACGAAGGCAATATATAGGCGGAAGGAGAGGCCAAGGGAGTGCTGGAGTCAGCCAGGCCACCCCCTGGCGCGGGCCAGGCCTAGCCGCATGGCCAGGTGGTGTGGCCGGGCCCCAGCCCTTCTCCGTCTCGTATTCTGGCTCCAGATGTCTTCCGGTAAAATAGCGACTTTGGCTTTTGTCTCGTCTAATTCCGAGAATATTCATTTTCTAACTTTCCTGGAACCAAAAACAGCAGAAAACAGGTAGCTGGCACTGTGGCTCTTATTAATAGGTTAGTCCAAGAAATCATATAAAAAGTACTCCAAAGTGTGGACAAAACACAAGAAAGTAGATAAAACCAAGCATGAAACATCAAAAATTATAGATACATTTGCAATGTATCAACATCCCCAAGCTTAACTCCTGCTCGTCAATTATAGATACATTTTGCGACTGTTGTCGTCTTTTTCTTGTTTCAGTCGAATATGCTTTCAGCGCTCCCTATGGGAGTAACCCGAAGTCCACAATCGAATCGTAGATTCGAGTGAAGGGTTTTCATGATGCTTGGATATCTTCACAAATTTCTTCTGGTGCACGACCAGAGCTCCCTATGGGAGTAGCCCCCGAGTCCTTAGTCAAATCATGGATTCGAGTGAGGTTTCAGAGCGTGTCACTCGAGGATCTTGTATATGCGTATCCAGCGCTCCAGTTTGGAGTATCCCCCGAGTGTCTGGCGGAGTCGTAGACTCGGGCAGAGACTCGAGTCCTGTATCTTACGATCGTAGTCGAAAATCATGCGAGGAGAAACCACTGACCCGGAAGTGCATCGAGTCAGCATGTCACACATAAGGAGCTTGAATCAATGATGCAGTTGGAGTCGACACAGTCACTTCTGTCGGGTGCGTCGCTAGCACCGTGTCTATCGGGTGCATGGCCAGCACCACATCTTTGTAGCATCAAGCGATGCAACCATTCGAGGAGGAACTCGACTTGGGTCTTGAGTGTATGGCATAGTGAGTTGTTTCATCGACTCCAGTTGAAGGACCCGATAGAATAGCTCGACAAAGTCGACATCCTTGTAAGCTGCAGAAAACACATAGAATTGTGAAGTACTTGTATCTTGTAAAGAATAGTTGCATGTTGGATTGTAAAGTAAGATTCTGGTGCCAATCGAATCGACACTTTTACACTGTATGCTAGGTCTTTTCGTTAGCCTGATTACCCTTAGTCTTAGTGCCTTGCCGAGGTACTCGGAGTTCAAGGATTTAACGATCAGGCAGAATCAGCTACTCGGGCTGTCACGTTCGAGATGCTCGAGTGCGTGGAGACGATGGCACATTAGGTTACTCGAAGAGGGGGCAGCCCCCGAGTGTTTTGAGTGTGATTAAATAAACAAAGAAATCAAATTTAAGTAGAGAACTTAGCTTTGTTGGTTGTCGACGAGGTGAACGTGTCGCGTGAGCCGATGCGATCGGTGGATCGCGGGAGCCGATGCGACCGACGGGTCGTGGTCGAGGCCGACTCCCGAAACAGTGGACGTGGAGTCGCACATCAGACGGAGTCGACGCGGCGGCCAGTCGCCGAAGCCATGGTGGTAGCGAGTTTCCATAGCCGATGAATGCAGCGTATCTCCAGAGTCGAAGACCGCAATGGGTCGCTGATGCCGAGGGAGCCACAGGTCTTGCGGAGGAGTCGAAGAACGTGGCGGGTCGCCGCAACCGAAGTGGGCTGCGGGTCGCTTTGGTTGGAGCCAATGCAGCGGACGTGTGATCCAGGTCGATGGAGTCGTGAGGCGGATGGTAGTCGTTGCAGCGTACCGGAGTCGCGTGGCGGATGGAGTTGAAGCGGCAGACATGTAGTCGTGTGCTCAACACAGCGAACATAGGTCGACGCGGCGGAGTCGTGTGGTGGACGGAGTCGGAGACCGAAGCAGGTTGTGCGGCACCACATCTGAAGGTTATATCGGATCATCGGAGCCGATGACGTCAGAGGGTCCTGCGGTAGAGGCGGCGCAGTTTGCAAGTGTGGTGCTGGCGGTGAAGGGGGCCACGGTCAAGTGAAGTACACTGCTATGGCAGTACTGAAGTCGAATACAGAGTGATCTTCATCTGGCGCGCCGCAATACAGTGTCGATTCGACCGATCTAGTTAAGGACACTATGCACTGACGTATGTAGCTAGACCCTGCCATGATTTTTCTTTCTCATAAAGTACTACTTGTTTGTTTACGTGAGCAGCTCCTTTGTTTTGCACCAATATCCTGGTTAGTGCGAGGACATGACTCATGAGGTCCTTTGCATGGACTTTTTTTCCTATTTTGCCTCTGATCGGTACAACTGTTGGAGCTGAATTAGCGAGTTGGACCACCAGTGAGAAGATTTAAGGTCTGGACGTGTACGTATCGTGTTGTTTGACGTGTTGGCACTTGGCAGCATTGAATTTGGACGGGTACGTATCGCGTGTGTCACTGAGACTCAATAGAATCGATCCGATCTGGACTCCAATATCAGGACTTGATCCTCTACCGCGATTTCTGGTTACCACGTACGCACTTCCAATCTCGTCGATCATGCACAGAATCTTGCATTGACGTCATTGTTTTGTTGGAGTTGAAAACGGTCGTCCGTCGTGACGAAGTAGGAACAGTCTACTAGGCATGCCATGCGTCACTACGATCAGCCGATTTGTTGATCCGCTCTCTAGAAACCGGCGAGTTGTAGATTGTTGAGATTTTTCCCGATGAACTGTAGATTACCGGTGATGGAACCGTCGAGATCGCAACATCAGCGCTCCTAGTTCCCACAGACGGCGCCAATTGACGAGGGTTTAACTCATCAATACCCATTGTTATGGACTTTGGTTTTAGAGAAGGATGGAGCGCTGGAAGAATCAATCAGCTAGCAAACAAGCACACAGGGGGACTCGCAGATTTACCCAGGTCCAGGCCTCATAAAGGTCCCTATTCCTGTCACTCGCCTGGCTTTTGAGTCCGTAGGTGATGGAATCAGCGTGGCGATCAGGAGCTTCTGCTTCCATGTTGGTCAAATGGGCACGCTTCGCATGCCTGACCATCCGACAACACCATCGATTGCTCCAGCATCATGGTTCCCTCCGCCGATCGGCACCCTTAGTGAGCTCAATGCCTCAACAACAGTCGAGAATACGGCCAGCGACAACAGTCACGAATCCGATCTGGGCGATCTAGCAACTGAATATGGAGCCTACGGTTCCAGATCTGAAAGTTGCGGGAGCAGCAGCTTCTCCAACCACTTCATGTGCGCCATCATCAACGTGGCCGAATCCTCCGCTAGTCGCGACAACACGGGAAACAGTGGCATACCTAATGGCGGACCACCCAATGGAGGTCCCACTAACGGCGCCCCCGTTAACAACGGAGGGGCAGTCGAACCTCCAAATATGGTAAATAAGCAGACTGGTGAGCGCGTCGTGATCAGGCTCAACGATCTCGAATGGGCCCGCTACCGAAAAGCCCTACGAGGCAACCCTCTACCCTTCGTCTCCCCGCAAGAACTGCTGATGGGCTACCTTTGGCTCCTGAAGGAAGAATAAAAACGCCAACTGCATACAATCGCGCAACTCGAGGCGCGTAAAAAGGCGGCAGACGAGTCGAGCCTTCGGCGAGCTGGGCTCTCCGCCCACGGAGGATCCTCCTCCAAGTGCAACGAATACATCGCTAACAAGAGGCAATCTCGACAGGCCCACCTCACCGAACAAGAACGTGTAGAAGCCGGAAAGGTCCTCGACTTCGGCTCCATGATAGTGGATACGCGTGGCAATGTGCTTCCAAAAACCCCGCAAGCTGCGGTAACGGCGGCCACCATGTACCTCCTCAACAACCAGCCGCCAACTGGAGATCCTCAAGCTGCCATGCACCGATCTACGATCGCAGGCTTGGGGCTAATCGAGGCCGCTCTCGACAAGGAGCCAACGCCGGAGCCGAAGAAAAGCAAGGCTCTGGCAAAACGCTATTCCTCGCCCTCATCCAGCGACGATAGTCACGATCTATCTCGACGCCGCCACTCACGGCGACACGACCACGACTATGACGCACGTGATGACATCCCGCAACAGAAAATTGACAAGTCAAGGGCGTGATGTGCCCGATCGACTGACTCAGAAGACGAAGACGTGGAGCTCTGCGGCGCCACATGCTTCAGTAGGGCCATCAGGCAAAAGCGAATGCCCAAGGGGTTCAAGCTCCTGTCGGAGAACCCAAGGTTGGATGGCCTGCAGGACCCGAAAATATGGTTGGAGGACCACATATCCTCCATCAGGCTCCACGGTGGGAGTCGAAGCACGGCCATGCAATGCCTGTAGCTGCAGATACAGGGCGCCGCCCGAGCATGGCTCAACAACCTCCCACGCGAATCCATTCGCAGTTGGGAAGAGCTGGTCTACAGCTTTGTGCGTAACTTCAAGGGCACCTACAAAAGGCCTGCATCATTCGAAGAGCTGAGATGCTGCCAGCAAAGGTCGGGCGAATCGCTATGCTCATACATCTAGAGGTGGTCCATCATCAAGAACTCCACAGAAAACATCTCGGAGGACCGGGCAATTGACGCATTCAACGGCGGCGACCGTCGCATAGAGCTCAGGGAGGAGCTGGGCCGCTCGAAGCCCAAAACCATTGACCACCTGATGGAAATCATGAATCGGTGGGTAGATGGAGAAGATTCAGTGAAAAATCGCATTCACTCCGATGACGAGGCAGAACTCGAGTGCAGATGCGATCGCCGAAGCAAACGTCGAATGCGCATCTACGATGACCACAACGACATCAACATGGTCGCAGCCGGCTACGCCGATAGACGCGACGACAACCGCAACAGCGGCTACCGCAGCGGTGGACACCGTGACTCCGGGAAAACCACATAGGTGTGGCAGCACCGCACTCGCGATGAGGCACCCGCCGCATCCATTGAAGACAAGTTGTCCGGGCCATGCACTGTACACTTCTACATCGACAAGCACGACGGCAAAAAGAAATCCAACCACCTCCTCAAGGACTCCCGTGAGTTCCTCAAACTCCACGAGGGTCTGGCCTGGATGAATCGCGACGCGGTCAACAGGGCTACGGAGCCGCCCCGGGCGCTGTGGCACATGGAGCTCCTCCACCACCACCCGGACCACCGCCAAACGCAGTTGCGCCTGGCCAGCATCACGGAGGCGAGCCGTACCCACGGGCCATGGGCACCATGATGATCCAAAAGGGCCGCCCCTCAAATCGGGTGCAAAAGGCCATCACTCGCCAAGTCAATTTGGCGACAAACTCACCACCATCCACCACTGAGTACCTCAGTGGAAGCGACTCTTGCATCACCTTCAACAAGCGCGACCATCCGCGCCAAGTACCTCGTCTAGGCCATTGTCCCCTCGTACTCGAGGCACAAATTGGAGGCTTCAACATGAGTCGCGTCTTCATGGACGGCAGAAGTGGCATTAACCTTATGTTCGCGAGTACCTTGCGAGCAATGAGGATCCCTCTAACCTACTTAGAGGCCTCGGACACAACATTCCACGGCATCGTCCCAAGCAGGGGCGTATACGCTCTTGGCAAAATCAACCTCGACGTCATCTTCGGCACGCCGAAAAACTTTCGACGCGAATGCATCGACTTTGAAGTCGTCGACTGGCCCTCACAGTACCACTGCATCCTTGGACGTGTCGCGTTCGCCAGGTTCATGGCAGTGCCACACTACGCCTATCTGCAGATGAAAATGCCAGGCCCCAACGGCGTCATCACAATCAACAGGATCTTCGAGAGGTCCGATAGTTGCGACAGGGAATTCAACAGAATTTCCCAGTCCTTTGGCATGCAGGAAGAACTCGCAAGATTGAAGGAGTCGACAGACAACAGTCTGCCTCCCCTGAGCCGGCCAAGTTCACCCAACCTGTCCTTCGACTCATCGGTGCACACTAAGAAAGTCCATGTCCAACCATCGGATCCCGCCAAGACGGCCCTCATCGCCAACAACTTGAGTCCCGCATAGGAACTCGCGCTCGTCGAATTCCTCCATGAGCACTGGGAAATCTTCGCCTGGTGTCCAGTGGACATGCCAGGAGTTCCCAGGGAATTCGCTGAGCACGCACTCAGTGTCAACCCATATGCATGGCCAGTCAAACAAACAATTCAGCGACTGTCTGAGCCAAGAGCAAAAGCAGTTGGAATGGAGATCAACAGACTCCTCGATGCCAAATTCATACGCGAGATCAAGGAAAGCACTTGGCTTGCTAACACGGTGCTAGTACCTAAAAAGGACACAGATATCCTACGGATGTGTGTGGATTTTACCTCCCTGAATAAGCACTGCCCAAAGGATCACTTCCCACTACCGCGAATCAACCAAATCATCGACTCCACCGCGGGATGTGAGTGCCTCTTCTTCCTCGACGCCTACTAAGGCTACAACCAGATTCGAATGAAGGAGGAGGGTTAGGTGAAAACTGCGTTTACAATGCCTTTTGGTGTGTTCTTCTATAACACAATGCCCTTCGGGCTAAAAAAAACGCAGGAGCAACCTATCAGCGGTGCATGCAGGCTTGCCTTAAGAACCAAGTAGGTAGCAACATCAAAGTCTACGTTGATGACATCGTAATCAAGACCAAAGAGGAAGCTTTGCTAATCGACGATTTCCGCGAAACCTTCACCAACCTCGACCGCTACCGGATCAAGCTCAATCTGGACAAGTGCGCCTTCGGCGTACCATCTGGGCAACTACTCGGGTATCTTATCTCCGCGAGAGGGATCGAGGCAAACCCAAAGAAAATAAAATCCATACTGGCCATGGAGAAGCCGAAGAACATAAGAGGCATCCAGCAACTAGTTGGGCGAATCGTGGCGCTCGGTCGATTCATAAGTCGAATGGGCGAAAAGGCACTGCCCTTCTACCAACTTCTCCGCAAAGCTGACAAGTTTGAGTGGACCAACGAGGCACAAGAAGCATTCGAAGACCTCAAGCGCCTACTGTCCACCTCGCCAGTACTGGTGACCCCACGCGAAAACGAGCCACTATTACTGTACATTTGTGCCACCAACCAGGTGGTCAGCACAGTGCTCGTGGTAGAATGAGCCGAGGAAAACAAGGTCCACAGGGTACAGCGCCCAGTCTACTACCTCAGCGAGGTACTCACGCCAACAAAGCAGCGGTACCCGCACTACCAGGATCTGGCGTACGACGTCTTCATGACAGCCCGGCGACTGCGCCACTACTTCCAGGAACACCCAATTGTGGTGGTCAACGACGCCCCGCTTGGACATATCCTCAACAATCCCGATGCCATCGGACGAGTCGCGCTTTGGGGGATCGAACTGTCTCCACGAGACATTATATATGAAAAACGCGATTCAATCAAGTCGCAAGTTCTCCCTGACTTCCTCATGCACTCGATGGAGAACCAGCTCCCTGAAAAACCAGATATGTCCTACCTCTAGACAATGCAGTTCGACGGATCCAAGCGAAAGGACGGAGCTGGCGCAGGTGTCATATTGACATCGCCCCAGGGAGACAAGTTGAAATATATTCTGCAAATGCAGTTCACCGCCTCCAACAATGAAGCTGAATACGAGGCCTTGTTACACGGGATGAGGATGGCAAAAGCCTGCGGCGCCAAGAGGCTCATAATATACGGGGACTCCAAGCTGGTCGTCAACCAGACAATGCACGAGTGCGACGCACTAAATGACAATATGATCGCCTACTGCGACCTCTACGACACACTCGAAGGAGACTTCGACGGTTGCAAGCTGCGGAACATAGGCCGCGAAAGCAATGAAGAGGCAGACGCACTTGCCAACATTGGCTCTACCTGTGCACCCATACCACCCGGGATATTTCTCGAGCGCATTTGCGAACGCTCCATCAAGCCAAAGACCACAAAGAAGAAAACAAGCGCAACAACAGACTCGGAGGTTGCGCCGCCCAATGAGACAATGGCACTCGATGACCTGGAGCTTGACACAGGACTCGAAGGACCGATGAGTGTCATGATGATCGAGCCATCTTGAACTCAACCGTACATCACATACCTTCTCAGCAAGAGTCTATCGGACGATCCGACCAACGCACGGCACATTGCACGGTGATCCAAGGCATTCGCTGTTATCAACGGCGAACTATAAAAGCGCAACATCATAGGAGTACTCGAACGACGCGTCTCCAACGTTGATGGAAGAGTTGTTCTCCTTGACATCCATGAGGGGACTTGCGGGCACCATGCCGGCAGTCGCGCCGTCGTCGACAAAGCTCTACGAGCTGGATTCTACTGGCCTATGGCCATGCGTGACGCCAAGGACATCGTCCAAAAATGCAACGCTTTCTAGCGATTCGCGGACAAGCCACACACACCTGGCGTGGAGCTCTGGCCAATTCCATTGGCCTGGCCCTTCGCGCAATGGGGACTCGACATGGTCGGCAAGCGCCCAAAGTCCTCACGAGGAGGCTACGTCTACCTCCTGGTCGCAGTCGAAAAATTCACCAAGTGGATAGAGGCCATGCCATTGACTAACCAGTCAGGATACAACGCAGTAAAGTTCTTCGAGTCCATCGTCTATCGCTTCGGAGTACCACACAGCATCATCACGGACAACGGGACAAACTTCACATCCAAGGAGTTCCAAGAATTCTGCGAGAATCTGGGAATCAACGTAAGCTATGCCTCCGTAGTGCATCCACATACCAACGGTCAGGTCGAAAAAGCCAACGATGGTCGCTTACAGCGAGCAGGAATCAACTCTTGCACTAGAATACTCCGTCGACCTCCTTGATGAGGCACGGGAAATCGTCGCGGAAAGATCAACGATCTACCAGCAGAACCTGCGCAACTACTACAACAGAAGGCTACGCCCCAAATCCTTCGTCGAAGGAGACCTGGTCCTGTGACGGAAACAACAAGTGCATCTCAAGCTCGAGTCCCCCCGGGAGGGACCATACGTGATTACAGAATTAATCCTAGGTGGCGCCTATCGCCTTAAAGATTTCGAGACAGGAGTCACGTACTCCAACCCCTGGAACGTCGCGCAGCTGTGGCGCTTCTACCCTTAGTCATCTTTTATTTTTTACATTGCAAATAAGGCTACTCAGCCAAGGTTACTTAGCCACACATTGTACCTCGTACTATCCTGTGAACAAATAAAGCTAAGTGCCCCAAACTCTGTGTTCTTTTCTTTTTGCAAATTATCCACTCGGGGGCTGCGCCACCCTATACACATCTGTTCTACGAACTAACATGATATCCTGAGTAGCTGACGCACTAATCGAACCCTTGACAAACACCAACCCAGTTGCAACGCACCTGACAGGTTGGCAAGGTGATGAGATAATCACAAGTCAGGCTAACGAAAAGGAATCGCATAGTGCAATGCACTCGCAAACAATATAAGCTAACAAGCTCTTTATATACACCAATGTCAATCAATTACACACATCATATATATATGAACTTTACAACACTGGTCCAACTATGTGTAGGATACAAACTAAACTACTGTTGGAACAAAGTAATGTTTGTCTGCTCTTTGAAGAAGTCGACGATTTCCTCTGCTGGGCGATCCACCGCCTGGTATTGAGGAACCATGTTCCAGTTCGAACATGCTGCAACAACCACTACAACATCCACATCAGGCCTGTGCAGTCACACCAGCGACAGAGCAGTCTTGGCACTAGCCACTAACTGTTGCCTCACACACTCGCGGACTGCACTCAAGTCTTGAAATTTCGCAAGAAGGGCCAGCAGGCTCGATGGAACAACGTCTAGTGGGAACATCGTCTGATATATATTCCTTAAGAACGATTGTGACTTCTTCAGGACGTGAAGCACTCATGAAGCACAATCCTGCAGAGTCGCCAGTGCAATTGCGTGATCATTATCTACCCAGAAGTACCCACTCGCCTGAATCTGCTCTTGGGTCAGATCATTCATGTGGATGGCAATCCTGTCCTTCTCATCTTGCGGATGGCATGCACTAACAACTGTACCAAGCAAAGGCAAAAGTATGAAGACAACGAACTACTATGAGTGGCTACAAGAAAAGATAAGAAGAAAGCTAACACTTGAATTGGTCGCCCAGCTGCGTCACCTCCCCTAGCAGATATTGCTCTCGGGTGATGGCGTTCTCCGCCCTCGACTTCCATATATCCGCGTTACCATGGAGCAGAGGTAGTTCACGCTCCAACTACTTCACGCAGTCAATGAGTCGCGAGAGCAGAGACAGCTCATCCACCCTTGAGCGCGACTGCACCAAAGTATCATCAGTGGATGGTATATTCCGAGGTTCACTCGAAGGACCACTCGATGTGCCCTATCACAAGCCAAGCAAGAGATAATAAGAAGACTAAGGCGATGCATGGACAAAAGACTCGAGTGCATTCAAGCATAATAAAGTATCAATATATACATTCGCCAAAGGCATGTTCCAAACAAAAGAGACAGGCTATTAACTATTACAGACATGACTACTGAGGAGCAACTGGCTTCTTCGACTTAGACTTTGGTTTTGGGGGCCTCATCGAGTCTGTGGCAGTTTCAGATGCCACAGACTTCCCGCCGACCCCTGAAGCCGCAGCCTTCGCCGCCTTCTTGGCTCGCTGCAGCTCCTTAGAGTACTTCGCAACTGTGTTGATTAGTTGCGGCCCGTACTTGCCACAAGAAGTTGCGAAAGGATCAAAGACTACCTGTTGGCCATCCACGCTGACAGGCATTACCTTGGAGACCGCAGCAGGATCAACCTCGACTCCATGGGCTTGAACCATCGCGAGTGTCATCGAAGCGCCAGCTGCACGGAGTGAGTTATTGAATCCTACAGGAATGCCTCCAGTAAGGGACTCCACCAGATCATCTACATTTTCAATTAACTCAGCTTTGGGCGCCAGCTCCTCACGGAGGCGATTGAACACGCCCTTGGCCTTGATGAGCGTCCCCTGAACGGAAGCACTGCAATCTTCAACTGCTGAGATGGCACCTGCCAAGGCATCATCATGACGGAGTGCCTGGGCGTCTAAGCTTAGATCGCTGGCATCTACACAAGAATCAAGCATTGGCACAAAAGTCAGCACAACAATAAATTCGAAAAGAAGGGACACGACGAAAATCTAGACTAGGGAATACCTGAAAGAGCATTGGCAATCGAGAAAAGCTGTTCTTCAAACAACTTCTCCCTAGCTACGATGGAGGCGCGCAAATCTTCTTCGTGTTTTCGCAATTCATCATGTGCTACGACTGCCTCATCCTGACTCTTCACCGCCGCGGCGAGCGCCTTTTCGAGGGAAGCAGCGTCGCGAAGGAGAGCATTATGCTCAGCTGTGAAACAAACAAAGATAGACCATCAGTCGAGTATATCACAAGGATGAAGATGAAGAAGCAAAAAACACTCACTTTGAAGCACGCGATGGCGATTGTCCAGCATTGCATGCTGGCGACCCATCGCAAGCACCTGCTCTGCCAAGCGAGCAGCTTCCTTCATAATAAGCTGCGACAGAAGAAACAACAAAGGATCAGCAGATGGTATGGATGATACATTCGACTGCAAAAATCAGAAGAAGCAAACATTACACATACGTGATCCTCTAGTGACTCTGAAGTTGATTGACACGCAGTCGTCCGGACAACCATCTGATGCTCCACATCGTGTGGAGAACTCGATGAATTGTGCCCGGAGTGGGCCGTGAATGGAGGATAAGGAGTCCGCTCAGCCACTTTCTTGGCCTTGGAGGTCGCGACTCTAGATTCTTTCAAAAATTGCACGTCGCCAGAAGATGACGACGCCTGCCGACTGCAGAACAAAACCAACATAAAGAAAATGCAACTCCAAAGAAGAACCAAAAAGAAGAATTGTATACTTACCAATAAAACTTGTCAAAATAGAAGGTTTGGCCCCCCGATTCCGACGACGACTCCTTCGGCAGCCGCATCTTCTTGCAGGAAGACGGCGCCACCACACTCACAGGAACGGCAGGTAGCGGCGACTCTGCACCAATAGCTGCGCCTTCCGGAGTCGAAGGAGATGATGCTTCCGAATCCTCGTTGCGCGAACGCTTGCGAGTGTCCGGACGGCTAGACTCGGGGGCTTCCTCCTCCACATCAGATGGGACGGTCGACTCCGACTTGTCCTCTTCTAAAGCCTCACGAGGAATAACCCCCCTCAGGAAGAGGGGGTATACAGGGGGGCACCTTCCAATCCTGCATACAACCAACAAGTCAGCATTGGTCAAGAAAAAGAAGCATTCGACAAACAAAGCTACTTCGTAGCACAACCATACCTCAGGAGGAGGATTAGCAGTATCGAATGGAGGTACGACTAGTTCACTAGGGAGAACATCCTTGGTGGTGTACTTGGTGATCAGTCTCACCCCCTTATCTACTTCACTTGCGGAAATGCCATCGGCAGATACATAGGGTGGACTCTGGCCTGCAGGGGCTGGATGTGACGGCGCAACCACGGGCAAATAATGGTGCAGCCTCCCTCTTCTTTACCCATGCGATTCTCGAGGTCGCAGACACGCTCGTATAGCACATCTATCTCCGCGGACTCGTCGGGCATCACCATGTTCTTCTAGGAGCGCCTCCTCTTGCACGGCGTCGCAGGATCGAAAGGCGCGAGTCCGAAGTGGTCTCCGTCGGCCTTCTGTTCGTGGATGTAGAACCACTTGTCCCTCCACCCTTGGACGGATGCCATGAGTTTGATATCAAAATACGTGACGGAGGAGTCAACATGGATACCGCAGCCTCCTACATCATAGACTACGGAGCCAGACTCCGACTGGCGCTTCAGCTTGAAGAGACGTTTGAAGAGACCAAAGTGTGGCTTGATTCCGAGCCATCACTAGCAAAGTGTAATGTAGCAAGCTACATGGAAGATGGATTTGGGGGACAGCTGGTGCAGCTGGAGCCCATAGAAACAAAAGAAGGCCCCTGAAGAATGGATGCAGGGGCTGCGAGAGACCACGAATTATGAACGCTAGGAACATTACCCGGAAACCGGCAGGAGGACAAGGGGTTACCTCACCACCTGGGACTCGCGAGTCAGCAACCGCGGAAGACAGAACTCCATCCTAGCACAGGATACGGAGCTCAGATGACTTGATAACGGACGCGCGCCACGCGCCATTGGTGACGCGAGTGCCCGCGCCCTTCTTCTTCCCGGTGATGGCGGTGCTGGTGCCCGCAACGGTGGAGACGCCCTTCTTCTTGGCAGCGACAGTGTCGGCGGAGGATTCAGCAACGACACCTCCTTTCTTCTTCCCCATCTTGCGGTGGCGATGCGACCGGAGGAAGTAGCTAGGGAATACACAGAGCTGGTCCAGTGCCGCGAGGAAGATGGACTCTAGGAGGCAGAGGAGCAGCAGCAATGGCGACGGAGGCAAAGGCAGAGAAAAGAGCAGATGGGAAAAATTACCGTCGCATCACTGCTACTTAACCCCCTGGAAGATGTAATCCAACGGCCAGCAAAAACCCTATCAGACGCGTGGCGCCCATCGTGATCGACATGTGGAGGACCCAAAGCCCGAACCGTCCCCCACTACCCCCATTACGCGCGGAAATCGAGGAGGCGCTGTTAAAACAAAGATTACGAACACCCGATCAAGTCAGGGTCAGAAAATGGGACGCACCCGCTCGTCACGTCCCGTCAAACCCGCTCACGCGGGCAACAGAGATCCTCACATCATCAGCACTGATGTCATCAAAAATTGAGGAGCAGAAGACTTCGACTACTTTAGTCCTTTCTCGAGTCTTCGACTCCACCAAGCACTCGGGGGCTACTTCCATAGGGAGCGCTGGTCATGCACCCTACAATTTTTCTTTTTCTTTTTCTCTCCTACAGGAATATGGACATTCAAAGCATACCCAATCACTCGAATCCGCAATTCGACTATGGACATGGGTTACTCCCATAGGGAGCGCTGGAAATAAATTTGACTGAAACCAGAACACAAAAAGACGACAGCAGTCGTAAAAGTTCTTTAGTCCCTGCCTGAGTCTTCGACTCAACCAGGCACTCGGGGGCTACTCCCATAGGGACCGCTGGTCGCGCACCGCCTCATGATTTTTCCCTACAAAGAGACTGCGTCTCCTGGGTCACCCGAATCATCTCCGCGATTACAAATTTTGGATGTCGCGCTTGTAGCGTGAAGATAAGACCTGAATAAGACCTGGCAACGCATTCGCTGCGCACTACCAGAAATATATCCGTACCTACAGGTACGATGAATATGCCTTGACGGACGCGTCGAGTGCTCACACCCATATACTGGAATTCTCCTGTAATACCTCCGTAGCTTGAATCGAATTACACCAGCACTTTTCCGAATTCGAGTCCGGGGACTCGAGTTCGAGTAGATTGCGTTGTTTTACCCTAAGATAGTTAACTGCTACCGATACATCGGTTAAATCAGGCACGCACATCAACAATACCTATGACACAAACAGAGCAGTCGAAAAAAATACTCAGTCATACACTCGAAAGGCTTCATAATGTCTCTAGTCGAATCTGCGATTCCACTAGACACTCGGGGGCTACTGACATGGGTATACCCTATAGGTACTCGAGCTTGGTATATACGGCCTAAATACAGTGGAAGCCCACGGTGTTGCCAAGGTCCAAATGGAGAACTCGAGTAACCTACGGACTCTCGATTGCTTGCAGAACAAGAAGAAGCTAAAGATAGAAAGTTTAAAGGGGAAAACCCTAACTCAGAATCGATTCGACACACTGCGAGACCTAGCCTATCTATATAAAGGCTAGGAGGGGGCAGTGAGGAGGAGACATGCAACCCTAGTTTCCACAACCCTCGCCAGTTTGCATCTGCGCACCATTGTAATCTTCGATTCTTTTGTTAATTCCACGAGCAGACAAGCAGGAGTAGGGACCTCTATGAGGCCTGAACCTGGGTAAATATTCGAGTCCCCCTATGTGCTTGTTTGCTAGCCGATTGATGCTTCCAGCACTCCCTCCTTCTCAAAAACCCAAGTCCATAACAATGGGCATTGATGAGTTCAACCCTCGTCAATCATAGTTTTGTTCCTTTGTATGATGTTGTAACTTCTTTTATCTTAGTTTCAGCCTTCATCAAGTAGAGCAGTCATTTCATAGGGCAGAAGTGACAGTTGTACACTATCTCATCCCTCTATGAAGTCAACTGTTCTAGTTATTCCAGAAGAAAGAGATGTTTGATGCCCTGTCGTTACTAATTGCTTTCTTTCTTTTAGCAAAAGGACTGATTTGAAATTCATTGGTTTTTATTTTCCTTGGTAATGATGTTTCTTTTTGTTTTAGGTTGCAAATATAAATATGAAGGAAGAAAAGAAAACAACTACCTCAGGTGTAGATCTCTTGGGATAGAGCAGTAGTGACAGTGCGTATTTCTCATGTAGGTACACGATCTCGACTGCTCCATACATTCCAGCAGAAAGAATTTTTGGTGCTGCACTCGAAGATGCACTTGATGTAGTTGGACAAGAAGCCAACAAAACATATGCAATAGTCTCCATTGTGATGAGTGCATATTTGCATCATGTTTTACATTATTATTTTGCATTGTAGATGTAGGATCTTGACATTTTACGGCGCTCGCACGCACAATTTATGTCAGTTTTCACTAGGATCAGGAAAGATGATGGATCCAATGGATACAATTATTGAAGCAGTTGCACTATGGAGAAAAGGAGTCAAAAACAACGTAAATCGCTTATTTGGGGAATATTAATAGTACCAGAAGAAAACCAGAAGCGAACAAAGGAGGCAGAGAGCCCAACGACCAACTCTACGACGGGAGCAACTCTTCCGCCCGTATAGCTCCAGCCGTATAGTTGGCGCCGCCTCCGCCATGTCAAATAGTTTCACCCGGTACAATTAGTTCGAGGGGACGACATACAGAACACCCAAAAATCGTGAAAACCTCACCTCCAAAAGGCATCTGGAGGGGGAACTCATCCACAGGGGATCCATCTTCGCCCTGCACAGATCTGGGAGGCTAAGGCATCAATCTTCATTATCCACCGCTGCATCACCACCATCTCCATCCATCCCATCTACATCTTATCTAGATCTTGTTGTAATTGCTATACTCGTTGTGGATTTATACAAGTATTATTCATCTATGATTGTTTCCATTATCATTGCCATGATGTTGATTGCCTCCATCTCTGAGTAGATCATTAGTTCTTGGGGAGATGGAGAAACCATAGTATGATATTTAAATAAGATAAATTCTATGATATTCATCGTTGTGGCCCTGTGTTAGATTCTCTACATCTTGATGTTGAGAGAAGTCGACCACTTAATATTTGCCTCTCGTGGGGACTTGATGGAGGGAACTACTTGTTGGTAGATGGAGGCATGCTAGCACTAACAGTGACTATAAAGCTGTTGGCACTCCTTACATATCAACTTGGGAAATCGAGGAAACTCACAGAACACTATCCATGCCATGGGATACGTCCTACGAGATTACGACCCTTAATAGCGTAGTAATTCGATAGATGTTGATTGTTGACTGATGTGGTTATGAGGATGATGTGAGCAGCGGTTGTTGCCTATTCGTCCACATACGGAGTTCCTCCCACACATACATAGTTGAGAATGTTCATGATGATAATCTTTATCTTAAATCTTCACAATACTGGTGGTGTATCCGCTACTCCTTGAGAACGCCTTTTCCCTACTGCAATTCCAATCTTTCTTACATACACAATACTTACTTTCTGTATAAAGTTATTTTTCTTTACTTTATTATTGCTCTTTTACCCAAAACCCCAAAACACCTTTTTTACACAATACTCGCATTTTATCTTGTCACTTAGAACTTTATCTAGCTCTAGCATTTCCATTGCAATATTTATTTCAAGAATTATTAGACTTCAGACTCCTCCTCCCTACGGGATCGATATCTTTATTTCTAAACTAGCTACAAATGATCTGTGCACTTGCAGTCATCAAGCTATTTTCCGGCGCCATTGCCGGGGAGCTAAGCGTTGTATGTCTTTTAGTTTTTGCTTGTTTATTTTTGTCTTGCTAAATTTTGCTTTGACTTATAGGTTTCCACCAACATGATGGAGTTTGAGCATATGACTAGTGCTAACCCACTCAACCACTTTGGGAAGCCCTATGATATTTATAAAAGAGATAATTCCAATGAGAAGACAAGGGGGTTTGAAATAAATCCTCTACTACTTAGTATTCTACATAAGAAGCAGTTTACTGGAGATGAAGATCCTTATCCATATGAACATATTACTTGTTTTAAAGATATATGTGGCACTTTTCTATTGATGGGATATACCACCGATGAGGTAAGGGTTAAACTTTTTAGTCAAACTTTCAGAAGTAAAGCTCTCTCATGGTATAGATCTCTACCCCCTGAAGCCACTACTACTTGGGATAATTTAGCCTGTGAATTTCTATAAAAATATTATCCATTATCAAAATCTTTTGGAATCAAGCATCTTATAATGACTTGGAAGAATCGTTCTAATGAAGGACTAGTAAGAGCTTATATTAGATTTAAATATTTACTACGACTATGTCCTCATCATGATTTGCCTGAATGGTATTTACTACATATTTTTTATGGTGGTTTAATTGAACCTAATAAAATTGAACTAGACTCTTTCACGGAAGGAGCCTTTATGAATCTTCCTATACCTAAAGCTTGGGCTTTACTTAATAGAATTCGTGATCATAGAGTCTCATGGAATTTTGGTCTAGGAAGTAAAGGAGGCGTGTTAAAGAATTATCTAAAGAACTTTATCTGGATTTAGATCTTGTGTTGCAAGTTGTTAAAGCTTTTATAGAACATATTAACGGTCCAAAGGAGGGTCCAGTGAAGTATGATCCACCAACCAGAAAACAAAACAGAAGATAAAGCAACACTTGCCTCCGTAGAACCAATATATGAAGCGCGTTTCCTTAACACTACACAAAAGCATATTTTTGAATATGAACAGGTCAAAGTAGTACATGAAAAGAGGGAAGAGGAAAGCATGCTAGAAGTTGTGGAACATCTGAAGGAAACCAAAGATGAAGAGGTAACCAAGGAAGCAATTATGGCTATGTACTCACACTGTAACATAGTTGAACTTGATGTAGACACTTCCATATTGGTTGAAGATAAAACAAAGGTAAAAGATTTGGGTAAGCCTATTCTTCCCTAAATATTTAAAGAAACCACTCATTATGGTTTGTGTGATCTTGGCACCAAAGTTAATGTTATATCTTATGATTTCTACATAGAAATAAAAGAAGAAATAGAACCAGCTACAATTGAGAATACTGATGTAACAATTATGTTAGCTAATAAAAACCTTAGAATTCCAATGTGAATAGTTGGCAATGCAACTGTCACAATTGGCAACAAAAATTTTCCTGTTGATTTGGTAGTTGTTGATATGCCAGCTGACACTTTTTGCCCTATTTTATTTGGAAGACAGGCCTCCACGAATACAAGAAGAAGAGGAAGAGAAGACCATTGAAGAAATGGCGGCTCATTTCTTTGGTAATCGAGAAGAAGAAATAAATGAAGATCCAAATTATGAAGAAATAATTATTGAGGACAAGTACCTATAAGAACTAGAAGATGAATTTGATACACTTCCCATTTTGGGACCTCCAACTGATGAAGCTTTTGAAGAGCTAGAAAAGAGAGGGGATGAGGAATTACCACCCCTAGAGTTGAAGACTCTATGAGATAATCTTAAATACAGTTTTTTAGACGATACCAATAAATTCCCTGTTATTATTAGTGATAAACTTTCAGGAGAAGAAGAAGAAGAACTCATGAGGATACTTAAGGAGCATAGCCAAGCCTTTGGGTACTCAATGGATGACTTGAAGGGCATTAGTCCCATGATAGCCATCCATCGAATATTCATGGAAGAAGGTGCAAAATCAGTTGCGGAATTTAATAGAAGATTAAAGCCTAAACTGAGAGAAGTGGTAAGAAAAGAAATTGTACACCTACAGGACGGAGGTATAATTTATCATGTCAAAGAGAGTGATTGGGTAAGTCATGTTCATTGTGTCCCTAAGAAGGGAGGTTTTATTGTTGTTCCTAATAAAAACAATGAACTAATACCTACTAGAACTATTGTTGGGCACAGGATGTGCATAGATTTTAGGAAATTAAATAAATAAACTAGGAAAGATCACTATCCATTACTGTTCATAGATCAAACTTTAGAAAGGTTAGCAAACCATACTCATTTTTGTTACTTGGACGGATACTCTGGTTTCTCTCAAATAGTTGTTCATCCGGATAACCAACTTAAAACAATGTTCATAAGTCCTTATGGTTTACATGCTTACGGACGTATGCCTTTTGGTCTATGTAATGATCCAACTACTTTTCAATGATGTATGACTGCTATTTTTGCTGATTTTATAGAACTTATAATGGAAGTATTTATGGATGACTTTTCTGTCTATGGAACTTCATTTAATAGTTGCTTGGATAATCTCAAGAGAGTTTTGCAGCGTTGTTAAGAAACTAATCTTGTTCTAAACTGGGAGAAGTGTCACTTTATGGTCAAAGAAAGTATAGTCCTCGGACACAAGGTATAAGGTAGGGGAAGTGAAGTTTATAGAGCTAAGGTTGAAGCAATAGAGAGAATGCCACCACCTAGGGTATTAAAGGTATAAGAAGTTTTCTTGGTCATGTGGGTTTTTATAGAAGGTTCATTAGAAATTTCTCTACAATCTCTAAACCTTTGACTAACCTCTTGCAGAACGGAATGAGATTTAATTTTGACGATAAGTGTCTTGAAGCCATTAATAAACTAAAAAATGCTTTAACTCGTGCTCCAACCATAAACCACTTATCTGGGATACAACCTTTGACTTAATATGTGAAGCTAGCGATGGTGTTGTAGGAGTAACTCTTGGACAACATATTGGTCGTAGATTTAATATTATACATCATGCTAGTAGAACTCTTAATGGCTCTCAAAAGAATTACCCGAAGGAAGAAAAGGAACTATTTTCTTTATTTTTCTCTTGTGATAAATTTTGTTCTTACATAGTTGATGCAAAGGTGAGAGTTCATACGGATCGTGATGGTTTAAAAGAACTCCTTGAGAGGAAAGAACATAAGCCAAGACTGATCCGTTGGATTCTTTCACTACAAGAATTTGAGTTGCAGATTATGTAGAGGCAAGAAATAAAAATGTTAGAAGTAGTGTCCATGTTTACCCAGGAAGACACCAATATTATTGAGAGGAACTTTAGTCCTGGTGATTTTTGTTTACGGGAATTATTTGATGAACTAAAGTCAAATCCTCTAAGAGAGAAGGAGTCCTTGTTGTGGGAGGAACTTTTCATCCCAGATTAAACGCGTGGTAAATGCAAGGTAAGTGTTCTTACTCAAATAAGTGATTTATTTTCACAATTTTAACTCTTGAAAATTCTTTTTTTCGAATTCCTTGTGTTTTTCTGAAGTTTTAGAGGGGTTTTACCAACTATACGGGCAGAGCTATACGACCGAAGAAGGAGCTCCCACCGTATAGTTTGTCATTAAACTCTCTGTATAATCTTTGTGAAATTGTTTTCAATATCTGAGCCTATATGGTCGCAGCTATATGACCGGAGGAAAAATTCCTGCCGTATAGTTGGTCGTTGAACTCTCAGATAGTTTTGATTTTTGGTGTCAGTATCTATACAGTCGCAACTATACGACCGGAGCAAAAATTCCGTCCGTATAGTTGGTCGTTAAACTCCCAGGCACTTTTGATTTTCGGTGTTTGAAACTATATGGTCGTAACTATACGACTAGGGCAAAAATTTCGGTCGTATAGTTGGTCATTAAACTCTCAGACACTTTTTCGTTTGATCTTTCTTTCCATATAAATGTTATTGTCGGTTTCGAGACGTGATTTAATCGACCTGGACTCGAGATATTTGGAAATATCTGCCTGGAACCAACTATACGGCCGGACCTATACGGGCCGCGCCCGTATAGTTGGTCGTTAAACGGCAGGTTACATCCAAATCCGTATTTTTTTCTCTGTTCAGTTTGGATTCTTTTCTTGAATGACACTTTGGTGTTTCTCGCGAGTTTTACCGACCTCTGACCCTTCTTATATACTGCCATTGTCTCTTTCTCTAATCGCAATCTACAAAAACCAATCTACCTTATTTTCGCGTGAGGGCTCTCAACCAAGGGATAAAAGTCAAGAAGAAGGGCTCCCATGGAGATCGAAAGCAACAGCGACCAAGGCAAGGAGATCACGACCATCCCTATAGAGTTCCTCGATGCCGACCATGGGTGTCGGAAGAGGGATTTGAAGAACCTGGAGCTGAAGATTGACGAATTGGACAAGCAGAAGCCAGGGACACCCAAACACCTTCGATTGCTGTGACTTTATCTTGATAAACTTGATGAAGATATCAAACGGACAACCGAAGTGGGTTTTTCCATGAGTCTTAAGGCGCTATAAACACTCCAAGATAACAATGAGTTCATTAAAGAACAAGTGAAAGTGCTGGAGAGGAACAATCTTTTCTACATGCTGTGTGTTAAGGAATTAGAAGTTTTCAATCAATCCCTCCGCCTCAGGCTAGCCCGTGAGGAGAAGATACCACGTGCCATGGCGCCCCCGTGATCTACAACAATCATGGTATCAAATAATCGCAAGGGATTATTTGATCTCGCCTAGCTTGATTCCAAGCTTGGGGAGATCTTTAAGACCATGTAATCTATCTTATAAGTTTCTATTATTATTCTTGCATTAGTTCAAACTAGAAATAAAGTTTGCATCATTAGAGTTCCCTTTAGGAATAGTCGATCC
The DNA here is from genome assembly GCA_023614405.1 of Avena insularis. Taxonomy (NCBI): domain Eukaryota; kingdom Viridiplantae; phylum Streptophyta; class Magnoliopsida; order Poales; family Poaceae; genus Avena; species Avena insularis. The sequence continues at coordinate 111,009,865 of CM042684.1, forward strand.
CTTTTATGAAATTCCGAGTTTATTATTATATATGGAGCAATATTGAGTTTGTATTTGCCTTATTGATATATGAAAGGCTTGAGTATGATTTTACTTGCACTTGATGATAGAAAAAGGAGTCTTCCACACCATTCGTATTAATGGAACACATAAAGATAATTTGGTCAATATGCTGTAAATCTACAGTTTGATTCACAAAGAAAAATTATCTATACAATTAAGTTGAAAAAGAAACCTTGAACAAATGAAAATGAAAGTGTTATTCAAATAGAGTGAGAACAAGTCGTGGTGGAATCTCAAGTCATATGAATGCTTCATATATAGTTGGAATTTGATAATTGAGATTGTTGAACTTTGAATTCCTACATAAGGTGGAATATTTGGCTAGCTCCTTGGCACAACACTTAAAACAAAAGTGTGAGCATATATGCAAAAGAAAACAAAAAGAAAAGAAGAAAAAGAGCGAATGTGCAAAGAGCAAATAAGCATATACCACATTATTGTAGTATGACAAAGAGACGCTGTTGAGATTTTGAATCCCAAGTGAATACGTTGATCCTAAAACACTTGGGACCACCTCGTTAACTCATTCGGTTGAACCGGATTCTTTTACATTATGTTGAGATTCATCTTTTATGAACTATTAATAATTAAGGTCTGGAAGCCTTCCAATACTATTCAGATGGTTCGAGTAAGGTACTATTAATGAACTTATTCCCCTGTATCATACATGATAAACACATGCTACAATCGCCTCATTTATTTTATCGACTCAATTTCATGAATATGAGGATCACATCCATTAAGCTAAAAACTCGCTCGGGACGAGCAAGAGTCTAAGCTTGGGGAAGTTGATGAGTGCATATTTGCATCATGTTTTACATTATTATTTTGCATTGTAGATGTAGGATCTTGGTATTTTACGGCGCTCGCACGCACATTTTATGTCTATTTTCACCAAGATCAGGACAAATGATGGATCCAATGGATACAATTGTTGAAATAGTTGTACTATGGAGAAAAGGAGTTAAAAACAACATAAAGCGCTTATTTGGAAAATATTAATAATACCAGAAGAAAACCAGATGCGAACAAAGGAGGCAGAGAGCCCAACGACCAACTATACGGAGGGAGCAACTCTCCCGCCCATATAGCTCCAGCCGTATAGTTGCCCTCGCCTCTGCCTCGTCAAATAGTTTCACCCCGTGCAATTGGTTCAAGGATACGACATACAGAACACCCAAAAATTGCAAAAACCTCACGTCCAAAAGGCATCTGGAGGGGGTACTCATCCACAAGGGATCCATCTTCGCCCTGCACAGATCCAGGAGGCTAAGGCATCAATCTTCATCATCCACCGCTGGATCCCCACCATCTCTATCCATCCCATCTACATCTTGTCTAGATCTTGTTGTAATTCCTATACTCGTTGTGGATTTATACAAGCACTATTCATCTATGATTGTTTCCGTTATCATTGCCATGATGTAGATTGCCTCCATGTCTGAGTAGATCGTTAGTTATTGGGGAGATGGAGAAACCCTAGTATGAGATTGAAATAAGATAAAGTCTATTATGATATTCATCATTGTGACCATGTGTTAGATTCTCTACATCTTGATGTTGAGAGAAGTTGACCTCTCAATATTTGCCTTTCGTGGGGACTTGATGGAGGAAACTACTTGTTGGTAGACGGAGGCCTGCTATAACTTACAGTGACTATAAAGGTGTTGGCACTCCTTACGTAACAACTTGGAAAATGGAGGATACTCACGAAACACTATCCATGCCATGGGATACATCCTACGGTATTACGTCCCTTAATAGCGCAGTAACTCGATTGATGTTGATTGCTGACTTCTGTGGTTATGAGGATGATGTGAGAAATGGTTGTTGCCTATTCATCCACATATAGAGTTCCTCCCACACATACATAGTTGAGAATGTTCATGATGATAATCTTTATATTAAATCTTCACAATACTAGTGGTGTATTCGCTACTCCCTGAGAACGCCTTTTCCCTACTACAGTTCTAATCTTTCTTACATATGCGATACTTACTTTCTGTATTAAGTTATTTTTCTTTACTTTATTATTCCTCTTATACTCAAAACCCCAAAACACTTTTTTTACACAATAATCGCATTTTATCTTGTCACTTAGAACTTTATCTAGCATTTCGATTGCAATATTTATTTCAAGAATTATTAGACTCCAGACTCCTGCTCCCTGTGGGATCGATATCTTTATTTTGAAACTAGCTACAAACGATATGTGCACTTGCAGTCATCACATAGAAAGGAAAGAGTTATCTGAGTTGAAAAACAGGCAAGATTTGACGGAGAATCTACTTAATAATATCCTCAACAAGTCTCGTGGTAATCCCGTCATTACATGTGAGGCGGCGCGGGCTCCCTCAAAGGAACATTTTTGAAACTGGGATTATATTGTTTGTCAGCTGTGTTGTACTCCGATGATGCTTTACAACCCAAGGAATTTTTTAGGACTGTAATAATTCACTAATTTTCCAGTTATAAGTTTTTTTCCATAGTTCCAGAATTTATTTAGCATTTTAGAGAACTTGTCTTCTTTGTTTATCCACCTTTATGTCCTGGTAATGGATCTAAGTTAGATAGGCTTAAACAGTAGCAGGCCCACCATGTTTTATTAGTCTTTGATGGGTAACCAATCAACAATGACGGGCCTACACTAAGTCCATTATATGTAGAATCTGACCGCAAAAGAAAAGAATAGTAAAAGGCCAGAACAGTAAATGGCTAGAAAAGTGAAAGGCCAGAACAGTGAAAGGCCAAAACAGTGAAAGGCCAGAACAGTACAGGAAAACAGTAGGACGCCAGACCAGTAATAGGACGAAAACAGTAACAAGGCCAGAACAATAGGAGGCCAAAACTTTATTAGGCCAGAAACTTCGGAACCCATTTATGGGACTAAATAGTAGATGGCTGGAATAGTGAATGTCTAGAACAGTAAAGGGCCGTAACTATAGAGGGTTGTAAGGGCCCATGATGGGTGCGAGAAAAGTGACGAATTCGACAACAGCCTTAACAAGATGGCCAGACTTGGCCGGGCGAGAATGGGCATACGATTGGACCAAGGTGGGCCTTCTGGACACTGAAACCGTGCCAGGCCCGAAAATTCACGGGCCGCGGATGGCTGCACTAGTTGGCCCCTTTCAAATAGTGTTGGACAAAACCGTGACGGGCCTTCTTCTTATTGGGCTCTTCTCATGGGCTCGCCCACTTAATATTTAGTAGGCCTTGTCTAGGCCTGGCTTCTGCCATGGTTTCTCTGACCGTTAATGGCGGTAACTGGGCGTTAACGGTGTTCACCACGTGGCATCTTGAATGACGTCAGCAGTCAACAGGGCTAGCGAACATATCTACGATGGAACAAGTTTTCGTGGATGAAGGGTGCGATCCGCCACGGTTAGAAAAAAAATCGTGGTAGATTCTTTTGTGACGGGGCTTTTACCATGATGGGCATCCGTCGTACAAAACTTTTTAGCCACGAAAAATGGGCCTTCAACCACGAAAATTGTCCGTTGTAAAAGCCAACTTTTCTTGTAGTGCACACACCCACTTGAGTGTGTGTGTCCATGTGGATCATTGAGGTTTGGCAAAGAACACATGCAATGTCACTCCAATATGTGCCAAACCATGGACAGGAAGCCCAGGAACATATTGGAATTAAACTTGCACATGCAATGGAGCACCAGTTTGAAAGAGGTTGTACCATCACACCCACTTGAGTGTGTGTGGCTATGTGGATCATTGTGGTTTGGCAAAGAACACGTCCAATGTCACTCCAATATGTGTCAAACCATGGCCAGTAAACCCACGAACATTATGTAATTCAACTACCACATGCAATGTAGACCTAGTTTGAAAGAGGTTACATCACCTCACCCACTTGCGTGTGTGTGGCCATGTGGATCATTATGGTTCGGCAAAGAACACTTGCAATGCCACTCCAATTTGTGTCAAACCATGGCCAAGAACCCTAGGAACATGTTGGAATTCAACTGCCACATGCAATGGAGCACTAGTTTTAAACAGGTTGCATCACCACGCCCAGTTGAATGTGTGTGGCAATGTCGGTCATTTTGGTTTCGCAAAGAACACATGGAATGTCACTCCAATATGTGCCAAACCATGGTCAGGAACACTAGGAACATGTTGGAATTCAACTGCCACATGTCACTCCAATATGTGTCAAACCATGGCCTGTAACCCTAGGAACATGTTGGAATTCAACTGCCACATGCAATGTAGTACCAGTTTGAAATAAGTTGCATCACCACACCCACTTGGGTTTGTGTGGCCATGTGGATCATTGTGGTTTGGTAAAGAACACATGCAATGTCACTCCAATATGTGTCAAACCATGGTTAGGAACCCCAGGAACATGTTTGAATTCAACTTCCACATGCAATGGAGCACCAGTTTGAAAGAGGTTGTATCATCACACCCACTTGAGTGTGTCTAGCCATGTGGATCATTGTGATTGGGCAAAGAACACGTCCAATGTCACTCCAATATGTGTTAAACCATGGCCAGTAACCCCAGGAAGATGTTGAAATTCAACTGCCACATGCAATGTAGACCTAGTTTGAAAGAGGTTGCATCACCTCACCCACTTGAGTTTTTGTGGCCATGTGGCTCATTGTGGGTCGGTAAATAACACTTGCAATGTGACTCCAATATGTGGCAAACCATGGCCAGGAAGCCCAGGAACATGTTGGAATTCAACTACCACATGCAATGGAGCACCAGTTTGAAAGAGGTTACATCACCGCGCCCAGTTTAGTATGTGTGGCCATGTGGATTATTGTGGTTTGGCAAACAACACATGCAATGTCACTCCAATATGTGCGAAACCATGGTTAGGAACACTAGGAATATGTTGCAATTGAACTCCCACATGGAGCACCCGTTTGAAAGTGGTTGCATCACCACACCCACTTGAGTGTGTCTGGCCATGTGGATCATTGTGGTTTGGTAAATAACACATGCAATGTCAATCCAATATATGTAAAACCATGGTCAGGAACCCCAAGAATGTGTTGGAACTTTTTTTAGGGTAACATGTTGGAATTCAACTGCCACATGCAACAGAGCACCAGTTTGAAAGAGGATGCATCTCCACACCCACTTGAGTGTGTGTGGCCATGTGGATCATTGTGGTTCGGCAAAGACCACGTCCAATGCCACTCCAATATGTGTCAAACCATGGCCAGTAACCCCAGGAACATGTTGTAATTCAACTGCCACATGCACTGTAGTACCAGTTTGATAGAGGTTGCATCACCACACCCACTTAGTGTGTGTGGCCATGTGGATAATTTTGGTTTGGCAAAGAACACTTGCAATGTCACTCCAATATGTGTCAAACCATGGCCAGGAACCCTAGGAACATGTTGGAATTTAATTCCCACATGCAATGGAGCATTAGTGTGAAAGATGTTGCATCACCGTGCCCAGTTGACTGTGTGCGGCCACGTGGATCATTGTGGTTTGGCAAAGAACTCATGCAATGTCACTCCAATATGTCCCAAACCATGGTCATGAACACTAGGAACATATTGGAATTCAACTTCCACATGGAGCACAAGTTTGAAAAGGTTGCATCACCACACCCACTTAAGTGTGTGTGGCCATGTGGATCATCGTGGTTTGGAAAATAACACATGCAATGTTACTCCAATATGTGCCAAACCATGGTTAGGAACCCCGGTAACATGTTGGAATTCAACTACCACATGCAACGGAGCACCAATTTGAAAGAGGTTGCATCTCCACACCCACCTGAGTGTGTGTGGCGATATGGATCATTGTGGTTTGGCAAAGAATCCATGCAGTGTCACTCCAATATGTGTCTAACCATGGCCAGGAAGCCGAGGAACATGTTGGAATTCAACTGCGACACGCAATGGAGCACCAACTTGAAAGAGGTTGGATCATCACACCTAGTTGTGTGTGTGTGGCCATGTGGATCATTGTGGTTCGGCAAGAACACTTGCAATGTCAATCCAATATGTGTCAAACCATGGTCAGGAACCCTAGGAACATGTTGGAATTCAACTGCCACATGCAATGGAGCACTAGTTTGAAAGAGGTTGCATCACCACACCCACTTGAGTGTGTGTGGCCATGTGGATCATTGTGGTTTGGCAAATAACATGTCCAATGTGACTCCTATATGTGTCAAACCATGGATAGGAACCCCAAGAACATGTTGGAATTCTTTTGCCACATGCAATGGAGCACCAGTTTGAAAGAGGTTGTATCATCACACCCACTTGAGTGTGTCTGGCCATGCGGATCATTGTGGTTTGGCAAAGAACATGTCCAATGTCACTCCAATATGTGTCAAACCATGGCCAGTAACCCTAGGAACATGATGGAATTAAACTGCCAGATGTAATGTAGACCTAGTTTGAAAGAGGTTGCATCACCGCACCCACTTGAGTGTTTGTGGCCATGTGGTGGTTCGGTAAAGAACACTTGCAATGTCACTCCAATATGTGACAACCATGGCTAGGAACCCCAGGAACATGTTGGAATTCAACTACCACATGTAGTGGAGCACCAATTTGAAAGAGGTCGCATCACCGCACCCAGTTTAGTGTGTGTGGCCATGTGGATCATCGTGGTTTGGGAAAGAACACATGCAATGTCACTCCAATATGTGCCAAACCATGGTCAGGAACACTAGGAACATGTTGGAATTCAACTGCCAGCTGGAGCACCAGTTTGATACAGGTTGCATCACCACACACACTTGAGTGTGTGTGGCCATGTGGATCATTTTGGTTTGGTAAAGAACACATGCAATGTCACTCCAATATGTGTCAAACCATGATCAGGAACCCCAGGTCCATGTTGGAATTCAACTGCCACATGCAATGTAGTACCAGTTTGTAATAAGTTGCATCACCACACCCGCTTGAGTGGGTGTGGCCATGTGGATCATTGTGGTTTGGCAACGAACACTTGCAATGGCACTCCAATATGTGTCAAACCATGGCCAGGAACCCTAGGAACATGTTGGAATTCAATTGCCACATGCAATGGAGCACCAGTTTGAAAGATGTTGCATCACCGTGCCAAGTTGAGTGTGTGTGGCCATGTGGATCATTGTGGTTTGGCAAAGAACACATGCAATGTCACTCAAATATGTGCCAAACCATGGTCAAGATCACTAGGAATATATTGGAATTCAACTTCCACAAGGAGAACAAGTTTGAAAAGGTTGTGTCACCACACCCACTTGAGTGTTTGTATCCATGAGGATCATCGTGGTTTCGAAAATAACACATGCAATGGCACTCCAATATGTGTAAACCCATGGTCAGGAACCTTGGAACATGTTGGAATTCAACGGCCACATGCAACGGAGCACCAGTTTGAAAGAGGTTGCATCTCCACACCCACTTGAGTGTGTGTGGTAATGTGGATAATTTTGGTTTTGCAAAGATTCCATGCAATGTCACTCCAATATGTGTCTAACCATGACCAGGAAGCCCAGCAACATGTTGGAATTCAACTTCAACATGCAATGGAGCACCAGTTTGAAAGAGTTTGCATCACCACACCCACTTGTGAGTGTTTGGACATATGGATCATTGTGGTTCGGCAAGAAAACTTGCAATGTCACTCCAATATAGGTCAAACCATGGTCAGGAACCCCAGGAACATGTTGGATTTAAACTACCACATGTAATGAAGCACCACTGTGAAAGAGGTTGCATCACCACACCCACCTGAGTGCGTTTGTCCATGGGGATCATTGTGGCTTGGCAAAGAAAATGTCCAATATCACTCCAATATGTGTCAAACCTTGGCCGGGAAGCCCATGAACATATTGGAATTGAACTGCCACATGCAATGGAGCACCAGTTTGAAAGAGTTTGTATCATCACATCCACTTGAGTGTCTGGCCATTGGGATCATTGTGGTTTGGCAAATAACACGTCCAATGTCACTCCAATATGGGTCAAACCATGGCCAGTAACCCCAGGAACATGTTGGAATTCAAATGCCACATGTAATGTAGACCTAGTTTGAAAGAGGTTGCATCACCTCACCTACTTGAGTGTTTATGGCCATGTGGATCATTGTGGTTCGGTAAAGAACACTTACATTGTCACTTCGATATGTGTCAAACCATGGCTAGGAACCCTAGGAACATATTGGAATTCAACTGCCGCATGCAATGAAGCACTAGTATGAAAGAGGTTTCATCAACGCTCCTAGTTGAGTGTGTGTGGTCATGTGGATCATTGTGGTTTGGCAAACAACACATGCAATGTCACTCCAACATGTGACAACCCATGGTCAACAACGCTAGGAACATATTGGAATTCAACTTCCACATGGAGCACAAGTTTGAAAAGGTTGCGTCACCACACCCACTTGAGTGTGTGTGGCCATATGGACAATGGCACTCCAATATGTGTAAAACCATGGTCCGGAACCCCAGGAACATGTTGAAATTCAACGGCCACATGCAACGGAGCACCAGTTTGAAAGAGGTTGCATCTCCACACCCACTCAAGTGTGTGTGGCAATGTGGATCATTTTGGTTTGGCAAAGATTCCATGCAATGTCCCTCCAATATGTGTCTAAGCATGGTCAGTGAGGACTGTGAGGATACCCGGAAAGTACATCCCCAACAGCAGCCCCCAGAAGTCTCCAAGATCCAAAGTCGGATTCATCATCATCTAGCTTGATCTTTGACTTGCAGAATCTTGAATGGTTCCTAAAACTTCAAAACAAAAAATATGATCTGGGTCTCAAAATAAGCCGGACCTATCAACATGTTACTCGGATTTTCCAGCTTGATTTTCAAACTAAGCCGGAACTTGGTCTCTGACGTCATGTAACACTCGTCATGGTCAAGTGACGTCATCTGACAAACATCCTGTCATCATGACCGTTTGTGGGTCCGCCGTTCGCGGAACCGAGGCGCCGTTTCAATGCGTACGCGGAGATCGAGGCGACGTAATCATCATGTGGGTCCTTCCCAGCTCCTTCCACGATGCGTGGCATTTACACAGTGCCATTTGCATGAATCTTGGCGCAGGTAGGTGGTTATAAGGGGTGAGGATCCTCTCTCCCCATCTTCACATGTTCCCTTTGTCGTTCCTTCTCTTCCACATCTCCCTAGCGCACATAGCTCTCCCACCTCCCAGATTCCTAGCGCCGCCCATCCAAGGTCGCCGGCGCACCGAGGAAATGGCTTCCTCTTCCTCTTCCGGCTTGGCATCTACAGCGGCGGTGGCGGCGTCGGTGACGGCTGCGGCAGAGAAGGAGAGCAACCGGGGGGTCTGGATCCCGTGCCTGCTCGGCGACGAGAAACTCCAAGGCGTGGAGAATGAAGGTCTCCTCCGCGCCGGCGAATGGCAGAGCGGTTTCGGCGAAACCATCCCTCACCCACGCGCTGGCGAGCGGATCCACTTCGGCACCCACCTCGACAGAGGTTTATCTTTCCCTCCCTCGAAATTCTTTTCCGAGGTGATTGATCATTATGGTGTATAGCTCCACCATATTCCCTCGAACTCCATCTTAGAGATGAGTTCTTACGCAGCTTTGTGCGAGGGGTATCTCGGCATTAGGCCGAGTCTCACGTTGTTTCGTTTATACTTTCATGTTCGTAGAAACTCCATCACTACCGGTAATCCTTACATTACCGGCAACATTAGCCTTTCTGTTAGACGCGAGCATAGCTATCCTCGTATTTCGGCCAGTGCGTCGGTCAAACAATGGCCGGCCACTTTCTTTTATCATAGGGATATTCCTGCTCCTGGCAAACCCACTGCTTTGCCGGCTTTCATCGACGGAGCCGCCACGGCCCAACAGCCTTGGGACGAGGCCCCTCTGGCTCTCAGTGACGATTTGATCCTCGCTAAGAGGCGGATCGAATATCTGATAAAATACAAGGGCTTGAAAGGATCCGACCTGGTCCAATGCTGGGTCGCACGCCGGATTCAGCCTCTCCAATACCACGGCGACTGTCTGATGCAGTCCCATCACGGCGTCAAAGAATGATTCCCTCTGCATCAGTCCTAAGGCTTTAAAGCCACAGGATTACATAAGCCATATCAAATGGCTGATCAAGGAGCAGATTGAAAGAAAGATTCCGAACTTGTCTCTGGCTATGCACAAAGCGGAAGACCCTGTAGTTCCGGTAAGCTTCAATAATAAACCCTTTTATGTGCTTCACCTTTTAAGTTATTTCGCAATACTGAGATATTTTCTTCTCTTCAGCTTGCCAACCTCCCCGAGTCAGAATTTTTTCAACTCAAGGGATATCCTCCAGATTTTTCTTAGGAGGCGGAACTGGTCCCACTGCCGGACGTTGTGCCCAGGAAGCGCAAATCTCCGACAGTGGCCGTTGGCACAAAGGAGGTGTTGGGTCCGCAGCATAGAAAACAAAAAAATTCCTACGGTGTGAACTACACGCCAAGATCTATCTACTAGGTACAAAGCAACGGGTGGACATACATCCAACGAGAACTTACCCTCGTAGACAACGAGATTTGTTAACGAGTAGGAACTCATGGTTGATGTAGTCGTACACTTGCCGATCTCAAGATCGTTATGAAGTCCAGCAGGTCCGGCTCCAGCACGTCCATCAGATCCAGCTCCAGCATCACCAAGTCCAGCACCGCAAAGCAGCGGTGCATCCGTGATCGCACACACGTCCGGTACCCCGACAACCTCCGTCCCTCGCTCCAGCAAAGCAGCGGAAGCAGCAACTCCTTTCCAGATAAAGCCATTGGGAACATGTATCTCGCTAAACCAAGACCATGGGGGAATAATACTAGAGGGGGAGAGAGATCCTTCACAAGGAGGTGTGTGTGAGAAGTGAGGAAGGGGTGGCCTTTTATAGGAGGAGGGGGGTGCCCCTCCTTCATGGACGGCGCATGGAGGAGGTGACTCTTCACCTCCTCCATTCATGTGGTGGTAACTCCCTCCACATAAATTTGCCCCGTCACATTCTCTTTTAAAGTCTCCACTTTAAATGCATTAAATTTCTCCAAATTTAATGCTCTCTCATTTAATAAAACTCTTTTATTATTTTTATTCAGAATTTTGTTAATTACTTTAATTAACAAACATTCACATAAAACCCCCTGCAACATTTCAATATTACATGCGTAACCAATTTCAGCATTTTCACCAAAGCTTGATGTCTATTGAAATAATTCCAGCGCTTTCTTAAATCTTTATCTGAAACATATTTGCTCCAAATGGTTTCGGTATCCCTTAAGTGTGTCACCCTACGGTTCGCGAATAATGCAGACATGATCGAGACCCGTCTCCGATCAATAATCAGCAGCGGGACCTGGAGATCCATACTAACTCCTACACATTTAACGACGACTTCTGTGATCGTGAGAACCTTTAACGCTAGTAACTAAATCCCTTTGTCCTGTGATATATTACATGTCCGAGATTCGATCATCGGTATCTCCATACCTAGTTTGATCTCGTTACTGACATGCACTCTTTTCTCGTTCCCGTGATATAACATTCTAGTGATCACATCACTTGCTTGCAAGCTATTTCAATGTGATATCACCGAGAGGGCCTAGAGTATATCTATCCGTCATCGGGATGGACAAATCCCACTCTTGATCCATGAGCCTCAACATAACACCTTCGTAGCACTGAACCCACCTTTATAGTCACCCTGTTACGATGTGACGTTTGATGTTATCAAGATACTCTTCCGGTGTTAGTAATTAACATGATCTCATGGTCTAAGGCTAAAGATTACTTCGTATGATGTTATAGCAATATAAACATAATGACTTTGATCGTAATGCTATACTTCGGATGAATGTTCATCACATCATTCCACCAATGTTGTGACCTCGTTATTAACAACATCCAATGTCCACGATCAGGAAACCTTGATCATCTTGTTAATCAACGAGCTAGTCTATAAGAGAGGCATGACTAGGAACCTTTTATTTGTTTATTAAACACACATGTATTGACGTTTCCAATCAATTCAATTATAGCATGCAAAATAAACATTTATCATCAACATGGAATAAGATAATAACCACTTTATTATTGCCTCTCGGGCATATTCCCTTCAGGAGGTGCCAGTCGTGAAGAGGTAACTTGCAACACAACTTCCTCCTTTGTTCCTTACGCGAATTTTTTCTCCGAGATGTAATGTTTTTTATTCTATTACATTCTCAGAGCTAAGCAGCTCATCAAGGATAAGGGGAACGGAACTTCTTCGAAGCCCTTGCGGCAGACGAAGCTGACCATAGCTTCTCCTGCCGTGGCTCCTCCGACTCCTGCCCCACAACCCTCTTCAACACCGGTGATTACTCTTCAGCTCCTTCAACGGGGCCAGTGATCCTTGAATCGCAAACTGACGCCACCACGGGTGGCTTAGGTTTAGATAAGGGTGAACCCTCTTTGGGTAATGATCCCTCGACAAAGACCTTTGCCGAAAACCTCCTGAATAATCCGGGACTTGCCAAATTCGGCTTGTCCCGGAAATCTGTAGAAGAAATCCAGCTTCCGGCCCGACAATGCCTAGAGAAGAGAATTCTCTCTGCCGAAGAAGAAGCACAAGAGGCGGAGGATATCAAGTACTCTGACCTTCTTGAACAAGTTCGCCTTCGCGACGAGGGACTTAGAGCTGGTGTGCTTGCACCACCTCAGGTTATTCCACTCACCCTCGCCGAGAAGGTTACCACCGAGGTGAACATGTATCTGAGCAAGCTCACACATGAACATCATGTAAGTCGGAATTCCAACTCACAATTTTCTTTATTGCATTTCATATCATATCCTCTAGCTCCCAAGCATGAAGTAGGATATACAATCCGGGTTTATGCTTCCTTAGGATGCCAAAGAATGAACTAGTGTAGCCCCCAAGGATCCTGCTGATATTAGTAACAATATTAGCCTGAGTCTTTAGTAGACTTCTGACTCTGGGTATTCTGACTTACAGAAAGTTAATTCATATAACCAGGATTTGTTGAAGAACATCTGCAACAAGGGGAGAGAGATCAAAGCTCTCTGACTTGAAAATGCTGAGCTGAAGGTCTCCAAGAATCGGTGGTGTCCTTTTTAGGGACCATTACAGGATTGGCCAACCACTCAGTGTGGATGACCTCTTCTATGAATCCAGCTAACTCGAGCCGAGCTAGTTCCTTAGCTATTGCCTTACGCTTTTTATCGCTGAAACGTTGTAAGGACTGTTTGACGGGTTTAGCGTTCAGGTTTACATTTAAAGAGTGCTCGGCAAATTCCCTAGGTACTTCGGTCATGTCAGATGGCTACCATGCGAATATATCTTGATTTGCTTTGAGGAACTTGACGAGCGCGCTTTCCTATGCGTTATCTAGGCCTATGCCTATCTGGGACACCTTGGAGGGGTCATCATCCTTCAACAACGTCTTCTTCGTCTCTTCTGATGCCTTGAACTCCGGATTCGGTTTTCTCACCTTCTTCTTTGTTGCGGGCATCTCGGACGGATCTATGCTCTTCTTTTGATCTCCTGGTACTCCTGGGCGTGCAGCACGGCTTCACCAAAGGCAGCATTTCCATCCTCGCACTCTCGCACTTTCTTTGGGTCTCCCCTGATGGTGATCATGCCATTGGGACTTGGAATTTTCATCATATTATAAATGTAACATAGACGAGCCATAGAAGCCCAGTAAGCTGGACGTCCGAAGATAGCATGGTACGCACTCTTGAACGGGACTACTTTGAAGGAAAGTGCCTTCGTCCGATAGTTCTTTGGAGTTCCAAAGGTAACATCCAAAGTAATTTCTCCCAGGGAATTAGCTTGTCTTCCTAGGACAACCCCGTGAAAAACCACAGAGCTGTGGTTCAGCTGGGTCTTCGAGATCCTCATCCGGCGTAGCGTTTTGACATATAGAATATTGATACTACTGCCACCGTCCATGAGAGTCTTGCAGAAACCATAACCGTCAATAAGTGGGTTGACGATTAAGGCGTATTTTCCTCGCCTATGCAACTTAGGCGGATGATCAGCGCGGTCAAATGTGATTGCCACTTCCGACTAGTCCAGGAATTGGGGGACAGCCGGAACTATTGCATTGAGCTCATGTAGCACTGCCTTTTTGACATTTGCTGGTTGAGATCCGAGGAAGGTGACATAAGTTTCTTTCTTGCTTGGAAAATTTTTCTTTCCTTCCGGCGTAGGATTTGAAGCATCGGCTTCCTCCATGTCGAAATCTTCCTTGGTCCCTTTGTATTTTTTGGGATTCTTCTTTCCCTTCTTCTGCTTAGCTTTGTAGCCAGCGGTATCATCTCTTTTAATGTCATCATTGAAACGACACTCGGTGTTGGTGTGGGACGAGCCCCCATTGGCGTCTAGTGATGCACACATGGGTTATTGGCAATGTCGGCCCAAGTGTAGGTTTTGCCTGGTTGCTGGTCTCCTCTACCTTGAACTCTCGAAGTCCCGCGGCCACGCCCGCGGCCTCCACCGCGTCCTCCTCGTCCTCTAGATCCGAAAGTAGCAGTGACCACTACCGTTTCCGCATTAGGTTTCTCTTCCAAGGTATTTTTGTGCTTTTGAGCTTGTTGCTTTGGTTGTTTTGCTGACTGTGGCATAGCTAGGGCGTTGAGTAATCCCTCTGCATCGTCGTCAGCATTTGCATACTTGCTCGCTGTTTCTATCATCTCTCTCAAGTCAGTAACTTTGTCACACTTCAAGCGATGATGTAGTAAACCAATTGGGAGGCCTGCAATGAAAGCTTCAATCGCAGTTTGATCATTTACTCCTTCAGATGAGTTCTTGGTGTTGATCCATCATCTGAGGTAATCCTGGCAAGTTTCTCCGGCTTTCTGGGTGCAACGTTGTAGGTCTCCGACCGTACAGGGCCTCTTGTATGTACCTTCAAAATTCTGAAAGAATGCGCTTTGCATGTCATACCAGTTATCGATGGTGTTCTCCAGAAGTTCATTAAGCCATGATCGTGCCGTCTTCCGCAACATGAATGGGAGATATCGGGTTGCGACCAGGCTGTTTCCGCCTTTAGCGATACAACAAGCTTGGAAGAAATCCTATAGCCAGGTATCTGGCCGAGCAATGCCGTTGTAGGCTTGGATATGTCTTGAGATAGCGAATCCTTCCGGGAAACTTGTAGCTCTTATGCCTGGTCCGAAGCACTTTGGGCCCATGTATGTATCATCATTTTCATAGCGTCGCGCCTCTATGTTGGAGTTGATCCTGTGCCTTGCGTCATTCGGGGATAGAGATCGTCCCGAGTGTCGGCTATGGCTGCGGTGCCTTGGAGCCGGACTTCGGCTTCTGCCACCACCTCCTCCACCACGATGCCCTTCCTGGCCTCCTTGAGAGCCATTGTGGTGGCTACTTGGTGGAGAGGGTGCAGCAGCTGGGTTATTTCAGGCTGATCGCCGGCCTCCATCCGGAGCGTCATTATTCCGGTTCCAGGGAGGGTCTTCATTGTGACGAGCCCCTGCCGGCTTGCCTCAGCACGGTATCCGTCCTTCCTTCATCCGTCATCCAGACGGCTTACATGTCTAGGAGGTGGCATTCTTTGTCGGTCCTCCTCCCGACGTTTCTCCTTATCATCGTCCCTGTGGTCTTTCGACTCTCGCCGGGGCGGGTTCCTTGCTCCGCAACTGGGTTAACGTTACGCCAATCACGGGCAGCTCTGTGGTGCTGCCCCGAAGATCCGGTTCTTGAGTGATTGTCCTCCCGGTGATCGTAATATGATGATGCTTCCGAACGCTACCGGGGTCTTATGTCGACCCATGCGGATCGTGCGACCTTTGGTCGGAATCAGAGACCAGCTTTTGACTTCTGGACATGGCGACCTTTTGCTGCTCCAGTCCCTTGTTGAGTAGTTTGATTCCCAACAAGATCTCCTCCGGTCCTGGATAAGCCGATAGAATTTCTCGGACCGCCACGGTGTTCTGTACTGGGGTTGGATACACCCAATCCCCTTTGCTATCTTTCCGAGGCTTCACCATCTCTTCTCTAAAAAGGACGGCCTGAATCTGCAGGAATTGGTCGTCATTGGTATGACGCTTCCTGGTCTTCTGGTATTGCCTGGATTTGTACTTCTCCGTAGATGATATGCGTTTCTTTTCCTCCTCAATGTTTTTGGCTTCATCAAGGAGTACTTGACGACGCGCTTCTAGGTCCTGCGCCCATTCGTCCAGTTCTTCAGCAGTAAGTTCTGCAGCTGTAGGAATAGGTGTGGTTAATGCAGCATCGATGAGTTTACGTGCACCTTCAGTGATCACGTGTCCATCCACCGATTCTTCTTTTTTGGGGTCGTCTGGGGTAAGCGCTCCATCCGAGTATTCCTTGTATTGCTCGGCAATCACCTCCTCTGCCAGAGGATCTTTTGTCGGGGTCTTATTCTTCTTGTTATTCTTCTTTGCCTTCTTGGCAGCGCTGGTAGCAAAGACGGCTTTGGGTCTATTTCCCGGAGTCAAGCTCTGATCGGTACTTTCGGACATCTGGATCTCGGGATTACCTCCAATTTCCATGTCATCCTGCGCTCTGGGAGAGTGTTCCCCGGATCCTTCATCCATGGCTTCTCCTTCCTCTGCAACTTTGGAGTTACATTCCTCTTCATATTCCGCGGAGAACTTTCAGAAATCTGCCGACGTCATCGATTCATTCGAGGATGCGGGTACGTTGGCGTTTGTTCCAATTGCCTCTAGCATAGAGTCGGTGTTGTCTCCAGCATCGGCAGAGCCAGATCCGGATCCCACATATCCAATGAAGTGCGACGCGTGCTTCCTGAGGTACCTGTGGCTCTCGCGATCGGCTTCGTCGAAACTTTTGATGGCCTCGAGAATTGCATCTACACCTGAGTTTTGCATTATCATACGTCGCGGCGTGTACCTCAGGAAAGGCCTGTCTGTCCTGGCGTCATCAAAGCCGGAATCAGTGTCGTTGATATGCTCCTCCTGGATTTCGACCTCAGCGGGTGGGTCGATCTAGGATTCAGTCTCTCCAAGGAGACCCACTCTAGATTCGATTTGGACCGCTGGGTCTGCTTCAGGCTCGGATTTCTCCACTATCTCCGCAACTGGTGCGGGCTGGGTGGGATTAGGGTTTTCTGAGATCCGGAACTCTGCCGCCTCCATGGAAAGGGGATCCAGAAATTTCCTCTGTCTCTATCATCACCGCTGGGGTGGGTGGGACAAGTTCAGCAAAACAATGTAAACATCGATCTCACCAAAAGACATGATGGTGTAGGTAGTCACAGCCTCCCTAGCCGGAATCCAGGTCCTGTCGAGAACGATGAGAGGGATGTCGCTGGCGTAGAGGATGCGACCGACGGTGATAGTCTCGCCGATTCCGATTCTTGCAGATTCCGCTCGGAACACAGATCCGAAGCTCACTTGCCCCACGGTGGGCGCCAAATTTCGTCGGATTGATGACAAGTACGCCATGAGGGGGTCCTCGGGGCGTGTGGAAGAGAGGGGTGTGAGACGTATGGTCTTCCAGGATGGTGAGCACACAAGTTTACCCAGGTTTGAATCCGCCGGCTTTGGATGGATCCTACTCCTGCTAGCAATCCAGTAATACGACAGAGTTGGAATATGGGTTACAAGGGTTCGCCTGTGCGCGTTGAGATTGTAGACTATTGAAGGTGCCCTAAACGCTCTCCCTAGGACGTCTTATATAGATATCCGGCTTAGGGTTTACAGGAGAGATCTATCCGGCTACGACTGAGAGTCGGTTATAGAGTACATCGTGAACTACAAGTAACACTATGGGCCTAAGTCGGTAAGTCTTCTGGGCCTTCCCGTAGCCATACTGGACTCCGTTTCTTCTCCCTGACTAGGCCGCCCGTGAAGCAAAGCTCTAACCCGAAGTGGGCCACCCTGGTCAGTGAGGACTGTGAGGATACCGGAAAGTATATACCCAACATGTGGCTATGTGGATCATTGTGTTTTGGCAAGAACACTTGCAATGTCACTCCAATATGTGTCAAACCATGGTCAGCAACCGCAAGAACATGTTGGAATTAAACTACCACATGTATGAAGCACTAGTTTGAAAGAGGTTGCATCACCACACCCACTTGAGTGTGTTTGTCCATGTGGATAATTGTAGTTTGGCAAAGAAAACGTCCAATGTCACTCCAATATGTGTCAAAACTTGGCCAGGAAGCCCAGGAACATATTGGATTTCAACTGCCACATGCAATGGAGCAATAGTTTGAAAGAGTTTGTATCATCACATCCACATGAGTGTCTGGCCATGTGGATCATCGTGGTTTCGCAAACAACACATCCAGTGTCACTCCAATATGTGTCAAACCATGGCCAGTAACCCCAGGAACACGTTGGAATTCAACTGCCACATGCAATGTAGACCCTGTTTGAAAGAGGTTGCATCACCTCACCCACTTGAGTGTTTGTGGCCATGTGGATCATTGTGGTTCGGTAAAGAACACTTACAATGTCACTCCGATATGTGTCAAACCATGGCCAGGAACCCCAGGAACATATTGGAATTCAACTGCCACATGCAATGGAGCACTAGTTTAAAAGAGGTTTCATTAGCGCTCCTAGTTGAGTGTGTGTGGCACAGTGGATCATTGTGGTTTGGCAAAGAACACATGCAATGTCACTCCAATATGTGCCAAACCATGGTCAGGAACACCAGGAACATCTTGGAATTCAACTTCCACATGGTGCACCAGTTTGAAAAGGTTCCATCACCACACCCACTTCAGTGTGTGTGGCCGTGTGGATCATTGTGGTTTGGCAAACAACCCATGCAATGTCACTCCAATATGTGTCAAAACATGGCCAGTAAGCTCAGAAATATGTTGGAATTCAACTGCCACATGCAATGGAGCACCAGTTTGAAAGAGGTTGCATCACCGCACCCAATTGAGTGTGTGTGGCCATGTGGATCAATGTTGTTTGGCAAAGAACACATGCAATGTCACACCAATATGTGTCAAACCATGGCTAGGAAGCTCAGGAACATGTTGGAATTTAACTGCAACATGCAATGGAGGACCAGTTTGAAAGAGGTTGCATCACCACACCCACTTGAGTGTGTGTGGCCATGTGAATCATTGTGGTTTTGCTAAGAACATATGCAATGTCACTCCAATATGTGTCAAACCATGTCCAGCAAGCCTAGGAACATATTGGAATTCAACTGGCACATGCAATGGAACACTAGTTTGAAAGAGGTTATATCATCACACCCACTTGAGTGTGTGTGTCCATGTGGATCATTGTGGTTTGGCAAAGAACAAGTCCAATGCCACTCCAATATGTGTTAAACCATGGGCACTAACCCTAGGAACATATTGGAATTCAACTGCCACATGCAATGTAGACCATGTTTTAAAGAGGTTGCATCACCTCACCCACTTGAGTGTTTGTGGTCATGTAGCTCATTGTCGTTTGGTAAAGAATACTTGCAATATCACTCCAATATGTGTTAAACCATGGCCAGGAACCCTAGGAACATGTTGGAATTCAACCGCCACATGCAATGGAGCACCAGTTTGAAAGAGGTTGCATCACCGCGCCCAGTTGAGTGTGCGTGGCCATGTGGATCATTATGGTTTGGCAAACAACACATGCAATGTCACTCCAATATGTACCTAACCATGGTGAGGAACACCAGGCACATGATGGAATTCAACTGCCACATGGAGCACTAGTTTGAAAGAGGTTGCATCATCACACCTACTTGAGTGTGTTGCCATGTGGATCATTATGATTTGGTAATGGACACATGCAATGTCACTCCAATATGTGTCAAACCATGGCGAGGAACCCCAAGAACATGTTGAATTCAACTACCACATGCAACGGAGCACTAGTTTGAAAGATGTTCCATCTCCACGCCCACTTGAGTGTGTGTGGTCATGTGGATCATTGTGGTTCGGCAAAGAACACTTCCAATGCCACTGCAATATGTTTCAAACCATGGCCAGTAACTCCAGGAACATGTTGGAATTCAACTGCCACATGCAATGTCGTAGTAGTTTGAAAGAGGTTGCATCACCACACCCACTTGAGTGTGTGTGGCCATGTGGATCATTGTGGTTTGGCAAAGAACACTTGCAACTTCACTCCAATATGTGTCAAACCATGGCCAGGAACACCAGGAACATATTGGAATTCAATTGCCACATGCAATGGAGCACCGGTTTGAAAGATATTGCATCACCGCGCCCAGTTGAGTGTGTGTGGCCATGTGGATCATTGTGGTTTGGCAAAGAACACATGCAATGTCACTCCAATATTTGCCAAACCATGGTCAGGAACACCAGGAACATATTGGAATTCAACTTCCACTTGGAGCACCAGTTTGAAAAGGTTGCATCACCGCACTCATTTGAGTGTGTGTGGCATGTGGATCATTGTAGTTCAGCAAAGAACACTTGCAAGCTCACTCCAATATGTGTCAAACCATGGCCAGGAAGCTCATGAAAATGTTGGAATTCTACTGCCACATGCAATGGAGCACCATTTTGAAAGAGATTGCATCACCGTGCCTAGTTGAGTGTGCGTGGTCATGTGGATCATTGTGGTTCGGCAAAGAACACATCCAATGTCACTGCAATATGTGTCAAACCATGGCCAGTAACCCCAGGAACATGTTGGAATTCAACTACCACATGCAATGTATTACTAGTTTGAAAGAGGTTGCATCACCACACCCACTTGAGTGTGTGTGGCCATGTGGATCATTGTGGTTTGGCAAAGAACACTTGCAACTTCACTCCAATATGTGTCAAACCATGGCTAGGAACAATAGGAACATGTTGGAATTCAATTGCCACATGCAATGGAGCACCAGTTTGAAAGAGATTGCATCACCACAGCCAGTTGAGTGTGTGTGGCCATGTGGATCATTGTAGTTTGGCAAAGAACACATGCAATGTCACTCCAATATGTGCCAAACCATGGTTAGGAACACCAGGAACATATTGGAATTCAACTTCCACTTAGAGCACCAGTTTGAAAAGGTTGCATCACCGCACTCATTTGAGTGTGTGTGGCATGTGGATCATTGTAGTTCAGCAAAGAACACTTGCAATGTAACTCCAATATGTGTCAAACCATGGCCAGGAACCCTAGGAACATGTTGGAATACTACTGTCACATGCAATGGAGCACTAGTTTGAAAGAGATTGCATCACCGTGCCTAGTTGACTGTGTGTGGTCGTGTGGATCATTGTGGTTTGGCAAATAACACATGAAATGTCACTCTAATATGTGCCAAACCATGGTCAAGAACCCCAGGAACATGTTGGAATACAACTGCCACATGCAACGGAGCAATAGTTTGAAAGAGGTTGCATCACGACACCCACTTTCATGTGTGTAGCCATGTGGATCATTGTGGTTTGGTAAAGAACACATGCAATGTCACTCCAGTATGTGTCAAACCATGGTGAGGAACCCTATGAACATGTTGGAATTCAAGTGCCACATTCAATGGAGCACCTGTTCGAAAGAGGTTTCATCACCACACCCACTTGAGTGTGTGTGGCCATGTGGATCATTGTGGTTTGGCAAATAACAAGTCCAATGTCACTCCATTATGTGTAAAACCATGGCCAGTAATCCCAGGAACATGTTGGAATTCAACAACAACATGCAATGTAAACCCAGTTTTAAAGAGGTTGCATCACCTCACCCACTTGAGTGTTTGTGGCCATGTAGATCATTGTCATTCAGTAAAGAATAATTGCAATATCACTCCAATATGTGTCAAACCATGGCCAGGAACCCTAGGAACATGTTGGAATTCAACCACCACATGCAATGGAGCACCAGTTTAAAAGAGGATGCATCACCGCGCCCAGTTCAGTGTGCGTGGCCATGTGGATCATTAATTTTTTGGCAAAGAACACATGCAATGTCACTCCAATATGTGCCAAACCATGGTGAGGAACAACAGGAACATGATGGAATTCAACTGCCACATGGAGCACAAGTTTGAAAGAGGTTGCATCTTCACACCCACCTGAGTGTGTGTGGCCATGTGGATCATTATGGTTTGGTCAGAACACATGCAATGTCACTCCAATATGTGTCAAACCATGGTCAGAAACCCAAGGAACATGTTGAATTCAACTACCACATGCAACGGAGCACTAGTTTGAAAGATGTTCCATCACCACACCCACTTGAGTGTGTGTGGTCATGTGGATCATTGTGGTTCGGCAAAGAACACATCCAATGTCACTTCAATATGTGTCAAACCATGGCCAGTAACCCCAGGGACATGTTGGAATTCAACTGCCACATGCAATGTAGTACTAGTTTGAAAGAGGTTGCATCACCACACCCACTTAAGTGTGTGTAGCCATGTGGATCATTGTGGTTTGGCAAAGCAAACTTGCAACTTCACTCCAATATGTGTCAAACCATGGCCAGGAACACCAGGAACATGTTGGAATTCAATTGCCACATGCAATGTAGCACCAGTTTGAAAGAGGTTGCATCACCGTGCCCAGTTGAGTGTGTGTGGCCATGTGGATCATTGTGGTTTGGCAAAGAACACATGCAATGTCACTCCAATATGTGCCAAACCATGGTCAGGATCACCAGGAACATATTGGAATTCAACTTCCACGTGGAGCACCAGTTTGAAAAGGTTGCATCACCGCACCCATTTGAGTGTGTGTGGCATGTGGATCATTGTAGTTCAGCAAAGAACACTTGCAATGTCACTCCAATATGTGTCAAACCATGGCCAGGAACCCT
The DNA here is from genome assembly GCA_023614405.1 of Avena insularis. Lineage (NCBI taxonomy): Eukaryota > Viridiplantae > Streptophyta > Magnoliopsida > Poales > Poaceae > Avena > Avena insularis. Next base: position 111,032,635 of record CM042684.1, read on the forward strand.
AGGAACATGTTGGAATTCTACTGCCACATGCAATGGAGCACCAGTTTGAAACATGTTGCATCACCACGCCTAGTTGAGTGTGTGTGGCCGTGTGGATCATTGTGGTTTGGCAAATAACACATGAAATATCAGTCAAATATGTGCCAAACCATGGTCAGGAACCCCAGGAACATGTTGAAATTCAACTGCCACATGCAACGGAGCAACAGTTTGAAAGAGGTTGCATTAACACACCCACTTTACTGTGTGTAGCCATGTGGATCATTGTGGTTTGGTAAAGAACACATGAAATGTCACTCCAATATGTGTCAAACCATGGCGAGGAACCCTAGGAACATGTTAGAATTCAACTGCCACAATTAATGGAGCACCTGTTCGAAAGAGGTTGCATCACCACACCCACTTGAGTGTGTGTGGCCATGTGGATCATTGTGGTTTTTAAACAACAAGTCCAATGTCACTCCAATATGTGTTAAACCATGGCCAGTAACCCTAGGAACATGTTGGAATTCAACAACAACATGCAATGTAAACCCAGTTTGAAACAGGTTGCATCAACTCACCCACTTGAGTGTTTGTGGTCATGTAGATCATTGTCGTTCGGTAAAGAATACTTGCAATATCACTGCAATATTTGTCAAACCATGGCAAGGAACCCCAGGAACATGTTGTTATTCAACCGCCACATGCAATGGAGCACTAGTTTGAAAGAGGTTGCATCACCGCACCCAGTTGAGTGTGCGTGGCCATCTGGATCATTATGGTTTGGCAAAGAACACATGCAATGTCACTCCAATATGTGCCAAACCATGGTGAGGAACACCAGGAACATGGAGCACGAGTTTGAAAAGGTTGCATCACCACACCCACTTGAGTGTGTGTGGCCATGTGTGGATCATCGTGGTTTGGAAATGAACACAGGCAATGGCACTCCAATATGTGTCAAACCATGGTGAGGAACCCCAAGAACATGTTGGAATTCAACTGCCACATGCAACGGAGCACCAGTTTGAAAGAGGTTGCATATCCACACCCACTTGAGTGTGTGTAGCCATGTGTATCGTTGTGGTTTGGCAAACAACCTGTGCAATGTCACTCCAATATGAGTCTAACCATGGCCAGAAAGCCCAACAACATGTTGGAATTCAACTGCGGCATGCAGTTGAGCACCAGTTTGAAAGAGGTTGCATCACCACACCTAGTTATGTGTAAGTGGCCATGTGGCTCATTGTGGTTCGACAAGAACACTTGCAATGTCACTCCAATATGTGTCAAACCATGACCAGGAAGCTTAGGAACATGTTGGTATTCAACTGCCACATGCAATGGAGGACCAGTTTGAAAGAGGTTGCATCACCAAACCAACTTGAGTATGTTGGGCCATATGGATCATTGTGGTTTGGCAAAGAACACATGCAATATCACTCCAATATGTGTCAAACCATGACCAGGAATCGCAGGAACATGTTGGAATTCAGCTGCCACATGCAATGGAGCACTAGTTTGAAAGAGATTGCATCACCGTACCAGACCCACTTGAGTGTGTGTGGCCATGTGAATAATTGTGGTTTGGCTAAGAACACATGCAATGTCACTCCAATATGTGTCAAACCATGGCCAGGAAGCCCAGGAACATATTGTAATTCGATTGGCACATGCAATGGAACACCAGTTTGAAAGAGGTTGTATGATCACACCCACTTGAGTGTGTGTGTGGCCATATGGATCATTGTGGTTTGGCAACGAACACGTCCATTGTCACTCCAATATGTGTAAAACCATGGCCTATAACCCAGGAACATGTTGGAATTCAACTGCCACATGAAATGTAGACCTAGTTTGAAAGAGGTTGCATCACCTCACCTAGTTGAGTATGTGTGGCATGTGTATCATTGTAGTTCAGCAATTAACACTTGCAATGTCACTCCAATATGTGTCAAACCATGGCCAGGAACCCTAGGAACATGTTGGAATTCTACTACCACATGCAATGGAGCACCAGTTTGAAAGAGGTTGCATCACCGCGCCTAGTTGAGTGTGTATGGCCATGTGGATCATTGTGGTTTGGCAAATAACACATGAAATGTCACTCTAATATGTGCCAAACCATGGTCAGGAACCCCAGGAACATGTTGGAATTCAACTGCCACATGCAACGGAGCAATAGTTTGAAAGAGGTTGCATCACCACACCCACCTTCGTGTGTGTATCCATGTGGATCATTGTGGTTTGGTAAAGAACACATGCAATGTCACTCCAGTATGTGTCAAACCATGGTGAGGAACCCTAGGAACATGATGGAATTCAACTGCCACATTCAATGGAGCACCTGTTCGAAAGAGGTTGCATCACCACACCCACTTGAGTGTGTGTGGCCATGTGGATCATTGTGGTTTGGCAAATACCAAGTCCAATGTCACTCCATTATGTGTTAAACCATGGCTAGTAACCCTAGGAACATGTTGGAATTCAACTGCCACATGAAATGTAGACCCAATTTGAAACAGGTTGCATCACCTCACCCACTTGAGTGTTTGTGGTCATGTAGATCATTGTCGTTCGGTAAATAATACTTGCAATATCACCGCAATATGTGTCAAAGCATGACAAGGAACCCTAGGAACATGTTGTTATTCAACCGCCAAATGAAATAGAGCACTAGTTTGAAAGAGGTTGCATCACCGAGCCTAGTTGAGTGTGCGTGGCCATGTGGATCATTATGGTTTGGCAAAGAACACATGCAATGTCACTCCAATATGTGCCAAACCATGGTCAGGAACACAGGAACATGTTGGAATTCAACTGCCACATGGAGCACCAGTTTGAAAGTGGTTGCATCACCACACCCACTTGAGTGTGTGTGGCCATGTGGATCATTGTGGTTTGGCAAAGAACACATGCAATGTCACTCCAATATGTGTTGAAGCATGGTAGGAACCCCAGGAACATGATGGAATTCAACTGCCACATGCAATGTAGGACTAGTTTAAAAGAGGTTGCATCACCTCACCCACTTGAGTGTGTGTGGGCATGTGGATCATTGTGGTTTGGCAAAGAACAATTGTAATGTCACTCCAATATGTGTCAAACCATGGCCAGGAACCCTAGGAACATGTTGGAATTCAATTGCCACATGAAATGGAGCACCAGTTTGAAAGAGGTTGCATCACCACGCCTAGTTCAGTGTGTCTGGACATGTGGATCATTGTGGTTTGTCAAAGAACACATGCAATGTCACTCCAATATGTGCCAAACCATGGCCAGGAACACCAGGAACATGTTGGAATTCAATTGCCACATGCAATGGAGCACCAGTTTGAAAGAGGTTGCATCACCGCGCCTAGTTGAGTGTGTGTGTCCATGTGGATCATTGTGGTTTAGCAAAGAACACATTCAATGTCACTCCAATATGTGCCAAACCATGGTCAGGAACACCAGGAACATATTGGAATTCAAATTCCACATGGAGCACCAGTTTGAAAAGGTTGCATCACCGCACCCATTTGAGTGTGTGTGGCATGTGGATCATTGTAGTTCAGCAAAGAACACTTGCAATGTCACTCTAGTATGTGTCAAACCATGGCCAGGAACCCTAGGAACATGTTGGAATTCTACTGCCACATGCAATGGAGAACCAGTTGGAAAGAATTTGCATCACCGCACCTAGTTGAGTGTGTGTGTCCGTGTGGATCATTGTGCTTTGGCAAATAACACATGAAATGTCACTCATATATGTGCCAAACCATGGTCAGGAACACAGGAACATGTTGGAATTCAACTGCCACATGGAGCACCAGTTTGAAAGTGGTTGCATCACCACACCCACTTGAGTGTGTGTGGCCATGTGGATCATTGTGGTTTGGCAAAGAACACATGCAATGTCACTCCAATATGTGTTGAAGCATGGTAGGAACCCCAGGAACATGATGGAATTCAACTGCCACATGCAATGTAGGACTAGTTTAAAAGAGGTTGCATCACCTCACCCACTTGAGTGTGTGTGGGCATGTGGATCATTGTGGTTTGGCAAAGAACAATTGTAATGTCACTCCAATATGTGTCAAACCATGGCCAGGAACCCTAGGAACATGTTGGAATTCAATTGCCACATGAAATGGAGCACCAGTTTGAAAGAGGTTGCATCACCACGCCTAGTTCAGTGTGTCTGGACATGTGGATCATTGTGGTTTGTCAAAGAACACATGCAATGTCACTCCAATATGTGCCAAACCATGGCCAGGAACACCAGGAACATGTTGGAATTCAATTGCCACATGCAATGGAGCACCAGTTTGAAAGAGGTTGCATCACCGCGCCTAGTTGAGTGTGTGTGTCCATGTGGATCATTGTGGTTTAGCAAAGAACACATTCAATGTCACTCCAATATGTGCCAAACCATGGTCAGGAACACCAGGAACATATTGGAATTCAAATTCCACATGGAGCACCAGTTTGAAAAGGTTGCATCACCGCACCCATTTGAGTGTGTGTGGCATGTGGATCATTGTAGTTCAGCAAAGAACACTTGCAATGTCACTCTAGTATGTGTCAAACCATGGCCAGGAACCCTAGGAACATGTTGGAATTCTACTGCCACATGCAATGGAGAACCAGTTGGAAAGAATTTGCATCACCGCACCTAGTTGAGTGTGTGTGTCCGTGTGGATCATTGTGCTTTGGCAAATAACACATGAAATGTCACTCATATATGTGCCAAACCATGGTCAGGAACCCCAGGAACATGTTGGAATTCAACTGCCTCATGCAACGGAGCAACATTTTGAAAGAGGTTGCATCACCACACCCACTTTAGTGTGTGTATCCCTGTGGATCATTGTGGTTTGGTAAAGAACACATGCAATGTCACTCCAATATGTGTCAAACCATGGTGAGGAACCCAGGAACATGTTGGAATTCAACTGACAAATTCAATGGAGCACCTGTTCGAAAGAGGTTGCATCACCACACCCACTTGAGTGTGTGTGGCCATGTGGATCATTGTGGTTTGGCAAATACCAAGTCCAATGTCACTCCATTATGTGTTAAACCATGGCTAGTAACCCTAGGAACATGTTGGAATTCAACTGCCACATGAAATGTAGACCCAATTTGAAACAGGTTGCATCACCTCACCCACTTGAGTGTTTGTGGTCATGTAGATCATTGTCGTTCGGTAAATAATACTTGCAATATCACCGCAATATGTGTCAAAGCATGACAAGGAACCCTAGGAACATGTTGTTATTCAACCGCCACATGCAATGGAGCACTAGTTTGAAAGAGGTTGCATCACCGAGCCTAGTTGAGTGTGCGTGGCCATGTGGATCATTATGGTTTGGCAAAGAACACATGCAATGTCACTCCAATATGTGCCAAACCATGGTCAGGAACACAGGAACATGTTGGAATTCAACTGCCACATGGAGCACCAGTTTGAAAGTGGTTGCATCACCACACCCACTTGAGTGTGTGTGGCCATGTGGATCATTGTGGTTTGGCAAAGAACACATGCAATGTCACTCCAATATGTGTTGAAGCATGGTAGGAACCCCAGGAACATGATGGAATTCAACTGCCACATGCAATGTAGGACTAGTTTAAAAGAGGTTGCATCACCTCACCCACTTGAGTGTGTGTGGCCATGTGGATCATTGTGGTTTGGCAAAGAACAATTGTAATGCCACTCCAATATGTGTCAAACCATGGCCAGGAAGCCTAGGAACATGTTGGAATTCAATTGCCACATGAAATGGAGCACCAGTTTGAAAGAGGTTGCATCACCACGCCCAGTTCAGTGTGTGTGGACATGTGGATCATTGTGCTTTGGCAAAGAGCACATGCAATGTCACTCCAATATGTGCCAAACCATGGCATGGAACACCAGGAACATGTTGGAATTCAATTGCCACATGCAATGGAGCACCAGTTTGAAAGAGGTTGCATCACCGCGCCTAGTTGAGTGTGTGTGGCCATGTGGATCATTGTGGTTTAGCAAAGAACACATTCAATGTCACTCCAATATGTGCCAAACCATGGTCAGGAACACTAGGAACATATTGGAATTCAACTTCCACATGGAGCACCAGTTTGAAAAGGTTGCATCATCGCACCCATTTGAGTGTGTGTGGCATGTGGATCATTGTAGTTCAGCAAAGAACACTTGCAATGTCACTCTGGTATGTGTCAAACCATGGCCAGGAACCCTAGGAACATGTTGGAATTCTACTGCCACATGCAATGGAGAACCAGTTTGAAAGAGTTTGCATCACCGCACCTAGTTGAGTGTGTGTCTCCGTGTGGATCATTGTGGTTTGGCAAATAACACATGAAATGTCACTCATATATGTGCCAAACCATGGTCAAGAACCCCAGGAACATGTTGGAATTCAACTGCCTCATGCAACGGAGCAACATTTTGAAAGAGGTTGCATCACCACACCCACTTTAGTGTGTGTATCCCTGTGGATCATTGTGGTTTGGTAAAGAACACATGCAATGTCACTCCAATATGTGTCAAACCATGGTGAGGAACCCAGGAACATGTTGGAATTCAACTGACAAATTCAATGGAGCACCTGTTCGAAAGAGGTTGCATCACCACACCCACTTGAGTGTGTGTGGCCATGTGGATCATTGTGGTTTGGCAAAGAACAAGTCCAATGTCACTCCAATATGTGTTAAACCATGGCCAGTAACCCCAGGAACATGTTGGAATTGAACAACAACATGCAATGTACACCCAGTTTGAAAGAGGTTGCATCAACTCACCCACTTGAGTGTTTGTGGTCATGTAGATCATTGTCGTTCGGTAAAGAATACTTGCAATATCACTACAATATGTGTCAAACCATGGCAAGGAACCCCAGGATCATGTTGTTATTCAACCGCCACATGCAATGGAGCACTAGTTTGAAAGAGGTTGCATCACCGCGCCCAGTTGAGTGTGCGTGGCCATGTGGATCATTATGGTTTGGCAAAGAACACATGCAATGTCACTCCAATATGTGCCAAACCATGGCGAGGAACACCAGGAACATGTTTTAATTCAACTGCCACATGGAGCACGAGTTTGAAAAGGTTGCATCACCACACCCACTTGAGTGTGTGTGGCCATGTGTGGATCATCGTGGTTTGGAAATGAACACATGCTATGGGACTCCAATATGTGTCAAACAATGGCGAGGAACCCCAAAATAATGTTGGAATTCAACTGCCACATGCAACGAAGCACCAGTTTGAAAAAGGTTGCATCTCCAAACCCACTTGAGTGTGTGTGGCCATGTGTATCATTGTGGTTTGGCAAACAACCCATGCAATGTCACTCTAATATGTGTCTAACCATGGCCAGAAAGCCTAGCAACATATTGGAATTCAACTGCGGCATGCAGTGGAGCACCAGTTTGAAAGAGGATGCATCACCACACCCACTTATGTCTATGTGGCCATGTGGATCATTCTGGTTCGGCAAGAACACTTGCAAGGTCACTCCAATATGTGTCAAAACATGTCCAAGAAGCATAGGAACATGTTGGTATTCACCTGCCACATGTAATGGAGGACCAGTTTGAAAGAGGTTGCATCACCAAACCCACTTGAGTGTGTGTGGCCATACGGATCATTGTGGTTTGGCAAAGAACATATGTAATATCACTCCAATATGTGTCAAACCATGACTAGGAACCGTAGGAACATGTTGGAATTCAACTGCCACCTGCAATGGGGCACTAGTTTGAAAGAGATTGCATCACCGTACCAGACCCACTTGAGTGTGTGTGGCCATGTGAATCATTGTGGTTTGGCTAAGAACACATGCAATGTCACTCCAATATGTGTCAAACCATGGCCAGGAAGCCCAGGAACATATTGGAATTCAACTGGAACATGCAATGGAACACCAGTTTGAAAGAGGTTGTATCATCACACCCACTTGAGTGTGTGTGGCCATGTGGATCATTGTGGTTTGGCAAAGAACACGTCCATTTCCACTCCAATATGTGTTAAACCATGGCCTATAACCCCAGGAACATGTTGGAATTCAACTACCACATTCAATGTAGACCTAGTTTGAAAGAGGTTCCATCACCTCACCAAGTTGAGTGTGTGTGGCATGTGGATCGGTGTAGTTCAGCAAAGAACACTTGCAATGTCACTCCAATATGTGTCAAACCATGGCCAGGAACCCTAGGAACATGTTGGAATTCAACTCCCACATGCAATGGAGCACCAGTTTGAAAGAGATTGCATCACCACGCCTAGTTGAGTGTGTGTGGCCGTATGGATCATTGTGGTTTGGCAAATAACGCATGAAATGTCACTCCAATATGTGCCAAACCATGGTCAGGAACCCCAGGAACATGTTGGAAATCAACTGCCACATGCAACGGAGCACCAGTTTGAAAGAGGTTGCATCACCACACCCACTTGAGTGTGTGTGGCCATGTGGATCATTGTGGTTTGGTAAAGAATACATGCAATGCCACTCCAATATGTGTCAAACCATGGCCAGTAACCCAAGGAACATATTTTTATTCAATTTCCACATGCAATGGAGCACCGGTTTGAAAGAGGTTGCATCACCATTCCTAGTTGAGTGTGTGTGGCCATGTGGATCATTGTGGTTTGGCAAAGAACACATGCAATGTCACTCCAATATGTGCTAAACCATGGTCAGGAACACCAGGAACATATTGGAATTCTACTTCCACATGGAGCACCAGTTTGAAAAGGTTGCAGCACCACACCCACTTGAGTGTGTGTGGCCATGTGTATCATCGTGGTTTGAAAATGAGCACATGCAGTGGCACTCCAATATGTGTGAAACCATGGTCAGGAACCTAATGGCTCAAAAATATATCGAGCTCGTTGGGGAACCCCAAAAGGAAGGTATGATGAGCACAGTAGCAAGTTTTCGCTCAGTTATGAAACCAAGGTTATCGAACCAGTAGGAGCAAGGAAACACCTCCAAGGTGTTTATTCCAACTTGGAATCCTGCACAACTCAACCACAGAACTTTGCCCGCAACTTACAGTGAGGTTGTCAATCTCACCGGTTTTGCTGAAAATGACGAGGGTTTAACTCGTCAATGCCCATTATTATGGACTTGGGTTTTGGAGGAGGAGGGAGTGCTGGAGGCATCAATCGGCTAGCAAACAAGCACACAGGGACGCAAGGTTTACCCAGGTTCAGGCCTCGTAGAGGTCCCTACTCCTGCTTGTCTGCTCATGGAATTATCGAGGGAGTCGAAAGTTACAGGGGTGTGCAGATGTAATCTGGAAATGGTTGTGGAAACTAGGATTGTGATTGTCCGCCTCGCTACCCCCTCCTAGCCTTTATATAGATAAGCTAGGTCTCAGGTAGGAGGTCGAGTCGGTTATAGATTAGGGTTCATTTTTTGAACTTTGTATCTTAAGCTTATTCTCGCCTCGCAAGCAATCGGAGAGTCCGTGGGTCACCCAAATTCTTCATTGGGCCTTGGCAACACCGTGGGCTTTTGCCGTATCTGAACCGTATATGCCAAACTCGAGTACCTGTAGGGTATACCCATGTCAGTATCCCCCGAGTGTCCAGTGGAATCATAGATTCGACTGGAGACTTTATGAAGTCTTTCGAGTGCCTGAATGAGCATCTTTTCGAGTGTTTTGTTTCTGCCATAGAGATTGTCGATATACGTGCCTGATTTAGCTGATGTATCTGTATTAGTTAACTGCCTTAGGGAAAAACAACGCAATCTACTCAAACTCAAGTCCCCGGACTCGAATTCGGAAAAGGGCTGGCGTAATTCGACTCAGGTCGTGCAGGTCTTACAAGAGTCGAATTCCAGTGTATAAATGTGAGCACTCGACACGGCCGTCAAGGCATGTTCATGGCACCTGTAGGTACGGATATATTTCTGGTAGTGCGCAGCAGATGCGTTGTCAGGCCTTATTCAGGTCTTATCTTCACGTTGTAAGCGCGGCATCCGAATTTTTGTCATTGCGGAGATGATTCGGGTGGTCTAGGAGACGTAATCTCTTTGTAGGGAAATATGAGGCGGAGTCGCCATAGCATTCGAGTGTGGATGTTATCGACACACAGTACGATGTACAAATAATCATAGGGTGCGCGGCCAGCTCTCCCTATGGGAGTAGCCCTCGAGTGCCTATTCGAGTCGTAGACTCGAGTGGGGACTAAAAAGAGTTGCGACTACTAACATCTTTTGTTGCTTGTTTCAGTCGAATGTGCTTCCAGCGCTCCCTAAGGGAGTAACCCGTAGTTCACAACCGAATCGTTGATTCGAGTGATGGGTTTGTCTTGAATGCTCATACACCTGCATAAAAATTCTTTGGTCTGTGAGCGCGCCCTCGTTATTTAGTAGCCCCCGAGTGCTTGGTTGAGTCGGAGACTCGAGCAAGAACTAAATTAGTCAAAATCTTCTTCTGCTAGACTCAATGATGTTAGTGCTGACGATGTGATGACCTCAGCTGCCCGCGTGAGCGGTTTGGACAGGACGTGACGAGCCATGGGACCCACTTTCTGACTTTGATTTGACTGGGCGTGCGTAATCTTCTGTTTAACTGCGTCTCCTCGATTTCCGCGTGTAATCAGAGTAGTGGGGGACGGTTCGTGATTCACCTTTACCACGCGTTGATGACAATGTGCGCCACGCGTCTAATAGGGTTTCTGCTGGCCGTTGGATGACATCCGTGAGGAGGTTAAGTAGCAGCGCAGCTGCGGTAATTTTTCCCATCTCTCTTCTTGCTCATGCCTCCTTCTCCATTGTTGCTCTCTCTGCTTCTTTGCGCTCATCCCCTCCATGGCACTGGACCAACTGCGTGTATTTCCTATCTATTTTCTGCGCTCTCACCGTCGTTGAAGATGGGCAATAAGAAAGGAGGCGCCGCTGCTAGATCTGTGGCCACCATTGCCGCTTCCAATAAGAAGGGAGGCACCACCGCCGTGGGCACCAGTGTTGCCGGCGCTGGGAAGAAGAAAGGTGCAGGCACCTGTGTAACTACCTCGGACCCTACGCTCTAAGTTCAAGCCTGGATGAACCAAAAGTGGTTAAGGGTTTTACAATGAGGCTGTAATACCCACGTGTAGCCCGTAGGCCGTCCGCCCTAACCACTTCCAAGAACATCGGGACAAGAGCAAGCGGCGTAGGCAGCAGGAGAAGAGATCAAATACATACACAAGTGAGTATGTATGCAAGCTACCTTACAACAGTTCTCAGAGCCATACCATCTAAAAGAAATAGAAATATTGCAACCCCATACTGCAAGATCCAAACATCCTAGATAGAGATAATAGTGTAGGATAGCTCCTCATACATCAATCAACAGAGTATCAAGCGGAAGCGGGAAACAAGATCCGAGTACGGATAAGAAGCAAATCGGCATAAGATGCCACATAACTAAGCACATCCCGCCCATAGATCTCACGGATCCCCATCCCCGGAATCTCTACACCTAGTGATCGTTGCCAACATCATCTGTCTCCTCCACCCAGTATCCATCTTGCGAATACACCTGTTCATCTGAATCAAACAATTTATCGTGTGAGACCCTAGGGGTACTCAGCAAGTCTTTATGCCTCTAAAGGGACATATACCTGGGGTGACGCAATTGCAGCAAAAGATAATAACTAACAAGCCTATAGATACTCGCTAACCATCCGCCTAACCAAAGATAGGCGGATGTCTGTTAATTAGTAACAACAGTTATAACAGTATAAAGTAACAAATCCATCCTCCTTCTCTCTTACCAACGAGAAAGGGGACGAACAACCCATCCGTTGGCAGTTTTATTAACCATTCCATGAGTATTGCACTAGTTACTAGTCAGGTATTTAGTCAAATTTAAAAACAGTACTTTAGTTATACTTGTCTATGATCGAGAAACTGTGCTCCAAGTCGTCCATAACCACGGACACGGCTTTCAGAAAGATTTACCCTGCAGGGGTGCACAAATAGCAACACACACTCGATCAACCTCGGAAAAACCAACTCAAAACCCAACGAGGCATTCACGACAAAGCGATCACAGGATTCATAAAATATTTCAGGGGGCCACCCCATTAAGCTACCCGCAACGAAGTTGGCCGACTCCGAGACGGACCCAAGCTTTGCGTCAATGGTTGTAAACGACTGGGAACCCGAAAGTGTGACTGGGCTTGTCGATACCGCGAAAACACTCCGCAATCCAAAACAATACAGGTGCTCCACGAACAATCTTAAATAAAGCAGTAAAGCATGGCATAAGTACAGGATAGTAATAAAGCCCCAAACTACTTTGTGGCCCCAAGAAATAGAAATGAATCAAGCTCTGGCTCAGGAGGGTCCATAAGGCCTCCCGGATGTGGATAGTGCGAATAGTCAAGGAACAGGAATCAAGTACTCGGGGTCCTACGAGACACAAGTGAGCATGAAAAACCAAATAACAGATATTGCTCACCGGTGCCTCTTTCATTAGTTATCCCATACTACTCAGGTTAAGTTGTTTAGGTACCTCGTTATCCATCAGACTCTCACATACCCTACACATGCTGTTCTACGACTCGCATGGCTCAAATAACTCCTGTAGTAATGGCTCATGGGATGGAGGAACAAGCTCGGTGGGGTTTAAAAGTAAAGGCTATGCAGTACTTGGGATTCAATTTAATGCATTCGCAACTCCATGATGCAAGAATAAGATAGAAGCAATAGGTACTATATGTATGCAAGCATGTGGTAGTGCTTGCCTGGCAGCTCAGTTGAAGCGAGAGATGGATCTGGGTAGTACTCCTGGGATTCTTGATAATTCCCCTGCTCGGCGTCCCGGCGTGTTGCAGTTCTTGGCGAGGCCGGAAAGGAAGCAGACGAGCGGCGTGGCAACACGGTCGGTGACGACGGTGGTAGCCGCAGCGTCGCGTCCCGGCGTGCACGGCTCGACGTCGGCGAGCACACGGCCTTCTCCTCCTCGCGTCCAAGCCATCCAGGGGCTCGAGTAGGCCGTCCTCCACTGCGGATAGGAGACGAAGGGCAGGCGGCAGCGGCAACGGGATCACCAGCAGCAGGGAAGCGCTAATGGTGGCGGCATCATGGCTTTTCTTATGGGGAAAGAAGGTGGAAGGGGAGGCCAACCTGGGTGTAGACGGCGTGAGCACTGCTGCTTTATGCCCAGGAGTGAAGAGAGGGGGAGGACCATAGAGAGAGGGGGGTCACGAGGCAAGCATGCCCATGAGCATGTGCCAGGCTGGGTTTTTTCAGGTCAAGAGAAGGCAGATGCGGCTAGGAATGTAGATGGTGTGGTGTTGTGTGTAGATGATTTGGGGTTGTAGCTAGATGGCCTTGTTCTAGTTAGGTTTGAATTCTTTTGTTTGATTTCGAAAAAAAAACACTTAAATCTACTAGAAGAAAGATAAAGAAGATGTAAGAGAGGTTGCAAGAGAAGATGGGGTTTGTATGGTTGGATTTGTTTTTCCCATGTTTGAGGTCAAACCAAACAATGGCCAAAAGAATTTGAATAGAAGAAAGGTCACTAGTGGCATTGATATCACATGTGGTTAGAGACTAATATTGCATGTAGTATGACATGATGTAGGGATAGGGTAGGTGTATTCCTCTTTTATTTATTTTATTAGTTTGAAAACAAACTACTCAAAACTCTTCCAAAACCAAAGAAAAAATCAAATAGGTAGAAAAAGGAGAGAGAGAGGAAGCTTGCATGGACCATGCACAAGTAATAAATGCCACTAATTCTAGTTGTGAAAACAACTATTTTCAATCATGGTCATATCTTCTTGCATGCATGTCAATATTTGAATTAAGGGCAAACCAAAAATACACAAGCTTGCTTCTCATATGGACTAAATAAAAGAACATGCATGAAGAGATGGTGGCCAAGCTTGTGTGTGTGATCCACTAGACAAAATATAGCCACAATTATATTCTCACATGACCATTTATTCAAATTCAAACCATATGGAAGCTTATGGAGGAGTTCTACTCACATAGCATGCAAAGGGTGACAAGGTAGCTCCCACATTAATATTGTGAAAACAATATTAGATCAAGTATAGAAGTATGAGGAATAGAATGGAACCATACCAACTATACATGAGCTAGAGATAAATATCAAAGGGAGAAATGCATTTGCCCATATATAAAAGGAATGGTGGAAAAGTGTGTGGAGATAAGGGGAGGTGGAAAGGGTGATGTAATAGTTAAAAGATATGCCCCCAACTCAACTTGGGCATCAAGCATTTATCAAGAACCAAATACAATGTATCAAGAGGCAACTACAATTAATAATGCATATGAGATAAGAACCATATGGAAAGATGTTTATATGATGCTCAAATGCAAGGTGGCATGATGACATGAGCATGATATAATAATGATGCATCTAATTATATGTAGGAAGTAGCATATATAGACTAGGCTAGTAGCATTGCAATTGTTAGACAATTGGGATGCTACAACCTGCATCACCAATGGCTCCTGGCGCGCATCTGTATCAAGTCTTCCGAGCTGCACAATCTTTGTCAAGATGGAGCGCTTCCTTCTACGGAAGATGATTCTCAAGTGCCTGGCGACGAGGTAATCCCCCATCCTCCTGCGGGTTTCCGAGTGATGTTCCTTGCGTTCATCATGCGAGGTCTCTCTCTCCCCCTGCATCCATTTGTTAGGGGTCTTCTCTGCTTCTATGAGCTCCAGCTGCATCAGCTGTCCCCAAATTCGATTCTTCATATCTCTTGTTTCATCACTCTCTATGAGTGCTGCCTCAGAATCGAGACGCACTTCAGTCTCTTCAAGAAGCTTTTTAAGCTTAAGCGTCAGTCTGGGTCGGGTTCGGTAGTCTATGATTAGGGGGCTACGGGATTCATATCGATTCTTACGCCACTTACTTCAGTATCAAGCTCACCGCGTCTGTCCAAGGGTGGAGAGACAAATGGATCTACGTCCGTGACCAGAAGGCCAATGGGGAGCATTATGGACTCGCGCCCTTCGACTCTATGGCTGCTTGCAAGAGGAGGCATTCCTGGAAGAACGTCGTGATGCCTAGCGAGTCCGAGGAGACAGAGATGTTGTACTAGCGTGTCTGCGACCTCGAAGGCCACATCGGGAGAGAAAAAGGTGGCGCTGCGCTCATTCGTACGTGGTTGCGCCGCCGTGTCTAGCCTCTACATGCCAGAATCCACCCGATGTACCGCTGGGCTGGTGCGGGCGATGTCACTCGCATATCTGTGGAGGGCATTTCTGTGGGTGAGGTAGGTTGTGACTGGTGACCAAGTACACCGCCAAGGAGGATCTATTAGGCGAATCAGTCATTCCTCCTTTCGATGCCAACAACCCTCCTCCTGAGGTAGAACTGTACTTTAAAGTAGTTTACTTTTTCGATTGCCTGCCAAGCACTTGATGTAATTATGTATCTTCGTATTGCAGGACTGGAACGTGACTACCAGTTTTCCTCCTCAACCTGAAGGGGTTATCCCTAGCAAAGCGGAGGAAGAGGACAAGTCGGAATCGATCGTCCCAATTGAAGCAGAGGAGGGAGCCCCCGAGTCCAGCGGCCACGGCACTCGCAAGCATTCCTGCAGCAAGGATTCTGACGCTTCTTCGCCGACGATGCTGGAAGGTCCTTCTGCTGCTGCAGAGGAGCCAATTCCCTCCGTACCTATGCGCACCATGGCTCTTCCTGCTCGGAAGATGCTGTGACTGCAGAAGGAGTCGTCGGATGATTCCTTTGACCTCGACAAATTCAACTGGTAAGATTTTAATGTTCGCCAGTTCGTCTTGCTCTCTTTGAGGTTGCTTTTTCTGAAGTGGTGCTGGGCACATTTTGAAGTCAAACGGCATCATCGTCTTCTAACGACGTCCAATTTGTGAAAGAGTCCGGAGTCGCAGACTCCAAGACCAAGGAGGTGGTCACACGGTCTCCTTCCCCTCCAGTGGTGGCCCAGTCCGACGCCAATTCTTCTAGATCCCCACATGATGGGGAGCACGAGATGGTTGCTCAGACGACTGCTCGATAGTCATCTTCAGAGTCCCTGGAGGAACATGTGAGTATCCTTTTTGCTGTCTGGCAGTCGAATTTGTACTTTGGGCTGACGCTGAGTCTTCGTTTCCCTTGGTGTAGCTCATTGTGAAGGAAGCTGCTCGCCTTGCGGAGCAAGTCCTTCCCATGGGTCGACAGCACGCCCTGCTGGACAATCACCACCGATCAGTCGAAGGTTTGTTCTTTGACTTTGTCTCTTTAATCTCCTTTGCACTGGGATTTGTGGGCTCATATACTTTGTGGTGCTCTGACTTTTGCAGGTGAACATAATGAACTTCTCCGTCGTATTACGTCCCACGAGAAGGGGCTTGCTACGGCGGTGAAGAATCGCGACGAGGCAATCACAGCCCTAGAGGAGTCGCAAAAGCGTGAGGAGGACCTACGCGTTTCCGCTGCTGAGAGGGAGAAGCTATTCACGGAACAACTTTTCTTGACTGCAAAGGCTCTCTCAGGTACTTGTTCTACTTTCCCTTGTGTTCTTTCTTATCTCGGGTTTCTTGTTTTTGTGGTCACATCTTGTACTCTTTAGATGCTGTTGGCCTTAGCTTAGATGCCCAAGCCTTGCCTCGCGAGGATGCTCTTGTCGGCGGCGTCGCCGTAGTCGAAGATCGTAGCTTCTCTCTCCAAGAGACGTTGGGTAAGGACAAGGATGTGCTCAGTTTCCTCCAGGAGGATCTGACTCCCAAGGCCGGTTTAATCGATAATCTTGACGACCTAGTGGAATCCTTCGCTAGAGGTATTCCCATGGAATTCAGGAACTCCCAGTGGTCTGTCGGCGCCACCATGGCACTCGCGATGGTGCAACCCCATGGCATGGAGTTGTATCCCGCCGCGATCTCCGAGGCTATGCCTATCAACGCCGCAGGCCAGTAGGTAGTGTTTGCTCCACTCGCTAGTAGCTGCGGTAAATACGGGCCTCAGCTTATCGAGACAGTCGCCAAATACTCTGAGGAGCGGCGGCGAGCGAAGGCGGCGAATACCGCTACATCTAGGGCTACCACCGGCAAGTCCGTGGCGTCGAAGACTACCACGGATGCGATGAAGCCCCCGAAGTCAAAGTCTAAGTCGAAGAACCAGTTTGCTCCGTAGTTATCCTTTGTAATAGGTCTAGATCCTTTTGTTGGTCCGCCTTTTGTGCGGGGGTGCCCCGTTGACACTTTTATCAAATTTGAACTCAGTCCTCTTTTTATCAATGTATGATCAGTCTCATTTGCCTCTTGCTTGATTGCACCTAGGGTCCTTCGAGTGGTCCTCATGATTCTCCTCCCACTGCTGAAACCATGGCGCAGCCGCGTTCAAAGGTGGAGGAATTGCCGTTGCTTTCGCGACTGCGCGACCGCATTAAGAAATTCGAGCGTGAGTTGCCCATCATCCGCGGTAGCGCGAACATGTGGAAGTCGAAGGCTGAGAAGGCCACCGCCCGCGAGAAGTATCTCTTGGAGGAAGTGGCTCAATTGAATGAGCAGTTTAAAATGATAGCTTTCTGCCTTCTCATCTTTTCTTTTAGTCAGTCGTGGTGATGCCTTGTCATCACACTTTGCTGCTTGCTTAGTGTAGTTGTTAGTGCTCATCATCCGCGGGATGAGAAGGACCGGGTGGCCATTCGAATGAACAACCTAACCTAGGAGCAACTATAGGCGAGTGGGTATTTTTGGGTGGACCACGACCGTGCAGTCGCGCTGGTGACCTTGCAGGATCGTTCTTCTCGAGTGCTCCAATGCTTGAAGAAGGCGTAGTCGTGACTTAGGCACATTTATCAGACGATGTTTCCGCTGGATGCCATCCCGTCAAGCCTGTTGGCTCTTCTGGCGAAGTTTCAAGATATAATCGTGGTACGTGACTGCGTGCGTTGCAGGTGCGAAGGCTGCCCGGTCGCTGGTGCGACTGCATCCACCAGATGTGGACATAGCGTTCGTTGTTGCTGGGCTGCCACCGCCGCCAGAAGGGATGACTTGGAACATGGTGCCAAACTACCAGGCGGTTGATCGGCCGACGGAGGACATCGTCGACTTCTTTAAAGACCAGACAGATGTTCATCTTCTGCAACAGTAGCATAGTTTGTATCCTGCCAATAGATGTATGAGTGTTATAAAGTTTATATGATTGTGTTGGGTGTATTTAGTACCCATTGATATGTGAAGAGATTGCTAGCTTGTATATTCCTCGAGTGTATTGTACTCTGCAGTTCCTTTTTGTTAGCCTGACTTGTGTTTATCTCAGCACCTTGCCAACCTGTCAGGTGCGTTGAGACTGGGTTGGTGTTTATCAAGGGTTCGATTGGTATTGTGTCAGCTACTCAGGATACTGCGATTGTTTTGTAGAACAAAAGTGTAAAGGGTGTCGCAACCCCCGAGTGATGAAATGGCAAGAAAATAAGGAAAAACACAGAGTTTTGGGGCACTTAGCTTTATTTATTCGCAGAATAGTACAAGGTACAATGTGTGGCTAAATAGCCTGGCTGAATAGCCTTATTTGTAATGTAAAAACGACTAGGGGTACAAACAGCGCAGTTGCACGACGTTCCAGGGGTTTGAGTATGTGAGTCCGCTCTCGAAATCTTTAAGGCGATATGCGCCACCTGGGATTACTTTTTTAATCACGTAAAGTCCTTCCCAAGGGGACTCGAGCTTCAGATGCCCTTGTTGCTTCGTAGGACCATGTCTTCTTCGACGAAGGATCTGGGGCGTAGCCTTCTACTGTGGTAGTTGCGGAGGCTCTGCTGGTAGATCGTTGATCTCTCCACTGCTATCTCACGTGCCTCGTCAAGGAGGTCGAGGGAGTCTTCGAGTGCAAGAGTTGACTCCTTCTCGCTGTATGCGACCATCCGTGGGGATTTGTAGTGTACTTCTGCGGGTAGCACCGCTTCAGCACCGTGCACCATGAAGAACAGAGTGTATCCTGTGGCGCTGTTTGGAGTTGTGTGCAGGCTCCAAAGTATAGATTGCAGCTCATCTAGACAGCATCCAGAGGCTTGTTCGAGTGGTCGGAGGAGTTGTTTCTTGATTCCACCACAGACGAGGCCGTTCGCCTTTTAGACTTGACCGTTGGTCTGCGGGTGAGCCACCGAGGCGTATCTTATGTTGATTCCTAGGTTTTCGCAGAATTCCTAGAACTCCTTAGAGATGAAGTTCGTCCCATTATCCGTGATGATGCTATGTGGCACTCCAAAGCGGTAGAAAATGGACTCGAAGAACTTGACAGTGCTGGCTCTTGATTGATTCGTGTCACATCCCAAAATTCTCCTAATTTTGAAATGTAAAGTTAATAAAATAACTTGGTTGAATTGTTTGACTTTGTTGAAATTTCTCAAAGAAAAGAAACTTTCTGTTATGATTTTCCTTTCTTGAATTCAGAAACTTGTATGAGATTGGATTAACATGACTATCCAACTTGTTTTCATTTTCTTTTCAACCATTTGGTTCTTTAAATATCCAACCATGCTTAGATGATTAAAGAGAGGGAATTAAATGACTTTCCCAATTATGGTGGAGTGATATTCTAATTTCCCTATTTGACCCATTAAGTCTCTACTTCGATTTATGAAACCGTTCTAGATGCTTTCACCACTTGCTTCAAAAGAGAGAAGATAACATGACATCTTCATTTTCATTGGATGTTAAGAATGTGTTCCTTCATGTTACATGATTGAACTTGTTGTTTTGGGCATTTGTGGCATTGTGTGTTTTGGTTGAGTGGTTAAAATAAAACCCTAAGAAGCTATTTAGAAATATTGCATAGTAGCCATATAAGGCCAAATGCATAAAACCCTATATCCTTTTGATAATACCTAAGTAGCCATATAGGCAAAAATACGTGAATTGAGTTTTAGTTTTAGGATTTGTGTGAATGTTCGCAAAAATGAAAATCATGAAGCATTCATAAGCATTGCTTTGCATTCATGCAAAGTTTCCAAAAATTGAATCGAAATTCTAATATCTAAATCTAATAGTTGATTTGCCGAAATATTCCTATAAGGAATATATAGAAATTTGTGAAGGCACCATCTCAACTAGTGAAAATGTTACAAATATGATCCTATAATGATCTACTGAATTTTAGAAAATTTTAGAAACAAAAATCATGTCATTTGGAGTTCGTATGCAAAAGATATAAAGAAAATACTAAAATAGAAAAAGAAAAAGAAAAAGAAAAAACAAAATGGGCCACCCGGCCGGCCCACTCAGCCGACCTAACCAGCCACCGTGGGGTGGGGATCCATCCCACCTCTGCTTTAAAATTCGTGTGGAATCGTTTTTCTCAAACATATCTCTACTAAAACTCTTATAACTTTTTATCTATAACTCCGAATTGACTTCCGTTTGTTTCTACTTGTTATCTACTTCAAGATATATCTTCCCATCATCCTAAAAGCCTAAATAATCCCTCGGAGCCACAGCTATAACATTTTTCCTTCTCGAAATCCCGAATCTACACCCTACCGAATCGTATTTCGCTTCTAAACCCATCTAAACTTCGTCGGATGACTTCGGCTTCAACACAAAAGTTGTAGATCTCGTCAAAATCTTTCAGTTCCGATAAACCTCATCTCTTTTCATCCACCACATCCGGAGAATTTCGTAACGCAATATTTCAGATCTGATGGCGTAATTCCAAGCTCTCCTCGCGCTCATTTCTTGAAATCTAAATTCCTTTGGTGAAAAGGTAGATCTAATCATCCTCCCCAACTTTCATGTTCAAAGTTTTTGGATTTGATCTACATATTTATCTCTCTAACACAGATCTGGTTTTAATCTTTTTCGAGACAAAATCGAGCCGTTTTGGAGCCAACTTCTCCTAGCCACCGGATCTTATCTCGACGGTCCAGATTCAATCGTGCCGGTCAGCCGCCGCCACCGCCACATCGTCACCAGGTCAGTCCCAGTCAGCCTGCACGGTCAACCTGTCCAGTCAGCGGAATATTCCCTGGAATATTCCTTTCGAATTTAAAATTCAGATTATAGATCTAACTTGTAAAATCCATAGGAAATTCATACTATGTCCAAACATTGCAAATAATATACCATTGGAATCACAAAATTATGTAGAGTATTAATATATAACTAGATAAATACCCGTGCGTTGCTACGGAAAAAATACAATATAACAAGTTGATTATCATATTTTACAAACCCGCAGTTTTAGCGTTTTGGACTAAGCTCAAGAGAGAGAAATATGTGTCTCTAAGGTCTCAGAGGCACATAAAGTAAGTCCTAGCCTCTATCCATGCCCCTTCAATCGAATGCGCCGGCAGATCCCCATAGACCTAAGTGGGGCTTTTCTCCGCGTCGAAATAGCCGTAGGTTGAATTAGCCCTTCTTTTGCATTTCTTATGGCCGTTCTACCAGACTTCGAGGTGACGCTCCTCGTAGCTATCGGAGGTCGGTGACTGCCTCCCTAAGAGAGGCCCAAAATGGCAGTTGCCGGCGTGCGGCATAGTGTTGAGGTGCACGGGGATCAAACCCCAACTTCTTACTTTCATGTAACCCTCGTGCATTCTTACATGCAGGTTTTATAAAAACTTTAAGGCCTAGTTTGGTAATAAAGTCTTTCTTAAATTGAAGTATTTCGGTGTACGGTAGAGGAATACTACACTTTCTTCATATTTTAGTATTTCTCAGTTTTGGCAAAACTACATCGTGTTTGGGTAGTGTTGTTTTACCATTCGGTTGACTAATTTTTACCTTGCATGTATGATCTCTTTTGACTCGTAGATGCTTTGCATGGCTATTGCATACATGGTTGTTCCGTGAGTCACATTCAATGTTTCAGCTACAATAATTAATCATACGATTACTACTACATGAAAATCCAATCTGTTAAGTACAACCATCAGAGGAGCAGCTGATTGCATGCAAGCATGCATAACACTGGATCGGTAGGTGTAGGTTTCCCGGTAAGCATGCGTGATGAATGGAAGGAAGCAAATATGCGTGTTTTGCGAAGGGCACAAGTTCCATTTTAAATTAAAAAAAAGGTCGAGGTTGAAGCTTTCAAAACGTCAAAAAAACTGGAACTTTTGGAATACTTCAGTTTTCAAAACCACGGTATACCTCGGAGCCAATGAGCCAAACACTTTAAAGTATTGATAGTACGTTATTTCTAGAAACTAAATTATTCTCGGAATACTTCAAAAAAGTAACTGCCAAACCGGTCCTAAGTATTTTTCTCAGATTTGTCGTAACGTGGAGTAAGCTCTTAGTACTCATATATGATAATATAAATTAATACCTTCATCTAGAAATAAGTGTCTCAACTTTATCTACTCTTTCCGTTTCAAAATAAGTGATTTGGATTTGTCTAAATTTAAATGTATCTATATACTAAACGTCTCTAGATTTGTGCGTATCTAGACAAACTCAACTCACTTATTTTGGGACGGAGGAAGTATATACATACATAAAGTATTTATTTTTTGAAATACATGTCTGCACCAAATCTTATAGCTCAGTATGGTTAATTTTTCAAATAAAATAAAATTGTTCATACACTTGTATTTTTTCAACAATTTTTTCTCACTTGATCTGGTAAACTGAAGTAAATCATGGACCATCTACACTCATCTCTACGTCTCGAATGCGCCACTGTTTTATTGGTACTACTCACGTCTTGAGGTCTCCTTGGCGCCTGTGGCAGTTACGTCCTCGATGCACTACAGCGGTGGCGGAGCTTGAGTCCTCCACGGCGTACGGAGGGCGTGCAACACCGGGCAAGGACAGGAGGTGCAGTACTGATGCGGCGGACGGCGGCGCATGACGCCGGGCGGGGACCGGAGGCACGTGTCGCGGGGGCGTAGGCGGAGGATGCGGGGTGGGGATGGAGGGTCGCCGCGACGCCGTCGCGTTATGTGTTCTATTGAGCGGTTGCTCCTTGCACAGTGCGCATACACTTGTATTTTTTCAACAATTTTGTCTCACTTGATCATCTGGTAAACTGAAGTAAATCATGGACCATCTACACTCATCTCTACGTCTCGAATGCGCCACTGTTTTAGTGGTACTACTCACGTCTTGAGGTCTCCTTGGCGCCTGTGGCAGTTACGTCCTCGATGCACTACAGCGGTGGCGGAGCTTGAGTCCTCCACGGCGTATGGAGGGCGTGCAACACCGGGCAAGGACAGGAGGTGCAGTACTGATGCGGCGGACGGCGGCGCATGATGCCGGGCGGGGACCGGAGGCACGTGTCGCGGGGGCGTAGGCGGAGGATGCGGGGTGGGGATGGAGGGTCGCCGCGACGCCGTCCTAGAGGGTGGGTAGCAACGACGCCGGCGTACACAGTCGAGGGTATGGTGAACGGCGGGTCGGCTGCGGCGGCGATGTTGTGTTTCTGTCAGGCGGCGTTGTTTCAGTTTTTTGTTTTAGTCAAGCGTTATGTGTTCTATTGAGCGGTCGCTCCTTGCACAGTGCGCACGTCTGGTCTGTGTCCTGGCGGAGAACTGGAGGCGCTGGGTACAAAGAAAAACGAATCCGTCACTCAGCGGTGGCAATTTCTCGTAAATTATTTTAAATCTGAGGGTAGTTTTATAGCGACCTACCATCAAGACCGTAAGCTTTTAATAGTAAAGATTGTATCAGACATTTACTGTAAGTATTTGTCGTGATTATTTAAATGGTTTAATACATTTTTTGGAGCAATTAATTCACAGAAAATAAAATACAACTCAGAAAAATACAAATGATATACCTCTGGATTCACAAAATTGTATAGAACATGATTCTGGAATAAAATTAAAAGTTTACTGTATAGATTACTGGCGAATAATTAATTAGTATTATTGGCCTTTTAAATCATTAAATTCATAGTAAACAATCTATAGATCCGAAAAATATGAGTAATATGTCCCTGAGTTCATAATCTTGCGTAGTTTTCAGATCTGTACTTAGCTTTGTTTGTTGTTAGTACGATCTGTTCAGATTTATTAAACTCCATTAAACACTAAATAAATCCTAGAAAAAGATCTATAACTCTGATTAGGGTGAATTCAATTGCTACTGGTTCGTATTAAAGCCATCTATCCATTACAGTTCAGATATAAATTTAATTCGGCATCTAGTACAAAAGCTACAACAGTTATGTTAAAACCCCTCTATTGGTAATTGAAATTGGATAACAAATAATATATTGCATTAAAACACTTCTACATCATGTGATCTAGTATTGCTTAGATAACTAATTACAACCATTGTGACATATTAAATCACCATGGATGCATTTGATCATCATTGTTTTATTATATTGTTGCATTGTTGCATGATTGCAATGTTTGAATGATATGTTGTTGTGCTTTTGCTTTTGAACGATAGATTGCGAGGAGTGTAACTACTATTATCACAACAACTATGGTTGCGAGCATTGTGATTGCAAGTCTTTTAAGTGCGATGAGTGCAACCATTATATCTGTGAGGATTATCTAATCGACTACATCTACAACAAAGGCAAGTAGATGCTATTTTGTTCATACCTTGTCCTACTATTTTCCCTTATGCATGTGTAGTGTATTTCTATAGTTATTGTGTAGGAATTACTATGCTATGCTATATCCTATATATTTGTGGAAGGGTTTCCTTGTAGTTGAGCCCCGTTCAATAGATGTGCTTAGACCTGCTATGAAGACGGGGGAAAAAGGATCACACTAAGGTGAAGTTGTGTTTGTTTCAAACTAAAACAACATAATGTTAATGAACTACTTGGGCGGAATGGTTGGATGGTCAGCGGAGTGCGGTTAATGGTGGGGAATGCCCAAGGTGCGAGAAGGATTGGTTCTCTTTGTTATGGTAGCTATGTGCAACCATGGGCCAGTAAGAATGGGTGGCTGGTTGGACTTAGTAGGTCGTGGTGATCCGAACCCAGCGTAGCCAGAGATGTAGTGAATGGGTTGCTGTGAATCAAATTAGTTTATGAAAGTAGAGCAAAGATTTTTCAAATGGCAAGCTAGCCAAAGCTCCACCAGCCAAATAAGCATGTAGAAGCTAGGTGCATTGTCTCCTTATTTAGCCCTACTTGCCATACATTCCAAGTATTGACCCTTGTATGCTATGTTTTATGTTGCAGTTATACCGATTCGAGTGATCGAATAGGTCGCGATACTCCACTCAACAGTTGTTCGCCTGTGGCACAATTGAAGATGGAGCCTACTATCTGTTTATGCTTCCGTATGCTACTTTGTTATTTGAGCTAGCCTTTGAGCTAAGCACTATGTAATAATTACAAATTCTGGATCATTATATGTAATAATGATGCACTATTATGTTCTTTGGTATTCATCTCATCTGTGTGCGTTGAACCGATCGAGGATTGGCACTATACACAGGAACCCAGCCTTATCAGGCGAGGGTGTTACAATTCGTCACCACCATGGCCTCGGTCCACTTGGTGAATTTGTCGACCACGATTAAGAGGTAAACATAACCTCCACGCGAGGACTTTGGGAGCTTTCCTACCAGGTCGAGTCCCCGTTGTACGAAGGGACAAGACAATGGTATTGGCCTGAGTTCCACGCCAGGTGCATGTGGTTTGTCTACGAATCGCTGGCAAGCGTTGGAGCGCTAGACGCTGTCCTTGGCGTCGCGCATTGCTGTGGGCCAGTAGAATCCAACTCGTAGAGTTTTGGCGATGACGGCGCGACTTCCAGCATGGTGTCCGCAAGTGCCTTCATGTATGTCGAGGAGGACGACCCTTCCGTCCTTGTTGGAGACGCACCATTGAAGTACTCCTGTGATGTTGTGCTTGTACAGTTCGCCGTTGATGAGGGCGAATGCCTTAGATCCTCGTGCGATGTGTCACGCATCAGTCGGGTCATCTGGTAGCCTCTTTCTGAGTAGATATGTGATGTAAAGTTGTGTTCAAGATGGCTCGATCATCATGACCCCCATTGGTCCTTCGAGTCCTATATCAAGATCCATGTCGTTGAGTGACATTGGCTCGTTGGGTGGCGTCAGTTGACATGCTTGCTTTCTTCTCTAGAGCTTTGGACTTGATGGAGAGCTCGCAGATGCGCTCGAGGAATACCCCAGGTGGTATGGGGGCACAGGTGGAGCCAATGTTGGAGAGTAGATCCGCCTCTTCGTTGCTTTCGCGGCCTACGTGTCGTAGCTCGCAGCCGTCGAACTCTCCCTCGAGTGTGTCATAGAGGTCACGATAGGCGATCATGTTGTCGCTCAGTGCATCACACTTGTGCATCGTTTGATTGACCACCAGCTTGGACTCGCCATAGATGATGAGCCTCTTGGAGCCGCAGGCTTTCTCCATCCGCATCCCATGGAGTAAGGCTTCGTATTTGGCTTCATTATTAGAGGCAGTGAACTGCATTCGCAGAATATATTTCATCTTGTCTCCTTGGGGCGATGTCAGTATGACCCTTGTGCCAGCTCCGTCCTTTCGCTTGGATCCATCGAAGTGCATTGTCCAAACATAGGACATGTCTGGCTTGTCGGGGAGCAGGTTCTCCATCCAGTGCACGAGGAAATCAGGGAGAACTTGCGACTTGATCGCGTCGCGCTTCTCATATGTGATGTATCGTGGAGACAGTTCGATTCCCGAGAGCGCGACTCGTCCGGTGGCGTCAGGCTTATTGAGTATATGCCCGAGCAGGGCATCGTTTACCACCACGATCAGGTGCTCTTGGAAGTAGTGGCGCAGTTGCCTAGCTGTCATGAAGACGCCATATGCCAGCTTTTGGTAGTGCGGGTACTGCTGCTTTGTTGGCGTGAGCACCTCGCTGAGGTAGTATACTGGGTGTTGCACCCGTTGGACCTTATTTTCTTCGGCTTGTTCCACCATGAGCACCGTGCTGACCACCTGGTTGGTGGCGGAGATGTAAAGCAGTAGTGGTTCCTTTTCGCGAGGCGTCACCAGTACTGGCGAGGTGGATAGTAGACGCTTGTGGTCTTCGAATGCTTCTTGCGCCTCGTCTGTCCACTCAAACTTGTCAGCTTTGCGGAGGAGTTGGTAGAAGGGTAGTGCCTTTTCGCCCATTCGACTGATGAATCGTTGGCGCGTGATTCGCCCGATCGCCTGACGCCTTTTACGTTCTTCGGCTTCTCCATTGCTAGTATGGCCTTTATTTTCTTCGGGGTTGCCTCGATCCCCCTCGCAGAGATGAGATACCCGAGTAGTTGCCCTGATGGCACGCTGAAGACGCATTTTTCCGGATTGAGCTTGATCCGGTAGCGGTCGAGGTTAGTGAAGGTTTCACGGAGATCATCGATTAACGTGGCTTCCTCTTTGGTTTTGATGACGATGTCGTCAACATAGACTTGGATGTTCCAGCCAAGTTGGTTACGGAACAAGCTGCATTGCACCGCTGATAGGTGTCTCCTGCGTTTTTTAGCCCAAAAGGCATCGTGTTGTAGCAGAACACACAAAAGGGTGTTGTAAACATTGTTTTCTCCTGGTCTTCCTCCTTCATTCGAATCTGATTGTAGCCTGAGTAGGCATTGAGGAAGCAGAGGCGCTCACATCCCGCGGTGGAGTCGATGATTTGGTCGATTTGTGGCAACGGGATGTGATCCTTTGGGCAGTGCTTATTCAAGGAGGTGAAGTCCACGCACATCCGCAGGATATCCGTGTCTTTTTTAGGAACAAGCACTGTGTTAGCGAGCCAAGTGCTTTCCTTGATCTCGCGTATAAAGTTTGCGTCGAGGAGTCTGTTGATCTCCATACCGACTGCTTTTTCTCTTGGTTCAGACAGTCGCTGTATTATCTGCTTGACTGGCCTCGCATCTGGATTCACGTTGAGTGAGTGCTCGGCGAATTCCTTGGGAACCCCTAGCATGTCTGCTGGACACCATGCGAAGATTTCCTAGTGCTCACGGAGGAATTCGATGAGCGCGAGTTCCTATGTGGAACTCAAGTTGTTGGCAATGAGGGTCGTCTTGGCTGGGTCCGTTGGGTGGACCTGGACTTTATTCGTGTGTACCGACGAGTCGAAGGATAGGTAAGACAAGATTCACCGACTGTTGTCTATCGACTCCTTCAATCTTGCAAGTTCCTCCTGCATGCCGAAGGACTGGGAGATTCTGTTGAATTCTCTGTCATAGCTGTCGGACCTCTTGAAGCTTCCATTGATTGTGATGACACCGTTTGGACCTGGCATTAACATCTGCAGGTAGGCGTAGTGTGGCACTGCCATGAACCTCGTGAACGTGACACGTCGGAGGATGCAGTGGTATTGTGAGGGCCAGTTGATGACTTCATAGTCGATGCGCTCTCGCCGAAAGTTTTGCAGCGTGCGTAAGATGACGTCGAGGTTTATTTTCCCAAGGGATATCGCCCTTCACAGGATGATGCCATGGAACACCGTGTAAAACTTCCGGACAAGTCGGAGGTATTCTCATTGCGCAAGGTACTAGCGAACATGAGGTTGATGCCGCTCTCCATCCATGAAGACGCGACTCATATCGAAGCCCCCGATCTGCGCCTCGAGTACGAGGGGATAGTGGCCTGGACGAGGAACTTGGCGCGGGTGGTCGCGCTTGTCGAAGGTGATGTAAGACTTGCTTCCACTGAGGTACTCAGTGGTGGAACGTGGAGAGTTTATTACCAAATTGACTTGGCGAGTGATTGCCTTCTGCATTCGATTGGAGGGGCACCTTTTTTGGATCATCCCCATGTTGCCCACAGCTCGCGGGTACGGCTCACCTCCATGATGCTGGACTGGCGCAGCCGTAGGTGGTGGTGGCCCGGGCGGTGGTGGCGGAGCTCCATGTGCCACAGCGCCTGGGGCAGCTCCATAGCCCCTGTTGATCGCGTCGCCATTCATCTGGGCCAGACACTCATGGAGTTTGAGGAACTCACGACAATCATTGAGAAGGTGGCTAGATTTTTTCTTGCCGTCATGCTTGTCGATGTAGAAGTGCACGTTGCATGGTCCAGACAGTTTATCCTGGATGGATGTTGCGGGTGCCTCTTCGCAAATGCAGTGTTCCCACACTTGCGTGGTTTTCCCACCGTCGCGGTATCCTCCGCTGTGATATCCGCTGCTGCGGTTGTCGTCGCGTTTTTCGGTGTAGCCAGCCGTGACCATGATGACTTCGTCGCGGTCCTCGTAGACGCACATTCGATGTTTTCCTCGGCGGTCGCATCTGCACCTAAGGTCATCGTCATCGTCGGAGTAGGTACGGTTTTTTACCGAATCTTCTCCGTCTGCCCACGGATTCGCGATCTCCATCAGGTGGTCGATTAGCTCTTCCCAGCTACGGGCCTCTCAGTTCTTTGATTGATGCGGGCCTTTTGTAAGTGCCCTTGAAGTTGTGCACGCTCTTGAAGCTGTGCACGGTGTAGCGATCTCCTTTTGTAAGTGCCCTTGAAGTTGTGCACGAAGATGTAGACTAGCTATTCCCAGCTGCGAATGGATCCACGCGGGAGGTTGTTGAGCCATGCGTGGCGGCGCCTGCAAATGCAGGTGTAGGCATTGCATGGCCGTGCTTCGACTCCCGCCGTCTTTGTTTGTGAAAGAGATGTGATCCTGCTGCCAAATCTTTGGGTCCTGTAGGCCATCAAATTTTGGTTTCTCCGAAGGGAGTTTGAACCCTTTAGGCATTCAGTTTTGCCTGATGGCTCTGCTGAAGCATCTGGCACCGTAGAGATCCACCTCATTGTCCTCTGAGTCAGTCGAACGAGCGCGTCTTGCACACATTTTGTCGACTTTGCGCTGCGTGATGTCATCACGCGCGTCATAGTCGTGATCATGTCGTCATGAGCGGCGACGTCGAGACAGGTCGTGGCTAACATTGCTGGACGAGGGCGAGGATTAGCATTTGTCCGAACCTTGCTTTTCTTCGTCTTGATTGTAGGATCTTTATCGAGGAAACCTCTATTAGCTGTAGGCCCACGATCGTGGATCGGTGCATGGCAGCTCGTGGATCTCCAGGCGGTCGCTGGTTGTTGAAGAGGTACATGGTGGCCGCCATCACCGCGGCTTGTGGTGTCTTCGGGAGCACCTTACCTTGCGTATCCACCGTCATAGAGGTGAAGTCGAGGACTTTCGCGTCTTCTACGCTCTTGTTCGGTGAGGTGGGCCAGTCCAGATCGCCTTTTGTGGGCTAGGTACTCATTGCCCTTGGAGGAGGATCCTCCGTGGGAGGAGAGCCCAGCTCACGGAAGGCTTGACTCGTCCGCCGACTTTCTGCGCACCTCGAGTTGCACGATTACTTGCTGCTGGTGCTTGAATTCCTCCTTTAGTAGTCAGTGGTAGCCAATCGGCATGTCTGCGAGGTGTTGGGGTAGAGGATTCCTCGAGAGCTTCTCGATAACGGTCCCACTCGTTGTCGTTGACCTTGATCAACATGCGCTCTCATGTGTTCTCATTCGCCGTGAGCGACGGTTCTCCTCCTGTCTCATTATTGGTGGGCACGCCGTTGGTGGGGCCACCGTTTGGTATACCGCCGTTGGGCGGTCCAGTGCCAGTGCCAGCGTTTTTGCGATTGATGCCGGTGTCGCCCGCGTTGATGACGGTGCACATGAATTGATTGGGGAAGCTGTTGCTCCCACAACTTTCAGATCCGGAGCCATAGACTCCATCTTCTGTGGCTAGGTCACCCAGATCGGACCCACGACTGCTGTCGCTATCCGTGCTCCCAGCTATTGCCGGGGCGTTGAGCTCGCTGAGGGTGCCAATTAGTGGTGGGAACCACGATCTTTGGGCTGTCCGGGTGCCATCGGCTGATCAGCATGCAAAGAGCGCCAGTTGACCGACACAGGCGGAAGCTCCCGATTGCCAGGCTTATCCCATCACCCACGGACTCGAAAGCAAGGCGAGTGGCTGGCGTGTGGACGGTGAAGAGAGCTGGAGAATCTCCGCTGTTGCAGAGTTGTAGATTGCGGTTGACGGGGCCGAAGAAGCCACGAC
Source organism: Avena insularis (assembly GCA_023614405.1). Lineage (NCBI taxonomy): Eukaryota > Viridiplantae > Streptophyta > Magnoliopsida > Poales > Poaceae > Avena > Avena insularis. The sequence goes on from CM042684.1 coordinate 111,063,493, forward strand.
ATCAGCACTCCCAGTCCCCATGGAGGGCGCCAATTGACGAGAGTTTAACTCGTCAATGCCCATTGTTATGGACTTGGGTTTTGGAGAAGGAGGGAGCGCTGGAGGCATCAATAGGCTAGCAAACAAGCACACATGGACGCAAGGTTTACCCAGGTTCAAGCCTTGTAGAGGTCCCTACTCCTGCTTGTCTTCTCTTGGAATTATCGAGGGAGTCGAAAGTTACAGGGGTGCGCAAATGCAATCTGGCGATGGTTGTGGAAACTAGGGTTGTGATTATCCTCCTCGCCGCCCCCTCCTAGCCTTTATATAGATAGGCTAGGTCTCGGGTAGCAGGTTGAGTCGGTTACAGATTAGGGTTCATTTTTTGAACTTTCTATCTTAAGCTTCTTCTTGCCTGCAAAACAATCGGAGAGTCCGGGTCACTGGGCCTTCATTGGACCTTGGCAACACCGTGAGCTTCTGCCGTATCTGAACCGTATATTCTGAACTCGAGTACCTGTAGGGTATACCCATGTCAGAAAACAAAGGATTAAACGTGTTGTGTGGAAGATAGTAATTGCTTGCAGAAAGTAAATAGACAACAGTAAATAGCTTGTAGATTGATGGTAAAAGAATGGACTGGTGTCCATAGTTCACTAGAGGTGATTCTCCTTAAGATAGATGACATGTTGGGTGAACAAATTACAGTGGGGCAATTGATAGACACCGAGAAAGCATACATGCATATACTAATCATCTTGACTCATACGAGATTTGATTGTGCATTACAACATTATACATAGACTATAATCCAACTTCATCTATGACTAATAATCCAACTTCAGGTTATCATCCGAACCCCCTCCAGTATTAAGTTGCAGGCAACATATAATTGCATGAAGCAAAGTGTGTAAAGTAAACAATACGATTGCTCCATGAACAAAGGATTGCTGTTTTCTCCATAGTATCAATAGCACATCTAGTACCTTAGAGATTTCTGTCACTTCCCAGATTACTATAGGCATGAACCCATTATCGAGCATAAATACTCCCTCTTGGAGTTGCTAGCATATACTCGTCCAAGATAGCTACTAACAACAGAAAGCATGCAAGATCACAAATAAGATAGACATGATAGAATCAATAATCAATCTGAAATAGCATCTCAATAGCCATCGGATCCCCGCAAACACAACATGTAAGATTACAAATAGATGATCTTGATCATGAACGAAGCTCACAAGATCTAAACATGGTAGCACAAAGGAGGAGAACCAACCATCTTGCTACTACATGGACCCGTAGTCCAATGTTGAACTACTCACGCATCACACCGGAGACAGTCATGGTGATGAAGAAGGCCTCCAGGGTGATCTCTCCCCTCCGGCAGGGTGCTGGGAAGAGCTTCAGATCCCTCCCGATCTAGGGATGGAGATGGCGGAGGCTATAGACTCTTTCGTGGAATTTTGATCGGGTGCTTAGGGTTTTCGTCCGGGGAGACTTTTATAGGTGAAGTGGCAAGGTCGGTGGAGGCTCGAGGGGCCCACACCACCCCCTAGCACGGCCTGGCCTGGTCCACGCCACCACGTGGTGTGGCCACAATCGTGGCCCTTCTCCGTCTCGTCTTCTGGCTCCGTGAGTCTTCCGGTAAAATATTGACTTTGGCTTTTGTCCGGTCCAATTCCGAGAATATTTCCTTTCCAGCTTTTCTGAAACCAAAAACAGCAGCAAATAGGCAACTGGCACTGTGGCATCTTGTTAATAGGTTAGTTCCAGAAAATGTGTAAAAATACTCCAAAGTGTGGACAAAACATAAGAAACTAGATATAAAACAAGCATGGAACATCAAAAATTATAGATATGTTTACAACGTATCAACATCCCCAAGCTTAACTCCTGCTCGTCCTCGAGTAGGTAAGTCATAAAAAAGAATAATTTTTGAGGTGACATGCACCATCATAATCTTGATCAAGGTATTTGTAAAACATTGATAGCTAGGATCATAGTAGTTTAACATAGAATGAAAGACATAGTTCTAACAATAATACATAGCAACTATGTTATAACATGAAAAGGTACAAACAAAAGATTCATGAATAACAATGCTTTGAAAGACGTTTGTTTGTTTCACATATAGAAAACATAATGAGAATGGTATTCAACTTGTCCCTCATAGTGTAGCAAAACATAAATGCATAGGACACCTTCAAAGTGCATAAGGGTGACTAGATTCAAATAGTTTAAGAACAAGCAATATCAAAGTTATGAATCAATCAATAAGTCTTGGGACAATGCACATTAAACTAAGAATAGCCACTATGCTCTCTCAATAGGTGCATAAAGATAGAAGATGGAGACTCAACATAAAAAGTAAAAGAAAGGCCCTTCATAGAAGGAAGCAGGGTTCAAGTCTCATAAAGAGCTTAAAAAAATTATGGTACTTATTAGCTTTCAGCTCTCATTGCCCCTATCATAAGCATCTTTAGGTGATTAAGGTTAAAGTGAACAAATCTGAGGATATGCTTGAAACGTTTTAAGCTGGAAATCTCATGCCCCTTACTTACGAGTACCTTTCCTCATGCTACTCAAGTTTAGTCACAGGTGAGTTCTTGTTATTGTAAGTACATGTGTATCATAGAGAACCGCCAACGGGGTACCCCTTGCCCGATGATACGGAAGATTCCCCATATCAAAATGAGAAGGCAAGCAGACAATGAGCATCTCAGCAGTCCTTTTATTTCATATTTGCATAGGCCTCTTTTTTTCTTTCCTATTTTTATAGGTTTTTTATAGAGGATGCTTCCTAGATTGCTCACTATGGTTACACCGTAGGTTTCCACCATGATTAGGCATGGCTTAAACTAGCCGCCCAGGCGTTTCTCTAACACATATACGAACTCCATGAGCCTTACAAGCTCCCCTTTCATTTCACACTGCCAGGATGCATAAGCAAAAGAACATGATATCAACTAAATAAAATGCAATGTTGAAAGCGTTCCCCATGATAACATGGTTCTGCTAATTCACAAATTACAAAATGCAAGAATATACGCAACATAGATGGGCACAATGGTTCAAGTTTATTAAGTGCAAGAAAAGTAAAGTGTGCCATCAAGTTCGTGAGAGCTTTAATCACTAATTTTCACATAACAAGTTTAATTCGGAAGGTAGATAAAAACATGAATATTCTTGGAATAGCAAATGCTAATAGGTAGGTATGGTGTACTCTTTGGAATAACTTGGTTTTATTTGGAGTTGGATGCATGAGTGGAACTCATACTTGGTATGGAGGCTAGCAAAAGACTAGGAGCGACCAACTAAGAGAGCAATAATGGCCATAATCATGCAAAGTGACAAAACATTATTAATTAAAGCATAAAGTGATATTACAAGTCAAAAACTAAATGATCATAGAGGCAATGGTGACTTGGTATAGTCTTAACATGGTGTGATCATGCGCCAAGTCAACCCAAATAAAGCGTCAAAGGAGAATACCACAATATTATGCTTTTATATGCTAAAACAACGCATGATTCTTTCAAGGCACATTAAGCAATCTCAATTGTTTGAAACAAGTCATGCTACAACAATAATCACTAAGCATAGAGTCAAAACAATATCAAGCATGACATGATAAAGTCTAAGCCACAGTCAAAAACAAGCTCCTTTTATACCACGTATAAGCATGAACTTTCCTACTCTTTTTCAATCCAAATCAACCTATTTGAAACTATGTTTGAATGAGGGGTTACAACCAATTTATTTAAGAAAACTAAGAAAACAAAAACTAAAATCAAAACAAAGACGCTCCAAGAACAACACAATTGTGCATGAAACAATAACAATGAAGTGTTTGGAAGAAAACCTAAGATTTTTATTGATGAAGAAGGGGATGCCTTGGGCATCCCCAAGATTTGACGCTTGTACCTCTTGAATATTTATTGGAGTGACATGGGTGGCATCCCCAACGTTGAGATTTTGTCCATACTTCATCTTATCACATTACTCTTCCCTACACTTTAGAATTTCCTTCATACAAAACTTCACACAATCTTCATTAGCAACATTAATGTACTCAAGATAATAATCTTTTTGTTTCAGTTTCAACATAAGTAAAACTTACATTAAAACACAAGCTACTGTAGCACTTCCTTTTAAAAGTTCAAGAATTTTGGCAAGAACTCAGAGAGAAAGATTTAAGAGGAAATGCAAATAATGGCAGAAATCTGTCAAAACAGAGCAGCAGGTAAAAACCAATTTTTTTGAAGACCTTCTGTTGCTCAAATCGAAAAGTGTTGAACTAACGAAAGTTGGATAACAACCTGGGGCAGAAGCACAAACAATTACAGCTTAAACTAACGTACAGAGATTTTTAACAAATTTTTACAGCGAAGCACAAAAATCTGTTTCAGGACAGCAACTTTCCCAAATCTTACTTCTCTTTCATTAGAGATTATTCTTGGCACAAAAACCACACAAAAAATGATAAGTTAAGGTTATTACTGAAGTAATAACTTCCAAAACTCAACAAAAGATTTCTAAAGAAATTTGGGTTATCTCCGAATAAGTGCTTTTCTTTAACGCCTTTGAGCTAGGCCTAGGAAGCAAGAATCAAGTATTCTCAAACGAAGCATTAAACCAAATTTCTTGCCCTTACCTCTCTTACATTTCTTCTTATCCTTGGGGAACGTATGATTGTTTGGTTGAGAACAAAATGCATGATGCCCTTTTCCACATCTATTATTGCTCCAAGGAGTTTTAGTAGGGATCTTCCAAGTGTAATTTGCCCTTTTCCAACACATTCAATAACAAGATAATCAGTAGACACCACTTTCCCTAGAATCTTTGTAAACACTCCTTCAGATATTCCAATGGGTAATATTATGGTGTTATTAGTAAGAGATATTTCTTCCCCCCCTTCAGAAAGTCCCCAAAGATTGAAAGTTTCATACATATCTTTAGGCATAAGATAGAATTCAGACATGATATCACAACGAGCATAAAAATTTCATTATTTATAACAACTTTTACTGTAGGAAGCCATTTTGAAGATTCAGAATTTATTGGAACATATTCATGATTCTCTCTAAGCATATTATAGCATTCTTTTAAACTAGTTGTGTGGGTCTCAAGAGTGTTCAATCTAGCCATAATATTTATAATGGAGGAATCATATTTGCTAGGCAAGTCATATGTTGCAACCAACTTTTTATGGCATTAAAAGCTTCACCCTCATTGCATTGGAGGAAATCTCCTCCTACTACAGCATCCAAAGCATATCTATAGCAAAGGGCAGTTCCAAAGTAAAAACTGCTAAGAAACAAGCTTAGAGTCATGTTAGGTTCAGTTTTTGCATGTAAATCAGAGATTCTAGACCAAGCTTCTTTGAAACTCTCTTCAATTCCTTGTTTGAAAGTAAAAATCATTTTCTCAGGCGACATAGTGATTGGAGCAATGCTAGACATAATAGCAACTGGATATAGAAACTATTTTTTTTGTGTTTTTGATATAAAGAAGCAAACTAGTATAGCTAATAATTTTTTGTGTGTTTTTGATAAAAGAAACAAGCAAACAAAGAAGAAATAAACTAAGCAAAAAAAACAAAGTAAACAGATTGGTTATGAGGGACTCCCCTTGTGAAGATGTCATTGACTCCCCGGCAACGATGCCACAAAAAGTGCTTGATGGCTCAAATATATATCGAGCTCGCTGGCGAACCCCAAGAGGAAGGTATGATGAGCATAGTAGCAAGTTTTCCCTCAGTTATGAAACCAAGTTTATCGAACCAGTAGGAGGAAGGAAACACCTCCAAGGTGTTGTTTCCAACATGGAATCCTGCACAACACAACCACAGAACTTTTCCCCAAACTTACAGTGAGGTTGTCAATCTCACCGGTTTTGCTGAAAACAAAGGATTAAACGTATTGCATGGAAGATAGTAATTGCTTGCAGAAAGTAAACAGAAAACAGTAAATAGCTTGTAGATTGATGGTAAAAGAATGGACCAGGGTCCATAGTTCACTAGAGGTGATTCTCCTTAAGATAGATGACATGTTGGGTGAAGAAATTACAGCGGGGCAATTGATAGACACCAAGAAAGCATACATGCATATATTAATCATATTGACTCCTACGAGATTTGATTGGGCATTACAACATTATACATAGACCATAATCCAACTTCATCTATGACTAATAATCCACCTTCAGGTTATCATCTGAACCCCCTCCAGTATTAAGTTGCAAGCAACAGGTAATTGCATTAAGAAAAGTGTGTAAAGTAAACAATACGATTGCTCCATGAACAAAGGATTGCTGGTTTCTCCCTAGTAGCAACATCACAAGTAGTACCTTAGATATTTTTGTCACATCCCCAGATTACTAGAGGCATGAACCCACTATCGAGCATAAATACTCCCTCTTGGAGTTGCTAGCATCTGCTCGGCCAAGATAGCTACTAACAACAGAAAGCATGCAAGATCACAAATAACATAGACATGATAGAATCAATAATCAATCTGAAATAGCATCTCAATATCCATTGGATCCTCGCAAACACAACATGTAAGATTACAAATAGATGATCTTGATCATGAACGGAGCTCACAAGATCTAAACATGGTAGCACAAAGGAGGAGAACCAACCATCTAGCTACTACATGGACCCGTAGTCCAGGGATGAACTACTCACGCATCACACCGGAGGCAGTCATGGTGATGAAGAAGGCCTCGAGGGTGATCTTTCCCCTCCGGCAGGGTGCCGAGAAGAGCTTCAGATCCCCCCCCCCCCGAACTAGGGATGGAGATGGAGGCGGCTACAAACTATTTCATGGAATTTTGATTGTGTTCTTAGGATTTTCATCCGGGGAGACTTTTATAGGCGAAGGGGCGAGGTCGGTGGAGGCTCGAGGGGCCCACACAACCCCCTGGTGCGGCCTGGCCTGGTCCGTCCCACCAGGTGGTGTGGCCCCATCGTGTCCCTTCTCCGTCTCGTCTTCCGGCTCTGTGAGTTTTCCGGTAAAATATTGACTTTGGCTTTTGTCTGGTCCAATTTAGAGAATATTTCCTTTCCAGCTTTTCTGAAACCAAAAACAGCAGAAAACATGCAACTGGCACTGTGGCATCTTGTTAATAGGTTAGTTCTAGAAAATGTATAAAAATACTCCAAAGTGTGGACAAAACATAAGTAGATATAAAACAAGCATGGAACATCAAAATTTATAGATACATTTACAATGTATCAGAACCCCAAGAATATGTTGGAATTCAACTGCCACATGCAACGGAGCACTAGTTTGAAAGAGGTTGCATCTCCACACCACTTGAGTGTGTGTGGCCATGTGGATCATTGTGGTTTGGCAAACAACCCATGCAATGTCACACAAATATGTGTCTAACCATGGGCAGGAAGCCTAGCAACATGTTGGAATCCAACTGCGACATGGAGGGGACCACCAGTTTGAAAGAGGTTGCATCACCACGCCCACTTGTGTGTGTGTGGCCATGTGGATCATTGTGGTTTGGCAAGAACACTTGAAATGTCACTCCAATATGTGTCAAATCATGGCCAGGAAGCTCAGGAACATGTTGGAATTCAATTGCCACATGCAATGTAGTACCAGTTTGAAAGAGGTTGCATCACCACACCCACTTGATTGTGTGTGGCCATGTGGATCATTGTGGTTTGGCAAACAACACTTGCAATGTCACTCCAATATGTGTGAAACCATGGCCAGGAACCCCAAGAACATGTTGGAATTCAATTGCGACATGCACTGGAGCACCAATTTTAAAGAGGTTGCATCACCGCGCCCAGTTGAGTGTGTGTGGCCATGTGGATCATTGTGGTTCGGCAAAGAACACATTCAATGTCACTCCAATATGTGCCAAACCATGGTCAGGAACACCAGGAACATATTGGAATTCAACTTCCACATGGAGCACTAGTTTGAAAAGGTTGCATCACCACACCCACTTGAGTGTGTGTGGCCATGTGGATCATGGTGGTTTGGAAATGAACACATGCAATTGCACTCCAATATGTGTCAATCCATGGTCAGGAACCCCAAGAACATGTTGGAATTCAACTGCCACATGCAACACAGCACCAGTTTGAAAGAGGTTGCATCTCCAAACCTACTTGAGTGTGTGTGGCCATGTGGATCATTGTGGTTTGGCAAACAACCCATGCAATATCACACAAATATGTGTCTAACCATGGGCAGGAAGCCCAGCAACATGTTGGAATCCAACTGCGACATGCAGGGGAGCACCAGTTTGAAAGAGGTCGCATCACCACGCCCACTTGTGTGTGTGTGTGTGGCCATGTGGATCATTGTGGTTCGGCTAGAACACTTGAAATGTCACTCCAATATGTGTCAAACCATGGCCAGGAAGCTCATGAACTTGTTGGAATTCAACTGCCGCATGCAATGGAGCACCAGTTTGAAAGAGGTTGCATCACCGCGCCCAATTGAGTGTGTGTGGCCATGTGGATCATTGTTGTTTGGCAAAGAACACATGAAATGTCACTCCAATATGTCTCAAACCATGTCCAGGAAGCTTAGGAACATGTTGGAATTCAACTGCCAAATGCAATGGAGCACCAATTTGAAAGAGGTTGCATCACTAAACCCACTTAATCCCATGAACCTATTGGAATTCAATTGCCACATGCAATGGAGTAACAGTTTGAAAGAGGTTACATCACAACAGTCACTTGAGTGTGTGTGTCCATGTGGATCATTGTGGTTTGGCAAAGAACACATGAAATGTCACTCCAATATGTTCCAAACCATGGTCAGGAACCCCAGGAACATGTTGGAATTCAACCGTCACATGCAACGAGCAATAGTTTGAAAGAGATTGCATCACTAAACCCACTTTAGTGTGTGTGGCCATGTGGATCATTGTGGTTTGGTAAAGAACACATGCAATGTCACTCCAATATGTGTCAAACCAAGGTCGGGAACCCAGGAACATGTTGAATTCAACTGCCACATGCAACGGAGCACTAGTTTGAAAGATGTTACATCTCCACACCCACTTGAGTGTGTGTGGTCATGTGAATCATTGTGGTTCGGCAAAGAACACGTCCAATGTCACTCCAATATGTGTCAAACCATGGCCAGTAACCCCAGGAACATGTTAGAATTCAACTGCGACACGCAATGCAGTACCAGTTTGAAAGAGGTTAGATCACCACACCCACTTGCGTGTGTGTGTCCATGTGGATCATTGTGGTTTGGCAAAGAACACTTGCAATGTCACTCCAATATGTGTCAAACCACGGCCAGGAACCCCAGGAACATGTTGGAATTCAATTGCGAAATGCAATGGAGCACCAGTTTGAAAGTGGTTTCATCACCGCACCCAGTTGAGTGTGTGTGGCCATGTGGATCATTGTGGTTTGGCCAAGAACACATGCAATGTCACGCCAATATGTGCCAAACCATGGTCAGGAACACGAGGAACATATTGGAATTCAACTTCCACATGGAGCACCAGTTTGAAATGGTTGCATCACCACACCCACTTGAGTGTGTGTGGCCATATGGCTTATCGTGGTTTGGAAATGAACACATGCAATGGCACTCCAATATGTGTCAAACCATGGTCGAAAACCCAAGGAACATGTTGGCATTAAAGTGCCACATGCATCGGAGCACCAGTTTGAATGAGGTTGCATATCCACACCCACTTGAGTGTGTCTGGCCATGTGGGTTATTGTGGTTTGGCAAACAACCCATGCAATGTCACACCAATATGTGTCTAACCATGGCCAGGAATCCTAGCAACATGTTGGAATTGCCGTTGCTTTCGCGACTGCGCGACCGCATTAAGAAATTCGAGCGTGAGTTGCCCATCATCCGCGGTAGCGCGAACATGTGGAAGTCGAAGGCTGAGAAGGCCACCGCCCGCGAGAAGTATCTCTTGGAGGAAGTGGCTCAATTGAATGAGCAGTTTAAAATGATAGCTTTCTGCCTTCTCATCTTTTCTTTTAGTCAGTCGTGGTGATGCCTTGTCATCACACTTTGCTGCTTGCTTAGTGTAGTTGTTAGTGCTCATCATCCGCGGGATGAGAAGGACCGGGTGGCCATTCGAATGAACAACCTAACCTAGGAGCAACTATAGGCGAGTGGGTATTTTTGGGTGGACCACGACCGTGCAGTCGCGCTGGTGACCTTGCAGGATCGTTCTTCTCGAGTGCTCCAATGCTTGAAGAAGGCGTAGTCGTGACTTAGGCACATTTATCAGACGATGTTTCCGCTGGATGCCATCCCGTCAAGCCTGTTGGCTCTTCTGGCGAAGTTTCAAGATATAATCGTGGTACGTGACTGCGTGCGTTGCAGGTGCGAAGGCTGCCCGGTCGCTGGTGCGACTGCATCCACCAGATGTGGACATAGCGTTCGTTGTTGCTGGGCTGCCACCGCCGCCAGAAGGGATGACTTGGAACATGGTGCCAAACTACCAGGCGGTTGATCGGCCGACGGAGGACATCGTCGACTTCTTTAAAGACCAGACAGATGTTCATCTTCTGCAACAGTAGCATAGTTTGTATCCTGCCAATAGATGTATGAGTGTTATAAAGTTTATATGATTGTGTTGGGTGTATTTAGTACCCATTGATATGTGAAGAGATTGCTAGCTTGTATATTCCTCGAGTGTATTGTACTCTGCAGTTCCTTTTTGTTAGCCTGACTTGTGTTTATCTCAGCACCTTGCCAACCTGTCAGGTGCGTTGAGACTGGGTTGGTGTTTATCAAGGGTTCGATTGGTATTGTGTCAGCTACTCAGGATACTGCGATTGTTTTGTAGAACAAAAGTGTAAAGGGTGTCGCAACCCCCGAGTGATGAAATGGCAAGAAAATAAGGAAAAACACAGAGTTTTGGGGCACTTAGCTTTATTTATTCGCAGAATAGTACAAGGTACAATGTGTGGCTAAATAGCCTGGCTGAATAGCCTTATTTGTAATGTAAAAACGACTAGGGGTACAAACAGCGCAGTTGCACGACGTTCCAGGGGTTTGAGTATGTGAGTCCGCTCTCGAAATCTTTAAGGCGATATGCGCCACCTGGGATTACTTTTTTAATCACGTAAAGTCCTTCCCAAGGGGACTCGAGCTTCAGATGCCCTTGTTGCTTCAGTCGTAGGACCATGTCTTCTTCGACGAAGGATCTGGGGCGTAGCCTTCTACTGTGGTAGTTGCGGAGGCTCTGCTGGTAGATCGTTGATCTCTCCACTGCTATCTCACGTGCCTCGTCAAGGAGGTCGAGGGAGTCTTCGAGTGCAAGAGTTGACTCCTTCTCGCTGTATGCGACCATCCGTGGGGATTTGTAGTGTACTTCTGCGGGTAGCACCGCTTCAGCACCGTGCACCATGAAGAACAGAGTGTATCCTGTGGCGCTGTTTGGAGTTGTGTGCAGGCTCCAAAGTATAGATTGCAGCTCATCTAGACAGCATCCAGAGGCTTGTTCGAGTGGTCGGAGGAGTTGTTTCTTGATTCCACCACAGACGAGGCCGTTCGCCTTTTAGACTTGACCGTTGGTCTGCGGGTGAGCCACCGAGGCGTATCTTATGTTGATTCCTAGGTTTTCGCAGAATTCCTAGAACTCCTTAGAGATGAAGTTCGTCCCATTATCCGTGATGATGCTATGTGGCACTCCAAAGCGGTAGAAAATGGACTCGAAGAACTTGACAGTGCTGGCTCTTGATTGATTCGTGTCACATCCCAAAATTCTCCTAATTTTGAAATGTAAAGTTAATAAAATAACTTGGTTGAATTGTTTGACTTTGTTGAAATTTCTCAAAGAAAAGAAACTTTCTGTTATGATTTTCCTTTCTTGAATTCAGAAACTTGTATGAGATTGGATTAACATGACTATCCAACTTGTTTTCATTTTCTTTTCAACCATTTGGTTCTTTAAATATCCAACCATGCTTAGATGATTAAAGAGAGGGAATTAAATGACTTTCCCAATTATGGTGGAGTGATATTCTAATTTCCCTATTTGACCCATTAAGTCTCTACTTCGATTTATGAAACCGTTCTAGATGCTTTCACCACTTGCTTCAAAAGAGAGAAGATAACATGACATCTTCATTTTCATTGGATGTTAAGAATGTGTTCCTTCATGTTACATGATTGAACTTGTTGTTTTGGGCATTTGTGGCATTGTGTTTTGGTTGAGTGGTTAAAATAAAACCCTAAGAAGCTATTTAGAAATATTGCATAGTAGCCATATAAGGCCAAATGCATAAAACCCTATATCCTTTTGATAATACCTAAGTAGCCATATAGGCAAAAATACGTGAATTGAGTTTTAGTTTTAGGATTTGTGTGAATGTTCGCAAAAATGAAAATCATGAAGCATTCATAAGCATTGCTTTGCATTCATGCAAAGTTTCCAAAAATTGAATCGAAATTCTAATATCTAAATCTAATAGTTGATTTGCCGAAATATTCCTATAAGGAATATATAGAAATTTGTGAAGGCACCATCTCAACTAGTGAAAATGTTACAAATATGATCCTATAATGATCTACTGAATTTTAGAAAATTTTAGAAACAAAAATCATGTCATTTGGAGTTCGTATGCAAAAGATATAAAGAAAATACTAAAATAGAAAAAGAAAAAGAAAAAGAAAAAAACAAAATGGGCCACTCAGCCGACCTCAACTAACCAGCCACCGTGGGGTGGGATCCATCCCACCTCTGCTTTAAAATTCGTGTGGAATCGTTTTTCTCAAACATATCTCTACTAAAACTCTTATAACTTTTTATCTATAACTTCGAATTGACTTCCGTTTGTTTCTACTTGTTATCTACTTCAAGATATATCTTCCCATCATCCTAAAAGCCTAAATAATCCCTCGGAGCCACAGCTATAACATTTTTCCTTCTCGAAATCCCGAATCTACACCCTACCGAATCGTATTTCGCTTCTAAACCCATCTAAACTTCGTCGGATGACTTCGGCTTCAACACAAAAGTTGTAGATCTCGTCAAAATCTTTCAGTTCCGATAAACCTCATCTCTTTTCATCCACCACATCCGGAGAATTTCGTAACGCAATATTTCAGATCTGATGGCGTAATTCCAAGCTCTCCTCGCGCTCATTTCTTGAAATCTAAATTCCTTTGGTGAAAAGGTAGATCTAATCATCCTCCCCAACTTTCATGTTCAAAGTTTTTGGATTTGATCTACATATTTATCTCTCTAACACAGATCTGGTTTTAATCTTTTTCGAGACAAAATCGAGCCGTTTTGGAGCCAACTTCTCTCCTAGCCACCGGATCTTATCTCGACGGTCCAGATTCAATCGTACCGGTCAGCCGCCTCGTCACCGCCACATCGTCACCAGGTCAGCGTCTAGTCCCAGTCAGCCTGCACGGTCAACCTGTCCAGTCAGCGGAATATTCCCTGGAATATTCCTTTCGAATTTAAAATTCAGATTATAGATCTAACTTGTAAAATCCATAGGAAATTCATACTATGTCCAAACATTGCAAATAATATACCATTGGAATCACAAAATTATGTAGAGTATTAATATATAACTAGATAAATACCCGTGCGTTGCTACGGAAAAAATACAATATAACAAGTTGATTATCATATTTTACAAACCCGCAGTTTTAGCGTTTTGGACTAAGCTCAAGAGAGAGAAATATGTGTCTCTAAGGTCTCAGAGGCACATAAAGTAAGTCCTAGCCTCTATCCATGCCCCTTCAATCGAATGCGCCGGCAGATCCCCATAGACCTAAGTGGGGCTTTTCTCCGCGTCGAAATAGCCGTAGGTTGAATTAGCCCTTCTTTTGCATTTCTTATGGCCGTTCTACCAGACTTCGAGGTGACGCTCCTCGTAGCTATCGGAGGTCGGTGACTGCCTCCCTAAGAGAGGCCCAAAATGGCAGTTGCCGGCGTGCGGCATAGTGTTGAGGTGCACGGGGATCAAACCCCAACTTCTTACTTTCATGTAACCCTCGTGCATTCTTACATGCAGGTTTTATAAAAACTTTAAGGCCTAGTTTGGTAATAAAGTCTTTCTTAAATTGAAGTATTTCGGTGTACGGTAGAGGAATACTACACTTTCTTCATATTTTAGTATTTCTCAGTTTTGGCAAAACTACATCGTGTTTGGGTAGTGTTGTTTTACCATTCGGTTGACTAATTTTTACCTTGCATGTATGATCTCTTTTGACTCGTAGATGCTTTGCATGGCTATTGCATACATGGTTGTTCCGTGAGTCACATTCAATGTTTCAGCTACAATAATTAATCATACGATTACTACTACATGAAAATCCAATCTGTTAAGTACAACCATCAGAGGAGCAGCTGATTGCATGCAAGCATGCATAACACTGGATCGGTAGGTGTAGGTTTCCCGGTAAGCATGCGTGATGAATGGAAGGAAGCAAATATGCGTGTTTTGCGAAGGGCACAAGTTCCATTTTAAATTAAAAAAAAGGTCGAGGTTGAAGCTTTCAAAACGTCAAAAAAACTGGAACTTTTGGAATACTTCAGTTTTCAAAACCACGGTATACCTCGGAGCCAATGAGCCAAACACTTTAAAGTATTGATAGTACGTTATTTCTAGAAACTAAATTATTCTCGGAATACTTCAAAAAAGTAACTGCCAAACCGGTCCTAAGTATTTTTCTCAGATTTGTCGTAACGTGGAGTAAGCTCTTAGTACTCATATATGATAATATAAATTAATACCTTCATCTAGAAATAAGTGTCTCAACTTTATCTACTCTTTCCGTTTTAAAATAAGTGATTTGGATTTGTCTAAATTTGAATGTATCTATATACTAAACGTCTCTAGATTTGTGCGTATCTAGACAAACTCAACTCACTTATTTTGGGACGGAGGAAGTATATACATACATAAAGTATTTATTTTTTGAAATACATGTCTGCACCAAATCTTATAGCTCAGTATGGTTAATTTTTCAAATAAAATAAAATTGTTCATACACTTGTATTTTTTCAACAATTTTTTCTCACTTGATCTGGTAAACTGAAGTAAATCATGGACCATCTACACTCATCTCTACGTCTCGAATGCGCCACTGTTTTATTGGTACTACTCACGTCTTGAGGTCTCCTTGGCGCCTGTGGCAGTTACGTCCTCGATGCACTACAGCGGTGGCGGAGCTTGAGTCCTCCACGGCGTACGGAGGGCGTGCAACACCGGGCAAGGACAGGAGGTGCAGTACTGATGCGGCGGACGGCGGCGCATGACGCCGGGCGGGGACCGGAGGCACGTGTCGCGGGGGCGTAGGCGGAGGATGCGGGGTGGGGATGGAGGGTCGCCGCGACGCCGTCGCGTTATGTGTTCTATTGAGCGGTTGCTCCTTGCACAGTGCGCATACACTTGTATTTTTTCAACAATTTTGTCTCACTTGATCATCTGGTAAACTGAAGTAAATCATGGACCATCTACACTCATCTCTACGTCTCGAATGCGCCACTGTTTTAGTGGTACTACTCACGTCTTGAGGTCTCCTTGGCGCCTGTGGCAGTTACGTCCTCGATGCACTACAGCGGTGGCGGAGCTTGAGTCCTCCACGGCGTATGGAGGGCGTGCAACACCGGGCAAGGACAGGAGGTGCAGTACTGATGCGGCGGACGGCGGCGCATGATGCCGGGCGGGGACCGGAGGCACGTGTCGCGGGGGCGTAGGCGGAGGATGCGGGGTGGGGATGGAGGGTCGCCGCGACGCCGTCCTAGAGGGTGGGTAGCAACGACGCCGGCGTACACAGTCGAGGGTATGGTGAACGGCGGGTCGGCTGCGGCGGCGATGTTGTGTTTCTGTCAGGCGGCGTTGTTTCAGTTTTTTGTTTTAGTCAAGCGTTATGTGTTCTATTGAGCGGTCGCTCCTTGCACAGTGCGCACGTCTGGTCTGTGTCCTGGCGGAGAACTGGAGGCGCTGGGTACAAAGAAAAACGAATCCGTCACTCAGCGGTGGCAATTTCTCGTAAATTATTTTAAATCTGAGGGTAGTTTTATAGCGACCTACCATCAAGACCGTAAGCTTTTAATAGTAAAAATTGTATCAGACATTTACTGTAAGTATTTGTCGTGATTATTTAAATGGTTTAATACATTTTTTGGAGCAATTAATTCACAGAAAATAAAATACAACTCAGAAAAATACAAATGATATACCTCTGGATTCACAAAATTGTATAGAACATGATTCTGGAATAAAATTAAAAGTTTACTGTATAGATTACTGGCGAATAATTAATTAGTATTATTGGCCTTTTAAATCATTAAATTCATAGTAAACAATCTATAGATCCGAAAAATATGAGTAATATGTCCCTGAGTTCATAATCTTGCGTAGTTTTCAGATCTGTACTTAGCTTTGTTTGTTGTTAGTACGATCTGTTCAGATTTATTAAACTCCATTAAACACTAAATAAATCCTAGAAAAAGATCTATAACTCTGATTAGGGTGAATTCAATTGCTACTGGTTCGTATTAAAGCCATCTATCCATTACAGTTCAGATATAAATTTAATTCGGCATCTAGTACAAAAGCTACAACAGTTATGTTAAAACCCCTCTATTGGTAATTGAAATTGGATAACAAATAATATATTGCATTAAAACACTTCTACATACATCATGTGATCTAGTATTGCTTAGATAACTAATTACAACCATTGTGACATATTAAATCACCATGGATGCATTTGATCATCATTGTTTTATTATATTGTTGCATTGTTGCATGATTGCAATGTTTGAATGATATGTTGTTGTGCTTTTGCTTTTGAACGATAGATTGCGAGGAGTGTAACTACTATTATCACAACAACTATGGTTGCGAGCATTGTGATTGCAAGTCTTTTAAGTGCGATGAGTGCAACCATTATATCTGTGAGGATTATCTAATCGACTACATCTACAACAAAGGCAAGTAGATGCTATTTTGTTCATACCTTGTCCTACTATTTTCCCTTATGCATGTGTAGTGTATTTCTATAGTTATTGTGTAGGAATTACTATGCTATGCTATATCCTATATATTTGTGGAAGGGTTTCCTTGTAGTTGAGCCCCGTTCAATAGATGTGCTTAGACCTGCTATGAAGACGGGGGAAAAAGGATCACACTAAGGTGAAGTTGTGTTTGTTTCAAACTAAAACAACATAATGTTAATGAACTACTTGGGCGGAATGGTTGGATGGTCAGCGGAGTGCGGTTAATGGTGGGGAATGCCGCCCAAGGTACTGAGAAGGATTGGTTCTCTTTGTTATGGTAGCTTGCGTGTGCAACCATGGGCCAGTAAGAATGGGTGGCTGGTTGGACTTAGTAGGTCGTGGTGATCCGAACCCAGCGTAGCCAGAGATGTAGTGAATGGGTTGCTGTGAATCAAATTAGTTTATGAAAGTAGAGCAAAGATTTTTCAAATGGCAAGCTAGCCAAAGCTCCACCAGCCAAATAAGCATGTAGAAGCTAGGTGCATTGTCTCCTTATTTAGCCCTACTTGCCATACATTCCAAGTATTGACCCTTCAGGGCTGCTATGTTTTATGTTGCAGGTTATACCGATTCTGAGTGATCGAATAGGTCGCGATACTCCACTCAACAGTTGTTCGCCTGTGGCACAATTGAAGATGGAGCCTACTATCTGTTTATGCTTCCGTATGCTACTTTGTTATTTGAGCTAGCCTTTGAGCTAAGCACTATGTAATAATTACAAATTCTGGATCATTATATGTAATAATGATGCACTATTATGTTCTTTGGTATTCATCTGTACTGTGTGTGCCAGTGAACCGATCCAGGGATTGGCACTATACACAGGAACCCAGCCTTATCAGGCGAGGGTGTTACAATTCGTCACCACCATGGCCTCGGTCCACTTGGTGAATTTGTCGACCACGATTAAGAGGTAAACATAACCTCCACGCGAGGACTTTGGGAGCTTTCCTACCAGGTCGAGTCCCCGTTGTACGAAGGGACAAGACAATGGTATTGGCCTGAGTTCCACGCCAGGTGCATGTGGTTTGTCTGCGAATCGCTGGCAAGCGTTGAAGCGCTAGACGCTGTCCTTGGCGTCGCGCATTGCTGTGGGCCAGTAGAATCCAACTCGTAGAGTTTTGGCGATGACGGCGCGACTTCCAGCATGGTGTCCGCAAGTGCCTTCATGTATGTCGAGGAGGACGACCCTTCCGTCCTTGTTGGAGACGCACCATTGAAGTACTCCTGTGATGTTGTGCTTGTACAGTTCGCCGTTGATGAGGGCGAATGCCTTAGATCCTCGTGCGATGTGTCACGCATCAGTCGGGTCATCTGGTAGCCTCTTTCTGAGTAGATATGTGATGTAAAGTTGTGTTCAAGATGGCTCGATCATCATGACCCCCATTGGTCCTTCGAGTCCTATATCAAGCTCCATGTCGTTGAGTGACATTGGCTCGTTGGGTGGCGTCAGTTGACATGCTTGCTTTCTTCTCTAGAGCTTTGGACTTGATGGAGAGCTCGCAGATGCGCTCGAGGAATACCCCAGGTGGTATGGGGGCACAGGTGGAGCCAATGTTGGAGAGTAGATCCGCCTCTTCGTTGCTTTCGCGGCCTACGTGTCGTAGCTCGCAGCCGTCGAACTCTCCCTCGAGTGTGTCATAGAGGTCACGATAGGCGATCATGTTGTCGCTCAGTGCATCACACTTGTGCATCGTTTGATTGACCACCAGCTTGGACTCGCCATAGATGATGAGCCTCTTGGAGCCGCAGGCTTTCTCCATCCGCATCCCATGGAGTAAGGCTTCGTATTTGGCTTCATTATTAGAGGCAGTGAACTGCATTCGCAGAATATATTTCATCTTGTCTCCTTGGGGCGATGTCAGTATGACCCTTGTGCCAGCTCCGTCCTTTCGCTTGGATCCATCGAAGTGCATTGTCCAAACATAGGACATGTCTGGCTTGTCGGGGAGCAGGTTCTCCATCCAGTGCACGAGGAAATCAGGGAGAACTTGCGACTTGATCGCGTCGCGCTTCTCATATGTGATGTATCATGGAGACAGTTCGATTCCCGAGAGCGCGACTCGTCCGGTGGCGTCAGGCTTATTGAGTATATGCCCGAGCAGGGCATCGTTTACCACCACGATCAGGTGCTCTTGGAAGTAGTGGCGCAGTTGCCTAGCTGTCATGAAGACGCCATATGCCAGCTTTTGGTAGTGCGGGTACTGCTGCTTTGTTGGCGTGAGCACCTCGCTGAGGTAGTATACTGGGTGCTGCACCCGTTGGACCTTATTTTCTTCGGCTTGTTCCACCATGAGCACCGTGCTGACCACCTGGTTGGTGGCGGAGATGTAAAGCAGTAGTGGTTCCTTTTCGCGAGGCGTCACCAGTACTGGCGAGGTGGATAGTAGACGCTTGTGGTCTTCGAATGCTTCTTGCGCCTCGTCTGTCCACTCAAACTTGTCAGCTTTGCGGAGGAGTTGGTAGAAGGGTAGTGCCTTTTCGCCCATTCGACTGATGAATCGACTGAGCGCCGTGATTCGCCCAGCGATCTGCTGGACGCCTTTTACGTTCTTCGGCTTCTCCATTGCTAGTATGGCCTTTATTTTCTTCGGGGTTGCCTCGATCCCCCTCGCAGAGATGAGATACCCGAGTAGTTGCCCTGATGGCACGCTGAAGACGCATTTTTCCGGATTGAGCTTGATCCGGTAGCGGTCGAGGTTAGTGAAGGTTTCACGGAGATCATCGATTAACGTGGCTTCCTCTTTGGTTTTGATGACGATGTCGTCAACATAGACTTGGATGTTCCAGCCAAGTTGGTTCTGGAGACAAGCCTGCATTGCACCGCTGATAGGTGTCTCCTGCGTTTTTTAGCCCAAAAGGCATCGTGTTGTAGCAGAACACACAAAAGGGTGTTGTAAACATTGTTTTCTCCTGGTCTTCCTCCTTCATTCGAATCTGATTGTAGCCTGAGTAGGCATTGAGGAAGCAGAGGCGCTCACATCCCGCGGTGGAGTCGATGATTTGGTCGATTTGTGGCAACGGGATGTGATCCTTTGGGCAGTGCTTATTCAAGGAGGTGAAGTCCACGCACATCCGCAGGATATCCGTGTCTTTTTTAGGAACAAGCATCGTGTTAGCCAAGTGCTTTCCTTGATCTCGCGTATAAAGTTTGCGTCGAGGAGTCTGTTGATCTCCATACCGACTGCTTTTTCTCTTGGTTCGCATAAATTTGTATTATCGCTTGGTGGCCTCGCATCTGGATTCACGTTGAGTGAGTGCTCGGCGAATTCCTTGGGAACCCCTAGCATGTCTGCTGGACACCATGCGAAGATTTCCTAGTGCTCACGGAGGAATTCGATGAGCGCGAGTTCCTATGTGGAACTCAAGTTGTTGGCAATGAGGGTCGTCTTGGCTGGGTCCGTTGGGTGGACCTGGACTTTATTCGTGTGTACCGACGAGTCGAAGGATAGGTAAGACAAGATTCACCGACTGTTGTCTATCGACTCCTTCAATCTTGCAAGTTCCTCCTGCATGCCGAAGGACTGGGAGATTCTGTTGAATTCTCTGTCATAGCTGTCGGACCTCTTGAAGCTTCCATTGATTGTGATGACACCGTTTGGACCTGGCATTAACATCTGCAGGTAGGCGTAGTGTGGCACTGCCATGAACCTCGTGAACGTGACACGTCGGAGGATGCAGTGGTATTGTGAGGGCCAGTTGATGACTTCATAGTCGATGCGCTCTCGCCGAAAGTTTTGCAGCGTGCCGAAGATGACGTCGAGGTTGATTTTTCCCAAGGGATATACGCCCTTCCCTGGGATGATGCCATGGAACACCGTGTCTGAAACTTCCAGACAAGTCAGAGGTATTCTCATTGCACGCAAGGTACTAGCGAACATGAGGTTGATGCCGCTCTCTCCATCCATGAAGACGCGACTCATATCGAAGCCCCCGATCTGCGCCTCGAGTACGAGGGGATAGTGGCCTGGACGAGGAACTTGGCGCGGGTGGTCGCGCTTGTCGAAGGTGATGTAAGACTTGCTTCCACTGAGGTACTCAGTGGTGGAACGTGGAGAGTTTATTACCAAATTGACTTGGCGAGTGATTGCCTTCTGCATTCGATTGGAGGGGCACCTTTTTTGGATCATCCCCATGTTGCCCACAGCTCGCGGGTACGGCTCACCTCCATGATGCTGGACTGGCGCAGCCGTAGGTGGTGGTGGCCCGGGCGGTGGTGGCGGAGCTCCATGTGCCACAGCGCCTGGGGCAGCTCCATAGCCCCTGTTGATCGCGTCGCCATTCATCTGGGCCAGACACTCATGGAGTTTGAGGAACTCACGACAATCATTGAGAAGGTGGCTAGATTTTTTCTTGCCGTCATGCTTGTCGATGTAGAAGTGCACGTTGCATGGTCCAGACAGTTTATCCTGGATGGATGTTGCGGGTGCCTCTTCGCAAATGCAGTGTTCCCACACTTGCGTGGTTTTCCCACCGTCGCGGTATCCTCCGCTGTGATATCCGCTGCTGCGGTTGTCGTCGCGTTTTTCGGTGTAGCCAGCCGTGACCATGATGACTTCGTCGCGGTCCTCGTAGACGCACATTCGATGTTTTCCTCGGCGGTCGCATCTGCACCTAAGGTCATCGTCATCGTCGGAGTAGGTACGGTTTTTTACCGAATCTTCTCCGTCTGCCCACGGATTCGCGATCTCCATCAGGTGGTCGATTAGCTCTTCCCAGCTACGGGCCTCTCAGTTCTTTGATTGATGCGGGCCTTTTGTAAGTGCCCTTGAAGTTGTGCACGCTCTTGAAGCTGTGCACGGTGTAGCGATCTCCTTTTGTAAGTGCCCTTGAAGTTGTGCACGAAGATGTAGACTAGCTATTCCCAGCTGCGAATGGATCCACGCGGGAGGTTGTTGAGCCATGCGTGAGCGGCGCCCTGCAGCTGCAGCTGTAGGCATTGCATGGCCGTGCTTCGACTCCCGCCGTGCTGTTTGACGAAAGAGATGTGATCCTGCTGCCAAATCTTTGGGTCCTGTAGGCCATCAAATTTTGGTTTCTCCGAAGGGAGTTTGAACCCTTTAGGCATTCAGTTTTGCCTGATGGCTCTGCTGAAGCATCTGGCACCGTAGAGATCCACCTCATTGTCCTCTGAGTCAGTCGAACGAGCGCGTCTTGCACACATTTTGTCGACTTTGCGCTGCGTGATGTCATCACGCGCGTCATAGTCGTGATCATGTCGTCATGAGCGGCGACGTCGAGACAGGTCGTGGCTAACATTGCTGGACGAGGGCGAGGATTAGCATTTGTCCAGAACCTTGCTTTTCTTCGTCTTCGGTGTAGGATCTTTATCGAGGGAAACCTCTATTAGCTGTAGGCCCACGATCGTGGATCGGTGCATGGCAGCTCGTGGATCTCCAGGCGGTCGCTGGTTGTTGAAGAGGTACATGGTGGCCGCCATCACCGCGGCTTGTGGTGTCTTCGGGAGCACCTTACCTTGCGTATCCACCGTCATAGAGGTGAAGTCGAGGACTTTCGCGTCTTCTACACGCTCTTGTTCGGTGAGGTGGGCCAGTCGAGATCGCCTTTTGTGGGCTAGGTACTCATTGCCCTTGGAGGAGGATCCTCCGTGGGAGGAGAGCCCAGCTCACGGAAGGCTTGACTCGTCCGCCGACTTTCTGCGCACCTCGAGTTGCACGATTACTTGCTGCTGGTGCTTGAATTCCTCCTTTAGTAGTCAGTGGTAGCCCATCAGCATGTCCTGCGAGGTGTTGGGGGGTAGAGGATTCCCTCGTAGAGCTTCTCGATAACGGTCCCACTCGTTGTCGTTGACCTTGATCAACATGCGCTCTCATGTGTTCTCATTCGCCGTGAGCGACGGTTCTCCTCCTGTCTCATTATTGGTGGGCACGCCGTTGGTGGGGCCACCGTTTGGTATACCGCCGTTGGGCGGTCCAGTGCCAGTGCCAGCGTTTTTGCGATTGATGCCGGTGTCGCCCGCGTTGATGACGGTGCACATGAATTGATTGGGGAAGCTGTTGCTCCCACAACTTTCAGATCCGGAGCCATAGACTCCATCTTCTGTGGCTAGGTCACCCAGATCGGACCCACGACTGCTGTCGCTATCCGTGCTCCCAGCTATTGCCGGGGCGTTGAGCTCGCTGAGGGTGCCAATTAGTGGTGGGAACCACGATGCTGGAGCAATCGCGGGTGCCATCGGCTGATCAGGCATGCAAAGAGCGCCCAGTTGACCGACCTGGAAGCGGAAGCTCCCGATTGCCAGGCTTATCCCATCACCCACGGACTCGAAAGCAAGGCGAGTGGCTGGCGTGTGGACGGTGAAGTCGAAAGCGCCAAAGAGCTGGAGAATCTCCGCTGTTGCAGAGTTGTAGATTGCGGTTGACGGGGCCGAAGAAGCCACGACATCAGCACTCCCAGTCCCCATGGAGGGCGCCAATTGACGAGAGTTTAACTCGTCAATGCCCATTGTTATGGACTTGGGTTTTGGAGAAGGAGGGAGCGCTGGAGGCATCAATAGGCTAGCAAACAAGCACACATGGACGCAAGGTTTACCCAGGTTCAAGCCTTGTAGAGGTCCCTACTCCTGCTTGTCTTCTCTTGGAATTATCGAGGGAGTCGAAAGTTACAGGGGTGCGCAAATGCAATCTGGCGATGGTTGTGGAAACTAGGGTTGTGATTATCCTCCTCGCCGCCCCCTCCTAGCCTTTATATAGATAGGCTAGGTCTCGGGTAGCAGGTTGAGTCGGTTACAGATTAGGGTTCGTTTTTTGAACTTTCTATCTTAAGCTTCTTCTTGCCTCGCAAGCAATCGGAGAGTCCGTGGGTCACCTGGACGCTTCATTGGACCTTGGCAACACCGTGAGCTTCTGCCGTATCTGAACCGTATATTCTGAACTCGAGTACCTGTAGGGTATACCCATGTCAGAAAACAAAGGATTAAACGTGTTGTGTGGAAGATAGTAATTGCTTGCAGAAAGTAAATAGACAACAGTAAATAGCTTGTAGATTGATGGTAAAAGAATGGACTGGTGTCCATAGTTCACTAGAGGTGATTCTCCTTAAGATAGATGACATGTTGGGTGAACAAATTACAGTGGGGCAATTGATAGACACCGAGAAAGCATACATGCATATACTAATCATCTTGACTCATACGAGATTTGATTGTGCATTACAACATTATACATAGACTATAATCCAACTTCATCTATGACTAATAATCCAACTTCAGGTTATCATCCGAACCCCCTCCAGTATTAAGTTGCAGGCAACATATAATTGCATGAAGCAAAGTGTGTAAAGGAAACAATACGATTGCTCCATGAACAAAGGATTGCTGTTTTCTCCATAGTATCAATAGCACATCTAGTACCTTAGAGATTTCTGTCACTTCCCAGATTACTATAGGCATGAACCCATTATCGAGCATAAATACTCCCTCTTGGAGTTGCTAGCATATACTCGTCCAAGATAGCTACTAACAACAGAAAGCATGCAAGATCACAAATAAGATAGACATGATAGAATCAATAATCAATCTGAAATAGCATCTCAATAGCCATCGGATCCCCGCAAACACAACATGTAAGATTACAAATAGATGATCTTGATCATGAACGAAGCTCACAAGATCTAAACATGGTAGCACAAAGGAGGAGAACCAACCATCTTGCTACTACATGGACCCGTAGTCCAATGTTGAACTACTCACGCATCACACCGGAGACAGTCATGGTGATGAAGAAGGCCTCCAGGGTGATCTCTCCCCTCCGGCAGGGTGCTGGGAAGAGCTTCAGATCCCTCCCGATCTAGGGATGGAGATGGCGGAGGCTATAGACTCTTTCGTGGAATTTTGATCGGGTGCTTAGGGTTTTCGTCCGGGGAGACTTTTATAGGTGAAGTGGCAAGGTCGGTGGAGGCTCGAGGGGCCCACACCACCCCCTAGCACGGCCTGGCCTGGTCCACGCCACCACGTGGTGTGGCCACAATCGTGGCCCTTCTCCGTCTCGTCTTCTGGCTCCGTGAGTCTTCCGGTAAAATATTGACTTTGGCTTTTGTCCGGTCCAATTCCGAGAATATTTCCTTTCCAGCTTTTCTGAAACCAAAAACAGCAGCAAATAGGCAACTGGCACTGTGGCATCTTGTTAATAGGTTAGTTCCAGAAAATGTGTAAAAATACTCCAAAGTGTGGACAAAACATAAGAAACTAGATATAAAACAAGCATGGAACATCAAAAATTATAGATATGTTTACAACGTATCAACATCCCCAAGCTTAACTCCTGCTCGTCCTCGAGTAGGTAAGTCATAAAAAAGAATAATTTTTGAGGTGACATGCACCATCAAGGTATTTGTAAAACATTGATAGCTAGGATCATAGTAGTTTAACATAGAATGAAAGACATAGTTCTAACAATAATACATAGCAACTATGTTATAACATGAAAAGGTACAAACAAAAGATTCATGAATAACAATGCTTTGAAAGACGTTTGTTTGTTTCACATATAGAAAACATAATGAGAATGGTATTCAACTTGTCCCTCATAGTGTAGCAAAACATAAATGCATAGGACACCTTCAAAGTGCATAAGGGTGACTAGATTCAAATAGTTTAAGAACAAGCAATATCAAAGTTATGAATCAATCAATAAGTCTTGGGATAATGCACATTAAACTAAGAATAGCCACTATGCTCTCTCAATAGGTGCATAAAGATAGAAGATGGAGACTCAACATAAAAAGTAAAAGAAAGGCCCTTCATAGAAGGAAGCAGGGTTCAAGTCTCATAAAGAGCTTAAAAAAATTATGGTACTTATTAGCTTTCAGCTCTCATTGCCCCTATCATAAGCATCTTTAGGTGATTAAGGTTAAAGTGAACAAATCTGAGGATATGCTTGAAACGTTTTAAGCTGGAAATCTCATGCCCCTTACTTACGAGTACCTTTCCTCATGCTACTCAAGTTTAGTCACAGGTGAGTTCTTGTTATTGTAAGTACATGTGTATCATAGAGAACCGCCAACGGGGTACCCCTTGCCCGATGATACGGAAGATTCCCCATATCAAAATGAGAAGGCAAGCAGACAATGAGCATCTCAGCAGTCCTTTTATTTCATATTTGCATAGGCCTCTTTTTTTCTTTCCTATTTTTATAGGTTTTTTATAGAGGATGCTTCCTAGATTGCTCACTATGGTTACACCGTAGGTTTCCACCATGATTAGGCATGGCTTAAACTAGCCGCCCAGGCGTTTCTCTAACACATATACGAACTCCATGAGCCTTACAAGCTCCCCTTTCATTTCACACTGCCAGGATGCATAAGCAAAAGAACATGATATCAACTAAATAAAATGCAATGTTGAAAGCGTTCCCCATGATAACATGGTTCTGCTAATTCACAAATTACAAAATGCAAGAATATACGCAACATAGATGGGCACAATGGTTCAAGTTTATTAAGTGCAAGAAAAGTAAAGTGTGCCATCAAGTTCGTGAGAGCTTTAATCACTAATTTTCACATAACAAGTTTAATTCGGAAGGTAGATAAAAACATGAATATTCTTGGAATAGCAAATGCTAATAGGTAGGTATGGTGTACTCTTTGGAATAACTTGGTTTTATTTGGAGTTGGATGCATGAGTGGAACTCATACTTGGTATGGAGGCTAGCAAAAGACTAGGAGCGACCAACTAAGAGAGCAATAATGGCCATAATCATGCAAAGTGACAAAACATTATTAATTAAAGCATAAAGTGATATTACAAGTCAAAAACTAAATGATCATAGAGGCAATGGTGACTTGGTATAGTCTTAACATGGTGTGATCATGCGCCAAGTCAACCCAAATAAAGCGTCAAAGGAGAATACCACAATATTATGCTTTTATATGCTAAAACAACGCATGATTCTTTCAAGGCACATTAAGCAATCTCAATTGTTTGAAACAAGTCATGCTACAACAATAATCACTAAGCATAGAGTCAAAACAATATCAAGCATGACATGATAAAGTCTAAGCCACAGTCAAAAACAAGCTCCTTTTATACCACGTATAAGCATGAACTTTCCTACTCTTTTTCAATCCAAATCAACCTATTTGAAACTATGTTTGAATGAGGGGTTACAACCAATTTATTTAAGAAAACTAAGAAAACAAAAACTAAAATCAAAACAAAGACGCTCCAAGAACAACACAATTGTGCATGAAACAATAACAATGAAGTGTTTGGAAGAAAACCTAAGATTTTTATTGATGAAGAAGGGGATGCCTTGGGCATCCCCAAGATTTGACGCTTGTACCTCTTGAATATTTATTGGAGTGACATGGGTGGCATCCCCAACGTTGAGATTTTGTCCATACTTCATCTTATCACATTACTCTTCCCTACACTTTAGAATTTCCTTCATACAAAACTTCACACAATCTTCATTAGCAACATTAATGTACTCAAGATAATAATCTTTTTGTTTCAGTTTCAACATAAGTAAAACTTCCATTAAAACACAAGCTACTGTAGCACTTCCTTTTAAAAGTTCAAGAATTTTGGCAAGAACTCAGAGAGAAAGATTTAAGAGGAAATGCAAATAATGGCAGAAATCTGTCAAAACAGAGCAGCAGGTAAAAACCAATTTTTTTGAAGACCTTCTGTTGCTCAAATCGAAAAGTGTTGAACTAACGAAAGTTGGATAACAACCTGGGGCAGAAGCACAAACAATTACAGCTTAAACTAACGTACAGAGATTTTTAACAAATTTTTACAGCGAAGCACAAAAATCTGTTTCAGGACAGCAACTTTCCCAAATCTTACTTCTCTTTCATTAGAGATTATTCTTGGCACAAAAACCACACAAAAAATGATAAGTTAAGGTTATTACTGAAGTAATAACTTCCAAAACTCAACAAAAGATTTCTAAAGAAATTTGGGTTATCTCCGAATAAGTGCTTTTCTTTAACGCCTTTGAGCTAGGCCTAGGAAGCAAGAATCAAGTATTCTCAAACGAAGAAGCATTAAAACCAAATTTCTTGCCCTTACCTCTCTTACATTTCTTCTTATCCTTGGGGAACGTATGATTGTTTGGTTGAGAACAAAATGCATGATGCCCTTTTCCACATCTATTATTGCTCTAAGGAGTTTTAGTAGGGATCTTCCAAGTGTAATTTGCCCTTTTCCAACACATTCAATAACAAGATAATCAGTAGACACCACTTTCCCTAGAATCTTTGTAAACACTCCTTCAGATATTCCAATGGGTAATATTATGGTGTTATTAGTAAGAGATATTTCTTCCCCCCCTTCAGAAAGTCCCCAAAGATTGAAAGTTTCATACATATCTTTAGGCATAAGATAGAATTCAGACATGATATCACAACGAGCATAAAAATTTCATTATTTATAACAACTTTTACTGTAGGAAGCCATTTTGAAGATTCAGAATTTATTGGAACATATTCATGATTCTCTCTAAGCATATTATAGCATTCTTTTAAACTAGTTGTGTGGGTCTCAAGAGTGTTCAATCTAGCCATAATATTTATAATGGAGGAATCATATTTGCTAGGCAAGTCATATGTTGCAACCAACTTTTTATGGCATTAAAAGCTTCACCCTCATTGCATTGGAGGAAATCTCCTCCTACTACAGCATCCAAAGCATATCTATAGCAAAGGGCAGTTCCAAAGTAAAAACTGCTAAGAAACAAGCTTAGAGTCATGTTAGGTTCAGTTTTTGCATGTAAATCAGAGATTCTAGACCAAGCTTCTTTGAAACTCTCTTAAATTCCTTGTTTGAAAGTAAAAATCATTTTCTCAGGCGACATAGTGATTGGAGCAATGCTAGACATAATAGCAACTGGATATAGAAACTATTTTTTTTGTGTTTTTGATATAAAGAAGCAAACTAGTATAGCTAATAATTTTTTGTGTGTTTTTGATAAAAGAAACAAGCAAACAAAGAAGAAATAAACTAAGCAAAAAAAACAAAGTAAACAGATTGGTTATGAGGGACTCCCCTTGTGAAGATGTCATTGACTCCCCGGCAACGATGCCACAAAAAGTGCTTGATGGCTCAAATATATATCGAGCTCGCTGGCGAACCCCAAGAGGAAGGTATGATGAGCATAGTAGCAAGTTTTCCCTCAGTTATGAAACCAAGTTTATCGAACCAGTAGGAGGAAGGAAACACCTCCAAGGTGTTGTTTCCAACATGGAATCCTGCACAACACAACCACAGAACTTTTCCCCAAACTTACAGTGAGGTTGTCAATCTCACCGGTTTTGCTGAAAACAAAGGATTAAACGTATTGCATGGAAGATAGTAATTGCTTGCAGAAAGTAAACAGAAAACAGTAAATAGCTTGTAGATTGATGGTAAAAGAATGGACCAGGGTCCATAGTTCACTAGAGGTGATTCTCCTTAAGATAGATGACATGTTGGGTGAAGAAATTACAGCGGGGCAATTGATAGACACCAAGAAAGCATACATGCATATATTAATCATATTGACTCCTACGAGATTTGATTGGGCATTACAACATTATACATAGACCATAATCCAACTTCATCTATGACTAATAATCCACCTTCAGGTTATCATCTGAACCCCCTCCAGTATTAAGTTGCAAGCAACAGGTAATTGCATTAAGAAAAGTGTGTAAAGTAAACAATACGATTGCTCCATGAACAAAGGATTGCTGGTTTCTCCCTAGTAGCAACATCACAAGTAGTACCTTAGATATTTTTGTCACATCCCCAGATTACTAGAGGCATGAACCCACTATCGAGCATAAATACTCCCTCTTGGAGTTGCTAGCATCTGCTCGGCCAAGATAGCTACTAACAACAGAAAGCATGCAAGATCACAAATAACATAGACATGATAGAATCAATAATCAATCTGAAATAGCATCTCAATATCCATTGGATCCTCGCAAACACAACATGTAAGATTACAAATAGATGATCTTGATCATGAACGGAGCTCACAAGATCTAAACATGGTAGCACAAAGGAGGAGAACCAACCATCTAGCTACTACATGGACCCGTAGTCCAGGGATGAACTACTCACGCATCACACCGGAGGCAGTCATGGTGATGAAGAAGGCCTCGAGGGTGATCTTTCCCCTCCGGCAGGGTGCCGAGAAGAGCTTCAGATCCCCCCCCCCCCGAACTAGGGATGGAGATGGAGGCGGCTACAAACTATTTCATGGAATTTTGATTGTGTTCTTAGGATTTTCATCCGGGGAGACTTTTATAGGCGAAGGGGCGAGGTCGGTGGAGGCTCGAGGGGCCCACACAACCCCCTGGTGCGGCCTGGCCTGGTCCGTCCCACCAGGTGGTGTGGCCCCATCGTGTCCCTTCTCCGTCTCGTCTTCCGGCTCTGTGAGTTTTCCGGTAAAATATTGACTTTGGCTTTATGCGGTCCAATTTAGAGAATATTTCCTTTCCAGCTTTTCTGAAACCAAAAACAGCAGAAAACATGCAACTGGCACTGTGGCATCTTGTTAATAGGTTAGTTCTAGAAAATGTATAAAAATACTCCAAAGTGTGGACAAAACATAAGTAGATATAAAACAAGCATGGAACATCAAAATTTATAGATACATTTACAATGTATCAGAACCCCAAGAATATGTTGGAATTCAACTGCCACATGCAACGGAGCACTAGTTTGAAAGAGGTTGCATCTCCACACCACTTGAGTGTGTGTGGCCATGTGGATCATTGTGGTTTGGCAAACAACCCATGCAATGTCACACAAATATGTGTCTAACCATGGGCAGGAAGCCTAGCAACATGTTGGAATCCAACTGCGACATGGAGGGGACCACCAGTTTGAAAGAGGTTGCATCACCACGCCCACTTGTGTGTGTGTGGCCATGTGGATCATTGTGGTTTGGCAAGAACACTTGAAATGTCACTCCAATATGTGTCAAATCATGGCCAGGAAGCTCAGGAACATGTTGGAATTCAATTGCCACATGCAATGTAGTACCAGTTTGAAAGAGGTTGCATCACCACACCCACTTGATTGTGTGTGGCCATGTGGATCATTGTGGTTTGGCAAACAACACTTGCAATGTCACTCCAATATGTGTGAAACCATGGCCAGGAACCCCAAGAACATGTTGGAATTCAATTGCGACATGCACTGGAGCACCAATTTTAAAGAGGTTGCATCACCGCGCCCAGTTGAGTGTGTGTGGCCATGTGGATCATTGTGGTTCGGCAAAGAACACATTCAATGTCACTCCAATATGTGCCAAACCATGGTCAGGAACACCAGGAACATATTGGAATTCAACTTCCACATGGAGCACTAGTTTGAAAAGGTTGCATCACCACACCCACTTGAGTGTGTGTGGCCATGTGGATCATGGTGGTTTGGAAATGAACACATGCAATTGCACTCCAATATGTGTCAATCCATGGTCAGGAACCCCAAGAACATGTTGGAATTCAACTGCCACATGCAACACAGCACCAGTTTGAAAGAGGTTGCATCTCCAAACCTACTTGAGTGTGTGTGGCCATGTGGATCATTGTGGTTTGGCAAACAACCCATGCAATATCACACAAATATGTGTCTAACCATGGGCAGGAAGCCCAGCAACATGTTGGAATCCAACTGCGACATGCAGGGGAGCACCAGTTTGAAAGAGGTCGCATCACCACGCCCACTTGTGTGTGTGTGTGTGGCCATGTGGATCATTGTGGTTCGGCTAGAACACTTGAAATGTCACTCCAATATGTGTCAAACCATGGCCAGGAAGCTCATGAACTTGTTGGAATTCAACTGCCGCATGCAATGGAGCACCAGTTTGAAAGAGGTTGCATCACCGCGCCCAATTGAGTGTGTGTGGCCATGTGGATCATTGTTGTTTGGCAAAGAACACATGAAATGTCACTCCAATATGTCTCAAACCATGTCCAGGAAGCTTAGGAACATGTTGGAATTCAACTGCCAAATGCAATGGAGCACCAATTTGAAAGAGGTTGCATCACTAAACCCACTTAATCCCATGAACCTATTGGAATTCAATTGCCACATGCAATGGAGTAACAGTTTGAAAGAGGTTACATCACAACAGTCACTTGAGTGTGTGTGTCCATGTGGATCATTGTGGTTTGGCAAAGAACACATGAAATGTCACTCCAATATGTTCCAAACCATGGTCAGGAACCCCAGGAACATGTTGGAATTCAACTGTCACATGCAACGGAGCAATAGTTTGAAAGAGATTGCATCACTAAACCCACTTTAGTGTGTGTGGCCATGTGGATCATTGTGGTTTGGTAAAGAACACATGCAATGTCACTCCAATATGTGTCAAACCAAGGTCGGGAACCCAGGAACATGTTGAATTCAACTGCCACATGCAACGGAGCACTAGTTTGAAAGATGTTACATCTCCACACCCACTTGAGTGTGTGTGGTCATGTGAATCATTGTGGTTCGGCAAAGAACACGTCCAATGTCACTCCAATATGTGTCAAACCATGGCCAGTAACCCCAGGAACATGTTAGAATTCAACTGCGACACGCAATGCAGTACCAGTTTGAAAGAGGTTAGATCACCACACCCACTTGCGTGTGTGTGTCCATGTGGATCATTGTGGTTTGGCAAAGAACACTTGCAATGTCACTCCAATATGTGTCAAACCACGGCCAGGAACCCCAGGAACATGTTGGAATTCAATTGCGAAATGCAATGGAGCACCAGTTTGAAAGTGGTTTCATCACCGCACCCAGTTGAGTGTGTGTGGCCATGTGGATCATTGTGGTTTGGCCAAGAACACATGCAATGTCACGCCAATATGTGCCAAACCATGGTCAGGAACACGAGGAACATATTGGAATTCAACTTCCACATGGAGCACCAGTTTGAAATGGTTGCATCACCACACCCACTTGAGTGTGTGTGGCCATATGGCTTATCGTGGTTTGGAAATGAACACATGCAATGGCACTCCAATATGTGTCAAACCATGGTCGAAAACCCAAGGAACATGTTGGCATTAAAGTGCCACATGCATCGGAGCACCAGTTTGAATGAGGTTGCATATCCACACCCACTTGAGTGTGTCTGGCCATGTGGGTTATTGTGGTTTGGCAAACAACCCATGCAATGTCACACCAATATGTGTCTAACCATGGCCAGGAATCCTAGCAACATGTTGGAATTCAACTGCGACATGTAGTGGAGCACCAGTATGAAAGAAGTTGCATCACCACACCCACTTGTGTGTGTGGCCATGTGGATCATTGTGGTTCGGCAAGAACACTTTCCATGTCACTCCAATATGTGTCAAACCATGGCCAGGAACCTCAGGAACATGTTGCAATTCAACTGCCACATGCAATGGAGCACCAGTTTGAAAGAGGTTGCATCACCACGCGCAATTGAGTGTGTATGGCAATGTGGATCATTGTTGTTTGGCAAATAATACATGCAATGTCACTCCTATATGTGTCAAACCATGTCCAGGAAGCTTAGGAACATGTTGGAATTCAACTGCCACATGCAATGGAGCACCAGTTTGAAAGAGGTTGCATTACCAAACCCACTTGAGTGTGTGTGGCAATGTGGATCATTGTGGTTTGGCCAAGAACACATGCAATGTCACTCCAATGTGTGCCAAACCATGGTCAGGAACAGGAGGAACATATTGGAATTCAACTTCCACATGCAATGTAGACCAAGTTTGAAAGAGGTTGCATCACATCACCCACTTGAGTGTTTGCGGTCATGTAGATCATTGTCATTCGGTAAAGAATTCTTGCAATATCACTCCAATATGTGTCAAACCATGGCCAGGAACCATGGGAACATGTTGGAATTCAACTGCCACATGCAATGGAGCACAAGTTTGAAAGAGGTTGCATCACCCTGCCTAGTTGAGTGTGTGTGGCCATGTGGATCATTATGGTATGGCAAAGAACACATGCAATGTCACTCCAATATGTGCCAAACCATGGTCAGGAACACCCAGAACAGGTTGGAATTCAACTGCCACATGGAGCACCAGTTTTAAAGAGGTTGCATCACCACACCCACTTGATTATGTGTGGCCATGTGGATCATTTTGGTTTGGTAAAGAACACATGCAATGTCACTCCAATATGTGTCAAACCATGGTTAGGAACCCCAGGAACATGTTGCAATTCAACTGCCACATGCAACGGAGAACCAGTTTGAAATAGGTTGCATCTTCACACCCACTTGAGTGTGTGTGGTCATGTGGATCAATGTGCTTTAACATAGAACACGTCCAATGTCAATCCAATATGTGTCAAACCATGGCCAGTAACCCCAGGATCATGTTGAAATTCAACTATCACATGCAATGTAGCACCAGTTTGAACGAGGTTGCATTACCACACCCACTTGAGTGTGTGTGGCCATGTGGATCATTGTGGTTTGGCAAAGAACACATGCAATGTCACTCTAATATGTGTCAAACCATGGCCAGGAACCTCAGGAACATGTTGCAATTCAACTGCCACATGCAATGGAGCACCAGTTTGAAAGAGGTTGCATCACCACGCGCAATTGAGTGTGTATGGCAATGTGGATCATTGTTGTTTGGCAAATAATACATGCAATGTCACTCCTATATGTGTCAAACCATGTCCAGGAAGCTTAGGAACATGTTGGAATTCAACTGCCACATGCAATGGAGCACCAGTTTGAAAGAGGTTGCATTACCAAACCCACTTGAGTGTGTGTGGCAATGTGGATCATTGTGGTTTGGCAAAGAACACATGAAATGTCACTCCAATATGTGCCAAACCATGGTCAGGAACCCTAGGGACATGATGGAATTCAACTACCACATGCAATGTAGTACCAGTTTGAAAGAGGTTGGACAACCACACCCACTTGAGTGTGTGTGGCCATGTGGATCATTGTTGTTTGGAAAAGAACACTTGCGATGTCACTCTAATATGTGTCAAACCATGGCCAGGAACCCGAGGAACATGTTGGAATTCAATTGCCAAATGCAATGGAGCACCAGTTTGAAAGAGGTTTCATCACCGCACCAAGTTGAGTGTGTGTGGACATGTGGATCATTGTGGTTTGGCCAAGAACACATGCAATGTCACTCCAATGTGTGCCAAACCATGGTCAGGAACAGGAGGAACATATTGGAATTCAACTTCCACATGCAATGTAGACCAAGTTTGAAAGAGGTTGCATCACATCACCCACTTGAGTGTTTGCGGTCATGTAGATCATTGTCATTCGGTAAAGAATTCTTGCAATATCACTCCAATATGTGTCAAACCATGGCCAAGAACCATGGGAACATGTTGGAATTCAACTGCCACATGCAATGGAGCACAAGTTTGAAAGAGGTTGCATCACCCTGCCTAGTTGAGTGTGTGTGGCCATGTGGATCATTATGGTATGGCAAAGAACACATGCAATGTCACTCCAATATGTGCCAAACCATGGTCAGGAACACCCAGAACAGGTTGGAATTCAACTGCCACATGGAGCACCAGTTTTAAAGAGGTTGCATCACCACACCCACTTGATTATGTGTGGCCATGTGGATCATTTTGGTTTGGTAAAGAACACATGCAATGTCACTCCAATATGTGTCAAACCATGGTTAGGAACCCCAGGAACATGTTGCAATTCAACTGCCACATGCAACGGAGAACCAGTTTGAAATAGGTTGCATCTTCACACCCACTTGAGTGTGTGTGGTCATGTGGATCAATGTGCTTTAACATAGAACACGTCCAATGTCAATCCAATATGTGTCAAACCATGGCCAGTAACCCCAGGATCATGTTGAAATTCAACTATCACATGCAATGTAGCACCAGTTTGAACGAGGTTGCATTACCACACCCACTTGAGTGTGTGTGGCCATGTGGATCATTGTGGTTTGGCAAAGAACACATGCAATGTCACTCTAATATGTGTCAAACCATGGCCAGGAACCACAGGAACATGTTGGAATTCAATCGCCACATGCAATAGAGCACTAGTTTCGAAGAATTTGCATCACCGCACCCAGTTGAGTGTGTGTGGCCATGTGGATCATTGTGGTTTGGCAAAGAACACATGCAATTTCACTCCAATATGTGCCAAACCATGGTCAGAAACACCAGGAACATATTGGAATTCAATGTCCACATGGAGCACCAGTTTGAAAAGGTTGCATCACCACACCCTCTTGAGTGTGTGTGGCCATGTGGATCATCGTGGTTTGGAAAACAACACATGAAATGACCGTCCAATATGTGTCAAACAATGGTTAGGAACCCGAGGAACATGTTGGAATTCAACTGCCACATGCAACGGAGCACCAGTTTGAAAGAGGTTGCATCACCACAACCACTTGAGTGTGTGTGGCCAGGTGGATTATTGTGGTTTGGCAAAGAACACTTGCAATGTCATTCCAATATGTGTCAAACCATGGCCAGGAACCCCAGGAACATGTTGGAATTCAACTTCCACAGGCAATGGAGCACCAGTTTGAAAGAGCTTGCATCACCACACATAGTTGAGTGTGTGTGGCCATGTGGTTCATTTTGGTTTGGCAAACAACATATCCAATGTCACTCCAATATGTGCCAAACCATGGATAGGAACCCTAGGAACATGTTGAAATTCAATTGCCACATGCAACGTAGTACCAGTTTGCATGAGATGGCATCACCACACCCACTTGATGTGTGTGGCAATGTGGATTATTGTGGTTCCTCAAAGAACACTTGCAATTTCACTCTAATATGTGTCAAACCATGGCCAGGAACCCTAGGAACATGTTGGAATTCAATTGCCGCATGCAATGGAGCACCAATTTGCAAGAGGTTCCATCACCGCACCCAGTTGATTGTGTGTGTCCATGTAGATCATTGTCGTTTGGCAAAGAACACATGCAATATCACTCCAATATGTGCCAAACCATGGTCAAGAACACTAGGAACATGTTGGAATTCAACTGCCACATGGAGCACCAGTTTGAAAGAGGTTGCATCACCACACCCACTTGAGTGTGTGTGGCCATGTGGATCATTGTGGTTTAGCAAAGCACACATGCAATATCAGTCCAATATGTGCCAAACCATGGTCCGGAACAGCAGGAACATGTTGAAATTCAACTGCCACATGGAGCACTAGTTTGAAAGAGGTTGCATCACCACACCCACTTGACTGTGTGTGGCCATGTGGATCATTGTGGTTTGGCAAAGAACACATGCAATGGAGCACCAGTTTGAAAGAGGTTGCATCACCGTGCTTAGTTGAGTGTGTGGCCATGTAGATCATTGTGGTTTTGCAAAGAACACATGCAATGTCACTCCAATATGTGCCAAACCTTGGTCAGGAACACTAGGAACATATTGGAATTCAACTTCCATATGGAGCACCCCGTTTAAAAATGTTGCATCACCACACCCACTTGAGTGTGTGTGGCCATGTGGATCATCGTGGTTTCGAAAAGAACACATGCATTGGCACTCCAATATGAGTTAAACCATGGTCATGAACCCCAGGAACATGTTTGAATTCAACTGCCACATGCAATGGAACACCAGTTTGAAAGAGGTTGCATGTCCACTTCCACTTGAGTGTGTGTGGCCATGTGGATCATTGTGGTTTGGCAAAGAACCCATGCAATGTCACTCCAATATGTGTCTAACCATGGCCAGGAAGCCTAGCAACATCTTGGAATTCAACTGCCACATGCAATGGAGCACCAATTTGGAAGAGGTTGCGTCACTGCTCCTAGTTGACTATGTGGCCATGTGGATCATTGTGGTTTGGCATTGAACACATGCAGTGTCACTACAATATGTGCCAAACCATGGTCAGGAACACCAGGAACATGTTGGAATTCAAATGCCACATGGAGCACCAGTTTGAAAGAGGTTGCATCACCACACCCACTTGAGTGTGTGTGGCCATGTGGATCATTGTGGTTTGGCAAAGAACACATGAAATGTCACTCCAATATGTGTCAAACCATTGCCAGGAACCTCAGGAACATGTTGGAATTCAACTGCTACAAGCAATTGAGCACTAATTTAAAAGAGGTTGCATCACAGCGCCCGGTTGAGTGTGTGTGGCCATGTGGGTCATTGTGGTATGGAAAAGAACACCTGCAATGTCACTCCAATATGTGCCAAACCATGGTCAGGAACATCAGGAACATGTTGGAATTCAACTGCCACATGGAGCACCAGTTTGAAAGAGGTTGCATCACCACACCCACTTGACTGTGTGTGGCCATGTGGATCATTGTTTTTTGGCAAAGAACACTTGTAATGGAGCACCAATTTGAAAGAGGTTACATCACCACACCCACTTGTGTGTGTGTGTGGCCATGTTTATCATTGTGGTTTAGCAAAGAGAACAGGCAACATCACTCCAATATGTGTCAAACCATCGTCAGGAACCCTAGGAACATGTTGGAATTCAACTGCCACATGCAATGGAGCACTATTTTGAAAGAGGTTGCATCACCGCGATAGTTTATTTTGTGTGGCCATGTGGATCATTGTGGTTTGGCAAACAACCCATGCAATGTCACTCCAATATGAGTCAAACCATGGCGAGGGACTCTAGCAACATGTTGGAATTTAACTACGACATGTAATAGAGCACCAGTTTGAAAGAGGATGCATCACCACACCCACTTGAGTGTGTGTGGCCATGTGGATCACTACGGTTTGGCAAACAACATATGCAATGTCACCCCAATATATGTTAAACCATGGCCAGGAAGCTGAGGAACATATTAGAATTCAACTGCCACACGCAATCGAGCACCAGTTTGAAAGAGGTTGTATCACCAAACCCACTTGAGTGTGTGTGTGGCCATGTGGATCATTGTGGTTTGGAAAACAACACGTCCAATGTCACTCCAATATGCGTCAAACCATATCTAGTAACTCCAGGAACAAGTTGGAATTCAACTGCCACATGCAATGTAGTACCAGTTTGAAAGAGGTTGCATCACCACACCCACATGATTGTGTGTGGCCATGTGGATCATTGTGGTTTGGCAAAGAACACTTGCAATGTCAATCCAATATGTGTCAAACCATGGCCAGGAACCCAAGAACATGTTGGAATTCAACTTCCACATGCAATGGAGCACCATTTTGAAAGAGGTTGCATCACCACGTGCATTTGGGTGTTTGTGGCCATGTGGATCATTGTGATTTGGCAAAGAACGCATGCAATGCCGCTCCAATCTGTGCCAAGCCAAGGTCAGGAACACCATGAACATGTTTGAATTCAACTGCGACATGGAGCACCAGTTTGAAAGAGGCTGCATCACCACACCCACTTGAGTGTGTGTGGCCATGTGGATCATTACGGTTTGGCAAAGAACATATGCAATGTCACCCCAATACGTGTCAAACCATGGCCAGGAAGCTGAGGAACATATTGGAATTCAACTGCCACATGCAATCGAGCACTAGTTTGAAAGAGGTTGTATCACCAAACCCACTTGAGTGTGTGTGTGGCCATGTGGATCATTGTGGTCTGGAAAACAACATGTCCAATGGCACTCCAATATGTGTCAAACCATGTCTAGTAACCCTAGGAACAGGTTGGAATTCAACTGCCACATGCAATGTAGTACCAGTTTGAAAGAGGTTGCATCACCACACCCACATGAGTGTGTGTGGCCGTGTGGATCATTGTGGTTTGGCAAAGAACACTTGCAATGTCACTCCAATATATGTCAAACCACGGGCAGGAACCCCAAGAACATGTTGGAATTTAACTGCCACATGCAATGTAGTACCAGTTTGAAAGAGGTTGCAACACCACACCCACTTGAGTGTGTGTGTCCATGTGGATCATTGTGGTTTGGCAAAGAACACTTGCAATGTCACTCCAATATGTGTCAAACCATGGCCAGGAACCCCAAGAACATGTTGGAATTCAACATCCACATGCAATGGAGCACCATTTTGAAAGAGGTTGCATCACCACGCGCATTTGGGTGTTTGTGGCCATGTGGATCATTGTGTTTTGGCAAAGAACGCATGCAATGCCGCTCCAATCTTTGCCAAGCCAAGGTCAGGAACACCAGGAACATGTTTGAATTCAACTGCGACATGGAGCACCAGTTTGAAAGAGGCTGCATCACCACACCCACTTGAGTGTGTGTGGCCATGTGGATTATTACGGTTTGGCAAAGAACATATGCAATGTCACCCCAATACGTGTCAAACCATGGCCAGGAAGCTGAGGAACATATTGGAATTCAACTGCCACAAGCAATCGAGCACCAGTTTGAAAGAGGTTGTATCACCAAACCCACTTGAGTGTGTGTGTGGCCATATGGATCATTGTGGTCTGAAAAACAACATGTCCAATGTCACTCCAATATGTGTCAAACCATGTCTAGTAACCCCAGGAACAGGTTGGAATTCAACTGCCACATGCAATGTAGTACCAGTTTGAAAGAGGTTGCATCACCACACCCACATGAGTGTGTGTGGCCATGTGGATCATTGTGGTTTGGCAAAGAACACTTGCAATGTCACTCCAATATATGTCAAACCATGGACAGGAACCCCAAGAACATGTTGGAATTCAACTGCCACATGCAATGTAGTACTAGTTTGAAAGAGGCTGCATCACCACACCCACTTGAGTGCGTGTGGCCATGTGGATCATTGTGGTTTGGCAAAGAACACTTGCAATGTCACTCAAATATGTGTTAAACCATGGCCATGAACCCCAAGCACATGTTGGAATTCAACTGCCACATGCAATGGAGCACCAGTTTGAAGGAGGTTGCATCTCCACACCCACTCTAGTGTGTGTGGACATGTGGATCATTGTAGTTTGGCAAAGAACACGTCCAATGTCACTCCAATATGTGTCAAACCATGGACAGTAACCCCAGGAACATGTTGGAATTCAACCGCAACATGCAATGTAGTACTAGTTTCAAAGAGGTTGCATCACCACGATAGTTGATTCTGTGTGGCCATGTGGATCATTGTGCTTTGGCAAACAACCCATGCAATGTCACTCCAATATGTGTCAAACCATGGCGAGGGAGTCTAGCAACATGTTGGAATTTAACTGTGACACGCAATAGAGCACCAGTTTGAAAGAGGTTGCATCACCACACCCACTTGAGTGTGTGTGGCCATGTGAATCATTACGGTTTGGCAAAGAACATATGCAATGTCACCCCAATATGTGTCAAACCATGGCCAGGAAGCTGAGGAACATATTGGAATTCAACTGCCACATGCAATCGAGCACTAGTTTGAAAGAGGTTGTATCACCAAACCAACTTGAGTGTGTGTGTGGCCATGTGGATCCTTGCGGTTTGGAAAACAACACGTCCAATGTTACTCCAATATGCGTCAAACCATGTCTAGTAACCGAGGAACAGGTTGGAATTAAACCGCCACATGCAATGTAGTACCAGTTTGAAACAGGTTGCATGACCACACCCACATACTGTGTGTGGCCATGTGGATCATTCTGGTTTGGCAAAGAACACTTGCAATGTCACTCCAATATGTGTCAAACCATGGCCAGGAACCCCGAGAACATGTTGGAATTCAACTGCCACATGCAA
Organism: Avena insularis; assembly: GCA_023614405.1. NCBI lineage: Eukaryota > Viridiplantae > Streptophyta > Magnoliopsida > Poales > Poaceae > Avena > Avena insularis. The sequence continues at coordinate 111,105,061 of CM042684.1, forward strand.
TGGAGCACCATTTTGAAAGAGGTTGCATCACCCCGCGCATTTGGGTGTTTGTGGCCATGTGGATCATTGTGATTTGGCAAAGAACGCATGCAATACCGCTCCAATCTGTGACAAACCAAGGTTAGGAACACCAGGAACATGTTTGAATTCAATTGCGACATGGAGCACCAGTTTGAAAGAGGCCGCATCACCACACCCACTTGAGTGTGTGTGGCCATGTGGATCATTACGGTTTGGCAAAGAACATATGCAATGTCACCCCAATATGTGTGAAACCATGGCTAGGAAGCTGAGGAACATATTGGAATTCAACTGCCACATGCAATCGAGCACCAGTTTGAAAGAGGTTCCACAACCACACCCACTTGAGTGTATCTGGCCATGCGGATCATTGTGGTTTGGCAAAGAACACATGCAATGTCAGTCCAATATGTGTCAAACCATGGTTAGGAATGCCAGGAACATGTTGGAATTCAACTGCCACATGCAATCGAGCACTAGTTTGAAAGAGGTTGTATCACCAAACCCACTTGAGTGTGTGTGTGGCCATGTCGATCATTGTGGTCGGGAAAAAAACATGTCCAATGGCACTCCAATATGTGTCAAACCATGTCTAGTAACCCTAGGAACAGGTTGGAATTCAACTGCCACATGCAATGTAGTACCAGTTTGAAAGAGGTTGCATCACCACACCCACATGAGTGTGTGTGGCCGTGTGGATCATTGTGGTTTGGCAAAGAACACTTGCAATGTCACTCCAATATGTGTCAAACCATGGCCAGGAACCCCAAGAACATGTTGGCATTCAACTGCCACATGCAATGTAGTACCAGTTTGAAAGAGGTTGCAACACCACACCCACTTGAGTGTGTGTGGCCATGTGGATCATTGTGGTTTGGCAAAGAACACTTGCAATGTCACTCCAATATGTGTCAAACCATGGCCAGGAACCCCAAGAACATGTTGGAATTCAACTTACACATGCAATGGAGCACCATTTTGAAAGAGGTTGCATCACCACGCGCATTTGGGTGTTTGTGGCCATGTGGATCATTGTGTTTTGGCAAAGAAAGCATGCAATGCCGCTCCAATCTGTGCCAAGCCAAGGTCAGGAACACCAGGAACATGTTTGAATTCAACTGCGACATGGAGCACCAGTTTGAAAGAGGCTGCATCACCACACCCACTTGAGTGTGTGTGGCCATGTGGATCATTACGGTTTGGCAAAGAACATATGCAATGTCACCCCAATACGTGTCAAACCATGGCCAGGAAGCTGAGGAACATATTGGAATTCAACTGCCACATGCAATCGAGCACCAGTTTGAAAGAGGTTGTATGACCAAACCCACTTGAGTGTGTGTGTGGCCATATGGATCATTGTGGTCTGGAAAACAACATGTCCAATGTCACTCCAATATGTGTCAAACCATGTCTAGTAACCCTAGGAACAGGTTGGAATTCAACTGCCACATGCAATGTAGTACGAGTTTGAAAGAGGTTGCATCACCACACCCACATGAGTGTGTGTGGCCATGTGGATCATTGTGGTTTGGCAAAGAACACTTGCAATGTCACTCCAATATATGTCAAACCATGGCCAGGAACCCCAAGAACATGTTGGAATTCAACTGCCACATGCAATGTAGTACCAGTTTGAAAGAGGTTGCATCACCACACCCACTTGAGTGTGTGTGGCCATGTGGATCATTGTGGTTTGGCAAATAACACTTGCAATGTCACTCTAATATGTGTTAAACCATGGCCATGAACCCCAAGCACATGTTGGAATTCAACTGCCACATGCAATGGAGCACCAGTTTGAAAGAGGTTGCATCTCCACACCCACTCTAGTGTGTGTGGACATGTGGATCATTGTAGTTTGGCAAAGAACACGTCCAATGTCACTCCAATATGTGTCAAACCATGGACAGTAACGCCAGGAACATGTTGGAATTCAACCGCCACATGCAATGTAGTACTAGTTTCAAAGAGGTTGCATCACCACGATAGTTGATTCTGTGTGGCCATGTGGATCATTGTGCTTTGGCAAACAACCCATGCAATGTCACTCCAATATGTGTCAAACCATGGCGAGGGAGTCTAGCAACATGTTGGAATTTAACTGTGACACGCAATAGAGCACCAGTTTGAAAGAGGTTGCATCACCACACCCACTTGAGTGTGTGTGGCCATGTGAATCATTACGGTTTGGCAAAGAACATATGCAATGTCACCCCAATATGTGTCAAACCATGGCCAGGAAGGTGAGGAACATATTGGAATTCAACTGCCACATGCAATCGAGCACTAGTTTGAAAGAGGTTGTATCACCAAACCCACTTGAGTGTGTGTGTGGCCATGTGGATCCTTGCGGTTTGGAAAACAACACGTCCAATGTCACTCCAATATGCGTCAAACCATGTCTAGTAACCGAGGAACAGGTTGGAATTCAACTGCCACATGCAATGTAGTACCAGTTTGAAACAGGTTGCATTACCACACCCACATACTGTGTGTGGCCCTATGGATCATTGTGGTTTGACAAAGAACACTTGCAATGTCACTCCATTATGTGTCAAACCATGGCCAGGAACCCCAAGAACATGTTGGAATTCAACTGCCACATGCAATGGAGCACCAGTTTGAAAGAGGTTGCATCACCCCGCGCATTTGGGTGTTTCTGGCCATGTGGATCATTGTGATTTGGCAAAGAAAGCATGCAATGCCGCTCCAATCTGTGCCAAACCAAGGTCAGGAACACCAGGAACATGTTTGAATTCAACTGCGACATGGAGCACAAGTTTGAAAGAGGTTGCATCACCACACACACTTGTGTGTGTGAGGCCATGTGGATCATTGCGGTTTGGCAAAGAACATATGCAATGTCACCCCAATATGTGTCAAACCATGGCCAGGAAGCTGAGGAACATATTGGAATTCAACTGCCACATGCAATCGAGCACCAGTTTGAAAGAGGTTGTATCACCAAACCCACTTGAGTGTGTGTGTGGCCATGTGAATCATTGTGGTTTGGAAAATAACACGTCCAATGTCACTCCAATATGCGTCAAACCATGTCTAGTAACCCCAGGATCAGGTTGGAATTCAACTGCCACATGCAATGTAGTACCAGTTTGAAAGAGGTTGCATCACCACACCCACTTGAGTGTGTGTGGCCATGTGGATCATTGTGGTTTGGCAAAGAACACTTGCAATGTCACTCCAATATGTGTCAAACCATGGCCATGAACCCCAAGAACATGTTGGAATTCAACTGCCACTTGCAATGGTGCACCAGTTTGAAAGAGGTTGCATATCCACACCAACTCGAGTGTGTGTGGCCATGTGGATCATTGTGGTTTGGAAAAGAATATGTCCAATGTCACGCCAATATGTGTCAAACCATGGACAGTAATCCCAGGAACATGTTGGAATTCAACAGCCACATGCAATGTAGTACTAGTTTGAAAGAGGTTGCATCACCGCGATAGTTGATTGTGTGTGGCCATGTGGATCATTATGGTTCGGCAAACAACCCATGCAATGTCACTCCAATATGTGTCAAACCATGGCGAGGGAGTCTAGCAACATGTTGGAATTTAACCGCGACATGCAATAGAGCACCAATTTGAAAGAGGTTGCATCACCACACCCACTTGAGTGTGTGTGGCCATGTGGATCATTACGGTTTGGCAAAGAACATATGCAATGTCACCCCAATATGTGTCAAACCATGGCCAGGAAGCTGAGGAACATATTGGAATTCAACTGCCACATGCAATCGAGCACTAGTTTGAAAGAGGTTGTATCACCAAACCCACTTGAGTGTGTGTGTGGCCATGTGGATCATTGTGGTTTGGAAAACAACACGTCCAATGTCACTCCAATATGCGTCAAACCATATCTAGTAACCCAGGAACATGTTGGAATTAAACCGCCACATGCAATGCAGTACCAGTTTGAAAGAGGTTGCATCACCACACCCACATGAGTGTGTGTGGCTATGTGGATCATTGTGGTTTGGCAAAGAACACTTGCAATGTCACTCCAATATGTGTCAAACCATGGCCAGGAACCCCAAGAACATGTTGGAATTCAACTGCCACATGCAATGGAGCACCATTTTGAAAGAGGTTGCATCTCCACACCCACTCTAGTGTGTGTGGACATGTGGATCATTGTAGTTTGGCAAAGAACACGTCCAATGTCACTCCAATATGTGTCAAACCATGGACAGTAACCCCAGGAACATGTTGGAATTCAACCGCAACATGCAATGTAGTACTAGTTTCAAAGAGGTTGCATCACCACGATAGTTGATTCTGTGTGGCCATGTGGATCATTGTGCTTTGGCAAACAACCCATGCAATGTCACTCCAATATGTGTCAAACCATGGCGAGGGAGTCTAGCAACATGTTGGAATTTAACTGTGACACGCAATAGAGCACCAGTTTGAAAGAGGTTGCATCACCACACCCACTTGAGTGTGTGTGGCCATGTGGATCATTACGGTTTGGCAAAGAACATATGCAATGTAACCCCAATATGTGTGAAACCATGGCTAGGAAGCTGAGGAACATATTGGAATTCAACTGCCACATGCAATCGAGCACCAGTTCGAAAGAGGTTGTATCACCAAACCCACTTGAGTGTGTGTGTGGCCATGTGGATCATTGTGGTTTGGAAAACAACACGTCCAATGTCACTCCAATATGTGTCAAACCATGTCTAGTAACTCCAGGAACAGGTTGGAATTCAACTGCCACATGCAATGTAGTACCAGTTTGAAAGAGGATGCATCACCACACCCACATGAGTGTGTGTGGCCATGTGGATCATTGTGGTTCGGCAAAAAACACTTGCAATATCACTCAAATATGTGTGAAACCATAACCTGGAACCCCAATAACATGTTGGAATTCAACTTCCACATGCAATGGAGCACCAGTTTGAAAGAGGTTGCATCACCCCGCGCATTTGGGTGTTTGTGGCCATGTGGATCATTGTGATTTGGCAAAGAACGCATGCAATGCCGCTCCAATCTGTGCCAAACCAAGGTCAGGAACACCAAGAACATGTTTGAATTCAACTGCGAAATGGAGCACTAGTTTGAAAGAGGCTGCATCACCACATCCAGTTGAGTGTGTGTGGCCATGTGGATCATTCAGGTTTGGCAAATAACACATTCAATGGCACTCCAATATGTGTCGAACCATGGTCAGGAACCCCAGGAACATGTTGGAATTCAACTTCCACATGCGAAGGAGCACCAGTTTGAAAGAGGTTGCATCACCACACCCACTTGAGTGTGTGTGCCCATGTGGATCATGGTGGTTTGGAAAAGAACGCATGCAATAGCACTCCAATATTTGTCAAACCATGGTCAGGAACCCCAGGAACATGTTGGAATTCAACTTCCACATGCAAAGGAGCACCAGTTTGAAAGAGGTTGGATTTCCACAACCATTTGAGTGTGTGTGGCCAAGTGGATCATTGTGGTTTGGAAAATAACCCATGCAATGTCACTCCAATATGTGTCAAACCATGGCCAGGAAGCCCAACAACATGTTGGAATTCATCTGCAACATGCAGTGGAGCAAAAGTTTGTAAGAGGTTGCATCACCACACCCACTTGAGTGTGTGTGGCCATGTGGATCATTGTGGTTTGTAAAAAAATACATGCAATGGCACTCCAATATATGTCAAACCATGGTCAGGAACCCAAGAACATTTTGGAATTCAACTTCCACATGCAACGGAGCACCAGTTTGAAAGAGGTTGCATCTCCACACCCATTTGAGTATGTGTGGCCATGTGGATCATTGTGGTTTAGCAAAGAACACATGCAATGTCACTCCAATATGTGTCAAACCATGGCGAGGAAGTCCAGGAACATATTGGAATTCAACTCCCATATGCAATGGAGCACCAGTTTGAAAGAGGTTGCATCACCACACCCACTTGAGTGTGTGCGGCCATGTGGATCATTGTGGTTTGGCAAAGAACACATGCAATGGCACTCCAATATGTGTTAAACCATGGCCAGGAAGGCTAGGAACATGTTGGAATTCAACTGCCACATGCATTGGAGTACCAGTTTGAAAGAGGTTGCATCACCACACCCACATGATTGTGTGTGGCCATTTGGATCATTGTGGTTTGCAAAGAACACATGCAATGTCACTCCAATATGTGTCAAACCATGGTCAAGAAGTTCAGGAACATGTTGGAATTCAATTGCCACATGCAACAGAGAACCAGTTTGAAAGAGGTTGCATCACCACACCCACTTGAGTGTGTGTGGTCATGTGGATCATTGTGGTTTGGGAAAGAACACATGCAATCTCACTCCAATATGTGTCAAACCATGGCCAGGAAGCGTTGGAACTTGTTGGAATTCAACTGCTACATGCAATGGAGCACTAGTTTGAAAGAGGTTGCATCACCACACCTACTTGAGTGTGTGTGGCCATGTGGATCATTGTGGTTTGGCAAAGAACACATGCAATGTCACTCCAATATGTGTCAAACCATGGCCAAGAAGCTTAGGAACTTGTTGGAATTCAACAACCACATGCAATGGAGCACCAGTTTGAAAGCGGTTGCATCACCACACCCACTTCACTACAAGAAATGTTTCATTCCGCAACGACTTGGACCGACGGTCGTCGTACAAGGCACGTCTTCCGCGAGAAATTTCTCGGCTCGATCGTGGCTGATGGAGAACTTTTTTTCCAGTTTCGCGGCCCTCTACTATGACAGAACCGCTAAAAACAAGGAGGAAGCTCGGCCAACACGTGGTAGAAGCAAGATTTTCGTTTCCTCGCGTGATGTCATCCTCTCGTTAGAAGAGATGTGTGCATGATGGAATTTTTTCCTTGGCTATTGCCTCCCTGATTTCAACTTGATAACATTGCTCGATCTCTCTGTCGTTTCGTCACGCTGCTGGGTCCCCCATGTCAGCCACATATAACCAGAATCGTGTGTATGATGGAATTTTTTCTTCACTCGCGCTACCCTGTTCTGAACTTGATAGCGTTGTGATACCTTTGATCCGGATTACGGATTAAGTGTAGCTTCTTTTTCCCTAGTAGACCTAGGTTATCGAATCCTCGTGAAGCGAATGTGTAGTGAAGTTACTTTAATAGACCTTCAGGAGTTTTAGAATTCCTTTCGTGTTTTTACCGGACCAATAGCTTGCGTCTTTTTGTTGTTGTTGATGATGGAGAGAGAGGGCCTAGGGATTTTGGTTTCACCTATAGTTGTGCAAAACATGTGATGGGAATAAAAGATACAAATAAAGTATGCATGTACTTGTTAGAGAAAGATAAATTATATGTGGGAAATGCATCCATAATTGCTATTGCCTCCACAACCGCTTATAGAAATAACCTACTAGTCTCATCCATAGAAAAAAGAGAACTAATGATATACATAGTGATGTCACCGTTAGTCCCAAGTAAATCCCTCACATACAGCTGTACTACCCTTTCTGTCACTAGGGTTCCCAACCTGCAGATCACTCATTACTCATACTCCCTATACCTAGATCAATCCTCGGGGTCTTAGGTACCTGACAAGTCCTTGTATTGAGGCAAGAGAAGATACAATAATCATCATGTCATACAAACTAATACATGATCCCATCTATGATAAATAACATGCACAATTTCTACATGGCTAGGCCAAAGCCCTTAGCCCAAGGAGAATTACTCACACATAGATATGAGATCAACAATCACAAACATTGTAATGAAAATCATCAGATTGATAGCAATAGTCTTACAATGTCGTTAATCGAAGAAGAGATCTACTATTACAAGTGGTGGAGTATGGCTATGGAGATGGAGAAGGGTTTGGAGATCTGGTTCCGGCTGAAGATCTGTGGCAGAGACTTTTTGGCGAGGTCTCGCTTATTTTCCCGTCACTTGAGGCTTCTTTATATAGGGGTCCCTTCACGAAAGTTGTTCTGTTTGACCTAACGGTGGCAGCGTCAACTGTACGACCAGAGCTATACGGTCGGAATTTTGGCTCCGGTCGTATAGTTGGTCGTTAAAGCGTCTGCCTCCGTCTTACGACTCCTGGTTTCTTCTGGTTGTTGGAAATCTTGTATCTTTGACTTTAGTGTAGTGATTCACTCCTTTAAATGACATTATCTGCGAAGGAAAAATACAAAAGAAAGGATTGCATACCCCTCTGAATATTACCATTAGTTGCAAGGGTTAGAGAGATATTTCATCAAAATTATGAATAATATCCAGTTTAAATGTGGACGTAGATGGCTATATTTCAGAGCCATCAACCTCCCCAATCTTAAACTTGATTGTCCTCGAGAAAGAAAACCAAAAATCAATAAGGAACTCACCATTTAAACTGAAATAACGAGATGGTGGTCTTACTCATGATTGGTAGACTCATGTATCCTCCACTTCATAAATCTGAAAAACTTCAGCATAGATAGAGTAGTGGCAAGCATATCATACGGATTTTATGCATCCTTATAGTGCAGCAAAATTATTGTTAGCATGGATGATTCAAAAGGAGTAAACTTTATTCCATGTCATGTAATCAACTCATAGGCTTGCCTTTGAATAATAAAGTATAATCATGTAAATTAAGAGTGTGAGAGTTGTCATGAAAGCATATACACTAGAGTATCTCAATTCTCCCACATCAATAAATCAAGACTTTTCAAGCACAACTTTTCTATTGTCCTTCAAGATTTTCAATTTTTAAGTAATTGAGAGCATGCCAAAGATTTTTTATTAGTTTATCAGGCTATGATGGACACTCGTGGCATCACTAAGGTTTTTGTTCCTTTTTCATAATGATTACTCATAATAGCTAGAGGAGTGATTCCATCATGATTACAGCTACCCAGGAGTGCCAAGAATCTTACCCACTATAGCATTGCTTCTACAAGTGTTTAATCAACTCATAGCCAAAATTGTGAGTTTCCTCCATGAAGATCGTTCGTAGGCCAGCAGAGTTGTTGGCATCCCATGAAGTTTGACACGCATAAAGATATATCATTCTTATGATTAACAAGCCAAACTTTGGCATGCTCACAAAAACCGCTAAACATTAATTCAATCGAACAAATCCTTTCAAAGAGATCTATCAAGTCAATCAACATTTTCAATGGTGTTGAGTGTCTCTAGAAATAATCCTTCAAGACTAAGCACTACAACACCCAAGCCTTCAATTGTGAGACTTTTTCTTATTACAATTGTTTAGCAATTTTAGGCAAGACTTGGTTAATTATGAGAGATGGAACAAAATGTACCCAATTAAATACCCATGGAAACAAAAAATCTTACAACGATACAAAGACGCACTCCACCAATATAATATCTTAACATTTACTACTAACTAGCACCGGTTTCTCAAACTTCAAAAGTGGGGAGACATAAGGCATACCTCTCATGTTTGGTTCCACTTCTCTCTTCCTTTTTATTTGCTTCTTGGAATCTTGAAGTTGGTCACTCTCCTGCAAACATATGAAGACCTCGAGATGGAAAGAAAAGAAAGAGGGAAAATAAAGAAAAAGGGAGAAATCTTTTTGTGATTTTTAAGAGAGGGAGTTTAAAGAATAGAAAACTGGTAGCAAAGCTCGGCTAGAAAATATCGAAAACAAATAGAAATAACTAGAAAATAAAGTGTTGGGGAAACCAACACGAGTGCCTATAAACTCAAATAAAAACGCAACCTCGAAATAAATAAAAGAAAATCAACGCTAAGTAAAGATACATGAGGAAACTCCCCCAAGCTTAGGCTTTTGCAAGCCCTCAAATCATTATGGTGGCGGGAAAAGTCGTTACTCCAGTTCGCAAATTGAGTTGAGAGGTTACTAGTTGATTCTCAGAGGTTCAAAGAGAGGATATGCATCCTCTCCACAGTCCCTCCAAGTCCTTGGAAATCTTGGTATGTGGTGAACCGGGTTTGTGGCTGCTCTTCTTGGTAAGGAACTTCTTGCTCCTCCTCTTGGTCCTCATCCTCCTCCAGAATCTCTTCCTCGGGTTGTTTTTTCTCAACCTGTAAGTCATATAGCAAACGTCCTTCCTCGATAGAGAAAATACCATTTGGCATAGGAGCAGGGTAGAGACGCCCAGCTCCAACAATATGCAGATAATAAACACCACCTCTCCTAGTGAGCATTCCATAGGCTCTCAAAGTGGATAAAACAACACGTGTCTCACCTAGTACGGGTTGCAACTAACCTAGGTTGATGTCTAGGGCACGGCCAAGCATGGTGATGATGCCTCCTCCTGTGATTAGCCCTTGGCTTTGGGAGGCTTGGTGCTCCAGGTAGCACACAAGGATGGCACCCAAGTTGAGTGACAGGTTGCAGTTGATGTAAGCAGCCTTTGCGAGGACTAGGATGTCCTCCTCGTTGAGTCTCGTGAACTCATTACGTGTCTGCAAGGTGTTTGCAATAACATAGAACAAATAGCGAATTGTAGGATGTTGAATATTCTTCCCCTTGCTCACTCTATTAGTGAAACTCATTCCATTATAGTATTGTTCAGGGGAAGGTTCTAAGTCATTAAAGGATGCGCATAAGGTATTAACATCATTGTTTGGCAAATTAAAGCATGTGCACCATTCATCTAATGTTAAAGTGTAGTTGTTGTTCATTAGTCAGAAAGAAAATAGTGTCCTCTCCTTGCCATTGTTTAACGGTGCTTTGCAACAAACTTAGGAATTCAATGGTTAAGCGGCGATAAGTAGGTACATCATTGTACACAAAGTTTTGCAAGCCAGCTCTATTGCAAAGTAAATTAAAGTTATCATAAATACCTAGTTGGTTCAATATAATGGGGAAAGCCCACTTGGTGTCCTTCACTTCGTGATTCTTGATCCTGTTGAAGCGATCACGATGGGCCTCATCCCTGAACCATATCCCCATGCGTTCCTGAGTGGCAGCTCAAGAAGGGCTAGCGATGGCAAGAGCACGAGTTTGGCTCCTTGTGTTCATCATCTAAAACATTGAAGAAAGGCAAAAATAGAACGTTTTGATCCAACAATACTAAGTATAATATATTCCTCATCAAAACACACTTAAAAAATCTTCTCAAAATAATAATCTAGGCAAGAAAATCATGGCAATTGGTTCATAGTAGGTCTCACCCTAGATTTATAATGACAATAGATCGAAGATGAATTTGCAAAAAGTAATTGGGGGATTGGAGGAGAAACATACCATAGATCACTCGTGTGCGAGGAAATCGAATGAAATTTAGTAGAGATGAAGATCTCTTGAGGTTTTGAGAGAGTTTGGAGGTAGAAGAGAGAAAAAAGATTGAAGTTTTGGAGTTGGAGGTACCTTCCAGTGCGATTTTGTGGTCGGACGCAACTATACGGGCGGAGCATGGGTTCCCACCATATAGTTGGCTTTCTGTCAAAATATTAGGGTTTCCTCCTGGCAGCGTAGCTATACGGATGCAAATATACGGCCGGAACAAAATGTTCCGGCCGTATAATTGGTCGTTAAACTGTCTGTCCCTGTGAAAGAAAATATACAAAGGTACCAATATCTATACGGCCAGAAGTATAGGGCCGGAATTTTTATTCCCGCCGTATAGTTGTTCGTTAAACTCCCAGTACATTAGAAAAGAAATTGTACATAGGCACTAATATCTATACGACTGGAACTATACAGCCAGAATTTTTATTCTCGCGGTATAGTTGGTCGTTAAACTCTTAGTACACATTACAGAAAGATTTTCGATGGCAAAGATATCTATACGACTGGAGCTATACGGCCGGAATTTTTATTCCCGCCGTATAGTTGGTCGTTAAACTCTCTATGTGCATCAAAAATTTATGTTTCTTCGAAAACTATTTCTTTTCTTGTAAATTAGTGATATACCTTGTTTATGACAGAAAATTGACTGTAAATATTGTCAACCAACAATAGCATGAATAAAGCAGAATTTCAAGTACTACCGAACTTCTTCTCCTCAAATGGAGTTTTCTAGCACTCTTTATTAAACATTAACTTAAACTACAACTAAAAACTTAACTCAAACCTTTATTTAACATGGGTTGCCTCCCATGGAGTGCTCTTTTATGGTCAATAGCTTGACCTTAATGATACTCACTTGGGCCAGATGAGTGGAACACCCACTTCAAAGTAATTGTCCTTCAAAGTGATGGCTTCCTTCTCGTCATGTTTGGCTTTCTTTTTCCTAGGGAAATGGATAACAAAAGGATCCCGCGAAGGCAATTGCAACTTCATGTTCCCTTCATGAAGGTTAAATAAAGCCTTTATAGTTTTCAAGAAAGTATGGCCTAGTACTATAGGAGAAATATTATCTTCAGGCATGTCAACAATAACAAACTCAATTAGAGAAGGACATCCTTTGATGTAAACTAAAGTGTTCTCCTTAATTCCTACAGCTTGTTTGTCGGTAGAATCTGCTAGATGCAATTTTAATTCAGTGATTTCAATGTAGCCACTATTTAACTTGTTAAAAAGACTCTTTGGGATTGTTGAGACGCTTGCACCTAGATCACAAAGTGCATCTATCTCATTAGTCCCAATCTTTATCTTAATAGTAGGCTCAAATATGTCATCTAGTTTAATAGGTAGCTTTTCAGCAATTTTCTTCCTCTTCAAGATCGCGTACCTTAATTGCTACTTGATCAACAAAGTGTTGATACACGGCTTCATCATTACCTTCACTTACCGTAATTTTGACATTGATCCTCTTTACGAGATCTTCGATGGTGTATCTTGGTGAAGGGGCATTACTATAATCAAGTTCTTCAGGCTCCTCCCTTTGGATCCTCATCATTTTGAGTTCTTCAACAGGATTGGGCTCATCTTTACCTACAAATTTAGCTAGAATGAGAGTTTGACTCTCGGTTATCTTACCTAGCTGTACCTCAACAATCCTCGTTCTTTCTTGGAGGGCCTGCAAATCATTTATCAAACTAACAGCTTGGTTAGATAATTTACCAAGCATGGCATCATGGTTCTCCGTTATTGTAACAACAATATTGTTTTGCTCATTTTGCAAGCCTATAAAAGACTTAAGTGTTTCTTGGAGATTGCCATTACTAGTTCCCATTTTATTATCAGAATTACCTGTAGGACTAGAATAATGTTTCTGAAAGTTAGGATTGTAACTCTTCTTCCAAAGAAGGTTATAATCATTATGAGCTACGAAGTCTATTTTTTTAATGTTTGTTTCAGGGGTGGTTCTTATCTGGGTTTCCTTACCTTTTACGGCTAGTATGAGCTCATCCAACTTAGCATTGAGTTATTCGTTTTCTTGTGGTGAAATAACATTCACCTTCTTCGTGTTAGATCGTTCCATATGCCCTTGGGCATGGTTGTCTTGCATATTGTCTAACAGCTGCTTTGCTTCAATAATATGTTTACCCATGAACGTTCCTCCAGCTGCAGTATCAAACATAGACTTAGATAAAGGATTAAGAGCATTATAAAATAAATGGAGGATTAACCAGTCTTCCATCCCATGACTAGGACAGTTTCTTAGGCATTCATTCATCCTCTCCCATGAAAGTGCTAGTGGCTCACACTCTTCCTGTCTAAAACCAGTAATATTAGATCGGAGTTGCATAGTCTTTGCAGGTGGGAAAAATTTAGTCATAAATAAAGAAGTACATCCCACCAATGATATAATGGTATTTCTAGACAAAGATATCAACCATTCTTTTGCTCCTCCTCTTAGAGAGAAAGGAAATAGATGCAATTTGACTACATCAGGGTCAACGTCTTTTATACGCATCATATCACATATTGCAATGAAAGTATTTAAGTGCATACTTGTGGCTTCAATAGTAGAGCCTCCAAATTGATTCCATTGAACCAAACTTAAATAATGGGGCTTAATTTCATAGTCATCAACAATAATTGCTGGCCGAGTAATAGGAGTATGCAAATAATCATTGTTGGAAGTAGCAAACTCCCCAAGCTTCTTTTCAGCCATATTTCCTATGTCTTTGGGTTTTCTTTAAACAAACAATTATAATAGTAAAAGCAAGAATTTAAAGGCTAACTACTTTTTTTGGTTTATCAAATAAAGACTGAAAGCAAACTAACAAAATTAAAAACAAGAATAAAAACTAGCAAGGTTCCTAATAACCTCACCAGGGTAGCTATTGCTACCTTGGCAACGGTGCCAGAAAAAAGGTTGATACCTTCGATCTGGATTACGGATGTAGTGTAGCTTCTTTTTCCCTAGTAGACCTAGGTTATCGAATCCTCGGGAAGCGAATGCGTAGTGAAGTTACTTTAACGAACCTTTGAGAGTTTTAGGATTCCTTTCGTGTTTTTACCGGACCAATAGCTTGCGTCTTTTGTTGTTGATGATGATGGAGAGAGAGGGCCTAGGGCGTTTGGTTTCACCTGTAGCTGTGCAAAACATCTGATGGAAATAAAAGATAGAAATAAAGTACGCATGTACTTGTTAGAGCAAGATAAATTATATGTGGGCAGTGCATCCATAATTACTATTGCCTCCGCAACCGCTTATAGCAATAACCTACTAGTCCTATCCATAGAAGAAAGTGAACTAATGATATGCATAGTGATGTCACCGTTAGTCCCAAGTAAATCCCTCACATACAGCCGTACTACCCCTTCTGACACTGGGGTTCCCAACCTGCAGATCAGTCATTAGTCATACTCCCTATACCTGGATCAACCCTCGGGGTCTTGGGTACCTGACAAGTCCGTGGATTGAGGCAAGAGAAGATACAATTATCATCATGTCATACAAACTAATACATGATCCCATCTATGATAAATAACATGCATAATTACTACATGGCTAGGCCAAAGCCCTTAGCCTAAGGATAGTTACTCACACATAGAGATGAGATCAACAATCACAAACATTGTAATGAAAATTGTAAGATTGATAGTAACAGTCTTACAATGTCGCCAATCGAAGAAGGGATCTACTATTACAAGTGGTGGAATATGGCTATGGAGAAGGGTTTGGAGATCTGGAGGCGGCTGGAGATCTGTGGCAGAGACTTTTTGGCGGGGTCTGGCTTGTTTTCTTGTTCCCCGAGGCTTCTTTATACAGGGGTCCCTTCAAGAAAGTTGTTCTGTTTGACCTAACGGCAGCGGCGCCAACTATACGACCGGAGCTATATGGCCGGAATTTTTGCTCCGGTCGTATAGTTGGTCGTTAAAGCGTCTGCCTCCGTCTTATGGCTCTTGGTTATTGGAAATATTGTATCTTTGACTTTAATATAGTGATTCCCTCCTTTAAACGATATTATTTGCGTCAGAAA
This sequence comes from Avena insularis, assembly GCA_023614405.1. Taxonomy (NCBI): domain Eukaryota; kingdom Viridiplantae; phylum Streptophyta; class Magnoliopsida; order Poales; family Poaceae; genus Avena; species Avena insularis. The sequence goes on from CM042684.1 coordinate 111,120,341, forward strand.
AATATAAAAAAAAGGATTGCATACCCCTCTGAATATTAGCATTAGTGGGAGGGTTTAGAGACATATTTTATCAAAATTATGAATAATATCCAGTTTAAATATGGACGTAGATGGCTATATTTAAAAGCCATCATGCTGCTCGATGCATCTACCATTTAATCCAACTCCTAGACCCCACATGTCATCCTCTCATTAGAAGAAACATGTGTATGATAAAAAGAATCCCTCGGTCCCGCCTCCATGTTCGGAACTTGATAGTGTTGCTCGCTACATCTACCTTTTAATCATGCTGCTGGGCTCCACATGTCATCCACTCATTACAAGAAATGTGTATGATGGAATTTTTGCCCTCACTCGCACCTCCGTGTTTCGAACTTGATAGTGTTGCTCATTAGCCATTTTTCCAAGCTGCTGGGTCCCTCATGTGAGCATCTCATTAGAAGAAATGTGTGCATGCTGGACTTTTTTCTCACTCGCGTCTACCTGTTTCGAACTTGGCAACATCGCTCGAGGCAAAACCTGTATAAGGCCGCGCTACTGGGTCTCACATGCCGGTCTCTCTGTAAATGAAACGTACGTATGATGGACTTTTTTTCGGCTGTGTCCGCCGTTTTGACCTTGGCAACTTTGCTCGATGTGGCAGTCGTGTATGGTCTTGCTGCTGAGGCCCACATGTCAGCCTCTCTGGTATGTTTTGACTTGTGGGTCCCCGATGCGGCCTTGTATGTTCTGGCAGGTGGGTCAACGATGCCAGCCTCTCTGTACAAGTATTTAACTTTTTTTCAAACCCGACCATTAAACTCGAGGGATGCTGCAGGCTGGTGGGTCCGCGATAATTTAATGTCAAGCACAGAAAATCGAACTCAAGACTTCCAAATACATATAAACCATGTGCGTTGCCACTACGACAAACAAATAAGATGAACATTATCATTAAAAGCTTTATAGGATTAGCCTTCTTAAAAAGATTTATGTGTCCATGTTATCTCTCTTATTAAAATAAAAGGGAAGCGATCATGGCATCTTAATTTATTAAACTAGATGATACACCACGCGTTGCGGCGGGATTTATGGTGAAAATATGAATATATTAGACTAACGGATAATAAATAATTTGATTATCCATTAGTAAGGTACCACAACCTATGTCACCAAAATGTAAGCTATTTAATGAGATTGATCAATTCGAAATTGGAAGGAAATATAAGGCGTGTGCATTGGAGTAGAAATTTGAACATATCACTGGTTGTGGACGGTGTACACACTGGACATGGCCGATGAAAGCGATTTATGAGAGAAGTGAGAAAAGTACGACGTTGCATGGTGAAGTGTTTCTAGTACAATATTGATGACATATCGTAAATACATGCTTCAGCAAAGTCTTTGCACCTCGCTAAATATAACCCAGGAGGTATAATGTTGGATATACAGTGTTGGTCAATCACATGGAAAGAAAATAATAAAAGATTAATCCTAAAACCATCAATACATATTTGTAGACTAACCCAGCTGAGCAGAACAAACTATACAGAAAATACTTTGATGACATATCGTACATAAATGGTTGAGCAAAGTCTTTTCACCTTGCTAAATATAACCCAGGAAGTATAATGTTGGATATACAGTGTTGGTCAATCACATGGAAAGCAAATAATAAAAGATTAATCCTAAAACAATCAACATATATTTGTAGACTAACCCATCTGATCAGAACAAACTATACAGAAAATACTATAAACGTATACTTCATCAACACTGGAGGCATTGGTGCAATGGAAAGGTGTGGCATAGTCCCTCCGCCTCTCAAAATAGATGCCGCGAGTTCGTCAAAATTTGAAGTATCTATATACTAAATAGTGTAAAGGTTCATCCAAATTTTGACAAATCTATGACATCTATTTTGAGACGGAGGGGGTACAATAATAAAAATATTGCTGCAAGTAACATATTCATATTGCAATCGACTGCGCCAAATGAGAGCTAAAGCATCTAACATACACTGCACAATAGAAAGTTGATGCCCTCCTATTAGTTCATCTAGCGCAATTTTTTATCTGATATAGATATATGAAGTGAGCTTGTATTAACCTTTTTTTTGCGAAAACAACGCAAGTCTGTAAAGGATCGTGAAGATTGGAGTTAAATATTCAGTTGAGATATCTGATGTGCGGAGAGAATTGCACATATGTGTTGCTGTCAACACTTATCCATGAACCATGTGAACCGGTAAAAAAATACAAATTTAGTTTGTGCCATATTTCTCCACTGCTATAAAAATCCACGGTATTTGAGTTTCCACGAAATATAGAAATCAATGACAAAATAAGTTTCCACGGTTAAATAAATTAGTGATACAAATTGAGTGAATAAAACATGGCCAACCAGAAGAATGTTCACAAAATATTTTAATAATTTGCATGATTCTATTGCAGGTAATAGGTATGAAATTTTAGAGTTGGGAAAGTCAGGTTAGACATAGTCCCATAGACAATCATTTATATTTTTTCTTAGAACTACACTATGACAATGAATGCTGATAAGTGAAGAGGATCTCAAAACTATGCAAAAGTTAATATAATAAAATTAAAGTTCTACTACCTCCGTTCATAAATATAAGACTTTTTAGTTTTGTGAATCGAATGTATCTAAATGATTTTTAGTGTATAGACTCATAGAGGTTAGGAGTGAACCTACACACTAAAAAGTGTCTAGATATATTTATTTCACAAGCTAACATGTCTTATATTTCTGAACAGAGGGAATAGAACGGAAGAACTTCTAGATCAACCAAGGATGAAAAACTATAACAGTTACCTGAGGACCACTTCCATACTCGGATGCATCTACCATTTTTTTTTATTTGAGATGATAGTTATGGCAGAGAATAGACAAAAATATCCCATTCCACTGTCCGATTGTTTGCAGTGGGGTAATAGCAATATGACTACATGATGTGCAGTTGTGCGCCTCTTCCTCTAGCTCTGCAGGTTTTCTCGCAAATGCAACATGAACATACATTAGCCAACATATTTATAAAATTAAATTTACAGAGGCAGAAGCACAATTTGGCCATGCCTAGGGAGATGTAGGAAGCGTGAATGAGAATATGTCCAGGGTTGGAATAAATGTGTTACCTCCACTTCTTCAAAATTGAATCCTAAAGTCGACAGCCTGGATCACGGACTCGCTGGTGTCGGACGCTTGTAGCACGGTGGTGCTGGCCTTTTCAGTGGGGCCTGGAGAGCGACTAGAAAGGCAAGGACACAACAATGGGGAGGTCTAGCGATGGTGTGTTTGTGGGTGCTGATCGTGGCGTAGAATGGGAGGAGGCCATCTGAAGGGGAGAGAAGAACGCCTTGGCTTGGTGGAGTAGGACATTTAGTTTGTGAATGGAGAAGAATATAAGACGATGCCTGCTCACCTAACTTGTATGTAACTGACTCGGGTTGTGGAAATGATAAGCGCTCTGAACCTTTAGGAGATAAAGAAAAACAGTCGAGCCGATAGTGCAAATGCTGTTTCGGAAATACGTAAAGTTATCATGTTGAACAAATGTAGTGACGTGGAATAAGGTGAGAGCAGAGAAATAAGGTAGTGGGGGGCTCCTATCCAAATATAGATTTGTGAAATTGATGATCCAATGATTGACTGGTTCGTCTTACCAATTACAGGAGAAGCTGCAGCAAAAGTGGCCGCTCACAGTGAGAATAGAGCGCATTTTGAAATTGATTAATTAGAATAGCAATGATCTAATTATTGAATCTTCATTTTAGCTGCATCAACATGAGTAAGCGAACAAAAAATTGTACATTTGGAATGGTATTACTCGGCAATGTATCGTGCAAATAAATCAACCAAAGAAGGGAACATGAAATATTATTTTCTTGACTCTTAGTAGCTCCAAGACTCTGATCACAAGATGTACGCAGAAGTGCAGGACCGAGAGGCAGTCATCAGCTAGAGCACATGAAGAAACAAAAGCTAATAGTAAATAGGTCTACTACCCACCAGAAAATTATATCATCTCTCTCAAATACCACTTTTGACTTTATCACCTAAGAAATTCCCATGGGACGGAGATATGCTACAACAGAGAGATAGTAGACATGAGAGCGTCCAAAGAGAAATTTAGAACCAGAAGAAAATAGAAGAGGAAAGGGGTTGCAGCTTACCTGAGTGCAGGGCAGGATGGTATTGATGGTCTTCAGATCATGGCTGCGGCGCCCTAATCCAAGAGCGGAAGGATCATGAAAGAGGAACAGGTAAACAGAGCGCATGAGAGAAGGCGATGAACAGGTTGTCTCCCGTCAGTTTTCAGAACAAAAAAATGAGATAAATGAGAAAAGAAGCCAAAGAGCTTCACGCGAGGCCTGTTGAAAAAAATGACAACTAGGAAAGATGTTGGCTGCTTTAGTAGTCACCATCAGTTTGATCATGTGTCCATTAATTTATGGGAGTAATAATAGAGAAGAGGAAGAGATTGAGGCGAACTGAACATGGAGAAGGCATAGAGATGGTGGAGCTAAATTTCAGCGGGCAAACAAAATTATTGTGGAGAAGATGACAGGGCGTAACCAAAATAGCTGATTTATTCTGATAAAAGTAGAAGGATGAGATGTAACTTTTGCTGAGGTGGCAACTCGCTTAGGTTGATAGCTTGCATGTGAGAAAATTAGACTTAGTGGAGATCACCTATTTAGTTATTATAGATGCCAGATAATGGAGTAATTTCTTAAAAACATGCGTAGCCGGATTTTTTTTGCTTTAAGGGGTAATTCCAAAAACACCGAATTAAAGATTTTGGGCTATTCTACATCTACTGTACTCAATGGGCTGGAAGAGGATCCCCTGACGTGCCCTCTCCTGCCATTGAGTCACTGACAAGTGGGGTCGGAAAGAGATGGGACCCACATGTCAGTGACCGAAAGTCAGTGAAAGGCAGGGATTGCTACGTCAGAGGAGCCACGTCCCAATGGGCTATACTCCATGCGCTATTCTCCATGGAATCCTTGGTAAAAATTTAAATAGACCATCGTCAGCAAGTCCCCTGACCCCTAAAAGGGCGAATTAAATTGTTGTGGACAAAAGAGGGGCTGACTGGGCTAGATTTTACCTCCTCTTTAGTAAAAGTTGCATTGTGGTGTGGCTCGGCCAGATTCGGAACATAGATCTCACTGCTGGGGGAAAAACGATAATTCTTTTGATAGATATTCGTGTAAAAATATCTAAAGAACAAGGGACACAGACCGTGTGTGCCAAAACTGGTCTGGTATCCAATGACTTCACTTGGTACCCTCTCATCTCTGTCCAAAACACATCAACGGTTCCGATGACACACAAGCAAAAGCTCTAGTGCATGCAGCCCAGCAGTAGCGATATAACCTTTTTTGCAAATTCAGTAACAGACAAAAAATATTGACAGATTCCTAGTTCATATTCAGTAGCACTTGACACCGATTATGCAGCATTCCAAAGTGATCGTTTCAGCAATACAGACACTGAAACTCAATAGGAGTACAGAGAGAACCCGTTCATGTTTTAGCTCTAAAAATCTTGTCGCACGATCAATTTGCCCTTTTCTCTAAACACACTCGATCATTGGAGCAAGCAAAACTTACGATCATGTATGCTTTTGTGTGCATACCTCCTCTTCACATCAATACCAGTGTGACCCACATATATGCATTCCAAAATGCTCAAGCCTCATCTTGATTGTGACAAGGCCAAGTTAAAAAACGAAAACAAGACCATCTACTGCACTTGATCTGAACAAGTACCAAGACATCAGTATTAGTTCTAGAAAATACCTTAGTAGTATTAATGATATAACACTTTAAATATTGAGTAACATTTGAAGATTGAGCAGTACAGAATAAGACATAAAAAATATCTACAGATTCCTAGTTCATTTTCAGCACCACTTGACAAATTCAGCAGCATTTCAAAGTGACCGATTCAGTAGTATAGATAATGGCCAAAAGAAATGACAGATTCTGCAATGCATACATTGAAATTCAATAGTTGTAGCAAGGCCATGACTCAAAAGGAAAGAGAGTCCATGCTCAGCACTCGATCAGTCGATCTGAACAAGTACCAGTACATATGTATTACAACAAAATAGATTAGCAGTAGCAAGTTAAGACCTCCATACAAAATACTCGGCATAACGCAACAACGTGTCAAGTACTGGCCGGGTAGCGCTTTCTTTCCTGCCTATTACGCTTTCCTTATCACACCATCGCATGTGGGCCCACTATGTCAGTAGTGTACATTGGAAATAGGTATACATTGCCACAATCTTGTTCCACCTCTCCCTAAACAAATTGAATCCGTCACCAACATAAAGTAGTAATTAATTAGTACGACGTTACATATCTTAACATTGAGATCATCACAAGAAGATTTAGATGTTTTATCTCACTTTTTAAACTTGCCGATGCAATACTCCTAATCCACAGGGAATTTCGACGAATGGTTTTAAAGCTTCTAGGTAACACCGCGGCTGCGACATGTATGACCTGAGCCCTTCCAGGGCGACTTCGGCCGACGACAACCTACTCGTTAGCTCAGATGTCGCCACCATTTCGACTGCATTAATCTCATGCCATAGAGACATCAACCAAAGCTTCACCCTGTACCGCGGCGATTCACATGCCCCTGAACTGGTGAACCTGGGGGATATGATGATGTTCGTGGTGTGGCCATAAATTTGGGCGATGAACATGGTTCCCTCTTTCCCGATGCCAATGATATCCTCTCTCCACGAGCCTCTTGTGGGCACCGGCTTAGACGGCTCCCAGTTTTTGTGGCTATAGGGCATTATGGGCACAGTCTGAGGTGGCGAACAAGCTCTACCATAGGTGTTAGCTCTACCGACGAGGTGATTAACTTGCATCTAGGATCCATGCAGACTTGTTGGCCGTGAAAGCACTAGATTATATGGCCATAGACGTCGTTGTAGGGGACGAATGTCCCGTAGTGGTCGTTGGGGCATCTGCTACCTTTTCCGCCCGTGACTTGGCAGTACAGCTCTTGGGAAAATGCGGCTAGCCGGGCGGCGCTGGTAGTGGCCAAACGCATAGCGATTTCATTGGAAATGCTGTCACTGACCTTTGCTCCAGATGCCGTGAAGCAGGTTGTGCGTCAATTGCGACATTAGGATGGATTGGGGGAAGAGGTCGGACCAGAGTATGACTATCGGCGAACTTTTGGAGAGGGGTGGTGCATCCTGCAAGATCCGATGTAGCAGGCGAGATGGCGAGGAAAATGTGTGACGCGCGCACTGGAGACGATCCCAAATGCGGGGCCAGGCGGCGTTGGCGAGTGGGGATAAAAGCAGCCGAGATGGGTAAGATGGGATGGCTCTTTGAACGAGGTTTTTATGCAAGGCCTCTAGAGCTACATATAGGACGCCGACTAGCTTGGTTGGCACATTGCAGTGTACTAAATTAACCATCTGAAATCCTGGTGTATTTTATAGCTAGGCTGACACACTGCCGTTCACTAAATTAACCATGTCACAACCAGTGCCATTACAGCTAGGCCGGCACGCGACATCGACTAGAGTTACTACTACTGTCATGTTTAATCAGATGATGTTTATTTATAGCTTCTATTTTCCTAAAAAATAGTACTCCTACCTAGTAGTAATACACTTGTACTGGTACAATACATACTACTACTAGCAGTAGAGTACAACAAACAATCATCTCGTTAGTTCTGTATCATACATGAGTTGTACTACACCTATCCACTTGATTGTTAGGTACACCAACACGGCACAACTCTTGTATGCGACCGAACTAACAAAATGATTGTTTAGTTTGCTAAAAATGATTATATTGTGGAACAGAGGTAGTACAATACTAGAAATAGTACACTAGATGTTTGTTTTGCAGTTTTGCTGCAAACATAGTATAGTAAATACCTGCACATTGGAGCCTAGCGTGATCAAGTACAACGCTGTTCCAACATGATGCGTGATAACGGAAGGTGTTCAAGCACCTCTTTACAGAATAGTTATAATTCAAAGCGAACAGTCACTATATTAATACACCTACGATATAGTAACTTGTTCATCAAATGATGGGTGATAACCTGTACATCTGATCACCTTCTCGCATTTATCATGATCAAATACTATCACCTTAAAGGGAGTGGTGGCAAGCTTCTTAAATATCAGAAAGTATCCTACCTTCAAGTCATGTGCTTTGACAAAATCTAGCCATTCTTCGTTAAGGTTTACCTTGCCATCTTGCTTCTTCAGGTCGACGTCCTAGATGTAGGCTTTGCATATCTTCAACTTGATGGCCTCTGGATACTCACCGCCAAACATTGGCAAAAAGGAGCTGGGTATGCTCCGCATGTCTAACCCTCCCGGTATTAACAACATCTTGCAGAACTCGTCACAGGTGTTCTTCATGTGGGTGTTCCTGGCTTGCCCCTCCATCCAGACTGCACATGGCTCTCTTGTCTTATTCGATGATGAGGTTCTCCAGGCTTGAGTTTCTTGCCCGGACACTAGAAAAAAATCCCGTGGACAGATAATGTCTCTACTAGCTGTCAATAATTGTGAAATAGTACAATATTAGCTGATAGAGTACAATACAAGATTAGCTAAGAAAGTAAAGTGGAGCAATTTTCTTATTGAAGTGCACAAATTAAAGTCTTAACTCTAGCTAGAACGAACGCTGGTTATATTAGTACTACTTCGAAGGTCTTGGCATGACATTAGTGCAGTTCATTATCAAGCAGTAGAGATACCGAACACCTAGGAACAGATAAACGGACGAATAGGATGAGCTCTATCTGTTGCCGATGCTAGAGATGCATACATATACTTAAAATTTTGGCAAAAATCAGGGTAGGGTAGCAACTGCCCTAACTTGCACAAATGAAAGGGACCTCTGCCCCTGAGACCAATCAAGCAAAACATGCCGAGTGGCCTCCCAAATAATCATCACCCGTAGATCAATTATTACAAAATTTGAACTTATCATTACAGTTCATCGTAGATCTAGCCCCGTAACTAGCTTGCATATGTAAAACTAAACTGTAAATACAAACTAGTTAAATGTACTAGATGAGAACTATACCCGACACCAACCCAATGTTAACCAAGTGCTAATAAAAGCTTGACCGCATCTCATCATCAAGATCAAGGGTTTCGGGGATTATGTACATACCGCACTAGCACCGTGATGTCTGAGGGATGCGACTGCTCTATAGATGAGGTTGCAGGGCCCGTCGCCTGCAGTCAACCCGCCTAAGATGAGTAAGTTGCGGCAGTGGTGGTCGTCAATGGAGGGAAACGCAATGGCGATTAAGGAGTGTTGTGCGAGAGAGAGTTGGGGCTAGGGTTGGTGAGAGAATAAATGCGGCGAGGTCAAACATATGCTGTGGACAAAGCAAACCTTGCCTTTATTTCATGGTAGTTCCACTATAATATCAACCATATCGCAAATCCAATGGTCACCAATAAAATACTAATAATTTTCATGCAAAAATTAATAGCCTAGAAAATTTGGCACGACAGCTTAAGTGCTTGAATAGGGAAACATCAAACACATACTATGAAAGTATATTATTACATACATGGTGCGTAGTACAAGCAACAGTGCAAATGATGTTGCAAGTGCTGATACTACAATACAGTATGAAAGTACTACATACGTAGTATTATACATTACATGGTGACAAGTACTAGCTATATAAATAATGTTGCGAGTGTTCATAATCAGCTTTTCTGCATTTTGGTCGAACTTCACATAGTTCCAACGAGGCAGGGTTGGAACGAACCACATTGGTGCCTCAAACATTTGCTCTCTATGTTCCGCTCCAGTGTAGTTAAGTGATGTACCTATGGCAGCCCCCTATTGACGTGCATGCGGCTCCAATCTAGAATTGGTTGTGCGTGATGTTCGGAGTGCACATGTGTAGCAAACACACAGTCTCCTTTGAACACTAGAAGAGCTTCGTCAATATCAGCAGCAACGTGTTCGGGGTTTGCAGGGGGCTTGAGGATGAATGGATGGTTGATTCCCACAAATATTGACCTCCCTTAAAGATTATCCCTTATGGTCTAGTCCGATGCTACAGGGTCATCCAGATTAAAGGCCCTCTAGAAAACGTGGCAGAGGAGCGAGGGATAAGAGGGCAGCTCTCTACCCATGTATGATACAGGATCACCATGGCTGCTGGTTTGTTCACCCATGGTGTGAATCCATAGGATATCCCAGCCAAGCTCTGCCAAGTACAAGCAGCATAATGCAATATCTTCAGCCTCGACATCGTCACCAGCTTGGACGTTTGCCGGCTCTTCAATTACTGGAGCCTGTATAACACGTGGGCCTGCAAGCATACTTGTGTGTGCATTTCAATTAGCAAAAGTATCATGAACAATGCAGTTGTAAGTAATTTATAAATTTTACTTTTAAATAACGGGACTCACTCCACTTGTTTGGTTCTCAAATAAGAACATATGCTCGCAAATCTGTCATCCCATATATGTGATCAATAGAACCACTGATTAGACTTGTGGCAATGGCATCGACATATGTTGCTGGTGCAAGATAGTCGTTTTGAAGGATAATCCAGTCACTATGACTAGGAAAATCTATGGTATCAATAAATCTGTCAAACATCGACATCATGTTGTAGTGCCATTGGTTGTCAAATCAGTACGGTTTCTTTGCTATTTGTATCTTCAGCACCTCGATAATCGTATGCTTGTAGTTGTAAGTGCATGGGGGCTGGGGAAACACTGGTTACCCGATGGATAAATATCAATACGCTACACACGTGGCAGCTCGATACGTGCCGTACTGTAGACATTTTGGAGGTACCAGTGCCCCGAGTGCTTTGCAATCGCAATCCATTCCCCGTTGACACCAACCCAGTGACCCTTGTTTTCAAATCATTCATCATCCCATGTTTCGGGTATGTCATCATCAACTGGTAGAAATGCTTCTGATGTAGGATTGTCTAGTGGCATCAGCAACACGTCAATGCCCTGCAACATATTTTCTTCATATCTAGGGGCATGCAAGGTGTTTAACAAAGGGGTAGTGCTAGATAGCTTTGCAGAAAAAACTACTATCTGAAAGATGCAGAAACATGATGAATAAATCATGAATGGATGCACACAAACACACCAAGGATTAAGGTCTTGTTTGCATTAAAGAAAAAGTGTAGGAATAGTTAAGTTTAGTATGCTGGCACTGTCCAGCCATTTGGTTTAGAGGAACGAGGAAAAAACACAGGCAATTTTCCTATGATTGATTAACAAGATTATGGGCCTCTTTCGATCAATGTTTTTTAAACCGTAGGAATAGGAAAAACACATGAATGACATGGTAGGTATAGTAAATTCATATTAAGAATTAAAAACGCAGGAATTTTGTAGCAGGTGTCTTTGGATGGTGAATAGTAAACAAACATAGGAGTTTTGCATGAATATAGTGTGAACGCATTGGACTTCTCAAAGGAGAAATAGAATTAGGTTGGAGCTCATGTTTAGATTCTTATGGAATGGAGGGCATAGGAACTAAAAAGGAAATCCATAGGAATTTGATGTCTTCCAAATCCTATGGGTTAGAATCCTCCAAAACTCATATGAAATTCTTCATATCCAACTTGGACCTCATTTTCAAATTCCTACACGCGCAAAGAACAACAATGAGGTCCCAAGAGACACGATAACATCATAAATATACTCTCTCGTGAGGATTGACTTTGATTTTACCATGTTTTAAAGTAATTCTATGTTTTTTTATTCATGTAAACCAAACAACAAACTTTTTACAGAAATCTTGTGTTTGTAAAACACATGAAACTTAAAATATAATGCCAGCCTTGATTGGCCAATACACCTTCTATTATGGGTATCAACAATCTTGGTCGTTCCTGTGTTTTCAGATTAGTATGTTTGGAGGAGAGGGGGAACAATGAAGCAAAAGTCTTCCGCCTCTTTGGATCGCAGGATTGAGAACACAGGAATTTCAAAGGTTTGCCGGTGAAAAACAGGTGATTATAAAATGTAGGAAACGTACCTACATGAATGGCATGTTTCGATCCTACGTACATGATGACAATTGAGGCTAACTAGATATTCCAACTCCTATGGGATTTAAGAATGGGGCGGGGTTGCAGTTTAAAATAATTTGGGTACCACGATTCCTTTGGTCCAAATGCAATCCATATGAAAGAATCTAACGATTCGAATCCTACAAAAATCATGCAAAACTGATTTTTACCTGCTTGTCACGGTCTAGTGGCCATGTTTGTGGGTCAGAGTGAAGTAGGAAGGGCAAACCAATAGGGAGACCAGGATCTTCCGTAGTCCCTCGATGCATTCCAACCATGTCGTGAGCCAGGCGACCGATGCTCAGAAGATCGGCGCGACCGGTAATGTTGCTCAGAGGTCCATAGTGGAGCTTGCCAAATCCTATTGCCTGGTTGTATCTCTCTGATATCTTACGCTTCATCGCTCCAGATGTCGTTCTGGGGAAGATTACTGCGGAAGATTAGTCGGGATGGGTTGGCGGTTTCTACCTTTATCTAAGGATGGAGAGGGGCTATGATGGTGCACAAGCGACCGGAGCGGCAGAGGAAGACGATAAGGGGCGTGTGGTTTCCGAGCCAAAAAATATGGGGGGTGGGCGGTTCTCCTTTGGTTGTTAGATCGACTACTCTGACCCGGTATATTAGGGAAAAACTAACACGGCACCTTAACATAGATGCTTATGCCAAAAGGAATAATAACAGAAAATTAGATATATTTCTTAAACGCTCCAGCCCGCAACGCTAATCCCTAGTTTGAGGCGCTACTGTTTTTTTCCTGTCGGTAGCTAGGGATAGCAAATCACACCATGCCGAAGAAAAAAGTTTGAAATGTCCTGAAATTTATTTTGCGTGTGGGGATGGTGATGAGGCACTGAAAGAGAGATAAAACACAATTTCTTTTGAGTGCATATATACTACTTCGGTCCATATAATGTTCTGAAATTTATCTAGATTAGAATGTATATAGTCATGTTTTAGTGCTAGATTTATCTAATGGTTGGAAAATCCGAGTGGCAACATTGTTACCATTTCATGACTCAGCCATTTACTCCCAAATATGAGAACATCACGGATGACGGGAGTACAATTTACATCAAGGACCTACAAATGGAGAAAATTACATGTAGGTCCTTACATTTAGCACGAATCACCCTAAGATTAAGCAAGGGAAATAGTCGGGTCCGGCTCCTTCTCGAGAGAGCAGCTGATCGATCCATACTCTTCATACTACTTTCTCTTCGTTTGTTTTCAAAATATATGGCCAAATTTGGCGGCATTCAAATTCATAGACATGGGATCATCATCAGTATAAAGTGTGATGTAGATATAGCCATGACCTTGGTCGTTCATCTTGAAATCCAAGAATATTCATACTCATCGACAACTAATAATCTTAAATACGTTTAAATGTCACCACTTACTTTTGGGTTCGAATTTTACAAGTATGGATCATGGGAGTACATTTTATATCAAGGACCTAAAAAGGTAAAATTACATCGAGGTCCATACATTTAGCACGAAGCACCCTGAAATTAAGCAGGGAAAATAGTCATGTTTTACTCCTTCTCGAGAGAAAAGTTGATCTAGCCATATTCTTCATACTACTTCCTTGTCATTTGTTTTCAAAATATGGCCAAATTTGGCAACATGCAAATTCTTGGATATGGGATCATGAATCATAACCATAACGTATGATGTAGATATGGCCATGACCTTGGTCGTTCATCTTGAAATCTAAGGATGTTCATACTCATCGACAACTACTAATCTTAAATATGTTTAAATTTTATCATTTACTTTTAGGTATGAATTTTACACGGATGGTAGGAGTACATTTTACATCAAAGACCTAAAAAAGGTAAAATTACATCGAGCTCCATACATTTAGCATGAAGCACCCTAAAATTAAGCATTGAAAACAATCATGTTTTTCTCCTTCTCAAGAGAAAAGCTGATCGACCCAAACTCTTCATATTACTTCCTCTTTGTTTGTTTTTCAAAATATGGCCAAATTTGGCGACATGAAAATTCTTGGATATGGGATAACGAATAATCAGCATAAAGTATGATGTAGATATGGCCATGATGTTGGCCGTTCGTCTTAAAATCCAAGAATGTTCATACTCATCGACAAATAATAATCTTAAATACATTTAAATTTGACCACTTGCTTTTAGGTTCGACTTTTACACAGACGGTGGGAGTACATTTTATATCAAGGACCTAAAAAGGGTAAAATTACAACGACCTCCATACATTTAGCACGAATGAAGCATCCTAAAAATAAGCAAGGAAAAGAGTCAGGTTTGGCTCCTTCTCGAGAGAGAAGCTGATTGAGCCATACTCTTCATACTACTTCCCCTTTGTTTGTTTTCAAAATATGGCCAAATTTGGTGGCATGAAAATTCTTGGATATAGGATCATCAACATAAAGTATTATCGAAACCAAATAATAATTAATAATGTTTGTATTATACTTTTTATAACGCGTGTTTACGGATACACATAACATGATGCCACAAAAAACATATTATACTTTATTCTTTATTTGAAATTTTATCAAAACCGTTTCAACTTTGTCGGGATGCGTATGCATTGCAAGAACGTGAATGTTTCAGAACTTTCGATGGTTTTCGATGTACCGAATTCCTTCTTAGCTTGAAAAGATTTTTGGAAACGTTTAGTTAAAATTTGAGAAGGTCGGTGGGAGTACAGTTTACATCGAAGACCTCAAAAATAGAAAATTACATAGAGGTCCATACATTTAGCACAAAGGGCCCTAAAATGAAGGAATGAAAAGTAGTCGGGTGCGGGTCCTTCTTGAGCGAGCGCCCAAGCCATACCTTTCATACTACTCCTACTATGCTTTCGATCCAGTGTGCTACAAGTGTGCTTGGTGGCTTCCTCTTCGTAGGGTGTGAAATGGAACGACAATGGAGTACTATGGAGTAGTGGTAAAGCTAGCCAGATCATAATGAAGTGCATCGAATGTGATGGGACGTACTACAGACAGTATAAACAATCCCTTCTGCACCATTATCTTTTTAATAACCTTCCCTACGGATGTTTGGGAAGGAAGTGAAAATTTCGAAACTGTGAAAGTTTGAACTCTGTGTCTAATAATAGTATGAGTACTATACCTTTTATTGCCAAGCCCCAAAATGGTTCCTTCTTATGCACACCAACAGAGCACGCCTGATACTGACACGGATCCACCGACATTCAGGTCAACGCACGTGCAGAGTGCCACGTTTTGGACGAGGGAGAGATCAGCTAGCCGAGCTGTGGGGATGGTGATGAGGCAGTGAAGGAGAGAGAAAACACAATTTATTTTGCGTGCATATAGTATATAGTAAAGATCCTGAAATTTACTAGTACTAGTTTCATACTACTAGTACTACTAGGTGATTGTACCCTATACCTCATGTCAGGAAGCCAACACAACTTTGCTCTAATATCGCACCGCCTTCAACTCCTCCTCTTCGCTGCTCTCTCGAGCTGCTTCCTCTGTGCTCATAGTTTCTATTCTTTCTCTTTATTTATTTTCTACAGAAAATACACTCCAGTCACTTGGAAAATTGATTTTTTTCCTTTCCTAATGGTTGGAAACTCTGAGTGCCAACATGTTTACCATGCCATGATTCACACCCATTTACTCCCAAATATGGAACATCACAGACGGTGGGAGTACAAGTTACATCAAGGACCTAAAAATAGAGAAAATTACATAGAGGTCCTTACATGTAGCACAAAGCACCATAAAATTAAGAAAGGGACATGCTCGGGTGGGCCTCCTTCTCGAGAGAGCAGCTGATCGAGCCATATTCTTCATACTACTTTCTCTTATTTGTTTTCAAAATATATGGCAAAATTTGGCGGCATGAAAATTCCTGGGCATGGGATCATCATCAGCATAAAGTATAATATAGATATGGCCATGACCTTGGTCGTTCGGCTTGAAATCCAAGAATATTCATACTCATCAACAACTAACAATCTTAAATACGTTTAAATGTTACCACTTGCTTTTAAGCTCGAATTTAACACATACAGATGGTGGGAGTACATTTTAGATCAGGGACTTAAAAAGGTAAAATTACATCGAGGTTCATACATTTAGCACGAAGCCCCCTAAAATTATGCAGGGAAAATAGTCATGTTTTGCTCCTTCTCGAGAGAAAAGTTGATCGAGCCATACTCTTCATACTACTCCCTCTTTGTTTGTTTTCAAAATATGGAGAAATTTGGCGGAATGCAAATTCTTGGATATAGTATGATGTAGATATGGCCATGACCCTAGTCGTTTAGCTTGAAATGCAAGAATATTCATATTCATTGACAACTAATAAGCTTAAATACGTTTAAATTTTACCACTTGCTTTTATGTTTGAATTTTACATGGACGGTCGAAGTACATTATAAAGCAAGGACCTAAAAAAGTTAAATTACACCGAGGTCTAGACATTTGGCACGAAGCACCCTAAAATTAAGCAGGGAAAACAGTCATGTTTTGCTCCTTCTCGAGAGAAAAGCTGATCAAGCCATACTCTGCATACTACTCCCTCTTTGTTTGTTTTCAAAATATGTCCAAATTTGGCGGCATGCAAATTCTTCGATATGGGATCATGAATCATCAACATAAAGTATGATATAGATATGGCCATAACCTTGGTTGTTCGTCTTGAAATCCAAGAATATTCATAGTCATCGACAACTAATAATCTTAAATACGTTTAAATGTTAACACTTTCTTTTAGGCTCGAATTTAACACATATAGATGGTGGGAGTACATATTACATCAAGGACCTAAAAAAGGTAAAATTACATCGAGGTCCATACATTTAGCATGAAGCACCATAAAATTAAGTAGGGAAAATAGTCATGTTTTGCTCCTTCTCGAGAGAAAAGTTGATCGAACCATACTCTTCAGACTACTTCCTCTTTGTTTGTTTTCAAAATATGGCCTAATTTGGCGGCATGCAAATTCTTGGATATGGGATCATGAATCATCAGCATAAAGTATGGTGTAGATATGGCCATGACCTTGGTCGTTTGTCTTGAAATCCAAGAATGTTCATACTCATCGATAACTAATAATCTTAAATACATTTAAATTTTAAAGTTGCTTTTAGATTTGAATTTTACACGTATGGACGGTGGGAGTACATTTTACATTAAGGACGTAAAAAAGGCTAAAATTACATCGAGCTCCATACATTTAGCATGAAGCACACTAAAATTAAGCAGGGAAAACATTCATGTTTGCTCCTTCTCGAGAGAAAAGCTAATCAAGCCATACTCTTCATACTACTCCCTCTTTGTTTGTTTTAAAAATATGGACAAATTTGGCGGCATGCAAATTCTTGGATATGGGATCATGAATCATCAACATAAAGTATGATGTAGATATGGCCATGACCCCGGTTGTTTAGCTTGAAATGCAAGAATGTTCATATTCATTGACAACTAATAAGCTTAAATACGTTTAAATTTTACCACTTGCTTTTATGTTTGAATTTTACATGGACGTTCGGAGTACATTATAAAGCAAGGACCTAAAAAAGTTAAATTACACCGAGGTCTAGACATTTAGCACGAAGCACCCTAAAATTAAGCAGGGAAAATAGTCATGTTTTGCTCCTTCTCGAGAGAAAATCTGATCAAGCCATACTCTGCATACTACTCCCTCTTCGTTTGTTTTCAAAATATGGCCAAATTTGGCGGCATGCAAATTCTTCGATATGGGATCATGAATCATCAACATAAAGTATGATATAGATATGGCCATGACCTTGGTTGTTCGTCTTGAAATCCAAGAATATTCATACTCATCGACAACTAATAATCTTAAATACGTTTAAATGTTACCACTAGCTTTTAGGCTCGAATTTTGAACACATACAAATGGTGGGAGTATATTTTACATCAAGGACCTAAAAAGGTAAAATTACATCGAGTTACATGTATGTAGCATGAAGCACCATAAAATTAAGTAGGGAAAACAGTCATGTTTTGCTCCTTCTCGAGAGAAAAGTTGATTGAACCATACTATTCATACTACTTCCTCTTCATTTGTTTTCAAAATATGGCCAAAATTTGCGGCATGCAAATTCTTGGATATGGGATCATGAATCATCAGCATAAAGTATGATGTAGATATGGCCATGACCTTGGTCGTTTGTCTTGAAATTCAAGAATGTTCATACTCATCGATAAATAATAAGCTTAAATACATTTAAATTTTAAACTTGCTTTTAGGTTTGAATTTTACACGTATGGACGATGGGAGTACATTTTACATCAAGGACCTAAAAAAGGGTAAAATTACATCGAGCTCCATACATTTAACACGAAGCACCCTAAAATTAAGCAGGGAAAACAATCATGTTTTGCTCCTTCTCGAGAGAAAAGCTGATCGAGCCATACTCGTTATACTACTCCCTCTTTGTTTGTTTTCAAAATATGGCTAAATTTGGCGGCATGAAAATTCTTTGATATGAGATCATGAATCATTAGCATAAAATATGATGTAGATCTGACCATGACCTTGGTCGTTCGGCTTGAAATTTAAGAATTGTCATATTCATTGACAACAGATAAGCTTAAATAGGTTTAAATTTTACACCATCTTTTAGGTTGTAATTTTACACGTATGGACGATGCGAGTACATTTTACATCAATGACCTAAAAAAGGGGTAAAATTACATCGAGCTACATACATTTAGCATGAAGCAACCTAAAATTAAGAAGGGAAAACAATCATGTTTTGCTCCTTCTCGAGATAAAAGTTGATCGAGCCATACTCTTCATGCTACTCCCTCTTTGTTTATTTTTAAAATATGGCTAAATTTGGCGGCATGCAAATTCTTCAATATGGGATCATGAATCATCAACATAAAGTATAATGAAGATATGGCCATGACCTTGGTTGTTCGTCTTGAAATCCAAGAATATTCAGACTCATCAACAACTAATAACCTTAAATACGTTTAAATGTGACCATAATATTCAGGCTCGAATTTAACACATACGGACGGTGGGAGTATATTTTACATCAAGGACCTAAAAAAGGTAAAATAACATCGAGGTCCATACATTTAGCACGAAGCAGCCTAAAATTAAGTAGGGAAAATAGTCATGTCTTGGTCCTTCTCGAGAGAAAAGTTGATCGAGCCATACTCTTCATGCTACTCCCTCTTTGTTTATTTTTAAAATATGGCTAAATTTGGCGGCATGCAAATTCTTCAATATGGGATCATGAATCATCAACATAAAGTATAATGAAGATATGGCCATGACCTTGGTTGTTCGTCTTGAAATCCAAGAATATTCAGACTCATCAACAACTAATAACCTTAAATACGTTTAAATGTGACCATAATATTCAGGCTCGAATTTAACACATACGGACGGTGGGAGTATATTTTACATCAAGGACCTAAAAAAGGTAAAATAACATCGAGGTCCATACATTTAGCACGAAGCAGCCTAAAATTAAGTAGGGAAAATAGTCATGTCTTGGTCCTTCTCGAGAGAAAAGTTGATCGAACCATACTCTTCATACTACTTCCTTTTTGTTTGTTTTCAAAATATGGCCAAATTTAGTGGCATGCAGATTCTTGGATATTGGATCATGAATCATCAGCATAAAGTACGATGTAGATATGTCCATGACCTTGGTCATTCGTCTTGAAATCCAAGGAAGTTCATACTCATTGATAACTAATAATCCTAAATACATTTAAATTTTACACTTGCTTTTAGGTTCGAATTTTACATGTATGGACGGTGGGAGTACATTTTACATCAAGGACCTAAAAAAGGGTAAAATTACATAGAGCTCCATACATTTAGCATGAAGCACCCTAAAATTAAGCATGGAAAATAGTCATGTTTTGCTCCTTCATGAGAGAAAATCTAATCGAGCCATACTCCTCATACTACTCCCTCTTCGTCTCTTCGTTTGTTTTCAAAATATGGCCAAATTTGGCGGCATGCAAATTCTTTGATATGGGATCATGAATCATCAGCATAAAGTATGATGTAGATATGTCGATGACCCTGGTCGTTCGGCTTGAAATGCAAGAATGTTCATATTCATTGACAACTAATAAGCTTAAATACGTTTAAATTTTACCACTTGCTTTTATGTTATAATTTTACATGGATGGTGGGAGTACATTATATAGCAATGACCTAAAAAAGGTAAAATTACGTCAAGGTACATACATTTAGCATGAAGCACCCTAAAATTAAGCAGGGAAAATAGTCGAGTTCGGCTCCTTCTCGAGAGAGCAGCTGGTTGAGCCATACTCTTCATACTACTTACTCTTTATTTGTTTTCAAAATAAGGCCCAATTTGGCGGCATGCAAATTCTTGGATACGGGATCATGAATCATCGATATAAAATATGATGTAGACATGGCAAAGAACTAGCTCATTCGGCTTGATATCCAAGAATGTTCATACTCATTCACAACTAAGCTTAAATACGTTTAAACTTTACCACTTGCTTTTATGTTCAAATTTTATACGGACAATGGGAGTACATTTTACAACAAGGACCTAAAAAGGTGTAAAATTACATCGAGGTCTATACATTTAGCACTAAGCACCATGAAATTAAATAGGGAAAACAATAATGTTTGGCTCCTTCTCGAGAGAGAAGTTGATCGAGCCATACTCTTCATACTACTTCCTCTTCATTTGTTTTCAAAATATGGCAAAATTTGACGGCATGAAAATTCTTGGATATGTTATCATCATCAGCATAAAGTATGGTGTAGATATGGCCATGACCTTGGTCATTCGTCTTGAAATCCAAGAATGTTCATACTCATCGATAACTAATATCTTAAATATGTTCAAATTTTACCACCTACTTTTAGGTACAAATTTTACATGGACGGCGGTAGTACATTTTACATAAAGGACCTAAAAATGGTAAAATTGCATCAAGGTCCATACATTTAGCACGAAGCACCCTAAAATTAAGTAGGGGAAACGGTCTTGTTTTGCTCCTTCTTGTGAGAGAATCTGATCAAGACATAATCTTCATACTACTTTCTCTTTGTTTGTTTTCAAAATATGGCCTAATTTGGCCGCATGGAAATTCTTGGATATGTTATCATCATCAACATAAAGTATGATGTAGATATGGCCATGACCTTGGTCGTTCGTCTTGATATCCAAGAATGTTCATACTCATCGACAACTAATAATCTTAAATATGTTTAAATTTTACCACTTACTTTTAGGTACGAATTTTACACGGACGGCGGAAGTACATTTTACATCAAGGACCTAAAAAGGTAAAATTGTATCAAGGTCCATACATTTAGCACGAAGGACCCTAAAATTAAGTGGGGAAAACAGTCATGTTTTTCTCCTTCTAGTGAGAGAATCTGATCAAGATATAATCTTCATACTACTTCTTCTTTGTTTGTTTTCAAAATATGGCCAAATTTGGTGGCATGCAAATTCTTGGATATGGGATCACGAATCATTGACATAAAGTATGATGTAGATATGTCCATGAACTTGATAATTCGGCTTGAAATCCAAAAATGTTCATACTCATCGACAACTAATAATCGAAAATAATTTAAAATTTTACCACTTGGTTTTAGGTTCGAATTTTACACGTATGAATGGTGGGAGTACTTTTTACATCAAGTACCTAAAAAAGGTAAAATTACATCGAGCTCCATACATTTAGCATGAAGCACCCTAAAATAAAGCACGGAAAACAGTCATGTTTTTCTCCTTAGCAAGAGAAAATCTGATCGAGCCATACTCCTAATACTACTCCCTCTTCGTCTCTTCGTTTGTTTTAAATATATGGCCAAATTTGGCGGCATGCAAATGGTATGGGATCATGAATCATCAGCATAAAGTATGATGTAGATATGTCCATGACCCTGGTCGCTCGGCTTGAAATGCAAGAATGTTCATATTCATTGACAACTAATAAGCTTAAATACGTTTAAATTTTACTTCTTGCTTTTATTTTCGAATTTTACATGGACGGTGGGAGTACATTATATAGCAAGGACCTAAAAAAGGTAAAATTACATCGAGGTCCATACATTTAGCATGAAGCACCCTAAAATTAAGAAGGGAAAATAGTCAGGTTCAGCTCCTTCTCGAGAGAGTAGCTGGTCGAGCCATACTCTTCATACTACTTCCTCTTTATTTGTTTTCAAAATATGGCCCAATTTGGCGGCATGCAAATTCTTGGATACGGGATCATGAATCATCGATATAAAATATGATGTAGACGTGGCAAAGACCTAGATCATTCGACTTGATATCCAAGATTGTTCATACTCATTCACAACTTAACTTAAATACGTTTAAATTTTACCACTTTCTTTTATGTTCAAATTTTATACGGACAATGGGAATACATTTTACAGCAAGGACCTAAAAAGGTGTAAAATTACATTGAGGTCCATACATTTAGCACGAAGCACCCTGAAATTAAGTAGGGAAAACAGTAATGTTTGGCTCCTTCTCGGGAGATAAGTTGATCGAGCCATACTCTTCATACTACTTCCTCTTCGTTTGTTTTCAAAATATGGCCAAATTTGACGGCATGAAAATTCTTGGATATGTTATCATCATTAGCATAAAGTATGGTGTAGATATGGCCATGACCTTGGTCGTTCGTCTTGAAATCCAAGAATGTTCATACTCTCCGACAAGTAATAATATTAAATATGTTTAAGTTTTACCACTTACTTTTAGGTACGAATTTTACACGGACGGAGGAAGTAAATTTTACATCAAGGACCTAAAAAAGGTAAAATTGCATCAAGGTCCATACATTTAGCACGAAGCACCCGAAAATTAAGTAGGGGAAACAGTCATGTTTTGCTCCTTCTGGTGAGAGAATCTGATCAAGACATAATCTTCATACTACTTCCTCTTTGTTTGTTTTCAAAATATGGCCAAATTTGGCGGCATGCAAAATCTTGGATATGGGATCACGAATCATCGACATAAAGTATGATATAGATATGGCCATGAACTTGATCATTCGGCTTGAAATCCAAAAACTGTTCATACTCATCGACAACTAATAATCTAAAATACATTTAAAATTGTACCACTTGCTTGTAGGTTCGAATTTTACACGAACGATGAGAGTACAATTTACATCAAGGACCTAAAGAGGGGCAAATTATATCGAGGTCCTTACATTTAGCATGAAGTACCCAAAAATTAAGCAAGGGAATAAAACATTCGGGTTCGTCTCCTTCTCGAGAGAGCAGCTGATCGAGCCATACTCTTCATACCACTAATTCCCCTTTGTTTGTTTTCAAAATAAATGGCCAAATTTGGTGGCATGAAAATTCTTGGATATGGGATCATCATTAGCATAAAGTATGATGTTGATATGGCCATGATTTGGTTGTTCGGCTTGAAACTCCAAGAATGTTCATACCCATTGACATATAATAATCTTAAATACATTTAAATTTTACCACTTGCTTCTAGGTTTCGAATTTTACAGTGACGGTGGGAGTACATTTTACATCAAGGACCTAAAAAATGTAAAATTACATGGATGTCCATACATTTAGCACGAAGCACCCTAAAATTAAGCAATGAAATTAGTTGACTGGGAAGCTTGACAACTCATAAAACTTGGTAATCAATCATAAGTGTATCAAAGTCCATGCTTTGTCTGAAAACTAGGGTTGTCATTATGGTACTATGTGCCATTTTTCTTTGTACATGCTTACAGAAAAAATCTTGTCGCTTTGGAAACTGAAAAAGTTTTATTGTTCCTATAAGTTGGAAACTATGGTTGCCACCATTTTTCACCTTGCCAAGATGCACACATCTACCAAATATGGGAACATTACAATAAAATACGATGTGCATATGATTGTAACCTTTGTTGTTCGGCTTAAAACCCAAGAGTGTACATACACCGTGGGCCATATATTGTGGAACTATTTTTTGGTAATTTATGATGACTCACGATTATTAATTATTTTTCAGTGCAAATTCGTTCATAGCTAGTGAGGATCAAATTGTCAACATGCATATTCGTAGCAGGAACTTTAATCCTATAGAACTATCGTTGGTTTTGAAGTATTGGCCGCCTCGGTACCATAAACACTCAAATGATGTTTATAACTTTTTAAGAGCATTCTACCATGTTTACTTGTAGTTCAAATTTGAAAATGATTTTTTTATTCCTAAATTTTGGAAACTCCCAGTATTAATAGAATTATTGTTCACCATGCCAAGATGCACTCATCTACCAAATATGGAACATTACCATAAAATATGTTATACATATATAAGGCCATTTAGCTTCTCTTTCGGCCTGAAGCCTAAGGATATGTTCATACATGGAAGGCCATATTTTCAATTAGTTTCTTTTTTATATGTGAACTCTCTTGATAATAATCATTTTTCATGGCAAGTAGTACAAGCTAGAGGTCATCATGCAATGTTTTTTATTGTTTTCAAATAAAAGTCAAATTTTGTGCATGCAAATTCTTTGCAAGAAGTTGAATTCAACAAATTCATTGGTTTCCGATATATTGACAGTCTGGGTGGGTACCTTCAAAAGATACTTGTATAACTTTAAGAGCAATCTACTACTTACTCATAGTTCAAATTTTATCTAACATTGATAAATAACCTTAAACTAGTTTAAGAGTGTGAAGTTTGCTAGGAAACCTTGAGATATCAAAAAACTTTGTAATCATAAGTGAAATATGTATAAACTTTCTCTAGAAACTGGGCTTATGGCATTCTTAGGCATATTCACCGTGCTTTCTCTCAAGAAAATAAATCCCGGGAAAATAATTATTTGCTTAAAGATTATGATAAATCGGGGTGCTTTTTTGTGTGAGGTGTAATAAACAGACATATATCATTCGTCCGACACTTTAAAAGAAACTCTTCGATGGACATTGGTTATGTGAATGAAACATCAGATATTATGTACAAACACGTTATGTTCAAAAACAAGTTTATTACGACCAAATAAAGACTTCACAAATTCAATGTGCAATGGACTAATATTTTGGTACCTTTGTGTTGGGAGGATGATCCCCGGGTAGTCCAAGCCAGGCTCAACTGACCAGTTCCAGGGAGAACTGGCCAGATGACTGCAAGACAGAGAACCATAGCCGGGTGGAAAGCTCCACCTGGTCCACCTCAAGATTCCCTAGTTGGCCGGTCTAGCCGGGTGGCCAGGAGAGCCGGCTGGGTAGCCTCCTCTACCAGGCCGCCTCGGATCCATTGGCCAAAGCTACGGGGGAGGATGACGCTCCTCACTAAGTGCACCCTTGACCGGATAGGCTAGCACACCACCCTGCCCAACTACTAGATGAGGATGCCAAAGCGCCAATGCTGGAGGCTGACGAGTAAAGCACAGGCCAGCGGATAAAGCTCCTGCTGACGGATAAAGCACCAAGATGATGGATAAAGAACCGGGTGATGCCCAAAGTGGCGAAGTTGAGATGCTGTGGCACTATCCCCACCTGTACTGGAGCTTGACCGGGTCTTGGACCACAGGCTGGACTCGGCAGCCGGCCCACTTTGTACACCCAAAGCCCAAACAGTAAACCCTAGAGCCCATGTTGTAACCTACCCTTCCACTAGTATATAAGGAGGGATAGTGCCAGGCTTCTAGGTAATGGAGGACAAGTTAGAAGTTAGCCAGAATTGATAAGTTGAGTAGTTCATCTTCCTCTAGATCTTGATAGCAGCTAGGGAAATAGCTCAAGGAGCACTTGTATTGAGCATCAGCTCCCCATATAGTAGATCCTTGCAGGAGTATGAGTGTTACCTGCACAAGAGGGCTCTGAACCTGGGTACATCGCTGTGCTTGCAGTATCTGTGCCCAACCTGTTGCGGGTAGCCACCGATAGCATCCTAATTATCCCCTCTCATGCCATCCTCGATGGCACACCCGTGTTCCACACAACGATAGTTGGCACCCACCGTGGGGCACATCGCTTCGGCTAGGGTCATCTTTTGCACAGGACATCCACTCGTCGCTAGTGAGCGAGTCGCCTCTGGCCTCATCCTCACCTTCGGCTCCTTCGACTACGTCCTCGACAACGCATCCTGCTTCAACAGGGAAACTTTCCCAAGTGACGGCTCCATCATGCACTTCGGCAAGCACCGTGTCTACGTTGCCACCGTTGCTGAGGATTTACCTTGCAAGGTCATCACTGTCTCCGGCACGCCTCTAGGCTTCTCCACCCTGCTACTCGCCAATGGCAGCATCGAGGTCATGATGGCTGGTGCAGGAGATGGCCGCCGCCCACCTCTGGAGTGTGACACGGGTGCCAATGACTCCGCACCACACGTACAAGGCATGAACCCCTTGGTGGCCTCCATCCAGAATCTTAGCATCCCCATCGCCCCCGAGGTGGATCCAACGGTTGCAGCAACTGCGCTGGAAGCCACGCGCCAGAACCTCCTTGAGGAAGCCAGCAAGGTCATCGCCCGCCAATGCCACCTGGATGTAACCATGTGTGAGTACAACACCGTGCACGGCTTCTACCGCTTACCTGGTTTACAGTACTCCGGCAAAAACCATGAGGGCCGCGGTAGCTTCCGTCGTGGAGGTTAGCCACCTGGAGGGTGAGGAGCTACGTCGTCAACAGGCGTGCGTCCAGCTCCTTTTCACTACGGCCAATAGGCAATAGGTCGAGGTAGGAACGAGCCTCAGAGGAAACAGCAAGAGCCAGCAGCCTCGCCGAGTGGGGCGATCCTGCTACAGGGGGGAGCAAGGCCTCCTCTCTGAACGTTACAAAGAAGAATAGCCGTCCACGTGGCGGATCAGCCAGCCTTGGGAAAAATCCACGTGAAGCCACAACTATCACCAGTAGGAACCGTGATATGCCTGATGAAGCCGGAAGAACCAACCCGCCACCCAAGTCCTGCCTCTCAGGATGAATTGGCCCGCTCGAGCTGGAGGAGCCGCGGGATGCGCGAGCGCACATTGACCTGTTGGTCGAGTCACACGTGCTGGAAGAGGAAAGTCAGGCTGGCCCAAGGTGTTTCAGGCCACGCATCCGGAACAAGCCGTTTCCAAAGGGATTTTATCTCCCAAGGGATATACCAAAGTACAACGGCACGGTCAAGCCAGAGGACTGGCTGGTGGACTACACCAACATGGTGGGAATCGCAAGCAGCAATCGCTGGGTAGTTGTGCGCTATGTCCCGATCATGCTCCTCGACTCAAACAGGACATGGCTCAACAGCCTCCCCGACAACAACATCAACGCTTGGATTGTCTTCGAGCAGGCATTCGTCCGCAACTTCACCGGCACCTACAAGCGCCCAGGTCGCTCCGCTAAGATCACCCTTTGCGTTCAAGGCAAGGACGAGACTGACCGCTCCTACATCACCTAGTAGACAAGCATACATAACTCATGTGAGGGGGTGCACGAGCACCAAGCGATCGACTTCTTCATCAACTGTTGTAGAGACGGCACTATGCTCAAGCATAAGCTTCGCCGGGTGGAGCCCGATACCATGGCCAAGACCATGGAAATCGCGGACAAATAACCCACCACGGACGCGGCGATGAAAAGGTCCATCCAGCTAGACGACCAGGCGCAAATCATCGTGGAGGTCTCCACGGATCGGCGCCAGCCGAAAGAGAACAACCACAACTCCAGGCTGTATGAAAATCGCCATGACAAGAGGAAAGACGACCAGCCAGATAACCAATATGGTTCCAGGTAGGTGGCAGCCGTCCAAGAGGACCTAGCTGTAGGCGGCAGCCGGATACAAAAGCCCGACGACCGGCCACCTCGCCCTAGGTACACCATCGAATCGATCATTGACGACCCATGAAAGTTCCATAGTGGTGGAAACAAGCCGGCTATACATACGACTTGGGAGTGCACCTGGATAAAGAAGACGGCCGAGGTTTGTGGTTTACCATCGCCAACCACTCCTCCACCAGCTGGTGGCCAGCAGGTCAACCACGAGCGCTAGAACCACTAGGATGAAGACGGATGAGACTATCTTCACTGCATAGGGAACTACCACATCTTCACCACCGAGCCAGAAACCAAACACAGCAAAAGGCGCCATAAGGCGGAGGTGAACACAATCGTTACCCCCGTTCCTCTATTCTTGAACTAGTCTAAGCAAGAGGTCAAGTGGAGTCAGAAGGACCAGCCGGACGTGCTGCTGCATCCGAGCATATACGCCATGGTCCTAGACCCCATCATCATATCCAAGAAGCACTCGTGCAGGTTCTCTCGTGTCTTGGGGGATGGAGGAAGCAGCATCAACCTCCTATACCGAAGTTCCCTAGATCGGCTCAGCATCAGTGAGTCCTAGCTGGAACCATCCAGCACCTCCTTCCACGGAGCTGTGTCCGGTCCATCACTTTCCCCCATCGGCAAGATCCGTCTGGATGTCATCATCGGCATGGAGGACAATTTTTGCCGCGAGCCTATCTGGTTCAAGGTGGTTAACCTCTGCAGCGCTTACCATGCCATCCTGGGACTCCCCGTGCTCACCTGCTCCCCCTCTGGTGCGAGCGATGCCTCACCAGACATTCTGACGGGAGGAATTTTCCCCGATGGTATTTCTGGACAAGCTCATCAGTGACATATGATCCTCACAAGCCACTGGCCTGATCTTCCAGCATCTTGGCAGGCATGGTGGTAGCATGTGAGAACCGAGGTCCCATTGTCGCAGAAGGAAGGCAACAGCGCCGGCAACCATAAAACGGTGGCGCAAAGAAGCAGCAAGGAGGCAGAACGCAAGGGGCAGAAGCAATGGGCACAGGGAGAAGATGAAGTGATGAAAGAGCTCTCCATCGTGCCCCTGTTTATCGAGGCAGAGAAACCGCGCCCCCTGGACTCCCTTCTGCCACGTGGCAAGGAACCGCCCCACTCCCACCATGACATTTCAGTTCTGGATCGCGTGCGCCCGAGCAACTCCCATAGAAGATCCTGCAGGTGTTACCGCGAAGGCCAAGCGCATGCATGATCCCTGAGAACCGCTATCATGAAGGCGTGTCCACAGTTACCAAAACTGCAGCGGCAGGCCAAGAGGTCAATCTGACGCAACGCATGCCAGAGGAGGCAGGCATGGCTACCGCCAGCACTGACGTCATCGACTAGGCAATTCATCTCCCTGCTAGTTGCAGCAGCCGGGAAATTACATCGCTACTCACACCCTGTGGGTGGGCCATCGGACCCACAACCGGAAAACTCCAGCTGGGAACAACAAGCATCTCGAGCCAGAAAACGACAAGCACTAAAATACAGACACTACAAAACAAGTTGCGATATGGTCATCATCAGCAATCATGACATGATTAGACAATGAGCATGCAAGAACTTCTCCACAGAGCGAAGTCCCAACACGCTCGGGGACTAGTGTTGGGGGATGACCCCCGGATAGGCCAAGCCAGGCTCAACTGGTTGGCTCCAGGGAGACCTGGCCGGATGGCTGCAAGATAGAGAACCACGGCCGGGTGGAACGCTCCACCCGGTCCGCCTCAAGATTCCTCGGCTCGCCCGTCTAGCCGGGTGGCCAGGAGAGCCGGCTGGGTGGCCTCCTCTACCTGGCCGCCTCGGATCCGTTGGCCAAAGGTACGGGGAGGATGATGCTCCTTGCTGAGCGCACCCCTCTACCCGGCCGCCTCGGATCCATTGGCCAAAGGTACGGGGAGAATGATGCTCCTCGCTGAGTGCACCCTTGATCGAACAGGCTGGCACGCTGCCCTACGAGCACTACCAGACGAGGATGCCAAAGCGCCAAGGTTGGAGGCTGACGAGTAAAGCACCAACTGACGGATAAAGCTCTAGCTGATGGATAAAGCACCAAGCTAATGGATAAAGCACCGAGTGACGCCCAAACCGGCGGCGTTGGCACACTATGGCATTGTCCCCACATGTACTAGAGCTTGGAAGGGTCCTGGACCACCGGCTGGCCCCGACAGCAGGCCCACTTTATAAACCCAAAGCCCAAACAGTAAACCCTCGAGCCCACATTGTAACCTACCCTTCGACCAGTATATAATGAGGGGTAGTGCCAGGGTTCTAGGTAATGGAGGACAAGTTATAAGTTAGCCAGAATCGATAAGTTGAGAAGTTCATCTTCCTCTAGCTCTTGATAGCAACTAGGGAAACAGCTCAAGGAGCACTTGTATTGACCATCAACTCCCCATATAGTAGATCCTTGCAGGAGTAGGAGTGTTACCTCGATAAGAGGGCTCCAAACCTAGGTACATCGCTATGTTTGTAGTATATGTGCCCAACCCGTTGCGAGTAGCCACCGATAGCATCATGATTGTCCCCTCTCATGCCACCCCCGATGGCATTGCCATGTTCCACACCATGACACTTTATGTAAACATTGATGTTTCATATGAAATAATTCTCTGATAACCCACAAGTATAGGGGATCGTGTGTAGCCTTTTCGATAAGTAAGAGTGTCAAACCCAACGAGGAGCTAAAGGTAGGATAAATATTCTCTCAAGTTCTATCAACCACTGATACAAGTCTACACATAGTAAACATTTGCATTATCTAGGAAATAAAACTAGAGCAACAATACGAGTACTAGAGATAGCTTTGCATGATAATAAATAACAAGAAAGTAAAGCTAGTTGTTGCAGCAATAAAATACATTAAACTAACAGAACCATGAGTGTGGAATAGTGGTGGTAATTGTGGTGGATTTTTCGAGGTTTAAATAGCGAATAGATCGAGTTCATTGTCTTCGATGCAGTTTTCTATGTGGGAGAGACTAAATATACATGCACTTCACTAATTGGAATTACATGTACTGTATGATTGGATTGTTAGCAAACATCCGTAACTACTAACAATGCATTAAGGTTTCCCTAACCATAGCCTTAGGTTTAATGGTCCTCTTACTCCCATACGTGCAATGTTCCGGTTCGCGTCCTCAGGTTTCTATCACTCCGGCAGAACTCCCGCTTCCTTTTACACATACTACAAACCCTATGATGTTTAATCCATATGCGCATAAATATAATGGACACCAAAGGACTGTACAATATCAACATATAACTCTAATGAACCAAATATGTTCAACCATTCAATCTAAGAACAAAGAAACTACACAAACATGATAGAGATCATAGGATTATAACTTATAGCATCAAATACCATGTTTACATAGGACGGTACAAAGGTGTGTGGGAGGATGAACCACTGCATACTAGGAGGATTGGGTGATGGAGATGGCGGTGAAGATGGTGAAAAGGGAGGCGGCGGCGCCGGTGGTGGCGCGGGGGACTCCTTCCCTGCTGTCGATATCATGGGGGAGCACCGCCCCTTAGCCCCCTTCCTTCATGGCTTATTGGGAGCCCTCCCCCATGGATTTGGGATCCATGGGGGAGGCAAAATCATGCTTTGGTGGATGCAAATTCGTGGGTGGAGGTCTCTTGAGCGAATTAGGTTTCCTCCCTTTATATAGCTTCTTGGATTCCTGTCACCCCATATTGGGCTGTAGTAAATCGGGCCTAGAGGGCCCGTGTGGACTCGGAATCAGCTAAATTTTATGTCCAGAACGTTTATTGTGAAATTTCCAACAACTTTGTAGTTGAAGAGTTTTCCGTTTGACGCCTTCTTCGACCCGAAACGTGATCATCTTCAAAAAGAGTTCTAAGACAGATTTCTGGAAAAATCCCAATTTGACTCCAACAAGCTTTCCACTTGTATTCTTGGTAAGTCCTACACATCAAAGTGTAAAACAAGAACATTGTGCACTTTTGCAACAATTAGTAGGTTAGTCCAAATAGATCATAAATTTTATATAAAAAGGAGTGTCAAAAGCATATTATTAGCATAAACCATCAAAAATTATAGATACGTTATGGACGTACCAGTCTCTTACATCAGAACTACATGCATCCCAAAAGTATTGTGGGTGATAAATATCGTTAGTATCCAGTTTTTAGCATCATTCAATCCTAGCATCGTGCAATGAAATTCCGGGACCACTTGTCAGTATTGCTACCAATGAGGTTAAATCAGTCATTACAGGACTAACTGGCCAAATTTGTGCATATTAGGCTAAAAACTGTTAAGATGTGCAAAAATGACATCTACCAAGTGTTTTGTGCAAAAGTGCGATGAAAATATGGTGGATTGTGCAATTTCCTCTGTCTAAAAAAATGTTTTATACTACCATGGAGGGTAATACACAGTATTGTACTGTACTTACTACTAGCAAAACAGGTACTAGCTGGAAGTTTGAAACGTAAATGGTACCCACTATTTTAGTCGGTTCAAAGAAATGAACTAGTTCGTCAAAAAGTGATGATATGTGAAATGTAGTTTTTTTTGTAGTATGGGTACTACTAAAGCGGATAGAGGATTACCCACTCCCATTCTCTAACTCCTCCCCCACCATTCCCTCTCTCGCTATCACATTCCCACACTCACCTCACAACTCTCAGTTGTTAACCCAGCCATTGCTTCGATGAAACCAATGCCAAAACCTTTGTCAGTGGTTGAGTTGGGGTCCTCATGAAGATCTGCTTCGGAGCTACAGGTGGCTTGTTCCATTCCGTTGGCCGCAACACCCTCTTTGCAGCATCCTTCCCCTTTTGTGTGTGTACGGGTGCCCAAGGTGAGGTGTCTGTTGAGCGGTCGTCCAAGCCTCCGGTGCCGCGTGCGTTGGGACCAAATGCTCATGCGGCAGCGGACGCATCCTTTTCATCTGCAGGTTGGACTCTCATTCCCAATGTGCCAAATTTCAGAGTGTACATGGTGAAACCCCTATCGGTGGCTCCCCCTTCATCAGCGATCATCTATGCTTCTTCGATGTATGTGGCTGGTTCTTCGTCAGTGGCGTCATGTTCATTTGCTCAACCCATCGACCCCTGTGCAAGTTCGCCCCCCCCAACTGCAACGAGGTTAGATCTGGATGATTGGGGCTTTAACCCAAATCTGACGTGCATCTAGTCATATTTTGCAATCTGTACTGCAGGTCCTTCGTTGAACTGCTTAGTTATATGTCATATTCTTGATAATTGTTTTTTGTGCTATTCTTTATATGTCATATTCTTGATAATTATATTTGTGTTGTTCTGCTTAGTTATGGAATATTCTTGATGTCAATGATGCAGGGTTTTGTTCTGGTACTTAGATGATGCATTGTGCTATTTAGAAATTTTCCATGATGCATTGTGTTGTTTTGGTTTTTTTATGATGCATTGTGTCATGTCTCCTCACTATGTTGTTTTGTCCATTTTGATCTATGTTCTGCTATTTAGGATTAAATGATATGCCTTCTAGTTGTTTAGATTATTTCAATGACCCATTAGTTTAGGTAATGTTGATTGTGTGGACACTGTTTATTAAATTTAATTACATGATACCTTGTGCTGTTTTGGTATTTTTGATGATGCACTGCATATATGTTGTTTTGTCTATCTAGATAATGCATTGTGCTATTTTATCCATTCAGATTATGCATTGTGATGTTTAATCAATCTAATTAAATGGTATACCTTCTAGTAGTTGTTCAGATAATTTTGAGGACCCATCGGGTTAGGTGATTCTGATGATGCATTGTGCTCTGTAGGAAATTTAATTTACCTGATACCTTGTTATGTTGAGGTAATTTTGATGGTGCAATGATGCATTGTGAACTTTGGTCAATTTATACGATGCATTGTGGTGTTTTGGTAATTCCAAATGACTGACACAATGGTAATTTTCATGTAGGATGGCCCAGTTGTAATGCGAAACTTAGACTACATTCTTGACCGGACTCCTCCAGCTCCAGGTGGCTATGAAGATGCTCTCCCCATCATACCAAGGGAGCTGAAGCTGTCGGGCAGGAGAGTGGATGCCTTGGCAAGGGAAAGTGCTGCCAAGTCGGTCGATAGTTCTACCAAACCGAGAAGATGCCCTAGGTCGGTTGGACACCATGCCATCGCGCATCATCCTAGGCGCTTCTACATCCAGTTAGTCCAGCATGACTTGTATATGCTTATCATCCCGACTTACTTCAAGCCTGACGTGAAGGAACACCCCTACCCACAACTAGTGGTGGTCCAAGCATGCGAGAATTGCGACTGGGTTGTCCATTTCAACCACAACAAAGACTAGATCGTCCTGGACCAAGAGTGGGCTACCTTTGCTGATTTCCATGAGTTGAAGGTGGGTGACTGCCTTACGTTCAAGGTCACCTCAGATGGGTTCAAGATGAAAATCTATGACCACATCCCCTCCTGTTGGATGGTGTTCGTCTGTTGTGAGCACTCACATCTTGATTAAGAGCCTCTTTGGATCAAAGGATTTTCAAAATAATTTTGGATGAATTCGACCCATAGGATTTTTTTCATAAGGAAGCCCTTTGGAAGAAAGGAATCATACCTCCAAAATTCATATGGATTGTATTTCTACACCCCAATCCCATAGGAATTTCAACATCCACTTTTTACACTCATTCGTGTAGGATTAAGGCAATTTTCCTGCGTGTTTCCTATGTTTCATCGAAATGACTTTAAGCCTGCAATTTCCTATGTTTTGTACCTCTGACCATGTTATCCCGTGTTTTGAAATTCTGTGATCTAAAGAAAGTTGTTTCCTCTGTTTTGCAATCCATTGTTTTGTACCTGCGACCGAGTCGAATTCCTGTGTTTTTAAATCATGTTATCTAAAGAAGCCCTAAGTTATCTTTAAGTTTGTCGTTCGATCTTTTCGCGACCGTTTGTGATGCTTATGCGGCAAGCCCTAAGTATATTCAATGTGACTACTACTACAACAACTGCTACTACTACTACTACTACTCCGAGCAAGCACAGCGTGAGCCGTTAATAGACGTGGCTAAGAAATGTAGGTACTACACTTTTTTTTCGAATCTACTAGAAATTTACTAGACTGGCCGACAAAAACCAATCATAAAGATGGGACCCACTTAGTACAGCATAAGCCAATTGATTTCAGCACTATGTATCTAGCCAAATTTGTCCATAAGCAAGGACCCAGCTGCCATCTCACACATTGTTGTGATTGGAATTTGTTTCTATTGCTATTTGTACCTAATAATAATATTTTAATGTTTATGGACTATCCTCAAGGGTCACCTTTAAGTTTTTGATCTTATGGATAGGCTCCACTATGTATGTGAAACTCCTCATCCAGTAGTGGACCCAAGATGGTTTTGAAGCCCAGGAAAACTGTAAATTTGAAGCCTAAATAAACAATTTTCCGACAAATTTCAACCAAAATAGCTTGTCCTTATCCATTTTTCCCTGATGGATAGCTTGTGGCCAACATAGTGGATGCACTAAGAAAATAAAATCTGCTCCAGCGTTTAGACCAGATAGGGGACCCACTCATCTGAGTATAAAGATACAATAAATAATACCTTTTTATGAGTTACTTTGTCGCGCGTAGTGGCTGAACGAGCAAATAAAAAACACGTCTCTCGGATGGAATATTGTCCACTTCTTTGACAAGACATTACTACTACTAGTACAGAACTTTGGGTGGGTCATAAATATTTACAGCTAGTAGCTCGATCACTTAGTATGATGGACCAATGAGATTGCTCGAAGGCCGGAGACGAGACCCAGACCTTGAAATTTTGCTTCCACTATTCACTCTCATCTCTCCTCCTACTATTACTACCTTGCTCCGCCTTCGAAGAAACCATTTTCTTCCACTGCTCCTCCCTTTCTTCTCTAATACTTCATCCAGCGATGTCACAAAATATCCTGTCTCGTTAGAAGAATAGAAAAATCGTGATGGTTAGAGCCGTGGAGAAATGCTGCCGGCAGGGTGACCTGCAGGCTCGGACCAAGAAAGGAGACCAGCCATGGGGCGAGGGCTCGTCTTCGCGCATGTATCCGAAGAGTGGATATCATGGGGACCAAGAGTCCAGGTAGGTTTGTACCTCCATTGATTCCTGGGCTGTCTGCTCCTACTATTGAACTGTCTCTG
The DNA here is from genome assembly GCA_023614405.1 of Avena insularis. Classification (NCBI taxonomy): domain Eukaryota; kingdom Viridiplantae; phylum Streptophyta; class Magnoliopsida; order Poales; family Poaceae; genus Avena; species Avena insularis. The sequence goes on from CM042684.1 coordinate 111,156,350, forward strand.
TACATCATCCATGGCAGGTGGCTCGAGCATCGAATTTTCCACCCCATGGGTCGATAGCACGATGGATATCTCTAACGCGTAATATGCCGTCATGCCCGCTCTCGGTCGAAGAAGAGAGGTACTATAGTTACTATACATGTATTGACATTTTATGTTCTTCTCTGCATGCACTCCATGATCTCTTACTGATGATGCATTTTCCATGCAGGAAGTCAGGGCGAGAATCTCGACCAAAGTAGATGAAATCAACAACCATAACATCAACATTCTGCAGAAAAACTTCGATCTCAACCTAGAGTGTGATCGCCTCCGAGCCGATTTGGCTTTTCAAATTAAGCTCACACGATCTTACGAGCGTGACTCCTCGACGCTTCACGCTGAGTGCAGAAATTTGAAGAAGGAAGTCATGGAGCTCCACAGCCAGCAGCTCCCATTACGGAGATCATCCAGGTCACGCTCTGCTAAGTAGGAAGAGATAAGCCATCTCATGTTGGCCGCCGAGGTCATGACCATTGTGGAGGTCGTCGAGGCCCTGCTTCCCCAGGGCAGCCATGGTGTTGGAATCGCCGAATCTTGGAGTAGGAACTAGGAAGGGAGAGGACTTCCCGGTGTGGCCCTCTTTTTTCTTTATTTTGGGTGCATGGATCGTTTTTTTCTCATCCATCTTCGCATAATTATATTGCACTCTTAACAATCGAATGCACTATGTGGAGCTTTTGTAATGATATACTTGTTGTATATTTGTCACTGTTTAGTGTACATATACATTCAAATTTAGTCAAATATGTGACATCCTTTTTGATTAGGTTGGAGGGCATTTTCAGGAAAATTAGGATGGAGGGAGAGTATGTCTGATAAATCAAAATAATTAAATCGTTAATGAGTGATCTTTAAATTCGGTCATACTTTCTACTTTGTCAGATGTGTAGGGATCAAGTGTCTAGTTTACTTATCAACTATTATGTCTCCCCTATATGTGGCCCCTACGTCGATGAGCGAGTTGTTGGGTGATATTTTTTTGCTCTTCCCTATTAACATATTGTGGTTATGATATAGGGGAGATAATATAGGGTTGCTACTAGAGATAAGCAAAATTTAGGGGAAGAATCTTTTTAGGCTAGTCATAGAGCAAATAACTTCATGAGTAACTAAGGGTCTAACTCAGTAAAATTGCCTATGTGATAGTGAGTTATTCACACATACAAGGATTAAATGAGTCTATTGCCTAATAAATGAACTACTCATGTATTAACATAGACTAGTAACTTATGCACGTTATAGTCTATGTTTAACTTACAAGTTTTGTTCAACCTTGTTCTCTTCTATGGTTCCTTTTTCATTTCTTTACTATAGTAGACATTGTGTATAGTAGTACTAGACTCACTTCAAGGAATCTTTTTTTTACTCAACTGCTCCACTTTTTAGACATATATACTATCAGGAGGCGTGGTGTCTATCTAGAAAAGAAATTGCACCGTCAGCGTCAGGTACACCCATTGTCTAGAGTACTGTGGGTCATAAGAACAACTGTCCCTATAGTCTACCCAAGGACACCCAACGATTTCTTGCATAGGCATTCACGCCAGAGCCTTCGTAGGGAAGGTATCCGCTTTGACCCGTTGATTTCGGATTGGATGGACAAGATTGCTAGACGTTGAACTCTATCTCCCTAGATGATGTTTCTACTACTACTACTACGTAAAATACACTTCTAAAACAACATATGTAACTGTGCTTATGAGTTACTAGTCTGATTTCATTAGAAGTCTGGTTATGAGTGCAAACTACAATATGTGTGAGCTGCATTGATTAGCGATAGTTATCAGCGGATGGGGGCCTCGACCGCACAAAAGAAGGTTTGTCACTTAATAAAAGAGATGGAGCTTGTGCGCACATCCATGCAACTCAGTAACTAGAATTTGATCAACATATATATGGAGAGAGAATAAGAGTAATACAATGATCAACCTAATAGAATCAACTCATTACTACACGATATAGGCAACTCAGTATGGTAATAATATCATGCATGTAATCACGTAAGTACCTTTTTAGCTACATGCATTCACTCCTGGACACCATAAGTAAAAGTTTGAACTCGTAGAGCGCCAAAATGACAGGCGCCCCAGCTAGCCCGATTAATGGTCTGCTACTACAATAACCTACACATCTACCCTTGTCTACTATAGAACATCCAGCGATTGCTTGCATAGACGTCCACGCTAGACCCTTCAAAGGGAAGGTATCCCCTTTGGACCATTGAATTGGTATGGACGGACAAGATTGCTAGATAGCCAAAATCACGTGGTCCCCACTCCCTCGCGTCCCTCCATTTCAAACACAGCGAAATTTCTTGTGCCCCTCCGTTTCAAACGATACCAAAATCACGTGGTCCCCACTCCCTCATGCCCCTCCATTTTAAATACTGTGAAATTTCTCATGCCCCTCTATTTCAAACAATACCAAAATCATGTGGTCCCACTCTCTCACGGCCCTCCATTTCAAACACTTCAAAATTTCTCGCGCCCAGAACCTCCCGCAACATTTATCCGGCTGGCTTTGCCCGACAGAACTCGACACCATGCACTTCTCACCCAACAGTATATTGGATCTGCATCAGCTGCAGTCTCATCCAAAGCACCATTGCCGCTTCACCGACATCCACCGCACCCAACCGAGGTCACCGAGTCCGTCATCATCCACCACACCTGATTTCCTTTTAACACTTTCCCGTCCACGGCGCCGACTGCCCAAGATCTACATCAACACTGCCGGCATCCTCCCCACTTGTACCGTACCGGAGCCGCCATGCAGTGCACCGATTCTCCCTCGTCCACCATGCTCAAGCCGGCATCAAGCGCCGAAGATCTGCTTCCCCGGCGCAAATAGTCGGCGCAACCGCAGCACCCTGGCCGACAAGGATGTCACTCGCGCTAGTATGGATGATGCTTAGAAGCCTATCTCACCATGGTAACCAAATCTCCAACTCTTTTCTTGTTTTGTCAGAAGTATAGTAGGTTCACGCCTGTCGCAATGAACTATATTTTTGTAATCGTGATGTACACCCAGTCAAAGCGCATGCCTATTCTTTCTGATACATACTACCCAGTAGGTCACTATACATGTTGGTTTGCATTCGCTTCTCTACAAATTTTAAAGTCATGCACATGTTGTTAGCTACTCCGAACAATAGTAATTGCCTGCTATCGTGTAGTTTTGCAAAATGTAAAATCAGTGGAAAATATTAGTGTGGATTCCCTGCTCCACAATTACTAAATATATCTGGTTCATCCTGAGATAAGTTCCTATTATTATTTCCTCCTTGGCATCCTTCTGCTATCCTGTAGTACCTGTTTAGACTCTTCATACTAATTCGATTATAATTTTGTTGTTGCCATCCGGTTCTTCAATAGTTGCAACACTAACTATTTTCTTTTTCTTGCATAGATCCCAGAATGGAACAATGAACATGATGGTTTGCATAACCTCTTCTACAGGTTCACAAGCGAAGCCATCATTTCCTTATTTGGTGTTGGTTCGTCCTAAGCAATGGTATAACTGTCCTCTACTATGTAGTTCACTCGTGGTTTGCATTCCTTCTCTAATAGTTCTCTTATGATGCCATTATATTTATATTTGGTTGATTATTAGCTATGACAATAATTGCATGCCATTGTGTAACTCAACGTAAATTCAGAGTCACCGAACATCTCTTGCATTCCAGAAAATACCAATGCTTCCATATATATTTGCTTATATGACTTGGCCAGTTTATATTTGCTAAAATTCTAAAAAACACTCTGTTTGATTGCTCATTTCATTGTAGGCATACTTTTCTAATGATTATTTGTCTTGTTCTACAGGTTCACGTGCGATGCTACTATATCTCGCATATGGTTCTGGTTCATCCTAAGGAACGACATAACTATCCTCTAGTATATATAGTTCATTTGTGGTTTGCATTCCTGCTCTACAAGTTCTCATATGATGCGATTATAATTTCTATCTGGTACATTCTTAGCTATGATAGTAGCTGCATGTCAATGTGTAGCTCAGCGCAAATTCTGAGTCACCCAACGTCTGTTGCATTCTAGGGTATACAACTGCTTTCATATATATTTGTTGAAATGACCTAGCTAGTTTATATTTGCTAAAATTATAAGCCACACACACACATTTTTTGATTGCTCATTTCACGGTAGGCACTCTAGTTCACAGCTCCTGTCATATCAGTCAAATGAGTAGTTTGTCTTGGTTGATGTATTAACTTGTTATTACTTAATTTCAAACTGCAATTATTTCTACCGCCACTAACGAGGGGGCTGCAAGATCATGTCTCCTCCAATGTAGCTCTCACACTCAAAGGATGATGCGGGTGATAGAGTGAGAAAGCAAATTGAGGACTCTGCTATTAACTTGACTGTCAACTGCAATGCCGAATTTTCTTTCCCTTGAGTTGATGATATATAATAATTTTAAGAAGTTTGCAGCTGATGTAATATCTACATAACTCGCATAGGCCATGTAGGCATTTAGTTGATCCTGTCCACGCATGGCGGTAGGTGGTACCATAATTGCGCCATCCAGGTCGATCTGGGAACTATGTAGGGATTTGTTATTGGCCAGTGTTGTATTAGGCCTACCATGAACAGTAAAAGATGCTCGCTAATTATACACATTTTATGATATTGGCATGGGCTTCAGAAAGGCCGAAACTATAAAAGGCCATAAATGTAATGGGCTGACCCACATGTGGTAACAGGCCGTAACAATAACAGGCTGTAACAGTAACATGCCATAATAGTAGCAGGCCAAAGCATTAGTAGGCCAGAGCAAAAGCAGGCCATTACAGTAACAGTCAAGAAACTGTAAAATGGTAGAACAGTAACAGGCCAGAGAATTAACGGGCCAAAACTGTAGCGGGCCTTAACAGTAAATGGCCAAAGCAGTTAAAGGCTAGAACAGTGATGAGCCTCAACAGGCCGATAAATTTACCAGGCTAGAACAGTAACATGCCGCTTGTGGGCCTGAATAGTTAACGACCAGAACAGTAAAAGGCCAGAACAGTAATGAAAAATCTCAAAAAAGGGTCGTTAGTAGGCGGCCCATGACGGGCTACGACTTGGCGCAGGCTGCTAACGGGCCGCACAGTGTTGAACCAACATGGGCCTTCTGTAGGCCGAAACATTATTGGGCCTGAAAGTTCGTGGGCCGCTGCTGGACGCATTGTTGGGCCCATTTCAAGCAGTGCAGGACAAAACAGTAACGGGGCGTCTTCTTATTGGACTCTCCTCATGGGTCGGCCTAGTTAGTATTTAGCAGGCCTTCGCTGGTGACCGCCATAGTCAGGATCAAGCGTGTAACGACCGCTAACAACAAGCCGCCATATACTGTGACTGGGATCATAATGGGTAGACCAATCTATCATGCGCTAACGTGGGTGTGAGATTTATAAATGATGTAAGCGCTAACAGCGGCTAAACATGGCAGTTTGCATGACATCAGCAGTCAACGCGGCTGGCGAACAGATCTACGAAGGAACAAGTTTTTGTAGCTGAAGGGTGCGATCCTCCACGGTCAAAAAAAAAACCGTGGTAGATTCATTTGTGACGGGGCTTTTCCCACGAAGGCCATCCATCACGGAAGACTTTTTTACCATGAAAAACAGGCCTACAACAATGAAAATCGTCCATTGTAAAAGCCAGGAACATGTTGAAATTCAACTGCCACATTCAATGGAGCACCAGTTTCAAAGAGGTTGCATCACCACACCCACTTGAGTGTGTGTGGCCATTTGGATCATTATAATTTGCAAAGAACACATGCAATTTCACTACAATATGTGTCAAACCATGGTTAGGAAGTTCAGGAACATGTTGGAATTCAATTGCCACATGAAACGAAGCACCAGTTTGAAAGAGGTTGCATCACCACACCCACTTGAGTGTGTGTGGCCATGTGGATCATTGTGGTTTGGGAAAGAACACATGCAATGTCACTTGAATATGTGTCAAACCATGGCCAGGAAGCGCAGGAACTTGTTGGAACTCAACTGCCACATGTAATGGAGCACTAGTTTGAAAGAGGTTGCATCACCACACCCACTTGAGTGTGCGTGGCCATGTGGATCACTGTGGTTTGGCAAATAACACATGCAATGTCACTCCAATATGTGTCAAACCATGGCCAGGAAGCCCAAGAACATGTTGGAATTCAACTGCCGCATGCAATGGAGCACTAGTTTGAAACAAGTTACATCACCATACCCACTTGAGTGTGTGTGGCCATGTGGATCATCGTGGTCTGGCAAAGAACATGTCCAATGTCTCTCCAATATGTGTTAAACCATGGCCAGTGTAACCCTAGGAAGCTGTTGGAATTCAATTGCCACATGCAATGGAGTACCAGTTTGAAAGAGGTTACATCACCACACTCACTTGAGTGTGTGTGGCCATGTGGATCATTGTGGTTTGGAAAAAAACACATCCAATGTCACTCCAATATGTGCGAAACAATGGTCAGCAGCCCCAGGAACATGTTCGAATTCTAGTGCCACATGCAATGGAGCACTAGTTTGAAAGAGGTGACATCACCACACCCACTTGAGTGTGTCTGGCCATGTGGATCATTGTGGTTTGGCAATGAACATATGAAATGGCAGTCCAATATGTGTCAAACCATGGTTAAGAACCCAGGAACATGTTGGAATTCAACTACCACATGCAATGGAGCACCAGTTTGAAAGAGGTTGCATCACCACACCCACTTGACTATGTGCGGCCATGTGGATCATTATGGTTTGGCAAAGAAACATGCAATGTCACTCCAATATTTGTCAAACCATGGCCAGGAAGCTCAGGAACATGTTGGAATTCAACAACCACATGCAAGGGAGCACCAATTTGAAAGAGGTTGCATCACCACACCCACTTGAGTGTGTGTGGCCATGTGGATCATTGTGGTTTGGGAAATAACACAGGCAATGTCACTCCTATATTTATCGAACCATGGCTAGGAACACCAGCAACATGCTGGGACTCAACTGCCACATGCAATAGAGCACCAGTTTGAAAGAGGTTGCATCACCACACCCACTTTAGTGTGTGTGTGGCCATGTTGATCATTGTAGTTTGGCAAAGAACACATCCAATGTCTCTCCAATATGTGTTAAACCATGGCCAGTCTAACCCTAGGAACCTATTGGAATTCAATTGCCACATGCAATGAAGTACCAGTTCGAAAGAGGTTACATCACCACACTCACTTGAGTGTGTGTGACCATGTGGATCATTGTGCTTTGGCAAAGAACACATGTAATGTCACACCAATATGTGTCAAACCATGGTCAGGAACCCCAGGAACGTGTTGGAATTCTACTTCCACATGCAATGGAGTACCTGTTTACAAGATGTTACATCACCACACCCACTTGAGTGTGTGTGGCCATGTGGATCATTGTGGTTTGGCAAAGAAAACATGCAATGTCACTCCAATATGTATCAAACCATGGCCTGCAACCCCATGAACAAGTTGGAATTCAACTACCACATGCAATGGAGCACCAATTTGAAAGAGGTTGCATCACCAAACCCACTTGAGTGTGTGTGGCCATGTGGATCATTGTGGTTTGGCAAAGAACACATGCAATGTCACTCCAATATTTATCAAACCATGGCCAGGAACACCAGGAACATGGTGGAATTCAACTGCTACATGTAATGGAGCACCAGTTTGAAAGAGGTTGTATAACCACACCCATTTGAGTGTATGTGGCCATGTGTATCATTCTGGTTTGGCAAAGAACACATCCAATGTCTCTCCAATATCTATCAAACCATGGCCACTGTAAACCTAGGAACCTATTGGAATTCAATTGCCACATGCAATGTAGTACTAGTTTGAAAGAGGTTACATCACCACACTCACTTGAGTGTGTGTGCCCATGTGGATCATTGTGGTTTGGCAAAGAACACATGTAATGTCACTCCAATATGTGTCAAACCATGGTCAGGAACCCCAAGAACATGTTGGAATTCCACTTCCACATGCAATGGAGTACCAGTTTGAAAGATGTTACATCACCACACCCACTTGAGTGTGTGTGGACATGTGGATCATTGTGGTTTGGCAAAGAAAACATGCAATGTCACTCCAATATGTATCAAATCATGGCCTGCAACCCCATGAACAAGTTGGAATTCAACTACCAGATGCAATGGAGCACCAGTTTGAAAGAGGTTGCATCACCAAACCCACTCGAGTGTGTGTGGCCATGTGGATCATTGTGGTTTGGCAAAGAACACATGCAATGTCACTCCAATATTTGTCAAACCATGGACAGGAAGCACAGGAAAATGTTGGAATTCAACTGCAACATGCAATGGAGCACCAGTTTGAAAGAGGTTGCATCACCACACCCAATTGAGTGTGTCTGGCCATGTGTATCATTGTGGTTTGGCAAAGAACATATTCAATGGCAATCCAATATGTGTCAAACCATGGTTAAGAACCCCATGAACATGTTGGAATTCAACTACCACATGCAATGAAGCACCAGTTTGAAATAGGTTGCATCACCACATCCACTTGAGTTTGTGTAGCCATATGGATCATTGTGGTTTGGCAAATAAAACATGCAATGTCACGCCAATATGTGTCAAACCATGGCTAGGAAGCTCAGGAACATGTTCGAATTCAACCGCCACATGCAATGGACCACCAGTTTGAAAAAGGTTGCATCACCACACCCAACTGAGTGTGTGTGGCCATGTGGAACATTGTGGTTTGGAAAAGAACACATGTAATGTCAGTCCAATATGTGTCAAACCATGGCAAGGAAGCCCAGGAACATGTTGAATTCAACTGCCACATGCAAAGGAGAACCAGTTTTAAAGAAGTTGCATCACCACACCCACTTGAGTGTGTGTGGACATGTGGACCATTGTGGTTTTCCAAAGAACAGATGCAATGTCACTCCAATATGTGTGAAACGATGGTCAGGAACCCCAGGAATATGTTGGAATTCAACTGCCACATGCAATGGAGCACCAGTTTGAAAGAGGTTGCATAACCACAACGACTTGAGTGTGTCTATCCACGTGGATCACTGTGGTTTGGCAAAGAACATATGCAATGGAAATCCAATATGTGTCAAACCATTGTTAAAAACCCAGGAACATGTTGGAATTCAACTACCACATGCAATGGAGCACCAGTTTGAAAGAGGTTGCATCACCACACACACTTGAGTGTGTGTGGCCAAGTGGATCATTGTGGTTTGGAATTGAACACATGAAATGTCACCGAAATATGTATCAAACCATGTCCTAGAACCCCAGGATCATGTTGGAATTCAACTACCACATGAAACAGAGCACCAGTTTGAAAGAGGTGACATCACCACACCCACTAGAGTGTGTGTGTCCATGTGGATCATTGTGGTTTGTCAAGAAAACATGCAATGCCACTCCAATATGTACCAAACCATGGCCTGGAACCCTAGGAACATATTGGAATTCAACTACCACATGCAATGGAGCACCATTTTGAAAGAGGTTGCATCACCACACCCACTTGAGTGTGTGTGGCCATGTGGATCAGTGTGGTTAGGCAAATAACACATGCAATGTCACTCCAATATTTGTTAAACCATTGCTAGGAAGCTCAGGAACATGTTGGAATTCAACTGCCACACGCAATGCAGCTCCAGTTTGAAATAGGTTGCATCACCACACCCACTTGAGTGTGTGTGGCCATGTGGATCATTAAGGTTTGGCAAAGAACACATGCAATGTCACTCCAATATCTATCGAACCATGGCCAGGAACACCAGGAACATGGTGGAATTCAACTGCTACATGTAATGGAGCACCAGTTTGAAAGAGGTTGTATAACCACACCCACTTGAGTGTGTGTGGCCATGTGTATCACTGTGGCTTGGCAAAGAACACATCCAATGTCTCTCCAATATGTGTCAAACCATGGCCAGTGTAACCCTAGGAACCTATTGGAATTCAATTGCCACATGCAATGTAGTACTAGTATGAAAAAGGTTACATCACCACACTAACTTGAGTGTGTGTAACCATGTGGATCATTGTGGTTTGGCAAAGAACACATGTAATGTCACTCCAATATGTGTCAAACCATGGTCAGGAACCCGAGGAACATGTTGGAATTCTACTTCCACATGCAATGGAGTACCAGTTTGAAAGATGTTAGATCACCACACCCACTTGAGTGTGTGTGGCCTTGTGGATCATTGTGGTTTGGCGAAGAAAACATGCAATGTCACTCCAATATGTATCAAACCATGGCATGCAACCCCATGAACAAGTTGGAATTCAACTACCACATGCAATGGAGCACCAGTTTGAAAGAGGTTGCATCACCAAACTCACTTGAGTGTGTGTGGCCATGTGGATCATTATGGTTTGGGAAACAACACATGCAATGTCACTCCAATATTTGTCAAACCATGGACAGGAAGCTCAGGAAAATGCTGGAATTCAACTACAACATGCAATGGAGCACTAGTTTAAAAGAGGTTGCATCACCACACCCAATTGAGTGTGTCTGGCCATGTGGATCATTGTGGTTTGGCAAAGAACATATGCAATGGCAATCTAATATGTGTCAATCCATGGTTAAGAACCCCATGAACATGTTGGAATTCAACTACCACATGCAATGAAGCACCAGTTTGAAAGAGGTTGCATCACCACATCCACTTGCGTGTGCGTAGCCAGATGGATCATTGAGGTTTGGCAAATAAAACATGCAATGTCACCCCAATATGTGTCAAACCATGGCTAGGAAGCTCAGGAACATGTTCGAATTCAACTGCCACATGCAATGGAGCACCAGTTTGAAAGAGGTTGCATCACCACACCCAATTGAGTGTGTGTGGCCATGTCAAACATTGTGGTTTGGAAAAGAACACATGCAATGTCAGTCCAATATGTGTCAAACCATGGCAAGGAACCCTAGGAACATGTTGGAATTCAACTGCCACATGCAATGGAGCACGAGTTTTAAACAAGTTGCATCACCACACCCACTTGAGTGTGTGTGGACATGTGGACCACTGTGGTTTGCCAAAGAACACATTCAATGTCACTCCAATATGTGTGAAACCATGGTCAGGAACCCCAGGAATATGTTGGAATTCAACTGCCACATGCAATGGAGCACTAGTTTGAAAGAGGTTGCATAACCACAACGACTTGAGTGTGTCTAGCCATGTGGATCATTATGGTTTGGCAAAGAACATATGCAATGGAAATCTAATATGTGTCAAACCATTGTTAAGAACCCCAACAGCATGTTGGAATTCAACTATTACATGCAACGGAGCACTAGTTTGAAAGAGGTTGCATCACCACACACATGAGTGCGTGTGGCCATGTGGATCATTATGGTTTGGAATAGAACACATGAAATGTCACTGAAATATGTATCAAACCATGTCCTAGAACCCCAGGATCATGTTGGAATTCAACTACCACATGCAATAGAGCACCAGTTTGAGAGAGGTTGCATCACCAAACCCACTAGAGTGTGTGTTGCTATGTGGATCATTGTGGTTTGGCAAAGAAAACTTGCAATGTCGCTCCAATATGTGTCAAACCATGGCCAGGAAGCTCAGGAACATGTTCGAATTCAACTGCCACATGTAATGGATCACCAGTTTGAAAGAGGTTGCATCACCAAACCCAGTTGAGTGTGTGTGGCCATGTGACCATGGTGGTTTGGCAAAGAACACATGCAATGTCACTCCAATATGTGAAAACAATGGCCGGAAGCTGAGGAACATGTTTGAATTCAACTGCCACATGCAATGGAGCACCAGTTTGAAAGAGGTTGCATCACCACACCACTATATTGTGTGTGTGTGGCCATGTGTATCATTGTGGTTTGTGAAAGAACACATGCAATGCCACTCCAATATCTATCGAACCATGGCCAGGAACACCAGGAACATGTTGGAATTCAACTGCCACATGCAATGGAGCAGCAGTTTGAAACAGGTTACATCACCACACCTAGTTGGTTGTGTGTTGCCATGTCGGTCATTGTGGTTTGGCAAAGAACACGTCCAATGTCTCTCCAATATGTGTCAAACCATGGCCAGTGTAACCCTAGGAACCTATTGGAATTCAATTGCCACATGCAATGAAGTACCAGTTCTAAAGAGGTTACATCACCACACTCACTTGAGTGTGTGTGGCCATGTGGATCATTGTGGTTTGGCAAAGAACACATGCAATGTGACTCCAATATGTGTCAAACCATGGTCAGGAACCCCAGGAACATGTTGGAATTCAAATGCCACATGCAATGGAGCACCAGTTTGAAAGAGGTTGCATCACCACAACCACTTGAGTGTGTCTGTCCATGTGGATCATTGTGGTTTGCAAAAGACCATATGCAATGGCAATCCAATATGTGTTAAACCATTATTAAGAACCCAGGAACATGTTGGAATTGAACTACCACATGGAATAGAGCACCAGTTTGAAAGAGGTTGCATCACCACAACCACTTTAGTGTGTGTGGCCATGTAGATTATTGTGGTTTGGAATAGAACACATGAAATGTCACTCCAATATGTATCAAACCATATCCTAGAACCCCAGGAACATGTTGGAATTCAACTACCACATGCAATGGAACACCAGTTTGAAAGAGGTTGCATCACCACACCCACTTGTGTGTTTGTTGACATGTGGGTCATTGTGGTTTGGTAAAGAAAACATGCAATGTCACTCCAATATGTGTCAAACCATGGCTAGGAAGCTTAGGAACATGTTCGAATTCAACTTCCACATGCAATGGAGCACCAGTTTGACAGAGGTTGCATCACCACACCCACTTGAGTGTGTGTGGCCACGTGGAATATTGTGGTTTGGAAAAGAAAACATGCAATGTCACTCCAATATGAGTTAAACCATGGCAAGGAACCCCAGGAAAATGTTGGAATTCAACTGCCACATGCAATAGAGCACCAGTTTGAAAGAGGTTGGATCACCACACCCACTTGAGTGTGTGTGGCCATGTGGACCATTGTGGTTTGCCAAAGACCACATGCAATGTCACTCCAATATTTGCAAACTATGGCAGGAAGCCCAGGAACATGTTAGCATTCAACAGCCACACGTTTGAAAGAGGTTGCATCACCACGCCCACTTGAGTGTATGTGGCCATGTGGATCATTGTGGTTTGGCAAAGAACACGTCCAATGTCTCTCCAATATGTGTTAATCCATGGCCAGTGTAACCCCAGGAACCTAATGGAATTCAATTGCCACATGCAATAGAGTACCAGTTTGAAAGAGGTTACATCACCACACTCACTTGAGTGTGTGTGGCCATGTGGATCATTGTGGTTTGGCAAAGAACACATGCAATGTCACTCCAATATGTGTCAAACCATGGTTAGGAACTCTAGGAACATGTTGGAATTCTACTACCACATGCAATGCAGCACCAGTTTGAAAGATGTTGCATCACCACACCCAGTTGAGTTTGTGTGGCCATGTGGATCAGTGTGGTTTGGCAAACAACACATGCAATGTCACTCCAATATTTGTCAAACCATGGCTAGGAAGCTCAGGAACATGTCGGAATTCAACTGCCACATGCAATGTAGCACCAGTTTGAAAGAGCTTGCATCACCACACCCACTTGTGTGTGTGTGACCATGTGGATCATTAAGGTTTGGCAAAGAACACATGCGATGTCACTCCAATATGTATCAAACAATGGCATGGAACCCCATGAACATGTTGGAATTCGACTACCACATGCAATGGAGTACCAGTTTGAAAGAGGTTGCATCACCACACGCACTTGAGTGTGTGTGGCCATGTGGATCACTGTGGTTTGGCAGAGAACACATGCAATGTCACTCCAATATTTGTCAAACCATGGACAAGAAGCTCAGGAACATGTTGGAATTCAACTGCCACATGCAATGGAGCACCAGTTTGAAAGAGGTTGCATCACCACACCCACTTGAGAGTGTGTGTGGCCATGTGGATTATTGTGGTTTCACAAACAACACGTCCAATGTCCCTCCAATATGTGTCAAACCATAGACAGTGTAACCCCAGGAACCTAGTGGAATTCAATTACCACATGCAAGGGAGTAACAGTTCGAAAGAGGTTACATCACCACACTCACTTGAGTGTGTGTGGCCATGTGGATCATTGTGGTTTGGCAAAGAACACATGCAATGTCACTCTAATATGTATCAAACCATGGTCAGGAACCCCAGGAACATGTTGGAATTCTACTGCCACATGCAATGGAGTACCAGTTTGAAAGATGTTACATCACCACACCCACTCGAGTGTGTGTGTCCATGTGGATCATTGTGGTTTGGCAATGAAAATAAGCAATATCACTCCAATATGTATCAAACCATGGCCTGTAAACCCAGGAACATGTTGGAATTCAACTACCACATGCAATGGAGCACCATTTTGAAAGAGGTTGTAGCACCACACCCACTTGAGTGTGTGTGGCCATGTGGATCATTATGGTTTGGGAAACAACACATGCAATGTCACTCCAATATTTGTCAAACCATGGCCATGAAACTCAGGAAATGTTGGAATTCAACTGCCACATGCAATGGAGCACTAGTTTGAAAGAAGTTACGTCACCACACCCACTTGACTATGTCTGGCCATGTGGATCATGGTGGTTTGGAAAAGAACATTTGCAATGGCAATCCAATATGTGTCAAACCATGGGTAAGAACCCACGAACATGTTGGAATTCAACTACCACATGAAATGGAGCATCAGTTTGAAAGAGGTTACATCACCACACCCACTTGAGTGTATTAGTGTGGCCTTGTGTATTATTGTGGTTTGGCAAACAACACGTCCAATGTCTCTCCAATATGTGTCAAACCATGGCTAGTGTAATCCCAAGAACCTAATGGAATTCAATTGCCACATGCAATGTAGTAGCCGTTTGAAATAGGTTACATCACCACACTCACTTGAGTGTGTGTGGCCATGTGGATCATTGTGGTTTGGCAAACAACACATGCAATGTCACTCCAATATGTGTCAAACCATGGTCAGGAACCCCAGGAACATGTTGGAATTCTACTACCATATACAATGGAGTACCAGTTTGAAAGAGGTTACATAACCACACCCACAGGAGTGTTTGTGGCCATGTGGATCATTGTGGTTTGGCAAAGAAAACATTCAATGTCAGTCCAATATGTATCAAACCATGGCCTACAACCCCAGGAACATGTTGGAATTCAACTACCACATGCAACAGAGCACCAGTTTTAAAGAGGTTGCATCACCACACCCACTTGCGTGTGTGTGGCCATGTGGATCATTGTGGTTTGGCAAAGAACACATGCAATGTCACTCCGATATTTGTCAAACCATGGACAGGAATCTCAGGAACATGTTAGAATTCTATTGCAACATGCAATGGTGCACCAGTTTGAAAGAGGTTGCATCACCACACCCACTTGAGTGTGTGTGGCCTTGTGGATCATTGTGCTTTGGCAAAGGACACATGCAATGTCACTCCAATATTTGTCAAACCATGGTTAAGAACCCAGGAACATGTTGTAATTCAACTAACACATGAAATGGAGCACCAGTTTAAAAGAGGTTGCATCACCACACCCACTTGACTATGTGCGGCCATGTGAATCATTGTGGTTTGGCAAAGAAAACATGCAATGTCACTCCAATATGTGTCAAACCATGGCCAGGAAGCTCAGGAACATGTTGGAATTGAACTGCCACATGCAATGTTGCACCAGTTTGAAAGAGGTTGCATCACCACACCCACTTGAGTGTGTGTGGCCATGTGGATTATTGTGGTTTGCAAAAAAAAACGTCCAATGTATCTCCAATATGTGTCAAACCATGGCTAGTGTAATCCCAGGAACCTATTGGAATTCAATTGCCACATGCAATGTAGTAGCCGTTTGAAAGAGGTTACATCACCACACTCACTTGAGTGTGTGTGGCCATGTGGATCATTGGGGTTTGGCAAAGAACACATGCAATGTCACTCCAATACGTGTGAAACCATGGTCAGGAACCCCAGGAACATGTTGGAATTCTACTGCCACATGCAATGGAGTACCAGTTTGAAAGAGGTTACATCACCACACCCACTCGAGTGTGTGTGGCCATGTGGATCATTGTGGTTTGGCAATGAAAATAAGCAATGTCACTCCAATATGTATCAAACCATGGCTTGTAAACCCAGGAACATGTTGGAATTCAACTACCACATGCAATGGAGCACCATTTTGAAAGAGGATGTAGCACCACACCCACTTGAGTGTGTGTGGCCATGTGGATCATTATGGTTTGGGAAACAACACATGCAATGTCACTCCAATATTTGTCAAACCATGGCCATGAAACTCATGAACATGTTGGAATTCAACTACAACATGCAATGGAGCACTAGTTTGAAAGAAGTTACGTCACCACACCCACTTGACTATGTCTGGCCATGTGGATCATTGTGATTTGGAAAAGAACATTTGCAACGGCAATCCAATATGTGTCAAACCATGGTTAAGAACCCACGAACATGTTGGAATTCAACTACCACATGAAATGGAGCATCATTTTGAAAGAGGTTACATCACCACACCCACTTGAATGTATTAGTGTGGCCTTATGTATTATTGTGGTTTGGCAAACAACACGTCCAATGTATCTCCAATATGTGTCAAACCATGGCTAGTGTAATCCCAGGAACCTATTGGAATTCAATTGCCACATGCAATGTAGTAGCCGTTTGAAAGAGGTTACATCACCACACTCACTTGAGTGTGTGTGGCCATGTGGATCATTGTGGTTTGGCAAAGAACACATGCAATGTCACTCCAATATGTGTCAAACCATGGTCAGGAACCCCAGGAACATGTTGGAATTCTACTACCACATACAATGGAGTACCAGTTTGAAAGAGGTTACATAACCACACCCACAGGAGTGTCTGTGGCCATGTGGATCATTGTGGTTTGGCAAAGAAAACATTCAATTTCAGTCCAATATGTATCAAACCATGGCCTACAACCCCAGGAACATGTTGGAATTCAACTACCACATGCAACAGAGCACCAGTTTTAAAGAGGTTGCATCACCACACCCACTTGCGTGTGTGTGGCCATGTGGATCATTGTGGTTTGGCAAAGAACACATGCAGTGTCACTCCGATATTTGTTAAACCATGGACAGGAATCTCAGGAACATGTTAGAATTCTATTGCAACATGCAATGGTGCACCAGTTTGAAAGAGGTTGCATCACCACACCCACTTGAGTGTGTGTGGCCTTGTGGATCATTGTGCTTTGGCAAAGGACACATGCAATGTCACTCCAATATTTGTCAAACCATGGTTAAGAACCCAGGAACATTTTGGAATTCAACTAACACATGAAATGGAGCACCAGTTTGAAAGAGGTTGCATCACCACACCCACTTGACTATGTGCGGCCATGTGAATCATTGTGGTTTGGCAAAGAAAACATGCAATGTCACTCCAATATGTGTCAAACCATGGCCAGGAAGCTCAGGAACATGTTGGAATTGAACTGCCACATGCAATGTAGCACCAGTTTGAAAGAGGTTGCATCACCACACCCACTTGAGTGTGTGTGGCCATGTGGATTATTGTGGTTTGGAAAACAACACGTCCAATGTCTCTCCAATATTTGTCAAACCATAGCCAGTGTAACCCTAGGAATCTATTGGAATTCAATTGCCACATGCAATGGAGTAACAGTTTGAAATTGGTTACATCACCACACTCACTTGAGTGTGTGTGGCCATGTGGATCATTGTGGTTTGGCAAAGAACACATGCAATGTCACTCCAATACGTGTGAAACCATGGTGAGGAACCCTAGGATGGAATTCTACTGCCACATGCAATGGAGTACCAGTTTGAAAGAGGTTACATCACCACACCCACTCGAGTGTGTGTGGCCATGTGGATCATTGTGGTTTGGCAATGAAAATAAGCAATGTCACTCCAATATGTATCAAACCATGGCTTGTAAACCCAGGAACATGTTGGAATTCAACTACCACATGCAATGGAGCACCATTTTGAAAGAGGTTGTAGCACCACACCCACTTGAGTGTGTGTGGCCATGTGGATCATTATGGTTTGGGAAGCAACACATGCAATGTCACTCCAATATTTGTCAAACCATGGCCATGGAACTCATGAACATGTTGGAATTCAACTTCAACATGCAATGGAGCACTAGTTTGAAAGAAGTTACGTCACCACACCCACTTGACTATGTCTGGCCATGTGGATCATTGTGATTTGGAAAAGAACATTTGCAATGGCAATCCAATATGTGTCAAACAATGGTTAAGAACCCACGAACATGTTGGAATTCAACTACCACATGAAATGGAGCATCAGTTTGAAAGAGGTTACATCACCACACCCACTTGAGTGTATTAGTGTGGCCTTGTGTGTTATTGTGGTTTGGCAAACAACACGTCCAATGTATCTCCAATATGTGTCAAACCATGGCTAGTGTAATCCCAGGAACCTATTGGAATTTAATTGCCACATGCAATGTAGTAGCCGTTTGAAAGAGGTTACATCACCACACTCACTTGAGTGTGTGTGGCCATGTGGATCATTGTGGTTTGGCAAAGAACACATGCAATGTCACTCCAATATGTGTCAAACCATGGTCAGGAACCCCAGGAACATGTTGGAATTCTACTACCACATACAATGGAGTACCAGTTTGAAAGAGGTTACATAACCACACCCACTAGAGTGTCTGTGGCCATGCGTATCATTGTGGTTTGGCAAAGGAAACATTCAATGTCAGTCCAATATGTATCAAACCATGGCCTACAACCCCAGGAACATGTTGGAATTCAACTACCACATGCAATGGAGCACCAGTTTTAAAGAGGTTGCATCACCACACCCACTTGAGTGTGTGTGGCCATGTGGATCATTGTGGTTTGGCAAAGAACACATGCAATGTCACTCCAATATTTGTTAAACCATGGACAGGAATCTCAGGAACATGTTAGAATTCTATTGCAACATGCAGTGGTGCACAAGTTTGAAAGAGGTTGCATCACCACACCCACTTGAGTGTGTGTGGCCTTGTGGATCATTGTGCTTTGGCAAAGGACACATGCAATGTCACTCCAATATTTGTCAAACCATGGTTAAGAACCCAGGAACATCTTGGAATTCAACTAACACATGAAATGGAGCACCAGTTTGAAAGAGGTTGCATCACAACACCCACTTGACTATGTGCGGCCATGTGAATCATTGTGGTTTGGCAAAGAAAACATGCAATGTCACTCCAATATGTGTCAAACCATGGCCAGGAAGCTCAGGAACATGTTGGAATTGAACTGCCACATGCAATGTAGCACCAGTTTGAAAGAGGTTGCATCACCACACCCACTTGAGTGTGTGTGGCCATGTGGATTATTGTGGTTTGGAAAACAACACGTCCAATGTCTCTCCAATATTTGTCAAACCATAGCCAGTGTAACCCTAGGAATCTATTGGAATTCAATTGCCACATGCATTGGAGTAATAGTTTGAAATTGGTTACATCACCACACTCACTTGAGTGTGTGTGGCCATGTGGATCATTGTGGTTTGGCAAAGAACACATGCAATGTCACTCCAATACGTGTGAAACCATGGTCAGGAACCCCAGGAACATGTTGGAGTTCTACTGCCACATGCAATGGAGTACCAGTTTGAAAGAGGTTACATCACCACACCCACTCGAGTGTGTGTGGCCATGTGGATCATTGTGGTTTGGCAATGAAAATAAGCAATGTCACTCCAATATGTATCAAACCATGGCCTGTAAACCCAGGAACATGTTGGAATTCAACTACCACATGCAATGGAGCACCATTTTGAAAGAGGTTGCATCACCACACCCACTTGAGTGTGTGTGGCCATGTGTATCAATGTGATTTGGGAAACAACACATGCAATGTCACTCCAATATTTGTCAAACCATGGCCATGAAACTCAGGAATATGTTGGAATTCAACTGCAACATGCACTGGAGCAATAGTTTGAAAGAAGTTACGTCACCACACCCACTTGACTGTGTCTGGCCATGTGGATCATTGTTGTTTGGCAAAGAACATTTGCAATGGCAATCCAATATGTGTCAAACCATGGTTAAGAACCCAGGAACATGTTGGAATTCAACTACCAGATGAAATGGAGCACGAGTTTGAAAGAGGTTGCATCACCACACCCACTTGAGTGTGTGTGGCCATGTGTATTATTGTGGTTTGGCAAACAACACGTCCAACGTCTCTCCAACATATGTCAAACCATGGCTAGTGTAATTCCATGAACCTATTGGAATTCAATTGCCACATGCAATGGAGTAACAGTTTGAAAGAGGTTACATCACCACACTCACTTGAGTGTGTGTGGCCATGTGGATCATTGTGGTTTGGCAAAGAACACATGCAATGTCACTCCATTATGTGTCAAACCATGGTCAGGAACCCCAGGAACATGTTGGAATTCTACTACCACATACAATGGAGTACTTGTTTGAAAGAGGTTACATCACCACACCCACTGGAGTGTCTGTGGCCATGTGGATCATTGTGGTTTGGCAAAGAACACATGCAATGTCACTCCAATATTTGTCAAACCATGGACAGGAAGCTCAGGAACATGTTGGAATTCTACTGCAACATGCAATGGGGCACTAGTTTGAAAGAGGTTACATCACCACCGCCACTTGACTATGTATGGCGATGTGGATCATTGTGGTTTGGCAAAGAACATTTGCAATGGCAATCCAATATGTGTCAAACCATGGTTAAGAACCCAGGAACATGTTGGAATTCAACTACCACATGAAATGGAGCACCAGTTTGAAAGAGGTTGCATCACTACACCCACTTGACTATGAGCGGCCATGTGGATCATTGTGGTTTGGCAAAGAAAACATGCAATGTCACTCCAATATGTGTCAAACCATGGTCAGGAAGCTCAGGAACATGTTGGAATTGAACTGCCACATGCAATGGAGCACCGGTTTGAAAGAGGTTGCATCACCACACCCACTTGAGTGTGTGTGGCCATGTGGATTATTGTGGTTTGGCAAACAACACGTCCAATGTCTCTCCAATATGTGTCAAACCATAGCCAGTGTAATCCTAGGAACCTATTGGAATTCAATTGCCACATGCAATGGAGTAACAGTTTAAAATTGGTTACATCACCACACTCTCTTGAGTGGGTGTGGCCATGTGGATCATTGTGGTTTGGCAAAGAACACATGTAATGTCACTCCAATATGTGTCAAACCATGGCCAGGAAGCTTAGGAACATGTTGGAATTCAATTGCCACATGCAACGGAGTACCAGTTTGAAAGAGGTTGCCTCACCAAACCCACTTGAGTGTGTGTGGCCCTGTGGATCATTGTGGTTTGGGAAAGAACACATGCAATGTCACTCCAATATGTGTTAAACCATGGTCAGGAACCCTAGGAACATGTTGGAATGCAACTACCATATGCAATTGAACAATAGTTTGAAAGTGGTTGCATCACCACACCCACTTGACTTTGTGTGACCATGTGTATCATTGTGGTTTGGCAAAGAACACATGCAATTCCACTCCAATATGTGTCAAACCATGGTCAGGAACCCCAGTAACATGTTGGTATCTAACTTCCACATACAATGGAACACCAGTTTGAATGTGGTTGCATCACCACACCCACTTGAGTGTGTGTGGCTATGTGCATCATTGTGGTTTGGAAATGAACACATGCAACGTCACTCCAATATGTGTTAAACCATGGTCAGGAACCCTATGAACATGTTGGAATGCAACTACCACATGAAATGTAGCACCAGTTTGAAAGAGGTTGCATTACCACACCCACTTGAGTGTGTGTGTCCATGTTGATCATTGTGGTTTGTCTTAGAACGCATGCAATGTCACTCCAATATGTTTTAAACCATGGCCACGAACTCTAGGAACATGTTGGAATTCAACTACCACATGCAATGGAGAAACAGTTTGAAAGAGGTTGCATCACCACACTCATTTGAGTGTGTGTGGCCATGTGGATCATTGTGATTTAGCAAAGAACACATGTAATGTCACTCCAATATGCGTCAAAGCATGGCTAGGAAGCTTAGGAACATGTTGGAATTCAATTGCCGCATGCAACATAGCAATAGTTTGAAAGAGGTTGCATCACCAAACCCACTTGAGTGTGTGTGGCCCTGTGGATCGTTGTGGTTTGGCGAAGAACACATGCAATGTCAGTCCAATATGTGTTAAACCATGGTCAGTAACCCTAGGAACATGTTGGAATGCAACTACCATATGCAATGGAGCAACAGTTTGAAAGAGGTTGCATCACCACACCCACTTGAGTTTGTGTGAATATGTGGATCATTGCGGTTTGGCAAAGAACACATGCAACGTCACTCCAATGTGTCAAACCATAGCCAGGAAGCTAAGGAACATGTTGGAATTCAACTGCCACATGCAACTAAGTACTAGTTTGAAAGAGGTTGCCTCACCAAACCCACTTGAGTGTGTGTGGCCATGTGGATCATTGTGGTTTGGCTAAGAACACATGAAAGGTCACTCCAGTATGTGTCAAACCATGGCTAGGAACTCCAGGAACATACTGGAATTCAACTACCACATGCAATGGAGCAATAGTTTGAAAGAGGTTGGATCACCACACCCACTTGAGTTTGTGTGGCCATGTGGATCATTGTGGTTTGGCAAAGAACACATGCAATGTCACTCCAATATGTGTTAAACCATGGTCAGGAACCCCAGTAACATGTTGGTATCCAACTTCCACATACAATGGAGCACCAATTTGAATGTAGTTGCATCACCACACCCACTTGAGTGTGTGTGGCCATGTGGATCATTGTGGTTTGGCAAAGAACACATGCAATGTCACTCCAATATGTGTCAAATCATGGTCAAGAACCCTAGCACATGTTGGAATTCAACTGCTTTCGTCAGATTGAGGACAAGTACGCCATGGGGGGGTCCTCGAGGCGTGCGGAAGAGAGGGGTGTGAGACGTACGGTATTCCGGGACGGTGAGCACACGAGTTTACTGAGTTGAATCACGGCTTTGGACGAATCCTACTCCTGCTAGTAATCCAAAGAATTGCAGAGCGGAATATGGGTTACAAGGGTATCGCATGTGCGAGTTGAGGGTCTAAAGTATTGGGTGTTATCTGGTGCCCTAAAGGCTCTCCCTAGGACGGCTTATATAGATATCCGGCCTAGGGTTTACAGGAGAGATCAATCCGGCTACGACTAAGAGTTGGTTACAAAGTACATCTTGAACTACAAGTAACGTTATAGGCCTAAGTCGGTAAATCTTCTGGGCCTTTCCGTAGCTGGATGGGAATCCGTCTTCTCTCTCTAACTGGGCCGCCCGTGAAGCAAAGCTCTAACCTAAAGTGGGCCACCCTGGTCAGTGAGGAACTATGAGGATACCCGGAAAGTATATCCCCAATAGCAGCCCCCGGAGGCCTCCAAGATCCAAAGTCGGATTTTATCATCGTCTAGCTTGATCTTCGGCTTGCAGAATCTTGAAGGGTTCCTGAAACTTCACAACAAAAAATACAATCCGGGTCTTAAAAGTAAGTTGGACCTTTCAATGAGTTACTCGGATTTTCCAGCTCGCTTTTAAACTAAGCCGGAATTTGGTCTCTAACGCCACCTGACACAAGCATGGTCAAGTCACGTCATCTGAGCGTTAATCGCCACGACCATTGGTGGGTCTGTGGTTTGCGGAACCGAGGCGTCGTTTCAATGCGTGCGTGGAGATCGAGGCGACGCAATCATCACGTGGGCCCTTCCCAGTTCCTTCCACGACGCATGGCGGTTACACTGTATCATTTGCACGAATCTTGGCGCAGGTAGGTGGATATAAGGGGTCTAGATTTTTTCTTCTCCTCTTCATCTGCCTTTCGCCTTTCCTTTCTTCCCAAATCTCCAGCGCGCCCAGAGTCTTTTCGTTTTCCTCCCACAGAGCTCCTAGCGCCGCCACTTTAGGGTCACCCTTTTCCACCGGAGAGAAAATAGCTTCATCCTCTTCTTCCTCTCTGGCGGCGGAAGTAGCTGCGGAGAAAGAGAGCTTCCGGGGACTCTGGATCCCCTGTGCCCTCGACGAGGCTGGCCTCAAGAACGTGGAGAAGGAGGGCTCTCATGGGGCAAAGTGAGCGGCTCCGGCGAGACCGTCCCCAATCCGCACGAGGGCGAGCGCGTCCACTTCGGCACCCATCTGGACCGAGGTTTGTCCTTTCCTTCCTTGGAGTTCTTCTCCGAGGTGATTGACCACTATGGAGTTCAACTCCACAATCTTCCTCCCAACTCCATTCTAGATATGAGCGCATATGCTGCGCTTTGCGAGGGCTTTCTCCGCATTAGGCCGAGTTTGCTTCTCTTCCGGTTTTACTTTCATGTCCGGAGGAATTCCATCACTGCCGGTGTTCCTTACATCACTGGCACCATTAGTTTTTCTCTTAGACGAGACCGGGCGTATCCCAAAATTTCTGCCAGTGACTCGGTCAAGCAATGGCCTGCAACTTTTTTCTACCATCGGGATATTCCAGCTCCCGGCAAAGCTACTGCTTTGCCGGATTTTGTCGACGGAGCCGCCACGGCCCAACCTTCCTGGGACAAGGCTGCTCGGGCTCTCACAAATGATCTTATCCTCGCAAAGAGGCGGATCGAATATCTAATCAAGCACAATGGTCTGAAGGGACCCGACTTGGTCCAGTGCTGGGTCTCGCGCTGGATCCAACCACTTCAGTACCACAGGGATAGACTGATGCATTCCATCACGTCTTCCCTGACCGACTCCCTCCGCATTAGCCCCAAAGCCTACACCACTCAAGGCTACATACGCCAAATCAAGTGGCTGATCAAGGAGTGGATCGAGAGGCGGATTCCAGAGGTTTCTCTGGACATGCACACGGCAGAAAACCCCGTGGTGCCGGTAAGATTTTATTATCACATCTTTTATGTGTTTCTATCTTCGAGTTACATTGCAATGCTGATATGTTTTCTTGTTTCTAGCTTGCTGACATCCCCGAGTCGGAACTTACTCCGCTCGAAGGATACCCTCCAGATTTCTCTCAGGAGGTGGAAGTGGTTACACTGCCGGATCTCGCGCTCAAGAAGCGCAAAGCTCCGACAGTAGCGGTTGGCACAAAGGAGGTGCCAGTCGTGAAGAGGTATCCTTTCCGTCACAACTTTTCCGTCTTTGTGCTTTACTTAAAATTCTTTCCAAGATGTAACGTTTCCGACTTTGTTACCTTCTCAGAGAAAAATTGATCATCAAGGGCAAGGGGAAAGGGATTTCTTCGAAGCCCTTACGCCAGACGAAGCTTACCATAGCTTCGCCTGCCGTAGCTCCTCCGACTCCAGCCCCTCAACCTTCTGCAACTCCGGTTATCTCATCGGATGCTGCAGAAGATCTGGCTCCTCAAACAGAGCCTGTGATCCTTGGGTCGCAAACTGACGCCACTTTGGGTGCGTCAGGTCAAGATAAGGGTGAACCCTCTTCGGGTAATGATCCCTCTGCTGAAGTCTTCGCCGAAAACCTCCTGAACAATCCGGGTCTTGCCAAATTCAGCCTAACCCACAAATCTACATAGGAGATCAAGCGGCTAGCCAGGCAAATCCTGGACAAAAGACATTTATCCCCTGAGGAGGAAGCGCAAGAAGCAGAGGACGTCAAGTTCTCTGACCTTCTCACTCAAGTCCGCCTTCGCGACGACAGGATCAGGACTGGCGAGCTTCCAACAGCCCCAGTGATCCCTCTTACTCTCGCCGAAAAGGTGGCAGCTGAAGTGAATGCGGGTTTAGACAAACTCACCCGCGAGGAATATGTAAGTCGGAATTCCAACTCTTACTTTTACATTATGTTATATCATATCCTCTAGCCCTCAAGCATGAAGTAGGATATAGAATCCAAGTTTATGCTTTCATTAGGATGCCAAAGAACGAACTAGTGTAGCCCCCAAGGCTCGTGCTGATATTTAGTAAAAATATTAGCCCGAGTCTTAAGTAGCTTTTTGACTTTGGGTATTCTGACTTACAGAAAGTATGTTCCTATAACCAGGAATTATTGTCCAATGTCTGTAATAAGCGGAGAGAGATCAAAGCTCTCCAGCTTAAAAATGCTGAGCTCAAGGTAGCCAAGGATGAAGCTGAAGGTAAATATTTCGAGATTCAAACCTTGTCTTTTGCTTTTTCTATGTCGAATTTTTCTGAACTATTGTTCTTTTTGTCTTACAGCGTTGGTGAAACAATCCATCGCTATGATTGAAGAGGCCGAGAACCTCAAGACCCTGGTGGTGGAGAACAAAGGACTTCGCCAAGAGCTGGATAAGCTCAAGGCGGATCATGAAACGAGCATAGCTCAAGTCCTGGAATCTTCCTCCATGGCCACTGAAGAGCGCGATCGCAAGATTGCCGCTCAAGATAAAATTATCTTGGACCTCAGAAATGAGCTTAGCAGAGAGAAGGACATATCCCAGGCGCTCCGGGATGAACTCCAGAGTCTCCGGGAGGAGAAAACCAAGGTTGACGACGTCATTTTTGGTACGTTCCATCTCTCTGACTTTTCCTTTTTCTTCGACTCTTATCAATGTCGGTTTTTTCTTTAACTTTAACTTATGTATAGGTCCTCTGAATTTGATGGACTCCTCCTCGTCCGAGCCCTGCACTCAGCGACTTACCCAAGTCGGTGATCTTCTTCATGACTACCGCCAGTCCCTTGAGGACATTGGCGAGTCTCTCACGATTCCGGGTATGCCAAGCATGTCGGACTTCCAGGTGCGGGAGAAGGCCAAGGAGATGCCGCAGCTTGTTCTGGACTGGAACATGTCCTACGTGCGAACTGCTGCGCAGAACGCTCTCACCATGGCCATGAGCCACCATGGAAACATGGAGATATGGCAAGTGACCAGAGGGTACTGCAAAGTAGATGAAGACGGCCAGAAGCAAGACCTTCAAGCTATCATGCACTCCTGCGCCGGCTATGGGTGCCACGTAGCTGACCTGACCAGCTACGAGGTGCCCTTCTTCACCCGCGTGGATACTCCGCCACCTCCTCCAGAAGACGCCGAAGAAGTTTCCGACGATGAACGGACCACCTCGGATCCGGACATCTCGGCACGATATCAAGGCGGAGTAACCAGCGAGTCGGCAGCTCCTTTATCTCCTCCTACATCATAGACCAAAAGACTATGTATTATTCTGGAAAGACATGATGCGTTTGATAATTATGAAGTACTATGGCTTTTGCTAGTGCTAAGTTTTTTTATCTATTCAACAATTTTGTTTTAGACTTTTTGTGTGCTTGAAATGTTTGCATAAGCACTTAGAATTTTTCTTCTCTACTTATCGTTTATCTGGCTTTCCGCCTCGTCCCTTTCGTGAGCCGGCTAAACCTTCAGCCGGAAACTTTGCCGAGCAACGGAGCTCAATTGCTAAACCAGTTTAAACTCGGAAAAAAAGCCGGCTTCCAGTACCAACAATTCACTACTCAGAAAATACCCGCATCCAGCAATCAGACAAATAACCTGAGTAAAGACTAGAATTTTTTAGAGTTATACCCGAAGGTAGCACTTTTAGAGTCAGAAATCTAAACCAGAACGAACATGAGCATAAAGTACTTTCAAGCATTCTGGGATTTTCGACTATGACATGATCATTAGGAAATAAGATGGTAAAAACTTCTCAGGAAAACTTTGAGGTAACCAAAACTTTTATTTCTCACAGAACATGTACATATGTATGATTACAAAGAAGGATAAACTAAGAATAAAAGGGACGTAGCTGAGCAATATTCCATGGTCTGTCTAACTCATCCAGATTTGTACTGCCTCCAGCTCTCTTTCTCTTCTTAGTAGCAGGTATTTCTTTGACTAGCCTCATGTCAGTTAAGTAGTACGATCCATTGTGTAATACTTGACTAACTAAAAAGGGCCCTTCCCATACTGGGGAAAGTTTGTGCTTTCTTTGTTGCACAAGGCAGAGAACCAAATCACCTTTATTGAAAGATCTAGTTCGGACTCTCTGGCTATGATAGTTGCATAACTTCTGCTGATAGGCTGTAGATCTCATTTCAGCAACGACGTAAACTTCTTCGACTAAGTCAAGATCATTTTGTCGAGAAATCTCGGCATCCTCTTCAATATACGCGGCCACTCTAGGAGAAGTATCAATTAAATCACTAGGAAGAACTGCTTCTGCGCCATAGACCAAGAAGAAAGGTGTATATCCTGTTGACCTGTTCGGAGTTGTTCGCAAACTCCAAATTACAGAGGGTAGTTCCTCTGCCCAAGGCCCCGCAGCACGTCTCAGTGGTGCTTCGAGTCTCGGTTTCAAGCCTTGTAGAATTAAACCATTTGCTCTTTCGACTTGTCCGTTAGCCTGTGGATGTGCAACTGACGCAATGTCAAGCCGGATATTTTGCTCGTCGCAGAATTCAGCCAATTCTCTCATGGAAAAATTACTCCTATTGTCTGTGATAATGCTATGCGGATAACCATACCGGATTATAACATCCTCGACAAATCTTTTGGCTGTTGCTCCATCACAACTAGTGACAGGTTTAGCCTCGATCCACTTTGTGAACTTGTCCACCATCACTAAGAGGTGCGTGCATCCACTTGGTGCTCGTTTAAAAGCAAAAGGCCATGTTATAGGTATTGTTCGTAGCTGATCAGCCAGAACATGAGCTTGCTTGGCGTACTTTTGGCAGCCTTTGCATGTCTTGACTAATCTTTCAGCATCTGCCTGAGCTGTAAGCCAGAAAAATCCATGTCGAAAATCTTTTGCCACTAAAGATTTGGATGCAGCGTGGTGACCACACTCGCCTTCCTGGATTTCTCTTCAGATTTCCACTCCTTCTTCCGAACATACACAGCGCTAAAAAAGCCCAAAAACACTCCGTTTATGGAGCTCACCTTTAACAATAGTTTAGGCTTTTGCTCGTCGGACAATCTGTCGGCTCACCACCTCATCTTTGGGTAATTTGCCATCTACCAAGTAATCTAGGTAGGGTTGAGTCCAGCTGGGAATTACAGCCAGAACTACTATCAAAGGTGAGTCGGATTTGGTCGGATATTCCTCATCTACTCCCTTTATCGAGGGAAGTTTGAGGTGCTCTAAAAACGCGCCATCCAGAACCTCTTTCCGTGCAGAGCCTATTCGACATAGTGCGTCTGCTTCCTCGTTTTCTACTCGAGGGATGTGTTGAACTTCAAACCCTTCGAACGATTTAGATAGATCATCCACGACGGCTTTATATGCTGCCATGTGCTTATTTGCATTACAAATATCCGAGACTTGCTGAGCAACAAGATCCGAATCTCCGTAACACATCAAACGTCGGATGCCAATATCCTTAGCAATCCGGATTCCATGCAACAGTGCTTCATACTCGGCAATGTTGTTTGTCCCTGTGAAGTGGATCTACAACACGTATAAAAGTTTATCTCCTTGGGGTGACTTGAGCACCACGCTAACCCCTGAGCCTCCTCGAGCCTTAGAGACATCAAAAAAGAGGGTCCAATATTCCGACTCAGGGAGGATCATGTTCTCCTTAGTCTCTGTCCAATCAACGACAAAATCGGCAAGGATCTGGGATTTGATTACTGTCCGGGGTTTGTACTCAATATCGAAAGCTGCAAGCTCTATGCCCCATTTAGCGACGCGTCCTGTGGCATCGCTATTGTTGATTATATCTCTCATGGGAGCTTTGCTCACCACGGTAATTGGATGCTCCTGAAAATAGTGTCGTAACTTACGAGATGCTAGAAAAACACCGTAAGCCAACTTTTGATAGTGTGGATACCGCTGTTTTGATTCTGTCAGACCTCACGACAAAGTATGCCTGACGCCGCACGTGTGCTCCTGATTTTCTTCGGTCTCTCCACCACCATAACTATACGACAACCTTATTTGTCGCAGCAATGTAAAGCAACATCGGTTCCTCGAGGTTCGGCGCCGCAAGGATAGGAGCAGATGAGAGTACTTTCTTGGTCTTGTAGTGCGGCTTGACCGTTAGTCGGACAAAATCCTTGGTCTTCTTCAGGAGTTTGTATAATGGTGCAGCTCTTTCACCAAGCCGGCTTACAAATCGACTGACCGCAGCAATGCAACTAGTTAATCTTTGTACGTCCTTCAGGCGAGTTGGCCTGCAAATATTGAGAATACCCTTGATCTTGTCGCGGTTCACCTCTATACCTCTTTGAGACAGGATAAAACCTAACAGTTTTCTGGCTGGTATTCCAAAGAAACATTTCTTCGGGTTAAGCATGATGTTGTATTTTCGTAAACTGGCGAACGTCTCCTCCAAGTCGGAAATCAATGTTTCCTTCTTTTTGGACATGACCGCGATATCATCCACGTATGCATGTACATTGCGTCCGAGCTGGTCATGGAGGCAACACTGCATCGTGCGCTGGTACGTAGCTCTTGCATTCTTCAGCCCAAAGGGCATTGCAACAAAACAGAAGGATCCGAAGGGGGTTATGAATGAAGTCTTGACTTTGTCAGATTCCTTCATCCGTATTTGGTGATAACCGGAATATGCGTCGAGAAAACAGAGGAGTTTCGAGCTTGCCGTAGAATCGATAACTTGATCAATTCTAGGCAGAGCA
This sequence comes from Avena insularis, assembly GCA_023614405.1. NCBI lineage: Eukaryota > Viridiplantae > Streptophyta > Magnoliopsida > Poales > Poaceae > Avena > Avena insularis. The sequence goes on from CM042684.1 coordinate 111,187,086, forward strand.
AATGGATCTTTTGGACAAGCCTTGTTCAAGGCAGTATAATCAACACACATCCTTAAATCAGTGGTGTCCTTTTTAGGGACCATTACAGGGTTGGCCGACCAATCAGTATGGATGACCTCTTCTATGAATCTGGCTAACTCGAGCCGCTCTAGTTCCTTAGCTATTGCCTTACGCTTTTCATCACCAAACTGTCATAAGGACTGTTTGACGGGTTTAGCGTTCGGGTTTACATTTAGAGAGTGCTCGGCAAGTTCCCTAGGTACTCCGGTCATGTCAGATGGCTGCCATGCGAAGATATCTTGATTTGCTTGGAGGAACTTGACGGGCGCGCTTTCCTATACGCTACTTAGGCCTATGCCTATCTGGGTCACCTTGGAGAGGTCGTCATCCTTCAACGGCGTCGTCTTTGTCTCTTCTGATGCCTTGAACTCCTTCTTCATTGCAGGCATCTCGGACAGATCTATTGTCTTCTTGATCTCCTGGTACTCCTGGGCGTGCAGCACGGCTTCGGCAAAGGTGGTATTTCCATCCTCGCACTCTCGTGCCTTCTCCGGGTCTCCCCTGATGGTGATTACGCCGTTGGGACCTGGAATTTTCATCATATTGTAAATGTAACACGGACGAGCCATAAAACCCCAGTAAGCCGGACGTCCGAATATAGCGTGGTATGCGCTCTTGAACGGGACCACTTCGAAGGAAAGTGCCTCCGTCCGATAATTCTTTGGTGTTCCAAAAGTAACATCCAAAGTGATCTCTCCCAGGGAATTAGCCTATCTTCCTGGGACAACTCCGTGAAAGATCACAGAGCTGTGGTTCAGCTATGTTTCCGAGATCTTCATCCGGCGTAGCATTTCGACATAGAGAATATTGATGCTGCTACCACCGTTCATGAGGGTCTTAGAGAAACCATAACCATCAATAAGTGGATTGACGATTAAGGCGTATTTTCCTCGCCTATGTAGCTTAGGTGGATGATCAGCACGGTCAAACGTTATTGCTACTTCCGACTAGTCCAGATACTGAGGGACAGCCGAAACTGTTGCGTTGACCTCGTGGAGAACTGCTTTCTTGACCTTTGCTGGTTGAGATCCGAGGAAGGTGACGTAAGTGTCCTTGGTGGGAAAAGTTTTCTTCCCTTCCGACTTGGGATTTGAAGCGTCGGCTTCCTCCATGTCGGAATCTTCCTTGGTCTCTTTGTCTTTTTTGGGATTTTTCTTTCCCTTCTTACGCTTAGCTTTGTAGCCCACGGTATCATCTCTCTTGATGTCGTCGTTAAAACGACATTCAGCTTTGGTGTGGGATGAGCCCCCATTGGCATCCAAATGATGCACACATGGGTTATTGGCTATGTCGGCCCAAGTGTAGGTTTTGCCTGGTTGTTGCTCTCCTCTACCTTGGACCATTGATGTCCCACGGCCATGCCCGCGGCCTCCACCACGTCCTCCTCGTCCCTCAGACCCAGAAACAGTAGTGGCTACCACTGTCTCTGCGTTGGGTTTTTCTTCCGAGGTATTTTTGCGCTTCTGAGCTTGTTGCTTTGGTTGTTTTGATGACTGAGGCACAGCCAGGACATGGAGTAATCCCTCTGCATCATCGTCAGCATCTGCATACTTGCTCGCTGTTTCTATCATTTCTCCCAGATCAGTAACCTTGTCACACTTCAAGCGATGGCGCAGTAAACCAATTGGGAGACCTGCGATGAAAGCTTCAATCGCAGTTTGATCATTTACTCCTTCACAGGAGTTCTTGGTGTCAATCCATCGTCCGAGGTAATCCCGGCAAGTTTCTCTGGCTTTTTGGGTGCAACGCAGTAGGTCTCCAACCGTACAGGGCCTCTGATATGTGCCTTCAAAATTCCGAAAGAACGCACTTTGTAAATCATACCAGTTGTGGATGGTGTTCGCCGGAAGCTCATTGAGCCATGATCATGCCATCTTCCTCAGCATGAGTGGGAGATATCGAGTTGCCACCAGGCTGTTTCCGCCTTTGGCGATGCATCAAGCTTGGAAGAAATCTTGTAACCAGGTGTCTGGCCGAGCAATGCCGTCGTAGGCTTGAATATGTCTTGAGATAGCAAATCCTTCCGGGAACTTTGTAGCTGTGATGCATGGTCCGAAGCACTTTGGGCCCACGTACATGTCATCGTTTTCATAGCGCCGAGCCTCTATGTTGGAGTTGATCCTATGCCTTGCATATTTCGGGGATAGGGATCGTCCCGAATGCCGGTTGTGGCTGCGGTGCCTTGGAGCCAGACTTCGGCTTCTGCCACCACCTCCTCGGCCATGTCCTCCTTGACCTCCATGGGTGCCGTTGTGATAACTGTGTGTTGGAGAGGGTGGTGCAGCGGGGTAGTTTCCGGCTGATCGCCGGCCTCCATCCGGAGCGTCATTATTCCGGTTCCAGGGAGGTTCTTGACTATGACGAGCCCCCTGTCGGCTTGTGCCAGCATGGTTTCCGTCGTTCCTTCGTCCATCGTTCCCACCATGGTGAGGCTCAGTCGGATGGTTATCATGTCTAGGAGGTGGCATCCTTTGACGATCCTCCTCCCGACGTTTCTCTTTATCTTCTCCCTTTCGGGGAGGATTCTTCAGATTCAGTGCAGCGACCGTGTCTTTCTCGGCTACTGGAGCAACGTTGCTCCAGTTATGTGTAGTTCTGCGATGTTGTCCCGATGATACGGTTCTTGAATAATTGTCTTCCCTGCGTTCGGGGTGACAATATTGTGCCCGGACGTAGGGGGTTTTGACGTAAGCCCATGCCGGATCTGCGCGACATTGGTCGGAATTCGAGACCAGTTTTTGGCTTCCGGACAGGGCGACCTTCTGCTGCTCCAGTCCCTTATTGAGTACCTTGATGCCCAAACGTATCTCCTTTGCTCCTGGATTAGCCGATAGAATTTCACGAGTTGCCACGGTATTTTGCCCTGGTATTGGGTTAACCCAATCTCCGTTGCTATCCTTCCGTTGTTTTCCCATCTCATCTCTAAAAAGGACGGCACAGACACGTGGGAATTGGTTATCATCCATGTGGCGCTTCCGTGTCTTCGGATGCAGACGGGACATGTACTCCTTGTTTGACATGCGCTTCTTCTCCACCTCAATGTTTTTGGCTTCATCAAGGAGTTGTTGATGACACGCTTCTAGGGCTTGGGCCCTTTCGTCCAGCTCATCTGCAGTAAGTTCGGCAGCTGTAGGGATAGGTGTGGTTAATGCGGCATCAATGAGTTTACGCGCACCTTCAGTGATCACGTGTCCATCCACTGATGCTTCTTTTTTTGGCTCGTCTGGGATTAGAGCTCCATCCGAGTCTTCCTCGTATTCTGCGGCAATCACCTCCTCTTTCATAGGGTCTTTTGCCGGGGTCTTGTTCTTCCTGTTCTTCTTCTTTGCCTTCTTGGCAGCGCCGGTAGCAAAGACGGCTTTGGGTCCGTTTCCCAGAGTCAAGCTCTGATCGGTACTTTCGGACATCTGGACTTTCGGATTGTCCCCGACGTCCATGTCATCCTGCGTTTTGGGAGAGTGTTCCCCGGATCCTTCATCCATGGCTTCTCCCTCCTCTGCAGCTTTGGAGTTGTACTCCTCTTCATATTCCGTGAAGAACTTTCGGAAATCTGCCGACGTCATAGATTCATCCGAGGATGCAGGAACGTCGGCGTTTGTTCCAATTGCCTCCAGCACCGAATCGGTGTTTTCTCCAGCATCGGTAGAGCCGGATCCGGATCCAACGTATCCGACGAAGTGCGACGCGTACTTCCTGAGGTACCTGCGGCTTCTGCGATCAGCCCTATCGAAACTTTTAATGGTTTCGAGGATTGCATCTGCGCTAGCGCCTTGCAGTATCATACGTCTTAGTGTGTACCTGAGGAAAGGCTTGTCTGTCCCGAGATCGTCAGAGTCGAAATCAGTGTCGTTGATGTGCTCCTCCTGGATTTCGACTTCCACGGGTGGGTTGATCTGGGATCCGGCTTCTCCGGGGAGATCCACTCCAGATTCGACTTGGACCGTGAGGTCTTCTTCAGGCTCGTATTTTTCCACTATTTCTGCAACTGGCACGGGTTGGATGGGATTAGGGTTTTCTGAGATCCGGAACTCTGCCGCCTCCGCGGACAAAGGGGACCCAGAAGATTCTTCTGCCTCTATCATCACCGCTGGGGTGGGTTGGGCAGGTTCAGTGAAACCGATGTAAACATCGATCTCGCCAAAAGACATGATTGTATAAGCAGTCACGGCTTCCCTAGCCGGAATTCAAGTCTCATCGAGAACGATGAGAGGGACGTCGCTGGCGTAGAGGATGCGACCGACGGTGATGGTCTCGCCGATTCCGATTCTTGCAGATTCCGCTCGGAACGTAGATCCGAAGCTCACTTGCCCCACGGTGGGCGCCAACTGCCATCGGATTGAGGACAAGTACACCATGAGGGGGTCCTCGAGGCGTGCGGAAGAGAGGGGTGTGAGACGTACGGTATTCCGGGACAGTGAGCACACAAGTTTACCCAGGTTCGAATCCGCCAGCTTTGGACGAATCCTACTCCTGCTAGCAATCGATGTCTGGCGAGCGGAATATGGGTTACAAGGGTATCGCATGTCCGAGTTGAGGGTCAAAAGTATTGGGTGTTATCTGGTGCCCTAAAGGCTCTCCCTAGGACGTCTTATATAGATATCTGGCCTAGGGTTTACAGGAGAGATCAATCCGGCTACGACTAAGAGTTGGTTACAGAGTACATCATGAACTACAAGTAACGTTATAGGCCTAAGTCGGTAAATCTTCTGGGCCTTTCCGTAGCCGGATGGGACTCCGTCTTCTCTCTCTAACTGGGCCGCCCGTGAAGAAAATCTCTAACCCGAAGTGGGCCACCCTGGTCAGTGAGGGACTGTGAGGATACCCGGAAAGTATATCCCCAACAACTGCCACATACAATGGAGCACCAGTTTGAAAGAGGTTGCGTCACCACACTCACTTGAGTGTGTGTGGCCATGTGGATCATTGTGGTTTGGCAAATAAGACATGCCATGTCACTCCAATATGTGTCAACCCATGGCCAGGAACCCCAAGAACATGATGGAATTCAACTGCCACATGCAATGGAGCAGCAGTTTGGAAGAGGTTGCATCACCACACCCACTTGAGTGTGTGTGGCCATGTGGATTATTGTGGTTTGGCAAGGAACACAATCAATTTTACTCCAATATGTGTCAAACCATGGCCAGGAAGCTCATGAACATGTTGAAATTCAACTACCACATGCAACAGAGCACTAGTTTGAAAGAGGTTGCATCACCAAACCCACTTGAGTGTGTGTGGCCATGTGAATCATTGTGGTTTGGCAAATAACACATACAATGTCACTCCAATATGTGTCAAACCATGGCCAGGAAGCCCAAGAACATGTTGGATTTCAACTACCACATGCGATGGAGCACCAATTTGAAAGAGGTTGCATCACCACACCCACTTGAGTGTGTGTGGCCATGTGGATCATTGTGGTTTGGCAAAGAATACATGCCATGTCACTCCGATATGTATCAAACCATGGCCAGGAATCCCAGGAAAATGTTGCAATTCAACTATGACATGCAATGGAGCACCAGTTTGAAAGAGGTTGCATCACCACACCCACTTGAGTGTGTGTGGCCATGTGGATTATTGTGGTTTCGCAAAGAACACAAGCAATGTCACTCCAATATGTGTCTAACCATGGCCAGGAAGCTCAAGAACATGTTGGAATTCAACTACCACATGCAACGGAGCAATAGTTTGAAAGAGGTTCCTTCACCAAACCCACTTGACTGTGTGTGGCCATGAGCATAATTGTGGTTTGGCAAAGAACACATGCAATGTCACTCCAATATGTGTCAAACCATGGTCAGGAACCCTAGGAACATGTTGGAATGCAACTACCATATGCAATGGAGCAACCGTTTGAAAGAGGTTGCATCACCACACCCACTTGACTTTGTGCGAACATGTGGATCATTGTGGTTTGGCAAAGAAAACATGCAATGTCACTCCAATATGTGTCAAACCATGGCCAGGAAGCTCAGGAACCTGTTGGAATTCAACTTGCACATGTGATGGAGCACCAGTTTGAAAGAGGTTGCATCACCACACCCACTTGAGTGTGTGTGGCCATGTGGATCATTGTGGTTTGGCAAATAACACATACAATGTCTCTCCAATATGTGTTAAACCATGGCTAAGAACTCCAGGAACATGTTGGAATTCAACCACCACGTGCAATGGAGAAACAGTTTGAAAGAGGTTGCATCACCACACCCATTTGAGTGTGTGTGGCCATGTGGATCATTGTGATTTGGCGAAGAACACATGTAATGTCACTCCAATATGCGTCAAACCATGGCTAGGAAGCTTAGGAACATGTTGGAATTCAATTGCCACATGCAACGTAGCACTAGTTTGAAAGAGGTTGCATCACCAAACCCACTTGAGTGTGTGTGGCCCTATGGATCATTGTGGTTTGGCGAAGAACACATGCAATGTCACTCGAATATGTGTTAAACCATGGTCAGGAACCCCAGGAACATGTTGGAATGAAACTACCATATGGAATGGAGCAATCGTTTGAAAGTGGTTGCATCACCACACCCACTTGAGTGTGTGTGGCCATGTAGATCATTGTGGTTTGGCAAATAATACGTGCAATGTTACTCCAATATGTGTCAAACCATGGTCAGGAACCCTAGGAACATATTGGTATCCAACTGCCACATGGAAAGGAGCACTAGTTTGAAAGTGGTTGCATCACCACACCCACTTGAGTGTGTGTGGCCATGTGGATCATGGTGGTTTGGGAATGAACACATGCAATGTTACTCCAATATGTGGTAAACCATGGTCAGGAACCCCAGGAACATGTTGGAATGCAACTACCACATGAAATGGAGCACCGGTTTGAAAGAGGTTGCATTACCACACCCACTTGAGTGTGTCTGTCCATGTGGATCATTGTGGTTTGACTTAGAACACATGCAATGTCACTCCAATATGTGTCAAACCATGGCCAAGAACTCCAGGAACATGTTGGAATTCAACTACCACATGCAATGGAGCAAAAGTTCGAAAGAGGTTGCATCACCAGAACCATTTGAATATGTGTGGTCATGTGGATCATTGTGATTTGGCAAAGAACACATCTAATGTCACTCCAATATGTGTCAAACCATGGCCAGGAAGCTTAGGAACATGTTGGAATTCAATTGCCACATGCAACGGAGCACCAGTTTGAAACAGGTTGCCTCACCAAACCCACTTGAGTGTGTGTGGCCCGGTGGATCATTGTGGTTTGGGAAAGAATACATGCAATGTCACTCCAATATGTGTTAAACCATTGCCAGAAACCCTAGGAACATGTTGGAATGCAATGGAGCACTAGTTTGAAAGAGGTTACATCACCACACCCACTTGACTTTGTGTGACCATGTGTCTCATTGTGGTTTGGCAAAGAACACATGCAATGTCACTCCAGTATGTGTCAAACCATGGTCAGGAACCCCAGTAACATGTTGGTATCTAACTTCCACATACAATGGAGCACCAGTTTGAATGTGGTTGCATCACCACACCCACTTGAGTGTGTGTGGCCATGTGGATCATTGTGGTTTGGCAATGAACACATGAAATGTCACTCCAATATGTGTTAAACCATGGTCAGAAACCCTAGGAACATGTCGGAATGCAACTATGTCAACACCCGGATTTTTAATCCCAGATGCCCGTTATGCCATACCTCGCAATCCCAGGATTACCATTTTTGCGAGACATAACGGATTGGATATCCCAGTACATCATCCATTACAAACCATACATAAGGTTTTACACAAATACGGATCTCATGATCCAGTCTTTAATACAACAAGCAGCGGAAATAAATGATAGCGTAGCGGTGGGGTCCATCTTCAGGGGCACAAGGAATGTTGACGAAGGCAGATAGTCCTAGTTATCATAGCCGTCCTGCTGACCATCATCTTGATAAACTCCTTCATAGTCTAGCCACGATAATTGCCAGGGACAAAATCCATGAGTACAGTTTAAGTACTCGCAAACTACTACTAGCAAGGGTTATGATTCCAAGTAAAAGTACTGAATTGCAAGAATAACTATCAAGTTAAGTTTGAAACCTAAGCTGAGTTCTGAAACAAGAAAAGATAAAATAAAAGTCTAGAATCACTTAAGTTGGGAAGCTATTTTCATCTACACAAACCTGTTGTGGTCAAGTCAAGGTTCATCATTCATTTCAAGTTATTTAGAAAACATCTGACAACGAAACAGTATGGCCATTCCAACTGTCCATAATCATGACGGCTATTCGAATAGTTTGACACTCTGCAGAGGTGGTACACTTTCACCACAAGATTCGATACATCTGTCAGGGATAACCCTGAATCATCATACTTAGTATGCAGATAATCAAACATAACCTTCCCTTTACACACCCTAGTACAAGCACCTCTCCTATGAGCATGGCCTCCCAACCATGACCATCAGTCATCTAAAATGACTCAAGTTTGATCTATTCTAAAACACTAGGTTAAGAGGGTTCACTTTGGTGGAAAGGTGGGATCAATCTCATGCCATAGAATGCCATCTAAAGGTTCCTAAGTAGGTCAAGTTTTATACTCTTTATGCTACCTTCAAAATTAATTAAAGAACTTGGTGTACACTAAGGGGGTGTGATCAAAGTATGCTTAAGGCATCTTTACTAAACTATCTAGTTTTATTCTATCTTGCTACACTAGCTTACTAAAGCATGTTTGCAAGGGTTAGCTTGCCACTAATAGCTTGCTACAATAGCTTGCTACAATAACTTGCTACAATAGCTTGCCACAATAACTTGCTACAATAGCTTGCCTTGGTTGGTGCAGTGGTTGAAGTTTTCTTCTTCTTCTTCTTGGTAGAACTCCTCCTCCTAGAAGGCTTGGTCGGTACTATCGTCTATAAATACATAGGGAGTTCACAATCACCAAACAATACTTAACTTAGGATAAGTAGTATACTAATCCACACAATTAATGATCCATGATCATCACAAGCATCATAAGTTTAGTTCAATAGTTTCAACCTTTTTATTTTGGAAAAGTAATTTCTACTCATTGAAAAATTAACTACAATTTAATATTCACCACCAAAATATGGGATCATGTGGACACATGTCCTCACCACATATTCTAACATGTGGGAATGAGATTTAAAGGTTGGATTAATATTACTTTGGTTTAAGTTTATTATTTAATGATTTAAAGTGACTAGAAATGCCTATATAGCATTATTTTGGTACTAGTCCAAAGTCACTTCCTGTAAACCTTAATATTATTACATATTTGGATAGATATGATGAAATGTGATTTTTGAGAGTTGGAATCAACTCAAAAGCTAACTTGGTTGATTTTATAAAAAAGTTTCAAGTTGCAAAAACTTCTGTCTTCTTATTTTTATTAGGAGAAATCTATAATTCTAAATGAATTAAATCCAACGGGCTTGGATAGATCTTTTCAATACCTCTCAGAAAAAATTGGTTTCATGCAATTTGGATTTGTCGAACTCATAGAATTGAATTTTGAAACACTGGACAGAAACTATATTCTAACTAAAAATAAAAATCTAGATTTGAATCTACGGGCTTGCGCGGGAAAGGAAATGGGCCGGCCCAGTGGCGTTGTGTGACACAGGCTCGGTGGGGGTCCCACTGGTCACGACACTTAAACGCAATGACGCTGCCTTGTTGTGTAGGCGATTAGAGGCTAGATCTACTGAGGTCGCCGTCGACGACGGACGTCGCCGAGCTCGAACCCTAGCGGCTAGGTGGGGGTCTACTAGGGCGTACAGTGGCTCCAGCAGGAGTCGGCGATCGGCGACGAAGTGGAAGGCAGCCAGGCGAGGCGTGGTCGGCGCTTGGGGTGGCGGAATCAACGGCACCTTTCTTCTCGAGGCGGCTCGGCTCCAATTCCGGCGAGCTGCTGCTCCACTTGCTCCGGCGAGGGGTGGTTGAGGTTCAGAGAGGTGAGGGGAGTGGAATGGTGTGAGTCTTGGGTGCTAGGGAGGGCTCCTTTTATAGGCTCGACGGCGAGACCGAGCGGGATGGGCGGTCGATGGTGGCGACATGGCTACGACGAGCTAGCGGCATGGTTGGGGATGGCGATCGATGGGCGGTCCCCTGGCGGTGCTCTAGTGCTTCAATGCGGCCGTAGGGGCGGTGGTATGCGGTCGGGGTGAGGTGGCGCTCTGAGAGGCAGAGGCGGCGGTGTCCACGACGAGCGGTGGCTGTGGGGCTTTGGGCAGCGAACGGGGGTGTCTAGGGTGTTCTTTAGGTCGAGGCGGAGCGGTGGGCGCGGGCTGGTGTCGAGTGGTGGCTTGTGCACGCGGGGACAGGACGCGCTCTGCAGGCGGCACCGGCATGGTATGGTGGCACTGGGCGCGGGTTCTCCTCTGTGGTCCATGGCTGCTCTTGGCTCGGGCAAGGGACAAAGAGGGGCGGTGCAGCGTTGGCTACCTCCTAGACATGGCGAGGGAAGGGGGAGTGCTCTGCTGCGACGATTGCAAGGTTGGCCGGCCATGGTGGTGCTCGGCATGGCTCGGCATTGCCACTAGGGTGTAGGGGATGGGCTGCAATTGGCATGGTTTGATCAAAGGGGGACAGAGTGATTAAATGGAGATCAAATGGGGGCAAAACCCTGTTCAAAACAGTGAGCTAGGATTAGAGTTATGATTCTGCCTGCCAAGTGTTTGATAAAATGGCCGCAAGAGAAAAAGTTTTGAATTTTGAGTGCAAAATTTTTTAGTGATCTCCACTAGTGCTAGATAGGCTCTGGTTGCAAGGGTTTTGAAAATGGAGCTCAAATACATGGTTTTTGAAATAGGGGTGATCTATGCACATCCACTAGATTCAATTTTAAACTGTCATTTAAAATAGTTTACAAAGGGTTTTTAGAAGATGAAAAGGTGGGCCTTGGTACCTCATTATGTGTACTAGCAAGGGGTGCAAAGATCAAGAATTGTTTCTGTTAAGAATTGAGTACTAGGAATAGCCAAAGTAGGCATGATAGTTAATTTTGTCAAAATGACCATTCATTTATTTTAATTCTTTTTTATATGATTTCTTTTAGGAAAAGTTTGGGAATGATGTAGATGATGTTTAAATCCCCTAAGAAACATTTTAGAAGCAAAGGATCACACAATCATGGCAATTCAAAACAACTCCTATTTTAAATGCACACATATATGAATGCTTTCATTTTAAATATGGAAAAGTTTTTGTTAATCCTAAGTTTGGATGATTTGATCTTTGATAAGCTTGGATTGAAGTTTTGGGATGTTACAAACCTTCCCCCCTTAAATAAAATCTCGTCCCGAGATTTACAAGAAAACTAGGAACTAAAGAGATCTGGGAACTCTGTCCTAATGTAATCCTCGCGCTCCCAAGTGGCTTCCTCCTCGGTATGGTTGCTCCACTGAATCTTGAGAAACTTGATACTCCTGGTCCTGGTTGTTCTGTAGGCTTCTTCTAAGATACGAATGGGCACTTCCCGATAGGTCAGGTCATTGTTGATTTCCACTGCTCTGTGATCGATATTCTTGAAAACTTCGGTCTTCTCAGGCACTTCCAAGCATTTGCGAAGTAACGAGATATGGAACACATTGTGGATGGCTGACATGTCTTCAGCCAGTTCTAGTTGATACGATACTTCTCCTCGGCGGTTCAGAATCTTGAAAGGTCCGATATATCTAGGGGCTAACTTTCCCTTCAGACTAAAGCGTTGAGTTCTCTTCAATGGTGAAACCTTGAGATATACGAAATCTCTGACATTGAAAGTCAGGTCTCTCCTTCTCTTGTCAGCATAGCTCTTCTGTCTGGATTGTGCGGTCTTGAGGTGCTCACGAACTTTGTGAACTTTCTCTTCTGCTTCTCGGAGGATGTCGGGTCCAAAGATCTGACTCTCTCCTACTTGCGACCAATTCAAAGGGGTACGACACTTTCTTCCGTATAGGAATTCAAAGGGTTCCATCTGCAAACTAGCTTGATAACTGTTGTTATATGAGAATTCTGCGAAGGGTAGGCAGTCTTCCCATTTTGATCTGTATTCCAACACACAAGATCTAAGCATATCCTCCAATATCTGGTTGAGTCTCTCAGTCTGTCCATCTGTTTGCGGGTGATAAGCGGTACTGAAATTCAACTTGGTTCCTAAACCTTCCTGAACTTTCTGCCAAAATCTTGAAGTAAACTGAGTCCCTCGATCTGACACGATGGTCTTGGGGGTTCCATGCAGACTAACAATCCTAGCAATGTACAGCTCTGCTAACTTTGCACTCTGGTAGGTTGTCTTGACTCGTATGAAGTGGGCTACCTTGGAAAGTCTATCAACTATGACCCAGATTGAGTCATTTCCCATAATAGAAGAAGGTAAACAGGTGATAAAATCCATTCTGAATCCCATTTCCATTCGGAATCGCAATGGTTGCAACAATCCTGCAGGTCTCTGATGCTCTGCTTTGACTCTTTGACAGATGTCACATTTGGCGATGTAGCTTCCGATCTCTCTCTTCATCTTGTGCCACCAAAATTGCTCTTTCAAATCCTGATACATCTTTGTTCCTCCGGGGTGGATAGAATAAAGAGTATCATGAGCTTCCTTCATGATAATTTCCTTCATCTCCGAATCTGCTGGTACACAGATACGTCCCTTGTACCACAGTATACCTTCTTCGTCTTCGGTGAATCCAGGTACTTTGCACGTACCAATCTGACGCTTGATCCGTCGATACTTTCATTCCCTTCGGCTTCCTTGATTTGGCTAATCAAAGTGGGTTGAAGTTCAATGCTAGCTAGGAATCCTTTGCTAACTAACTCAGTCTGAACCTCCAACTCCTCATACAAACTTGGTTGCTTCTCTTTGATCATGGTGTTAAGCCTACACGGCAATCTGCTAAGAGCATCCGCTACCACGTTGGCTTTGCCGGGGTGATAGTGAATGTCAAGGTCATAATCCTTCATTAACTCTATCCATATTCTTTACCTCATATTCAACTCCTTCTGGGTGAAGATATACTACAAGCTCTTATGATCTGAGTAAATCTCACAGCGATTACCCATCAAATAATGACGCCATGTCTTAAATGCTAGAACCACGGCTGCTAGCTCAAGATCATGGGTCGGATAGTTCTGCTCATGCTGCTTTAGTTGTCGAGACAGATACGCGATGACTTTGCCTTCTTGCATCAATACACATCCTAGACCAATCTTTGATGCATCACAATATACATCAAACGGCTTCTTGATGTCTGGCATGATCAAAATTGGGGCTGATATCAATCTCTTCTTCAGCTCCTGGAAACTGGCTTCACACTTGTCTGTCCATTCAAACTTCTTGTCCTTCTTCAATAATTGGGTCATTGGTCGGGCTATGCTCGAGAATCCTTCTACGAATTTGCGGTAATATCCCGCTAATCCGAGAAATGAACGAACTTGGGTTTGATTGGTTGGGGCTTCCTAGTCTTCGACATCTTTGATCTTGCTGGGATCAACAGAGACTCCTCCGACAGACACAATATGTCCTAGGAATCCTACTTCTTTCAGCCAAAACTCACATTTGCTGAACTTGGCATATAACTGATGCTCTCTTAGGGTTTCTAGGATGATTCTCAGATGTTGCTCATGCTGTTCTTCTGACTTGGAGTAGATAAGGATGTCGTCGATAAACACAACTATAAACTTATCTAGGAAATTCATAAGGATCTTATTCATGAGATTCATGAAATAAGCAGGGGCATTGGTTAATCCAAAAGACATAACTGTATACTCGTATAAACCATAGCGAGTAGTAAAGGCGGTCTTCGGAATATCCGTTGCACGAATCTTAAGTTGGTGATAACCAGTCCTAAGATCAATCTTTGGGAATACCTGAGCTCCAGTCAACTGATCAAATAGATCCTCTATCTTTGGCAAGGGGTACTTGTTCTTGATGGTGACATCATTCAACTTTCTGTAGTGTGTACACAGACGGTTGCCTCCATCCTTCTTGTCGACGAATAACATGGGTGATCTCCATGGCGATGCACTTGGCTGAATCAAGCCGGTTGCTAACATGGCATCCAACTGCTTCTTCAGTTATACTAACTCTGAGGGGTTCATGGTATAGGGTCTCTGGGCTATAGGTCCGGTTCCGGGGATTTGAACTATCATGACATGCTTCAGGTTGGTTGGGCGAATCTTACTCGTGCATACAAATTCTTCGGTGACCAATGAATGCGATGCTCCAGAATCAAACAATACTCTTGCTAAAACTGAGTTGACAGAAAACATACCCAGCACTACATCTGGTGCTTCCTGGGCTTCTTCTGTGTTCATGAGGAAGAGACGACCGTTGCGGTTGTGCGGGTTCCCTAGGGAAAATCTCCTGCCTAGTTGAACACGACGCTACTGCTGAGCTGGGGTATTCATAGGGGAATTTGCGGCAGTCTTCTTGGAACACTCATTGGAGTAGTGACCCTTCACTCCACACTCGAAACAAGTGATCTGGGACTTGTCCTTGACTGCAACAGGTATAGAATTGCTGCCAGTTCTGGGGGCAGTGTTGTTGTTGTTGCTCTTGGGAGGGGCACGGTTGAAGTTATTGGTGTTGCCGGAGTTGTGATTGTTTCCTCCGGACTTCACATTGCCTCCGCTACGGTTGGGGTAGCTTGGGAGAGAATTTGGGGGTCGGTTGTTCCTTGGTGCATATCCTGGTGAGGGGTTGGGACAGTACTTCTGGTGACTACTGGATCCAGACTGCTACATCATACGACGCTTGCGGTTTTCGTTTGCCTGGTTAATCTTCCCTTCCATCTGAATGGCAGAGTCGACTAGCTCTTCAAGATCCTGGAAACGGATGTTGACGAGGACAGTCTACATCTCATCATGTAGTCCGTTTAAGAATCTCTCTTTCTTCTTGGCCTCCGTGTTGATTTCATCCGGTGCATATCTGGCAAGTGACAAGAATTTGTCACGGTACTCTACTACAGTCAACCTTCCTTGCTTCAGTTCACGGAATTCATCTCTCATCCTGTTGACAAGACCTTGCGGCACGTGGGTGAGGCTGAACTTGACCTTGAATGCTTCCCAGGTCATCACCTGGCCATGGTTCATGTTGCGGACGCTATTCCACCAAGCTCTTGCATCTCCCGCCAGATAGTGAGTGGCGAAGAGAACATTCTCATTCTCATCAACTCCTGCAACTTCTAGGTTGTTTCCCATGGTCTGTAACCAGTCATCAGCATCTAATGGGTTTTCAGATTGGTTGAAGATTGGGGGATTGGTGTTCTGAAAGTTTTTGAGTTTAGATCCATGGTGATCCTGATTTCCATGTCCTTGGTTGTTGAGAGCCATTTGGGCGATCTGCTGCAATGTTGCTAAGTTTGCTTGACGTTCGGCCCTGCTTGCTTCACGGTCCGCGATGAGATTCTGCAATATCTGCAGCATTGGGTCCTGCGATGAGCTGCTCCCTCCTTGGTTTCCACGCATCATCTGAAGATTGAGATACATATAGGGGTAAGAGGGAAATTCTAAGGTTCATGGTTTTGGGTTTTCAAAGCTAGAACTTTGAGTTAGACTCAGTTTTTTCAACTAACTGCATTCTCATTCATGCAAGCAAGCACACGATACAACACACACCACAACAATCAAAGGGGAAAACAGATGGTTTGAAGAACCATTCTGCAAACTACGATACAATGAGATGATACATCTCATGCTACGACAGTGCTCTAGTGCATCTACTCATTGTTGATGAAGTCGGAGTCTTCATCATCAGTGTAGAAGTCCACAGCATCCTCTGCCAGAAAATTGTCATCGTTGCTGAGGTAAGAATCCATATCTCCCTGGATGTCTTCTCCTTCATCATCTTCTTCCTTGGCGGCAAGCTGAGCTTCCTGCTCCTTGACGGTCTTCTCGAGGTCGGCCACCTTCTTGCGAAGACGGGCGATGGTGCGATCCTTCTTTGCACGCTGGCGACAAAGAGATGGCGATCTTGGACGGCGGTGTGGAAGTCTGGGCCTTCTGGTCGGCAATTGCATGGTTCTGGTTGGCTAACTCTCTGGCATTGTCCAGTTCCTGCTGTCGGTCATGAAGCAAGAAGTCAAGGTTCTCCACTTGACGCCTCAACTCTGGGTGACTTGGCATCTCCATCGGCATTCCCATGAAGTCACGTCTTGCATAGTGGGCAAAACGGGTTCCTTGAATCTTGTTGACGCTGAGGGCACATAGACATGCGAGAGCTTCATGCATTGCCCTGGCTAATCCATCTAGCCAGTTGTTCTCTCTCACAGAGAACTGAATTCTCCCGGAAGTTGGTGCTTCAATGCTCCCTCGAAGATCTGCGGTGACTAGCCATTGTAGGTCTCCTCCCGGGGGTCCTGGAAGTTGAGGTCCAAGAAACTCCGGATGTGGGTGTCCCAGAAATTCTGACAGTGAATCCAAATCCCTCTCGAAGATCAGCTGACCTCCGTTTCCCAACTGGTAAAACTTGTTGAACTAAGTCTCCATATACAAGAATTTAGGATGAGGAAATTAGTGAAGTGATCAAGTGTGTCAAATTTTAAGTAGTAATGTAAGAATTTTGAGGAACATGTATTTTTGAGAAAGAATGAGTTCACAAGGGTAAGAGGGGAAATAGTTTTTTATAAATACTCACTTTGGGTTTTGAAGCTAAGTTTTTGGTTTGGACGTCCATTCTAACTAGGGTCTCCTATGGTCAAATTAGCTCTGATACCAACTTGTCAACACCCGGATTTTTAATCCCAGATGCCCGTTATGCCATACCTCGCAATCCCAGGATTACCATTTTTACGAGACATAACGGATTGGATATCACAGTACATCATCCATTACAAACCATATATAAGGTTTTACACAAATACGGATCTCATGATCCAGTCTTTAATACAACAAGCAGCGGAAATAAACGATAGCGTAGCGGTGGGGTCCATCTTCGGGGGCACAGGCAATCTTGTGAATGAGATAGTCCTAGTTATCATAGCCGTCCTGCTGACCATCATCTTGATAAACTCCTTCATAGTCTAGCCATGATAATTGCCAGGGACAAAAGCCATGAGTACTCTTTAAGTACTCGCAAACTATTACTAGCAAGGGTTATGATTCCAAGTAAAAGTACTGAATTGAAAGAATAACTATCAAGTTAAGTTTGAAACCTAAGCTGAGTTCTGAAACAAGAAAAGATAAAATAAAAGTCTAGAATCACTTAAGTTGGGAAGCTATTTTCATCTACACAACCCTGTTGTGGTCAAGTCAAGGTTCATCATTCATTTCAAGTTATTTAGAAAACATCTGACAACGAAACAGTATGGCCATTCCAACTGTCCATAACCGCGGACGCGGCTATTCGAATAGTTTGACACTCTGCAGAGGTGGTACACTTTCACCACAAGATTCGATACATCTGTCAGGGATAACCCTGAATCATCATACTTAGTATGCAGATAATCAAATTTAACCTTCCCTTTACACACCCTAGTACAAGCACCTCTCCTATGAGCATGGCCTCCCAACCATGACCATCAGTCATCTAAAATGACTCAAGTTTGATCTATTCTAAGACACTAGGTTAAGAGGGTTCACTTTGGTGGAAAGGTGGGATCAATCTCACTCCAATATGTGTTAAACCATGGCCAACATCTGAGAACACATGCAATGTCACTCCAATATGTGTTAAACCATGGCCAAGAACTCCAGGAACATGTTGGAATTCAACCAGCACATGCAATGGAGAAACAGTTTGAAAGAGGTTGCATCACCACACCCATTTGAGTGTGTGTGGCCATGTGGCTCACTGTGATTTGGCAAAGAACACATGTAATGTCACTCCAATATGCGTCAAACCATGGCTAGGAAGCTTAGGAACATGTTGGAATTCAATTGCCACATGAAACGTAGCACTAGTTTGAAAGAGGTTGCATCACCAAACCCACTTGAGTGTGTGTGGCCCTATGGATCATTGTGGTTTGGCGAAGAACACATGCAATGTCACTCGAATATGTGTTAAACCATGGTCAGGAACCCTAGGAACATGTTGGAATCCAACTACCATATGCAATGGAGCAACAGTTTGAAAGAGGTTGCATCACCACACCCACTTGACTTTGTGTGAACATGTGGATCATTGTGGTTTGGCAAAGAACACATGCAACGTCACTCCAATATGTGTCAAACCATGGCCAGGAAGCTAAGGAACATGTTGGAATTCAACTGCCACATGCAACTGAGCACTAGTTTGAAAGAGGTTGCATCACCAAACCCACTTGAGTGTGTGTGTCCATGTGGATCATTGTGGTTTGGCAAAGGACACATAAAAGGTCACTCGAGCATGTGTCAAACCATGGCTAGGAACTCCAGGAACATACTGGAATTCAACTACCACATGCAATGGAGCACTAGTTTGAAAGAGGTTGCATCACCACACCCACTTGAGTTTGTGTGGCCATGTGGATCATTGTGGTTTGGCAAAGAACACATTCAATGTCACTCCAATATTTGTAAAACCATGGTCAGGAACCCTAGTAACATGTTGGTATCCAACTTCCACATACAATGGAGCACCAGTTTGAATCTGGTTGCATCACCACAACCACTTGAGTGTGTGTGTCCATGTGGATCATTGTGGTTTGGCAAAGAACACATGCAATGTCACTCCAATATGTGTTAAACCATGGCCAAGAACTCTAGGAACATGTTGGAATTCAACTACCACATGCAATGGAGAAACAGTTTGAAAGAGGTTGCATCACCACACCCATTTGAGTGTGTGTGGCCATGTGGATCATTGTGATTTGGCAAAGAACACATGTAATGTCACTCCAATATGTGTCAAACCATGGCTAGGAAGCTTAGGACCATGTTGGAATTCAATTTCCACATGCAACGGAGATCTGGTTTGAAAGAGGCTGCATCACCAAACCCACTTGAGTGTGTGTGGCCCTATGGATCATTGTGGTTTGGCGAAGAACACATGCAATGTCACTCCAATATGTGTTAAACCATGGTCAGGAACCCTAGGAACATGCTGGAATGCAACTACCATATGCAATGGAGCAACAGTTTGAAAGAGGTTGCATCACCACACCCACTTGACTTTGTGTGAACACGTGGATCTTTGTGGTTTAGCAAAGAACACATGCAACGTCACTCCAATATGTGTCAAACCATGGCCAGGAAGCTAAGGAACATGTTGGAATTCAACCGCCACATGCAACTGAGCACTAGTTTGAAAGAGGTTGCATCACCAAACCCACTTGAGTGTGTGTGGCCATGTAGATCATTGTGGTTTGGCAAATGACACATGAAAGGTCACTCGAGCATGTGTCATACCATGGCTAGGAACTCCAGGAACATACTGGACTTGAACTACCACATGCAATGGAGCACTAGTTTGAAAGAGGTTGCATCACCACACCCACTTGAGTTTGTGTGGCCATGTGGATCATTTTGGTTTGGCAAAGAACACATTCAATGTCACTCCAATATGTGTCAAACCATGGTCAGGAACCCCAGTAACATGTTGGTATCCAACTTCCACAAACAATGGAGCACCAGTTTGAATGTGGTTGCATCACCACACCCAGTTGAGTGTGTGTGTCCATGTGGATCATTCTGGTTTGGCAAAGAACACATGCAATGTCGCTCCAATATGTGTTAAACCATGGCCAAGAACTCCAGGAACATGTTGGAATTCAACTACCACATGCAATGGAGAAACAGTTTGAAAGAGGTTGCATCACCACACCCATTTGAGTGTGTGTGGCCATGTGGATCATTGTGATTTGGCAAAGAACACATGTAATGTCACTCCAATATGTGTCAAACCATGGCTAGGAAGCTTAGGAACATGTTGGAATTCAATTGCCACATGCAACGGAGATCTAGTTTGAAAGAGGTTGCATCCCCAAACCCACTTGAGTGTGTGTGGCCCTATGGATCATTGTGGTTTGGCAAAGAACACATGCAATGTCACTCCAATATGTGATAAACCATGGTCAGGAACACTAGGAACATGTTGGAATGCAACTACCATATGCAATGGAACAACAGTTTGAAATAGGTTGCATCACCACGCACACTTGACTTTGTGTGGCCATGTGGATCATTATGGTTTGGCAAAGAACACATGCAACGTCACTCCAATATGTGTTAAACCATGGTCATGAACACCAGCACATGTTGGAATTCAACTGCCACATGCAATGGAGCACCAGTTTGAAAGAGGTTGCATCACCACACTCACTTGAGTGTGTGTGGCCATGTGGATCATTGTGGTTTGGCAAAGAAGACATGCCATGTCACTCCAATATGTGTCAACCCATGGCCAGGCACCCCTGGAACATGATGGAATTCAACTGCCACATGCAATGGAGCAGCAGTTTGGAAGAGGTTGCATCACCACACCCACTTGAGTGTGTGTGCCCATGTGGATTATTGTGGTTTGGCAAACAACACAATCAATTTTACTCCAATATGTGTCAAACCATGGTC
Organism: Avena insularis; assembly: GCA_023614405.1. Classification (NCBI taxonomy): domain Eukaryota; kingdom Viridiplantae; phylum Streptophyta; class Magnoliopsida; order Poales; family Poaceae; genus Avena; species Avena insularis. The sequence continues at coordinate 111,207,616 of CM042684.1, forward strand.
AGGAAGCTCAGGAACATGTTGGAATTCAACTACCACATGCAACAGAGCACTAGTTTGAAAGAGGTTGCATCACCAAACCCACTTGAGTGTGTGTGGACATGTGCATCATTGTGGTTTCGCAAAGAACACATACAATGTCACTCCAATATATGTCAACCCATGGCCAGGAAGCCCAAGAACATGTTGGATTTCAACTGCCACATGCGATGGAGCACCAGTTTGAAAGAGGTTGTATCACCACACCCACTTGAGTGTGTGTGGCCATGTGGATCATTGTGGTTTGGCAAAGAATACATGCCATGTCACTCCGATATGTGTCAAACCATGGCCAGGAATCCCAGGAAAATGTTAGAATTCAACTGTGACATGAAATGCAGCACCAGTTTGAAAGAGGTCGCATCACCACACCCACTTGAGTGTGTGGCCATGTGGATTATTGTGGTTTCGCAAAGAACACAAGCATTGTCACTCCAATATGTGTCTAACCATGGCCAGGAAGTTCAAGAACATGTTGGAATTCAACTACCACATGCGACGGAGCACTAGTTTGAAAGAGGTTGCTTCACCAAACCCACTTGAGTGTGTGTGGCCATGTGCATAATTGTGGTTTGGCAAAGAACACATGCAATGTCACTCCAATATGTGTCAAACCATGTCCAGGAACCCTAGGAACATGTTGGAATTCAACTGCCACATGCAATGGAGCACCTATTTGAAATAGGTTGTATCACCACACCCACTTGAGTGTGTCTGGCCTTGTGGATCACTGTGGTTTGGGAAAGAACACATTGAATGTCACTCCAATATGTGTCAAACCATGGCCAAGAAGCCCATGAACATGTTAGAATTCAACTTCCACATGCAATGGAGCACTAGTTTTAAAGAGGTTGCATCACCACAACCACTTGAGTGTGTGTGGCCATGTAGATCATTGTGGTTTGGCAAAGAACACATTCAATGTCACTCCAATATTTTTCAAACCATGGTCAGGAACCCCAGTAACATGTTGGTATCCAACTTCCACATACAATGGAGCACCAGTTTGAATGTGGTTGTATCACCACACCCACTTGAGTGTGTGTGTCCATGTGGATCATTGTGGTTTGGAAAAGAATACATGCAATGTCACTCCAATATGTGTTAAACCATGGCCAAGAACTCTAGGAACATGTTGGAATTCAACTACCACATGCAATGGAGAAACAGTTTGAAAGAGGTTGCATCACCACACCCATTTGAGTGTGTGTGGCCATGTGGATCATTGTGATTTGGCAAAGAACACATGTAATGTCACTCCAATATGTGTCAAACCATGGCTAGGAAGCTTAGGACCATGTTGGAATTCAATTTCCACATGCAACGGAGATCTGGTTTGAAAGAGGCTGCATCACCAAACCCACTTGAGTGTGTGTGGCCCTATGGATCATTGTGGTTTGGCGAAGAACACATGCAATGTCACTCCAATATGTGTTAAACCATGGTCAGGAACCCTAGGAACATGCTGGAATGCAACTACCATATGCAATGGAGCAACAGTTTGAAAGAGGTTGCATCACCACACCCACTTGACTTTGTGTGAACACGTGGATCTTTGTGGTTTAGCAAAGAACACATGCAACGTCACTCCAATATGTGTCAAACCATGGCCAGGAAGCTAAGGAACATGTTGGAATTCAACCGCCACATGCAACTGAGCACTAGTTTAAAAGAGGTTGCATCACCAAACCCACTTGAGTGTGTGTGGCCATGTAGATCATTGTGGTTTGGCAAAGGTCACATGAAAGGTCACTCGAGCATGTGTCAAACCATGGCTAGGAACTCCAGGAACATACTGGACTTCAACTACCACATGCAATGGAGCACTAGTTTGAAAGAGGTTGCATCACCACACCAACTTGAGTTTGTGTGGCCATGTGGATCATTTTGGTTTGGCAAAGAACACATTCAATGTCACTCCAATATGTGTCAAACCATTGTCAGGAACCCCAGTAACATGTTGGTATCCAACTTCCACATACAATGGAGCACCAGTTTGAATGTGGTTGCATCACCACACCCACTTGAGTGTGTGTGTCCATGTGGATCATTGTGGTTTGGCAAAGAACACATGCAATGTCACTCCAATATGTGTTAAACCATGGCCAAGAACTCTAGGAACATGTTGGAATTCAACTACCACATGCAATGGAGAAACAGTTTGAAAGAGGTTGCATCACCACACCCATTTGAGTGTGTGTGGCCATGTGGATCATTGTGATTTGGCAAAGAACACATGTAATGTCACTCCAATATGTGTCAAACCATGGCTAGGAAGCTTAGGACCATGTTGGAATTCAATTGCCACATGCAACGGAGATCTAGTTTGAAAGAGGTTGCATCACCAAACCCACTTGAGTGTGTGTGGCCCTATGGATCATTGTGGTTTGGCGAAGAACACAAGCAATGTCACTCCAATATGTGTTAAACCATGGTCAGGAACCCTAGGAACATGCTGGAATGCAACTACCATATGCAATGGAGCAACAGTTTGAAAGAGGTTGCATCACCACACCCACTTGACTTTGTGTGAACACGTGGATCTTTGTGGTTTAGCAAAGAACACATGCAACGTCACTCCAATATGTGTCAAACCATGGCCAGGAAGCTAAGGAACATGTTGGAATTCAACTGCCACATGCAACTGAGCACTAGTTTGAAAGAGGTTGCATCACCAAACCCACTTGAGTGTGTCTGGCCATGTAGATCATTGTGGTTTGGCAAAGGACACATGAAAGTTCACTCGAGCATGTGTCAAACCATGGCTAGGAACTCCAGGAACATACTGGACTTCAACTACCACATGCAATGGAGCACTAGTTTGAAAGAGGTTGCATCACCACACCCACTTGAGTTTGTGTGGCCATGTGGATCATTTTGGTTTGGCAAAGAACACATTCAATGTCACTCCAATATGTGTCAAACCATGGTCAGGAACCCCAGTAACATGTTGGTATCCAACTTCCACAAACAATGGAGCACCAGTTGAATGTGGTTGCATCACCACACCCACTTGAGTGTGTGTGGCCATGTGGATCATTGTGGTTTGGCAAAGAACACATGCAATGTCACTCCAATATGTGTTAAACCATGGCCAAGAACTCCAGGAACATGTTGGAATTCAACTACCACATGCAATGGAGAAACAGTTTGAAAGAGGTTGCATCACCACACCCATTTGAGTGTGTGTGGCCATGTGGATCATTGTGATTTGGCAAAGCACATGTAATGTCACTCCAATATGTGTCAAACCATGGCTAGGAAGCTTAGGAACATGTTGGAATTCAATTGCCACATGCAACAGAGATCTAGTTTGAAAGAGGTTGCATCACCAAACCCACTTGAGTGTGTGTGGCCCTATGGATCATTGTAGTTTGGCGAAGAACACATGCAATGTCACTCCAATATGTGTTAAACCATGGTCAGGAACACTAGGAACATGTTGGAATGCAACTACCATATGCAATGGAGCAACAGTTTGAAAGAGGTTGCATCACCACGCCCACTTGACTTTGTGTGGCCATGTGGATCATTATGGTTTGGCAAAGAACACATGCAACATCACTCCAATATGTGTTAAACCATGGTCATGAACCCTAGCACATGTTGGAATTCAACTGCCACATGCAATGGAGCACCAGTTTGAAAGAGGTTGCATCACCACACTCACTTCAATGTGTGTGGCCATGTGGATCATTGTGGTTTGGCAAAGAAGACATGCCATGTCACTCCAATATGTGTCAACCCATGGCCAGGAACCCCTGGAACATGATGGAATTCAACTGCCACATGTAATGGAGCAGCAGTTTGGAAGAGGTTGCATCACCACACCCACTTGAGTGTGTGTGGCCATGTGGATTATTGTGGTTTGGCAAACAACACAATCAATTTTACTCCAATATGTGTCAAACCATGGTCAGGAAGCTCAGGAACATGTTGGAATTCAACTACCACATGCAACAGAGCACTAGTTTGAAAGAGGTTGCATCACCAAACCCACTTGAGTGTGTGTGGCCATGTGCATCATTGTGGTTTGCAAAGAACACAAACAATGTCACTCCAATATGTGTCAACCCATGGCCAGGAAGCCCAAGAACATGTTGGATTTCAACTGCCACATGCGATGGAGCACCAGTTTGAAAGAGGTTGTATCACCACACCCACTTGAGTGTGTGTGGCCATGTGGATCATTGTGGTTTGGCAAAGAATACATGCCATGTCACTCCGATATGTGTCAAACCATGGCCAGGAATCCCAGGAAAATGTTGGAATTCAACTGTGACATGCAATGCAGCACCAGTTTGAAAGATCTTGCATCACCACACCGACTTGAGTGTGTGGCCATGTGGATTATTGTGGTTTCGCAAATAACACAAGCATTGTCACTCCAATATGTGTCTAACCATGGCCAGGAAGCTCAAGAACATGTTGGAATTCAACTACCACATGCAACGGAGCACTAGTTTGAAAGAGGTTGCTTCACCAAACCCACTTGAGTGTGTGTGGCCATGTGCATAATTGTGGTTTGGCAAAGAACACATGCAATGTCACTCCAATACGTGTCAAACCATGTCCAGGAACCCTAGGAACATGTTGGAATTCAATTTCCACATGCAATGGAGTACCTATTTGAAATAGGTTGTATCAACACACCCACTTGAGTGTGTGTGGCCATGTGGATCACTGTGGTTTGGCAAAGAACACATTGAATGTCACTCCAATATGTGTCAAACCATGGCCAGGAAGCCCATTAACATGTTAGAATTCAACTTCCACATGCAATGGAGCACTAGTTTTAAAGAGGTTGCATCACCACACCCACTTGAGTGTGTGTGGCCATGTAGATCATTGTGGTTCGACAAAGAAGACATGCCATGTCACTCCAATATGTGTCAACCCATGGCCAGGAACCCCAGGAACATGTTGGAATTCAACTGCCGCATGTAATGGAGCAGCAGTTTGGGAGAGGTTGTGTGGGCCCCCGGATTAATCCTTCGAGAATCCCTGTTATGCATACACCATGATCCCATGATCAGTTAGTCATGGCACATAACCGACAAGTATCAAAGTAAACATCCATTTCTTAACTGGATACATTTCATACCTTACATCAATAAACATCAGCGGAACTTCATCAAGGGTAGAGCCCGAGCCATGCCTTAACCTATAGGCAACTGACTGGGAGAACGTCCTAGCTCGCATAGCCGCCAACTTCATCCTCTTCTTGATATCTGACCAAGTTAATAGCCAAGGACAATGCCAGTGAGTACTTTGAATGTAATCGCAAACCACCTTAAGAGAATAGTAATAACAACAGGATATGCAATATGGCTGTGGTAGTAGGAGGGCTCCAAGAGACTTTATTTTCTCAGCTAGTTTCTCTTGTAGATATAGCATCTACATTACTTTGTTGAAAACCTTTGTAAAACATTTCGGAAACCTTTTTGAAAAGTTTTGGAAAACAAAAGGACCGGGTCACCCATTAATTCTTCCTTTCGGTCATCCCAGGACCAAACTCCTTCCTTCCTTTCCGACCATCCCATGGTCAAAACATTTCCAAAGCCATTGCTTTTCCGAAATCCTTTTTGAAATCAAAACCAGCACCGCTCTACAGCAACCTTCCCAACCGTCCATGACCACGGACACGACTATTCGAATAGATTTACACTCTGCACAGGTTGTACACTTTACCCACACCATCTGGGTACACTACCCTGATCTACACGGATCGTGGGTCGAGTAACCGATCAAGACTCTCCGGATGCCACTCCAGTATAAGTGCCTACCCTATGAGTGTTGTTCCCCTCAACACCGAGACGCCCTATATAGTACTCAAGCCAATCGGAGCACTTTTTCCACTTCCCAAGTGTGCGCTTTCAATGAGGGGCTCATAGTAACGCGTGGAGGCCCGCAGACCCTTCGTTCCTTCTCCTGGTCAATCTTTTACATGGACTCATCCAGAGAAGGCCCACCCTCCAGGGATTTTTATCCCCTGTAGTCGTTGCGAGGCAGCTTATACCAGAATAAACAATCATCAAATCCAGCCATGTCCCATTCTAGAGTAATGTGGTTACACGCGTTAATTGTTCTAGCAAAACTGCAAAGAACCGGGTGCGTTTTTGTAAACCTTTTTCCTCCAGCTTTCCTTCAGCATTTTGTAAAACAAAACCTTTTTATTTCTCAACATATCTTGGGAGATCCCACCTCACCAAGGTTTTATCATAAAACATTTGTTAAAACTTTTTCGAGGGTCTTCCCATCCTCTAGTTTTGCTTCGGCTAAAATAGGGTCTCCCAAGGGGTATGGTGTAATACACCATCTATCATACTACGGTTAAATAGGTGTCATCAAGAGGGTTGTACTTAATAGTACCATTTTGTAATGGTTTAGAGGATCCAAGCCACTACCAGATATACATCATCATATAATAAAACAATGCAGTTTCATAAATAGTAGATAAAACATGCATAAGTGAAACAATAGGATAAGGATAATTAGCAAGAAGTGGCTTGCTTGTGGATCAGCTATATGGCATATATGTCCCTGGACTTCTTCTTTAGATAACCAAGAATACCAATGCCAAAAATAATAATAAGATCTATTCTTCTCGTCCTTAAAACAATCGCAACTATCGCTGTCATCGAGTATACATGCAAACAAGCGATGCCACAATCAAAACAAGGCATACAAGTATCAATACATACAACAAGCAATGAACAATACCAGTTTAAAATTCAGTAAGTTTTGAGTGGTTGGCTTCTACACAAGTGCAAATACTTGAAATGCCTTTGTGGGTTTTCTTTAATGGTTTGGATGCCAAAACTACTTGATTAAGGGGTTTAATATAAGGTCCAAGTTCTGTAGAATACCTTTGTATAAAAATTTTACCATCATATAGGTAGTGATAATATGAAGCCAACAAAAGTGGTTTCACTATTTTATCAATTTTCTTTAATTAGTTATGATTTTTCTAGTGAAATCAACCCTAGTTTTAGGAAATAATTCATCAGAAAAGTTCTGTGAGTCCAAAAATTATTTCCTTGGATGGTTGTGTATGGTTTGATGTACTGATTCACTGAGAGTTGGAAACATATCAAAATATTTACCAGAATGCCCTCAGGAAATTCCCAAGGGCAGTTCTACATGCAATTTGTCTTTTTAACCAGAATTAGTTTACAAGTCCAAACGGTATGAGTTCAAAGGAATTGGATAGGTATTACAAATACCTTTCTTTAGCAATTTGAATCACTATGTTTGGAGTTGTATAACTATAGACGTGATTTATCTAGTAAAACAACCACATACAGAAGTGTTTCATTCATTAAAATTCAATAGTGGATCAATAAATCCTTATCTCCTGGTTTTAGATAGGTATTGATGTACCACTTCTCTGGGAGTTGGAAATAGGTCCATATCTATTTTGATTTTACCTAGAGAAATTCCTAATTGTAGAAATAGGTTGTTTCTGTTATTTTTACTGAAGTAGAAAGTTAGTTCACCTTGGCATGGGACCAACTCCATAGGTTAGGTATTTCATAAACCATCCAGAGGAGATGGAGTTCACCTAATTTGGGATTACCAAACCCTCTTAAATCACTATTTGGTAAAAAGGATAGGTCTAAGAAGAATATTTCCCAGAAAAACATAATTATGAGTTTGTCCAAGTGGATTGTTTTGAATATTTAGGAAAACACTATAGAACATGAAAAACATTAGATATGGGTGTTTTCTGGCATTTTACAATTTATTTTGCATTTAAATCTAGCAGCTATTTTCTGAGATATGGAGAAATATTTAAAAGAAAAGGGGGTAGGGGGATTACTAGGCTGGAGTTTGACCGGATCTGGGCCGCACTGTGCGGAACAGGCCCATCCGGCAGCTGCTCGCGCGAGAGTGCGGTTCAAAAGGCTGGGCGAGAGCAAAGGGATAAGGAGGCGCCTGGGTCGTCCGATTTAGTGGGGATCAATGGCCCTCATCCCATCTCCTTCCTCCGGTCGGGGTGGAAACAGGGGCAAACCCTAGCGGCGACAGGGACGAGCAGGAAGGCTCATCGGGGGGTCGGTAGCGGCCGTGGATCTGTAGAGAAGAGGCAGCATGCGACGGCGAGTCTAGAGATGATCGGCATGAGGTGGTTCATCGCCTGGAGCGGTCGTGCGCAAAGACGTCCGAAGCGAGCTTCGCCAGAGCACGACAATGTCGCCCGTGGGGCTATTCCTGGGAAGGAGGGAGAGGTGGATTAGAGGGAGAGGAGTGTGGGGATCTCAGAACTGCAGAGGAGAAGGGGAGTAGTGGTCGAGGTGGCCTACAAACTTGCCTGCATGTTTGGAACCCGAGAAGGCGTCTTCTCCTTCTCCATGGCTATAGAAGGCTAGGGGAGGGGATCTAGAGCTATGGGGAGATAAGAGGGAGATTGTGGAGTGTACTGGGAGCAAGTAGAGTGGCTTGGGTGGCCTCTGCCCTTTTGTTTCAAGATGTAGGGCTCACGGTGGGCTAAGTTCATGGGAGGGCATGGAGAGGGAGTGCCGACCGGGGATAGGGCGATGGGGGTGGTGGAGAGGTGATGTGGGACACTGGTGGTCGAGCCCTGAGTAGGGAGGGAGGGTGGTGCTACTGCTGCTTTAAATGCAATATTTAATAAACAGGGTTCTTTCTCTCTTCATCCAAGGGACCTAGGGTAGGGTAGGCCACATGCTACAGTGTAATTTGACCAGAGAGAGTGAGAGGTGTTGTGCTTGTCAAATAGACGGGGGAGGATGGTTGGGAAGGGATTTGGAGTTGAATAAAGGGTTAAACTCCATTTTGGCCATATTGATGTCCATGAAGCAATCCTTCAATAATTGATCTTCCAAAGATGGGGTGATGGTAGTGGTAGCTTGGTAAGATCAAGATATAACTCCATGAATTAATTGGGATTTTTCATAATATTCTAGATCATTTTTATATCAAATAATCAAATAGTGCTGAAATGATTTTTAGAAGATCATTTGATATTTTTGAATGGGACAAGGGTGGTTTTTTATGTGCGATAGTTCTAAAAATGAATCCATACTTTGAGGAATTTTCCCATGATTTATTGGGGATTAAATGTATTTAAAACAATTATTATTCCATTTCTGCCATTTAAGTAAAAGGGCAAAAATAAATAATAAAGCTCTTCAAAGCTATTTACTTTTGAGGTTGGAAGATGGGACATGATAATTAGACTTCAAATGAGCCTAAAGATGGGGATGTGTTTTGGAGAAAATCAAACTTTCTTTTATAGATTAAGTTTTGGAGTTTTTGCCAATTTAAGAGATCAATAGGTTTTGGCCCATTACTTTCATACCATCAAAACATGGTTGTATCTTGGAACTCAAGGCTCCCCATGGTTCAAGGGATATATGGATAGATAGACCAAGTTATGTAGATCACCATGGTACAGAAGTTTTGGCTTGATCATGCCTGTGCTCTCCAAGGATTGATTCCAAACTTTGAATAAAATAAGACTGCCGAAGAAGATTACCACATAGCCTTCAAAACCTTGTGGGTTTTTGAGGCACAAGGATCCATTTGGAACAAGTGAAGTAGGTATTGCTATAACTTTATGAGTAAAACACAATCCTGCAAGGATTTCATGAAAAGAAGATAACATGTAGGTGTGAGCTTGTTCCAAAGTAGGCATGTTGATAAGATTTGCAGGAACTATTATTTTCTTGCCTGCAAAACTATCAAGAACAAGGGGGTAGAGGATGGTGTAACCAAGGGAAAGAGTGGGCCTTGGTATTACTTATGATGGTCTACAATATTGATCAAGTGCATTTCCAAAAATGCACAAGGGTTTAGAGAGGGAGACATTCAAAGAAGTGATGTTGAAACAGTTTCCAGACTTTGTCAAATTTGGCAGTTTTGAGGGTTTTAACTAGAGTACAAGGGGGGATGCTTTTGAGAGGATACAAGGTTCCAAGGCATCATCAAGTAGATGTTGATGAAGGGTATATTGAATAGGATATATCCATGCTTGATATTAGTCTTCAATGATTTGTAAACTTCTAGAATGGATCACTTCAAAGTTGATCTGGTTAAGGGTTTTGGATGATCACCTAGTGGAGATCTAGCTTTGTATTCTTTCTCAGGGTGTTGTGATCTTAAAACATCTTGATCCTAGTGGATGAGCTCATATAATAGCTCAAACTACTACCTAAGCAAAGAAATCAAACAACAAATCAAGGCAGTTCATCTTCCAAACAAAACACTCTACTTCTATGGATACCATAAAGCCTAGCTTGAGGTAGAGATGGGTATTTTGAAGAGTTGGAGTTGAGTAAGGCGAGGGTCCTTGGTATTTCTACCAAGAGTAGGATTCGAAGGCTTTATAAAAAGGTTTTGGAAAACCTAAAGATAAGAGTATTTGAATGTCCTATATGGAGAATATAAGGAGGTTCTATTATTTAGCTCTCCATAGTTTGGTCAATAGAAGCTACTAAAATAGTTTTGGTTTGCAAGGCATCTTGGCTCAGGTTTTGAAATGCGAGAACATTTGAGAAGATGTAAACTGAGCCAGGACAGATTTTCTTAAATAAGTTTTGTCAACTGATGTTGAGGTAAGAAGTATGTCCTATGCTATACATTCAGATGCATAAGCACAGACTAACACAAGCAAACACTGCAACACTTAACAAGAAAAAGTTTTTGTTCCCCCTGATTTTTGCATTCTGGATAACTAATCAGGGTTGCTGAAATTGGGATATTACAGGTTGCATCACCACACCCACTTGAGTGTGTGTGGCCATGTAGATTACTGTGGTTTGGAAAACAACACATGCCATGTCACTCCAATATGTGTCAAACCATGGCAATGATCCCCAGGAACATGTTGGAATTCAACTACCACATGCAATGGAGCAGCAGTTTGGAAGAGGTTGCATCACCACAAACACTTGAGAGTGTGTGGCCATGTGGATTATTGTGGTTTGGAAAAAAACACATGCAATGTCACTCCAATATGTGTCAAACCATGGCCAAGAAGTTAAGGAACATGTTGGAATTCAACTGCCACATGCAACGGAGCACTGGTTTGAAAGAGGTTGCATCACCACACCCACTTGAGTGTGTCTGGCCATGTGGATCATTGTGGTTTGGCAAAGAACACATGCGAGGTCACTCCAGTATGTGTCAAACCATGGCTAGGAACTCTAGGAACATACTGGAATTCCACTACAACATGCAATGGAGCACTAGTTTGAAAGAGGGTGCATCACCACACCCACTTGAGTTTGTGTGGCCATGTGGATCATTGTGGTTTGGCAAAGAACACATGCAATGTCACTCCAATATGTGTCAAACCATGGTCAGAACCCCAGTAACATGTTGGTATCCAACTGCCACATACAATGGAGCACCAGTTTGAATGTGGTTACATCACCACACCCACTTGAGTGTGTGTGGCCATGTGGATCATTGTGGTTTTGCAAAGAACACATGCAATGTCACTCCAATATGTGTTAAACCATGGTCAGGAACCCAGGAACATGTTGGAATGCAACTACCACAAGAAATGGAGCACGTGTTTGAAAGAGGTTGCATTACCACACCCACTTGAGTGTGTGTGTCCATGTGGATCATTGTGGTTTGTCTTAGAACACATGGAATGTCACTCGAATATGTGTTAAACCATGGACAAGAACTCTAGGAATATGTTGGAATGCAACTACCACATGCAATGGAGAAACAGTTTGAAAGAGGTTGCATCACCACACCCATTTGAGTGTGTTTGGCCATGTGGATCATTGTGATTTGGCAAAGAACACATGTAATGTCACTCCAATATGTGTCATACCATGGCTAGGAAGCTTAGGAACATGTTGGAATTCAATTCCCACATGCAACGGAGCACTAGTTTGAACGAGGTTGCATCACCAAACCCACTTGAGTGTGTGTGGACCTGTGGATCATTGTGGTTTGGAGAAGAACACATGCAGTGTCACTCCAATATGTGTTAAACCATGGCCAGGAACCCTAGGAACTTGTTGGAATGCAACTGCCATATGCAATGGAGCACCAGTCTGAAAGAGATTGCATCACCACACCCACTTGACTTTGTGTGTCCATGTGGATCATTGTGGTTTGGCAAAGAACACATGCACCTTCACTCCAATATGTCTCAAACCATGGTCATGAACCCTAGAACATGTTGGAATTCAACTGCCACATGCAATGGAGCACCAGTTTGAAAGAGGTTGCATCACCACACCCACTTGAGTGTGTGTGGCTATGTGGATCATTGTGGTTTGTCAAAGAAGGCATGCCATGTCACTCCAATATGTGTCAACCCATGGCCAGGAACCCCAGGAACATGTTGGAATTCAACTGCCACATGCAATGGAGCAGCAGTTTGGAAGAGGTTGCATCACCACACCCACTTGAGTGTGTGTGGCCATGTGGATTATTGTGATTTGGCAATGAACACAATCAATTTTACTCTAATATGTGTCAAACCATGGCCAGGAAGATCAGGAACATGTTGTAATTCAACTACCACATGCAACGGAGCACTAGTTTGAAAGTGGTTGCATCACCAAACACAGTTGAGTGTGTGTGGCCATATGGACCATTGTGGTTTGGCAAAGAACACATACAATGTCACTCCAATATGTGTCAAACCATGGCCTGGAAACCCAGGAACATGTTGGAATTCAACTGCCACATGCGATGGAGCACCAGTTTGAAAGAGGTTGCATCACCACACCCACTTGAGTGTGTGTGGCCATGTTGATCATTGTGGTTTGGCAAAGAATACATGTCATGTCACTCTGATATGTGTCAAACCATGGCCAGGAACCCCAGGAAAATGTTGGAATTCAACTGCAACATGCAATGGAGCACCAGTTTGAAAGAGGTCGCGTCACCACACCCACTTGAGTATGTGTGGCCATATGGATTATTGTGGTTCCGCAAAGAACACAAGCAATGCCACTCCAATTTGTGTTTAACCATGGCCAGGAAGCTCAGGAACATGTTCGAATTCAACTACCACATGCAAAGGAGCACTAGTTTGAAAGAGGTTACTTCACCAAACCCACTTGAGTGTGTGTGGCCATGTGAATATTTGTGGTTTGGCAAAGGACACATGCGATGTCACTCCGATATATGTCAAACCATGGCTAGGAACCCCAGGAACATGTTGGAATTCAACTGCCACATGCAATGGAGCACCTGTTTGAAATAGGTTGCATCACCACACCCACTTTAGTGTGTCTGGCCATATGGATCACTGTGGTTTGGCAAAGAACACATGCAATGTCACTCCAATATGTGTAAAACCATGGCCACGAAGCCAATGAACATGTTAGAATTCATCTTCCACATGCAATGGGGCACTAGTTTTAAAGCGGTTGCATCACCACACCCACTTGAGTGTGTGTGGCCATGTAGATCATTGTGGTTTGGCAAAGAACACATGCAATGTCATTCCCATATGTGTCAAACCATGGCCAGGAAGCCTAGGAACATGTTGGAATTCAACTGCCATATGCGATGGAGCACCAGTTTGAAAGAGGTTGCATCACCACACCCACTTGAGTGTGTGTGGCCATGTGGATCATTGTGGTTTGGCAAAGAATACATGCCATGTCACTCTGATATGTGTCAAACCATGGCCAGGAACCCCAGGAAAATGTTGGAATTCAACTGCAACATGCAATGGAGCACTAGTTTGAAAGAGGTTGCATCACCACACCCACTTGAGTATGTGTGGCCATGTGGATTATTGTGTTTCCGCAAAGAACACAAGCAATGTCACTCCAATTTGTGTTTAACCATGGCCAGGAAGCTCAGGAACATGTTGGAATTCAACTACCACATGCAACGGAGCACTAGTTTGAAAGAGGTTACTTCAGCAAACCCACTTGAGTGTGTGTGGCCATGTGAATAATTGTGGTTTGGCAAAGGACACATGCGATGTCACTCCAATATGTGTCAAACCATGGCTAGGAACCCCGGGAACATGTTGGAATTCAATTGCCACATGCAATGGAGCACGTGTTTGAAATAGGTTGCATCACCACACCCACTTGAGCGTGTCTGGCCATGTGGATCAGTGTGGTTTGGCAAAGAACACATGCAATGTCACTCCAATATGTGTAAAACCATGGCCACGAAGCCAATGAACATGTTAGAATTCATCTTCCACATGCAATGGGGCACTAGTTTTAAAGCGGTTGCATCACCACACCCACTTGAGTGTGTGTGGCCATGTAGATCATTGTGGTTTGGCAAAGAACACATGCAATGTCATTCCCATATGTGTCAAACCATGGCCAGGAAGCCTAGGAACATGTTGGAATTCAACTGCCATATGCGATGGAGCACCAGTTTGAAAGAGGTTGCATCACCACACCCACTTGAGTGTGTGTGGCCATGTGGATCATTGTGGTTTGGCAAAGAATACATGCCATGTCACTCTGATATGTGTCAAACCATGGCCAGGAACCCCAGGAAAATGTTGGAATTCAACTGCAACATGCAATGGAGCACCAGTTTGAAAGAGGTTGCATCACCACACCCACTTGAGTATGTGTGGCCATGTGGATTATTGTGGTTCCGCAAAGAACACAAGCAATGTCACTCCAAAATGTGTTTAACCATGGCCAGGAAGCTCAGGAACAGGTTGGAATTCAACTACCACATTCAACGGAGCACTAGTTTGAAAGAGGTTACTTCACCAAACCCACTTGAGTGTGTGTGGCCATGTGCATAATTGTGGTTTGGCAAAGAACACATGCAATGTCACTCCAATATGTGTCAAACCATGGATAGGAACCCCAGGAAAATGTTGGAATTCAACTGCCACATGCAATGGAGCACCTGTTTGAAATAGGTTGCATCACCAAACCCACTTGAGTGTGTCTGGCCATGTGGATCACTGTTGTTTGGCAAAGAACACATGCAATGTCACTCCAATATGCATCAAACCATGGCCAGGAAGCCCATGGACATGTTAGAATTCAGCTTCCACATGCAATGGAGCACTAGTTTTAAAGCGGTTGCATCACCACACCCACTTGAGTGTGTGTGGCCATGTAGATCATTGTGGTTTGACAAAGAACACATGCAATGTCATTCCAATATGTGTCAAACCATGGCCAGGAAGCCCAGGACATGTTGGAATTCAACTGCCATATGCGATGGAGCACCAGTTTGAAAGAGGTTGCATCACCACACCCACTTGAGTGTGTGTGGCCATATGCCATGTCACTCTGATATGTGTCAAACCATGGCTAGGAACCCTAGGAAAATATTGGAATTCAACTGCAACATGCAATGGAGCACCAGTTTGAAAGAGGTTGCATCACCACACCCACTTGAGTTTTTGTGGCCATGTGGATTATTGTGGTTCAAAGATAACAAGCAATGTCACTCCAATATGTGTTTAACCATGGCTAGGAAGCTCGGGAACATGTTGGAATTCAACTACCACATGCAACGGAGCACTAGTTTGAAAGAGGTTACTTCACCAAACCCACTTGACTGTGTGTGGCCATGTGCATAATTGTGGTTTGGCAAAGAGCACATGCAATGTCACTCCAATATGTGTCAAACCATGGCTAGGAACCCTAGGAACATGTTGGAATTCAACTGCCACATGCAATGGAGCACCTGTTTGAAATAGGTTGCATCACCACACCCACTTGAGTGTGTCTGGCCATGTGGATGACTGTGGTTTGGCAAATAACACATGCCATGTCACTCCAATATGTGTCAAACCATGGCCAGGAAGCCCATGAATATGTTAGAATTCAGCTCCACATGCAATGGAGCACTAGTTTTAAAGCGGTTGCATCACCACACCCACTTGAGTGTGTGTGGCCATGTAGATCATTGTGGTTTGGCAAAGAACACATGCAATGTCATTCCAATATGTGTCAAACCATGGCGGAAGCCAGGAACATGTTGGAATTCAAGCGCCATATGCGATGGAGCACCGGTTTGAAAGAGGTTGCATCACCAAACCGACTTGAGTGTGTGTGGCCATGTGGATCATTGTGGTTTGGCAAAGAATACATGCCATGTCACTTTGATATGTGTCAAACCATGGCCAGGAAGCCCAGGAACATGTTAGAATTCAACGCAACATGCAATGGAGCACCAATTTGAAAGAGGTTGCATCACCACACCCACTTGAGTATGTGTGGCCATGTGGATAATTGTGGTTGGTCAAAGAACACATGCAATGTCAATCCAATATGTGTCTAACCATGGCTAGAACCCAGGAACATGTTGGAATTCAACTGCCACATGCAATGGAGCACCTGTTTGAAATAGGTTGCATCACCACACCCACTTGAGTGTGTGTGGCCATGTGGATCATTGTGGTTTGGCAAAGAACACATGCAATGTCACTCCAATATGTGTCAAACCATGGCCAGGAAGCCCATGAACATGTTAGAATTCAGCTTCCACATGCAATGGAGCACTAGTTTTAAAGCGGTTGCATCACCACACCCACTTGAGTGTGTGTGGCCATGTGCATAATTGTGGTTTGACAAAGAACACATGCAATGTCATTCCAATATGTGTCAAACCATGGCCAGGAAGCCCAGGACATGTTGGAATTCAACTGCCATATGCGATGGAGCACCAGTTTGAAAGAGGTTGCATCACCACTCCCACTTGAGTGTGTGTGGCCATGTGGATCATTGTGGTTTGGCAAAGAATACATGCCATGTCACTCTGATATGTGTCAAACCATGGCTAGGTACCCCAGGAAAATATTGGAATTCAACTGCAACATGCAATGGAGCACCAGTTTGAAAGAGGTTGCATCACCACACCCACTTGAGTTTTTGTGGCCATGTGGATTATTGTGGTTCCGCAAAGAACACAAGCAATGTCACTCCAATATGTGTTTAACCATGGCCAGGAAGCTCAGGAACAGGTTGGAATTCAACTACCACATGCAACGGAGCACTAGTTTGAAAGAGGTTACTTCACCAAACCCACTTGAGTGTGTGTGGCCATGTGCATAATTGTGGTTTGGCAAAGAACACATGCAATGTCACTCCAATATGTGTCAAACCATGGCTAGGAACCCCAGGAACATGTTGGAATTCAACTGCCACATGCAATGGAGCACCTGTTTGAAATAGGTTGCATCACCACACCCACTTGAGTGTGTCTGGCCATTTGGATCACTGTTGTTTGGCAAAGAACACATGCAATGTCACTCCAATATGTGTCAAACCATGGCCAGGAAGCCCATGAACATGTTAGAATTCAGCTTCCACATACAATGGAGCACTAGTTTTAAAGTGGTTGCATCACCACACCTACTTGAGTGTCTGTGGCCATGTAGATCATTGTGGTTTGACAAAGAACACATGCAATGTCATTCCAATATGTGTCAAACAATGGCCAGGAAGCCCAGGACATGTTGGAATTCAACTGCCATATGCGATGGAGCACCAGTTTGAAAGAGGTTGCATCACCACACCCACTTGAGTGTGTGTGGCCATGTGGATCATTGTGGTTTGGCAAAGAATACATGCCATGTCACTCTGATATGTGTCAAACCATGGCAAGGAACCCAGAAAATATTGGAATTCAACTGCAACATGCAATGGAGCACCAGTTTGAAAGAGGTTGCATCACCACACCCACTTGAGTTTTTGTGGCCATGTGGATTATTGTGGTTCCGCAAAGAACACAAGCAATGTCACTCCAATATGTGTTTAACCATGGCTAGGAAGCTCGGGA
Source organism: Avena insularis (assembly GCA_023614405.1). NCBI lineage: Eukaryota > Viridiplantae > Streptophyta > Magnoliopsida > Poales > Poaceae > Avena > Avena insularis. The sequence goes on from CM042684.1 coordinate 111,225,382, forward strand.
ACATGTTGGAATTCAACTACCACATGCAACGGAGCACTAGTTTGAAAGAGGTTACTTCACCAAACCCACTTGAGTGTGTGTGGCCATGTGCATAATTGTGGTTTGGCAAAGAACACATGCAATGTCACTCCAATATGTGTCAAACCATGGATAGGAACCCCAGGAAAATGTTGGAATTCAACTGCCACATGCAATGGAGCACCTGTTTGAAATAGGTTGCATCACCAAACCCACTTGAGTGTGTCTGGCCATGTGGATCACTGTTGTTTGGCAAAGAACACATGCAATGTCACTCCAATATGCATCAAACCATGGCCAGGAAGCCCATGGACATGTTAGAATTCAGCTTCCACATGCAATGGAGCACTAGTTTTAAAGCGGTTGCATCACCACACCCACTTGAGTGTGTGTGGCCATGTAGATCATTGTGGTTTGACAAAGAACACATGCAATGTCATTCCAATATGTGTCAAACCATGGCCAGGAAGCCCAGGACATGTTGGAATTCAACTGCCATATGCGATGGAGCACCAGTTTGAAAGAGGTTGCATCACCACACCCACTTGAGTGTGTGTGGCCATATGCCATGTCACTCTGATATGTGTCAAACCATGGCTAGGAACCCTAGGAAAATATTGGAATTCAACTGCAACATGCAATGGAGCACCAGTTTGAAAGAGGTTGCATCACCACACCCACTTGAGTTTTTGTGGCCATGTGGATTATTGTGGTTCCGCAAAGATAACAAGCAATGTCACTCCAATATGTGTTTAACCATGGCTAGGAAGCTCGGGAACATGTTGGAATTCAACTACCACATGCAACGGAGCACTAGTTTGAAAGAGGTTACTTCACCAAACCCACTTGACTGTGTGTGGCCATGTGCATAATTGTGGTTTGGCAAAGAGCACATGCAATGTCACTCCAATATGTGTCAAACCATGGCTAGGAACCCTAGGAACATGTTGGAATTCAACTGCAACATGCAATGGAGCACCTGTTTGAAATAGGTTGCATCACCACACCCACTTGAGTGTGTCTGGCCATGTGGATGACTGTGGTTTGGCAAATAACACATGCCATGTCACTCCAATATGTGTCAAACCATGGCCAGGAAGCCCATGAATATGTTAGAATTCAGCTCCACATGCAATGGAGCACTAGTTTTAAAGCGGTTGCATCACCACACCCACTTGAGTGTGTGTGGCCATGTAGATCATTGTGGTTTGGCAAAGAACACATGCAATGTCATTCCAATATGTGTCAAACCATGGCCAGGAAGCCCAGGAACATGTTGGAATTCAACTGCCATATGCGATGGAGCACCGGTTTGAAAGAGGTTGCATCACCAAACCGACTTGAGTGTGTGTGGCCATGTGGATCATTGTGGTTTGGCAAAGAATACATGCCATGTCACTTTGATATGTGTCAAACCATGGCCAGGAACCCCAGGAAAATGTTGGAATTCAAGCAACATGCAATGGAGCACCAATTTGAAAGAGGTTGCATCACCACACCCACTTGAGTATGTGTGGCCATGTGGATTATTGTGGTTGCGCAAAGAACACAAGCAATTTCACTCCAATATGTGTATAACCATGGCCAGAAGCTCAGAACAGGTTGGAATTCAACTACCACATGCAACGGAGCACTAGTTTGAAAGAGGTTACTTCACCAAACCCACTTGAGTGTGTGTGGCCATGTGCATAATTGTGGTTTGGCAAAGAACACATGCAATGTCACTCCAATATGTGTCAAACCATGGCTAGGAACCCCAGGAACATGTTGGAATTCAACTGCCACATGCAATGGAGCACCTGTTCGAAATAGGTTGCATCACCACACCCACTTGAGTGTGTCTGGCCATGTGGATCACTGTTGTTTGGCAAAGAACACATGCAATGTCACTCCAATATGTGTCAAACCATGGCCAGGAAGCCCATGAACATGTTAGAATTCAGCTTCCACATGCAATGGAGCACTAGTTTTAAAGCGGTTGCATCACCACACCCACTTGAGTGTCTGTGGCCATGTAGATCATTGTGGTTTGACAAAGAACACATGCAATGTCATTCCAATATGTGTCAAACCATGGCCAGGAAGCCCAGGACATGTTGGAATTCAACTGCCATATGCGATGGAGCACCAGTTTGAAAGAGGTTGCATCACCACTCCCACTTGAGTGTGTGTGGCCATGTGGATCATTGTGGTTTGGCAAAGAATACATGCCATGTCACTCTTATATGTGTCAAACCATGGCTAGGTACCCCAGGAAAATATTGGAATTCAACTGCAACATGCAATGGAGCACCAGTTTGAAAGAGGTTGCATCACCACACCCACTTGAGTTTTTGTGGCCATGTGGATTATTGTGGTTCCGCAAAGAACACAAGCAATGTCACTCCAATATGTGTTTAACCATGGCCAGGAAGCTCAGGAACAGGTTGGAATTCAACTACCACATGCAACGGAGCACTAGTTTGAAAGAGGTTACTTCACCAAACCCACTTGAGTGTGTGTGGCCATGTGCATAATTGTGGTTTGGCAAAGAACACATGCAATGTCACTCCAATATGTGTCAAACCATGGCTAGGAACCCCAGGAACATGTTGGAATTCAACTGCCACATGCAATGGAGCACCTGTTTGAAATAGGTTGCATCACCACACCCACTTGAGTGTGTCTGGCCATTTGGATCACTGTTGTTTGGCAAAGAACACATGCAATGTCACTCCAATATGTGTCAAACCATGGCCAGGAAGCCCATGAACATGTTAGAATTCAGCTTCCACATGCAATGGAGCTCTAGTTTTAAAGTGGTTGCATCACCACACCCACTTGAGTGTCTGTGGCCATGTAGATCATTGTGGTTTGACAAAGAACACATGCAATGTCATTCCAATATGTGTCAAACCATGGCCAGGAAGCCCAGGACATGTTGGAATTCAACTGCCATATGCGATGGAGCACCAGTTTGAAAGAGGTTGCATCACCACACCCACTTGAGTGTGTGTGGCCATGTGGATCATTGTGGTTTGGCAAAGAATACATGCCATGTCACTCTGATATGTGTCAAACCATGGCTAGGAACCCCAGGAAAATATTGGAATTCAACTGCAACATGCAATGGAGCACCAGTTTGAAAGAGGTTGCATCACCACACCCACTTGAGTTTTTGTGGCCATGTGGATTATTGTGGTTCCGCAAAGAACACAAGCAATGTCACTCCAATATGTGTTTAACCATGGCTAGGAAGCTCGGGAACATGTTGGAATTCAACTACCACATGCAACGGAGCACTAGTTTGAAAGAGGTTACTTCACCAAACCCACTTGAGTGTGTGTGGCCATGTGCATAATTGTGGTTTGGCAAAGAACATATGCAATGTCACTCCAATATGTGTCAAACCATGGCTAGGAACCCTAGGAACATGTTGGAATTCAACTGCAACATGCAATGGAGCACCTGTTTGAAATAGGTTGCATCACCACACCCACTTGAGTGTGTCTGGCCATGTGGATCACTATGGTTTGGCAAATAACACATGCAATGTCACTCCAATATGTGTCAAACCATGGCCAGGAAGCCCATGAACATGTTAGAATTCAGCTCCACATGCAATGGAGCACTAGTTTCAAAGCGGTTGCATCACCACACCCACTTGAATGTGTGTGGCCATGTAGATCATTGTGGTTTGGCAAAGAACACATGCAATGTCATTCCAATATGTGTCAAACCATGGCCAGGAAGCCCAGGAACATGTTGGAATTCAACTGCCATATGCGATGGAGCACCAGTTTGAAAGAGGTTGCATCACCACACCCACTTGAGTGTGTGTGGCCATGTGGATCATTGTGGTTTGACAAAGAATACATGCCATGTCACTATGATATGTGTCAAACCATGGCCAGGAACCCCAGGAAAATGTTGGAATTCAACTGCAACATGCAATGGAGCACCAGTTTGAAAGAGGTTGCATCACCACACCCACTTGAGTATGTGTGGCCATGTGGATTATTGTGGTTCCGCAAAGAACACAAGCAATGTCACTCCAAAATGTGTTTAACCATGGCCAGGAAGCTCAGGAACAGGTTGGAATGCAACTACCACATTCAACGGAGCACTAGTTTGAAAGAGGTTACTTCACCAAACCCACTTGAGTGTGTGTGGCCATGTGCATAATTGTGGTTTGGCAAAGAACACATGCAATGTCACTCCAATATGTGTCAAACCATGGATAGGAACCCCAGGAAAATGTTGGAATTCAACTGCCACATGCAATGGAGCACCTGTTTGAAATAGGTTGCATCACCAAACCCACTTGAGTGTGTCTGGCCATGTGGATCACTGTTGTTTGGCAAAGAACACATGCAATGTCACTCCAATATGCATCAAACCATGGCCAGGAAGCCCATGGACATGTTAGAATTCAGCTTCCACATGCAATGGAGCACTAGTTTTAAAGCGGTTGCATCACCACACCCACTTGAGTGTGTGTGGCAATGTAGATCATTGTGGTTTGACAAAGAACACATGCAATGTCATTCCAATATGTGTCAAACCATGGCCAGGAAGCCCAGGACATGTTGGAATTCAACTGCCATATGCGATGGAGCACCAGTTTGAAAGAGGTTGCATCACCACACCCACTTGAGTGTGTGTGGCCATATGCCATGTCACTCTGATATGTGTCAAACCATGGCTAGGAACCCTAGGAAAATATTGGAATTCAACTGCAACATGCAATGGAGCACCAGTTTGAAAGAGGTTGCATCACCACACCCACTTGAGTTTTTGTGGCCATGTGGATTATTGTGGTTCATAAAGATAACAAGCAATGTCACTCCAATATGTGTTTAACCATGGCTAGGAAGCTCGGGAACATGTTGGAATTCAACTACCACATGCAACGGAGCACTAGTTTGAAAGAGGTTACTTCACCAAACCCACTTGACTGTGTGTGGCCATGTGCATAATTGTGGTTTGGCAAAGAGCACATGCAATGTCACTCCAATATGTGTCAAACCATGGCTAGGAACCCTAGGAACATGTTGGAATTCAACTGCAACATGCAATGGAGCACCTGTTTGAAATAGGTTGCATCACCACACCCACTTGAGTGTGTCTGGCCATGTGGATGACTGTGGTTTGGCAAATAACACATGCCATGTCACTCCAATATGTGTCAAACCATGGCCAGGAAGCCCATGAATATGTTAGAATTCAGCTCCACATGCAATGGAGCACTAGTTTTAAAGCGGTTGCATCACCACACCCACTTGAGTGTGTGTGGCCATGTAGATCATTGTGGTTTGGCAAAGAACACATGCAATGTCATTCCAATATGTGTCAAACCATGGCCAGGAAGCCCAGGAACATGTTGGAATTCAACTGCCATATGCGATGGAGCACCGGTTTGAAAGAGGTTGCATCACCAAACCGACTTGAGTGTGTGTGGCCATGTGGATCATTGTGGTTTGGCAAAGAATACATGCCATGTCACTTTGATATGTGTCAAACCATGGCCAGGAACCCCAGGAAAATGTTGGAATTCAACTGCAACATGCAATGGAGCACCAATTTGAAAGAGGTTGCATCACCACACCCACTTGAGTATGTGTGGCCATGTGGATTATTGTGGTTCCGCAAAGAACACAAGCAATGTCACTCCAATATGTGTTTAACCATGGCCAGGAAGCTCAGGAACAGGTTGGAATTCAACTACCACATGCAACGGAGCACTAGTTTGAAAGAGGTTACTTCACCAAACCCACTTGAGTGTGTGTGGCCATGTGCATAATTGTGGTTTGGCAAAGAACACATGCAATGTCACTCCAATATGTGTCAAACCATGGCTAGGAACCCCAGGAACATGTTGGAATTCAACTGCCACATGCAATGGAGCACCTGTTCGAAATAGGTTGCATCACCACACCCACTTGAGTGTGTCTGGCCATGTGGATCACTGTTGTTTGGCAAAGAACACATGCAATGTCACTCCAATATGTGTCAAACCATGGCCAGGAAGCCCATGAACATGTTAGAATTCAGCTTCCACATGCAATGGAGCACTAGTTTTAAAGCGGTTGCATCACCACACCCACTTGAGTGTCTGTGGCCATGTAGATCATTGTGGTTTGACAAAGAACACATGCAATGTCATTCCAATATGTGTAAAACCATGGCCAGGAAGCCCAGGACATGTTGGAATTCAACTGCCATATGCGATGGAGCACCAGTTTGAAAGAGGTTGCATCACCACACCCACTTGAGTGTGTGTGGCCATGTGGATCATTGTGGTTTGGCAAAGAATACATGCCATGTCACTCTGATATGTGTCAAACCATGGCTAGGAACCCCAGGAAAATATTGGAATTCAACTGCAACATGCAATGGAGCACCAGTTTGAAAGAGGTTGCATCACCACACCCACTTGAGTTTTTGTGGCCATGTGGATTATTGTGGTTCCGCAAAGAACACAAGCAATGTCACTCCAATATGTGTTTAACCATGGCCAGGAAGCTCAGGAACAGGTTGGAATTCAACTACCACATGCAACGGAGCACTAGTTTGAAAGAGGTTACTTCACCAAACCCACTTGAGTGTGTGTGGCCATGTGCATAATTGTGGTTTGGCAAAGAACACATGCAATGTCACTCCAATATGTGTCAAACCATGGCTAGGAACCCTAGGAACATGTTGGAATTCAACTGCCACATGCAATGGAGCACCTGTTTGAAATAGGTTGCATCACCACACCAACTTGAGTGTGTCTGGCCATTTGGATCACTGTTGTTTGGCAAAGAACACATGCAATGTCACTCCAATATGTGTCAAACCATGGCCAGGAAGCCCATGAACATGTTAGAATTCAGCTTCCACATGCAATGGAGCACTAGTTTTAAAGTGGTTGCATCACCACACCCACTTGAGTGTCTGTGGCCATGTAGATCATTGTGGTTTGACAAAGAACACATGCAATGTCATTCCAATATGTGTCAAACCATGGCCAGGAAGCCCAGGACATGTTGGAATTCAACTGCCGTATGCGATGGAGCACCAGTTTGAAAGAGGTTGCATCACCACACCCACTTGAGTGTGTGTGGCCATGTGGATCATTGTGGTTTGGCATAGAATACATGCCATGTCACTCTGATATGTGTCAAACCATGGCTAGGAACCCCAGGAAAATATTGGAATTCAACTGCAACATGCAATGGAGCACCAGTTTGAAAGAGGTTGCATCACCACACCCACTTGAGTTTTTGTGGCCATGTGGATTATTGTGGTTCCGCAAAGAACACAAGCAATGTCACTCCAATATGTGTTTAACCATGGCTAGGAAGCTCGGGAACATGTTGGAATTCAACTACCACATGCAACGGAGCACTAGTTTGAAAGAGGTTACTTCACCAAACCCACTTGAGTGTGTGTGGCCATGTGCATAATTGTGGTTTGGCAAAGAACATATGCAATGTCACTCCAATATGTGTCAAACCATGGCTAGGAACCCTAGGAACATGTTGGAATTCAACTGCAACATGCAATGGAGCACCTGTTTGAAATAGGTTGCATCACCACACCCACTTGAGTGTGTCTGGCCATGTGGATCACTATGGTTTGGCAAATAACACATGCAATGTCACTCCAATATGTGTCAAACCATGGCCAGGAAGCCCATGAACATGTTAGAATTCAGCTCCACATGCAATGGAGCACTAGTTTCAAAGCGGTTGCATCACCACACCCACTTGAATGTGTGTGGCCATGTAGATCATTGTGGTTTGGCAAAGAACACATGCAATGTCATTCCAATATGTGTCAAACCATGGCCAGGAAGCCCAGGAACATGTTGGAATTCAACTGCCATATGCGATGGAGCACCAGTTTGAAAGAGGTTGCATCACCATACCCACTTGAGTGTGTGTGGCCATGTGGATCATTGTGGTTTGACAAAGAATACATGCCATGTCACTATGATATGTGTCAAACCATGGCCAGGAACCCCAGGAAAATGTTGGAATTCAACTGCAACATGCAATGGAGCACCAGTTTGAAAGAGGTTGCATCACCACACCCACTTGAGTATGTGTGGCCATGTGGATTATTGTGGTTCCGCAAAGAACACAAGCAATGTCACTCCAATATGTGTTTAACCATGGCCAGGAAGCTCAGGAACAGGTTGGAATTCAACTACCACATGCAACGGAGTACTAGTTTGAAAGAGGTTACTTCACCAAACCCACTTGAGTGTGTGTGGCCATGTGCATAATTGTGGTTTCGTAAAGAACACATGCAATGTCACTCCAATATGTGTCAAACCATGGCTAGGAACCCCAGGAACATGTTGGAATTCAACTGCCACATGCAATGGAGCACCTGTTTGAAATAGGTTGCATCACCACACGCACTTGAGTGTGTCTGGCCATGTGGATCACTGTTGTTTGGCAAAGAACACATGCAATGTCACTCCAATATGTGTCAAACCATGGCCAGGAAGCCCATGAACATGTTAGAATTCAGCTTCCACATGCAATGGAGCACTAGTTTTAAAGCGGTTGCATCACCACACCCACTTGAGTGTGTGTGGCCATGTAGATCATTGTGGTTTGACAAAGAACACATGCAATGTCATTCCAATATGTGTCAAACCATGGCCAGGAAGCCCAGGACATGTTAGAATTCAACTGCCATATGCGATGGAGCACCAGTTTGAAAGAGGTTGCATCACCACACCCACTTGAGTGTGTGTGGCCATGTGGATCATTGTGGTTTGGCAAGGAATACATCCCATGTCACTCTGATACGTGTCAAACTATGGCTAGGAACCCCAGGAAAATATTGGAATTCAACTGCAACATGCAATGGAGCACCAGTTTGAAAGAGGTTGCATCACCACACCCACTTGAGTATGTGTGGCCATGTGGATTATTGTGGTTCCGCAAAGAACACAAGCAATGTCACTCCAATATGTGTTTATCCATGGCTAGGAAGCTCGGGAACATGTTGGAATTCAACTACCACATGCAACGGAGCACTAGTTTGAAAGAGGTTACTTCACCAAACACACTTGAGTGTGTGTGGCCATGTGCATAATTGTGGTTTGGCAAAGAACACATGCAATGTCACTCCAATATGTGTCAAACCATGGCTAGGAACCCCAGGAACATGTTGGAATTCAACTGCCACATGCAATGGAGCACCTGTTTGAAATAGGTTGCATCACCACACCCACTTGAGCGTGTGTCCGTGTGGATCACTATGGTTTGGCAAAGAACACATGCAATGTCACTCCAATATGTGTCAAACCATGGCCAGGAAGCCCATTAACATGTTAGAATTTAGCTTCCACACATAATGGAGCACTTGTTTTAAAGCGGTTGCATCACCACACCCACTTGAGTGTGTGTGGCCATGTAGATCATAGTGGTTTGGCAAAGAACACATGCAATGCCATTCCAATATGTGTCAAACCATGGTCAGGAACGCTTGGAACATGTTGGAATTCAACTTCCACATGTAGTGGAGCACCAGTTTAAAAGAGGTTACATCACCACAAAAACTTGAGTGTGTGTGGCCATGTGGATTATTGTGGTTTCGCAAAGAACACATGCGATGGCAATCCAATATGTGTAAAACCATGGTCTAGGACCCCCGGAACATGTTGGAATGCAACTACCACATGAAATGGAGCACCAGTTTGAAAGAGGTTGCATTACCACACCCACTTGAGTGTGTGTCCATGTGGATCATTGTGGTTTGTCTTAGAACACATGCAATGTCACTCCAATATGTGTCAAACCATGGCCAAGAACTCCAGGAACATGTTGGAATTCAATTACCACATGCAATGGAGAAACAGTTTGAAAGAGGCTGCATCACCACACCCATTTGAGTGTGTGTGGCCATGTGTATCATTGTGATTTGGCAAAGAACACATGTAGTGTCACTCCAATATGTGTCAAACCATGGCTAGGAAGCTTAGGAATATGTTGGAATTCAATTGCCACATGCAATGGAGCACTAGTTTGAAACAGGTTGCATCACCAAACCCACTTTAGTGTGTGTGTCCCTGTGGATCATTGTGGTTTGGCAAAGAACACATGCAATGTCACTCCAATATGTGTTAAACCATGGTCAGGAACCCTAGGAATATGTTGGAATGTAACTACCATATGCAATGGAGCACCAGTTTGAAAGAGGTTGCATCAACACACCCACTTGACTCTGTGTGGCCGTGTGGATCATTGTGGTTTGTCAAAGAACACATGCAATGTCACTCCAATATGTGTCAACCCATGGTCATGAACCCTAGAACATGTTGGAATTCAACTGCCACATGCAATGGAGCACTAGTTTGAAAGAGAGTGCATCACCACAAACACTTGAGTGTGTGTGGCCATGTGGATCATCGTGGTTTGGCAAAGAATACATGCCATGTCACTCCAATATGTGTCTACCCAAGCCCAAGAACCACAGGAACATGTTGGAATTCAACTGCCACATGCAATGGAGTAGCAGTTTGGAAGAGCTTGCATCACCACACCCACTTGAGTGTGTGTGGCCATGTGGATTATTGTGGTTTGGCAAAGAACACAATCAAATTCACTCCAATATGTGTCAAACCATGGCCAGGAAGCTCAGGAACATGTTGGAATTTAACTACCACAGGCAACGGAGCACTAGTTTGAAAGAGGTTGCATCACCAAACCCACTTGAGTGTGTGTGGCCATGTGCATCATTGTGGTTTGGCAAAGAACACATACAATGTCACTCCAATATGTGTCAAACTATGGCCAGGAAGCCCAGGAACATGTTGGAATTCAACTGCCACATGCGATGGAGCACCAGTTTGAAAGAGGTTGCATCACCAATTCTTCATTTTTGAAAATTGGCCAAGTTACCCATTGCATATGGGCACCACCCACTTGAGTGTGTGTGGCCATGTGGATCATTGTGGTTTGGCAAAGAATACATGCCATATCACTCTGATTCTTGTCAAACCATGGACAGGAACCCCAAGAAAATGTTGGAATTCAACTGCAACATGCAATGGAGCACCAGTTTCAAAGAGGTTGCATCACCACACCCACTTGAGTGTGTGCGGCCATGTGGATTATTGTGGTTTCTCAAAGAACACAAGCAATGTCACTCCAATATGTGTCTAACCATGGCCAGGAAGCTCAGGAACATGTTGGAATTCAACTACCACATGCAACAGAGCACTAGTTTGAAAGAGGTTGCTTCACCAAACCCACTTGAGTGTGTGTGGCCATGTGCATAATTGTGGTTTGGCAAAGAACACATGCAATGCCACTCCAATATGTGTCAAACCATGGCCAGGAACCCCAGGAACATGTTGGAATTCAACTGCCACATGTAGTGGAACACTAGTTTAAAAGAAGTTGCATCACCATAACCACTTGAGTGTGTGTGACCATGTGGATTATTGTGGTTTCGCAAAGAAAACATGCAATGGCAATCCAATATGCGTAAAACCATGGTCTGGAACCCCAGGAACATGTTGGAATTCAATTGCCACATGTAATGGAGAACTAGTTTGAAACAGGTTGCATCAACACACCCGCTTGAGTGTGTGTCGCCATGTGGAACATTGTAGTTTGGCAAAGAACACATGCAATGTCACTCCAATATGTGTCAAACCATCGCTAGGAACCCAGGAACATGTTGGAATTCAACTAACACATGAAATGGAGCACCAGTTTGAAAGAGGTTGCATCACCACACCCACTTGAGTGTGTGTGGCCATGTGGATCATTGTGGTTTGGGAAAGAACACATCCAATGTCACTCCAATATGTGTCAAACCATGGCCAGGAAGCCCAGGAACATGTTGGAACTCAACTGCCACATGCAATGGAGCACCAACTTGAAAGAGATTGACTCACCACACCCACTTGAGTGTGTGTGGCCATGTGGATCATTGCGGTTTGGAAAAGAACACATGCAATGTCACTCCAATATGTGTCAAACCATGGCTAGGACGCCCAGGAACATGTAGGAATTCAACTGCCACATGGAATGGAGCACTAGTTTGAAAGAGGTTGCATCACCACACCCACTTGAGTTTGTGTGGACATGTTGACAATTGTGGTTTGGCAAAGAACACATGCAATGTCACTCCAAAAAGTGTCAAACCATGGTGAGGAACCCTAGGAAGATGTTGGAACTCAACTGCCACATGCAATGGAGCACCAGTTTGAAAGAGGTTGCATCACCACACCCTCTTGAATGTGTGTGGCAATGTGGATCATTGTGGTTTAGAAAAGAACACATGCCATGTCACTCCAATATTCGTCAAACCATGGCCAGGAAGCCCAGGAACATGTTGGAATTCAACTGCCACATGTAATGGAGCACCAGTTTGAAAGAGTTGCATCACCACAACAACTTGAGTGTATGTGGCCATGTGGATTATTGTTGTTTGGCAAACAACACATGCAATGTCACTCCATATGTATCAAACCATGGCCAGGAAGACTAGGAACATGTTGGAATTCAGCTCTCACATGTAGTGGAGCACCAGTTTGAAAGAGGTTGCATCACCACACCCACTTGAGGGTGTGTAGCCATGTGGATCATTGTGGTTTGGCAAAGAACACATGCAATGTCACTCCAATATGTCAAACCATGCCCAGGATGCCTAGGAACATGTTGGAATTCAACTGCCACATGAAATGGAGCACCAGTTTGAAAGAGGTTGCATCACCACACCCAGTTGAGTGTGTTTGGCCATGTGGATCATTGTGGTTTGGCAAAGAACACATGCAATGTCACTCCAATATGTGTTAAACCATGGGTAGGAACCCCATGAACATGTTGGAATGCAACTACCACATGCAATGGAGCACAAGTTTGAAAGAGGTTGAATCACCATCCCCACTTGAGTTTGTGTGTCCATGTGTATCATTGTGGTCTGGCAGAGAACACATGCAATGTCACTCCAATATGTGTCAAACCATGGTCAGGAACCCCGGGAACATGTTGGAATTTAACTGCCACATGCAATGGAGCACCAGGTTGAAAGAGGTTGCATCACCACACCCACTTGAGTGTGTGTGTCCATGTCGATCATTGTGGTTCAGGAAAGAACACATGAACTGTCACTCCAATATGTGTCAAACCAAGGCCAGGAAGCCCAGGAACATGTTGGAACTCAACTGCCACATGCAATGGAGCACAAGCTTGAAAGAGGTTGAATCACCACACCCACTTGAGTGTGTGTCCATGTGGATCATTGCGGTTTGGCAAAGAACACATGCAATGTCACTCCAATATGTGTCAAACCATGGCCAGGAACCCCATGAACATGTTGGAATCCAACTACCACATGCAATGGAGCACTAGTTTGAAAGAGGTTGCATCACCACACCCACTTGAGTTAGTGAGTCCATCTTGATAATTGTGGTTTGGCAAAGAACACATGCAATGTCACTCCAAAAAGTGTCAAACCATGGTGAGGAACCCTAGGAAGATGTTGGAATTCAACTGCCACATGCAATGGAGCACCAGTTTCAACGAGGTTGCATCACCACACCCTCTTCAGTGTGTGTGGCAATGTGGATCATTGTGGTTTGGAAAAGAACACATTCCATGTCACTCCAATATTCGTCAAACCATGGCCAGGAAGCCCAGGAACATGTTGGCATTAAACTGCCACATGCAATGGAGCACCAGTTTGAAAGAGTTGCATCACCAAACAACTTGAGTGTATGTGGCCATGTGGATCGTTGTTGTTTGCCAAAGAACACATGCAATGTCACTCCATATGTATCAAACCATGGCCAGGAAGACCAGGAACATGTTGGAATTCAACTGTCACATGTAGTGGGGCACCGGTTTGAAAGAGGTTGCATCACCACACCCACTTGAGGGTGTGTAGCCATGTGGATCATTGTGGTTTGGCAAAGAACACATGCAATGTCACTCCCATATGTGTCAAACCATACACAAGAAGCCTAGGAACATGTTGGAATTCAACTGCCACATGCAATGGAGCACCAGTTTGAAAGAGGTTGCATCACCACACCCAGTTGAGTTTGTTTGGCAGTGTGGATCATTGTGGTTTGGCAAAGAACACATGCAATGTCACTCCAATATGTGTTAAACCATGGTCAGGAACCCCAGGAACATGTTAGAATGCAACTACCACATGCAATGGAGCACAAGTTTGAATGAGGATGAATCACGATAAACACTTGAGTTTGTGTGTCCATGTGGATCATTGTGGTTTGGCAAAGAACACATGCAATGTGAGTCCAATATGTGTCAAACCATGGTCAGCAACCCCTGGCACATGTTGGAATCCAACTGCCACATGCAATGGAGCACTAGTTTGAAAGTGGTTGCATCACCACACCCACTTGAGTGTGTGTGGCCATGTGGATAATTGTGGTTTGGCAAAGAACACATGCAATGTCACTCCAATATGTGTTAAACCATCGTCAGGAACCCCAGGAACATGTTGGAATGCAACTACCACATGAAATGGAGCACCAGTTTGAAAGAGGTTGTATTACCACACCAACTTGAGTGTGTCTGTCCATGTGGATCATTGTGTTTTGACTTAGAAAACATGCAATGTCACTCCAATATGTGTCAGACCATGGCCAAAGAACTCTAGGAAAATGTTGGAATTCAACTAACACATGCAATGGAGCAACAGTTTGAAAGTAGTTGCATCACCACACCCATTTGAGTGTGTGTGGCCATGTGGATGATTGTGATTTGGCAAAGAACAAATGTAATGTCACTCCAATATGTGTCAAACCATGGCCAGGAAGCTTAGGAACATGTTGGAATTCAATTGCCACATGCATCAGAGCACTAGTTTGAAAGAGGTTGCATCACCAAACCTACTTGATTGTGTCTGGCCCTGTGCATCATTGTGGTTTGGAAAAGAACACATGCAATGTCACTCCAATATGTGTTAAACCATGGTCAGGAACCCAAGGAACATGTTGGAATGCAACTACTATATGTAATGGAGCACCAATTTGAAAGAGGTTGCATCACCACACCCACTTGAGTTTGTGTGACCATGTGGATCATTGTGGTTTGGCAAAGAACACACGCAATGTCACTCCAATATGTGTCAAACCATGGTCAGGAACCCTAGGAACATGTTGGAATTCAACTGCCACATGCAATGGAGCACCAGTTTGAAAGTGCTTGCATCACCACACCCACTTGAGTGTGTGTGGCCATGTGGATCATTGTGGTTTGGCAAAGAACACATGCAATGCCACTCCAATATGTGTTAAACCATGGTCAGGAACAAAGGAACATGTTGGAATGCAACTACCACATGAAATGGAGCACTAGTTTGAAAGAGGTTGCATTACCACACCCACTTGAGTGTGCGTGTCCATGTGGATCATTGTGGTTTGGCTTAGAACACATGCGATGTCACTCCAATATGTGTAAAACCATGGCCAGGAACTCTAGGAACATGTTGGAATTCAACTACCACATGGAATGGAGCAACTATTTGAAAGAGGTTGCTTCACCACACCCACTTGAGCATGTGTGGCCATGTGGATCATTGCGATTTGGCAAATAACACATGTAATGTCACTCAAATACGTGTCAAACCATGGCCCAGGAAGCTTAGGAACATGTTGGAATTCAATTGCCACATGCAACGGAGCACCAATTTGAAAGAGTTTGCATCACCACACCCACTTGAGTGTGTGTGGCCCTGTGTATCATTGTGGTTTGGCAAATAACACATGCAATATTACTCCAATATGTGTCAAACCATGGCCAGGAACCCTAGGAACATGTTGGAATTCAACTGACACATGCAATAGAGCACCAGTTTGAAAGAGGTTGACTCACCACACCCACTTGAGTGTCTGTGGCCATGTGGATCATTGTTGTTTGGCAAAGAACACACACAATGTCACTCCAATATGTGTCAAACCATCACCAGGAAGCCCAGGAACATGTTGGAATTCAACAGCCACATGCAATGGAGCACCAGTTTGAAATAGGTTGCATCACCACACCCGCTTGAGTTTGTATGGCCATGTGGATAAGTGTGGTTTGGCAAATAACATATGCAATGTCACTCCAATATTTGTCAAACCATGGTCAGGAACCCCAGGAACATGTTGGAATTCAATAGCCACATGCAATGGAGCACCAGTTTCAAAGAGGTTGCATCACCACACCCACTTGAGTGTGTGTGGCCATGTGGATCATGGTGGTTTGGCAAACAACACATGCCATGTCACTCCAATATGTGTCAAACCATGGATAGGATCCCCTGGAACATGTTGGAATTCAGCTACCACATGCAATGGCGCATCAGTTTGGAACATGTTGCATCACTACACACACTTGAGAGTGTGTGGCCATGTGGATTGTTGTGGTTTGGCAAATAACACATGCAATGTCACTCCAATATGTGTCAAACCATGGCCAGGAAGCTAAGGAACATGTTGGAATTCAACTTCCACATGCAATGGAGCACTAGTTTGAAAGAGGTTGCATTACCACACCCACTTGAGTGTGTGTGTCCATGTGGATCATTGTGGTTTGGCAAAGGACACATGCAATGTCACTCCAATATGTTTCAAACCATACCCAGGAAGCATAGGAACATGGTGGAATTCAACTGCCACATGCAATGGAGCACCAGTTTGAAACAGGTTGCATCACGACACCCAGTTGAGTTTGTTTGGACATGTGGATCATTGTGGTTTCGCCAAGAACACATGCAATGTCACTCAAACATGTGTTAAACCATGGTCAGGAACCCCATGAACATGTTGGAATGCAACTACCACATGGAATGGAGCACAAGTTTGACAGAGGTTGAATCACCATACCCACTTGCGTTTGTGTGTCCATGTGGATCATTGTGGTTTGGCAAACAACACATGCAATGTCACTCCAATATGTGTCAAACCATGGTCAGCAACCCCTGGAACATGTTAGAATCCAACTGCCACATGCAATGGAGCACTAGTTTGAAAGTGGTTGCATCACCACACCCACTTGAGTGTGTGTGGCCATGTGGATCATTCTGGTTTGGCAAAGAACACATGCAATGTCACTCCATTTTGTGTTAAACCATGGTCAGGAACCCTAGGAACATGTTGGAATGCAACTGCCACATGCAATGGAGCACCAGTTTGAAAGTGGTTGCATCACCACACCCACTTGAGTGTGTGTGGCCATGTGGATCATTGTGGTTTGGCAAAGAACACATGCAATGCCACTCCAATATGTGTTAAACCATGGTCAGGAACCCCAGGAACATGTTTGAATTCAACTACCACATGAAATGGAGCACCAGTGTGAAAGAGGTTGCATTACCACATGACTTGAGTGTGTCTCTCCATGTGGATCATTGTGGTTTGACATAGAAAACATGCAATGTCACTCCAATATTTGTCAAACCATGGTCAGGAACCCCAGGAACATGTTGGAATTCAATAGCCACATGCAATGGAGCACCAGTTTCAAAGAGGTTGCATCACCACACCCACTTGAGTGTGTGTGGCCATGTGGATCATGGTGGTTTGGCAAACAACACATGCCATGTCACTCCAATATGTGTCAAACCATGGCTAGGATCCCCTGGAACATGTTGGAATTCAGCTACCACATGCAATGGAGCAGCAGTTTGGAACAGGTTGCATCACCACACACACTTGAGAGTGTGTGTCCATGTGGATTGTTGTGGTTTGGCAAATAACACATGCAATGTCACTCCAATATGTGTCAAACCATGGCCAGGAAGCTAAGGAACATGTTGGAATTCAACTTCCACATGCAATGGAGCACTAGATTGAAAGAGGTTGCATTACCACACCCACTTGAGTGTGTGTGTCCATGTGGATCATTGTGGTTCGGCAAAGAACACATGCAATGTCACTCCAATATGTGTCAAACCATACCCAGGAAGCATAGGAACATGTTGGAATTCAAGTGCCACATGCAATGGAGCACCAGTTTGAAAGAGGTTGAATCACGACACCCAGTTGAGTTTGTTTGGACATGTGGATCATTGTGGTTTCGCCAAGAACACATGCAATGTCACTCAAATATGTGTTAAACCATGGTCAGGAACCCCATGAACATGTTGGAATGCAACTACCACATGGAATGGAGCACAAGTTTGAAAGAGGTTGAATCACCATACCCACTTGCGTTTGTGTGTCCATGTGGATCATTGTGGTTTGGCAAACAACACATGCAATGTCACTCCAATATGTGTCAAACCATGGTCAGCAACCCCTGGAACATGTTGGAATCCAACTGGCACATGCAATGGAGCACTAGTTTGAAAGTGGTTGCATCACCACACCCACTTGAGTGTGTGTGGCCATGTGGATCATTCTGGTTTGGCAAAGAACACATGCAATGTCACTCCATTTTGTGTTAAACCATGGTCGGGAACCCTAGGAACATGTTGGAATGCAACTGCCACATGCAATGGAGCACCAGTTTGAAAGTGGTTGCATCACCACACCCACTTGACTGTGTGTGGCCATGTGGATCATTTTGGTTTGGCAAAGAACACATGCAATGCCACTCCAATATGTGTTAAACCATGGTCAGGAACCCCAGGAACATGTTTGAATTCAACTACCACATGAAATGGAGCACCAATGTGAAAGAGGTTGCATTACCACATTGACTTGAGTGTGTCTCTCCATGTGGATCATTGTGGTTTGACATAGAAAACATGCAATGTCACTCCAATATGTGTCAAACCATGGCCAAGAACTCCAGGAAAATGTTGGAATTCAACTACCACAAGGAATGGAGGAATAGTTTTAAAGAGGTTGCATCACCACACCCATTTGAGTGTGTGTGGCCATGTGGATGATTGTGATTTGGCAAAGAACACATGTAATGTCACTCCAACATGTGTCAAACCATGGCCAGGAAGCTTAGGAACATGTTGGAATTCAATTGCCACATGCAACAGAGCACTAGTTTGAAAGAGGTTGCATCACCAAACCTACTTGATTGTGTATGGACCTGTGGATCATTGCGGTTTGGAAAAGAACACATGCAATGTCACTCCAATATGTGTTAAACCATGGTTAGGAACCCTACGAACATGTTGGAATGCAACTACTATATGTAATGGAGCACCAGTTTGAAAGAGGTTGCATCACCACACCCACTTGACTTTGTGTGACCATGTGGATCATTGTGGTTTGGCAAAGAACACACGCAATGTCACTCCAATATGTGTCAAACCATGGTCAGGAACCCCAGGAACATGTTGGAATTCAACTGCCACATGCAATGGATCACCAGTTTGAAAGTGGTTGCATCACCGCACCCACTTGAGTGTGTGTGGCCATGTGGATCATTGTGGTTCGGCAAAGAACACATGCAATGCCACTACAATATGTGTTAAACCATGGTCAGGAACCCAGGAACATGTTGGAATGCAACTACCACATGAAATGGAGCACTAGTTTGAAAGAGGTTCCATTACCACACCCACTTGAGTGTGTGTGTCCATGTGGATCATTGTGGTTTGGCTCAGAACACATGCAATGCCACTCCAATATGTGTAAAACCATGGCCAGGAACTCCAGGAACATGTTGGAATTCAACTACCACATCGAATGGAGCAACAGTTTGAAAGAGGTTGCTTCACCACACCCACTTTAGTGTGTGTGGCCATGTGGATCATTGCGATTTGGCAAAGAACGCATGCCATGTCACTCCAATATGTGTCAAACCATGGCCAGGATCCACATGAACATGCTGGAATTCAGCTACCACATGCAATGTAGTAGCAGTTTGGAAGAGGTTGCATCACCACACACACTTGAGAGTGTGTGGCCCTGTGGATTATTGTGGTTTGGAAAATAACACATGAAATGTCACTCCAATATGTGTGAAACCATGGCCAGGATGCTAAGGAACATGTTGGAATTCAACTTCCACATGCAATGGAGCACTAGTTTGAAAGAGGTTACATTACCACACCCACTTGAGTGTGTGTGTGTCCATGTGGATCATTGTGGTTTGGCCTAGAACACATGCAATGTCACTCCAATATGTGTAAAACCATGGCCAGGAACTCCAGGAACATGTTGGAATTCAACTACCACATGGAATGGAGCAACAGTTTGAAAGAGGTTGCTTCACCACACCCACTTGAGTGTGTGTGTCCATGTGGATCATTGCGATTTGGCAAAGAACACATGTAATGTCATTCCAATATGTGTCAAACCATGGCCAGGAAGGTTAGGAACATGTTGGAATTCAATTGCCACATGCAACGGAGCACCAATTTGAAAGAGGTTGCATCGCCACACCCACTTGACTGTGTCTGGCCCTGTGTATCATTGTGGTTTGGCAAATAACACATGCAATATTACTCCAATATGTGTCAAACCATGGCCAAGAACCCCAGGAACATGTTGGAATTCAACTTACACATGCAATTGAGCACCAGTTTGAAAGAGGTTGACTCACCACACCCACTTGAGTGTCTGTGGCCATGTGGATCATTGTTGTTTGGTAAACAACACATGCAATGTGACTCCAATATGTGTCAAATCATGGCCAGGAAGCGCAGGAACATGTTGGAATTCAACATCCACATGCAATGGAGCACCTGTTTGAAATAGGTTGCATCACCACACCCACTTGAGTTTGTATGGCCATGTGGATAATTGTGGTTTGGAAAAGAACATATGAAATGTTACTCCAATATTTTTCAAACCATGGTAAGGAACCCTAGGAACATGTTGGAATTCAACTGCCACATGCAATGGAGCACTAGTTTCAAAGAGGTTGCATCACCACACCCACTTGAGTGTGTGTGGCCATGTGGATCATTGTGGTTTGTCAACCAACACATGCCATGTAACTCCAATATGTGTCAAACCATGGCCAGGATCCCCAGGAACATGTTGGAATTCAATTGCCACATGCAACGGAGCACTAGTTTGAAAGAGGTTGCATCACTAAACCCACTTGAGTTTGTGTGGCCTTGTGGATCATTGTGGTTTGGCAAAGAACACATGCAATGTCACTCTAATATTTGTAAAACCATGGCCAGGAACCCTAGGAACATGTTAGAATGCAACTACCATATGCAATGGAGCACCAGTTTGAAAGAGGTTGCATCACCACACCCACTTGACTTTTCGTGGCCATGTGGATCATTGTGGTTTGGCAAAGAACACATGCAAGGTCACTCCAGTATGTGTCAAACCATGGTCAACAACCCCAGGTACATGTTGGAATTCAACTGCCACATGCAATGGAGCACCAGTTTGATAGAGGTTGCATCACCACACCTACTTGAGTTTGTGTGGCCATGTGGATCATTGTGGTTTGGCAAAGAACACATGAAATGTCACTCCAATATGTGTCAAACTATCGCCAGGAACCCCAGGAACATGTTGGTATCCAACTGGCACATAGAATGGAGACCAGTTTGAATGTGGTTGCATCACCACACCCACTTGGGTGTGTGTGGCTATGTGGGTCATTGTGATTCGGCGAAGAACACAAGCAATGTCACTCCAATATTTGTCAAACCATGGTAAGGAACCCCGGGAACATGCTGGAATTCAACTACCACATGAAATGGAGCTCCAGTTTCAAAGAGGTTGCATCACCACACCCACTTGAGTGTGTGTGGCCATGTGGATCATTGTGGTTTGTCAACCAACACATGCCATGTAACTCCAATATGTGTCAAACCATGGCCAGGATCCCCAGGAACATGTTGGAATTCAATTGCCACATGCAACGGAGCACTAGTTTGAAAGAGGTTGCATCACTAAACCCACTTGAGTGTGTGTGGCCTTGTGGATCATTGTGGTTTGGCAAAGAACACATGCAATGTCACTCTAATATTTGTAAAACCATGGCCAGGAACCCTAGGAACATGTTAGAATGCAACTACCATATGCAATGGAGCACCAGTTTGAAAGAGGTTGCATCACCACACCAACTTGACTTTGTGTGGCCATGAGGATCATTGTGGTTTGGCAAAGAACACATGCAAGGTCACTCTAGTATGTGTCAAACCATGGTCAACAACCCCAGGTACATGTTGGAATTCAACTGCCACATGCAATGGAGCACCAGATGGAAAGAGGTTGCATCACCACACCTACTTGAGTTTGTGTGGCCATGTGGATCATTGTGGTTTGGCAAAGAACACATGAAATGTCACTCCAATATGTGTCAAACTATCGCCAGGAACCCCAGGAACATGATGGTATCCAACTGGCACATACAATGGAGACCAGTTTGAATGTGGTTGCATCACCACACCCACTTGAGTGTGTGTGGCTATGTGGGTCATTGTGGTTTGGCGAAGAACACAAGCAATGTCACTCCAATATGTGTTAACCCATGGTCAGGAACCCCAGGAACCCAATATGTGTTAACACAAGAAATGGAGCTCCAGTTGGAAAGAGGTTGCATTACCACACACACTTGAGTGTGTGTGTCCATTTGGATCATTGTGGATTGACTTAGAACACATGCAATGTCACTCCAATATGTGTCAAACCATGGCCAGTAAGCCTAGGAACATGTTGGAATTCAATTGCCACATGCAACAGAGCACTAATTTGAAAGAGGTTGCATCACCACACCCACTTGAGTGTGTGTGGCCCTATGTATCATTGTGGTTTGGTAAATAACGCGTGCAATAATACTCCAAGATGTGTCAAACAATGGCCAGGAACCCCAGGAACAATATTGAAATTCAACAGACACATGCAATGGAGCACCATTTTGAAAGAGTTTGACTCACCACACCCACTTGAATGTATGTGGCCATGTGGATGATTGTTGTTTGGCAAAGAACACATGCAATGTTACTCCAATATGTGTCAAACAATGGCCAGGAAGCCCAGGAACATGTTGGAATTCAACAGCCACATGCAATGGAGCACCAGTTTGAAATAGGTTGCATCACCACACCCACTTGAGTTTGTGTGGCCATGTGGATAATTGTGGGTTGGCAAAGAACATATGCAATGTCACTCCAATATTTGTCAAACCATGGTCAGGAACCCTAGGGACATTTGGAATTCAACTGCCACATGTAATGGAGCACCAGTTTCAAAGAGGTTGCATCACCACACCCACTTGAGTGTGTGTGGCCATGTGGATCATTGTGGTTTGGCAAACAACACATGCCATGTCACTCCAATATGTGTTAAACCATGGCCAGGATCCCCAGGAACATGTTGGAATTCAGCTACCACATGCAATGGAGCAGCAGTTTGGAAGAGGTTGCATCACCACAAACACTTGAGAGTGTGTGGCCATGTGGATTATTGTGGTTTGGCAAAGAGCACATGCAATGTCACTCCAATATGTGTCAAACCATGTCCAGTAAGCTAAGGAACATGTTGGAATTCAACTTCCACACGCAATGGAGCACTAGTTTGAAAGAGGTTGCATCACCAAACCCACTTGTGTGCGTGTGGCCATGTGGATCATTGTGGTTTGGCAAAGAACACATGCAGGGTCACTCCAGTATGTGTCAAACCATGGCTAGGAACTCCAGGACCATGCTGGAATTCAACTACCACATGCAATGCAGCACTAGTTTGAAAGAGGTTGCATCACCACACCCACTTGAGTTTGTGTGGCCATGTGGATCATTATGGTTTGGCAAAGAACACATGCAATATCATTGCAATATGTGTCAAACTATGGCCAGGAACCCCAAGAACATGTTGGTATCAAACTGCCACATACAATGGAGCACCAGTTGTAATGTGGTTGCATCACCACACCCACTTGAGTGTGTGTGTCCATGTGGATCATTGTGGTTTGGCGAAGAACACATGCAATATCACTCCAATATGTGTTAACCCATGGTCTGGAACCCTAGGAACATGTTGGAATGCAACTACCACATGCAATGGAGCACCAGTTTGAAAGAGTTGCATCACCACAACAACTTGAGTGTATGTGGCCATGTGGATCATTGTTGTTTGGAAAAGAACACATGCAATGTCACTCCATATGTATCAAACCATGGCCAGGAAGACCAGGAACATGTTGGAATTAAACTGTCACATGTAGTGGAGCACCAGTTTGAAAGAGGTTGCATCACCACACCCACTTGAGTGTGTGTGGCCATGTGGATCATTGTGGTTAGGCAAAGAACACATGCAATGTCACTCCAATATGTATCAAACCATGCCTAGGAAGCCCAGTAACATGTTGGAATCCACCTGCCACATGCAATGGAGCACCAGTTTGAAAGAGGTTGCATCACCACACCCACTTGAGTGTGTGTAGCCATGTGGATCATTGTGGTTAGGCAAAGAAAACATGCAATGTCACTCCAATATGTGTTAAAGCCTGGTAGGAACCCCGGGAACATGTTGGAATGCAACTACCACATGAAATGGAGCACCAGTTTGAAAGAGGTTACATTACGACACCGACTTGAGTGTGTCTGTCCTTGTGGATCATTATGGTTTGACTTAGAAAACATGCAATGTCACTCCAATATATGTCAAACCATGGCCAAGAACTCCAGGAACATGTTGGAATTCAACAGCCACATGCAATGGAGCAAAAGTTTGAAAGAGGTTGCATCACCACACCCATTTGAGTGTGTGTGGCCATGTGGATGATTGTGATTTGGCAAAGAACACAAGTAATGTCACTCCAATATGTGTCAAACCATGGCCAGGAAGCTTAGGAACATGTTGGAATTCAATTGCCACATGTAACAGAGCACTAGTTTGAAAGAGGTTGCAACACGAAACCCACTTGAGTGTGTGTGGCCCTGTGGATCATTGTGGTTTGGCAAAGAACACATGCAATGTCACTCCAATTTGTGTTAAACCATGGTCAGGAACCCAGGAACATGTTGGAATGCAACTCCCACATGAAATGGAGCACTAGTTTGAAAGAGGTTGGATTCCACACCCACTTGAGTGTGTGTGTCCAAGTGGATCATTATGGTTTGGCTTAGAACACATGCAATGTCACTCCAATATGTGTAAAACCATGGCTAGGAACTCCAGGAACATGTTGGAATTCAACTACCACATGGAATGGAGCAACAGTTTGAAAGAGGTTGCTTAACCACACCCACTTGAGTGTCTGTGGCCATGTGGATCATTGAGATTTGGCAAAGAACACATGTAATTTTACTCCAAATGTGTCAAACCATGGCCAGGAATCTTAGGAACTTGTTGGAATTCAATAGCCACATGCAACAGAGCACCAATTTGAAAGAGGTTGCATCACCACACCCACTTGAGTGTGTGTGTCCCTGTGTATTATTGTGGTTTGACAAATAACACATGCAATGTCACACCAATATGTGTTAAACCATGGCCAGGAAGCCCAGGAACATGCAATGGAGCACCAGTTTGAAATAGGTTGCATCACCAAACCCACTAGAGTTTGTGTGGCCATGTGGATAATTGTGGGTTGGCAAAGAACATATGCAATGTCACTCCAATATTTGTCAAACCATGGTCAGGAACCGCGGGAACATGTTGGAATTCAACTGCCACATGCAATGCAGCACTAGTTTCAAAGAGGTTGCATCACTACACCCACTTGAGTGTGTGTGGTCATGTAGATCATTGTAGTTTGGAAAACAACACATGCCATGTCACAGCAATATGTGTCAAACCATGGCCAGGATCCCCAGGAACATGTTGGAATTCAGCTACCACATGCAATGGAGCAGCAGTTTGGAAGAGGTTGCATCACCACACACACTTGAGAGTATGTGGCCATGTGGATTATTGTGGTTTTGCAAAGAACACATGCAACGTCACTCCAATATGTGTCAAACCATGGCCAGGAAGCTAACGAACATGTTGGAATTCAACTTCCACATGCTATGGAGCACTAGTTTGAAAGAGGTTGCATCAACAAACCTACTTCTGTGTGTGTGGCCATGTGGATCATTGTGGTTTGGCAAAGAACACATGCAAGGTCACTCCATTATGTGTGAAACCATGGCTAGGAACTCCAGGACCATGCTGGAATTCAACTACCACATGCAATGGAGCACTAGTTTGAAAGAGGTTGCATCACCACACCTACTTCAGTTTGTGTGGCCATGTGGATCATTATGGTTTGGCAAAGAACACATGCAATGTAACTCCAATATGTGTCAAACTATGGCCAGGAACCGTAGGAACATGTTGGTATCCAACTGCCATATACAATGGAGCACCAGTTTGAATGTGGTTGCATCACCACATCCACTCGAGTGTGTGTGGCCATGTGGATCATTGTGGTTTGGCGAAGAACACATGCAATGTCACTCCAATATGTGTTAACCATGGTCAGGAACTCCAGGAACATCTTGGAATGCAACTAACACATGCAATGGAGCACCAGTTTGAAAGAGTTGCATCACCACAATGTAAGATCCCTCCTTATTAAAGGAAAAGATCCCTGTGATTGCAATGCTAGTCCCTGGATCAATGCTAGCATCCACAGTTTAAGATGAAGTACACAGATACAAAGGTCGTTTATTACAGTCATTCAAGAGATAAAACATAGTCTTTTACAACTCAGGGCCAAAGGCCTAATACAAGAGTTTATGGAATATGTAAATAAACATAAGTCTTCATCTTCATGTGCCACAGGCAAGCATGTTGAGTGTAGACTCATGACTCCTATTCATCATCAGAGTAACCTGCAACATCATAAGTTACAGCCACAGAGGGTCAATACTTTGGAATAGTATTGGCAAGTGATACCTTAGTATATTTTAAGTGGACTATAATACTATATGCATTTGGCTGGTGGAGCTTAGGCTTGCATTGCTCAAAATAGATTTTTCCTTAACTTTTTGAAAATACTAAGTTTTAGTTTGGCAAAGACTATCCCAAGGTATCTACCAATCAAAGACTGAAGATCCACTCAGGGCATCTACCAATCAAAGACTGAAGATCCTTTAACCCTTGTTCACCCACAAGTTTTATTCAGAAATTGGAGTGATGAGATTCTTGAAGTTTCCATGTCTTGATGCTCAAATTGTCCTTCACCAGGGACATGGCTAAGTACTTAGGTTTTACACTCTGCAGAGGTGGTGCACTTTCCCCACAAGCCCTGGTTTCCCAAGAATGATCCTTCAGTAGCCTTTCCTTAGTCAAATGGACGCGTTCCAACCTATCATCCCATCTACCACCCACTATCCAAGAGACTAAGTTCCAGCATCCTAAGATCATGGCAGAGCCCATAATGCCAAGTGGTTGCACTTGAAGCTTCTCAACATTTGACAACTCAAATCTCTTTGTTCCTGGGTGGCCATCCACAAGTGAGATACACAAGGTTCACCAGTACCCCTGGCCTTGTGTAACCACTCAACATATCCCATTCTTTCCATTCCACCCAGGTGATTCATAACTTAGTTGTTTTGTTAAATAAAAACAAGTCCTTAGACTTAGAATATTTTCCATAGTGTGAATCTATAAACCACCCTTGTTTTCTAGTAGCTAGGCTAAGCATGGCATGGCAACTTATCCTTAGGGAATTTTCCTAGCAACTCTAGCATTCTATTCTAAATAGGATTTCCCATCATCAATTGACAAAAGTAGCATGCAAGTCCTAACAAAATAAATCTAATGCAAGTATAAAATATAGGTATGGAATATTCATGAAGATATCACTTGCCTTGGTAATGTGGAGAGTAGCACTCGTCACAATCACAATCACTAGCAAAATCTACACACAAAGTTATAGCACACAATTACACACAAATATATACACACAAAAATATTATGAATGCATGCATGCATGAATCTACCAAGTGATGATTTTTGAAAACTCAACCATGCATGAATACAGAAACTAAACAAGTCACAAAATAGCCAAGACAACTTAAATAACCCTAAAACAAAATACTAAACTAAATCTATACTCAAAAAGGCCTCAAACAAGTTTCTATAATTTAGCCAAACTAATGGTTACTATTTGCTAAACAAAAAGGATAGGCAGAAAGGGTTTGTTTTTCTGAATCCAACGGTATAAAGTTTGCAAAATTCTAACGTGGGATTCAAAAGATATAGGCATTTGAAATCTGGATCAAAATCTGTTTTTGAATTCTATTTTCAGATCTAACCTAGCCACGTCATGTTCTTATTCGCCCGCACTGCTTTCAAGACCGGATCGAGCTCCACAGTAGGGATCTAAATAAAATCT
This sequence comes from Avena insularis, assembly GCA_023614405.1. Lineage (NCBI taxonomy): Eukaryota > Viridiplantae > Streptophyta > Magnoliopsida > Poales > Poaceae > Avena > Avena insularis. The sequence goes on from CM042684.1 coordinate 111,253,557, forward strand.
GGCGGCTCAGATCGCTGCATCGCCGGGTTAAGTGGATCTATCCTAGCGCCACGATACGGATTTAACGGCTGCTATTTCTCCGCCAAGAATCGGCGGCGAGCGGCGGCTACCGCGGCGGAATCGCTGGTCGATGACGCTGCCGACGATGCAGACGGAGAGAGGGAGAAAGAGGAGTAGCTCACCGGCTCGGAGGTCACGACGAAGCTCGTCTGCTGCGGTTGGTCAAGGGCGCCGGGCACGGCTGCGATTGCTCACCGGAGTTCGTGGCGGCGTCGGGTGCGTCGGGTGGTCGTTGTGGACGTCGCTGTGGATCACCCCAAGGCAAGGCGAGGACACGGTTAGATTCACAGGGTCAAGGCGAAGTAGTGAGCATGAACGGAAAGGCGAGGGGCGGTCTGTACCTTCCGGAAAAACTCGTCGGAGTAGATGTCGCCACGGTGCTCGCGTGTCAAGTGGAACCGTGACCGGGCGCATAAGACGGACTAGTGGGGTCAGGAGGTGCGCCAAGACACGCTGAGTCAGATTGTAAGAATGAGAGGCAGAGGGGAGCTCTGGACTCACCGGAATCGATCGCCGGAGAGGCTCTGTCTGTGGCGAGGCAAAGCTGATTGAGGACAGCCTGGTGGCGGAGTGAGTGAGGTGTTTGGGGAAAAAAGATCGCAAGGCAGAGAGGATCTTATAGCCGGGAATCGAGGAAACGCCGAGGATAAATGCCCATTTACGCCGCCCATTACCGCCATCATCGCTGCAGCGACGGGTCGCCGGGCGTCTGGGAAGACGAGGCGACGTGGACTGCCCGCCTTCGTCGCGAAAGGGTGCGAGGTGGCGGTGGGTCTGTCTGTCGGCGACTTAACGCGAAGGCTTCAAGGCGTGAGAAGGAAAAGGAGATCCCCGGGTGGGCTTACTGGGCTTGATCCGCTGCTGGGCCAGATTCTGGCCGCTCGGCCCTTTTCCTTTCTTTAAGCCTTTTTCTTTTTCTAATTCCATTTTCTGAATAGAATTTGATATGAATTCAAATCATTTTGAATTCAAACTGCTTTAGGGATTTTTGCAGGGTTCTGTGGGTTCAAAAATGAGTCAGATGACCATGTGGTTACTAGCAAGGGCTTGGTCAAGCTTGGGTTTCAAAGTAAACAGAGATTTGCTCTAGTTGCAAATATTTGAAATAGGGGTTTGAAACTATTTCTAAATTTTGAATCTTGGGTTTAAATGCTACTCCTAATCTTTCCAACCATGGAGGCAAGCAAACAAGTTCATAGACAATCAAATCCCAAAGGGTGATGGCCAATTGAGATAAATTGCCCACATGAAATCATAGCTCAAACTTCTGCTTCTAAATGATTTTGAGAAAAAACCCTATATGAATGAATGATGCAAGAATGAAATGAATGAGTTTTTGAAACATGATTTTTGGTATGTTACAAATCTAACCCCCTTAAAATGAATCTCGCCCTCGAGATTCGGATTGGCTAGCAAATAGGTGAGGGTGGTCTTTCCGAAGATCATCTTCTCTTTCCCAAGTTGCTTCCTCTTCGGAATGATGATTCCATTGTACTTTGCAAAATTTGATAGTCTTCGTCCTTGTGACTCTTTCTGCGGTCTCAAGTATCTTGATAGGCTTTTCTTCATAGGTGAGATCACTTTCTAGTTGAACTTGTTCCAAAGATATGGTATCTTTCAAAGATGTTTCTTCCATTTCTAGATGACATTTCTTAAGCTGGCTCACATGAAAAACATTATGGACTGCTAATAAAGATGCTGGCAGTTCGATTTCATATGCAGCTTCTCCCTTGCGACTTAGAATGTTGAATGGTCCCACATATCTTGGTGCTAACTTTCCTTTGACTCCAAATCTTTTTACTCCACGAAGTGGTGATACTCTAAGATAAGCTCTATCCCCAACTTCATAAGTGACTTTTCTACGCTTAGCATCTGCGTAGCTTTTCTGTCGAGACTGCTATCTTCAACTGTCTCTAACCAATTTGACCTTTTCTTCGGCGTCTTTGATAAGATCTGGTCCAAACAAACTTCTTTCTCCTACACCATTCCATAGCAATGGGGTGGTACACTTTCTTCCGTATAGAAACTCGAATGGTGCCATCCCAATACTAGATTGGTGACTGTTGTTGTAAGAGAACTCTGCGTAAGGCAGACTTTCATCCCAACTTGCTCCATAGTCTAGGGCACATGCCCTCAACATGTCTTCAAGAATTTGATTAGTCCTTTCTGTTTGTCCATCAGTTTGAGGATGAAAAGCAGTGCTGAATTCCAATCTTGTTCCTAAAGATTCATGAAGCTGTCTCCAAAAGTGAGAAGTGAATTGAGTTCCTCTATCAGACACAATACTCTTAGGTACACCGTGAAGGCATACAATTCTGCTCATGTAGATTTTGGCTAACTTGGCAGTTGTATAAGTTGTCTTTACGGGTATAAAATGAGCCACTTTAGTTAGGCGATCTACAACTACCCATATGGAATCATACCCTGACCTGGTCCTTGGTAATCCGGTAATGAAATCCATACCAATATTTTCCCACTTCCATTCAGGAATAGGCATTGGTTGAAGCAAACCTGCTGGTTTCTGATGCTCCGCTTTCACTCTACTACACACGTCACACAAAGCAATGTGTTCGGCGATGTCCCTTTTAAGATTGTTCCACCAAAATCTTTCTTTCATATCCATGTACATTTTGGTGTTTCCCGGGTGAATAGAATATGGAGAGTTATGGGCTTCTGAAAATCAGTTTCCGCATTTCCGGATCTTGTGGAACACAAATACGTTTCCCGTGCCATAAAGTACCTTGTTCGTCCATATGGAAACTTTTAGCTTTCCCTTGGCTAATCCTTTCCCTAATATCTTCGATCTCTTTATCTGTCTTTTGGGCTTCTTTAATATTATCCAACAGAGTGGGTTGAACATCCAAAGACATAAGATGTCCTTTCGGCACAATCTCCAACCTGAGTTCCTTGAATTGCATACACAAATCATCAGGCAATTCACCTTTGGTAAGACCATTTACAAACGCCTTATGACTTAGAGCATCTGCTACTACATTTGCTTTACCGGGGTGGTATTGCAAACTCAAGTCGTAATCCTTGATAAGTTCTAACCATCTCCTTTGTCTCATATTGATTTCCTTCTGGGTGAAGATATACTTCAAGCTCTTATGGTCGGTGAATACTTCACAACGTTTTCCCAAAAGGTAATGTCTCCATGTTTTGAGTGCATGGACAACAGCGGCTAACTCTAAATCATGAGTAGGATAATTTACTTCATGAGTTTTGAGTTGTCTCGAGGTATAAGCCACAACTTTTCCGCTTTGCATAAGTACGGCTCCTAATCCTTGATGCGAAGCATCACAATATACTTGGAAATCCTTTTCCAAATCTGGTAGGCACAGTACTGGTGCTGACACAAGTCTCTTCTTTAATTCTTGAAAGCTGAGTTCACATCCTTCAGACCAAGAAAATTTCTTATCTTTCTTCAACAGTTCTGTCATTGGTTTAGCAACCTTAGAAAAAATTTCAATGAATCTTCTGTAGTAACCTGCTAAACCAAGGAAACTACGAACCTCTTTTACGTTCTTGGGACTTTTCCATTCTGTCACAGCCGAAACTTTAGCAGGATCAACTGCTACACCATCCTTTGTCATAACATGACCAAGAAATCCAACTTCCTCTAACCAAAACTCACACTTGCTGAATTTGGCATAAAGCTTATGTTCCCTTAGTTTCTCAAGTATCAAGCGTAGATGTCTTTCATGCTCTTCCTTGCTCTTGGAGTAGACTAAGATGTCATCGATGAAAACGACAACGAACTTGTCGAGAAATTCCATGAACACTTTGTTCATCATATTCATGAAGTATGCCGGAGCGTTGGTTAAACCAAAAGGCATCACAGTGTACTCATACAATCCATACCTTGTGGTAAATGCTGTTTTAGGTATGTCTTGCTCTCTTATCTTGAGTTGAAAATAGCCTGACCGAAGATCAATCTTCGAGAACACACATGCTCCTTCTAGCTGATCAAACAAGTCATTTATTCTTGGCAAAGGATACTTGTTCTTGATGGTTACCTCGTTGAGAGAACGGTAATCTATGCATAACCTTTGAGTTCTATCTCTCTTTTCTACGAACAAAACTGGAGCTCCCCAAGATGAAGAACTAGGCTGGATGAATCCTTTCTGCAATTGTTCTCCAAGTTGTTTCTTGAGTTCCTTAAGTTCGTAAACTGACATTTTATAAGGCCTTTTTGCCCTTGGTCCAGAACCTGGTACCAAATCTATTATAAACTCCACATCTCTATCTGGTGGCATTCCCGGTAACTCTTCTGGGAACACATCCGGATACTCACACACAATTGGCACTCTGTCCATGCTAACCCCCTTAAGAGAATTCAACTTACTCCCTTTAGATTTAAAATTGGACTTGAATATTATCCTCTTACCTTCAGGGGTTGTGAGTGAAATTGTGCGATTTGCGCAATCTAGTACTCCCTCATACTTAGCCATCCAATCCATTCCCAAAATTATATCCAATCCTTGGGAATTCAGGATTATCAGGTTTACTGGAAACTTATGTTTTCCGATCTCTAAGACTAGATCATGACATCCTGAGTTTACTATCATTTCTCCACCAGGAGAACTTACTCTTATAGGACATCCAATGGTTTCTACCGGTAGTTCATTTCTTTCGACAAATGCTTTTGATATGAATGAATGAGATGCACCAGTATCAAAGAGTACAAATGCTGAGATGGAATTGAGTCTGAACTTACCAGCAATGGCATCAGGCTCTTCATAGACCTCCTCCACATTAATGTGGTTAACCTGTCCTTTCTGAAAAGGATTGGGCTTGTTAGGTCCTTCAACGTTCTTCTCAGGACACTCATTAGCATAATGTCCAAGCTTCTTGCATTTGAAGCATTCAACCTGACTGTTGTCCTTCTTAGGTTGACTTCCACTTCCACTTCCATTATGGTGGCTCTTATATCCACTCTTGTGGTTCTTGTACTTATCATTGTCATGACTGCGATGATGCTTGTTGTCATGACGGTTGTGGTTGTGGTGCTTGTTAAACTTCCCATGCTTGTGGGATCCTGAGCTGACACTATCATCATAGTGAGATCGTTTATGAGACGATCCCGAGCTATGCTTGTCAGAGTGTTTCCTCTTTCTACTCTCGACTTGCTTCATTTTATTCTCCACAATAACAGCCTTGTCACACAGCGACTGATAAGTTGGAACATATGCCACAGACAACTACAAATTCAGCTCATCATTCAAGCCTTCCAGAAACTTTTCCTTCCTTTTGGCATCAGTGTCAACCTCATCCGGTGCATAGCGCGCCAAATTGTTGAACTCTTCAATATATTCAGCCACTGTGGTGGCGCTTCAGTTGTGAAATTCCTTCTTTTCAGGCTCATCATTCCTGGTGAGATATGTGTAGTAAAGCCATCTTCAAAGATAGCCCAAGTCACTTCATCAATAGGCGGTAATCTGAAGTTGTCCCACCATGCGCGCTGGTCCTTCCAAAAGATGTCCGCGAACCTGACCTTTTCAAAGATCTGTGCATCCCACGGTCACTAAGTCTTTGTTCACGTAACGTAGCCAATCATTGGCCACCATGGGATCGGTCGTTCGAAAACTTAGCTGGCCTCGCACGTAGAAATCTGGTGAGCATATCAAAACCGGAGGTTGTTGTTGTTGTTGTTGTTGTTGTTGTTGTTGTTGTTGTTGTTGTTATTGGGGTTGTTGTTGTTCGGTTCGATGAACGCCGTCATCATTTGCATAAGTCGTGTTTGCGCATTCATCATTTGTTGCATTTCCGGGTAATGTTGGGGTTAGTTGGTGGTTGCGCTGACGGGAGGCATCTGTGGTTTATTCATATAGAGATAAGAATGAGATACCCTTACATGTTTTATGCACAATACATCACACAAGCACATATAGCATGCAACACAAGGATAAAGCTAAACAACAAGATAACAAAAAAATCTCAAAGTACAAACACACAAGTGGCAAGCCATCCACATGTCGGATGGCCCAACAATAAGTTCACAAATAACAAGTGCGGTAAATAAATATAATCGAGTAGGTCAAATCTACTCATCGGCATCAATCTCCTCCTCGACAAAGGTAAGACATGTTCTCCATTGCGGTCTTGTTCTCCTCGATGGTAGTGGTCAAAGAGTCGATCTTGGCCTTGAGAGCCCTCTTCCGGGAGCGAAGCCTCTCAATCACCGTCGCTGCTGCTCTAACTCAAGTCCTTGACTGGTTCTCGTCATATCACGAATCCTCTTGTTCCTATCCTGGACACGCTTCTCTTGACTCTTGAACTTACGGTCTTGGGTCTCGAACTTCGTCTCCATCTCCTTGACTATCTCTGCCCGCCGCAAAAGAGCTTGTCCTTCTCGCGAAGCTGCACGAGCTCGTCATTACTAAGCATGACGTTGGTCCCATCGGTATCCACGTGCCTAATAAGAGTCTCTAAGTCCTGGAGGTACAGGCGATCGGCTCGGCTGTGACCCTCGAGTCGTCCTCAAAGTCAATGGACTCTCCGTCATCATCACGCCTCGAAGGCGTGGAAGTGAGTGCCTCTAACCCGGGAGTGACGCCCTAACAGTCGCCCTATCAGATCCTGCATGACAACCTCCATTCCTCTCTCCTCACATCGCATAAGCTTGAAGACGATGGCCTCCGTAGTAGGCTCATCAAGGCCCCGGCTGGTTCACCTTGAAGCCCCAAAGGTCCTTCCTCTCAAACTTGGTGAGTGGGTGCACCGTAATGATAGGAAGAGGGAGATCGAGTAAAGTAGTAAGCTCTACGATACGAGGACCAAAACGGGTAGCCTGGAACTCCTCAACAGTGTTGATGGCAATAGGCATCTATTTATAAGATTGAAAAAGTTAGAACAACACAATTTAAGACAAACATTCAAACACATTCTTGGGACACACAAAAATCATACAAGTCATGCATACAAGAATCCATTACATCAACCAAGGTTCAAACTTATTTAAGGTATCATTTTGGAAAATAAGGTGATAGGTGGTGGTCCAACTAACGGCGCGCTTACAATCCTATCTCATTGGATCTGGTGGCTAACACAATGTTCCTAGTGGCAATCACCCTATCTTGTTCACATGCTTCTATCACTAAGTCTATAATATCTCCTCTTAAGGATTGGTTGGTGATTTCCAACTCTTGGGTATGTTCCTTCTCTTTCTAAGTCTTTTTGGAGGTTGAGCATCTTGCACTTGACTCTAGCACTTAGTTCCTTGATAGTCTTCCAAGCTGCTTCTTTTGCTGACTCAAAGAATGTGGTGTGCATAAAAGTGTTGGTGTACATGCAGAAGCCCTTTTCTTTGTGGTTGTCTTCCTTATTCTTGTACAAGTGAAGTTGCACCCACCAATACTCCACTCCATCCTCCATCACTGGAAAGCCCTTGTACACTGCTGCACCATGTACTCCCATGGTTTCCATGAGGTCCTTGAGAATCTTGGGAAACTCAGTCTCACACTCCAAGGTCATGGTCATGAGTGGTCCTTTCTTCACGGCTTGCTGACGAGTTCATCTACAAATAGAGATGAGAATGAGAAGATTAGAAAAGTTTACGAGAAGAGTAGACAAGTGTAGAAGAAGTTAAAATTTTCCTTAGTGGTTTCCAATCCTAGGGTCATAATCCTACAGGCAACACAATGCTCTGATACCATCTGTAAGATCCCTCCTTATTAAAGGAAAAGATCCCTGTGATTGCAATGCTAGTCCCTGGATCAATGCTAGCATCCACAGTTTAAGATGAAGTACACAGATACAAAGGTCGTTTATTACAGTCATTCCAGATAAAACATAGTCTTTACAACTCAGGCCAAAGGCCTAATACAAGAGTTTATGGAATATGTAAATAAACATAAGTCTTCATCTTCATGTGCCACAAGCAAGCATGTTGAGTGTAGACTCATGACTCCTATTCATCATCAGAGTAACCTGCAACATCATAAGTTACAGCCACAGAGGGTCAATACTTTGGAATAGTATTGGCAAGTGATACCTTAGTATATTTTAAGTGGACTATAATACTATATGCATTTGGCTGGTGGAGCTTAGGCTTGCATTGCTCAAAATAGATTTTTCCTTAACTTTTTGAAAATACTAAGTTTTAGTTTGGCAAAGACTATCCCAAGGTATCTACCAATCAAAGACTGAAGATCCACTCAGGGCATCTACCAATCAAAGACTGAAGATCCTTTAACCCTTGTTCACCCACAAGTTTTATTCAGAAATTGGAGTGATGAGATTCTTGAAGTTTCCATGTCTTGATGCTCAAATTGTCCTTCACCAGGGACATGGCTAAGTACTTAGGTTTTACACTCTGCAGAGGTGGTGCACTTTCCCCACAAGCCTTGGTTTCCCAAGAATGATCCTTCAGTAGCCTTTCCTTAGTCAAATGGACGCTGCTCCAACCTATCAACCCATCTACCACCCTCTGTCCAAGAGACTAAGTTCCAAGATCCTAAGATCATGGCAGAGCCCATAATGCCAAGTGGTTGCACTTGAAGCTTCTCAACATTTGACAACTCAAATCTCTTTGTTCCTGGGTGGCCATCCACAAGTGAGATACACAAGGTTCACCAGTACCCCTGGCCTTGTGTAACCACTCAACATATCCCATTCTTTCCATTCCACCCAGGTGATTCATAACTTAGTTGTTTTGTTAAATAAAAACAAGTCCTTAGACTTAGAATATTTTCCATAGTGTGAATATATAAACCACCCTTGTTTTCTAGTAGCTAGGCTAAGCATGGCATGGCAACTTATCCTTAGGGAATTTTCCTAGCAACTCTAGCATTCTATTCTAAATAGGATTTCCCATCATCAATTGACAAAAGTAGCATGCAAGTCCTAACAAAATAAATCTAATGCAAGTATAAAATATAGGTATGGAATATTCATGAAGATATCACTTGCCTTGGTAATGTGGAGAGTAGCACTCGTCACAATCACAATCACTAGCAAAATCTACACACAAAGTTATAGCACACAATTACACACAAATATATACAAACAAAAATATTATGAATGCATGCATGCATGAATCTACCAAGTGATGATTTTTGAAAACTCAACCATGCATGAATACAGAAACTAAACAAGTCACAAAATAGCCAAGACAACTTAAATAACCCTAAAACAAAATACTAAACTAAATCTATACTCAAAAAGGCCTCAAACAAGTTTCTGTAATTTAGCCAAACTAATGGTTACTATTTGCTAAACAAAAAGGATAGGCAGAAAGGGTTTGTTTTTCTGAATCCAACGGTATAAAGTTTGCAAAATTCTAACGTGGGATTCAAAAGATATAGGCATTTGAAATCTGGATCAAAATCTGTTTTTGAATTCTATTTTCAGATCTAACCTAGCCACGCGTCATGTTCTTATTCGCCCGTACCGTTTCGCACTGGATCGAGCTCTAGAGCCATAGGATCTAAATGAAATCTGGCGGCTCAGATCGCGTACCGCTTCGGGGTAAAGTGGATCTATCCTAGCGCTACGATACGGATCTAACGGCTGCTATTTTTCTGGCCAAGAATCGGCGGAGCTGGCGGCTACCGGCGGCGGAACTGTCGGTCGATGACGTTGCCGACGATGCAGACTGAGAGGGAGAAAGAGGAGTAGCTCACCGGGCTCAGGAGGTCACGGCGAAGCTCGTCGTACTTGCGGTTGGTCAAGGGGCGCTCGGGCACGGCTGCGATTGCTCACCGGAGTTCGTGGCGGCGTCGGGTGCGTCGGGTGGTCGTTGTGGACGTCGCTGTGGATCACCCCAAGGCAAGGCGAGGACACGGTTAGATTCACAGGGTCAAGGCGAAGTAGTGAGCATGAACGGAAAGGCGAGGGGCGGTCTGTACCTTCCGGAAAAACTCGTCGGAGTAGATGTCGCCGTCGGTGCTCGCGGTGTCAAGTGGAACCGGTGACCTGGGGCAGTACAAGACGGACTAGTGGGGTCAGGAGGTGCGCCAAGACACGCTGAGTCAGATTGTAAGAACGAGAGGCAGAGGGGAGCTCTGGACTCACCGGAATCGATCGCCGGAGAGGCTCTGTCTGCGGCGAGGCAAAGCTGATTGAGGACAGCCTGGTGGCGGAGTGAGTGAGGTGTTTGGGGAAAAAAGATCGCGAGGCAGAGAGGATCTTATAGCCGGGGAATCGACAGGAAACGCTCGAGGATAAATGCCCATTTACGCCGCGCCATTACCGCCATCATCGCTGCAGCGACGGGTCATCGCGCGGGTCTGGGAAGACGAGGGCGACGTGGACCGGCCCGGCCGTCAAGGGTGCGAGGTGGCGGTGGGGTCTGTCTGGCCGACTTAACGCTAAGGCCGCTGCAGTGAGAAGGAAAAGGAGATCCCCGGGTGGGCTTACTAGGCTTGATCCGCTGCTGGGCCAGATTCTGGCCGCTCGGCCCTTTTCCTTTCTTTAAGCCTTTTTCTTTTTCTAATTCCATTTTCTGAATAGAATTTGATATGAATTCAAATCATTTTGAATTCAAACTGCTTTAGGGATTTTTGCAGGGTTCTGTGGGTTCAAAAATGAGTCAGATGACCATGTGGTTACTAGCAAGGGCTTGGTCAAGCTTGGGTTTCAAAGTAAACAGAGATTTTCTCTAGTTGCAAATATTTGAAATAGGGGTTTGAAACTATTTCTAAATTTTGAATCTTGGGTTTAAATGCTACTCCTAATCTTTCCAACCATGGAGGCAAGCAAACAAGTTCATAGACAATCAAATCCCAAAGGGTGATGGCCAATTGAGATAAATTGCCCACATGAAATCATAGCTCAAACTTCTGCTTCTAAATGATTTTGAGAAAAAACCCTATATGAATGAATGATGCAAGAATGAAATGAATGAGTTTTTGAAACATGATTTTTGGGATGTTACACACAACAACTTGAGTGTATGTGGCCATGTGGATCATTGTTGTTTGGCAAACAACACATGCAATCTCACTCCATATGTATCAAACCATGGCCAGGAAGAACAGGAACATGTTGGAATTCAACTGTCACATGCAATGGAGCACCAGTTTGAAAGAGGTTGCATCACCACACCCACTTGAGTTTGTGTGGCCATGTGGATCATTGTGGTTAGGCAAAGAACACATGCAACGTCACTCCAATATGTGTGAAACCATTCCCAGGAAGCCTAGGAACATGTTGGAATTCAACTACCACATGCAATGGAGCACCAGTTTGAAAGAGGTTGCATCACCACACCTAGTTGAGTGTGTTTGGTCATGTGGATCATTGTGGTTTGGCAAAGAACACATGCAATGTCACTCCAATATGTGTCAAACCATGGCCAGGAAGATGAGGAACATGTTGGAATTCAACTGCCACATGCAATGGAGCACAAGTTTGAAAGAGGTTGAATCACCACACCCACTTGAGTTTGTGTGTCCATGTGGATCATTGTGGTTTGGCAAAGAACACATGCAATGTCACTCCAATGTGTCAAACCATGGTCAGGAACCCCAGAAACATGTTGGAATCCAACTACCACATGCAATGGAGCACCAGTTTGAAAGTGGTTACATCACCACACCCACTTGAGTGTGTGTGGCCATGTGGATCATTGTGGTTTGGCAAAGAAAACATGCAATGTCACTCCAATATGTGTTAAAGCATGGTAGGAACCCCATGAACATGTTGGAATGCAACTACCACATGAAATGGAGCACCAGTTTGAAATAGGTTGCATTACGACACCGACTGAGTGTGTCTATCCTTGTGGATCATTGTGGTTTGACTTAGAACACATGCAATGTCACTCCAATATGTGTCAAACCATGGCCAAGAACTCAAGGAACATGTTGGAATTCAACTACCACATGCAATGGAGCAAGAGTTTGAAAGAGGTTGCATCACCACACCCATTTGAGTGTGTGTGGCCATGTGGATGATTGTGATTTGGCAAAGAACACAAGTAATGTCACTCCAATATGTGTCAAACCATGGCTAGTAAGCTTAGGAACATGTTGGAATTCAATTGCCACATGCAACAAAGCACTAGTTTGAAAGATGTTGCATCACCAAACCCACTTGAGTGTGTGTGGCCCTGTGGATCATTGTGGTTTGGCAAAGAACACATGCAATGTCACTCCAATATGTGTTAAACCATGGTCAGGAACCCTAGGAACATGTTGGAATGCAACTTCCACATGCAATGGAGCACCAGTTTGAAAGAGGTTGCATCACCACAACAACTTGAGTGTATGTGGCCATGTGGATCATTGTTGTTTGGCAAAGAACACATGCAATGTCACTCCATATGTATCAAACCATGGCCAGGAAGACCAGGAACATGTTGGAATTCAACTGTCACATGTATTGGAGCACCAGTTTGAAAGAGGTTGCATCACCACACCCACTTGAGTGTGTGTGGCCATGTGGATCATTGTTGTTAGGCAAAGAACACATGCAATGTCACTCCAATATGTGTCAAAACATGGCCAAGAACTCTAGGAACATGTTGGAATTCAACTACCACATGCAACGGAGCAACAATTTGAAAGAGGTTGCATCACCACACCCATTTGAGTGTGTGTGGCCATGTGGATGATTGTGATTTGGCAAAGAACACAAGTAATGTCACTCCATTATGTGTCAAACCATGGCTAGTAAGCTTAGGAACATGTTGGAATTCAATTGCCACATGCAACATAGCACTAGTTTGAAAGAGGTTGCATCACCAAACCCACTTGAGTGTGTGTGGCCCTGTGGATCATTGTGGTTTGGCAAATAACACATGCAAGGTCACTCCAATATGTGTTAAACCATGGTCATGAACCCTAGGAACGTGTTGGAATGCAACTTCCACATGCAATGGAGCACCAGTTTGAAAGCGGTTGCATCACCACACCCACTTGAGTGTGTGTGGCCATGTGGATCATTGTGGTTTGGCAAAGAACACATGCAATGCCACTCCAATATGTGTTAAACCATGGTTAGGAACCCAGGAACATGTTGGAATGCAACTACCACATGGAATAGAGCACTAGTTTGAAAGAGGTTGCATTACCACACCCACTTGAGTGTGTGTGTCCATGTGGATCACTGTGGTTTGGCTTAGAACACATGCAATGTCACTCCAATATGTGTAAAACCATGGCTAGGAACTCCAGGAACATGTTGGAATAGAGCACTAGTTTGAATGAGGTTGCTTCACCACACCCACTTGAGTGTCTGTGGCAATGTGGATCATTCCGATTTGGCAAAGAACACACATAATGTCACCCCAATATGTGTCAAACCATGGCCAGGAAGCTTAGGAACTTGTTGGAATTCAATAGCCACATGCAACGGAGAACCAATTTGAAAGAGGTTGCAACACCACACCCACTTGAGTGTGTGTGTCCCTGTGTATCATTGTGGTTTGGCAAATAACACATGCAATGTCACTCCAGTATGTGTGAAACCATGGACAGGAAGACCAGGAACATGTTGGAATTCAACAGCCACATGCAATGGAGCACCCGTTTGAAATAGGTTGCATCACCACACCCACTTGAGTTTGTGTGGCCATGTGGATAATTGTGGTTTGGCAAAGAACATATGCAATGTCACTCCCAATATTTGTTAAACAATGGCCAGGAACCAAGGATGATGTTGGAATTCAACTGCCACATCCAATGGAGCACAAGTTTCAAAGAGGTTGCATCACCACACCCACGTGAGTGTGTGTGGCCATGTGGATCATTGTGGTTTGGCAGACAACACATGCCATGTCACTCCAATATGTGTCAAACCATGGCCAGGATCCCCAGGAACATGTTGGAATTCAGCTACCACATGCAATGGAGTAGAAGTTTGGAAGAGCTTGCATTACCACAAACACTTGAGAGTGTGTGGCCATGTGGATTATAGTGGTTTGGCAAAGAACACATGCAATGTCACTCCAATATGTGTCAAACCATGGCTAGGAAGCTAAGGAACATGTTGGAATTCAACTGCCACATGCAATGGAGCACTAGTTTGAAAGAGGTTGCATCACCAAACCCACTTGAGTTTGTGTGGCCATGTGGATCATTGTGGTTTGGCAAAGAACACATGGAAGGTCACTCTAGTATGTGTCAGACCATGGCTAGGAAATCCAGGAACATGCTGGAATTCAACTACCACATGTAATGGAGCACTAGTTTGAAAGAGGTTGCATCACCAGATCCACTTGAGTTTGTGTGGCCCTGTGGATGATTGTGGTTTGGCAAAGAAGACATGCAATGTACTCCAATATGTGTCAAACTATGGCCAGGAACACCAGGAACATGTTGGTATCCAACTGCCACATATAATGGAGCACTAGTTTGAATGTGGTTGCATCACCACACCCACTTGAGTGTGTGGCCTTGTGGATCATTGTGGTTTGGCGAAGAACACATGCAATGTCACTCCAATATGTGTTAACCCATGGTACCCCAGGAACATGTTGGAATGCAACTACCACCTGAAATGGAGCACCAGTTTGAAAGAGGTTGCATTACCACACCCACTTGAGTGTGTCTGTCCGTGTGGACTTTGTGGTTTGACTTAGAACACATGGAATGTCAATCCAACATGTGTCAACCCATGGCCAAGAACTCCAGGAACATGTCGGAATTCGACTACCACATGCAATAGAGCAACGGTTTGAAAGAGGTTGCATCACCACACCCATTTGAGTGTGTGTGGCCATGTGGATCATTGTGATTTAGAAAAGAACATATGTAATGTCACTCCAATATGTGTCAAACCATGGCCAAGAATCTTAGGAACATGTTGGAATAAAATTGCCAGATGCAACGGAGCACCAGTTTGAAAGAGGTTGCATCACCAAACCCACTTGAGTGTGTGTGGCCCTGTGGATCATTGTGGTTTGGCAAACAACACATGCAATGGAGCACCAATTTGAAAGAGGTTGCATCACCACACGCACTTGACTTTGTGTGACCATGTGGATCTTGTGGTTTGGCCAAGCAATGTCACTCCAATATGTGTTCAACCATGGTCAGGAACCCTAGGAACATGTTGGAATGAAACTACTATATGCAATGGAGCACCAGTTTGAAAGAGGTTGCATCACCACACCCACTTGACTTTGTGTGACCATGTGGATCATTGTGGTTTGGCAAAGAACACATGCAATCTCGCTCCAATATGTGTCAAGCCATGGTTAGGAACCCCAGGAACATGTTGGAATTTAACTGCCACATGCAATGGAGCACCAGTTTGAAAGCGATTGCATCACCACACCCACTTGAGTGTGTGTGGCCATGTAGTTCATCGTGGTTTGGAAAAGAACACATGCAATGCCACTCCAATATGTGTTAAACCATGGCCAGGAACCCTAGGAACACGTTGGAATGCAACTACCACATGAAATGGAGCACCAATTTGAAAGAGGTTGCATTACAACACCCACTTGAGTGTGTGTGTCCATGTGGATCATTGTGGTTTGGCTTAGAACACATGCAATGTCACTCCAATATGTGTAAAACCATGGCCAGGAACTCCAGGAACATGTTGGAATTTAACTACCACATGCAATGGAGCAACAGTTTGAAATAGGTTGCTTCACCACACCCACTAGAGTGCGTGTGGCCATGTGGATCATTGTGATTTGGCAAACAACACATGTAATGTCACTCCAATATGCAACGGAGCACCAATTTGAAAGAGGTTGCATCACCACACCCACTTGAGTGTGTGTGGCCCTGTGGATCATTGTGGTTTGGCAAATAACACATGCAATATTACTCCAATATGTGTAAAACCATGGCCAGGAACCCTAGGAACATGTTGGAGTTCAACTGACACATGCAATGGATCACCAGTTTGAAAAAGGTTGACTCACCACACCCACTTGAGTGTGTGTGGCCACCTGGATCATTGTTGTTTTGCAAAGAACACATGAGATGTCATTCCAATATGTGTCAAACCATGGCCAGGAAGCCCAGGAACATGTTGGAATTCAACAGCCACATGCAACTGAGCACCAGTTTGAAATAGGTTGCATCACCACACCCACTTGAGTTTGTGTGGCCATATGGATCATCGTGGTTTCGCAAAGAACATATGCAATGCCACTCCAATATGTGTCAAACCATGGTCAGGACCCCAGGAACAAGGTGGAATTCAACTGCCAAATGCAATGGAGCACCTATTTCAAAGAGGTTGCATCACCACACGCACTTGAATGTGTGTGCCCATGTGGATCATTGTGGTTTGGCAAAGAACACATGCAATGTCACTCCAATATGTGTCAAACCATGGCCAGGTTCCCTAGGAACATGTTGGAATTCATCTACCACATGCAATGGAGCAGCAGTATGGAAGAGGTGGCATTAGCACACACACTTGAGAGTGTGTGGCCATGTGGATCATTGTAGTTTGGCAAAGAACACATGCAATGTCACTCCAATATGTGTCAAACCATGGCCAGGAAGCTAAGGAACATGTTGGAATTCAACTGCCACATGCAACGAAGCACTAGTTTGAAACAGGTTACATCACCAAACCCACTTGACTGTGTGTGGCCATGTGGATCATTATGGTTTGGCAAAGAACACATGCAAGGTCACTCCAATATGTGTTAAACCATGGTCAGGAACCCTAGGAACATGTTGGAATGCAACTACTATATGCAATGGAGCACCAGTTTGAAAGAGGTTGCATCACCACACCCACTTGACTTTGTGTGACCATGTGGATCATTGTGGTTTGGCAAAGAACACATGCACTGTCGCTCGAATATGTGTCAAACCATGGTTAGGAACCCCAGGAACATGTTGGAATTTAACTGCCACATGCAATGGAGCACCAGTTTGAAAGCGATTGCATCACCACACCCACTTGAGTGTGTGTGGCCATGTGGATCATTGTGGTTTGGCAAAGAACACATGCAATGCCACTCCAATATGTGTTAAACCATGGTCAAGAACCCCAGGAACACGTTGGAACGCAACTACCACATGAAATGGAGCACCAATTTGAAAGAGGTTGCATTACAACACCCACTTGAGGATGTGTGTCCATGTGGATGATTGCGGTTTGGCTTAGAACACATGAAATGTCAATCCAATATGTGTCAAACCATGGCCAGGAACTCCAGGAACATGTTGGAATTCAACTACCACATGCAATGGAGCAACAGTTTGAAATAGGTTGCTTCAGCACACCCACTAGAGTGTGTGTGGCCGTGTGGATCATTGTGATTTGGCAAAGAACACATGTAATGTCACTCCAATATGGAACGGAGCACTAGATTGAAAGAGGGTTGCATCACCACACCCACTTGAGTGTGTGTGGCCCTGTGGATCATTGTGGTTTGGCAAATAAGACATGCAATATTACTCCAATATGTGTAAAACCATGGCTAGGAACCCTAGGAACATGTTGGAATACAACTAACACATGCAATGGATAACCAATTTGAAAAAGGTTGACTCACCACACGCACTTGAGTGTGTGTGGCCATCTGGATCATTGTTGTTTGTCAAAGAACACATGCAATGTCACTCCAATATGTGGATCATTGTGGTTTGACTTAGAACACATGCAATGTCACTCCAATATGTGTCAAACCATGGCAAAGAACTCCAGGAACATGTTGGAATTCAACTACCACATGCAATGGAGAAACAGTTTGAAAGAGGTTGCATCACCACACCCATTTGAGTGTGTGTGGCCATGTGGATCATTGTGATTTGGCAAAGAACACATGTAATGTCACGCCAATATGCAACGGAGCACCAGTTTGAAAGAGGGTTGCATCACCACACCCACTTGAGTGTGTGTGGCCCTGTGGATCATTCTGGTTTGGCAAATAACACATGCAATATTACTCCAATATGTGTAAAACCATGGCCAGGAACGCTAGGAACATGTTGGAATTCAACTAACACATGCAATGGATCACCAATTTGAAAAAGGTTAACTCACCACACACACTTGAGTGTGTGTGGCCATTGGGATCATTGTTGTTTGGCAAAGAACACACGAAATGTCACTCCAATATGTGTCAAACCATGGCCAGGAAGCCCAGAAACATTTTGGAATTCAACAGCCACATGCAATTGAGCACCAGTTTGAAATAGGTTGCATCACCACACCCACTTGAGTTTCTGTGGCCATATGGATCATCGTGGTTTCGCAAAGAACATATGCAATGTCACTCCAATATGTGTCAAACCATGGTCAGGACCCTAGGAACAAGGTGGAATTCAACTGCCAAATGCAATGGAGCACCAGTTTCAAAGAGGTTGCATCAGCACACGCACTTGAATGTGTGTGCCCATGTGGATCATTGTGGTTTAGCAAACAACACATGCCATGTCACTCCAATATGTGTCAAACCATGGCCAGGTTCCCCAGGAACATGTTGGAATTCAACTACCACATGCAATGGAGCAGCAGTATGGAAGAGGTGGCATCACCACACACACTTGAGAGTGTGTGGCCATGTGGATCATTGTAGTTTGACAAAGAACACATGCAATGCCACTTCAATACGTGTCAAACCATGGCCAGGAAGCTAAGGAACATGTTGGAATTCAACTTACATATGCAACGAAGCACTAGTTTGAAAGAGGTTGCATCACCAAACCCACTTGACTGTGTGTGGCCATGTGGATCATTATGGTTTGGCAAAGAACACATGCAAGGTCACTCCAATATGTGTTAAACCATGGTCAGGAACCCTAGGAACATGTTGGGATGCAACTACCACATGAAATGGAGAAACAGTTTGAAAAAGGTTGCATTACCACACCCACTTGAGTGTGTGTGTCCATGTGGATCATTGTGGTTTGACTTAGAACACATGCAATGCCACTCCAATATGTGTTAAACCATGGTCAGGAACCCCAGGAACACGTTGGAATGCAACTACCACATGAAATGGAGAAACAGTTTGAAAAAGGTTGCATTACCACACCCACTTGAGTGTGTGTGTCCATGTGGATCATTGTGGTTTGACTTAGAACACATGCAATGTCACTCCAATATGTGTCAAACCAAGGCCATGAACTCTAGGAACATGTTTGAATTCAACTACCACATGCAATGGAGAAACAGTTTGAAAGAGGTTGCATCACCACACCCATTTGAGTGTGTGTGGCCATGTGGATCATTGTGATTTGGCAAAGAACACATGTAATGTCATGCCAATATGCAACGGAGCACCAGTTTGAAAGAGGGTTGCATCACCACACCCACTTGAGTGTGTGTGGCCCTGTGGATCATTGTGGTTTGGCAAATAACACATGCAATATTACTCCAATATGTGTAAAACCATGGCTAGGAACCCTAGGAACATGTTGGATTTCAACTGACACATGCAATGGATCACCAGATTGAAAAATGTTGACTCACCACACGCACTTGAGTGTGTGTGGCCATCTGGATCATTGTTGTTTGTCAAAGAACACATGAATGTCACTCCAATATGTGTCAAACCATTGCCAGGAAGCCCAGGAACATGTTGGAATTCAACAGCCACATGTAATTGAGCACCAGTTTGAAATAGGTTGCATCACCACACCCACTTGAGTTTGTGTGCCCATGTGGATCATTGTGGTTTGGAAAAACACCCCATGCGATGTCACTCCAATATGTGTCTAACCATGGACAGGTTCCCCAGGAACATGTTGGAATTCAACTACCACATGCAATGGAGCAGCAGTATGGAAGAGGTCGCATCACCACACACACTTGAGAGTGTGTGGCCATGTGGATCATTGTAGTTTGGCAAAGAACACATGCAATGTCACTCCAATATGTGTCAAACCATGGCCAGGAAGCTAAGGAACAAGTTGAAATTCCACTGCCACATGCAACGAAGCACTAGTTTGAAAGAGGTTGCATCACCAAACCCACTTGACTGTGTGTGGCCATGTGGATCATTTTGGTTTGGCAAAGAACACATGCAAGGTCACTCCAGTATGTGTCAAACCATGGCTAGGAACTCCAGGAACATGCTGGAATTCAACTACCACATGCAATGGAGAACTAATTTGAAAGAGGTTGCATCACCACACCCACTTGATTTTGTGTGGCCATGTGGATCATTGTGGTTTGGAAAATAACACATGCAATGTCACTCCAATATGTGTCAAACCATGGTCAGGAACCCCAGGAACATGTTGGTATCCAACTGCCACATACAATGGGGCACCAGTTTGAATGTGGTTGCAAAACCACACCCACTTGAGTGTGTGTGGCCATGTGGATCATTGTGGTTTGGCAAAGAAAACATGCAATGTAACTCCAATATGTGTTAAACCATGGTTAGGAACCCCAAGAACATGTTGGAATGCAACTACCACATGAAACGGAGCACCAGTTTGAAAGAGGTTGCATTACCACACCCACTTGAGTGTGTCTGTCCATGTGGATCATTGTGGTTTGACTTAGAACACATGCAATGTCACTCAAACATGTCTCAAAGCATGGCCAAGAACTCCAGGAACATGTTGGAATTCAACTACCACATGCAATGGAGCAACAGTTTGAAAGAGGTTGCATCACCACACCCATTTGAGTTTGTGTGGCCTTGTGGATCATTGTGATTTGGCCAAGACCACATGTAATGTCACTCCAATATGTGCTAAACCATGGCCAGGAATCTTAGGAACATGTTGGAATAAAATAGCCAGATGCAACGGAGCACCAGTTTGAAAGAGGTTGCATCACCAAACCCACTTAGGTGTGTGTGGCCCTGTGGATCATTGTGGTTTGGGAAACAACACATGTAATGTCACTCCAATATGTGTTCAATCATGGTCAGGAACCCTAGGAACATGTTGGAATGAAACTACTATATGTAATGGAGCACCAGTTTGAAAGAGGTTGCATCACCACACCCACTTGACTTTGTGTGACCATGTGGATCATTGTGGTTTGGCAAAGAACACATGCAATCTCGCTCCAATATGTGTCAAACCATGGTTAGGAACCCCAGGAACATGTTGGAATTTAACTGCCACATGCAATGGAGCACCAGTTTGAAAGCGATTGCATCACCACACCCACTTGAGTGTGTGTGGCCATGTAGATCATCGTGGTTTGGCAAAGAACACATGCAATGCCACTCCAATATGTGTTAAACCATGGCCAGGAACCCTAGGAACACGTTGGAATGCAACTACCACATGAAATGGAGCACCAATTTGAAAGAGGTTGCATTACAACACCCACTTGAGTGTGTGTGTCCATGTGGATCATTGTGGTTTGGCTTAGAACACATGCAATGTCACTCCAATATGTGTAAAACCATGGCCAGGAACTCCAGGAACATGTTGGAATTTAACTACCACATGCAATGGAGCAACAGTTTGAAATAGGTTGCTTCACCACACCCACTAGAGTGCGTGTGGCCATGTGGATCATTGTGATTTGGCAAACAACACATGTAATGTCACTCCAATATGCAACGGAGCACCAATTTGAAAGAGGTTGCATCACCACACCCACTTGAGTGTGTGTGGCCCTGTGGATCATTGTGGTTTGGCAAATAACACATGCAATATTACTCCAATATGTGTAAAACCATGGCTAGGAACCCTAGGAACATGTTGGAGTTCAACTGACACATGCAATGGATCACCAGTTTGAAAAAGGTTGACTCACCACACCCACTTGAGTGTGTGTGGCCATCTGGATCATTGTTGTTTGGCAAAGAACACATGAGATGTCATTCCAATATGTGTCAAACCATGGCCAGGAAGCCCAGGAACATGTTGGAATTCAATAGCCACATGCAACTGAGCACCAGTTTGAAATAGGTTGCATCACCACACCCACTTGAGTTTGTGTGGCCATATGGATCATCGTGGTTTCGCAAAGAACATATGCAATGCCACTCCAATATGTGTCAAACCATGGTCAGGACCCCAGGAACAAGGTGGAATTCAACTGCCAAATGCAATGGAGCACCTATTTCAAAGAGGTTGCATCACCACACGCACTTGAATGTGTGTGCCCATGTGGATCATTGTGGTTTGGCAAAGAACACATGCAATGTTACTCCAATATGTGTCAAACCATGGCCAGGTTCCCCAGGAACATGTTGGAATTCATCTACCACATGCAATGGAGCAGCAGTATGGAAGAGGTGGCATTAGCACACACACTTGAGAGTGTGTGGCCATGTGGATCATTGTAGTTTGGCAAAGAACACATGCAATGTCACTCCAATATGTGTCAAACCATGGCCAGGAAGCTAAGGAACATGTTGGAATTCAACTGCCACATGCAACGAAGCACTAGTTTGAAACAGGTTACATCACCAAACCCACTTGACTGTGTGTGGCCATGTGGATCATTATGGTTTGGCAAAGAACACATGCAAGGTCACTCCAATATGTGTTAAACCATGGTCAGGAACCCTAGGAACATGTTGGAATGCAACTACTATATGCAATGGAGCACCAGTTTGAAAGAGGTTGCATCACCACACCCACTTGACTTTGTGTGACCATGTGGATCATTGTGGTTTGGCAAAGAACACATGCACTGTCGCTCGAATATGTGTCAAACCATGGTTAGGAACCCCAGGAACATGTTGGAATTTAAC
The DNA here is from genome assembly GCA_023614405.1 of Avena insularis. Taxonomy (NCBI): domain Eukaryota; kingdom Viridiplantae; phylum Streptophyta; class Magnoliopsida; order Poales; family Poaceae; genus Avena; species Avena insularis. The sequence goes on from CM042684.1 coordinate 111,276,160, forward strand.
TGCCACATGCAATGGAGCACCAGTTTGAAAGCGATTGCATCACCACACCCACTTGAGTGTGTGTGGCCATGTGGATCATTGTGGTTTGGCAAAGAACACATGCAATGCCACTCCAATATGTGTTAAACCATGGTCAAGAATCCCAGGAACACGTTGGAACGCAACTACCACATGAAATGGAGCACCAATTTGAAAGAGGTTGCATTACAACACCCACTTGAGGATGTGTGTCCATGTGGATGATTGCGGTTTGGATTAGAACACATGAAATGTCAATCCAATATGTGTCAAACCATGGCCAGGAACTCCAGGAACATGTTGGAATTCAACTACCACATGCAATGGAGCAACAGTTTGAAATAGGTTGCTTCAGCACACCCACTAGAGTGTGTGTGGCCGTGTGGATCATTGTGATTTGGCAAAGAACACATGTAAAGTCACTCCAATATGGAACGGAGCACTAGTTTGAAAGAGGGTTGCATCACCACACCCACTTGAGTGTGTGTGGCCCTGTGGATCATTGTGGTTTGGCAAATAAGACATGCAATATTACTCCAATATGTGTAAAACCATGGCTAGGAACCCTAGGAACATGTTGGAATTCAACTAACACATGCAATGGATCACCAATTTGAAAAAGGTTGACTCACCACACGCACTTGAGTGTGTGTGGCCATCTGGATCATTGTTGTTTGTCAAAGAACACATGCAATGTCACTCCAATATGTGGATCATTGTGGTTTGACTTAGAACACATGCAATGTCACTCCAATATGTGTCAAACCATGGCAAAGAACTCCAGGAAGATGTTGGAATTCAACTACCACATGCAATGGAGAAACAGTTTGAAAGAGGTTGCATCACCACACCCATTTGAGTGTGTGTGGCCATGTGGATCATTGTGATTTGGCAAAGAACACATGTAATGTCACGCCAATATGCAACGGAGCACCAGTTTGAAAGAGGGTTGCATCACCACACCCACTTGAGTGTGTGTGGCCCTGTTGATCATTCTGGTTTGGCAAATAACACATGCAATATTACTCCAATATGTGTAAAACCATGGCCAGGAACGCTAGGAACATGTTGGAATTCAACTAACACATGCAATGGATCACCAATTTGAAAAAGGTTAACTCACCACACACACTTGAGTGTGTGTGGCCATTGGGATCATTGTTGTTTGGCAAAGAACACACGAAATGTCACTCCAATATGTGTCAAACCATGGCCAGGAAGCCCAGAAACATTTTGGAATTCAACAGCCACATGCAATTGAGCACCAGTTTGAAATAGGTTGCATCACCACACCTACTTGAGTTTCTGTGGCCATATGGATCATCGTGGTTTCGCAAAGAACATATGAAATGTCACTCCAATATGTGTCAAACCATGGTCAGGACCCTAGAAACAAGGTGGAATTCAACTGCCAAATGCAATGGAGCACCAGTTTCAAAGAGGTTGCATCAGCACACGCACTTGAATGTGTGTGCCCATGTGGATCATTGTGGTTTAGCAAACAACACATGCCATGTCACTCCAATATGTGTCAAACCATGGCCAGGTTCCCCAGGATCATGTTGGAATTCAACTACCACATGCAATGGAGCAGCAGTATGGAAGAGGTGGCATCACCACACACACTTGAGAGTGTGTGGCCATGTGGATCATTGTAGTTTGACAAAGAACACATGCAATGTCACTCCAATACGTGTCAAACCATGGCCAGGAAGCTAAGGAACATGTTGGAATTCAACTTCCATATGCAACGAAGCACTAGTTTGAAAGAGGTTGCATCACCAAACCCACTTGACTGTGTGTGGCCATGTGGATCATTATGGTTTGGCAAAGAACACATGCAAGGTCACTCCAATATGTGTTAAACCATGGTCAGGAACCCTAGGAACATGTTGGAATGCAACTACCACATGAAATGGAGAAACAGTTTGAAAAAGGTTGCATTACCACACCCACTTGAGTGTGTGTGTCCATGTGGATCATTGTGGTTTGACTTAGAACACATGCAATGCCACTCCAATATGTGTTAAACCATGGTCAGGAACCCCAGGAACACGTTGGAATGCAACTACCACATGAAATGGAGAAACAGTTTGAAAAAGGTTGCATTACCACACCCACTTGAGTGTGTGTGTCCATGTGGATCATTGTGGTTTGACTTAGAACACATGCAATGTCACTCCAATATGTGTCAAACCAAGGCCAAGAACTCTAGGAACATGTTTGAATTCAACTACCACATGCAATGGAGAAACAGTTTGAAAGAGGTTGCATCACCACACCCATTTGAGTGTGTGTGGCCATGTGGATCATTGTGGTTTGGAAAAACACCCCATGCGATGTCACTCCAATACGTGTCAAACCATGGACAGGTTCCCCAGGAACATGTTGGAATTCAACTACCACATGCAATGGAGCAGCAGTATGGAAGAGGTCGCATCACCACACCCACTTGAGAGTGTGTGGCCATGTGGATCATTGTAGTTTGGCAAAGAACACATGCAATGTCACTCCAATATGTGTCAAACCATGGCCAGGAAGCTAAGGAACAAGTTGAAATTCCACTGCCACATGCAACGAAGCACTAGTTTGAAAGAGGTTGCATCACCAAACCCACTTGACTGTGTGTGGCCATGTGGATCATTTTGGTTTGGCAAAGAACGCATGCAAGGTCACTCCAGTATGTGTCAAACCATGGCTAGGAACTCCAGGAACATGCTGGAATTCAACTACCACATGCAATGGAGAACTAATTTGAAAGAGGTTGCATCACCACACCCACTTGATTTTGTGTGGCCATGTGGATCATTGTGGTTTGGAAAATAACACATGCAATGTCACTCCAATATGTGTCAAACTATGGTCAGGAACCCCAGGAACATGTTGGTATCCAACTGCCACATACAATGGGGCACCAGTTTGAACGTGGTTGCAAAACCACACCCACTTGAGTGTGTGTGGCCATGTGGATCATTGTGGTTTGGCAAAGAACACATGCAATGTCAGTCCAATTGAGCACCAGTTTGAAAGAGGTTGCATCACCAAACCCACTTGAGTGTGTGTGGCCCTGTGGATCATTCTGGTTTGGCAAAGAACACATGCAATGTCACTCCAATATGTGTTAAACCATGGTCATGAACCCTAGGAACATGTTGGAATGCAACTACTATATGCAATGGAGCACCAGTTTGAAAGAGGTCGCATCACCACACCCACTTGACTTTGTGTGACCATGTGGATCATTGTGGTTTGGCAAATAGCACATGTAATGTCACTCCAATATGTGTCAAACCATGGTTAGGAACCCCAGGAACATGTTGGAATTCAACTACCACATGCAATGGAGCACCAGTTTGAAAGTGCTTGCATCACCACATCCACTTGAGTGTGTGTGGCCATGTGGATCATTGTGGTTTGGCAAAGAACACATGCAATGCCACTCCAATATCTGTTAAACCATGGTCAGGAACCCCAGGAACATGTTGGAATCCAACTACCACATGAAATGGAGCACCAGTTTGAAGTAGGTTACATTACCACACCCACTTGAGTGTGTGTATCCATGTGGATCATTGTGGTTTGGCTTAGAACACATGCAATGTCACTCCAATATGTGTAAAACCATGGCCAGGAACTCCAGGAACATGTTGGAATGTCACTACCACATGAAATGGAGCACCAGTTTGAAAGAGGTTGCATTACCACACCCACTTGAGTGTGTCTGTCCATGTGGATCATTGTGGTTTGACTTAGAACACATGCAATGTCACTCCAACATGTGTCAAAGCATGGCCAAGAACTGCAGGAACATGTTGGAATTCAACTACCACATGCAATGGAGCAACAGTTTGAAAGAGGTTGCATCACCACACCCATTTGAGTGTGTGTGGCCATGTGGATCATTGTGATTTGTCAAAGAACACATGTAATGTCACTCCAATATGTGTCAAACCATGGCCAGGAATCTTAGGAACATGTTGGAATAAAATTGCCAGATGCAACGGAGCACCAGTTTGAAAGAGGTTGCTTCACCAAACCCACTTGAGTGTGTGTGGCCCTGTGGATCATTGTGGTTTGGCAAACAACACATGCAATGTCACTCCAATATGTGTTAAACCATGGTTAGGAACCCTAAGAACATGTTGGAATGCAACTACTATATGCAATGGAACACCAGTTTGAAAGAGGTTGCATCACCACACCCACTTGACTTTGTGTGACCATGTGGATCATTGTTGTTAGGCAAAGAACACATGCAATGTCGCTCCAATATGTGTCAAACCATGGTTAGGAACCCCAGGAACATGTTGGAATTCAACAACCACATGCAATTGAGCACCAGTTTGAAATAGCTTGCAGCACCACACCCACTTGAGTTTCTATGGCCATGTGGATCATTGTGGTTTTGCAAAGAACATATGCAATGTCACTACAATATGTGTCAAACCATTGTCAGGACCCGAGGAACAAGGTGGAATTCAACTGCCAAATGCAATGGAGCACCAGTTTCAAAGAGGTTGCATCACCACATGCACTTGAATGTGTGTGCCCATGTGGATCATTGTGGTTTGGCAAACAACACATGCCATGTCACTCCAATATGTGTCAAACCATGGCCAGGTTCCCCAGGAACATGTTGGAATTCAGCTACCACATGCAATGGAGCAACAGTATGGAAGAGGTCGCATCACCACACACACTTGAGAGTGTGTGACCATGTGGATCATTGTAGTTTGGAAAAGAACACATGCAATGTCACTCCAATATGTGTCAAACCATGGCCAGGAAGCTAAGGAACATGTTGGAATTCAACTGCCACATGCAACGAAGCACTAGTTTGAAAGAGGTTGCATCACCAAACCCACTTGACTGTGTGTGGCCATGTGGATCATTATGGTTTGGCAAAGAACACATGCAAGGTCACTCCAGTATGTGTCAAACCATGGCTAGGAACTCCGGGAACATGCTGGAATTCAACTACCACATGCAATGGAGAACTAATTTGAAAGAGGTTGCATCACCACACCCACTTGATTTTGTGTGGCCATGTGGATCATTGTGGTTTGGAAAATAACACATGCAATGTCACTCCAATATGTGTCAAACCATGGTCAGGAACCCCAGGAACATGTTGGTATCCGGCTGCCACATACAATGGGGCACCAGTTTGAATGTGGTTGCAAAACCACACCCACTTGAGTGTGTGTGGCCATGTGGATCATTGTGGTTTGGCAAAGAAAACATGCAATGTAACTCCAGTATGTGTTAAACCATGGTTAGGAACCCCAAGAACATGTTGGAATGCAACTACCACATGAAACGGAGCACCAGTTTGAAAGAGGTTGCATTACCACACCCACTTGAGTGTGTCTGTCCATGTGGATCATTGTGGTTTGACTTAGAACACATGCAATGTCACTCAAACATGTGTCAAAGCATGGCCAAGAACTCCAGGAACATGTTGGAATTCAACTACCACATGCAATGGAGCAACAGTTTGAAAGAGGTTGCATCACCACACCCATTTGAGTTTGTGTGGCCTTGTGGATCATTGTGATTTGGCCAAGAACACATGTAATGTCACTCCAATATGTGCTAAACCATGGCCAGGAATCTTAGGAACATGTTGGAATAAAATTGCCAGATGCAACGGAGCACCAGTTTGAAAGAGGTTGCATCACCAAACCCACTTAGGTGTGTGTGGCCCTGTGGATCATTGTGGTTTGGGAAACAACACATGTAATGTCACTCCAATATGTGTTAAACCATTGCCAGGAACCCTAAGAACATGTTGGAATGCATCTACTATATGCAATGGAGCACCAGTTTGAAAGAGGTTGCATCACCACACCCACTTAACTTTGTGTGACCATGTGGATCATTGTGGTTTGGCAAAGAACACATGCAATGTCGCTCCAATATGTGTCAAACCATGGTTAGGAACCCTAGGAACATGTTGGAGTTCAACAACCACATGCAATTGAGCACCAGTTTGAAATAGGTTGCATCACCACACCCACTTGAGTTTGTATGGCCATGTGGATCATTGTTGTTTCGCAAAGAACATATGAATGTCACTCCAATATGTGTCAAACCATGGTCAGGACCCCAGGAACAAGGTGGAATTCAACTGCCAAATGCAATGGAGCACCAGTTTCAAAGAGGTTGCATCACCACACGCACTTGAATGTGTGTGCCCATGTGGATCATTGTGGTTTGGCAAACAACACATGCCATGTCACTCCAATATGTGTCAAACCATGGACAGGTTCCCCAGGAACATGTTGGAATTCAACTACCACATGCAATGGAGCAGCAGTATGGAAGAGGTCGCATCACCACACACACTTGAGAGTGTGTGGCCATGTGGATCATTGTATTTTGGCAAAGAACACATGCAATGTCACTCCAATATGTGTCAAACCATGGCCAGGAAGCTAAGGAACATGTTGGAATTCAACTGCCACATGCAACGAAGCACTAGTTTGAAAGAGGTTGCATCACCAAACCCACTTGACTGTGTGTGGCCATGTGGATCATTATGGTTTGGCAAAGAACACATGCAAGGTCACTCCAGTATGTGTCAAACCATGGCTAGGAACTCCAGGAACATGCTGGAATTCAAATACCACATGCAATGGAGAACTAATTTGAAAGAGGTTGCATCACCACACCCACTTGATTTTGTGTGGCCATGTGGATCATTGTGGTTTGGAAAAGAACACATGCAATGTCACTCTAATATGTGTCAAACCATGGTCAGGAAACCCAGGAACATGTTGGTATCCAGCTGCCACATACAATGGGGCACCAGTTTGAATGTGGTTGCAAAACCACACCCACTTGAGTGTGTGTGGCCATGTGGATCATTGTGGTTTGGCAAAGAACACATGCAATGTAACTCCAATATGTGTTAAACCATGGTTAGGAACCCCAAGAACATGTTGGAATGCAACTACCACATGAAATGGAGCACCAGTTTGAAAGAGGTTGCATTACCACACCCACTTGAGTGTGTGTGTCCATGTGGATAATTGTGGTTTGACTTAGAACACATGCTACGTCACTCCAATATGTGTCAAACCATGGCCAAGAACTCCAGGAACATGTTGGAATTCAACTACCACATGCAATGGAGAAACAGTTTGAAATAGGTTGCATCACCACACCCATTTGAGTGTGTGTGGCCATGTGGATGATTGTGATTTGGCAAAGAACACATGCAATGTCACTCCAATATGTGTCAAACCATGGCCAGGAAGCTAAGGAACATGTTGGAATTCAACTGCCACATGCAACGAAGCACTAGTTTGAAAGAGGTTGCATCACCAAACCCACTTGACTGTGTGTGGCCATGTGGATCATTATGGTTTGGCAAAGAACACATGCAAGGTCACTCCAGTATGTGTCAAACCATGGCTGGGAACTCCAGGAACATGCTGGAATTCAAATACCACATGCAATGGAGAACTAATTTGAAAGAGGTTGCATCACCACACCCACTTGATTTTGTGTGGCCATGTGGATCATTGTGGTTTGGAAAAGAACACATGCAATGTCACTCTAATATGTGTCAAACCATGGTCAGGAAACCCAGGAACATGTTGGTATCCAGCTGCCACATACAATGGGGCACCAGTTTGAATGTGGTTGCAAAACCACACCCACTTGAGTGTGTGTGGCCATGTGGATCATTGTGGTTTGGCAAAGAACACATGCAATGTAACTCCAATATGTGTTAAACCATGGTTAGGAACCCCAAGAACATGTTGGAATGCAACTACCACATGAAATGGAGCACCAGTTTGAAAGAGGTTGCATTACCACACCCACTTGAGTGTGTGTGTCCATGTGGATAATTGTGGTTTGACTTAGAACACATGCTACGTCACTCCAATATGTGTCAAACCATGGCCAAGAACTCCAGGAACATGTTGGAATTCAACTACCACATGCAATGGAGAAACAGTTTGAAATAGGTTGCATCACCACACCCATTTGAGTGTGTGTGGCCATGTGGATGATTGTGATTTGGCAAAGAACACATGCAATGTCACTCCAATATGTGTCAAACCATGGCCAGGAAGCTAAGGAACATGTTGGAATTCAACTGCCACATGCAACGAAGCACTAGTTTGAAAGAGGTTGCATCACCAAACCCACTTGACTGTGTGTGGCCATGTGGATCATTATGGTTTGGCAAAGAACACATGCAAGGTCACTCCAGTATGTGTCAAACCATGGCTAGGAACTCCAGGAACATGCTGGAATTCAACTACCACATGCAATGGAGAACTAATTTGAAAGAGGTTGCATCACCACACCCACTTGATTTTGTGTGACCATGTGGATCATTGTGGTTTGGAAAAGAACACATGCAATGTCACTCTAATATGTGTCAAACCATGGTCAGGAAACCCAGGAACATGTTGGTATCCAGCTGCCACATACAATGGGGCACCAGTTTGAATGTGGTTGCAAAACCACACCCACTTGAGTGTGTGTGGCCATGTGGATCATTGTGGTTTGGCAAAGAACACATGCAATGTAACTCCAATATGTGTTAAACCATGGTTAGGAACCCCAAGAACATGTTGGAATGCAACTACCACATGAAATGGAGCACCAGTTTGAAAGAGGTTGCATTACCACACCCACTTGAGTGTGTGTGTCCATGTGGATAATTGTGGTTTGACTTAGAACACATGCTACGTCACTCCAATATGTGTCAAACCATGGCCAAGAACTCCAGGAACATGTTGGAATTCAACTACCACATGCAATGGAGAAACAGTTTGAAATAGGTTGCATCACCACACCCATTTGAGTGTGTGTGGCCATGTGGATGATTGTGATTTGGCAAAGAACACATGTAATGTCACTCCAATATGTGTCATACCATGGCTAGGAAGCTTAGGAACATGTTGGAATTCAATTGCCACATGCAATGCAGCACCAGTTTGAAAGAGGTTGCATCACCAAACCCACTTGCGTTTGTGTGGCCCTGTGGATCATTCTGGTTTGGCAAAGAACACATGCCATGTCACTCCAATATGTGTTAAACCATGGTCATGAACCCTAGGAACATGTTGTAATGTAACTACTATATGCAATGGAGCACCAGTTTGAAAGAGGTTGCATCACCACACCCACTTGACTTTTTGTGACCATGTGGATCATTGTGGTTTGGCAAAGAGCAGATGCAATGTCACTCCAATATGTGTGAAACCATGGTTAGGAAACCAGGAACATGTTGGAATTCAACTGCCACATGCAATGGAGAACCAGTTTGAAAGTGGTTGCATCACCACATCCACTTGAGTGTGTGTGTCCATGTGGATCATTGTGGTTTGGCAAAGAACACATGCAATGCCACTCCAATATGTGTTAAACCATGGTCAGGAACCCCAGGAACATGTTGGAATGCAACTACCACATGAAATGGAGCACCAGTTTGAAATAGTTTGCATTACCACACCCACTTGAGTGTGTGTGTCCATGTGGATCATTGTGGTTTGGCTTAGAACACATGCAATGTCACTCCAATATGTGTAAAACCATTGCCAGGAACTCTAGGAACATGTTGGAATGCCACTACCACATGAAATGGAGCACCAGTTTGAAAGAGGTTGCATTACCACACCCACTCGAGTGTGTCTGTCCATGTGGATCATTGTGGTTTGACTTAGAACACATGCAATGTCACTCCAACATGTGTCAAAGCATGGCCAAGAACTCCAGGAACATGTTGGCATTCAACTACCATATGCAATGGAGCAACAGTTTGAAAGAGGTTGCATCACCACACCCATTTGAGTGTGTGTGGCCATGTGGATCATTGTGATTTGGCAAAGAACACATGCAAGGTCACTCCAGTATGTGTCAAACCATGTCTAGGAACTCCAGGAACATGCTGGAATTCAACTACCACATGCAATGGATAACTAATTTGAATGAGGTTGCATCACCACACCCACTTGATTTTGTGTGGCCATGTGGATCATTGTGGTTTGGAAAAGAACACATGCAATGTCAATCCAATATGTGTCAAACCATGGTCAGCAACCCCAGGAACATGTTGGTATCCAGCTGCCACATACAATGGGGCACCAGTTTGAATGTGGTTGCAAAACCACACCCACTTGAGTGTATGTGGCCATGTGGATCATTCTGGTTTGGCAAAGAACACATGCAATGTAACTCAAATATGTGTTAAACCATGGTTAGGAACCCCAAGAACATGTTGGAATGCAACTACCACATGAAATGGAGCACCAGTTTGAAAGAGGTTGCATTACCACACCCACTTGAGTGTGTGTGTCCATGTGGATCATTGTGGTTTGACTTAGAACACATGCAATGTCACTCCAATATGTGTCAAACCATGGCCAAGAACTCCAGGAATATGTTGGAATTCAACTACCACATGCAATGGAGAAACAGTTTGAAAGAGGTTGCATCAGCACACCCATTTGAGTGTGTGTGGCCATGTGGATCATTGTGATTTGGCAAAGAACACATGTAATGTCACTCCAATATGCAACAGAGCACCAGTTTGAAAGAGGGTTGCATCACCACACCCACTTGAGTGTGTGTGGCCCTGTGGATCATTGTGGTTTGGCAAATAACATATGCAATATTACTCCAATATGTGTAAAACCATGGCCAGGAATCCTAGGAACATGTTGGAATTCAACTGGCACATGCAATGGATCACCTGTTTGAAAAAGGTTGACTCACCACACACACTTGAGTGTGTGTGGCCATCTGGATCATTGTTGTTTGGCAAAGAACACATGCAATGTCACACCAATATGTGTCAAACCATGGCCAGGAAACCCAGGAACATGTTGGAATTCAACAGCCACATGCAATTGAGCACCAGTTCGAAATAGGTTGCATCACCACACCCACTTGAGTTTCTGTGGCCATGTGGATCATTGTGGTTTCGCAAAGAACATATGCAATGTCACTCCAATATGTGTCAAACCATGGCCAGGAAGCTAAGGAACATGTTGGAATTCAACTGCCAAATGCAATGGAGCACCAGTTTCAAAGAGGTTGCATCACCACACGCACTTGAATGTGTGTGCCCATGTGGATCATTGTGGTTTGGCAAACAACACATGCCATGTCACTCCAATATGTGTCAAACCATGGCCAAGTTGCCCAGGAACATGTTGGAATTCAACTACCACATTGAATGGAGCAGCAATATGGAAGATGTCGCATCACCACACACACTTGAGAGTGTGTGGCCATGTGAATCATTGTAGTTTGGCAAAGAACACATGCAATGTAACTCCAATATGTGTCAAACCATGGCCAGGAAGCTAAGGGACATGTTGGAATTCAACTGCCACATGCAACGAAGCACTAGTTTGAAAGAGGTTGCATCACCAAACCCACTTGATTGTGTGTGGCCATGTGGCTCATTATGGTTTGGGAAAGAACACATGAAAGGTCACTCCAGTATGTGTCAAACCATGGCTAGGAACTCCAGGAACATGCTGAATTTCAACTACCACATGCAATGGAGAATTAATTTGAAAGAGGTTGCATCACCACACCCACTTGATTTTGTGTGGCCATGTGGATCATTGTGGTTTGGAAAAGAACACATGCAATGTCACTCCAATATGTGTCAAACCATGGTCAGGAACCCCAGGAACATGTTGGTATCCAACTGCCACATACAATGGGGCACCAGTTTGAATGTGGTTGCAAAACAACACCCACTTGAGTGTGTGTGGCCATGTGTATCATTGTGGTTTGGCAAAGAACACATGCAATGTCACTCCAATATGTGTTAAACCATGGTCAGGAACCCCAAGAACATGTTGGAATGCAACTACCACATGAAATGGAGCACCAGTTTGAAAGAGGTTGCATTACCACACCCACTTGAGTGTGCGTGTCCATGTGGATCATTTTGATTTGACTTAGAACACATGCAATGTCACTCCAATATGTTTCAAACCATGGCCAAGAACTCCAGGAACATGTTGGAATTCAACTACCACATGCAATCGAGCAACAGTTTGAAAGAGGTTGCATCACCACACCCATTTGAGTGTGTGTGGCCATGTGGATGATTGTGATTTGGCAAAGAACACATGTAATGTCACTCCAATATGTGGCATACCATGGCGAGGAAGCTTAGGAACATGTTGGAATTCAATTGCCACATGCAACGGAGGACCAGTTTGAAAGAGGTTGCATCACCAAACCCACTTGAGTGTGTGTGGCCCTGTGGATCATTCTGGTTTGGCAAAGAACACATGCAATGTCACTCCAATATTTGTTAAACCATGGTCATGAAACCTAGGAACATGTTGGAATGCAACTACTATATGCAATGGAGCACCAGTTTGAAAGAGGTTGCATCACCACACCGACTTGACTTTGTGTGACCATGAGGATCATTGTGGTTTGGCAAAGAGCACATGCAATGTCACTTCAATATGTGTCAAACCATGGTTAGGAACCCCAGGAACATGTTGGAATTCAACTGCCACATGCAATGGACCACCAGGTTGAAAGTGGTTGCATCACCACATCCACTTGAGTGTGTGTGGCCATGTGGATCATTGTGGTTTGGCAAAGAACACATGCAATGCCACTCCAGTATGTGTTAAACCATGGTCAGGAACCCCAGGAACATGTTGGAATGCAACTACCACATGAAATGGAGCACCAGTTTGAAATAGTTGCATTACCACACCCACTTGAGTGTGTGTGTCCATGTGGATCATTGTGGTTTGGCTTAGAACACATGCAATGTCACTCCAACATGTGTCAAAGCATGGCCAAGAACTCCAGGAACTTGTTGGAATTCAACTACCACATGCAATGGAGCAACAGTTTGAAAGAGGTTGCATCACAACACCCATTTGAGTGTGTGTGGCCATGTGGATCATTGTGATTTGGCACACATCACATGTAATGTCACTCCAATATGTGTCAAACCATGGCCAGGAATCTCAGGAACATGTTGGAATAAAATTGCCTGATGCAACGGAGCACCATTTTGAAAGAGGTTGCATCACCAAACCCACTTGAGTGTGTGTGGCCCTGTGGATCATTGTGGTTTGGCAAACAACACATGCAATGTCACTCCAATATGTGTTAAACCATGGTCAGGAACCCTAAGAACATGTTGGAATGCAACTACTACATGCAATGGAGCACCAGTTTGAAAGAGGTTGCATCACCACACCCACTTGACTTTGTGTGACCATGTGGATCATTGTGGTTTGGCAAATAACACATGCAATGTCGCTCCAATATGTGTTAAACCATGGTTAGGAACCCCAGGAACATGTTGAAATTTAACTGCCACATGCAATGGAGCACCAGTTTGAAAGCAGTTGCATCACCACACCCACTTGAGTGTGTGTGGCCATGTGGATCGTTGTTGTTTGGCAAAGAACTCATGCAATGCCACTCCAATATGTGTGAAACCATGGTCAGGAACCCCAAGAACACGTTGGAATGCAACTACCACATCAAATGGAGCACCAATTTGAAAGAGGTTGCATTACAACACCCACTTGAGTGTGTGTGTCAATGTGGATCATTGTGGTTTGGCTTAGTACACATGCAATGTCACTCCAATATGTGTAACACCATGGCCAGGAACTCCAGGAACATGTTGGAATTCAACTACCACATGCAATGGAGCAACATTTTGAAATAGGTTGCTTCACCGCACCCACTAGAGTGTGTGCGGCCATGTGGATCATTGTGATTTGGCAAAGAACACATGTAATGTCACTCCAATATGCAACGGAGCACCAGTTTGAAAGAGGTTGCATCACCACACCCACTTGAGTGTGTGTGGCCCTGTGGATCATTGTGGTTTGGCAAATAACACATGAAATATTACTCCAATATGTCTAAAACCAAGGCCAGGAACCCCAGGATTTGTTGGAATTCAACTGACACATGCAATGGATCACCAGTTTGAAAAAGGTTGACTCACCACACCCACTTGAGTGTGTGTGGCCATCTGGATCATTGTTGTCTGGCAAAGAACACATGCAATGTCACTCCAATATGTGTCAAACCATGGCCAGGAAGCCCAGGAACATGTTGGAATTCAACAACCACATGCAATTGAGCACCAGTTTGAAATAGGTTGCATCACCACACCCACTTGAGTTTGTGTGGCCATGTGGATCATTGTGGTTTCGCAAAGAACATATGGAATGTCACTCCAATATTTGTCAAACCATGGTCAGGACACCAGGAACATGTTGGAATTCAACTGCCAAATGCAATGGAGCACCAGTTTGAAAGAGGTTGCATCACCACACGCACTTGAATGTGTGTGCCCATGTGGATCATTGTGGTTTGGCAAACAACACATGCCATGTCACTCCAATATGTGTCAAACCATGGCCAGGATCCCCAGGAACATGTTGGAATTCAACTACCACATGCAATGGAGCAGCAGTTTGGAAGAGGTCGCATCACCACACACACTTGAGAGTGTGTGGCCATGTGGATCATTCTGGTTTGGCAAAGAACACATGCAATGTCCTACCATGGTCAGGAACCCTAGGAACATGTTGGAATGCAACTACTATATGCAATGGAGCACCAATTTGAAAGAGGTTGCATCACCACACGCTCTTGACTTTGTGTGACCATGTGGATCATTGTGGTTTGGCCAAGCAATGTCACTCCAATATGTGTGAAACCATGGTTAGGAACCCCAGGAACATGTTGGAATTCAACTGCCACATGCAATGGAGCACCAGTTTGAAAGTGGTTACATCACCACACCCACTTGAGTGTGTGTGGCCATGTGGATCATTGTGGTTGGAAAAGAACACATGCAATGCCACTCCAATATGTGTTAAACCATGGTCAGGAACGCCAGGAACATGTTGGAATGCAACTACCACATGAAATGGAGCACCAGTTTGAAATAGGTTGCATTACCACACCCACTTGAGTGTGTGTGTCCACGTGTATCATTGTGGTTTGGCTTAGAACACATGCAATGTCACTCCAATATGTGTAAAACCATGGCCAGGAACTCCAGGAACATGTTGGAATTCAACTACCACATGCAATGGAGCAACATTTTGAAATAGGTTGCTTCACCGCACCCACTAGAGTGTGTGCGGCCATGTGGATCATTGTGATTTGGCAAAGAACACATGTAATGTCACTCCAATATGCAACGGAGCACCAGTTTGAAAGAGGTTGCATCACCACACCCACTTGAGTGTGTGTGGCCCTGTGGATCATTGTGGTTTGACAAATAACACATGAAATATTACTCCAATATGTGTAAAACCAAGGCCAGGAACCCCAGGATTTGTTGGAATTCAACTAACACATGCAATGGATCACCAGTTTGAAAAAGGTTGACTCACCACACCCACTTGAGTGTGTGTGGCCATCTGGATCATTGTTGTCTGGCAAAGAACACATGCAATGTCACTCCAATATGTGTCAAACCATGGCCAGGAAGCCCAGGAACATGTTGGAATTCAACAACCACATGCAATTGAGCACCAGTTTGAAATAGGTTGCATCACCACACCCACTTGAGTTTGTGTGGCCATGTGGATCATTGTGGTTTCGCAAAGAACATATGGAATGTCACTCCAATATTTGTCAAACCATGGTCAGGACACCAGGAACATGTTGGAATTCAACTGCCAAATGCAATGGAGCACCAGTTTGAAAGAGGTTGCATCACCACACGCACTTGAATGTGTGTGCCCATGTGGATCATTGTGGTTTGGCAAACAACACATGCCATGTCACTCCAATATGTGTCAAACCATGGCCAGGATCCCCAGGAACATGTTGGAATTCAACTACCACATGCAATGGAGCAGCAGTTTGGAAGAGGTCGCATCACCACACACACTTGAGAGTGTGTGGCCATGTGGATCATTCTGGTTTGGCAAAGAACACATGCAATGTCCTACCATGGTCAGGAACCCTAGGAACATGTTGGAATGCAACTACTATATGCAATGGAGCACCAATTTGAAAGAGGTTGCATCACCACACGCTCTTGACTTTGTGTGACCATGTGGATCATTGTGGTTTGGCCAAGCAATGTCACTCCAATATGTGTGAAACCATGGTTAGGAACCCCAGGAACATGTTGGAATTCAACTGCCACATGCAATGGAGCACCAGTTTGAAAGTGGTTACATCACCACACCCACTTGAGTGTGTGTGGCCATGTGGATCATTGTGGTTGGAAAAGAACACATGCAATGCCACTCCAATATGTGTTAAACCATGGTCAGGAACGCCAGGAACATGTTGGAATGCAACTACCACATGAAATGGAGCACCAGTTTGAAATAGGTTGCATTACCACACCCACTTGAGTGTGTGTGTCCACGTGTATCATTGTGGTTTGGCTTAGAACACATGTAATGTCACTCCAATATGTGTAAAACCATGGCCAGGAACTCCAGGAACATGTTGGAATTCAACTACCACATGCAATGGAGCAACATTTTGAAAGAGGTTCCTTCACCACACCCATTTGAGTGTGTGTGGCCATGTGGATCATTGTGATTTGGCAAATAACACATGTAATGTCACTCCAATATGTGTCAAACCATGGCTAGGAAGCTTAGGAACATGTTGGAATTCAATTGCCACATGTAATGGAGCAACAATTTGAAAGAGGTGGCATCACCACACCCACTTGAGTGTGTGTGGCCATGTGGATCATTGTGGTTTGGCAAATAACACATGCAATATTACTCAAATATGTGTCAAACCATGGCTAGGAACCCTAGGAACATGTTGGAATTCAACTGACACATGCAATGGAGCACCAGTTTGAAAGAGGTTGACTCACCACACCCACTTGAGTGTGTGTGGCCATGTAGATCATTGTTGTTTGGCAAATAACACATGCAATATTACTCAAATATGTGTCAAACCATGGCTAGGAACCCTAGGAACATGTTGGAATTCAACTGACACATGCAATGGAGCACCAGTTTGAAAGAGGTTGACTCACCACACCCACTTGAGCGTGTGTGGCCATGTGGATCATTGTTGTTTGGCAAAGAACACATGCAATGTCACTCCAATATGTGTAAAACCATGGCCAGGAAGCCCAGGAACATGTTGGAATTCAATAGCCACATGCAATGGAGAACCAGTTTGAAACAGATTGCATCACCACACCCACTTGAGTTTATGTGGCCATGTGGATCATTGTGGTTTGGCAAAGAACAAATGCAATGTCACTCCAATATTTGTCAAACCATGGTCAGGAACTGTAACATCCGAAAACTTTAATCCAAGATATCTAGATCCAAAGCACACAATTTAGGGTTAAAAAAACTTTTTGTTATTAAAACAATTAAGCATGCATATGTGTGTTGCATGAATATGGAACTGTTTTGAATTGACATATTTGTTGGTTCTATTGGTTGTAAAATGATTCTAAGGTGAATGCCACATCATCTAGATCATTCCCAAGAAAAATCCAAAGAAAAAGAAATCAATTAGAATTAATGAAGGCAAATGGTCATTTTTGCCAGTTTAATCCACTAGGCCACTTTAGGTCTTCCTAGAATTCAAAGTCCAACAAAAACATTTATGAATCTTTGCACCCCTTGGTAGGACAAGTAATGATCTACCAAGGCCCACTTTGAAATGTTACAAAAACATTTAAACACTAATAAATGACATTTGGAAATGGAATCAAGTGTATGTACCGAGATCTCACTTTTTCAAAAACCATTCAAATGAGTTCAACTTGACAATCCCAAGCAACCATAGAGGCTTAAGCATGTGACCAACAACTCCACCAAAAATCTTTTCAAAATTCAAAGTTTGTTTTCTTTCGGCCATTTTGTCAAACACCTTCTGTGCACAAATGTGGAAAAATCCACAAACACTATTGTGAGCAGGGTTCTGACCAAACTGATCTCCCATTTTGCAACCAAAGTGCTCCCAGTACACCTCCCACCCTGTACCTGCACGGCCACCATGGTTGAGCACATTTATCACCCCACCATCGACAACACGACCCAAGCACCGCCAGCCGCACCTACCATGTCTGGCACGTCGCTCGTGCTCCACTTCCCCCTCCAGGCCAGCCCCAGCTCAAAGACAGAGAGAGGAGAAGCCAGGAACAGCGTGTCCGAGCCGTGTCTGCAATGTGGATTATTGTGGTTTCACAAAGAAAACATGCAATGGCAATCCAATATGCGTAAAACCATGGTCTGGAACCCCAGGAACATGTTGGAATTCAATTGCCACATGTAATGGAGAACTAGTTTGAAACAGGTTGCATCAACACACCCGCTTGAGTGTGTGTCGCCATGTGGAACATTGTAGTTTGGCAAAGAACACATGCAATGTCACTCCAATATGTGTCAAACCATCGCTAGGAACCCAGGAACATGTTGGAATTCAACTAACACATGAAATGGAGCACCAGTTTGAAAGAGGTTGCATCACCACACCCACTTGAGTGTGTGTGGCCATGTGGATCATTGTGGTTTGGGAAAGAACACATGCAATGTCACTCCAATATGTGTCAAACCATGGCCAGGAAGCCCAGGAACATGTTGGAACTCAACTGCCACATGCAATGGAGCACCAACTTGAAAGAGATTGACTCACAACACACACTTAAGTGTGTGTGGCCATGTGGATCATTGCGGTTTGGCAAAGAACACATGCAATATCACTCCAATATGTGTCAAACCATGGCCAGGAATCCCAGGAAGATGTAGGAATTCAACTGCCACATGCAATGGAGCACTAGTTTGAAAGAGGTTCCATCACCACACCCACTTGAGTTTGTGTGGCCATGTTGAATATTGTGGTTTGGCAAAGAACACATGCAATGTGACTCCAAAAAGTGTCAAACCATGGTGAGGAACCCCAGGAAGATGTTGGAATTCAACTGCCACATGCAATGGAGCACCAGTTTGAAAGAGGTTGCATCACCACACCCACTCGACTGTGTGTGGCAATGTGGATCATTGTGGTTTGTAAAATAACACATGCCATGTCCTCCAATATTCATTAAACCATGGCCAGGAAGTCCAGGAACATGTTGGAATTCAACTACGATATGCAATGGAGCACCAGTTTGAAAGAGTTGCATCACCATAACAACTTGAGTGAATGTGGCCATGCGGATCATTGTTGTTTGCAAAGAACACATGCAATGTCACTCCATATGTATCAAACCATGGCGAGGAAGACCAGGAACATGTTGGAATTCAACTCTCACATGTAGTGGAGCGACAGTTTGAAAGAGGTTGCATCACCACACCCACTTGAGTGTGTGTAGCCATGTGGATCATTGTGGTTTGGAAAAGAACACATGCAATGTCACTACAATATATGTCAAACCATGCCCAGGAAGCCTAGGAACATGTTGGAATTCAACTGCCACATGCAATGGAGCACCAGTTTGAAAGAGGTTGCATCACCACACCCAGTTGAGTGCGTTTGGCCATGTAGATCATTGTGGTTTGGCAAATAACACATGCAATGTCACTCCAATATGTGTTAAACCATGGTCAGGAACCCCAGGAACATGTTGGAATGCAACTATCACATGCAATGGAGCACAAGTTTGAAAGAGGTTGAATCACCATACCCACTTGAGTTTGTGTGTCCATGTGGATCATTGTGGTTTGGCAGAGAACACCTGCAATCTCACTCCAATATGTGTCAAACAATGGTCAGGAACCCCGGGAACATGTTGGAATTCAACTGCCACATGCAATGGAGCACCAGGTTGAAAGAGGTTGCATCACCACACCCACTTGAGTGTGTGTGTCCATGTCGATCATTGTGGTTTGGAAAAGAACACATGCAATGTCACTCCAATATGTGTCCAACCATGGCCAGGACGCCCAGGAACATGTAGGAATTCAACTGCCACATGGAATGGAGCACTAGTTTGAAAGAGGTTGCATCACCACACCCACTTGATTTTGTGTGGCCATGTTGACAATTGTGGTTTGGCAAAGAACACATGCAATGTCACTCCAAAAAGTGTCAAACCATGGTGAGGAACCCCAGGAAGATGTTGGAATTCAACTGCCACATGCAATGGAGCACCAGTTTGAAAGAGGTTGCATCACCACACCCTCTTGAATGTGTGTGGCAATGTGGATCATTGTGGTTTAGAAAAGAACACATGCCATGTCACTCCAATATTCGTCAATCCATGGCCAGGAAGCCCAGGAACATGTTGGAATTCAACTGCCACATGCAATGGAAAACCAGTTTGAAAGAGTTGCATCACCACAACCACTTGAGTGTATGTGGCCATGTGGATTATTGTTGTTTGGCAAAGAACACATGCAATGTCACTCCATATGTATCAAACCATGGCCAGAGGGACTAGGAACATGTTGGAATTCAGCTCTCACATGTAGTGGAGCACCAGTTTGAAAGAGGTTGCATCACCACACCCACTTGAGGGTGTGTAGCCATGTGGATCATTGTGGTTTGGCAAAGAACACATGCAATGTCACTCCAATATGTCAAACCATGCCCAGGAAGCCTATGAACATTTTGGAATTCAACTGCCACATGCAATGGAGCACCAGTTTGAAAGAGGTTGCATCACCACACCCAGTTGAGTGTGTTTGGCCATGTGGATCATTGTGGTTTGGAAAAGAACACATGCAATGTCACTCCAATATGTGTTAAACCATGGGCAGGAACCCCATGAACAAGTTGGAATGCAACTACCACATGCAATGGACACAAGTTTGAAAGAGGTTGAATCACCATCCCCACTTGAGTTTGTGTGTCCATGTGTATCATTGCGGTCTGGCAAAGAACACATGCAATGTCACTCCAATATGTGTCAAACCATGGTCAGGAACCCCGGGAACATGTTGGAATTTAACTGCCACATGCAATGGAGCACCAGTTTGAAAGAGGTTGCATCAGCACACCCACTTGAGTGTGTGTGGCCATGTGGATCATTGTGGTTCGGGAAAGAACACATGTAATGTCATTCCAATATGTGTCAAACCAAGGCCAGGAAGCCCAGGAACATGTTGGAACTCAACTACCACATGCAATGGAGCACCAACTTGAAAGAGATTGACGCACCACACCCACTTGAATGTGTGTGTCCATGTGGATCATTGCGGTTTGGCAAAGTACACATGCAATGTCACTCCAATATGTGTCAAACCATGGCCAGGAAGCCCAGGAACATGTAGGAATCCAACTACCACATGCAATGGAGCACTAGTTTGAAAGAGGTTGCATCACCACACCCACTTGAGTTTGTGAGTCCATCTTGATAATTGTGGTTTGGCAAAGAACACATGCAATGTCACTCCAAAAAGTGTCAAACCATGGTGAGGAACCCCAGGAAGATGTTGGAACTCAACTACCACATGCAATGGAGCACCAGTTTGAATGAGGTTGCATCACCACACCCTCTTGAGTGTGTGTGGCAATGTGGATCATTGTGGTTTGGAAAAGAACACATTCCATGTCACTCCAATATTCGTCAAACCATGGCCAGGAAGCCCAGGAACATGTTGGCATTAAACTGCCACATGCAATGGAGCACCTGTTTGAAAGAGTTGCATCACCAAACAACTTGAGTGTATGTGGCCATGTGGATCGTTGTTGTTTGCCAAAGAACACATGCAATGTCACTCCATATGTATCAAACCATGGCCAGGAAGACCAGGAACATGTTGGAATTCAACTGTCACATGTAGTGGGGCACCGGTTTGAAAGAGGTTGCATCACCACACCCACTTGAGGGTGTGTAGACATGTGGATCATTGTGGTTTGGCAAAGAATACATGCAATGTCACTCCCATATGTGTCAAACCATACACAAGAAGCCTAGGAACATGTTGGAATTCAACTGCCACATGCAATGGAGCACCAGTTTGAAAGAGGTTGCATCACCACACCCAGTTGAGTTTGTTTGGCAGTGTGGATCATTGTGGTTTTGCAAAGAACACATGCAATGTCACTCCAATATGTGTTAAACCATGGTCGGGAACCCCAGGAACATGTTGGAATGCAACTACCACATGAAATGGAGCACCAGTTTGAAAGAGGTTGTACTACCACACCAACTTGAGTGTGTCTGTCCATGTGGATCATTGTGTTTTGACTTAGAAAACATGCAATGGCACTCCAATATGTGTCAGACCATGGCCAAAGAACTCTAGGAAAATGTTGGAATTCAACTAACACATGCAATGGAGCAACAGTTTGAAAGTAGTTGCATCACCACACCCATTTGAGTGTGTGTGGCCATGTGGATGATTGTGATTTGGCAAAGAACAAATGTATTGTCACTCCAATATGTGTCAAACCATGGCCAGGAAGCTTAGGAACATGTTGGAATTCAATTTCCACATGCATCAGAGCACTAGTTTGAAAGAGGTTGCATCACCAAACCTACTTGATTGTGTCTGGCCCTGTGGATAATTGTGGTTTGGAAAAGAACACATGCAATGTCACTCCAATATGTGTTAAACCATGGTCAGGAACCCTAGGAACATGTTGGAATGCAACTACTATACGTAATGGAGCACCAGTTTGAAAGAGGTTGCATCACCACACCCACTTGACTTTGTGTGACCATGTGGATCATTGTGGTTTGGCAAAGAACACACGCAATGTCACTCCAATATGTGTCAAACCATGGTCAGGAACCCTAGGAACATGTTGGAATTCAACTGCCACATGCAATGGAGCACCAGTTTGAAAGTGGTTGCATCACCACACCCACTTGAGTGTATGTGGCCATGTGGATCATTGTGGTTTGGCAAAGAACACATGCAATGCCACTCCAATATGTGTTAAACCATGGTCAGGAACAAAGGAACATGTTGGAATGCAACTACCACATGAAATGGAGCACTAGTTTGAAAGAGGTGGCATTACCACACCCACTTGAGTTTGCGTGTTGTAAGATCCCTCCTTATTAAAGGAAAAGATCCCTGTGATTGCAATGCTAGTCCCTGGATCAATGCTAGCATCCACAGTTTAAGATGAAGTACACAGATACAAAGGTCGTTTATTACAGTCATTCCGGAGATAAAACATAGTATTTTACAACTCATGGCAAAAGGACTAATACAAGAGTTTATGGAATATGTAAATAAACATAAGTCTTCATCTTCATGTGCCACAGGCAAGCATGTTGAGTGTAGACTCATGACTCCTATTCATCATCAGAGTAACCTGCAACATCATAAGTTACAGCCACAAGGGTCAATACTTTGGAATAGTATTGGCAAGTGATACCTTAGTATATAATTAAGTGGACTATAATACTATATGCTTTTGGCTGGTGGAGCTTAGGCTTGCATTGCTCAAAATAGATTTTTCCTTAACTTTTGAAAACACTAAGTTTTTGCTTGGCACAAAACACCCAAGGCCTCTACCAATCAAAGACTGAAGATCCACTCAGGGCATCTACCAATCAATGACTGAAGATCCTTTTATCCCTTGTTCACCCACAAGTTTTAATTAGAAATTGGAGTGATGAGATTCTTGAAGTTTCCATGTCTTGATGCTCAAA
Organism: Avena insularis; assembly: GCA_023614405.1. Classification (NCBI taxonomy): domain Eukaryota; kingdom Viridiplantae; phylum Streptophyta; class Magnoliopsida; order Poales; family Poaceae; genus Avena; species Avena insularis. Next base: position 111,299,729 of record CM042684.1, read on the forward strand.
TTGTCCTTTACTAGGGACATGGCTAAGTACTTAGGTTTTACACTCTGCAGAGGTGGTGCACTTTTCCCACAAGCCTTGGTTTCCCAAGACATGATCCTTCAGTAGCCTTTCCTTAGTCAAATGGACGCGCTCCAACCTATCATCCCATCTACCACCCACTGTCCAAAAGACTAAGTTCCAGCATCCTAAGATCATGGCAGAGCCCATATTACCAAGTGGTTGCACTTGAAGCTTCTCAACATTAGACATCTCAAATCTCTTTGTTTCCTGGGTGGCCATCCACAAGTGAGATACACAAGCCAAGTCCATGGCCTTGTGAACCACTCAACATAAGCCATTCCTTCCATTCCACCCAGGTGGTTCATTAACTTAGTTGTTTTATTTTATAAAAACTTAAGTCCTTAGACTTAGAAATTTTTCATAGTGAATATATAAACCACCCTTGTTTTCTAGTAGCTAGGCTAAGCATGGCATGGCAACTTATCCTTAGGGAATTTCCTAGCAATTCTAGCATTCTATTCTAAATAGGATTTCCCAACAACAATTGACAAAAGTAGCATGCAAGTCCTAACAAAATATATCTAATGCAAGTATGAAATATAGGTATGGAATATTCATGAAGATATCACTTGCCTTGGTAGTGTGGAGAGTAGCACTCGTCACAATCACAATCACTAGCAAAATCTACACACAAAGTTATAGCACACAATTACACACAATATACAAACAAAAATAATATGAATGCATGCATGCATGAATCTACCAAGTGATGATTTTTGAAAACTCAACCAAGCAAGTGCATGAATACAGAAACTAAACAAGTCACAAAATAGCCAAGGCAACTTAAATAACCCTAAAACAAAATACTAAACTAAATCTATACTCAAAACGGCCTCAAACAAGTCTCTGCAATTTTAGCACATCTAATGACTACTATTTGCTAAACAAAAAGGATAGGCAGAAAGGTCTTGCTTTTCTGAATCCAACGGTATAAAGTTTTCAAAATTCCAACATGGAAATCAAAAGATATTGGCATTTGAAATCTGGATCAAAATCTGTTTTTAAATTCTATTTCCAGATCTTAACCTAGCCACGCGTCATGTTCCTATTCGCCCGTGCGGTTAAATGCGGATCGAGCGATACAGACCGCTGGATCTAAAGGGGCAGGTGCGGCTCAGATCAATGCGTACCCCTTCGATTAGTCATTCTATCTAAGCCTTCAGATGCAGATCTAACGGTTCCTATCGACCGGCGTAATCTGGCGGCGGGCGGTGGCTACCGCGGCGGGCTGTCGTTCGATGGCGTTACGATGCAGGAGGTAAGTGAGATCGAGGAGTAGCTCACCAGGCTCAGGAGGTCACGGCGAAGCTCGTCGTACTTGCGGTTGGTCAAGGGGCGCTCGGACAAGGTTGCGATTGCTCGCCGGAGTTGCTGTGGGCGGCGGTTGCGTCGGGTGGTCGTCGTGGACGTTGCTGTGGATCACCCCAAGGCAAGGCGAGGACATGGTTAGATTCACAGAGTCGGGACAGAGCTATGTGCGTGAACTAGAAAGCGCGGGGCGGTCTGGACTTACCACTGGAGTTCGCCGGAGTTCGTGCAGACGACGGTGGTTGCGGTATCAAGTGGAACCGGCGACCTGGGCAAGACAGACGGACTAGTGAGGTCGAGATGCGCAAAGACACGCTTAAGTCGATTAGAACGAGAGGCGGAGGGAGCTCTGGACTCACGGAATCGATCGCCGGAGAGGCTCTGTCTGCGGCGGTGCAAAGCTGATTGAGGGCAGCCTGGTGGCGGAGTGAGCGAGGTGTCTGGGGGAAAAAGATCGCGGGGCAGAGAGGATCTTATAGCCGGGGAATCGACAGGAAACGCTCGGGTTTTAATGCCCATTTACGCCGCGCCATTACCGGCCTTCACTGCTGCGGCGACGTGGTCGCAGGCGCGGTCTGGGGAAGACGAGGACGACGTGGACTGGGCCCGCTCGTCAGCGAAGAGTGCGAGGTGTTGGTGGGGTCGGGCTGTCAGCGTCTGTCTGCGTGTGCTCGCGCGTGTGAGAAGGAAAAGAAGATCCCCGGGTGGGCTTGCTGGGCTCGATGTGCTGCTGGGCCAGATTCTGGCCGCTCGGCCCTTTTCTTTTGTTTAAGCTTTTTCTTTTTCTAATTCCATTTTCTGAATAGAATTTGATATGAATTCAAATACTTTTGAATTCAAACTTCTTTGGGGATTTTTGCAGGGTTCTGTGGGTTCACAAACAATCAAATAACCTAGTGGTTACCTTGCAAAGGCTTGGTCAAGCTTGGGCTTCAAAATAAACAGAGTTTTGCTCTAGTTGCAAATATTTGGAAAAGGGTTTATAAAATATTTCTAAATTTGGAATCTTGGGTTTAAATGCTACTTCTAATCTTTCCAACCATGGAGGCAAGCAAACAAGTTCATAGACAATCAAATCTCAAAGGGTGATGGCCAATTGAGATAAATTGCCCACATGAAATCATAGCCAAAGTTTGTGTTTCTAAATGATTTTGAGAAAAACCCTAAATGGATGAATGATGCAAAGATGATATGAATGAGTTTTGAAACATGATTTTTAGGGATGTTACAATCTAACCCCCTTAAGATGAATCTCGCCCTCGAGATTCGGATTGGCTAGCAAAATAGGTGTGGGTGGTCTTTCCGAAGATCATCTTCCCTTTCCCATGTTGCTTCTTCTTCGGAATGATGATTCCATTGTACTTTGCAAAACTTGATAGTCTTTGTTCTTGTGACTCTTTCTGTGGTCTCAAGAATCTTGACAGGCTTTTCTTCATAGGTGAGATCACTTTCTAGTTGAACTTCCTCCAAAGGTATGGTATCCTTCAAAGATGTTTCTTCCATTTCTGGGTGACATTTCTTAAGTTGGCTTACATGAAAAACATTATGGACTGCTGATAGAGGTGCTGGTAATTCAATTTCATATGCAACTTCTCCCTTGTGACTTAGAATGTTAAATGGTCCAACATATCTTGGTGCCAACTTTCCTTTGACTCCAAATCTTTTCACTCCACGAAGTGGTGATACTCTAAGATAAGCTTTATCCCCAACTTCGTAGGTGATTTCCCTACGCTTAACATCTGCGTAGCTTTTACATCGAGACTGCTATCTTCAATCTGTCTCTAACCAATTTGACCTTTTCTTCGGCGTCTTTGATAAGATCTGGTCCAAACAAACTTCTTTCTCCCACACCATTCCATAGCAATGGGGTGGTACACTTTCTTCCGTATAGAAACTCAAATGGTGCCATCCCAATACTAGTTTGGTATTTGTTGTTGTAAGAGAACTCTGCATAAGGCGACTTTCATCCCAACTTGCTCCATAGTCTAGGGCACATGCCCTCAACATGTCTTCAAGAATTTGATTAGTCCTTTCTGTTTGTCCATCGGTTAGGATGAAAAGCGTCTGAATTCCAATCTCGTCCCTAAAGATTCATGAAGTTGTCTCCAAAAGTGAGAAGTGAACTGAGTTCCTCTATCAGACACAATACTCTTAGGTACACCGTGAAGGCATACAATTCTGCTCATGTAAATTTTGGCTAACTTGGCACTAGTATAAGTTGTCTTTACGGGTATAAAATGAGCCACTTTAGTTAGGCGATCTACTACTACCCATATGGAATCATACCCTGACCTGGTCCTTGGTAATCCAGTAATGAAATCCATACCAATATTTTCCCACTTCCACTCGTGAATAGGCATTGGTTGAAGCAAACTGCTGGTTTCGATGCTCGCTTTCACTCTACTACACATCACACAAAGCAATATGTTCGGCGATGTCCCTTTTAAGATTGTTCCACCAAAATCTTTCTTTCATATCCATGTACATTTTGGTGTTTCCCGGGTGAATAGAATATGGAGAGTTATGGGCTTCTTGTAAAATCAGTTTCCGCATTTCCGGATCTTGTGGAACACAAATACGTTTCCCGTGCCATAAAGTACCTTGTTCGTCCATATGGAAACTTTTAGCCTTCCCTTGGCTAATCCTTTCCCTAATCTCTTCGATCTCTTTATCTGTCTTTTGGGCTTCTTTAATCTTATCCAACAGTGTGGGTTGAACATCCAAAGACATAAGATGTCCTTCAGGCACAATCTCCCGAGTTCCTTGAATTTCTTACACAAATCATCAGGCAATTCACCTTTGGTAAGACCATTTACAAACGCCTTACGACTTAGAGCATCTGCCACTACATTTGCTTTACCGGGGTGGTATTGCAAACTCAAGTCGTAATCCTTGATAAGTTCTAGCCATCTTCTTTGTCTCATATTGATCTCCTTCTGGGTGAAGATATATTTCAAGCTCTTATGGTCGGTGAACACTTCACAACGTTTCCCCAAAAGGTAGTGTCTCCATGTTTTGAGTGCATGGACAACAGCGGCTAACTCTAAATCATGAGTAGGATAATTTACTTCATGAGTTTTGAGTTGTCTCGAGGCATAAGCCACAACTTTTCCGCCTTGCATAAGTACGGCTCCTAATCCTTGATGAGAAGCATCGCAATATACTTGGAAATCCTTTTCCAAATCTGGTAGGCACAGTACTGGTGCTGACACAAGTCTCTTCTTTAATTCTTGAAAGCTGAGTTCACATCCTTCCGACCAAGCAAATTTCTTATCTTTCTTTAACAATTCTGTCATTGGTTTAGCAACCTTAGAAAAATTTTCAATGAATCTTCTGTAGTAACCTGCTAAACCAAGGAAACTACGAACCTCTTTTACATTCTTAGGAGATTCCCATTCTGTTACGGCTGAAACCTTAGCAGGATCAACTGCTACACCATCCTTTGTCATAACATGACCAAGAAATCCAACTTCCTCTAACCAAAACTCACATTTGCTGAACTTGGCATAAAGTTTATGTTCCCTTAGTTTCTCAAGTATCAAGCGTAGATGTCTTTCATGTTCTTCCTTGCTCTTGGAGTAGACTAGGATGTCATCGATGAAAACGACAACGAACTTGTCAAGAAATTCCATGAACACTTTGTTCATCATATTCATGAAGTATGCTGGAGCGTTGGTTAAACCAAAAGGCATCACAGTGTACTCATACAATCCATACCTTGTGGTGAATGCTGTTTTAGGTATGTCTTGCTCTCTTATCTTGAGTTGAAAATAGCCTGACCGAAGGTCAATCTTTGAGAACACACAAGCTCCTTCTAGCTGATCAAACAAATCATTGATTCTTGGCAAAGGATATTTGTTCTTGATGGTTACCTCGTTGAGAGAACGGTAATCTATGCATAACCTTTGAGTTCTATCTCTTTTCTCTACGAACAAAACTGGAGCTCCCAAGATGAAGAACTTGGCTGGATGAATCCTTTACGCAATTGTTCTCCAAGTTGTTTCTTGAGTTCTTTAAGTTCGCTAACCGACATTTTATAAGGCCTCTTTGCCCTTGGTCCGAACCTGGTACCAAATCTATTATAAACTCCACATCTCTATCTGGTGGCATTCTGGTAATTCTTAGGAACACATCAGGATACTCACACCTAATTGGCCTTGTCCATGCTAACCCCTTAAGAGAATTTAGCTTGCTTCCTTTAGATTTAAAGTTGGACTTGAATACTATCCTCTTACTTTCAGGGTTGTGAGTGAAATTGTACGATTTGCACAATCTAGTACTCCCTCATATTTAGCCATCCAATCCATTCCCAAAATTACATCCAATCCTTGGGAATTTAGGATTATTAGGTTTACTGGAAACTTATGTTTTCCGATCTCTATGACTAGATCCCGGCATCCAAGACTCACTATCATATCTCCTCCTGGAGAGCTAACTTTTATCGGACACCCAATGTTTTCAGACGCAAACCCGTTTCTATCAACAAATGCTTTTGATATGAATGAATGAGATGCACCAGTATCAAAGAGTACAAATGCTGAGATGGAATTGAGTCTGAACTTACCAGCAACAGCATCAGGCTCTTCATAGACCTCCTCCACATTGATGTGGTTAACCTGTCCTTTCTGAAAAGGATTGGGCTTGATAGGTCCTTCAACTTTCTTCTCAGGACACTCATTAGCATAATGCCCCAGCTTCTTGCATTTGTAGCACTCAACCTGACTGATGTCCGTCTTAGGCTGACTTCTACTTCCACTTCCACCTCCATTATGGTGGCTCTTATATCCACTCTTGTGGTTCTTGTACTTATCATTGTCATGACTGCGATGATGCTTGTCGTCATGACGGTTGTGGGTGTGGTGCTTGTTAAATTTCCCATGCTTGTGGGATCCCAATGACATTATCATCATAGTGAGATCGTTTATGAGACGATCCCGAGCTGTGCTTGTCGGAGTGTTTCCTCTTCCTACTCTCGACTTGCTTCATTTTATTCTCCACAATAACAGCCTTGTCACACAGTGACTGATAAGTTGGAACATACGCCACAGACAGCTGCAGATTTAGCTCATCATTCAAGCCTTCTAGAAACTTTTCCTTCCTTTTTGCATCAGTGTCAACCTCATCCGGTGCATAGCGCGCTAGATTGTTGAACTCTTCAATATATTCAGCCACGCTGTGGTGGCGCTGCTTCAGGTTGTGAAATTCCTTCTTTTTCAGGCTCATCATACCTGGTGAGATATGAGTAGTACGAAAACCATCTTCAAATATAGCCCAAGTCACCTCATCAATAGGTGTGGTAATCTGGAAATTGTCCCACCATGCTGCGGCTGGTCCTTCCAACAGATGTGCCGCGAACCTGACCTTTTCAGCATCTGTGCATCCCACGGTCACTAAGTCTTTGTTCACAGAACGTAGCCAATCATTGGCCACCATGGGATCACCGTTCTGAAAACTTAGCTGGCCTCAGACGCAGGAATCTGGTGAGCATATCAAAACCTGGAGGGTTGTTGTTGTTGTTGTTATTGTTATTATTGTTGTTGTTGTTGTTGGGGTTGTTGTTGTTCTGGTTCTGGATGAACGTCGTCATCATTTGCATAAGCTGTGTCTGCGCATTCATCATTTGTTGCATTTCCGGGGTAATGTTGGGGTTGGGGTTGGTGTTTGCTGACGGGAGGCATCTGTGGTTTGTTCATATAGAGATAAGAATGAGATACCCTTATATGATTTATGCACAATACATTACTCAAACCAACACATAGCAAGCAACACTAGGATAAAAGCTAAACAACAAGATAACAAAAAGTCTCAAGGTACAAACACACAAGTGGCAAGCCATCCACATGTCGGATGGTTCAACAATAAGTTCTCAAATAACAAGTGCGGAAAATAAAGATAACTGAGTAGTCAAATCTACTTCGGCATCAATCTCCTCCTCGACAAAGGTAAGACCTGCGTTCTCCATTGCGCTTGTTCTCCTCGATGGTAGTGGTCAAAGAGTCGATCTTGGCCTTGAGAGCCCTCTTCCGGGAAGCCTCTCAATCACCGTTGCTGCTCTAACTCAAGTCCTTGGACTGCAGTTCCTCGGTCATATCACGAATCCTCTTGTTCCTATCCTGGACACGCTTCTCTTGACTCTTGAACTTACGGTCTTGGGTCTCGAACTTTGCCTCCATCTCCTTGACTATCTCGTCTGCTTTGCGCCAAGAGCTTGTCCTTCTCAAAGCTGCACCGAGCTCGTCATTACTAAGCATGACGTTGGTCCTATCGGTATCCACGTGCCTAATAAGAGTCTCTAAGTCCTGGAGGTACAGGCGTATCGGCTCTGCTGTGACCCTCGAGTCGTCCTCAAAGTCAATGGACTCTCCGTCGCCATCACTCCTTCCGAAGGCGTGGAAGTGAGTGCCTCTAACCTGTCGGGAGTGACGCCCTAACAATCGCCCTATCGATCTGCATGACCACCTCCATGCCTCTCTCTCCTGTCATCGTGCATAAGCTTGAAGACGATGGCCTCCGTAGTAGGCTCACCTGGCGTCTGGCTGGTTCACCTTGAAGCCCCAAAGGTCCTTCCTCTCAAACTTGGTGAGTGGGTGCCGTAATGATAGGAAGAGGAGATCGAGTAAAGTAGTAAGCTCTACGATACGAGGACCAAAACGGTAACTGGAACTCCTCAACAGTCTTGATGGAAATAGGCATCTATTTATAAGATTGAAAAAGTTAGAACAACACAATTTGAATTAAACAAGACAAGCATTCAAGCATAATCACACCATGCATACATAAATCCATTACATCAACCAAGGTTCAAACTTTTAGGGTATCATTTTGAAAAATAAGGTGATAGGTGGTGGTCCATCTAACGAAGTGCGCTTACAATCCTATCTCATGGGATCCGTGGCTAACACAATGTTCCTAGTGGCAATCACCCTATCCTGTTGACATGCTTCTATCACTAAGTCTATAATATCTCCTCTTAAGGATTGGTTGGTGATTTCCAACTCTTGAGTATGTTCCTTCTCTTTCTCTAAGTCTTTTTGGAGGTTGAGCATCTTGCACTTGACTCTAGCACTTAGTTCCTTGATAGTCTTCCAAGCTGCTTCTTTGCTGACTCAAAGAATGTGGTGTGCATAAAAGTGTTGGTGTACATGAAGCCCTTTTCTTTGTGGTTGTCTTCCTTATTCTTGTACAAGTGAAGTTGCACCCACCAATACTCCACTCCATCCTCCATCACTGGAAAGCCCTTGTACACAGCTGCACCATGTACTCCCATGGTCTCCATGAGGTCCTTGAGAATCTTGGGAAACCCAGTCTCACACTCCAAGGTCATGGTCATGAGTGGTCCTTTCTTCACGGCTTCGTTGACGGAGTTCATCTACAAATAGAGATGAGAATGAGAAGATTAGAAAAGTTTGAGAAGAATAGACAAGTGTAGAAGAAGTTAAAATTTTCCTTAGTGGTTTCCAATCTTAGGGTCATAATCCCACAGGCAACACGGTGCTCGATACCATCTGTAAGATCCCTCCTTATTAAAGGAAAAGATCCCTGTGATTGCAATGCTAGTCCCTGGATCAATGCTAGCATCCACAGTTTAAGATGAAGTACACAGATACAAAGGTCGTTTATTACAGTCATTCCAGAGATAAAACATAGTCTTTTACAACTCATGGCAAAAGGCCTAATACAAGAGTTTATGGAATATGTAAATAAACATAAGTCTTCATCTTCATGTGCCACAGGCAAGCATGTTGAGTGTAGACTCATGACTCCTATTCATCATCAGAGTAACCTGCAACATCATACGTTACAGCCACAAGGGTCAATACATTGGAAAAGTATTGGAAAGTGATACCTTAGTATATAATTATGGACTATAATACTATATGCTTTTGGCTGGTGGAGCTTAGGCTTGCATTGCTCAAAATAGATTTTTCCTTAACTTTTGAAAACACTAAGTTTTTGCTTGGCACAAAACACCCAAGGCCTCTACCAATCAAAGACTGAAGATCCACTCAGGGCATCTACCAATCAATGACTGAAGATCCTTTTATCCCTTGTTCACCCACAAGTTTTAATTAGAAATTGGAGTGATGAGATTCTTGAAGTTTCCATGTCTTGATGCTCAAATTGTCCTTTACCAGGGACATGGCTAAGTACTTAGGTTTTACACTCTGCAGAGGTGGTGCACTTTTCCCACAAGCCTTGGTTTCCCAAGACATGATCCTTCAGTAGCCTTTCCTTAGTCAAATGGACGCGCTCCAACCTATCATCCCATCTACCACCCACTGTCCAAAAGACTAAGTTCCAACATCCTAAGATCATGGCAGAGCCCATATTACCAAGTGGTTGCACTTGAAGCTTCTCAACATTAGACATCTCAAATCTCTTTGTTTCCTGGGTGGCCATCCACAAGTGAGATACACAAGCCAAGTCCATGGCCTTGTGAACCACTCAACATAAGCCATTCCTTCCATTCCACCCAGGTGGTTCATTAACTTAGTTGTTTTATTTTATAAAAACTTAAGTCCTTAGACTTAGAAATTTTTCATAGTGAATATATAAACCACCCTTGTTTTCTAGTAGCTAGGCTAAGCATGGCATGGCAACTTATCCTTAGGGAATTTCCTAGCAATTCTAGCATTCTATTCTAAATAGGATTTCCCAACAACAATTGACAAAAGTAGCATGCAAGTCCTAACAAAATATATCTAATGCAAGTATGAAATATAGGTATGGAATATTCATGAAGATATCACTTGCCTTGGTAGTGTGGAGAGTAGCACTCGTCACAATCACAATCACTAGCAAAATCTACACACAAAGTTATAGCACACAATTACACACAATATACAAACAAAATAATATGAATGCATGCATGCATGAATCTACCAAGTGATGATTTTTGAAAACTCAACCAAGCAAGTGCATGAATACAGAAACTAAACAAGTCACAAAATAGCCAAGGCAACTTAAATAACCCTAAAACAAAATACTAAACTAAATCTATACTCAAAAAGGCCTCAAACAAGTCTCTGCAATTTTAGCACATCTAATGACTACTATTTGCTAAACAAAAAGGATAGGCAGAAAGGTCTTGCTTTTCTGAATCCAACGGTATAAAGTTTTCAAAATTCCAACGTGGAAATCAAAAGATATTGGCATTTGAAATCTGGATCAAAATCTGTTTTTAAATTCTATTTCCAGATCTTAACCTAGCCACGCGTCATGTTCCTATTCGCCCGTACCGGTTCGTCTGGATCGAGCGATACAGACCGCTGGATCTAAAGGGGCAGGTGCGGCTCAGATCAATGCGTACCCCTTCAATTAGTCATTCTATCTAAGCCTTCAGATGCAGATCTAACGGTTCCTATCGACCTGGCCAGAAACTGGCGGCGGAGCGGTGGCTACCGGCGGCGGAACTGTCGGTCGATGACGTTGCCGACGATGCAGGAGGTAAGTGAGATCGAGGAGTAGCTCACCAGGCTCAGGAGGTCACGGCGAAGCTCGTCTGACTGCGGTTGGTCAAGGGGCGCTCGGACAAGGTTGCGATTGCTCGCCGGAGTTGCTGTGGGCGGCGGTTGCGTCGGGTGGTCGTCGTGGACGTTGCTGTGGATCACCCCAAGGCAAGGCGAGGACATGGTTAGATTCACAGAGTCGGGACAGAGCTATGTGCGTGAACTAGAAAGCGCGGGGCGGTCTGGACTTACCACTGGAGTTCGCCGGAGTTCGTGCAGACGACGGTGGTTGCGGTATCAAGTGGAACCGGCGACCTGGGGCAGTACAGGACGGACTAGTGAGGTCAGGAGATGCGCAAAGACACGCTAAGTCAGATTGTAAGAACGAGAGGCAGAGGGGAGCTCTGGACTCACCGGAATCGATCGCCGGAGAGGCTCTGTCTGCGGCGGTGCAAAGCTGATTGAGGGCAGCCTGGTGGCGGAGTGAGCGAGGTGTCTGGGGGAAAAAGATCGCGGGGCAGAGAGGATCTTATAGCCGGGGAATCGACAGGAAACGCTCGGGTTTTAATGCCCATTTACGCCGCGCCATTACCGGCCTTTGCTGCGGGCGACGTGGTCGGCGCTGTCTGGGAAGACGAGACGACGTGGATGGGCCCGGCCGTCAAGAGTGCGAGGTGTTGGTGGGGCTGTCACGTCTGTCAGGTGCTCACAAGGTGTGAGAAGGAAAAGAAGATCCCCGGGTGGGCTTGCTGGGCTCGATGTGCTGCTGGGCCAGATTCTGGCCGCTCGGCCCTTTTCTTTTGTTTAAGCTTTTTCTTTTTCTAATTCCATTTTCTGAATAGAATTTGATATGAATTCAAATACTTTTGAATTCAAACTTCTTTGGGGATTTTTGCAGGGTTCTGTGGGTTCACAAACAATCAAATAACCTAGTGGTTACCTTGCAAAGGCTTGGTCAAGCTTGGGCTTCAAAATAAACAGAGTTTTGCTCTAGTTGCAAATATTTGGAAAAGGGTTTATAAAATATTTCTAAATTTGGAATCTTGGGTTTAAATGCTACTTCTAATCTTTCCAACCATGGAGGCAAGCAAACAAGTTCATAGACAATCAAATCTCAAAGGGTGATGGCCAATTGAGATAAATTGCCCACATGAAATCATAGCCAAAGTTTGTGTTTCTAAATGATTTTGAGAAAAACCCTAAATGGATGAATGATGCAAAGATGATATGAATGAGTTTTGAAACATGATTTTTTAGGGATGTTACACGTGTCCATGTGGATCATTGTGGTTTGGCTTAGAACACATGCGATGTCACTCCAATATGTGTAAAACCATGGCCAGGAACTCTAGGAACATGTTGGAATTCAACTACCACATGGAATGGAGCAACTGTTTGAAAGAGGTTCCTTCACCACACCCACTTGAGCATGTGTGGCCATGTGGATCATTGCGATTTGGCAAAGAACACATGTAATGTCACTCAAATACGTGTCAAACCATGGCCCAGGAAGCTTAGGAACATGTTGGAATTCAATTGCCACATGCAACGGAGCACCAATTTGAAAGAGGTTGCATCACCACACCCACTTGAGTGTGTGTGGCCCTGTGTATCATTTTGTTTGGCAAATAACACATGCAATATTACTCCAATATGTGTCAAACCATGGCCAGGAACCCTAGGAACATGTTGGAATTCAACTGACACATGCAATAGAGCACCAGTTTGAAAGAGGTTGACTCACCACACCCACTTGAGTGTCTGTGGCCATGTGGATCATTGTTATTTGGCAAAGAACAGACACAATGTCACTCCAATATGTGTCAAACCATGGCCAGGAAGCCCAGGAACATGTTAGAATTCAACAACCACATGCAATGGAGCACCAGTTTGAAATAGGTTGCATCACCACACCCGCTTGAGTTTGTATGGCCATGTGGATAATTGTGGTTTGGCAAATAACATATGCAATGTCACTCCAATATTTGTCAAACCATGGTCAAGAACCCCAGGAACATGTTGGAATTCAACTGCCACATGCAATGGAGCACCAGTTTCAAAGAGGTTGCATCACCACACCCACTTGAGTGTGTGTGGCCATGTGGATCATGGTGGTTTGGCAAACAACACATGCCATGTCACTCCAATATGTGTCAAACCATGGCTAGGATCCCCTGGAACATGTTGGAATTCAGCTACCACATGCAATGGAGCAGCAGTTTGGAATAGGTTGCATCACCACACACACTTGAGAGTGTGTGGCCATGTGGATTGTTGTGGTTTGGCAAATAACACATGCAATGTCACTCCAATATGTGTCAAACCATGGCTAGGAAGCTAAGGAACATGTTGGAATTCAACTTCCACATGCAATGGAGCACTAGTTTGAAAGAGGTTGCATTACCACACCCACTTGAGTGTGTGTGTCCATGTGGATCATTGTGGTTTGGCAAAGAACACATGCAATGTCACTCCAATATGTGTCAAACCATACCCAGGAAGCATAGGAACACGTTGGAATTCAACTGCCACATGCAATGGAGCACCAGTTTGAAAGAGGTTGCATCACCACACCCAGTTGAGTTTGTTTGGACATGTGGATCATTGTGGTTTCGCCAAGAACACAAGCAATGTCACTCAAATATGTGTTAAACCATGGTCAGGAACCCCATGAACATGTTGGAATGCAACTACCACATGGAATGGAGCACAAGTTTGAAAGAGGTTGAATCACCATACCCACTTGCGTTTGTGTGTGCATGTGGATCATTGTGGTTTGGCAAATAACACATGCAATGTCACTCCAATATGTGTCAAACCATGGCCAGCAACCCCTGGAACATGTTGGAATCCAACTGCCACATGCAATGGAGCACTAGTTTGAAAGTGGTTGCATCACCACACCCACTTGAGTGTGTGTAGCCATGTGGATCATTCTGGTTTGGCAAAGAACACATGCAATGTCACTCCAATTTGTGTTAAACCATGGTCAGGAACCCTAGGAACATGTTGGAATGAAACTGCCACATGCAATGGAGCACCAGTTTGAAAGTGGTTGCATCACCTCACCCACTTGAGTGTGTGTGGCCATGTGGATCATTGTGGTTTGGCAAAGAACACATGCAATGCCACTCCAATATGTGTTAAACCATGGTCAGGAACCCCAGGAACATGTTTGAATTCAACTACCACATGAAATGGAACACCAGTGTGAAAGTGGTTGCATCACCACACCCACTTGAGTGTGTGTAGCCATGTGGATCATTCTGGTTTGGCAAAGAACACATGCAATGTCACTCCAATTTGTGTTAAACCATGGTCAGGAACCCTAGGAACATGTTGGAATGCAACTGCCACATGCAATGGAGCACCAGTTTGAAAGTGGTTGCATCACCTCACCCACTTGAGTGTGTGTGGCCATGTGGATCATTGTGGTTTTGCAAAGAACACATGCAATGTCACTCCAATATGTGTTAAACCATGGTCGGGAACCCCAGGAACATGTTGGAATGCAACTACCACATGAAATAGAGCACCAGTTTGAAAGAGGTTCTATTACCACACCAACTTGAGTGTGTCTGTCCATGTGGATCATTGTGTTTTGACTTAGAAAACATGCAATGGCACTCCAATATGTGTCAGACCATGGCCAAAGAACTCTAGGAAAATGTTGGAATTCAACTAACACATGCAATGGAGCAACAGTTTGAAAGTAGTTGCATCACCACACCCATTTGAGTGTGTGTGGCCAAGTGGATGATTGTGATTTGGCAAAGAACAAATGTATTGTCACTCCAATATGTGTCAAACCATGGCCAGGAAGCTTAGGAACATGTTGGAATTCAATTTCCACATGCATCAGAGCACTAGTTTGAAAGAGGTTGCATCACCAAACCTACTTGATTGTGTCTGGCCCTGTGGATAATTGTGGTTTGGAAAAGAACACATGCAATGTCACTCCAATATGTGTTAAACCATGGTCAGGAACCCTAGGAACATGTTGGAATGCAACTACTATACGTAATGGAGCACCAGTTTGAAAGAGGTTGCATCACCACACCCACTTGACTTTGTGTGACCATGTGGATCATTGTGGTTTGGCAAAGAACACACGCAATGTCACTCCAATATGTGTCAAACCATGGTCAGGAACCCTAGGAACATGTTGGAATTCAACTGCCACATGCAATGGAGCACCAGTTTGAAAGTGGTTGCATCACCACACCCACTTGAGTGTGTGTGGCCATGTGGATCATTGTGGTTTGGCAAAGAACACATGCAATGCCACTCCAATATGTTTTAAACCATGGTCAGGAACAAAGGAACATGTTGGAATGCAACTACCACATGAAATGGAGCACTAGTTTGAAAGAGGTGGCATTACCACACCCACTTGAGTTTGCGTGTCCATGTGGATCATTGTGGTTTGGCTTAGAACACATGCGATGTCACTCCAATATGTGTAAAACCATGGCCAGGAACTCTAGGAACATGTTGGAATTCAACTACCACATGGAATGGAGCAACTGTTTGAAAGAGGTTCCTTCACCACACCCACTTGAGCATGTGTGGCCATGTGAATCATTGCGATTTGGCAAAGAACACATGTAATGTCACTCAAATACGTGTCAAACCATGGCCCAGGAAGCTTAGGAACATGTTGGAATTCAATTGCCACATGCAACGGAGCACCAATTTGAAAGAGGTTGCATCACCACACCCACTTGAGTGTGTGTGGCCCTGTGTATCATTTTGTTTGGCAAATAACACATGCAATATTACTCCAATATGTGTCAAACCATGGCCAGGAACCCTAGGAACATGTTGGAATTCAACTGACACATGCAATAGAGCACCAGTTTGAAAGAGGTTGACTCACCACACCCACTTGAGTGTCTGTGGCCATGTGGATCATTGTTGTTTGGCAAAGAACACACACAATGTCACTCCAATATGTGTCAAACCATGGCCAGGAAGCCCAGGAACATGTTGGAATTCAACAACAACATGCAATGGAGCACCAGTTTGAAATAGGTTGCATCACCACACCCGCTTGAGTTTGTATGGCCATGTGGATCATTGTGGTTTCGCCAAGAACACATGCAATGTCACTCAAATATGTGTTAAACCATGGTCAGGAACCCCATGAACATGTTGGAATGCAACTACCACATGGAATGGAGCACAAGTTTGAAAGAGGTTGAATCACCATACCCACTTGCGTTTGTGTGTGCATGTGGATCATTGTGGTTTGGCAAATAACACATGCAATGTCACTCCAATATGTGTCAAACCATGGTCAGCAACCCCTGGAACATGTTGGAATCCAACTGCCACATGCAATGGAGCACTAGTTTGAAAGTGGTTGCATCACCACACCCACTTGAGTGTGTGTAGCCATGTGGATCATTCTGGTTTGGCAAAGAACACATGCAATGTCACTCCAATTTGTGTTAAACCATGGTCAGGAACCCTAGGAACATGTTGGAATGCAACTGCCACATGCAATGGAGCACCAGTTTGAAAGTGGTTGCATCACCTCACCCACTTGAGTGTGTGTGGCCATGTGGATCATTGTGGTTTGGCAAAGAACACATGCAATGCCACTCCAATATGTGTTAAACCATGGTCAGGAACCCCAGGAACATGTTTGAATTCAACTACCACATGAAATGGAACACCAGTGTGAAAGAGGTTGCATTACCACATCGACTTGAGTGTGTCTCTCCATGTGGATCATTGTAGTTTGACTTAGAAAACATGCAATGTCACTCCAATATGTGTCAAACCATGGACAAGAACTCCAGGAAAATGTTGGAATTCAACTACCACATGGAATGGAGGAATAGTTTTAAAGAGGTTGCATCACCACACCCATTTGAGTGTGTGTGGCCATGTGGATGATTGTGATTTGGCAAATAACACATGTAATGTCACTCCAATATGTGTCAAACCATGGCCAGGAAGCTTAGGAACATGTTGGAATTCAATTGCCACATGCAACAGAGCACTAGTTTGAAAGAGGTTGCATCACCAAACCTACTTGATTGTGTATGGCCCTGTGGATCATTGCGGTTTGGAAAAGAACACATGCAATGTCACTCCAATATGTGTTAAACCATGGTTAGGAACCCTACGAACATGTTGGAATGCAACTACTATATGTAATGGAGCACCAGTTTGAAAGAGGTTGCATCACCACACCCACTTGACTTTGTGTGACCATGTGGATCATTGTGGTTTGGCAAAGAACACATGCAATGTCACTCCAATATGTGTCAAACCATGGTCAGGAACCCCAGGAACATGTTGGAATTCAACTGCCACATGCAATGGAGCACCAGTTTGAAAGTGGTTGCATCACCGCACTCACTTGGGTGTGTGTGGCCATGTGGATCATTGTGGTTCGGCAAAGAACACATGCAATGCCACTACAATATGTGTTAAACCATGGTCAGGAACCCAGCAACATGTTGGAATGCAACTACCACATGAAATGGAGCACTAGTTTGAAAGAGGTTCCATTACCACACCCACTTGAGTGTGTGTGTCCATGTGGATCATTGTGGTTTGGCTCAGAACACATGCAATGCCACTCCAATGTGTGTAAAACCATGGCCAGGAACTCCAGGAACATGTTGGAATTCAACTACCAAATCGAATGGAGCAACAATTTGAAAGAGGTTGCTTCACCACACCCACTTTACTGTGTGTGGCCATGTGGATCATTGCGATTTGGCAAAGAACACATGCCATGTCACTCCAATATGTGTCAAACCATGGCCAGGATCCACATGAACATGTTGGAAATCAGCTACCACATGCAATGGAGCAGCAGTTTGGAAGAGGTTGCATCACCACACACACTTGAGAGTGTGTGGCCATGTGGATTATTGTGGTTTGGAAAATAACACATGCAATGTCACTCCAATATGTGTGAAACCATGGCCAGGATGCTAAGGAACATGTTGGAATTCAACTTCCACATGCAATGGAGCACTAGTTTGAAAGAGGTTACATTACCACACCCACTTGAGTGTGTGTGTGTCCATGTGGATCATTGTGGTTTGGCCTAGAACACATGCAATGTCACTCCAATATGTGTAAAACCATGGCCAGGAACTCCAGGAACATGTTGGAATTTAACTACCACATGGAATGGAGCAACAGTTTGAAAGAGGTTGCTTCACCACACCCACTTGAGTGTGTGTGTCCATGTGGATCATTGCGATTTGGCAAAGAACACATGTAATGTCACTCCAATATGTGTCAAACCATGGTCAGGAAGGTTAGGAACATGTTGGAATTCAATTGCCACATGCAACGGAGCACCAATTTGAAAGAGGTTGCATCACCACACCCACTTGACTGTGTCTGGCCCTGTGTATCATTGTGGTTTGGCAAATAACACATGCAATATTACTCCAATATGTGTCAAACCATGGCCAGGAACCCCAGGAACATGTTGGAATTCAACTGACACATGCAATTGAGCACCAGTTTGAAAGAGGTTGACTCACCACACCCACTTGACTGTCTGTGGCCATGTGGATCATTGTTGTTTGGCAAACAACACATGCAATGTGACTCCAATATGTGTCAAATCATGGCCAGGAAGCGCAGGAACATGTTGGAATTCAACATCCACATGCAATGGAGCACCTGTTTGAAATAGGTTACATCACCACACCCACTTCAGTTTGTATGGCCATGTGGATAATTGTGGTTTGGAAAAGAACATATGAAATGTTACTCCAATATTTTTCAAACCATGGTAAGGAACCCTAGAAACATGTTGGAATTCAACTGCCACATGCAATGGAGCACTAGTTTCAAAGAGGTTGCATCACCACACCCACTTGAGTGTGTGTGGCCATGTGGATCATTGTGGTTTGGCAAAGAACACATGCAATGTCAGTCCAATATGTGTCAAACCATGGCCAAGAACTCCAGGAACATGTTGTAATTCAACTACCACATGCAATGGAGAAACAGTTTGAAAGAGGTTGCATCACCACACCCATTTGAGTGTGTGTGGACATGTGGATTATTCTGATTTGCCAAAGAACACATGTAATGTCACTCCAATATGTGTCATACTATGGCCAGGAAGCTTAGGAACATGTTGGAATTCAATTGCCAAATGCAACGGAGCACCAGTTTGAATGAGGTTGCATCACCAAACCCACTTGAGTGTGTGTGGCCCTGTGGATCATTCTGGTTTGGCAAAGAACACCTGCAATGTCACTCCAATATGTGTTAAACCATTGTCAGGAACCATAGGAACATGTTGGAATGTAACTACTTTGAAAGAGGTTGCATCACCACACCAACTTGATTTTGTGTGGCCATGTGGATCATTGTGGTTTGGAAAATAACACATGCAATGGCACTCCAATATGTGTCAAACCATGATCAGGAACCCCAGGAACATGTTGGTATCCAACTGCCACATACAATGGGGCACCAGTTTGAATGTGGTTGCAAAACCACACCCACTTGAGTGTGTGTGGCCATGTGGATCATTGTGGTTTGGCAAAGAACACATGCAATGTCACTCCAATATGTGTCAAACCATGGCCAGGAAGCCCAGGAAAATGTTGGAGTTCAACAGCCACATGTAATTGAGCACCAGTTTGAAATAGGTTGCATCACCACACCCACTTGAGTTTGTGTGCCCATGTGGATCATTGTGGTTTGGAAAAACACCCCATGCCATGTCACTCCAATATGTGTCAAACCATGGACAGGTTCCCCAGGAACATGTTGGAATTCAACTACCATATGCAATGGAGCAGCAGTATGGAAGAGGTCGCATCACCACACACACTTGAGAGTGTGTGGCCATGTGGATCGTTGTAGTTTGGCAAAGAACACATGCAATGTCACTCCAATATGTGTCAAACCATGGCCAGGAAGCTAAGGAACATGTTGAAATTCAACTGCCACATGCAACGAAGCACTAGTTTGAAAGAGGTTGCATCACCAAACCCACTTGACTGTGTGTGGCCATGTGGATCATTTTGGTTTGGCAAAGAACACATGCAAGGTCACTCCAGTATGTGTCAAACCATGGCTAGGAACTCCAGGAACATGCTGGAATTCAACTACCACATGCAATGGAGAAGTAATTTGAAAGAGGTTGCATCACCACACCCACTTGATTTTGTGTGGCCATGTGGATCATTGTGGTTTGGAAAAGAACACATGCAATGGCACTCCAATATGTGTCAAACCATGATCAGGAACCCCAGGAACATGTTGGTATCCAACTGCCACATACAATGGGGCACCAGTTTGAATGTGGTTGCAAAACCACACCCACTTGAGTGTGTGTGGCCATGTGGATCATTGTGGTTTCGCAAAGAACACATGAAATGTCACTCCAATATGTGTCAAACCATGGCCAAGAACTCCAGGAACATGTTGGAATTCAACTACCACATGCAATGGAGCAACACTTTGAAAGAGGTTGCATCACCACACCCATT
This sequence comes from Avena insularis, assembly GCA_023614405.1. Lineage (NCBI taxonomy): Eukaryota > Viridiplantae > Streptophyta > Magnoliopsida > Poales > Poaceae > Avena > Avena insularis. Next base: position 111,320,037 of record CM042684.1, read on the forward strand.
TGAGTGTGTGTGGCCATGTGGATGATTCTGATTTGGCAAAGAACACATGTAATGTCACTCCAATATGTGTCATACTATGGCCAGGAAGCTTAGGAACATGTTGGAATTCAATTGCCACATGCAACGGAGCACCAGTTTGAATGAGGTTGCATCACCAAACCCACTTGAGTGTGTGTGGCCCTGTGGATCATTCTGGTTTGGCAAAGAACAACTGCAATGTCACTCCAATATGTGTTAAACCATTGTCAGGAACCATAGGAACATGTTGGAATGTAACTACTATATGCAATGGAGCACCAGTTTGAAAGAGGTTGCATCACCACACCCACTTGGCTTTGTGTGACCATGTGGATCATTGTGGTTTCGAAAAGAACATATGCAATGTCACTCCAATATTTGTCAAACCATGGTCAGGACCCCAGGAACATGTTGGAATTCAACTGCCAAATGCAATGGAGCACCAGTTTCAAAGAGGTTGCATCACCACTCGCACTTGAATGTGTGTGCCCATGTGGATCATTGTGGTTTGGCAAACAACACATGCCATGTCACTCCAATATGTGTCAAACCATGGCCAGGATCCCCAGGAACATGTTGGAATTCAACTACCACATGCAATGGAGCAGCAGTATGGAAGAGGTCGCATCCCCACACACACTTGAGAGTGTGTGGCCATGTGGATCATTGTAGTTTGGCAAAGAACACATGCAATGTCACTCCAATATGTGTAAAACCATGGCCAGGAAGCTAAGGAACATGTTGGAATTCAACTGCCGCATGCAACGAAGCACTAGTTTGAAAGAGGTTGCATCACCAAACCCACTTGAGTGTGTGTGGCCATGTGGATCATTATGGTTTGGCAAAGAACACATGCAAGGTCACTCCAGTATGTGTCAAACCATGGCTAGGAACTCCAGGAACATGCTGGAATTCAACTACCACATGCAATGGAGAACTAATTTGAAAGAGGTTGCATCACCACACCCACTTGATTTTGTGTGGCCATGTGGATCATTGTGGTTTGGAAAAGAACACATGCAATGGCACTCCAATATGTGTCAAACCATGATCAGGAACCCTAGGAACATGTTGGTATCCAACTGCCACATACAATGGGGCACCAGTTTGAATGTGGTTGCAAAACCACACCCACTTGAGTGTGTGTGGCCATGTGGATCATTGTGGTTTCGCAAAGAACACATGCAATGTCACTCCAATATGTGTCAAACCATGGCCAAGAACTCCAGGAACATGTTGGAATTCAACTACCACATGCAATGGAGCAACACTTTGAAAGAGGTTGCATCACCACACCCATTTGAGTGTGTGTGGCCATGTGGATGATTGTGATTTGGCAAAGAACACATGTAATTTCACTCCAATATGTGTCATACCATGGCCAGGAAGCTTAGGAACATGTTGGAATTCAATTGCCACATGCAATGGAGCACCAGTTTGAAAGAGGTTACATCACCAAACCCACTTGAGTGTGTGTGTGGCCCTGTGGATCATTCTGGTTTGGCAAAGAACACATGCAATGTCACTCCAATATGTGTTAAACCATGGTCATGAACCCTAGGAACATGTTGGAATGCAACTACTATATGCAATGGAGCACCTGTTTGAAAGAGGTCGCATCACCACACCCACTTGACTTTGTGTGACCATGTGGATCATTGTGGTTTGGCAAATAGCACATGCAATGTCACTCCAATATGTGTCAAACCATGGTTAGGAACCCTAGGAACATGTTGGAATTCAACTACCACATGCAATGGAGCACCAGTTTGAAAGTGGTTGCCTCACCACATCCACTTGAGTGTGTGTGGCCATGTGGATCATTGTGGTTTGGCAAAGAACACATGCAATGCCACTCCAATATCTGTTAAACCATGGTCAGGAACCCCAGGAACATGTTGGAATCCAACTACCACATGAAATGGAGTACCAGTTTGAAGTAGGTTGCATTACCACACCCACTTGAGTGTGTGTGTCCATGTGGATCATTGTGGTTTGGCTTAGAACACATGCAATGTCACTCCAATATGTGTAAAACCATGGCCAGGAACTCCAGGAACATGTTGGAATGTCACTACCACATGAAATGGAGCACCATTTTGAAAGAGGTTGCATTACCACACCCACTTGAGTGTGTCTGTCCATGTGGATCATTGTGGTTTGACTTAGAACACATGCAATGTCACTCCAACATGTGTCAAAGCATGGCCAAGAACTACAGTAACATGTTGGAATTCAACTACCACATGCAATGGAGCAACAGTTTGAAAGAGGTTGCATCACCACACCCATTTGAGTGTGTGTGGCCATGTGGATCATTGTGATTTGGCAAAGAACACATGTAATGTCACTCCAATATGTGTCAAACCATGGCCAGGAATCTTAGGAACATGTTGGAATAAAATTGCCAGATGCAACGGAGCACCAGTTTGAAAGAGGTTGCTTCACCAAACCCACTTGAGTGTGTGTGGCCCTATGGATCATTGTGGTTTGGCAAACAACATATGCAATGTCACTCCAATATGTGTTAAACCATGGTTAGGAACCCTAAGAACATGTTGGAATGCAACTACTATATGCAATGGAGCACCAGTTTGAAAGAGGTTGCATCACCACACCCACTTGACTTTGTGTGACCATGTGGATAATTGTGGTTTGGAAAAGAACACATGCAATGTCGCTCCAATATGTGTCAAACCATGGTTAGGAACCCCAGGAACATGTTGGAATTCAACAACCACATGCAATTGAGCACCAGTTTGAAATAGCTTGTAGCACCACACCCACTTGAGTTTGTATGGCCATGTGGATCATTGTGGTTTTGCAAAGAACATATGCAATGTCACTCCAATATGTGTCAAACCATTGTCAGGACCCGAGCAACAAGGTGGAATTCAACTGCCAAATGCAATGAAGCACCAGTTTCAAAGAGGTTGCATCACCACATGCACTTGAATGTGTGTGCCCATGTGGATCATTGTGGTTTGGCAAACAACACATGCCATGTCACTCCAATATGTGTCAAACCATGGCCAGGTTCCCCAGGAACATGTTGGAATTCAGCTACCACATGCAATGGAGCAACAGTATGGAAGAGGTCGCATCACCACACACACTTGAGAGTGTGTGGCCATGTAGATCCTTGTAGTTTGGCAAAGAACACATGCAATGTCACTCCAATATGTGTCAAACCATGGCCAGGAAGCTAAGGAACATGTTGGAATTCAACTTCCACATGCAACGAAGCACTAGTTTGAAAGAGGTTGCATCACCAAACCCACTTGACTGTGTGTGGCCATGTGTATCATTATGGTTTGGCAAAGAACACATGCAAGGTCACTCCAGTATGTGTCAAACCATGGCTAGGAACTCCGGGAACATGCTGGAATTCAACTACCACATGCATTGGAGAACTAATTTGAAAGAGGTTGCATCACCACACCCACTTGATTTTGTGTGGCCATGTGGATCATTGTGGTTTGGAAAATAACACATGCAATGTCACTCCAATATGTGTCAAACCATGGTCAAGAACCCCAGGAACATGTTGGTATCTAGCTGCCACATACAATGGGGCAACAGTTTGAATGTGGTTGCAAAATCCCACCCACTTGAGTGTGTGTGGCCATGTGGATCATTGTGGTTTGGCAAAGAAAACATGCAATGTAACTCCAATATGTGTTAAACCATGGTTAGGAACCCCAAGAACATGTTGGAATGCAACTACCACATGAAACGGAGCACCAGTTTGAAAGAGGTTGCATTACCACACCCACTTGAGTGTGTCTGTCCATGTGGATCATTGTGGTTTGACTTAGAACACATGCAATGTCACTCAAGCATGTGTCAAAGCATGGCCAAGAACTCCAGGAACATGTTGGAATTCAACTACCACATGCAATGGAGCAACAGTTTGAAAGAGGTTGCATCACCACACCCATTTGAGTTTGTGTGGCCATGTGGATCATTGTGATTTGGCCAAGAACACATGTAATGTCACTCCAATATGTGCCAAACCATGGCCAGGAATCTTAGGAACATGTTGGAATAAAATTGCCAGATGCAACGGAGCACCAGTTTGAAAGAGGTTGCATCACCAAACCCGCTTAGGTGTGTGTGGCCCTGTGGATCATTGTGGTTTGGGAAACAACACATGCAATGTTACTCCAATATGTGTTAAACCATGGTCAGGAACCCTAAGAACATGTTGGAATGCAACTACTATATGCAATGGAGCACCAGTTTGAAAGAGGTTGCATCACCACACCCACTTGACTTTGTGTGACCATGTGGATCATTGTGGTTTGGCAAAGAACACATGCAATGTCGCTCCAATATGTGTCAAACCATGGTTAGGAACCCCAGGAACATGTTGGAGTTCAACAACCACATGCAATTGAGCACCAGTTTGAAATAGGTTGCATCACCACACCCACTTGAGTTTGTATGGCCATGTGGATCATTGTTGTTTCGCAAAGAACATATGAAATGTCACTCCAATATGTGTCAAACCATGGTCAGGACCCCAGGAACAAGGTGGAATTCAACTGCCAAATGCAATGGAGCACCAGTTTCAAAGAGGTTGCATCACCACACGCACTTGAATGTGTGTGCCCATGTGGATCATTGTGGTTTGGCAAACAACACATGCCATGTCACTCCAATATGTGTCAACCCATGGACAGGTTCCCTAGGAACATGTTGGAATTCAACTACCACATGCAATGGAGCAGCAGTATGGAAGAGGTCGCATCACCACACACACTTGAGAGTGTGTGGCCATGTGGATCATTGTAGTTTGGCAAAGAACACATGCAATGTCACTCCAATTTGTGTCAAACCATGGCCAGGAAGCTAAGGAACATGCTGGAATTCAACTGCCACATGCAACGAAGCACTAGTTTGAAAGAGGTTGCATCACCAAACCCACTTGACTGTGTGTGGCCATGTGGATCATTATGGTTTGGCAAAGAACACATGCAAGGTCACTCCAGTATGTGTCAAACCATGGCTACGAACTCCAGGAACATGCTGGAATTCAACTACCACATGCAATGGAGAACTAATTTGAAAGAGGTTGCATCACCACACCCACTTGATTTTGTGTGGCCATGTGGATCATTGTGGTTTGGAAAAGAACACATGCAATGTCACTCCAATATGTGTCAAACCATGGTCAGGAACCCCAGGAACATGTTGGTATCCAGCTGCCACATACAATGGGGCACTAGTTTGAATGTGGTTGCAAAACCACACCCACTTGAGTGTGTGTGGCCATGTGGATCATTGTGGTTTGGCAAAGAACACATGCAATGTAACTCCAATATGTGTTAAACCATGGTTAGGAACCCCAAGAACATGTTGGAATGCAACTACCACATGAAATGGAGAACCAGTTTGAAAGAGGTTGCATTACCACACCCACTTGAGTGTGTGTGTCCATGTGGATAATTGTGGTTTGACTTAGAACACATGCAACGTCACTCCAATATGTGTCAAACCATGGCCAAGAACTCCAGGAACATGTTGGAATTCAACTACCACATGCAATGGAGAAACAGTTTCAAATAGGTTGCATCACCACACCCATTTGAGTGTGTGTGGCCATGTGGATGATTGTGATTTGGCAAAGAACACATGTAATGTCACTCCAATATGTGTCATACCATGGCTAGGAAGCTTAGGAACATGTTGGAATTCAATTGCCACATGCAATGGAGCACCAGTTTGAAAGAGGTTGCATCACCAAACCCAGTTGAGTGTGTGGCCCTCTGGATCATTCTGGTTTGGCAAAGAACACATGCCATGTCACTCCAATATGTGTTAAACCATGGTCATGAACCCTAGGAACATGTTGGAATGCAACTACTATATGCAATGGAGCACCAGTTTGAAAGAGTTTGCATCACCACACCCACTTGACTTTTTGTGACCATGTGGATCATTGTGGTTTGGCAAAGAGCAGATGCAATGTCACTCCAATATGTGTGAAACCATGGTTAGGAACCCCAGGAACATGTTGGAATTCAACTGCCACATGCAATGGAGAACCAGTTTGAAAGTGGTTGCATCACCACATCCACTTGAGTGTGTGTGTCCATGTGGATCATTGTGGATTGGCAAAGAACACATGCAATGCCACTCCAATATGTGTTAAACCCTGGTCAGGAACCCCAGGAACATGTTGGAATGCAACTACCACATGAAATGGAGCACCAGTTTTAAATAGGTTGCATTACCACACCCACTTGAGTGTGTGTGTCCATGTGGATCATTGTGGTTTGGCTTAGAACACATCCAATGTCACTCCAATATGTGTAAAACCATTGCCAGGAACTCCAGGAACATGTTGGAATGCCACTACCGCATGAAATGGAGCACCAGTTTGAAAGAGGTTGCATTACCACACCCAATTGAGTGTGTCTGTCCATGTGGATCATTGTGGTTTGACTTAGAACACATGAAATGTCACTCCAACATGTTTCAACGCATGGCCAAGAACTCCAGGAACATGTTGGAATTCAACTACCACATGCAATGGAGCAACAGTTTGAAAGAGGTTGCATCACCACACCCATTTGAGTGTGTGTGGCCATGTGGATCATTGTGATTTGGCAAAGAACACATGCAAGGTCACTCCAGTATGTGTCAAACCATGTCTAGGAACTCCAGGAACATGCTGGAATTCAACTACCACATGCAATGGAGAACTAATTTGAATGAGGTTGCATCACCACACCCACTTGATTTTGTGTGGCCATGTGGATCATTGTGGTTTGGAAAAGAACACATGCAATGTCAATCCAATATGTGTCAAACCATGGTCAGCAACCCCAGGAACATGTTGGTATCCAGCTGCCACATACAATGGGGCACCAGTTTGAATGTGGTTGCAAAACCACACCCACTTGAGTGTATGTGGCCATGTGGATCATTCTGGTTTGGCAAAGAACACATGCAATGTAACTCAAATATGTGTTAAACCATGGTTAGGAACCCCAAGAACATGTTGGAATGCAACTACCACATGAAATGGAGCACCAGTTTGAAAGAGGTTGCATTACCACACCCACTTGAGTGTGTGTGTCCATGTGGATCATTGTGGTTTGGCTTAGAACACATGCAATGTCACTCCAATATGTGTCAAACCATGGCCAAGAACTCCAGGAATATGTTGGAATTCAACTACCACATGCAATGAAGAAACAATTTGAAAGAGGTTGCATCAGCACACCTATTTGAGTGTGTGTGGCCATGTGGATCATTGTGATTTGGCAAAGAACACATGTAATGTCACTCCAATATGCAACAGAGCACCAGTTTAAAAGAGGGTTGCATCACCACACCCACTTGAGTGTGTGTGGCCCTGTGGATCATTGTGGTTTGGCAAATAACACATGCAATATTACTCCAATATGTGTAAAACCATGGCCAGGAACCCTAGGAACATGTTGGAATTCATCTGACACATGCAATGGATCACCTGTTTGAAAAAGGTTGACTCACCACACACACTTGAGTGTGTGTGGCCATCTGGATCATTGTTGTTTGGCAAAGAACACATGCAATGTCACACCAATATGTGTCAAACCATGGCCAGGAAACCCAGGAACATGTTGGAATTTAACAGCCACATGTAATTGAGCACCAGTTCGAAATAGGTTGCATCACCACACCCACTTGAGTTTCTGTGGCCATGTGGATCATTGTGGTTTCGCAAAGAACATATGCAATGTCACTCCAATATTTGTCAAACCATGGCCAGGAAGCTAAGGAACATGTTGGAATTCAACTGCCAAATGCAATGGAGCACCAGTTTCAAAGAGGTTGCATCACCACACGCACTTGAATGTGTGTGCCCATGTGGATCATTGTGGTTTGGCAAACAACACATGCCATGTCACTCCAATATGTGTCAAACCATGGCCAGGTTCCCCAGGAACATGTTGGAATTCAACTACCACATGCAATGGAGCAGCAATATGGAAGAGGTCGCATCACCACACACACTTGAGAGTGTGTGGCCATGTGAATCATTGTAGTTTGGAAAAGAACACATGCAATGTCACTCCAATATGTGTCAAACCATGGCCAGGAAGCTAAGGAACATGTTGGAATTCAACTGCCACATGCAACGAAGCACTAGTTTGAAAGCGGTTGCATCACCAAACCCACTTGATTGTGTGTGGCCATGTGGCTCATTATGGTTTGGGAAAGAACACATGCAAGGTCACTCCAGTATGTGTCAAACCATGGCTAGGAACTCTAGGAACATGCGGAAATTCAACTACCACATGCAACGGAGAACTAATTTGAAACAGGTTGCATCACCACACCCACTTGATTTTGTGTGGCCATGTGGATCATTGTGGTTTGGAAAAGAACACATGCAATGTCACTCCAATATGTGTCAAACCATGGTCAGGAACCCCAGGAACATGTTGGTATCCAACTGCCACATACAATGGGGCACCAGTTTGAATGTGGTTGCAAAACCACACCCACTTGAGTGTGTGTGGCCATGTGTATCATTGTGGTTTGGCAAAGAACACATGCAATGTCACTCCAATATGTGTTAAACCATGGTCAGGAACCCCAAGAACATGTTGGAATGCAACTACCAAATGAAATGGAGCACCAGTTTGAAAGAGGTTGCATTACCACACCCACTTGAGTGTGCGTGTCCATGTGGATCATTGTGATTTGACTTAGAACACATGCAATGTCACTCCAATATGTGTCAAACCATGGCCAAGAACTCCAGGAACATGTTGGAATTCAACTTCCACATGCAATGGAGCAATAATTTGAAAGAGGTTGCATCACCACACCCATTTGAGTGTGTGTGGCCATGTGGATGATTGTGATTTGGCAAAGAACACATGTAATGTCACTCCAATATGTGGCATACCATGGCGAGGAAGCTTAGGAACATGTTGGAATGCAACTACTATATGCAATGGAACACCAGTTTGAAAGAGGTTGCATCACCACACCGACTTGACTTTGTGTGACCATGTGGATCATTGTGGTTTGGCAAAGAGCACATGCAATGTTATTCCAATATGTGTCAAACCATGGCTAGGAACCCCAGGAACATGTTGGAATTCAACTGCCACATGCAATGGAGCACCAGGTTGAAAGTGGTTGCATCACCACATCCACTTGAGTGTGTGTGGCCATGTGGATGATTGTGGTTTGGCAAAGAACACATGCAATGCCACTCCAGTATGTGTTAAACCATGGTCAGGAACCCTAGGAACATGTTGGAATGCAACTACCACATGAAATGGAGCACCAGTTTGAAATAGTTGCATTACCACACCCACTTGAGTGTGTGTCCATGTGGATCATTGTGGTTTGGCTTAGAACACATGCAATGTCACTCCAACATGTGTCAAAGCATGGCCAAGAACTCTAGGAACTTGTGTCAAAGCATGGCCAAGAATTCAACTACCACATGCAATGGAGCAACAGTTTGAAAGAGGTTGCATCACAACATCCATTTGAGTGTGTGTGGCCATGTGGATCATTGTGATTTGGCACACATCACATGTAATGTCACTCCAATATGTGTCAAACCATGGCCAGGAATCTAAGGAACATGTTGGAATAAAATTGCCTGATGCAACGGAGCACCATTTTGAAAGAGGTTGCATCACCAAACCCACTTGAGTGTGTATGGCCCCGTGGATCATTGTGGTTTGGCAAACAACACATGCAATGTCACTCTAATATGTGTTAAACCATGGTCAGGAACCCTAAGGACATGTTGGAATGCAACTACTACATGCAATGGAGCACCAGTTTGAAAGAGGTTGCATCACCACACCCACTTCACTTTGTGTGACCCTGTGGATCATTGTGGTTTGGCAAATAACACATGCAATGTTACTCCAGTATGTGTAAAACCAAGGCCAGGAACCCCAGGAACATGTTGGAATTCAACTGACACATGCAATGGATCACCAGTTTGAAAAAGGTTGACTCACCACACCCACTTGAGTGTGTGTGGCCATCTGGATCATTGTTGTCTGGCAAAGAACACATGCAATGTCACTCCAATATGTGTCAAACCATGGTCAGGAAGCCCAGGAACATGTTGGAATTCAATAGCCACATGCAATTGAGCACCAGTTTGAAATAGGTTGCATCACCACACCCACTTGAGTTTGTGTGGCCATGTGGATCATTGTGGTTTCGCAAAGAACATATGCAATGTCACTCCAATATTTGTCAAACCATGGTCAGGACACCAGGAACATGTTGGAATTCAACTGCCAAATGCAATGGAGCACCAGTTTGAAAGAGGTTGCATCACCACACGCACTTGAATGTGTGTGCCCATGTGGATCATTGTGGTTTGGCAAACAACACATGCCATGTCACTCCAATATGTGTCAAACCATGGCTAGGATCCCCAGGAACATGTTGGAATTCAACTACCACATGCAATGGAGCATCAGTTTGGAAGAGGTCGCATCACCACACACACTTGAGAGTGTGTGGCCATGTGGATCATTCTGGTTTGGCAAAGAACACATGCAATGTCCTACCATGGTCAGGAACCCTAGGAACATGTTGGAATGCAACTACTATATGCAATGGAGCACCAATTTGAAAGAGGTTGCATCACCACACGCACTTGACTCTGTGTGACCATGTGGATCATTGTTGTTTGGCCAAGCAATGTCACTCCAATATGTGTGAAACCATGGTTAGGAACCCCAGGAACATGTTGGAATTCAAATGCCACATGCAATGGAGCACCAGTTTGAAAGTGGTTACATCACCACACCCACTTGAGTGTGTGTGCCATGTGGATCATTGTGGTTGGAAAAGAACACATGCAATGCCACTCCAATATGTATTAAACCATGGTCAGGAACGCCAGGAACATGTTGGAATGCAACTACCACATGAAATGGAGCACCAGTTTGAAATAGGTTGCATTACCACACCCACTTGAGTGTGTGTGTCCACGTGTATCATTGTGGTTTGGCTTAGAACACATGCAATGTCACTCCAATATGTGTAAAACCATGGCCAGGAACTCCAGGAACATGTTGGAATTCAACTACCACATGCAATGGAGCAACATTTTGAAAGAGGTTCCTTCACCACACCCACTTGAGTGTGTGTGGCCATGTGGATCATTGTGATTTGGCAAAGAACACATGTAATGTCACTCCAATATGTGTCAAACCATGGCCAGGAAGCTTAGGAACATGTTGGAATTCAATTGCCACATGTAATGGAGCACCAGTTTGAAAGAGGTGGCATCACCACACCCACGTGAGTGTGTGTGACCATGTGGATCATTGTGGTTTGGCAAATAACACATGCAATATTACTCAAATATGTGTCAAACCATGGCTAGGAACCCTAGGAACATGTTGGAATTCAACTAACACATGCAATGGAGCACCAGTTTGAAAGAGGTTGACTCACCACACCCACTTGAGTGTGTGTGGCCATGTGGATCTTTGTTGTTTGGCAAATAACACATGCAATATTACTCAAATATGTGTCAAACCATGGCTAGGAACCCTAGGAACATGTTGGAATTCAACTGACACATGCAATGGAGCACCAGTTTGAAAGAGGTTGACTCACCACACCCACTTGAGCGTGTGTGGCCATGTGGATCATTGTTGTTTGGCAAAGAACACATGCAATGTCACTCCAATATGTGTAAAACCATGGCCAAGAAGCCCAGGAACATGTTGGAATTCAATAGCCACATGCAATGGAGAACTAGTTTGAAACAGATTGCATCACCACACCCACTTGAGTTTATGTGGCCATGTGGATCATTGTGGTTTGGCAAAGAACATATGCAATGTCACTCCAATATTTGTCAAACCATGGTCAGGAACTGTAACATCCGAAAACTTTAATCCAAGATATCTAGATCCAAAGCACACAATTTAGGGTTAAAAAAACTTTTTGTTATTAAAACAATTAAGCATGCATATGTGTGTTGCATGAATATGGAACTATTTTGAATTGACATGTTTGTTGGTTCTATTGGTTGTAAAATGATTCTAAGGTGAATGCCACATCATCTAGATCATTCCCAAGCAAAATCCAAAGAAAAAGAAATCAATTAGAATTAATGAAGGCAACTTGTCATTTTGGCCAGTTTAATCCACTAGGCCACTTTAGGTCTTCCTAGAATTCAAAGTCCAACAGAAACATTTATGAATCTTTGCACCCCTTGGTAGGACAAGTAATGATCTACCAAGGCCCACTTTGAAATGTTACAAAAACATTTAAACACTAATAAATGACATTTGGAAATGGAATCAAGTGTATGTACCTAGATCTCACTTTTTCAAAAACCATTCAAATGAGTTCAACTTGACAATCCCAAGCAACCATAGAGGCTTAAGCATGTGACCAACAACTCCACCAAAAATCTTTTCAAAATTCAAAGTTTGTTTTCTTTCGGCCATTTTGTCAAACACCTTCTGTGCACAAATGTGGAAAAATCCACAAACACTATTGTGAGCAGGGCTCTGACCAAACTGATCTCCCATTTTGCAACCAAAGTGCTCCCAGTACACCTCCCACCCTGTACCTACACGGCCACAAGGTTGAGCACATTTATCACCCCACCATCGACAACACGACCCAAGCACCGCCAGCCTCACCTACCATGTCTGGCACGTCGCTCGTGCTCCACTTCCCCCTCCAGGCCAGCCCCAGTTCAAAGACAGAGAGAGGAGAAGCCAGGAACAGCGTGTCCAAGCCGTGTTTGCCATGCCGACGCCGCATCCACCATTCACGCCTGTCCCCACTCCACCCGACCTTGCCTTGCTCCCGCTGCCAGCCTACATGATCACCAGTGTCCCAGGAGGCCAAAGGACATGCATGTTCCCTCGACCGTGCCCCGTAGCCGTCGGACGCCGCGAAACTCATCGTCGGCCGAGATAGCGTGCGCGCGGCGACGCCCACTTCTCCTGACCATGTTGCACTGCATGAGCACCTCCGTAATGATCGCCAGGGAACCGCCCACCGTCCTAGCCCCTGGACCATACCTCTAGCTCGCTGTGTCGTCGACCCCGTCAAGCTCTGACCATGCCGTGATGCCCCCCTTGAACCGCTATAAAATGGGAGCCTCCCGGCACCAACTCTTCAGACCATCTCCCTCCACTCCACCTCAGAGACCTCCCAGAGCCACACCAGAGCAAGCCGCTGCCCGTAGCTCCCCAATTTCGTCAGAGACCGCCACAGAAGGAGGAGAAGGGCGCCCCTGATCGAAGCCATCTCCAGGGACGCCGCCGTTACCAGGATAACCGCCGTCCTCAGCACGTCAAGTTGGCCGCCTCACCGACCCTCACAGACCTTGCTAGGGTTTCTCCCTATGGTGTCCTGTTCCAGTGAGGAAGAGGGCTATGAGCCGTTGATCCAGGATCTAATCCTACGGTCACCCTCCTCCGATACCTATTCGGCATCCCCTGTCCCACTAACAGGTGGGCCATCGCTTAAGTCAGCCTGGGTGCTGCGCGGAGCGCAGTGGGCCGGCCCATTTCTTTCCCGCGCTGGCCCTAGAATTCAAATTTAGATTTTTCTATTTAGACTTAATCTAGTTTCTATCCACTAGTTTGAAAATCAATTCAGAAATATTTACTTAACCAAATTGAATGATTCCAATTTTGTTGGAAAGATAATTTAAATATCTATCCAAGCGCGTTGGATTTAAATCATTTAGAGTTATAGATCACATATAGCAAAAATAACAAGACGGAGGCTTTTCTGCATTCTAACATTTTTCGAAAATCAACCATAATAGCTTTTGAGTTGATTCCAACTCTCAAAAATCACATTTGACAATACCTATCTGAATATGTAATAATATTTAAGTTTGCATGCAGTGACTTCAGACTAGTACCAAAATAATGCTATATAGGCATTTCTAGTCACTTTAAATCATTAAATATTAATCTTAAACTTTATAAAATGTGATCCAACATTTAAATCCCATTCCCATGTATTAGAATATGTGGTGATGACATGTGTCCACATGATCCCATATATTAAATGGAGAATATTAAATCTTAATTAATTTCAATGAGTAGAAATTAATTTTCTCAAATAAAATAAATAAAACTAGTTCATTAAAATCTTGTGATGATTGTGATGATACTAGATCATCAAGTGTGTGCCTTAGTGGCTAAATAGACTAGTCAAGTATTGTTTGGTGATTGTGTATTTCCGTATGTATTTATAGACGATAGTACCGACCAAGTCTACGAAGAGGAGGAGTTCTACCCCGAAGAAGAAGAGGAGAATTTCAACCATTACACCAATCAAGGCAAGCTATTGTTAACAAGCTAGCATTATATAAGTTAACCCTACAAGTGATTACTTGCAAGCCATCATTATCAATGCAAGCAAAAACTTGCAAGCTAGATAACCAAAGCAAGATGCAATAAGCATGCTTGGTTATACATTTTGACTTATACCTACCACAAGTTTTACTTACAAATGGTTTATGATGATGAAAATGTTGAGGCATGAGCCTTAGCCCCTTTATAAAAACTGATGGTTGGGTTCGGATGCGATACCATTCCAATTTTACCGTACAACCACAATACTTGAATTGGGTAAGGCTTAGCCAGAAGTTTATATGCATTAGAATTAGTTCCCTCACGGGAGAGGTTTGAGATGAGGCTATCTCTCAATGTTGTCCACCTATGCAGTGCCTAGGATGGAAGATGGCCATGGCTGGGAGGCCAAGCTCATAGGAGAGGTGCTTATACTAGAGTGTGTAAAGGAAAGGTTATGTTTGATTATCTACATACTAAGTATGATGATTCAGGGTTATCCCTGACAGATGTATCGAATTTTGTGGTGAAAGTGTACCACCTCTGCAGAGTGTTAAACTATTCGAATAGCTGCGTCCGCGGTTATGGTTAGTTGGAGTGGCCATACTATTCCGTTGTCAGATGTTTTCAAAATGACTTATGAAATGAATTGTGACATGACTTGACCACAACAGGGTTGTGGCTATGAAAACTAAGTTCCCAATTAGGTGATTTCAAACTTTATTTTATCTTTCTTTGTTTCTGAACTCAGCTTAGGTTTCAAACTTAACTTTACAAATAAACTTAGAACTTAGTATTCCTATTAGAACTACCTTACTTGTTAGTTATAGTTTGCGAGTACTTAAAGAGTACTCATGGCTTTATCCCTGGCTATTCTGTGGCCAGACTATGAGGAGGACTATCCGGAAGAAGGGCATCAGGATGGCTACAACAACTAGGATTATCTCCCATCGTCAGCATTGCCTGTGACACTGAAGATGGAACCCACCGCTACGCTATTTATTCCGCTGCTTGTTTGTACTAAGACTGGATCATGAGATCCTTTATTTGTGTAAGACCATATTATGGTTTGTAATGGATGATGTACTGTGATATCCAATCTGTTATGTCTCGCAAAAATGGTAATCTTGGGATTGCGATGTATGGCATAATAGGCATCCAGGATGAAAAATCCGGGTGTTGACAGGAACCCCAGGAACATGTTGGAATTCAACTGCCACATGCAATGGAGCACCAGTTTCAAAGAGGTTGCATCACCACACCGACTTGAGTGTGTGTGGCCATGTGGATAATTGTGGTTTGGGAAACAACACATGCCATGTCACTCGAATATGTGTCAAACCATGGCCAGGATCCCAAGGAACATGTTGGAATTCAACTACCACATGCAATGGAGCAACAGTTTGGAAGAGGTTGCATCACCACACACACATGAGAGTGTGTGGCCATGTGGATTATTGTGGTTTGGCAAAGAACCCATGCAATGTCACTCCAGTATGTGTCAAACCATGGCTAGGAGGCTAATGAACATGTTGGAATTCAACTGTCACATGCAACAGAGCACTAGTTTGAAAGAGGTTGCATCACCAAACCCACTTGATTGTGTGTGTCCATGTGGATCATTATGGTTTGGCAAAGAACACATGCAAGGTCACTCCAGTATGTGTCAAACCTTGGCTAGGAACTCTAGGAACATGCTGGAATTCAACTACCACATGCAATGGAGCACTAGTTTGAAAGAGGTTGCATCACCACACCCACTTGAGTCTGTGGCCATGTGGATCGTTGTGGTTTGGCAAAGAACACATGCAATGTCACTCCAATATGTGTCAAACCATGGTCAGGAACCCTAGGAACATGTTGGTATCCAACTGACACATACAATGGAGCACCAGTTTGAATGTGGTTGCATCACCACACCCACATGAGTGTGTGTCGCCATGTGGATCATTGTGGTTTGGCAAAGAACACATGCAATGTCACTCCAATATGTGTTAAACCATGGTCAGGAACACCCGGAACATGTTGGAATGCAACTACAACAAGAAATGGAGCACCAGTTTGAAAGAGGTTGCATTACCACACCCACTTGAGTGTGTGTGTCCATGTGATCATTGTGGTTTGACTTAGAACACATGCAATGTCACTCCAATATGTGTCAAACCATGGCCAAAAACTCCAAGAACATGTTGGAATTCAACTAACACATGTAATGGAGCAACAGTTTGAAAGAGGTTGCATCACCACACCCATTTGAGTGTGCGTGGCCATGTGGATCATTGTGATTTGGCAAGAGCACATGTAATGTCACTCCAATATGTGTCAAACCATGGCTAGGGAGCTTAGGAACATGTTGGAATTCAATTGCCACGTGCAACAGAGCACTAGTTTGAAAGAGGTTGCATCACCAAACCCACTTGAGTGTGTTTGGTCCTGTGGATCATTGTGGTTTGGCAAACAACACATGCAATGTCACTCCAATATGTGTTAAACCATGGTCAAGAACCCTAGGAACATGTTGGAATGCAACTACCATATGCAATGGAGCACCAGTTTGAAAGAGGTTGCAGCACCACACCCACTTGACTTTGTGTGACCATGTGGATCATTGTGATTTGGCAAAGAACACATGCAATGTCACTCCAATATGTGTCAAACGATGGTCAGGAACCCCAGGAACATGTTGGAATTCAACTACCACATGCAATGGAGAACCAGTTTGAAAGCGGCTGCATCACCACACCCACTTGAGTGTGTGTGGCCATGTGGATCATTGTGGTTTAGCAAAGAACACATGCAATGTGATATGTCCAAAACGTATCTACTTTCCCGAACACTTTTGCTATTGTTTCTCCTCTAAATTTGTGTGATTTGGCTACAACTAACGCGGACTGACGTTGTTTTCAGCAGAATTACCTTGGTGTCTAGTTTTTGTCCAGAAATTCAACTATCAGAAAAAATCCCGGAAAATATGCAAAAAATCCTATTTCACCAGAAGACTCACGGAGCCAGAAGACGAGACAGAGGAGGGCCATGAGGGGCCCATAGCCCCTGGCCTCGCGGGCCAGCCCAAGCCGCGCCTGGGAGGGGTGTGGCCGCCTCGGGCACCCCCTTGGCCTCCCTCTTCGCCTATAAGATGCCCCTTGACCTAAAAACTCAGGGGGGTTCGATGTTTTTCCAGATAGAGTTCCGTTGTGCCGCCACCACCAGATACCACGATTTGGAACTAGAAACTCTGTTCTGGCACCCTGCCAGGATAGGGAATTGGAGGATGTCACTGCCATCATCATCACCATCGCTTCTCCATCAACCATCCATGATTCCCCCATCCATGAGTAATCCCCCACTGTAGGCTATGGGGATGGTAGGGATTGGATGAGATCGTTCATGTAATTGCATCATCTTGTTAGGGCATGGTGCCTAGTATGTACTATTAGTGCTTTTTGACTTTGTTACAACTTGTTGTGCTTAATGCTTGTCACTAGGGCCCGAGTGCCATGATTTCATATCTGAACATGTTATTGATTCATGAGGATATTATTGTTTATGATCTTACCTGCAAGTTGTATGCACATATTATTGTCCAGAACCAAAGGCCCCGAAGTGATAATAACCGGGATAACCAGAGGGAATGGCTGTGATATGAGGATTACATGTGTTCATGGAGTGTTAATGCTTTGCTCTAGTGCTCTATTAAAAAGAGCACCTTAATTGCCACTAGTTCCCTTGAGGCCCCGCTGCAAATGGGTTGACAGGAAAAAAGATGTTGTGAAAGTTCTCATTACGAGCACGTATGACTATATATGGAACACATGCATATGATTATTTAGTACTTGGATGCTTTCCCTAATTTATCTGCAAATGCCCTATATCTTGATTGCTACACGTATTGCCTTGTCCATGCAACGCCCGGCCATCCATCCATATGCCTACCGCGCTTTAATCCTACTGTTTACTGCAATTGTTACTACCATCTTTACTTTTACTACTGCTCTTACTTCGCTATTGCTACTATAAAACTGTTGCTACTGATAAACTACTGCGATCAAGATTGGTTCCAGGTGCAGCTGAATTGACAACTCAGTTGTTAAGGCTTATAAATATTCTTTAGCTCCCCTTGTGTCTAATCAATAAATTGGGTTTTACTTCCCTCGAAGACTGTTGCGATCCCCTATACTTGTGGGTCATCAAGACTATTTTCTGGCACCGTTGATGGGGAGCATAGCTCTATTTATCAAGTTCACTTGGAATCACTATTGTTCGCTGCCATCCATTCATCATAGGTAAATCTCGTGATGGAAAGGTTCTGATATTACCATCCACTACAAGGAGAGGTATAGATCTGAACACCTCTGTTGGTCTTGATTCACCATCTATGATGAGTAAGCTCCTCACACCACCACCACATACACATACTACACATACTGCTACTTCTGCTAAATCTGAAACTTCTGATACTTATGATGCTGATTCTACTGTGCTTGATAAGAGTGGTTCATTAGGTCATTTCCTAGATGCAACGATTGCTAGAACTATAGATGGAAATACTGAAACTCCTAATGAAGACACTACGACACCTGTCAGTTCACCTGAGTCTATAGAGAGCTATGATATTGAAGACGGATATATAGAAATGAATGATGAATTTATTAAAGAATGTCAAAATACTCATGGTAAAAGTGTTATTAAGAGTCTCCTTGAGAGGCATACTATAAAACCCAAATTATCCCCTGATACTAAGTTTGCTACATCTACCATAAACATTAAAGATAAATATTATGATTTCTCTCTTGATTTATCTTCCATAACCATTTTTGAGAAAGAACCTTTTTGTGCGACTAAGAATGAATGTGTTGTAGCACATATGACTGAGCTTTGTACCATGAGTGGCCTATTTTCTAATGATATTAAGATGCGCACCTACTTTGTTGCTAAACTTTTCCCATTTTCACTAAAAGGAGAAGCTAAGGCTTGGTTTAATAATTTACCTCCTGGATCTATTGATAGCCCTAATTGCTTGATTAGTACTTTCCTTCAGAAATATTTCCCTCCTAGTGCTAGACATGCCATTTTGCAGGATTTTTTTTATTTTAAACAGGGAGAAAAAGAGATATTGCCTGAATCATGGGCAAGGTTTGGTGCTTTGATTCATGCACAGGCTAGATGTCCATTACCTAAAAATGAGCTTCTTGATATATATTATAATGGACTAACTGAAGAATCTAGGACATACCTAGATAGTTGTGCTAATTGTGTTTTCAGGAAGAGAACTCCCAAAGAAGCTGAGGAATTAATGGATAAAATAAGCAAGAATTATGATGACTGGACATCACCTAAGACAACTACACCTGAGACAACTACACCTGAGTTAACTGTGCCTGAGCCAACACCAACACCAGAGAAGAGGGGAGTTATTGAACTAAATGATGAAGTGATGAAGGAAGCTAAGAAATGTCTTAAGGAGAAGGGTATTAAAGCTAAAGACATGAAGAATTTACCTCCTATAGAAGAATTATGTAAGCCAATCTCCCACTCATCCACTATTGAGGTACCCTCTCCAACATTTTCATGAAGGTGGTATTCCTTATTCTAGACCTCCTCATCAATGCTTAGAAGACTTTGATATATTTAATAAAAGAGTGCAGAATCATTTGATGGAAAACTCTAGAGTTATTATTGAGTTAAGGTATATTGTGGAAAGAACCTCTAATGATGTTAAAATGCTTGTTAAACATTTCCAAATGGTTCAAACTCAAATTGATCAGCTTATTAAGGTACAAAAGATTTGCTAGTTAATGCTTCTAAGGAAAACAAGCTTATGAAATTAGAACTAGAAGTGGTGATGCCACCTAGGATCCTCTATATCTTGAGGGACATCCTAAAAGAATTAAGAAAGATTCCCAACAAACTGAAGATAGAGGTACTTCTTTTAAGAGAAAGAAAAAGAAACATAAAACAGTTGTAGAATCTCCTGAACCTGCTAAAGATCCTAATAGTATCTCTGTCTCTAATGCTGAAACAAAGAGTGGTAATGAGAAAAATGATGCTCCTGATAAAGAAGAAATTGAAGAAGAACCTGAAAGGAACACTAAAATGATAAGTACACTAAGGAATATTTTGTTGCTAATAAACATGGTAGTGAAGGAGAGCCCTGGGTTCAAAAACCCTTGCCTTTTCCTGATAACAAACATAAGTCAAAGGAAGACCAACACTATAATATTTAGGCCTTCGAGATCAGCTTCTCAATTTAGGCAATCATATAATGAAGATCTTATTGCACCATGCTTTTGCAATGAAAGAGATGAGGGAGATGCTCACCCATCTACCTTCCCTTGTTTTGCCTTTTTGCAAGCTGTAGGGATCCTCGATGATTTCTTACTCCTTGTTCAGAGGGTTCGTCTGACCACTTACATGGAAGATGAGAGTGAGAAATATTCCGTGCTCACCAAAACTTTTGTTGAAAGTTTTGTTTTCACTAACACCCCTTATCGGTCAACTTTTTCATTCAAAATTTATAATATGCCTGTTACCGTGCCATTGGAAAGATTTTGCACCATTGTAGGCATAGGAATGGCTGGGACAGTGAAGAAGATCCAAGGTTGACACGCTGATTTGCTGGAGCTCTACCGAAGTGTGACAAATGATGATGACCGCACAGCTCAGCACGGGAAGATAAGGAATATTCAACTCCTAGCTCTTAGATATTTTGCTTATTATCTTGCCACTAGCATTCTTGGTTGGGAGAACACTAGTAATATTTCTAATTATCATTTAGCCTTTCTTGCTACTACACTAAATAATGATACCAAGTATAATCTGGGTTCTCTCATTGCCCGTCGCTTAGCTGCTAGAGGACCCATTTATGGGGGTATTATTGCCTCACGTATGGTTGCTGCCTTAGAACTTTCTGTTGATCCTAATGATGCTGTGTTGACACCACATAGGCTCGATCTTGCTACTATGAAAACACATCACTTTGTTACTACTGACTCTAGTACCAAGAATTTCGTTTACAGGATGTTGTTTACTGACGGAGACGAGAGGGAAATTCCTTTGCCACAATCCACTTTGTTCAGTATTTGCAGGATGCCATGGTCACATTCCAGGGAGGAGGTGGACGAGTAGCTCCGCTTGCTTCGTTTCCATAGGCAGCACCAGGGGATGTGCCCTCTTACGACTACTCTGCGCACTATGCTGGGGCGTCCTTGAGTTCATATCAGGATGAAGGCACTTCTTCACCATATTAAGGAGGCGCTCCTTCCTGCCAGCTTGGGATTGATACCCACTTAGGCCAAAAGCCTAAGCTTGGGGGGAGGTATACCGACATCACACTCATCTACATATCATGTTCAGTCGGTACTTTGTATATCCATGTTTCATTTTTTGTTTAGTTTCTGTTCTTGCTTTATTTCTGCTTTCCCAAAACACAAAAAGACCACAATTTTTTTTGTTATTTCCCTTTGTTTGATTCTTTATCTCTTTAGCCTTGGTTTGCTTCTTCCTTTTAGCTTTGTCTTAATTATTCGAAAAACCCAAAAAGATTTCGCTTTGCTTGATCTTCCTTTTGGTTCTTGCTTTAAATATCTAAAACACCAAAAATATTTGTTGTCCTTCTTTGGTTTTGTGAAGCTCGTTGCAGGGTTCAACAGTCCTTAGTGGAGTTTGGTTTCATGTTATTATTCAAGACGCACAAGTGAAGGGCAATAATGAAGATTAATGACAACTTGAGGTGTGGTAAGAGGCTGGTAATGAACTCCATTTGTTTTCATTTTTGTACATATACTCATCATTGTGGGCATGCTTAGTCTGTTCGTGTAAGGTGTATGTTATTTATGGATGCTTAGTAGTTCTTGCTTTCTTATGATTAGTTCCAGCTTGCTAATGGTTGTAGCATGTCATATGAATGTTTGCTTGCATTGTTCTATTCATAACTTGGTATGACATTGTGGTATCCTCCTCTGAATGTTTCATTTGAATCGACTTGGCACATGGTCATGCATGCATATGACTGAAACAATAATCAGTTAAGCCTCGATGAATTATTTTGCCTCAGGGTTCTTGAATCACTTTCATGCCATAATTAGTCCTGTTTTGTTGCAAGCATAATTATGACAGTTATTGCTCTCTCGTTTGTCGCTCCCTTTCTATTGCCGGCATTCACTTGCACTAAGTATGAGCACTACTCATGTTTCCAACTCCCCAAAACCAATATTGCCAAAAGTGTCCACCATACCTACCTATTAGCATCATTTGCTATTCCCTGCATATTCAGTATGCCTTCTTTTCTTCCGAATAAAATGTTTGTTTGTTATGAGAAAGGTAGTTAGTAAAGCTCTCGTGAACTTGATGGCACACTTTATTTCTTGCACTTAATAAACCTAAACTATTGTGAATGTCCATGAAAGTTATATGCTTGCAAACTATAGGCTGGGAGTTAGCAGAACCGTGCTGTCACGAGGAACGCTTTCAACACCTGTAAATATATACCCAGTTGATATCATAATCTTTTGTTTATGGATGTCGTCGGTGTGAAATAAAAGGGGAGCTTGTAAGTTCATGGAGTTATGTATGTGTGTTTGATAAACGCTTGGGCCGGTATCCTAAGCCATGCCTAATCATGGTGGAAACTTGCAGCATCACCATAGTGATCAATCTATGAAGCATTCTTCTTATAAAAAAAAGAGATAGAGATTGACAAAAACAAAAAAAAAGATGAGAAAAGAGGAAAGAGAGAAAAAAGCACCATTTTCCCATGGTAAATAAGAAGATTGCTGAGATGCTCATTGTCTGCTTACCTTTTCATTTTGATTATGGGATAGCTCCTGTATCATGTGCAAGGGGTACCCCATTGGCGGTTCTCTATGATACGCATGTATTTACTATGACAAGAACTTACCGGTAACTAAAGTTGACTAGCATTAGGAGCGGCCCTCATACTCAAGGTACATGAGATTTCTAGTTTATGGTATGTCAAGCATATAACTCATATTGGACCTCACTTTCACCTTAACCATTTAAAGATGCTTATGATAGGGGCAATGAGAGCTCAAAGCTAATGATTACCATACTTTCAGCATTTGGAAGCCTTTCAAACTTTTCAAAACCTTTTCACTTCCTTGTTGAGTCACCTCTTATTCTATGAGCACTTTCTTGAGACCATAGTTGTCATTCTTAGTGTAATGTGGTTGTCACAAAACTTGGTTAATTGTGTCACGACTTTGATGCTTGTATCTTTGATATCTTTCCTTGTAGTCTTCACTTGAACTTCAGAGGTGCCTAGGCATTTATGTTTGCTCCACAATCAAAGGAAAGCGAGATACCACTCTATCGTACCTTTTTATGAGCATTGCAATGTTGCTTATGTCTATGTTTCATGCTACTTATTATTTTTGAGTTGGAATCTCTTCATAGCTTGCAATGACTATTAAGTAAACTTATCTGAATACTCTTTATTATGAATTGCCTAAGTTTGATCATATGCTGAGAATATATACATCTTATGAAGCAAATGTGTTCGTGAAAGTTCTTTTATTGCACTCAGTTTTCAACTGAATTGCTTGAGGACAAGCAATAAGCTAAGCTTGGGGGAGTTGATACATCCAAAACGTATCTACTTTCCCAAACACTTTTGCTATTGTTTCTCCTCTAAACTTGTGTGATTTGGCTACAACTAACACGGACTGATGTTGTTTTCAGCAGAATTACCTTGGTGTCTAGTTTTTGTGCAGAAAATCAACTCTTAGGAAAAATCCCAGAAAATATGCCAAAAATCGTATTTCAGCTGAAGACTCATGGAGCTAGAAGACGAGATGAGGAGGGCCACGAGGGGCCCAAACCCCCTAGCCGTGCAAGCCAGCCCAGGCCGTGTCTGGGAGGGGTGTGGACGCCTCGGGCACCCTCTTAGCCTCCCACTTCACCTATAAGATGCCCCTTGACCTAAAAACTCAGGGAGGGGTCGACGTTTTTTCAGATAGAGTTCCGCTGCGCCGCCACCACTAGATACCGCGATTCGGAACCAGGAACTCCGTTCTGGCACCCTGCCACGACGGGGAATTGGAGGAGATCATCGCCATCATCATCACCATTGCTTCTCCATCAACCATCCATGATTCCCCCATCCATGAGTAATCCCTCGATGTAGGCTATGGAGATGGTAGGGATTGGATGAGATCGTTCATGTAATTGCATCAGATTGTTAGGACATGGTGCCTAGTATCTACTATTAGTGATTTTTGACTTTGTTGCAACTTGTTATGCTTAATGCTTGACACTAGGGCCCGAGTGCCATGATTTCAGATCTGAACATGTTATTGATTCATGAGGATATTATTATTTATGATCTTACCTGCAAGTTGTATACACATATTATTGTCCGGAACCAAAGGCCCCGAAGTGACAATAATCGGGATAACCGGAGGGAATGGCTATGATATGAGGATTACGTGTGTTTACGGAGTGTTAATGCTTTGCTCTGGTGCTCTATTGAAAGGAGCACCTTAATTGCCAATAGTTCCCTTGAGGCCCCGCTGCAAACGGGCTGTCAGGACAAAAGATGTTGTGCAAGTTCTCATTATGAGCACGTATGACTATATATCGAACACATGCCTATGATTATTTCGTACTTGGATGCTTTACCTTATTTATCTGCAAATGCCCTATATCTTGATTGCTAAACGGATTGTCCTGTCCATGCAACGCCCGTCCATCCATCCCTATGCCTACCGCGCTTTAATCCTACTATTTACTGCAATTGTTACTACCGTCTTTACTTTTACTACTGCTATTACTTTGCTATTGCTACTATAAAATTGTTTCTACTTATAAACTACTACGACCAAGATTGTTTCCAGGTCTAGCTTAATTGACAACTCAGTTGTTAAGGCTTATAAATATTCTTTGGCTCCCCTTATGTCAAATCAATAAATTGGGTTTTACTTCCCTCGAAGACTATTGCGCCCCTATACTTGTGGGTCATCACAATGCCACTCCAATATGTGTTAAACCATGGTCAGGAACCCCAGGAACATGTTAGAATGCAACTACCACATGAAATGGAGCACCAATTTGAAGGAGGATGCATTACCACACCCATTTGAGTGTGCGTGTCCATGTGGATCATTGTGGTTTGGCTTACAACACATGCAATGTCACTCCAATATGTGTAAAACCATGGCCAGGAACATGTTGGAATTCAACTACCACATGCAATGGAACAACAGTTTGAAACAGGTTGCTTCACCACACCCACTTGAGTGTGTGTGGCCATGTGGATCATTGTGATTTGGCAAAGAACACATGTAATGTCACTCCAATATGTGTCAAACCATGGCCAGGAAGCTTAGGAAGATGTTGGAATTCAATTGCCAGATGCAACGGAGCACCAGTTTGAAAGAGGTTGCATCACCACACCCACTTGAGTGTGTGTGGCCCTATGGATAATTGTGGTTTGGCAAAGAACACATGCAATCTTAGTCCAATATGTTTTAAACCATGGCCAGGAACCCCAGGAACATGTTGGAATTCAACTGACACATGCGATGGAGCACCAGTTTGAAAGAGATTGACTCACCACACCCACTTGAGTGTGTGTGGCCATGTGGATCATTGTGTTTTGGCAAATAACACATGCAATGTCACTCCAATATGTGTCAAACCATGGCCAGGAAGCCCAGGAACATGTTGGAATTCAACTGCCACATGCAATGGAGCACCGGTTTGAAATAGGTTACATCACCACACCCACTTGAGTTTGTGTGGCCATGTAGATCATTGTGGTTTGGCAAAGAACATATGCAATGTCACTCCAATATTTGTCAAACCATGGTCAGGAACCCCAGTAACATGTTGGAATTCAACTGCCACATGCAATGGAGCACCAGTTTCAAAGAGGTTGCATCACCACACGCACTTGAGTGTGTGTGGCCATGTGGATCATTGTGGTTTGGCAAACAACACATGCCATGTCACTCCATTATGTGTCAAACCATGGCCAGGATCCCCAGGAATGTTGGAATTCAACTGCCATGTTGGAATTCAACTCCAATATGTGCCATGTTGGAATTCAACTGCCACATGCAATGGAGCAGCATTTTGGAAGAGGTTGCATCACCACACACACTTGAGAGTTTGTAGCCATGTGGATTATTGTGGTTTGGCAAAGAACACATGCAATGTCACTCCAATATGTGTCAAACCATGGCCAGGAAGCTAAGGAACATGTTGGAATTCTACTGCCACATGCAACAAAGCACTAGTTTGAAAGAGGTTGCATCACCAAACCCACTTGAGTGTGTGTGGCCATGTGGATAATTGTGGTTTGCCAAAGAACACATGCAATGTCACTCCAGTATGTGTCAAACCATGGCTAGGAACTCCAGGAACATGCTGGAATTCAACTACCACATGCAATGGAGCAACAGTTTGAAAGAGGTTGCATCACCACACCCACTTGAGTGTGTGTGGCCATGTGTATCATTGTGGTTTGGCAATGAACACATCACTACAAGAAAAGTTGGATTTTATAACGCACAATTTTCGTGTTTGAAAGCCCGTTTTTTGTTGCTAAATAGTATTCTACAATTTTCGTGTTTGAAGGCCTGACCCAGACAAGGCCTGCTAATTGTTAAGTGGGCCCACCCATTAGTAGAGCCCAATAAGATTACGGCCCTTTACTCTCACGTCGTGTACTGTTTAACGTGGCCCATTAATGAATCCATCCAGGGCCCATACGATTTCAGGCCCGTTACAGTTTCGGCCTAAAGAAGGCCCACTTTGGTAGAATAATATGCGTCCCATTAGTGGCCTGCGCTAGTAGGTCAGACACTATTAAGGCCTAAAGGTGGCCCGTTACTTTTCCTACAGCCCATGGGGTCCGCTCCTATTCTACCCATTTACTGTTATGGATTTTTACATTTATTGGTTGCTAGTGTTAGGATCCTTTACTGTTCTAGCCTTTCACTATTCTGGCCGTCTACTGTTCCCGCCGTTCACTGTTTAGGCCTTTTTCCCTTATGGCCTTCTACTGTTCCGGTCATTTACTGTTCAGGCCTTTTTACTCTTCTGTCTGTTTTGCTTGGCGGGCCCTCTACTACGTGGGCTTTTTACTGTTTCAGCTCTTTCCTGTTTAGGTATATTAATATTCAGTCCCATTATTGTTCGGTCCTTTTATTGTTCTGGCATGTTGCTATTCAGCCCTGTATGTTTTCAGAGCCTTGGCCGCTTATGAGGCCCACAAATAATCTGACCTGCCACTTACGGCCTTTTACTATTTATTGGGCCCATCTGCTGGCCAGCATATTTGCGTATTCTATAACTATGGCGCAATTCTGGTTTTAAATAGTCTGTTAATATTTCGGCCCGCTAATGGCCGCACTAGGATCATCCTATTACGTCAAAATATATTTTTTGAAATTTATTACAGACCAGAATTTCAAAAAAAAAGATGAAGCATTACAGAGACATTGCTAGACATGGGTTGGAACATGGTTTCTTCTATGGAGGTTACATCCCATGCAAGTAATAACTGGCATACCATGACAGCTATAGAAGAGATTATCAACTAGACGGTCCGTCAAATTTTGTCGATCTTTCAGTTCTTATATCTATTTACGTGTAATCATGACTATTCCATCTATTTTATTTGTTTCTTATTCAATTAAATCAATAATTTGGAGTGCAACTGTAACACCTCTTTCTGCTGGAAAAACTGAAACCGTAGGCGGATGCAAGAAATAATCACTGTCACTACTGCTTTGTGAAATGACCTCAATACGTAACGTAGGATTCCTCCCTTCTGCCTCCATAGCTTCATGTGCATCCTGAAAGAAAGAAAACAAGTCAGCACAACGTACCAGCTAACTAGCGGCCGTCTTATATGTAAAACAATTCTAATTCATCAATGTCCAGGAAAAACAAGCAATAGATCAAGTGTCTTAAATAGACTACCAGAATCATCTCAAACAAACAATATATCAACCATTCCTTTCAGTAGCCAGATCATTTAAATATTTTGATCATCGGGCCAATAAATAAAAAAAGAAGAGATACATAGAGATGGGTCTGCCAAAATAATAGTTGGGTGCATCCAAAAGGTAGCACAAACCTTCTTTGTAATGCCTACAACTATTGTATTTCTATCAGCTGACAGTATCGTTGTACATATAACCAGGCTAGAAAATCCAGTAGACAAACAAGCAAATGATACAATGTGCACCTTGCAAGGTCAATGAAGTATTTAAACAATGTATGTCTGGGAACCACGTCAGAATATAACATTGATGCAATCACACGTCAACTAAAAATTCACAGGAACCATAACCAATTGAACCATATGGTGGCTAATATTAAACTCGCAAGATCATCTGATCATGTATAGATGAAAATCCCTTGTTTATTATTAATCAAACATTGTATTTCTCACATAAATTCCCTTCCCTAGTTTGGGACTAATGGGGCTCAAACCCACAGCTTCCACCTTGACAGGATGGTGCTCTAACCGTTTAAGTTAAGAAAATCATTACATTGCTTTAATCATGGGCAAACTAATGAATAAAATTGGCAATAGACTCTATATGTGCATCATGTAGAGTAACTATTGAGGTAATGAATTAAGAAATCAATCAACGGGTGCACGATAGACTTCCAGATCAGATTAACATGGTTATAGTACACATATATATAGTAACTGTGGATCATATTAGATGGTAATAGCTATGAAAATCTCACTATGAGTAGTCTAGATAGAACTCCCTTCGTTTCAAAATATAAGATGTTATGGCTTTTGTGAAACAAATGTATCTAGACACCCTTTAGTGTTGGTAGAGTAACTTGGACTAGTATCGTATGCATTTTTACTAGTACAAGTTACTACATACCAAGACCAAGTAATTTATACTAGTCTCATACGTATAACACTGGACTATGTTACTACCTCCAGAGTGCATATAAGCTCAATCATGGCGGAGATCTCTAATATTATAATAGAATATAGATTAGCATAAAAGTGGATATACTTCAATCACCACCACCTAATCATGGTCTACTTAACGTATATATATAGATAAAAGATCATCAGTCAAATATAGCAAAAAGAGATCTCCACCGTGATTGAGTGAGCAAATTGAATTATAAATCAAGGGATTTACATTTGTTCTTTGTGCACTGCCGTTAAATATTTTCTTGTTCTAATCATTGGCCAACTCATGTGGTGCCGATGCTAGACAATGTGACTACCTTCAGAGTGCATACAAACTCTTAATTATAGCAGAAAAATACAATATAAATTAGCATAAATGTGGATATACTTAAATTACCACCACAAAATCATAGTCTAGTTGACGCATATGTAGATAGATAGATAGATAGATATGATGATGAGTCAAATATAGCAAAGAATAGATCATCACGATGATCGTGTGAGAAAAATGATTTATAAATCGAGATATTTACAATTGGTCTTTGTTACGTAGAAGAAAAATAGCATAAAAGTGGATATACATACACCACCACCTAATCATGGTCTAGTTAACATATAGATAAATAGATAGAGACATTGATAGATAGATGAACACAAGTCAAATATAGAAAGAATAGATCGTCACCAAAATCAAGTGAGCACATTGAAATGTAAATCGAGGGATTTACTTTTGGTTTTTGTCAAGTATTGTTTAAGCTCAACCTTGTTCCAATCATTAGCCAAATCATGTGGTACCTCGTACAAACAAGCATCTGACGCTAAGCACATCTTAGTAAAAACAAGAGACTTACTATTTATTTTTGTGCAGTCCCATTGGAGGACATCCTATTGTTAGTTCATTCTTTGAAGACATCCACTGCATCCATTACTTGGATAGACGATCCATCTACTTTATTGTTGCTCCTCTACATTTAGGTTCAGGCCACTCATTCACATAAAACAGGTTTGCATTCAGCAATACAAAGCAATAGATACTTACAATATTGTAGGTGCGATTCACTCTATGATTCTCCGTGTTCTCTGTGAGAGGAAATAATATCAGATAGTAGTAGTTGTTGTTGTTGTTTACAAAGAACTAGATAGACATTGTAGTATAATCACTTGTGAACACGTAGAGCAGGGAATGGCGGCATACAAAAAACATTTAAATGATATAAAGATTTCCATGGAGACAAAATAGAATGCAGTTACAATCACTCCTTAGCTAGAACAAGAGAGAAATTATAATGATTTAACTTGTGAAATAGGATTGCACACAAATATGAGAAGTGCCATAAAATTTGTCACCATCTACAGAGAAGGCAATTATTGTACTGACATTTGGACGAACAAGATAGACATTACAATGGTATATCTCGTGAACTTATAGAGCAGGGAATGTTAACCCATCTGTGAAGTGACTTAAAATACCATGAACTACAAAATAAAAAGTAGATACTGCTGCTACAGAAATTATAATTGAGAAACTTGAATTTATAGAGAAGGACATGCAGATAACCATGTTATGTGCCTTAAAACATGCCATGTAATACTACATCCAATCCAAAGTAAATAAGGCGTATAAATTTTTGGCAAGTCAATCGACGCAAAATTGGACCAAGTTTGTAGAACATACCAGGAACATCTACCATGGCAAACCAACGCCATTCGATACATCGCGGCATATATTTTCATAGATGCAAATGCCACAAATTAACCCTTAATATATTTTTCTATGAGCTTGGTAAAAGTCATCATTGTTTGACTTTAAAAAAGTACATGCCTTCTTTTACGGAATGGATGTACTCCCCCCGTTTCAAAAAGTATAAGTCATCATCTAGACCACTTTTAGTTTGTAGGTTCATGTAGGTTTGGAGTAAACCTACACACTAAATGGTGTCTACATACACTCCTTTCACGAACCTAAAACATCTTATATTTTGAAAGAGAGGGAGTAGTACACAATAGGCGGCAGCTACTGTCGGAGCTTAATTGAAACAAATAATAATGGCATAATTTGCAGAGGGAATGCAAAACCAACAAGTTCAATGGCATAAAATTTGCGATGAATTACATAAGAGAAGGTAGTTACTGTGGTTGCCTAGAACAACCAGATTGAAATTCAAATAGCAGAAATGCTGAACTTGTAGAGCAGGGAATGTTATCCTGCATATTCACTGGCTTAAAACTACCAGTGAACTCCAAAATTACATGCAATCA
Organism: Avena insularis; assembly: GCA_023614405.1. Taxonomy (NCBI): domain Eukaryota; kingdom Viridiplantae; phylum Streptophyta; class Magnoliopsida; order Poales; family Poaceae; genus Avena; species Avena insularis. Next base: position 111,351,561 of record CM042684.1, read on the forward strand.
GTATTGTAGCAATAGAAAAAGCAAATGCACATTATGATGACATAACTTGTGAACTTGTAGAACAGGTAGGCATCTTCAGATGTTTAGCCAATTAACATTTGCCATGAACTAATACCAATGAACTCTAATGATGTCTGTTTTGTACTACCAAAATTGTTTCTGTATATTAAGAGTAATTGTTGGTCAAAGAAAAACGCGCATAACAAGGACGCCTTATACCTCGAAACAGAAGGAGTAGTTTAACGCCTAGATTTAACATAGACTACACCAAATTTATCAAGGGAGAGTGGGACATCAATTAAGCCAGTATTGAGGTAGGAATTTACCACCAATACAGAAATGCAGTTCACTATCACAGGCTTATATCTGCTATATTGAAACGAACGAACTAGCATATCTGGTTTACCTAGGCCACGGTGTAGTTTATGCATACACGACATCTTTGCGGGTGACGTCAAGGATGCCGAGGGTGCCCGGTAGTAGTGAGTCGGGCTGAAGCAGATAGATCTCAGCGGCATCTATGAAGAAGATCTGTGGAGGTTATTGATGGGTCTGGCTTGCTTGACAAGATGGCCGATGAAGGAGATCTGTGGAGGTTGTTTGTGAAGCATATCTGTTACGACCGATTATGGATTCGAGGCGCTGCACAAGAGCGTCGGTGAAGCAGATCTAGTGTAGTGGACAGTTGAGCCCATGAAGCAGATCTAATGCAGCGCACACCAGCGTAGGTGAAGCACGTCAGGTGCTGTGGACTAGGGAGTCAGTCAAACTAACATGGTTGTATGGAAGAGGGTGTCAGCGAACTAGGTTCGGTAAGGTGGACGTCGGCTGATCCTGTAGACTGGTAAGGAGTATATGGTATCGAGGTATGGAGTGTAGGCCGGCGAAGTGTGGTGGTGCAGGAGCCAGAGGTGGGATAGGGTGTTTGGGGTGACGTGTGGGTGGGCGAAGTGCGGCGGTGATGTTCCGATGCGGTGGTGCAAGAGTTGGAGGTGAGATAGGGGTTGGGTGGCGTGTAGGCGGGCAAAGTGCGGCGGAGATGATTACGGTGAGGTGGAGCAGGTGCTGGAGGTGAGAGGGGGTTGAGTGGCGTGTAGGCCGGTGAAGCACTACGGGGATGCTCCGTTGCAGTGGTCCATGAGCCGGAGGTGAGAAAGGGGTTAGGGTTTTTCGGAGTGCTATGGGGGAAATGGCGTTGGTGGAAGGTGGACTACCCAGCTTCAGAGCTGTGGGGAACCCGCCCCCCTCCCCCAGGGCAGAGGGGGATTACTAACCATACCCACGCCCTGAGATTAGTAGATAGGCGATTGTCAGGGGTAGAAAAGAAATTTCGTACGGCTACAACTTGGGGCGTGTGACCACTTGAAATATTTCGGTGGAGGTGAGGTGGGAGAATTTGCCGCTCTGGGATTTTGAATTTGGCTATACAGTTCAAAAGATATAGAATAATAATATCATATCCTATCCTAGGAGTAGCTATAGTCCAATGACTAGAAAAAATAGTTTATTGTAATGTCCTAGCCTTTGTAGGTATAGAGTATATCCGGAGCCATTTCTGTAAAAATAAGGTCTTTACCTTCGGCTCAATTACGCAGAGACCTATATTTGGCTACTAATTGAGCCGAAGGTAGAGACCTTATTTCCCACTAATTTTATAGTCTATGTGTCCATCTGCACACAAATATAGTCTATGTGTCCATTTGTGTGCAGATGGACACATAGACTATAAAATTTAGACTATCCACTAGAAAACTAAAGTCGTGTAAAAAAGAATATTTTTTCACCATTATCTATAAAGTGAAGATGTAGACTACCAAATTTAGACAAGCCACTAGAGATGCTCTAAGAGATTACCAAATTTAGACAAGCCACTAGAGATCAAGGAAAAAACTACTAGCGTGTTATTTAATTTACCTGTGCTTTTCTCCAGACGATATGAAAGTTAAAGCGTGCTAATAACGCGCTATTTTACAAATCATCTTTTTGTAAAAATTAAAAAAATATATATAATAGGTATATCATGAATATAAAATTTTTAGCATCTAATGAATTGCCTAGAGTAATACTTGTACATGCATAATCGATTTCAGTGCTATCCAAGTTGGAGGATAACCGGCAGGGTTGAATCTAGGTACAACGCCAGGTGCTGCAGGAGGAGGCGGCGTCTTGACACAATCACTTAAGTTTAGCAATCAAAATTTTACTTTATGTTTGCTTACTTGACACATTCATCATATGTTATCTTACTCCACACCCGCCAACAAAAAAATAACATCCTATACTTGAAATAGCGCTAATGTTATGATGTTTTAGCGCGATATAGCAAGCTATTTAAAAAATAGCTCCATAGCGAGCAAAATCTTTAAAAAATATCGTGGACTCTCCAAATACGCTAAATAGCGTGATATAGTGCACTATTTTTTCCATGCTAGAGATGCTCTAAGACTAGTCTAAGTGTAAGTAACTTCGAGTAGTAATATGCATACATTGTGCTAAAGTCTATCAAAAGTACTCCCTTTGTCCACAAATAACTGAGTTGGTTTTGTGTAGATTCGAATGTATCTAGACGCATTTTAGTGTATAGATACATTCGAATCTAGACAAACCCAAGTAAGTTATTTATGGATGGAGGGAATAGTATTTTTTAGATGCTAAAATGGAAAAGAATATCCAACTACTGGCAATGTTGGGATTCGAGAGTCTTGATCCAACACTGGAAATGTGTACGAATATCTTTGAATATTGACCATTGGATCAAGACTCACAAATCCCAACATTTCCAGCCGTTCGATCTTCTTTTCCATTCTAACCTCTAGAAGATTTTATTGATATCCTTCATCACAATGAATGGTATGCACAAAACCCAAAACACACTTCTCTATCATTCTAGAATCTTCTCCCTCGTTTCTCTAGACCATGTTACCAGAATTTTCAAGTTTTAGATAGCTAATAATCATTGACTTCTAAATGATCTACAAAGTACAAGAACCAAATATACACCCATACTTTATAGATGTTGATCAAATTTATATTTTTTTATGCTTTACCTATTAAAAATTTATATAGTGGTGATATGTCAGATGTCTATTATCTGAGTCTCACGTGTTGATCAAAAGGCACGTGCCACCCATGTATATACTGTATTAAATGTGATTTAACAAACGTTAAGTTTTTATTAACCAATATTCTTGTTAGAAAAAAAATGCATACATTAAGTCTATTATTAATAACTATCTACCCATATTGAGAATACATCCTACTATCCTATGAAATTTTGGGGGTGGTGACATGATGGTTCTTGAACATGTTTGAGTTTTCTCTAGGTACTATTCAACATGAATCTAGCTGCTATAAACCATTGGATCTAACATCCCAACGATCAGGATTGGTACTATAGATCCAATTCAAAACTGCTCCATTGTAGTAGTAGAGAGAATACAGCCTACTATGCTATGAAATTTTGGGGGTGGTGACATTATGACTCTAGAAAATGGTGGAGTTTGCTCTAGGTACTATTCAACATGAATCCAGGTGCTCTTAACCATTGGATCTAACAACCCAACGGTCAGGATTGGTTCTAAGGATTCAATTCAAAACTGCTCAATTATAATAGTAGAGATATACTGGTAAGATAAGATAAGAAATAACTAGTGAGTTGCAAGTGCCTTGCACATGAGAATGAGATAATATAAGTATGACATATCATTTTTTATATAAAATTATAGTAGTAGGTAAAACTCAAAAAATACTTATACTTTCGAGCCACGTTCATAAAGTATCCCATGTGTTTGGTTCTTATACATTTTGTGTATTCTAGAAATCAACCTATAGCTATAAATAATTTGCGTCCGTAAAACTGATCTGTAAATAAATTCTATTCTATAGGAGTATGTGGATGGGGCCGGGGTGAAACTGCATGCCCTTTCTTCTCCAGAAACGCTCATGCATGCATCTCCCGATCTTCCTAGCGGTTCCTTTCTTCTCTATCCCATTCCTTTTCTGTCTCCCGGCCGGACCTCTAGAAAACAAAAGAAGGCGCCAATCACCATCCATGGCGGCGCCGTTCGACAAGATGTACTACTTCCTAGACCCTGGCAACACCACACTACAGGTGGCATATACCAACAGAGCATCGGTGGTGAACGATTACATCGAGAAAATCCAAAAGCTCTTGGAGGAAACATATGAAAAGATTTATGGCCTCAACGTCGAGTACACCAACGAGCAATCATCGATGTAGAAGGCTGTTGTCGTCCAGCTATGTGTGGGCATGGATTGCCTGGTCTACAGATCTGCCAGGCCGACAAGCCATGCTCCAAGCTAGCAGAGTTCCTCGCCAACCCTAAAATTTCCTTTGCAGGCGTCGACATCGACAACGACAGTGTCATGCTTAGGCATTCTCTAGTACTAGTGACGAACTTCGTGGACATCCAGAAGAGGTGGAAGCCTGCCGGCTCCATGAATGAGAAGGATTCTTTGGCTGACTACGCGGTGGCCCTCATAGATATCCGTTACAAAGTCACGAAGAAGAATAAGAAGGATGTGGACCACAAGTAGTGGGGGAACATGCCCCTAACCGAAGAGAAGATCAAGTATGCAAGCCTCGACGCCTACGCGACCTACGAGGTATACAGGCAGATAGTGAATTTCGAGAGGGGTCAACAAACTCTCGAAATGTTCAACCAAAAAAGAACTAAGGAAGAAGGACAAGGTCAAGGGAAAGCAGACCAAAGAAGAAGAAGAAGACGAAGACTTAGAATTGTACACCATGTGACCTACGAGTATATCTTTGCGTTTTAGTATATCCTTGCTTGATACTACTCGTACTTGTACTACTACTCCCAGAAGTTAATGCATGTATATACTGCAGTCATGCAAGGGGCGGAGGCAAGAATTAATGCAAGGAATCACAGTTGTTTCTTTTATTTTGGCTGCAGCGTGATAGTAGGAGTAGGCATCGTAGCACGCCAACAGCCCACCCCACCTTAATGAATTGTCTTATTAATCAATAGCCCTGGCAGATTCTAATTTTATAGTGGTAGAGACTTTCTTTGAGTAATTCCATTTATACTGCTTAAGGGTGGAGTATTGCTGAAAGATAGAGGGTGAATGGGCACCTAAAAAACTACTAGTAGAACTATAGCAGCAGAACCGCAAGATGAACTTTTGTCGATTGCCGAAATGTATGTTGAGTTAGTACAGTATAAACATATATATTACTACTACCTGCTACGTACTAGTACTACTACTAGCAAAAAACCACCATCCCTACTATGGAAAAAAATATGATTTCTTCCAACCAAACTAGTACTACTCCAAAAATGGCTATATTTACTTGTCGCTAAAATGGATGTATCTAAACATGTTTTAGTGCTAGATACGAGTACATCCAATCTAGTGACAATAAATATAAATCAAAGGGGAGTACTACTACTATCATACTCCACTATTGTACTACTACTACAGAGTAGTACATACTAGTACTCCCGAATGTAGGTTGACTAGTACTCCTACCTCTATTTGGGATTATTAGGCCAAAGAGATTTTTAAAATTATTAGAAATTATAAGACCTATCTTCTTTATTGTCTCAATTCCTGTGACTCATTAATTTAGATATCTCTATTTTCTCTCAATCTCCCAATGCATGTTGTTTCATCTCTCATCATGTCCCTTTTTTTTTTATCTAGCATCTCATGCATGTAAAACTAGTGGTGCATGCATAAATTAATTAGAGTGAATAATTCATCTACTTGGTAGTATTGCGAATTGCCCCTCTGGCCTTCCTAAACAGAGAGCCTTAATCCTATCCAGCTTACTACTCAGTAGAGTACATCCACCGAACCCATCGGAAGTTAAGACTTCATGAAAAATACTTAGGAGAGTATATCCACCGAACTCATCTACCTCCATTTCAAGGAATAAGGCGCATGCACGCTCCAAAGTAAAGTTTCACCGAATAAATGGAGCAACTAAAATTTACTTATATTGTGTAAAATTTGTTTCGTTGAATTCGTGTTGAAACACACTTCCCAATGATGCTAAATTTGTACAGTACCAACATTCTTTATATATATTTAGAGTAAATCATGGTCAAACAAAAAACAAGTAAAATAAGGGAGCCTTATTTCTTGGGACAGAGATAGAGTATTACTACAACAAAATCCACCATTCCTGGTATGCAAACGATCTTTTTGCAATGAAACCAATTAACAGCATCTTACATCACCACTAAAACTCGACGTGAAAGAAGAAACGCAGCTCCTTCGACGTAGCAGGACCGACCAGGTAATGAGGCGGCGCCGCCAGGTAAGACGTAAGGTCCTCAAACGTGACCTCGCATGGCTTAGTAGAGCTCGACGCGTCGAGCTCCACCATCACGGTGCTGGTCCTCCTCCTGCTGTCTGTCCAGGAGAGCAGTGGTGAGAATTCCGCCCACATCCTCACCCTGTACACCGGAAAGTCGCACCACGTGGCCCTAACATAGACCACAGACATGAGGGGGACCGTCCTTACCGTGCCAATTGATACGTCTAAAACGTATCTACTTTCCCGAACACTTTTGCTATTGTTTCTCCTCTAAACTTGTGTGATTTGGAAGCAACTAACATGGACTGACGTTGTTTTCAGCAGAATTACCTTGGTGTCTAGTTTTTGTGCAGAAAATCAACTATCAGGAAAAATCCTGGAAAATATGCCAAAAATCCTATTTCACCAGAAGACTCTCGGAGCCAGAATACGAGACGGAGGAGGGTTGGGCCCAGGCCACACCACCTTGCTGCATGGCTGGCCGCCAGGTGGTCTGGTCGCCTGCACACCCCTCGGTCTCCCTCTTCGCCTATAAGATGCCTTCTGACCTAAAAACTTAGCGGGGGTTCGACATTTTTCCAGAAGGAGTTCCGCTCCGCCGCCACCACCAGATTCCATGAAACAGCACAAGAAACTCCATTCTGGCACCCTGCCGGGATAGGGAATTGGAGGAGATCATCACCATCATCATCACCATCGCTTCTCCATCGACCATCCATGTTTCCCCCATCTATGAGTGAGTAATCCCCCAGTGTAGGCTATGGGGATGGTAGGGATTGGATGAGATCATTCATGTAATGGCATCAGATTGTTACGGCATGGTGCCTAGTATCTTCTATTAGTGCTTTATGACTTTGTTGCGACTTGTTATGCTTAATGCTTGTCACTAGGGCCCGAGTGCCATGATTTCAGATTTGAACATGTTATTGATTCATTATGATAGTATTGTTTATGGCCTTACCTGCACGTTGTATACACACGTTGTTGTCCGGAACCAATGGCCCTGAAGTGACAAAAATCGGGATAACCTGAGGGAATGGCTTTGATATGAGGATCACATGTGTTCACGGAGTGTTAATGCTTTGCTCCGGTGATCTATTAAAAGGAGCACCTTAATTGCTAGTAGTTCCCTTGAGGCCTCGCTGCAAATGGGCTGGCAGGACAAAAGATGTTGTGCAAGTTATCATTGCGAGCATGTATGATTATATATGGGACACATGCCTAGGATTATCTAGTACTTGGATGCTTATTCTTATTTATCTGAAATTGCCCTTTGTTTTGATTGCTATGTGAATTTTCTTGTCCCATCCACCCCTATGCCTATCGCACTCGAATCCTACTATTTACTGCTATTGTTACTGATGTCTTTACTTTACTACTGCTGTTACTTTACTATTCCTACTACAAAACTGTTGCTACTGATAAACTGCTGTGAGCAAGATTGTTTCCAGGTGCAGCTGAATTGACAACTCAGTTGTTAAGGCTTATAAATATTCTTTGGCTTCCCTTGTGTCAAATCAATAAATTGGGTTTCACTTCCCTCGAAAATACTATGATACACCCTCTATACTTGTGGGTCCACAAGACTATTTTCTAGCGCTGTTGTCGGGGAGCATAGCTTTATTTATCAAGTTCACTTGGATTCTCTATTGTTTGCTATTATCCATCCATCATGGGTAAGTCTCGTGATTGCAAGGTTCCTATTTTACCATCCACTACAAGAAGAGGTACGGTTCTGAACACCTCTGTTGCTCTTGATTCACCATCTGTGATGAGTAAGCTCGTTACACCACCACCCACACATGCTACACACACTGCTACTACTGCTGAATCTGAAACTTCTGATACTTATGATGCTGCTTCTACTATGCTTGATAAGAGTGGTTCATTAGGTCATTTCCTAGATGCTACGATTGCTAGAACTATAGATGGAAATACTAAAACTCCTAATGAAGACACTACTACACCTGTTAGTTCACCTGAGTCTAGTGAGAGCTATGATATTGAAGACGGTTATGTTGAGATGACCTATGAATTTATTAAAGAATGTAAAAACACCCATGATAGGAGCGCTGCTAAGAGTCTCCTTGAGAGGCGTACTATTAGAACCAAATTGTCTCCTATTGCTAAGTTTGCTGCTTCTCCCATAAACATTAAAGATAAAGATTATGATTTCTCTCTTGATCTATCTTACATAGCTATTGTTGGGAAAGAACCTTTTTGTGGGACTAAGAATGAGAGTGTGGTAGCACATATGACTGAGCTTTCTACCATGAGTGGCCTATTTTCTGATGATATTAAGATGCATACCTACTTTGTTGCTAAGATTTTCCCCTTTTCACTGAAAGGAGAAGCTAAAACTTGGTTTAGTAATTTACCTCCTGGATCTATTGATAGCCTTGATTGCTTGATTGGTACTTTCCTGAAGAAATATTTTCCTCCTAGTGCTAGACATGCTATTTTGCAGGAACTTTTTGATTTTAAACAGGGAGAAAAAGAGATATTGCCTGAATCTCGGGCAAGGTTTTGTGCTTTGATTCAGGCACAGGCTGGAAGTCCATTACCTAAGAATGAGCGTCTTGATATATTTTATAATGGACTAATTGATGAATCTAGGACATACCTAGATAGTTGTGCTGATTGTGTTTTCAGGAATAGGACTCCCAAAGAAGCTGAGGAATTAATGGCTAAAATAAGCAAGAACTATGAAGATTGGACTCCTCCTGAACCAGCTATACTTGAAGTAATTATACCTGAACCAACTATACCAGCGCCTATACCATTATCTAAGAAGAAGGGAGTTATTGAATTGAATGATGAAGTGATCAAGGAAGCTAAGAAATGTCTTAAGGAGAAGGGAATTAAAGTTGCAGATGTCAACAATTTACTTCCTATAGAAGAATTATGTAAGCCAATTCCCCATTCATCCACTATTGAAGTACACTCTCTCCAATACTTTGATGAAGGTGATATCCCTTAATCTAAACCTCCTGATCAATGCTTAGAAGAATTCCATATTTTTATTGTTAAGCAAGATAATTTTAATAAAAGGGTGCAAAATCATCTAATGGAAAACACTAGAGCTATTGTTGAGTTAAAGGATATTGTGGAAAGAACCTCTAATGATGTTAAAATGACTGTTAAACACTTTCAAATGGTTCAAACTCAAATAGATCAACTTATTAAAGTGCAAAAAGACTTGCTAGTTAATGCTGCCAAAGAAAAACACGCTTATAAGATTAGAACTAGAAGTGGTGTTGCTACCCAGGATCCTCTATATCCTGAGGGGCATCCCAAAATAATTGAGCAGGATTCTCAACAAGCTTAAAATAGTGGCTCTACTCGTAAGAAAAGGAAAAAGAAACATAAAACTATTGTAGAACCCTCTGAACCTGCTATAGATCCTAATAGTATATCTATTTCAGATGCTGAAACTGAAAGTGGTAATGAAGAAAATGATGTTCCTGACAAAGAAAAAGTTGAAGAAGAAACTGAAAAGCACACTAAGAATACTAAATACACTAAAGACGATTTTGTTGCTAAGAAACATGGTAGTGAAAGAGAGCCTTATGTCTAAAAACCTATGCCTTTCCCTGATAAGAAACACAAGTCAAAGGAAGATGAACACTATAATAAGTTTTGTGATTGGATTAAACCTTTATTCCTGCAAATTCCTTTGACTGATGCTATTAAACTACCTCCTTACTCAAAGCATATGAAGGATATTGTCTCAAATAAAAGGAATATCCCTAATGAAGAAATTTCTACTTTGCTTGCTAATTATTCCTTTAATGGTAAGGTTCCAAAGAAACTTGGAGACCCAGGGAATCCTACTATCCCTTGCTCTATTAAGAATAGTTATGTTAGACCAGCTTTGTGTGATTTGGGAGCTGGAGTTAGTGTTATGCCTTTCTCTCTCTATAAGAGACTTCAACAAGAAAAATTAATACCAACTGATATATCTTTGCAAATGGCTGATAAATCTACCACTATTCCTGTTGGTATATGTGAGGATGTACCTATTCAAGTGGCTCATAATTTCTTGATATTAACTGATTTTGTTGTGCTTGAAATGCCCGAAGATGATAATATGTCTATTATTCTTGGGAGAGCTTTTCTTAATACCGCAGGATCTGTTATTAATTGTAATCAAGGAAAGGTGACCTTCAATGTTAATGACAAGGAACATATTGTCTATTTCCCCAAGAATATTGATAGGACTTATGGTTTGAATTCAATTGAACATGTTGAGGGCATTCAAGTTGGAGAAATATATTGTCCCATACCAAGAGAAAAATTTGAAACTATTATGATCGGGACCATTGCTATCAAAGTTGAGGTAACATAATCATTAGTGGAATACAAAGTTTTGTTTGAGATAAAATTGTTTTGGTAACAAGACCTGATCAACCTTGTTAACAAAAGGATTTCATTGAACAAAACAATGTTTTCACCATGATTATCTCCGCTTACTTCTATTCTATCCTTTTTAGTTTTGTTTTCATTTAGTTTTCCTTTCTGTTGCTAGTTGCTTGCATGTTAGAGTGTCTTAGAACTTTTGTAGTTCTAGCCTTGTTTTGTCTTTGCATGTTTCCAAAAAAATCTTTCTGTCAGAAAATCATTCATCTATACCTGAAAATTGCCCAAAAATAAAGTGTCTCGAAAAATTCCAGAAAATTCATATTAATTTTTTACGTGAAAAAAGGGGCAGAGGAGTTCCTGGAAGGTACCAGGGGGCCCACCAGGCAGGCACACCACCTGGTGGCACGGCTAGCCCTAGGGCGCACCAACCTATGGTGTGGGCCACCCCTGGCCCTCCACTCACTCTCTCACTTGCCACTTTCTTCTCTCTCCCGAGCAAACACTAGTCCATTGCTCAAAATCACGTTCTTGCTGTGCTTGCCCTCGATTTTTCGATCTCCTTGCTCAGCCCATCTTTGCTGCTGAAATTTGGAGCATTTGTTCTCCGGTATGTGACTCCTTCGCTTGTCCAAGTAGATTTGTGTTTAGTGGATTATATCTTGAGTATTTTGCCGCTGTAGGTGACAGGTTATGAGAGCTTGTATGCTTGTTTGATGCTTAGAGATATAGTTTTGATGCATGTTTGGGTCTCTTACAAGTCCCTATGAGTAGTGACCTTCATTATATTCACTTTGCAATCACTTGTTTAATAGATGTTTAAATTTCAGAATATCAAGCATGAACAACCATACTTTTGGAGAGATATTTGAGAGAGATGCACCTAGGAGGTCAAGGCCCTCAAGATCAGCTTCTCAGTTCAGGCCATCATACAACAAAGAACTCATTGCACCTCGCATTGGTAATGAAGGATATGATGGGGATGCTCACCCATCCACTTTTCCTTGTTTTACTTTCTTACAAGCTGCAGGGATTCTTGATGATTTCTTGCTACTGATTCAGAGGGTTGGTTTGACCACATACATGCAAGATGAGAGTGAGAAATATGCTATGCTCACCAAGACTTTTGTTGAGAGCTTTGTGTTTACTAACACGCCCTGTCAGTCGACTGTCTCTTTCAAAATTTATAATCTTCCCTTTACCATGCCATTGGAAAGATTTTGCATTATTGTAGCTGTGAGTATGACTGGGACCATGAAGAAGATTCAAGGGCGACCTGCTGCTTTGCTGTAACTTTACCGAGGGGTGACCAACGATGATGACCACGTGGCTCAGCGTGGAAAGATAAGAAACATCCAACCCCCTGCTCTTAGATACTTTGCATATTATCTTGCTACTAGCATTCTTGGTAGGGAGAATATGCGTAATATCTCCAACTATCATTTAGCCTTCCTTGCTACTGCGCTTAACAATCATACTCGGTACAACCTTGGCTCGCTTATTGCTCGCCGCCTAGCTGCTAGGGGGCCTATCTATGGGAGCATCATTGCCTCACATATGGTCAATGCATTAGGGCTTTCATTGGACCCCAATGATACTATATTGGCACCACAAAGGCTTGACCTTGCTGCCATGAAAACTCATCACTTTGTCACTGTTGATTCTGATTTGGACAGTCTAGTATATAGGATGTTGTTTACTGACGAGGATGAGAGGGAGATCCATTTGCCGCAATCTAGTTTGTTTAGTGTTCACATGAGACAGTGGTCGCGCTCCAGGAAGGAGGTGCATGAGCAGCTCCGCTTGCTAGGTTTCCATGGATAGCACCAGGAGGATGTGCCCTCCTACGATTACTCTGCGCACTACGGGGGGACGTACTCGATCTCGCACCAGGACGAGGGTACCTCCTCATCGTACCATGGTGACACTTCATCCTGGCCAGCTGGGGATTGATACCCACTTAGGCCAAAAGCCTAATCTTGGGGGGAGGTACGCCGACATCGCACTCATCTCCATATCATTCTGTGTCGGTACTTTGTATATTCATGTTTCGTTCTCCTTTTAGTTTTCGTTCTTTCTTTGCTTTTGCTTTCTAAAACACAAAAAAGACCAAAACTATTTCGGTTGTTTCTCTTTGTTTGCTTCTTCTTCTTTTTGCCTTGGTTTGTTTTTCCCCTTTTTGCTTTGTTTGAACTATTCGAAAGACCCAAAAAGATTTTGCTTTGCTTGTTCTTCCTTTTTGGTTCTTGTTTTAAAAATCGAAAACACCAAAAATATTTGTTGTTCTTCTTTGGTTTTGTGAGTTTGTTGTAGGGTTCAACAGTTCTCAGTGGGATTTGGTTTCATATTATTATTCAAGCCACACAAGTGAAGGGCAATAATGAGGATTAATGACAACTTGAGGTGTGGTAAGAGGCTGGTAACGAACTCTATTTGTTTTCATTTTTGTACATATACTCATTATTGTGGGCATTCTTAGCTTGTTCGTGTAGGGTGTATGTTATTTATGGATGCTTAGTAGTTCTTGTTTTCATATGATTAGCTCCAGCTTGCTAATAGTTTGTAGCATGTCATATGAATGTTTGCTTGCATTACTCTATTCATAACTTGGTATGACACCATGGTATCCTCCTTTGAATGTTTCATTTGAATTTACTTGGCACATGCTCATGCATGCATATGACTAAAATAATCAGTTAAGCCTCGATGAATTATTTTGCCTTGAGGGTCTTGAATCACTTTCATGCCATGATTAGTCTTGTTTTGTTGCAAGCATGATTATGACAGCTATTGCTCTCTCGTTTGTCGCTCCATTACTATTGCTAGCCTTCACTTACACTGAGTATGCTTTAATCGTGTTTCCAATTCCCTAAACCCAAATATTGTCAAAAGTGTTTACCATACCTACCTATTAGCATCATTTGCTATTTCCGTGCATATTCAATATGCCTTGTTTTCTTCCAAATAAAATGTTTGCTTGTTATGACAAAGTTAGTTAGTAAAGCTCTCACGAACTTGATGGCACACCTTATTTCCTGCACTTAATAAACCTGAACCATTGTCAATGTCCATGAAAGTTATATGCTTGCAAATTATATGCTGGGGATTAGCAGAACCGTGTTGTCACGGTGAACTCTTTCAACACCTATAAATATATACCCAGTTGATACCATGCTATTTTGTTTGCGGATGTCGTCAGTGTGAAATAAAAGGGGAGCTTGTAAGTCCATGGAGTTATGTATGTGTGTTAGAGAAACGCCTGGGCCACCGGTCTAATCCATGCTATCATGGTGGAAACCTGCAACGTAACCATAATAAGTATCTATCAAGCATTCTTCTTTAAAAAAAGAGAGATATAGCTATTGAGAAAAAGAAAAGAAAAAAAGAGATTTGAGAAAAGAGGAAAGAGAGAAAAAAAGCACCATTTTCCCATGGTAAATAAGAACATTGCTGAGATACTCATTGTTTGCTTGCCTTGTCATTTTGATATGGGGATTCTTCCGTATCATTGGGCAAGGGGTACCCCGTTAGCAGTTTTGTATGATACGCACGTATTTACGATGACAAGAACTTACCGGTAACTAAAGTTGAGTAGCATGAGGAGCGACCCTCGTACTCAAGGGACATGGGATATCCAGTTTATAGTCTGTCAAGCATATAACTCAGATTGGACCTCACTTTCACCTTAACCATATTAAAGATGCTTATGATAGGGGCAATGAGAGCTCAAAGCTAATGAGTACCATACTTTCAGCATTTGGAAGCCTTTCAAACTTTTCAAAACCTTTTTTCATTTCCTTGTTGAGTGTCCACTTATTCTATGAGCACCTTCTTGCAAGCATAGTTGTTATTCTTAGTGTAATGTGCTTGTCTCCAAACTTGATTATTTGTGTTATGACTTTGATGCTTGTATCTTTGATATCTTTACTTCTAGTCTTCACCTGAACTTTAGAGGTGCCTTGGCATTCACAATAAAAAGGCAAGCGAGATACCACTCTATCATACCTTGTTATGGGCATTGTAATGTTGCTTATGTTTATGTTTCATGCTACTTATTATTTTTGAGTTGGAATCTCTTCATAGCTTGCAATGCCTATTAAGTAAACTTAGTTTCATACTCCTTATTATGAATTGTCTAAGTAGTTGATCACATGCTGAGAATATATAAATCATATGAAGCAAATGTGTTCGTTAAAGTTTCTTTTATTGCACTCAGTTTTCAACTGAATTTCTTGAGGACAAGCAATAAGATAAGCTTGGGGGGAGTTGATACGTCTGATGACCCACAAGTATAGGGGGTGTATCACAGTATTTTTGATAATTAAGAGTGTCGAACCCAACGAGGAGCAGAAGGTGCTGGCTAGTGGTATGGATCAGGAATTCTCTGCAAATACTTACCAAACGGATTTTTAGGGGTTTTCGATAAAGCAAGTAAACAAAGTACGAGCAAATAAAAGACAGTAGGAATAAATGCAGCAAGTGGCCCAATCCTTTATGAAGCAAAGGACAAGCCGGTTGTATTACTTAAGATGACCAAACGTTCTTGAGGACACATGGGAAGACTGTCAAGTGCTTTCGCTTCATATAGCTGATTAATCTTCTCTAGCTTGCTAAGTGTTGTGTGGGTGAACTTGTGCTAATGTACTTCCCCATCCAAGACTAATACATACTTGTGATTAAACCCCTTGCAAACATCCGTAAGGACAAGAAAGTATTTAAGGTAGAAACCTAACCACAGCTTTAAACTCTAAGACCCTAACAATGCTTAACTAGTCTACTTAGCACACTAACCCCTTGGTCGGTACTATTGCCTATAAATACATATGGAATACACAATCACCAAACAATGCTTAACTAGTCTACTTAGCACACTAAGGCACACATTTGATGATATAATATCATCACAAGCATCACACGGTTTAATGAACTAGCTTCATTATTTTTATTTGAGAAAAGTAATTTCTACTCATTGAAATTAACTAAAATTTAATATTCTCCATTTAAAATATGGGATCACGTGGACACATGTCATCACCACATATTCTAACATATGGGAATGTGATTTAAGGGTTGGATCACATTTTATCAAGTTCAAGTTTAATAATTAATGATTTAAAGTGACTAAAAATGCCTATATAGCATTATTTTGGTACTAGTACAAAGTCACTGCATGTAAACCTTAATATTATTACATATTCAGATAAGTATGGTTAAATGTGATTTTTGAGAGTTGGAATCAACTCAAAAGCTATTATGGTTGATTTTATAAAAATGTTTGAAGGTGCAAAAGCTTCTGTCTTGTTATTTTAACTAGGAGAGATCTCTAACTCTAAAGGAATTAAATCCAACGGGCTTGGATAGATCTTTTCCGTAGAGTTCTAACAAAATTGGAATCACTTGATTTGGTTTAGTAAATCTTCCTGAATTGATTTTTGAACTAAGGGACAGAATTGAGTTTAAACCTAAATAGAAAAATCTAGATTTGAATTACTAGGTCAGCGCGGGAATGGAAATGGGCCGGCCCAGTGATGCTCAGCGGCGCAGAGGGCGGCTGACAGGTTGGTCCCACTTGTTAGCGAGACTTAAAACCCGAAACGGTATCTAGCGATCTGGGCCACACAATCATAACACAGATCAACGGCTCACAGTCGTCATCGACGACGGACTCGTCGCCAGCGAGACTGAACCCTAAACGGCAAGTGGGGGTCTACTGGGGACGTACCATTGCTCCAGCTAGTGCGGTGAGGTGGGCAAACGAACAGGTGGACGACGACAAGCTCAGGCGAAGTCGCGGTAGGGGCTGCGGTGGACGGAATCGACGGCAGCGTCTCCTCCTCTGAAGCGGCCTCCTCCGGTGCAATTCCGGCGAACGTCGGCTCGAGCGGCTCCAACGAGAGATGGGAAAGGTTCAGGGGAGAGAGGGAGTGGAATGGTGTGAGGAATTCATGCTGGGGAGGCCTGCTTATATAGGTGCGACGGTGAGACCGAGAGGTGTGGGCAGGCGTCTCCGGCGAGGGCAGTACATGGGGCTATCGGCGTGGGTGAGGTATGCAGACGGTGGGCGGTTCCCTGGCAGTGATCTATGGCGTAATGGCGCGGCTAGGGGCGGTGGCATATGGTCGGTGCTGCTGGATCGGTCACTTTGAATGTTATGGTTTGGGAAATAACACATGCAATGTCACTCCAATATGTGTCAAACCATGGTCAGGAACCCCAGGAACATGTTGGAATTCAACTGCCACATGCAATGGAGCACAAGTTTGAAAGCGGTTGCATCACGACACCCACTTGAGTGTATGTGTCCATGTGGATCATTGTGGTTTGGCAATGAACTCATGCAATGTCACTACAATGTGTGTTAAACCATGGTCAGGAACCCCAGGAACATGTTGGAATGCATTTACCACATGCAATGGAGCACCAGTTTGAAAGAGGTTCCATCACCACACCCACTTGAGTTTGGGTGCCCATGTGGATCATTGTGGTTTGGCAAGGAACGCATGAATGTGAATCCTATGTGTGTCAAACCATGGTCATGAACCCTAAGAACGTGTTGGAATTCAACCGCCACATACAATGGAGCACCAGTTTGAAAGAGGTTGCATCACCACACCCACTTGAGTGTGTGTGGCCTTGTGGATCATTGTGGTTTGGCAAAGAACACATGCCATGTCACTCCAATATGTGTCAAGCAATGGCCAGGAACCCCAAGAACAAGTTGGAATTCAACTGCCACATGCAATGGGGCAACAGTTTGGAAGAGCTTGCATCACCACACCCACTTGAGTGTGTGTGGCCATGTGGATAATTGTGGTTTGGAAATGAACACATCCAATATCACTCCAATATGTGTCAAACCATGGCCAGGAAACATAGGAACATGTTGGAATTCAACTACCACCTGCAACCGAGCACTAGGTTGAATGAGATTGCATCACCAAACCTACTTGAGTGTGTGTGGACATGTGATCATTGTGGTTTGGCAAAGAACACATGTAATGTCACACCAATATGTGTCAAACCATTGCCAGGAAGAACAGGAACATGTTGGAGTTCAACTTCCACATGCAATGGAGCACCAGTTTGAAGAGGTTGCATCACCACACCCACTTGAGTGTGTGTGGCCATGTGTATCATTAAGGTTTTGCAAAGACCACATGCAATGTCACTCCAATATGTGTCAAACCATGGTCAGGAATGCCAGGAACATGTTGGAATTCAACTGCCACATGCAATGGAGCACTAGTTGGAAAGAGGTTGCATCACCATAACCACTTGAGTGTGTGTGGCCATGTGGATCATTGTGGTTTGGCAAAGAACACATGTAGTGGCAATCCAATATGTGTCAAAACATGATCAGGAACCCCAAGAACATGTTAGAATTCAACTGCCACATGTAATGGAGCAATAGTTTGAAAGAGGTTGCATCACCACAACCACTTGAGTGTGTGTGTCCATGTGGATAATTGTGGTTTGGCAAAGAACACATGCCATGTCACTCCAATATTCGTGAAACCATGGCCAGGAACCCAGGAACATGTTGGAATTCAACTGCCACATGCAATGGAGCAGCAGTTTGAAAGAGGTTGCCTCACCACACCCACTTGAGTGTGTGTGGTCATGTGGATCACTGTGGTTTGGCAAAGAACACATGCGATGTCACTCCAATATGTGTCAAACCATGGCCAGAACCCTAGGAACATGTTGGAATTAAATTGCCACATGCAATGGAGCACCAGTTTGAAAGAGGTTGCATCACCGCACCCACTTCAATTTGTGTGGCCATGTGGATCATTATGGTTTGGGAAATAACACATGCAATGTCACTCCAATATGTGTCAAACCATGGTCAGGAACCCTAGGAACATATTGGAATTCAACTGTCACATGCAATGGACCACAAGTTTGAAAGCGGTCGCATCATGACACCCACTTGAGTATATGTGTCCATGTGGATCATTGTGGTTTGGCAATGAACTCATGCAATGTCACTCCAATATTTGTTAGACCATGGTCAGGAACCCTAGGGACATGTTGGAATGCATTTACCACATGCGATGGAGCAGCAGTTTGAAAGAGGTAGATCACCACACCTAGTTGAGTCTATGTGGCCATGTGGATAATTGTGGTTTGTCAAAGAACACATGCAATGTCACTACAATATGGGTCAAAACATGGCCAGGAACTCTAGGAACATGTTGGAATTCAACTGCCACATACAATGGAGCACTAGTTTGAAAGAGGTTGCATCACCACACCCACTTGAGTGTGTGTGGCCATGTGGATCATTGTGGTTTGGCAAAGAACACATGGCATGTCACTCCAATATGTGTCAAGCCATGGCCAGGAACCCCAAGAACAAGTTGGAATTCAACTGCCACATACAATGGAGCACCAGTTTGAAAGAGGTTGCATCACCACACCCACATGAGTGTGTGTGGCCATGTGCATCATTTTGGTTTGGCAAATAAGACATGCCATGTCACTCCAATATGTGTCAAACCATGGCGAGGAACTCCGAGAACAAGTTGGAATTCAACTGCCACAAGCAATGGAGTAGCAGTTTGGAAGAGGTTGCATCACCACACCTAATTGAGTGTGTGTGGCCATGTGGTTTGGAAGTGAACACATGCAATGTCACTCCAATATGTGTCAAACCACGGCCAGGAAGCACAAGAACATGTTGGAATTCAACTACCACATGCAAAGAATTACTAGTTTGAAAGAGATTGCATCACCAAACCCACTTGAGTGTGTGTGTCCATGTGGATCATTGTGGTTTGGCAAAGAACACATGAAAGGTCACTCCACTATGTGTCAAACCATTGCCAGGGAGCCCATGAACATGTTGGAATTCAACTTCCACATGCAATGGAGCACCAGTTTGAAAGATGTTGCATCACCACACCCACTTGAGTGTGTGTGGCCATGTGTATCATTAAGGGTTGGCAAAGATCACATGCAATGTCACTCCAATATGTGTCAAACCATGGCTAGGAATGCCAGGAACATGTTGGAAGTCAACTGCCACATGTAGTGGAGCACCAATTTGAAAGAGGTTGCATCACCACAACCACTTGAGAGTGTGTGGCCATGTGGATCATTGTGGTTTGGCAAAGAACACATGCAATGGCAATCCAATATGTGTCAAACCATGGTCAGGAACCCCAGGACATGTTGGAATTCAACTGCCACATGCAATGGAGCAGCAGTTTGAAAGAGGTTGCATCACCACACCCACTTGAGTATGTGTGGCCATGTTGATCATTGTGGTTTGGCAAAGAACACATGCAATGTCACACCAAAAATTGTCAAACCATGGTGAAGAACCCCAGGAACATGTTGGAATTCAACTGCCACATGGAATGGAGCACCAGTTTGAAAGAGGTTCCATCACCACACTGTCGACACCTGGATTTTTAATCCCAGATGCATGTTATGCCATACCTCGCAATCCCAGGATTACCATTTTTGCGAGACATAAGAGATTGGATATCATAGTACATCATCCATTACAAACCATAAATAAGGTCTTACACAAATAAGGATCTCCTGATCCAGTCTTAGTTCAATCAAGTAGCAGATAAATAGTGTAGCGGTGGGGTCCATCTTCAGAGTCACAGGCAATGCTGATGATGGAACATAGTCCTAGTTATCATAGCCGTCCTGCTTTCCTTCATCTTGGTAATCTCCTTCATAGTCTGGCCATAGGAATAGCCAGGGACAAAATCCATGAGTACTCTTTAAGTACTTGCAAACTACCACTAACAAGTAGTATAGTTCTAGTGTAAAATGCTAACTCTAAGTTTAACTTTAAAGTCAAGTTTGAAACCTAATCTAAGTCAAAAACAAAGAAAGATAAATGAAGTTTTGAAAACACTTAAGTGGGAACTTAATTATCATAGTCACAACTCTATTGTGGTCAAGTCCTGTCACAATTCATTTCATAAGTCATTTTGAAAACATCTGGCAACGGAACAGTATGGCCACTCCAACTGTCCATAACCGCGGACGCGGCTATTCGAATAGTTTGACACTCTACATAGGTAGTACACTTTCAGCACAAGATTCGATACATCTGTTAGGGATAACCCTGAATCATCATACTTCGTATGCAGATAATCAAACATAACCTTTCCTTTACACACCCTAGTATAAGCACCTCTCATATGAGTATGGCCTCCCAACCATGACCATCTGTCATCTTGGGCACTGCATAGGTGGACAACATTGAGAGGTAGCCTCATCTCAAACCTCTCCCGTGAGGGAACTAATACTAATGCATATACACTTCCGGCTAAGCCTTACCAATTCAGGTATTGTGGTTGTACGGTAAAATTGGAATGGTATCGCATCCGAACCCAACCACTAGTTTTGTAAAAGGGCTAAGGCTCATGCCTCAACATTTCCATCATCATAAACCATTTGTGTTTCTCAACACATGTCAAAACATCTCAATAGAATGACTCATCATTCCAAGGTTTTCACAATTCATTTTCACCAAGTATTCCCATCTAAGTAAATAAAGTTTTGAGTTTTGTTCTAACTACTAAGTTAAGAGTGTTCACTAAAGTGGGATGCTAAGGTCAATCTCATGCCATAGAATGACATCTAAGTCTAACTAGATAGGTCAAGTTTTATACTCTTTATGCTACCTTCAAACAAGTAAAGGACTTTGGTAAAGTAAATAAGTTAAAGCTTGGAAATAAAACTTGGAATGGGTATAAGTCCAGTTGGTATAACCAAAGCATGTCTAATGTCTTTGCTTAGGTTATCTAGGTTGCAAGGGTTAGCTTGCATTGTTAATGATGGCATGCTTAGTGCGAGCTTGATAACAATAGCTTGCCTTGATTGGTGTAGTGGTTGAAGTTTTATTCCTCCTCTTCTTGGTAGAACTCCTCCTCCTCATAGACTTGGTCGGTACTAATGTCTATAAATACATACGGAATACACAATCAACAAACAATGCTTAACTAGTCTACTTAACACACTAAGGCAGGCATTTGATGATCTAATATCATCACAAGCATCACAAGGTTTAAGGAACTAGCTTCATTATTTTTATTTGAGAAAAGTAATTTCTACTCATTGAAATTAACTAAAATTTAATATTCTCCATTTAAAATATTAGATCATGTGGACACATGTCATCACCACATATTCTAACATATGGGAATGTGATTTAAGGGTTGGATCACATTTTATCAAGTTCAAGTTTAATAATTAATGATTTAAAGTGACTAGAAATGCCTATATAGCATTATTTTGGTACTAGTACAAAGTGACTGCATGTAAACCTTAATATTATTACATATTCAGCTAGGTATGGTTAAATGTGATTTTTGAGAGTTGGAATCAACTCAAAAGCTATTATGGTTGATTTTACAAAAATGTTTGAAGGTGCAAAAGCTTTTGTCTTGTTATTTTAACTAGGAGAGATCTCTAACTCTAAAGGAATTAAATCCAACGGGCTTGGATAGATCTTTTCTGTATATTTCTAACAAAATTGGAATCACTTGATTTGGTTTAGAAAATCTTCCTGAATTGATTTTTTAACTAAGGGACGGAATTGAGTTTAAACCTAAATAGAAAAATCTAGATTTGAATTACTGGGTCAGCGCGGGAAAGGAAATGGGCCGGCCCAGTGATGCTCAGCGGCGCAGAGGGCAGCTGACAGGTTGGTCCACTTGTTAGCGAGACTTAAAACCCAAAACGGTATCTAGCGATCTGGGCCACACGATCATAACGCAGATCAACGGCTCACAGTCATCGTCAACAACGGACTTGTCGCCAGCGAGACCGAACCCTAAACGGCCATTGGGTGTCTGCTGGGGACATACCAGGGCTCCAGCTAGTGCGGCAAGTTGGGCAAACGAACTGGTGAACGACGACGAGCTCAAGCGAAGTCGCGGCAGGGGCTGCGATGGACGGAATCGACGACAGCGTCTCCTCCTCTGAAGCGGCCTCCTTCGGTG
The DNA here is from genome assembly GCA_023614405.1 of Avena insularis. NCBI lineage: Eukaryota > Viridiplantae > Streptophyta > Magnoliopsida > Poales > Poaceae > Avena > Avena insularis. Next base: position 111,374,202 of record CM042684.1, read on the forward strand.
CAATTCCGGCGAACGACGGCTCGAGCGGCTCCGACGAGAGAGGGGAAAGGTTTAGGTAGAGAGGGGAGTGGAATGGTGTGAGGAATTCATGTTGGGGAGGCCTGCTTATATAGGCGCGAAAGTGAGACCGAGAGGTGTGGGCAGGCGTCTCTGGCGAGGGCAGTACGGGGGGCTATCGGCGTGGGTGAGGTAGGCGGACGGTGGGCGGTTCCCTGGCGGTGCTCTATGGCGTAATGGCGCGGCTAGGGGTGGTGCCATATGGTCGGGAGCGCTTACGGCCTGGGAGAAGCGGTGCTCTTTGGGTTCGAGGCGGAGCGGCGTGCACGGTATAGGGTCGAGGGGCGGTCTGATACGTGCTGGCGGCTATCATGCTCTGGCGCGCTCTAGCGCGCTCGCAGAGAGAAAGGACGGTGATGCTGGGGAGTGGTCCAAGGGGCAGTGAGGTGCGGTAGGGTTGGGCGGAGCTAGGGGACGTGCTGGTTGTGTGGGCTCCCCGGATTATTCATCCGAGAAATCCCTGTTATGCATACATCCATGTTCCCATGATCAGTGAGACGTGGGACATAACCGACAGGTATCATTACAACATCCGAAACATATCGAATTACAAGACTTACATAAATGCCATTATAGCTACATCATTATTAGAAGCGGAAAACACCATGCGCAGAGCCCAATCGTGCCTCAACCTACAGGCAGCTGACTGGGAAGACGGCCTAGCTCGCTGGACGTCACCTGAATCTTCCGAAGTCGACCTCTGAAAGTCTAGCCAAGTAAATAGCCAGGGACATAGCCGTGAGTACTTTTGAATGTACTCGCAAAACACCAAGATAAGTGCAACAAGGAAATGCAATTATGGCTATGGCGAGATAGCTATATTTGGGGTTGCTTTTGAAAAGCCTAACTAACTTTTGGAGTTATGGCATCACCATATCTTTGTTGAAAAAGAGTTTTGATAACATGCTTCTATTTTATAAAATCAAGACATCTCCATATCTTTGTTGAAAAAGAGTTTTGAAAACAGTTTTGTAGTGAAAACCCTTTTTAAACATCTTCGACCCCTCGAATCAAAACAAAGCATTCGAACACGGGTTCCCATGGAACCTTCATCCTTTTCGTACTTGTTTCCAAAACAAGCACAGTTTGGGTACTCCTAGCTAACACCTTTACAACCGTCCTTGACCGTGGACATGGCTATTCGAATAGAATATACTCTGCAGAGTTTGCGCACTTTCCCCACAAGAATCAATACATCCATCGAGATACAACCATGGCCCACTACCACGGTAGATGGGGTTCCGGATAATCAAACCTAACCTTTCGCTTGTCGACCCTAGCAAAGGCATGCTTTTTCTCTTGGGTTTGTTCTCCCCTGCAACGTTTATGTGGCTCCCAGCCATAGTCCTTCCTTCCGTACATGGGCATACCCAAGACGCAACTTGGCGTATACCTTAAAACTGGTGAATCCACTTCCTTCCGTACTCCAAGTCGTACCGTCCGCGGGAGACCCAATTGTTGCACCGGCCTCCTGCCAGTTCAGGCGCACTCTTGCCGAAGTAAGCGACAGGCTTCAGATCCTCGATCTGGTGGCGCCTGCCGGGTCTTCCAGGGATCTCTCCCTATAAGAATGGTAGAAGCTGCCTCGGCTAATGCGGACAAACTACGAGTTAAGCCCCAGTACCTGGGGTAATGTGGTTGCGGGATAAAAATTGTTCCAGTAAAGGCGTAGAACATCCCATCACCTTCTCGTTCTCCTCATCACCATTTCTTTTGTTAAATCCTCCACTAGGAACGATGCCTCTTCCTAGGGTTTTACCAAAGGGTTTTGAAACATTTGTAGTGTGGTAAATCCCAAAACAGTTTATTTTCTCAAAACCGGGGTTTTCCAACGGGGTGGGATGCAAACCATCATACTAACAATCTAAGGGATAAAGTGGTAGGTACATCAGGGTGGTGTCTTGATGGACACGAAGTTGTAACTTGGAGGAGCCAAGTTACTAACGCATTATTTGTAAAACAAAACATGTAGGTAGGTAATGCAATTTGTAAGGAAGATATAAAACAGGTAAAAGAGAATAGGACATATAGCAGATTTTAGGAATGGTGGCTTGCCTGTGATCAGCAATAAGTCCCTGGACTTCTTTAGATAACCAGAATTCCCAATAACAATAATAATAAGATGTCCCTTCCTTCTTGTCGTAAGACGCTCAGACTATCGTCGTCATCGGGTACACATGCAAGCAGACAATACCGCAATCAATACAAGGCATACAAGCATCAAACCATACAACAAACAATCATAGAGAGTACTACTGGACTAGGGAGGTTTTTGAGAGGTTGGGTATTGGTGGTGGAATTTACTAGATTGCCACAGTAGTGTTTTCTCTTGAGAGGTGGTTGTCAAGGCTAGATACAACGAGCTTGGATTAGGGTTCTGTGGTCAGTAGGTTGCCAAGGGGTAACCATGATATCCTCAGATAGGTCTTGACAAAACAAAACCATCACAAGTGGTTTCACTTGATTATCAATTTCCTAGATTTAATTAGGGTTTTTATAGTGGTAAAAACCTCTAGTTTGAGGGAATAATTCACTAGAAGTTATCTGGAGCTCCAAAAATTATTTCCTTGGACGGTTTGGTAGTACTTGCTGTACTGACCCACCTAGAGTTGGAATTGAGTCAGAAGATTTACCAGAATGCCCTCAGGAAATTCCTAAAGATAGTTCTGTATAGTTTTTCTCTTTTTCACCAGATTAATTCTACAGGAGATACTGAGTTGGTTCCAAGGGCATGTCCTAGGAATGTCCAATACCTTTCTGTAGGAATTGGATTTACCCTTTTTGGAGTTGCCAAACTCCTGGAGTGATTTATTTAGTGAAAATACCCATCACAGAAGTATTTAAATCACTATAATTCAACCAGAGCTGGTTTGGTTATTTTTGTTAAAGGGAACCTACTGTTCACCTTGGTATGGGACTTGTGCTGGATGATAGGTATGTCAAATACCTTCCAGTAGGACTTTGGTTCATCTCAAATGGAGATGTGAAACTCTCTGTGGAGATTACTTAGCGCAAGGTTTACTTGGCAGCAGAATGATTACTAGCAATAAATAAAAATTATTTTGGACATGGGGTTGCCTCTGCATGTTTGGGAAAACATCACGGAACCCTCAGAATTTTGAATCTTGGCATTTGGACTTCATTTTCATTTTCATAAGGCATTAATCCTACTGGCATAACTCTGGATCTGAAATAAAAAGAAAAGAAACAGAGCAGCTGGGTCGGGATCTGGGGAGGCTGGGCCGAACAGAGGCAGGCCGGACCAAGACGATGCAACGCGACACACGGGAGCCCACGCTTAAACCTGACGAGCGAGGCCCGGCGGTCAACAGGAGGGGGAGGCCGAAGCGGTACCGGCCAGATCTAGCCGTCCGTTTTAGGCGCGATCGATGGCCCGCGCTCATCATCATCGCAGTGACAGAGCACCGGGGACAGAACCCTAGGGTGCGGCGGAGGGGATGGTAGGGGCTCACCAGAGGGCTCGGGAGGCGGTGCGGAGGGTGCAGGGAGATGCAGTGGTCGACAATGAGCCGAACGAGGGGCGGCTCGAGGTGGTCTGATGCCGGGAGGTAGCTTGCGTGTCGGAGGCCGAGAGTGGACTCGTCGGAGCTCGACGGCGACTGCAGAGGAGCTGGCCCTGGACAGAAACAATACTAGGGTTAGGTAGAGGAGAGTTAGGTGATCTCGTGGGCAAACATGCAGAAGAAATGGAGCAGAGAGGAGAGAGCCTTGCTCGATTTTTGGGAGAAGGCCGAAGCTTCTCCTCCTTCTTTTCCCGGGCAGATCGGAGCAAGAGAGGGAGAGTGGAGCTGGGGGAGTGTGAGGGGGGGGAGAGGGGGCAAATGAGGGCAGGGGCAAGCTGGGGAAGGCCTCTGGCCATATATACCAAGAGGAAGGAGTAGATGAGTTGAAAGACTCTTTTGGACAAGAGGGAGGGGCAATGCTGGCTAGGGATTAGTCAAGGGGTCGGTGGGGAGGGGTAGTAGTGGTATTTTGTCATGCTGGACCAGAGAGGGAGGGGGTGGCATCAGTGGTAATTACTAGTACAAGGGCAAAATGGGTAATTGTTGGGAAGGTGCTACAGTGTTGGTCGACCAGTGGTTTACCCTGGTGCTGAAGATGAGCTTTGATCAAGCCTTGATGGAATTTGGAAGTGCCTTGAGTGGTGGTTTGCTTAATGGCCAAAATTGATCCAATTGTTGATTGTGAAGGAAATCCAAAATTTTGCATTGGAGCAGAGGAGTTTTAGTCCTCTTAAATCCATTTACTCAAGAAGGGCAGAAGTGGTTTCTGGAAGATCATTTGGTAAATTTATATTGGACAGGGGCGGATTTTGATGTGGAAGGGTCCCAAATGTGAATACACACTTAGAGGAATTTTTCCAAGATTTATTGAGGCATAAAAGTAATTAAAACAATTATTATTCCAATTCAGCCATTTAAGGAAATGGGCAAAAAGAAATAATAAAGCTTCTCAAAACTACTTTTTTTTGAGATGGAAAGGTGGGGTAGGAGATATGGAACTCACATGAGTCAAAAGTTAGAGAGGTTTTTTGGCAAAAACCAAACTTTCCTATATGGAGGGAGTTTTGGAGTTTTTGACTATTAAAGCAATTAAATAGTTTTGGGGCTATAATAATTATGGAGAGTTATTCATAAACCTTGATGATTAATGTAAATGATATAGACATGGTGTATCAAGCATTTTCAACCTTGTGGAATGAAATTACAACTTGAGAAGGATAGAAAAACAAGGAGTTGGTGATCTAGGGTGGTGTTATTTTTATGTCACCAAAACATGCTTGCATCTTGGAGCTCAGAGCTCACCTTGGTACAAGGGATATATGGGTGTGTATACCAGGTCAGGTAGATGAACATGGCATAAGGGGTTTGAATTAATAGCATTTGAGGTGATCTAGAAGTGATGGCAAACTTTGTAGAAATTAAGGCTGCCATGCAATATCAGTCATGATGCCTTATAAACCATGTGGGTTTAAGCAGCACAGAGATCCACTTGGGGAAAGTGAAGTATGATTAGATAGACATCAATGAGTAGAACACAACCATGTAGAGAGTTTCTCCATAGAGGTTTGGATGGTGGGGTGAGCTTTTAGCAAAGTAGGCATGAGGACTAGTTTTGCAGGAAATGTTATTTTCTTGTCTACAAAACCATCATGGACAAATGGGTTGGAGGAGGATCTAACAAGAGGAAAATGTGGGTATTGGTAGTCCTTAGTATGGGTAACAAGATGGTTCAGGTGCATTCCGAAAAATGCACATGGTTTGCGAACTGGAGGCATTAAAAAACGTGATGTTGAAACTGTTTCCAGACTTAGTCAAATTGGCAGTTTTGAGGATTGTGATTAGAGTATGAGAGGGGATGTTCTTGGAGGAGTTGTAAGGTATTAGAGCATTAGCAAGTGAATGATATTGAAGTCTAGATGGAGTAGTAAGGTTCCATACTTGATAGTAGTCTTCAAGGACTTGGAAACATCTAGAATGAAAATCCTCATAATTGATCTGGTTGAGGGTTTTAGATAATCACCTAATGGTTAGGGATCATATCTAGGTTTGCATTCTTGCTTAGGGATTGATGATTTGGAAACCTTTGGATCCTATTGATGATCTCCTAGGGTGGCTCATACTACTTCCTAAGCAAACAAGTCAAGTAGCATATCAAAACAACTCATCAGACAACAAATCAAGGCAACTCATCTTATAAACAGATTAACTACTCAAGGGTTACCATCAAGCTTAGCTTGAGGTAGAGTTGGGGCATTTTGAAGAGGTTGAATTTGTGGATAAGGTGAGAGTCCTTGGTATCTCTACAAAGAGTAGGATTCAAATGCTTGGAAAAGGTGTTTTGGGGAAACTAGAGACAAGATTAGTTGAGCGTTTTGTCTTGAAAACATAAGGAGATTGTATTATATATCTCTCCATAGTTTTGTCAATAGAATCTACCAAAAACAGTTTTGGTTACATAGGCATCTTGGCTCATGTTTTGAAATGCCAGAACATTTGAGAATATGTAAAATGAGCCAGGACAGTTTATGTAAATAGCTTTTGTCAACTGAGGGTGAGGTAGGGAGTATCCTAAGATACACTCTCTTAGGCACAAGTGCAAACAAACAACAAGAAAGCACTGCACCAAGCACAAGAAAAAGTTTTTGTTCCCCTTGATTTTTGCATTCTGGACAACTAATCAGGGTTACTGAAATTGGGATGTTACAGGTTTGGCGCGGTGCGGTCGCTGGCGCATTGCCCGCTTCTGGCTGCCGGTGACCACAAAGTGGCAGCGCTCCACTTTAGCTCCAGCTTAGGGGTAGGCCAGTGGGGACTTGGTTGGACTCAGGAGGGACAGGGGAACCAAATGAGGGCCAAAAACTCGACAATGCATTGATCTACAAACAGTATTAGTTAGGCAGAGAAATCTTGCCTGCCACCTGTTCGATCAAATGGCCGCACGAGAAAAAGTTTTGAATTTTGGGCTGATTTTTGGTGGAGTGATGTATCTTATGCTTGAGCTTCTAGGTTTGCTTGGGTTTTAAAAGGGGAGTTCATTTGAGTAGTTTTTGAATAAGTGTGATCTATACATATGAACTACATTCAATTTTGAGATCTCATTTAAATTTAGTGTTTGAAAGTTTTTGGGATGAAACAAAGTGGGCCTTGGCACATCACTACTTGTACTAGCAAGGGGTGCAAAGAACCACAATTGTTTCTATTAAGATTTGAGTTCTAGGAATAGCCAAAGTAGGCTAGGTGATTAAAATGGCAAAAGTGACCATTTGCTTAGTTTATTCTGTTTGATGTGTTTTTCTTTGGGATTTGTTTGGAAATGATCTAGATGATGTTTAATTCACCTTAGAATAATTTTACAACCAATATATCACTCAAACATGACAATTCAAAACAACTCCTATTTAAATGCACACACATATGAATGCTTAATCATTTTAAATGGAAAAAAGTTTTTGTTAACCCTAAATTTGGTAGATTTGATCTTGATTAACCTTGGATTAAGTTTTTGGGATGTTACAAACCTTCCCCCCTTAAACAAAACCTTGTCCCGAGATTTACGAAAGAAAACTAGGAACTAAAGAGATCTGGGAACTTAGACCTAATGTAATCTTCTCGCTCCCAGTGGCTTCTTCTTCGGTATGGTTGCTCCATTGAATCTTGAGAAACTTGATACTCCTGGTCCTGGTGGTTCTGTAAGATTCCTCCGGGATACGGATGGGCACTTCACGATATGTCAGGTCGTTGTTGACATCAACAGCTCGGTGATCGATGTTCTTCAAAACTTCGGTCTTCTTCGGCACTTCTAATCATTTGCGAAGTAACGAGATATGGAACATATTATGTATTGCAGACATCTCTTAAGGCAGTTCTAGTTGATACGATACCTCCCCTCGGCGATTCAGAATCTTAAAAGGCCCGATATATCTGGGGGTTAACTTCCCTTTCAGGCTAAAACGTTGGGTTCCCTTCAGTGGTGAAACCTTGAGATATACAAAATCTCCGACATTGAAAGTTAGGTCTCTCCTTCTCTTGTCAGCATAACTCTTCTATCTGGATTGGGCGGTCTTGAGGTGCTCACGGACTTTGTGAACCTTCTCTTCGGCTTCTCGGAGAATGTCGGGTCCAAAGATCTGACTCTCTCCTACTTGCGACCAATTCAAAGGGGTACGACACTTTCTTCCGTACAGGAACTCAAATGGTGCCATTTGGAAACTAGCTTGATAACTGTTGTCATATGAGAATTCTGCGAAAGGCAGGCAGTCTTCCCATTTTGATCCATACTCTAACACACAAGCTCTTAACATATCTTGTAAGATCTAGTTGACTCTCTTAGTCCGTCCATCATATTGCGGGTGATAAGCGGTGTTGAAATTCAACTTGGTTCCTAATCCTTCATGGACTTTCTGCCAAAAATCTCGAGGTGAATTGGGTTCCTCGATCTGATACTGTGGTCTTGGGGGTTCCATGCAGACTAACAATTCTAGCAATGTACAACTCTGCTAGATTCGAACTCTGGTAGGTTGTCTTGACAGGTATAAAATGAGCTACCTTGGACAGTCTATCAACAATGACCCAGATTGAGTCATTTCCCCTACTAGAAGTAGGCAAACCGATGATAAAGTCCATTCCGACAGAATCCCATTTCCATTCCGGAATCTGCAAAGGTTGCAATAGTCTTGTGGGCCTCTGATGTTCCGCTTTGACTCTTTGACAGATATCACACTTGGTGATGTAGCTCCCGATTTCTCTCTTCATCTTGTGCCACCAAAATTGCTCTTTCAAATCTTGATACATCTTCGTTCCTCCGGGATGGATAGAATAAAGAGTATCATGAGCTTCTTGTATCAGTACACATCCGAGACCAATCTTGGATGCATCACAATACACATCAAACGACTTCTTGATATCTGGCAAGATTAATATTGGGGATGAAATCAATCTCTTCTTCAGTTCTTGGAAACTAGCTTCACATTTGTCGGTCCATTCAAACTTCTTATCCTTCTTCAACAATTGGGTCATGGGTCGGGCGATGCTTGAAAATCCTTCGACGAACTTGCGGTAGTATCCCGCTAATCCAAGGAATGCACGGACTTGGGTTTGAGTGGTTGGGGCTTCCCATTCGTCGGCATCTTTGATCTTGGCGGGATCAACAGCGACTCCTCTGGTAGACACAATATGTCCTAGGAATCCTACTTCTTTCAGCCAAAACTCACACATGCTGAACTTGGCATACAACCAATGCTCTCTAAGGGTTTCAAGGATGGTTCTCAGATGTTGCTCATGCTCTTCTTCTGACTTGGAGTAGATAAGGAGGGGCATTGGTTAGTCCGAAAGACATGACAGTAAACTTGTATAAACCATAGCGAGTAGAAAAGGCAGTCTTCAGAATATCCGTTGCACGAATCATAAGTTGGTGATAACCAGTCCTAAGATGAATCTTTGAGAATACATTCGCTCCAGTCAACTGATCAAATAGGTCCTCTATCTTTGGCAATGAGTACTTGTTTTTGATGGTGACATCATTCAGCTTTCTGTAATCGGTGCATAGACGGTTGCCTCCATCTTTCTTGTCGACGAATAACACTGGCGATCTCCATGGCGATGTGCTTGGTTGAATCAAGCCTGTTGCCCACATAGCATCCTGCTGCTTCTTCAGTTCCACTAACTCCGAGGTGTTCATGCTATAAGGTCTCTAGGCTATGGGTCCGGTTCCGGGGATTAGTTCAATAATGAACTCAATATCCCTATCCGGGGGCATACCGGGCAATTCATCTATTCACAGACTACTCTGACTTGGTCAATGGTTGGTAGGGCTAGACTCTTGTTGCACTTGAATTGACGGGGTAAGGTTTCAGATATGTGCTCTACTGTTACTCCAGAGCTACTGGTCATGGTGATGGCTTTCTTAGCATAGTCTATCAATCCTTTATGCCTTGACATCCAGTCCATTCCTAGTACTACTTCCAAACCTTTGGTTCCAAGTACTATTAGGTTGGCATAAAAATCTATCCCATGTATTCGGATAGGCACAACTTTGCAAATTTTTCTAGCTTTTGTAGTTGAACCGGGGATTTGAACTATCATGACATGCTTCAAGTTGGTTGGGTGAATCTTACCAGTGCATGCAAATTCTTCGGTGACAAATGAGTGCGATGCTCCAGAATCAAACAACACTCTTGCTAAAACTGAGTTGACAGAAAACATACCCAGCACTACATCTGGCGCTTCTTGGGCTTCTTCGGCGTTCATGTGGAAGAGACGGCCGTTGCGGTTGTGAGGGTTCCCTGGGGCGAATCTTCTTCCGGGTTGAACATGACGCTGTTGTTGAGCTGGGGCATTCACATTTGAAGTGGCGGCAATCTTCTTGGGGCACTCATTGGAATAGTGACCCTTCACTCCACACTCGAAACAAGTGATCTGAGACTTGTCTTTCACTGCCACAGGCACAGCATTGCTTCCAGTTCTAGGTGTATTGTTGTTGTTGCTGCTCTTGGGAGGGGCACGGTTGAAATTTCTGGTATTGCCGGAGTGATTGTTGTTTCCTCCGGACTTCACATTTCCTCCGCCATGGTTGGGGTAGCTTGGGCGAGACATTGGGGGTCGGTTGTTCCTTGGTGCATATCCTGCTGAGGGGTTGGGACGGTACTTCTGGTGACTGTTGGATCCAAATTGCTGCATCATACGACGTTTGTGGTTGTCGTTTGCCTGGTTGAGCTTCCCTTCCATCTGAATGGCAGAGTCTACTAGTTCCTCGAGATTATCGAAGCGGATGTTGACGAGGACAGTTTCCATCTCATCATGCGGTCCGTTCAAGAATCTCTCCTTCTTCTTAGCCTCTGTGTTGATCTCATCAGGTGCATACCAGGCAAGGGTCAAGAATCTGTCACGGTACTCCACTACAGTCATTCTGCCTTGCTTCAACTCTCGGAATTCATCCCTCATTCGGGTGACTACACCCTGCGGCACGTGGGTGCGACTGAACTTGATTTTGAAGGCTTCCTCACATGGGTATACCCTACAGGTACTCGAGCTGGGTATATACGGCCTAAATACATAAAGGCCCACGGTGTCGCCAAGGCCCAAATGAAGAACTCGAGTAACCTATGGACTCTCGATTGCTTGAAGGACAAGAAGAAGCTAGAGATAGAAAGTTCAAAAGGGAAAAAACCCTAACCTGTAACCGACTCGATCTGCTACCTAGGACCTAGCCTGTCTATATAAAGGCTAGGAGGGGGCGGCGAGGAGGACACACGCAACCCTAGTTTCGACAACCCTTGCCAGATTGCATCTGCGCACCATTGTAATCTTCGATTCCTTTGATAATTCCACGAGCAGACAAGCAGGAGTAGGGACCTCTACGAGGCCTGAACCTGGGTAAATCTTCGAGTCCCCTTTGTGCTTGTTTGCTAGCCGATAGATGTCTCCAGCGCTCCCTCCTTCTCCAAAACCCAAGTCCTTAACAATGGGCATTGATGAGTTAAACCCTCGTCAATTTGCGCCGTCTGTGGGAATTGGGAGTGTTGATGTTGCGGCTTCTTTGGCCCCATCAACCGCGATCTACAACTCCGCAACAGCGGAGATTCGCTAGCTCTTCGGCGCGTTCGACTTCACAGTCCACACGCCGGCCACTCGCCCGGCCTTTGAGTCCTTGGCGACGGAATCAGCCTGGCAATCGGGAGCTTCCGCTTCCAAGTTGGTCAGATGGGCACGCTCCGCATGCCTGACCAGCCGACGATGCCATCGATTGCCCCAGCATCGTGGTTCCCTCCATCGATCGGCACCCTCAGTAAGCTCAATGCCCCGACAATAGTCGAGAACACAGTCAGCGACAGCAGTCGCGACTCCGATCTGAGCGATCTGGCAACTGAAGATGGAGCCTACGGCTCTGGATCTGAGAGTTACGGGAGCAGCAGCTTCCCCAATCACTTCATGTGCGCCGTCATCAACGCAGGCGACACCTCCGCCAACCGCGACAACCTGGGCAATCGCGGTAACGCAACCGACCCGCCTCTCGGTGGCAACGGCGGCAATGGTTGGAACGGCGATAACGGTGGCAATCGCATCCCCGTCAATAATGGAGGACCAGTCGAGCCTTCGACCATAACAAACGATCAAACCGGCGGACGCGTCGCGATCAGGCTCAACGAGAAGGAGTGGGCTCGATGCCACGAGGCCTTACGAGGCACCCCTCTACCCTTCGGATCTCCACAAGAACTGCTAATGGGCTACCACTGGGTCCGAAAGGAAGAATTTAAGCGCCAAGTGCAAACTATCGCGCAACTCGAGGCCTGTAAAAAGGCAGCGGACGAGTCGAGTCTTCGACGTGCTGGGCTCTCCTCTCACAAAGGATCCTCCTCAAAGGGCAACGAGTAACTCGCAAACAAGAGGCGGTCTCGGATGACCAATATCACTGAGCAAGAACGCATAGAAGCTGCAAAGGTCCTCGACTTCAGCTCTATGACAGTCGATACACGTGGCAACGTGGTCCCAAAGACGTCGCAGGCCGTGGTGACAGCAGCCACCATGTACCTCCTCAACAACCAGTCACCAGCTGGCGATCCCGGAGCCGCCATGCACCAATCTACGATCGCATGCTTGGGACTAATCGAGGCTTCTCTGGATAAGGAGCCAACACCAGAGCCGAAAAAAGGCAAAACACTGGCAAAGTGCTACTCCTCGCCCTAATCCAGCGACGACAGTCACGACCTGTATCGATGCCGCTGCTCACGGCGACATGACCACGACTATGATGCGCGCGATGACCTCACACAGCGCAAGATCGACAAATCAAGGGCGCGGCGTGCACGGTCGACTGACTCGGAAGAGGAAGATGTGGAGCTCTGCGGCGCCAGATCCTTCAGCAGGTCCATCAGGCAAAAGCAAATGCCCAAAGGGTTTAAACTCCCGTCGGAGGACCCAAAGTTTGATGGCCTACAGGACCCGAAGATCTGGCTGGAGGACCACATCTCCTCTGTCAGGCTCCACGGCGGCAGTCGAAGTACGGCCATGCAATGCTTACAGCTACAGCTGCAAGGCGCCGCCCGAGCATGGCTCAACAACCTCCCACACGGATCCATTCACAGTTGGGATGAGCTGGTTTACAGCTTCGTGCGCAACTTCAAAGGCATGTACAAGTGGCATGCATCAATCGAAGAGCTGAGATGCTGCCAGCAAAGATCGGGCGAATCGCTACGCTCGTACATCCAAAGGTGGTCCATCATCAAGAACTCGGCAGAAAACATCTCGGAGGCTCGCGCGATTGATGCATTCAACGGCGGCGGCCGCCACATAGAGCTCAGGGAGGAGCTGGGCCACTCAAAGCGCAAGACCATCGACCAATGGATGGAAATCGCGAATCGGTGGGCCGATGGAGAAGATTTGGTGAAAAATCGTGCTCACTCCGACGAGGAGGCAGAACTCGAGCGCAGACGCGACCGCCGAGGCAAATGTCGCATGCGCATCTACGATGATCGCGACGACGTCAACATGGTCGCAGCTAGCTACGCCGATAGACGTGATGACAACCGCAACAGCGGATACCGCAGCGGTAGATACCGTGACTCCGGGAAGACCACGCAAGTGTGGCAATGCCGCAATCGTGATGAGGCACCCGCGACATCCATCGAAGACAAATTGTCTAGACCATGCACGGTGCCCTTCTACATCGACAAGCATGACGGAAAGAAGAAATCTAGCCACCTCCTCAAGGATTGCAGCGAGTTCCTCAAACTGCATGAGGGATTGGTTCGGATGAATTGCAACACAGTCGAAAGAGGCTATGAAGCGGCTCCAGGTGCTATAGCACATGGTGCTCCGCCACCGCCACCTAGAATGCCCCCAAACGCAGCTGCGCTGGACCAGCACCAGGGAAGTGAACCCTACCCATGGACCATGGGTACCATGATGATCCAAAAGGGACACCCCTCCAACAGGGTGCAGAAGGCCATCACTCTCCAAGTAATCTTGGCCACAAACTCGCCACCATCTACCGCTGAGTACCTCAGTGGAAGCGAGTCCTGCATCACCTTTGACAAACGCGATCATCCGCCCCAAGTACATCGTCCAGGCCATTGCCCCCTCGTACTCGAGGCGCAAATCAGAGGCTTCAACATGAGCTGCGTCTTCATGGACGGCGGAAGCGGCATCAACCTTATATTCGCGAGTACCTTGCGAGCAATGAGGATCCCTCTGACTTTCCTAAAGGCCTCGGACACAACATTACACGTCATCGTCCCAGGAAAAGGCGTATATCCCCTGGGCAAAATCAACCTCGACGTCATCTTCGGCAGGCCGAAAAACTTTCGGCGTGAGCGCATCGACTTTGAGGTCGTCGACTGGCCCTCACAGTACCACTGCATCCTCGGACGTGTCGCGTTCGCTAGGTTCATGGAGGTACCACACTACGCCTACCTGCAGATGAAAATGCCAGGTCCCAATGGCGTCATCACAGTCCAAGGGAGCTTCGAGAGGTCCGACGATTCTGACGAGGAATTCAACAGAAATTTCGTCTTCGCATGCGAAAGAACTCGCGAGACTAAAGGAGTCGACAGACAACAGTCTGCCTCCCCTAAGCCGACCAAGCTCGCCTGATCTATCTTTCGACTCATCAGTGCACACAAAGAAAGTGCAGGTCCACCCATCGGATCCCGCCAAAACGATCCTCATCGCCAACAACTTGAGTCCCGCATAGGAACTCACGCTCGTCGAATTCCTCCGTGAGCACTGGGAAATCTTCGCCTAGTGTCCAACAGACATGGCAGGAGTTCCCAGGGAATTCGCCAAGCACGCACTCAACGTAACCCAGACGCAACGCCAGTCAAGAAAACAATCTGGCGATTATCTGAGCCACGGGCAAAGGCAGTCAGAATGGAGATCAACAGACTCCTCGACGCCAAATTCATATAGGAGATCAAGGAAAGCACTTGGCTCGCCAACAAGGTGCTGGTACCAAAAAAGGACACGGATATCCTGCGGATGTGCGTGGACTTCACCTCTCTGAACAAGCACTATCCAAAGGATCACTTCCTGCTACCGCGAATCGACCAGATCATAGACTCCACCGCGAGATGCGAGCGCCTCTGCTTCCTCGACGCCTACTCAGGCTATAATCAGATTCGAATGAAGGAGGAAGATCAAGAAAAAATAGCATTTACAACGCCCTTCGGTGTGTTCTGCTACAACGCAATGCCCTTCGGGCTAAAGAACACGGCAGACACCTACCAGCGGTGCATGCAGGCTTGCCTCAAGGACCAACTTGGTCGCAACATTCAAGTCTATGTCGACGACATAGTAATCAAGACCAAGGAGGAAGCCTTCCTAATCGATGATTTGCATGAAACCTTCACCAACCTCAATCGCTACCGGATCAAGCTCAATCCGGACAAATGCGCCTTTCGCGTCCCATCTGGGCAACTACTCGGATATCTCATCTCCGCGAGGGGAATCAAGGCAAACCCGAAGAAAATAAAAGACATACTGGCCATGGAGAAGCCGGAAAACATAAGGGGCATCCAGCAGCTGGCTGGGCGAATCGCGGCCCTCAGTTGATTCATCAGTCGGATGGGTGAAAAGGCACTTCCCTTCTACCAACTCCTCCACAAAGCTGAAAAGTTCGAATGGACCAACGAAGCGCAGGAAGCATTCGAAGACCTCAAACTCCTGCTATCCACCGCGCCAGTACTAGTGACCCCCCGATAAAGGGAACCACTGTTACTATATATCTCCGCCACCAACCAGGTGGTCAGCACAGTGCTTGTCGTCGAGCGAGCCGAGGAAAACAAGGTCCACGGGGTACAGCGCCCAGTATACTACCTCAGCGAGGTCCTCACGCCAACAAAATAGCGGTACCCTCACTACCAAAATCTGGCGTACGGCGTCTTCATGACCGCCCGGCGACTGCACCATTACTTCCAGGAACACCCAATCATGGTAGTCAACGACGCCCTGTTGGGGCATATCCTCAATAACCCCGATGCCACGGGACGAGTCGCGCTTTGGGGAATAGAATTGTCTCCACGAGACATTACATACGAAAAGCGGGACGCAATCAAGTCTCAAGTTCTTCCTGACTTCCTTGTGCACTAGATGGAGAACTAGCTCCCTGACAAACCAGATATGTCCTACCTCTGGACAATGCACTTCGATGGATCCAAGCGAAAGGACGGAGCAGGTGCAGGTGTCATACTGACATCGCCTCAAGTGGACAAGCTGAAGTACATCCTGCGAATGCAGTTCACCGCCTCCAACAACAAAGTTGAATACGAGGCCCTGCTACACGGGATGAGGATGGCAAAAGCCTGCAGCGCCAAAAGGCTCATTATATACGGTGACTCCAAGTTGGTCGTCAACCAAACAATGCATGAGTGCGACGCACTGAACGACAACATGATCGCCTACCGCAACCTCTATGACACATTCGAAGGGGACTGTGATGGCTGCGAGCTACGGCACGTAGGCCCCGAAAGCAATGAAGAGGCGGACGCACTCGCCAACATAGTTCTACCTGCGCCGCCATACCACCCGGGGTATTTCTCGAGCGCATCTACGAACGCTCCATCAAGCCAAAGCCAGCAGAGAAGAAAACAAGCGCAGCAACAGACTCAGGGGCTGTGCCACTCAATGAGCCAATGGCACTCGATGACCTGGAGCTGGATACCAGACTCGAAGGACCAATGAGTGTCATGATGATCGAATCATCCTGGACTCAGTCGTACATCACGAACCTCCTCAGCAAAAGGCTACCGGATGATCCGACTGATGAACGGCACATCGCGCGACGATCCAAGGCATTCGCTGTTATCAACAGCGAACTATACAAGCACAGCATCACAGGAGTGCTCCAGCGATGCGTCTCCACGGCTGATGGAAGAGCTGTTCTCCTCGACATCCATGAGGGAACCTATGGACACCACACTGGTAGTCGCGCCCTCGTGGCCAAAGCTCTGCGGGCTGGGTTCTACTGGCGTACGGCCATGCGTGACGCCAAGGACATCGTCCAGAAATGCAACGCGTTTCAATGATTCGCGGAGAAACCGCACGCACCTGGCGCAGAGCTCCGGCCAATCCCATTGGCGTGGCCCTTCGCGCAATGGGGACTCGACATGGTCGGTAAGATCCCCAAGTCCTCACGAGGAGGTTATGTCTACCTCCTGGCGGCAGTCGACAAGTTCACCAAGTGGATAGAGGCCATGCCAGTGACCAATCAATCAGGGCGCAGCGCAGTCAAGTCCTTCGAGTCCATCGTCTTCCGCTTCGGAGTGCCACATAGCATCATCACAGACAATGGAACGAACTTCACATCCAAGGAGTTCCAAGAATTCTGTGAGAATCTGGGAATCAACATCAGCTACGCCTCAGTAGCAAATCCACAGACCAACGGTCAGGTTGAAAAGGCGAACGGGCTCGTCTACGGCGGCATCAAGAAGCGACTCCACTGGCCACTCGAACAAGCCGTGGGTTGCTGGCCATACGAACCGCAATCAGTACTTTGGAGCATACGCACAACTCCAAACAGTGCTACGGGCTACACCCCGTTCTTTATGGTGCACGGGGCCGAAGCGGTGCTACCCGCTGAGGTACGATACAAGGCGTCGCGCGTGGTCGCTTACAGCGAGAAGGAGTCATCCCTTGCACTCAAAGACTCCGTCGACCTCCTTGACGAGGCAATTGAAATCGCCACCGAAAGATCAGCGATCTACTAGTAGAACCTGCGCAACTACCAAAGTAGGAGGCTATGCCCCAGATCCTTCGTCGAAGGTGACCTGGTCTTGCGACTAAAGCAGCAAGGACATCTCAAACTCGAGTCCCCCTGGGAGGGACCATACGTGATTACAGAAGTAATCCCAGGTGGCGCCTATCGCCTTCAAGATTTAGAGACAGGGGTCGCATACTCCAACCCCTGGAATGTTGCGCAGTTGCGATGCTTCTACCCTTAGTTGTTTTTACTTTTACATTGCAAATAAGGCACTCAGCCAAGGCTATTAGCCACACATTGTACTTCGTACTGTCTCGCGAATAAATAAAGCTAAGTGCCCCAAAACTCTGTGTTCTCCTTTATTCTTTCGCAACTTATCCACTCGGGGGCTACACCACCCTATACATATCTATTCTACGAACTAAAACGCGATATTCCTGAGTAGCTGGCACATCAAATCGAAACCCTTAACACACAACAACCCCGTTGCAACGCATCTGACTGGTTGACAAGGGACTAAGATAAGCACATGGCCAGGCTAACGAAAAGGAATTGCATAGTGCAGCGCACTCATACATACTAAAAACAAGCTCTCTTATACATCATCAACAATCAGTTATGCACATCATTTCATACGAACTTTACAACACCGATACATTTATGTGCAGGATCCAAACTAAACCACTACTACAACAAGAGAATGTTGGTCTGTTTCTCAAAGAAGTCGACAATCTCCTCTGGTGGCGCCTGATAATGCGGCACCATATTCCAAGCAGAACCCGCTGGTGGCGCAGGTGGCCCAGTCGCAATTGCCACAACGTCTACATCAGGCCTATGCAGTCGTACAAGCGATAGAGTGGCCTTGGCAACAGCCACCAACTGTTGCCTTACACATTCATGAACCGCAGCCAGGTCTTGAAACTTGGCAAGTAGGGCCAGCAGGCTCGATGGAGCAACATCCAATGGAAACATCGTCCGATAAATGATCTTCAAGCATGGCTGCGACTTCTTCAGAAAGTGCAGCACTCGTGACGCACGATTCTATAGGGTCGCCAGCGCAATCGCACGATCATGATCCACCCAGAAGTATCAACTCTCCTGAAGTTGCTCTTGAGTCAGATCATGCATGCGAATAGCAATCCTATCCTTCTCATCCTGCGGATGGCGCGCGCTGACAACTATACAAAGGAACAACGGAAGCATAAGGACAGCACACCATTGCGAGTGACTACAAAGAAAAGATAAGAGTAAGCAAACTAACACTTAAATTTGTCGCCCAGCTGCGTCATCTCCCCCAACAGATACTGTTCTCGGGCGGTGGCCTTCTCTGCCTTTGACTTCCATACATCCGCGTTACCGCGGAGCATGGGCAATTCACGCTCCAACTGCTTCACGCGATCACGCAGTCGCGAAAGCAGCGACAGCTCATCCACCCTAGAACGCGGTGGTGCCAAAGTATCATCAACGGACGGCGAATCCTGAGGTTCCCTCAAAGGATCACTTGATGTACCCTACCACAAGCCAAGCAAAATGCAATAAGAAGATCAAATCGACACAACAGACAAAAGATTCGAGTGCATTCAGAATTGGCAAAAGTATCAGCAGATACACTCGACAAGGCATGTTCTTGACAAAAGACATAAACTAATCAACTATTACAAAGCTACTGAGGAACGATTGGCTTCTTCGACTTAGCTGGCTTCGGGGGCCTCATCGATTCACTGACTTTCCGCCAGCCCCTGATGTCGTAGCCATTGCCGCCTTCTTGGCTCGCTGCAGCTCCTCAGAGTACTTCACAACTGTGTTAATCAGCTGCGGCCCATATTTTCCACAGGCAGTCGCGAAGGGAGCAAAGACTACCTGCTAGCCATCCGCGTTAATGGGCATCGCCCTCGAAACCGCTGCAGGATGAACTTCGACTCTGTGGGCCTGCACCATGTCGAGTGACATTGACGTGCCAGCCGCATGGTGCGAGTTCTTGAAGCTTGCAGGAACACCCCCGGCAAGAGACTCCACCCGCTCGTTCATGTTCTCGATTAGCTCAGCCTTGGGCATCAACTCCTCCCGGAGGCGACTGCAGTCCTCGACTACTGAAAGCGCACCCACCAAGGCATCATCACGGTGGAGGGCCTGAGGGTCGAAGCTCAAATCGCCAGCATCTGAACATAAACCCACACATGGACATGAAAATCAGTGCCAGCGGCAAAAATCGAATAGAGAACGATAATGATATCCAAGCAAGGTACCAGAGAGGGTCTTGGCAATCGAGAAAAGCTGTTCTTCAAACAACTTCTCCCTAGCTGCGATGGAGGCACGCACATCCTCTTCGCGCCTTTGCGCCTCGTCACGCGCGGCGATTACCTCATCTGCAGCGAGTGTCTTCTCCATGGTGGTGGCGTTGCATAGAAGGGCATTAGGTTCAACTACAAAACAAAAGGGACTGGCTATCAGTCGATTACATAATAACGATGCAGAAGAAGGAGAAGTAAAGATCACTTACTTTTTATGATGTGATGGCACGTCTCCAACATTGCATGCTGGCGGCCCATCGAAAGCACCTGCTCCGCCAAGTGAGTGGCTTCCTTCACAAGGAGCTATCGCAAAAGGAAACACAACAAAGGATCAGCAGAAGCCATAGAAAACATCGACTTCAACATCAAAAAGAAGAAATTCTACACTTACATGATCCTCCAATGACTCCGAAGTCGATTGGTGCATAGTCATCCAGGCAACAATCCGATGCTCCCCATCATGCGAAGAGCTGGAAGAGTTGTGCCCGGAGTGGGCCGCTAATGGAGGAGAAGGAGCACGCTCGACCTCTTTCTTGGCCCTTGAGATTGCGACTCCTGATTCTTTCAAAAATTGGACGTCGCCAGAAGATGACGATGCCTCCTGGCTGCAAGACAAAACCAACATCAAGAAAGGGCAAAATCCAGAGAAGAACCAAAAAGGGCAACTAGAAAACTTACCAATCAAACTTATCAAAGTCAAAAGTTGGCTCCCCCGACTCTGATGAGGCCTCCTTTGGCAGTCGCATCTTCTTGCGAGAAGATGGCGCCACGGCACTCACAGGAATGGCAGGGATCGGCGACTCTGCACCAACGCCCGCACCTTCTGGAGTCGAAGGAGACGACGCATCGGAATCCTCGCTGCACGAACGCTTGCGAGTATCCGGACTACCCGACTCGGGGGCTTCCTCTTCCACATCAGATGGGACGGTCGACTCCGACTCGTCCACAAGGCTTCACGAGGGATAACCCCCTCAGGAAGAGGGGGCATACAGGGTGACACCACCCAATCCTGCATATAGACCACAATTCAGCACAAAGCAAAGAAACAGCAAAGAAGCAATCAACAAACTAAGCTACTGCGTAGCACAACTGTACCTCAGGAGGAGGGTTAGAAGCGTCGAACTGAGGAATGACTGGTTCACTGGGGAGCACATCCTTGACGGTGTACTTGGTCACCAGTGGAACCCTCTTATCTACTTCACTCGCGGACATGCCATCGGCAGACACGCGAGTGACATCGTCAGCGCTAGCCCACTGAAACATGTGATGGACTCTGTCCTGTAGGGGCTGGACACGACGGCGCAGCCACGTGCGAATGAGGGCGCACCCTCTCTCCTCTTTGCCTATGCGACTCTCAAGGTCGCAGATGCGCTCGTAGAGCACATCTGTCTCCGTGGATTCGCTAGGCATGACCACATTCTTCCAGGAGCGCCTCCTCTGGCACGGCGTCGAGGGATCGAAGGGTGCGAGTCCGAAGTGTTCTCTGTCAGCCTTCTCGTCGTGGACGTAGAACCACCTGTCCCTCCATCCTTGGACGGACATCGCCAGCTTAATGTCGAAGTATGTGGCGGATGGATTGACGTGGATTCCACAGCCACCTACATCATAGACTATGGATTGACGTTGAAGAGGCGCTTGAAGAGGCCGAAATGCGGCTCGATTCCAAGCCAGCACTCGCAAAGAGTGATGTAGCAAGCTACGTGGAAAATGGAATTGGGGGACAGCTGATGGAGCTGGAGCCCATAAAAGAAAAGAAGGCCCCGGAAGAAAGGATGCAGGGGCAACGAGAGGCCGCAAATGATGAACGCTAGGAACATCACTCGAAAACTGGTAGGAGGAGAGGGAGTTACCTCGCCGACGGGGACGCGCGCGTCGGTGACTGCGTCGGACAATACGCCATCTTGGTGAAGAAGACGAAGATCAGAGGACTTGATGATAGATGGACGCCACGCGCCATCCGTGACGCGGGTGCCTGTGCCTTTCTTCTTTCCGCCGACGGCGGTGCTGCTGCCCGCAGCGGCGGAGCTGACCTTCTTCTTCGTTGTAGCAGCGGCAACCGCAGAATCAGCCGCAGCACCTCCTTTCTTCTTCCCCATTAAGCGGCGCCGATGCGACCGAAGGAAGTAGATGGGAAATGTGGAGATCTAGTCCAGCGCCGTGGAGGGAAAAGATTGCAGAGAAAGCAGAAGAGCAGCAGCAATGGTGATGAAGGCAAAGGATGAAGGAAAGCAGATGTGAAATTTACCATCGCAGCATCACTACTTAACCCCTGGAAGATGCAATCAAACGGCTCAGAAAAACCCTACAGGACGCGTGGCGTTCATCGTGCTCGACACGTGGAGGAGCTGAAATGCGAACCGTCCCCCCACTACTCCAATTACATGCGGAAATCGAGGAGGCGCGGTTAAAATAAAGATTACGCACGCCCAGTCAAATCAGAGTTAGGGAGTGGGACCCACCGCTCGTCACGTCCCGTCAAACTCGCTCATGTGGGCAACTGAGGTCATGAAATCGTCAGCACTGACGTCATCAAAAACAATGCAGCAGAAGATTTTGACTACTTTAGCCCTTGCTCGAGTCTTCGACTCCACCAAGAACTCGGGGGCTACTACCATAGGGAGCACTGGTCGCGCACCCTATGATTTTTCAGGAACATGAACATGAAGTCTTCTTTTACAGGAACATGAACAATCAAAGGAAAAACCCAATCATTCGAAGTACGGTTTGACTATGGCCATGGGTTACTCCCATAGGGAGCGCCGGAAGCAAAATTCGACTGAAACAAGCAAAAAAAAGACGACAGCAGTCACAAAAGTTCTTTAGTCCCTGCCTGAGTCTTCGACTCAACCAGGCACTCGGGGGCTACTCCCATAGGGACCGCTGGTCGCGCACCCTATGATTATTTGTACAAAGTACTATGTGTTGATAACATCCACACTCGAAGTTTATGGCGACACCGCCTCATAATTTTTCCCTACAAAGAGACCGCGTCTCCTGGGTCACCCGAATCGTCTTTGCGATGATAAAATTCGGATGCCGCGCTGACAGCGTGAAGATAACACCTGAATAAGGCCTGGCAAGGCATTAAGCTGCGCACTACCAGAAATATATCCGTGCCTACAGGTATGATGAACATGCCATGACGGACGCGTCGGGTGCGCACACCCATATACTGGAATCCGACTCCTGTAAGACCTCCGTGGCTTGAGTCGGATTACACCAGCACTTTTCCGGATTCGAGTCCGGGGACTCGAGTTCGAGTAGGTGGCGTTGTTTTACCCTAAGGTAGTTAACTGATACCGATACATCGGTTAAAATCAGGCACGCACATCAATAATCCATATGACATAAACAGAGCAGTCGAAAATTTACTCAATCATGTACTCGAAAGGCTTATTAAAGTCTCTAGTCAAATCTACGGTTCCACTAGACACTCGGGGGCTACTGACATGGGTATACCCTATAGGTACTCGAGCTTGGTATATACGGCCTGAATACATAAAGGCCCACAGTGTCGCCAAGGCCCAAATGAAGAACTCGAGTAACCTACGGACTCTCAATTGCTTGAAGGAGAAGAAGCTAGAGATAGAATGTTCAAAAGGGAAAAACCCTAACCTGTAACCAACTCGATCTGCTACCCGAGACCTAGCCTATCTATATAAAGGCTAGGAGGGGGCGGCGAGGAGGACACACGCAACCCTAGTTTCCATAACCCTTGCCAGATTGCATCTGCGCACCATTGTAATCTTCAATTCCTTTGATAATTCCACGAGCAGACAAGCAGGAGTAGGGACCTCTACGAAGCCTGAACCTGGGTAAATCTTCGAGTCCCCTGTGTGCTTGTTTGCTAGCCGATAGATGTCTCCAGCGCCCTCTCCTTCTCCAAAACCCAAGTCCATAACAATGGGCACTGATGAGTTAAACCCTTGTCACTTCCCATGTCATCACTTGACCATGGTTCATTGTGCGGATATTGTTCCACCATGCTCTTGCATCTCCTGCCAAATAGTGGGTGGCAAACAGAACTTCCTCATTGGCATCTACTCCAGCTACTTCTAAGTTGTTTTCCATTGTCTGCAATTAGTCATCAGCATCCAGTGGGTTCTCCGAGGTACTAAAGATTGGGGGATTTGTATTCTGGAAGTTTTTCAGCTTGGATCCTTGATGATCCTGATTTCCATGATTCTGGTTGTTGAGAGCCATCTGGGCGATCTGTTGCAGTGTTGCGAGATTAGCTTGTGCTCTGCCTGCTTGCTTATTTGTCTGCGATGAGATTTTGCAGGATCTGCAGCATTGGGTCTTGCGATGAGCTGCACTCTCCTTGGTTTCCACGAGTCATCTAAAGATTGAGGTAGATAAATGGGTAAGAGGGAAAGTTCTATGGTTCATGGTTTTTGATTTCAAAGCTAAAACTTTGAGTTTGAGTCAGATTTTTGCAACTAACTTCTTTTCATTCATTCAAACAAAGCACATTGTACAAACACACATGCACCACAACATCAAAGGGAAAACAGATGGTTTTAAGAACCATTCTGTTAGCTAAGATACAATGGGACTGATACTCCTCATGCTGCGACAGTGCTCTAGTGCATCTACTCATCATCGATGAAGTCAAAGTCAAAGTCGTCGGTGTAGAAGTCCCTGGCATCTTCCTCCAGAAAGTCATCATCATTGCTGAGATAGGAGTCAATATCCCCTTGGATATCTTCACCTTCCTCTTCTTCTTCCTTCATGGCAAGCTGAGATTCTTGCTCCTTGATGGTCTTCTCGAGGTCGTCCACCTTCTTGCGAAGAAGGTCGATGGTGCGATCCTTCTTGGCGCATTGACAGCGCTGAGACTGACGATCCTGGACTAGTAGTGAGAAAGTCTGGGCCTTCTGGGCTGCAATGGCGAGGTTGTTGTTGGCGACCTCTCTGGCATTGTCCAACTCCTTCTATCTGTCATACATCAAGAAGTAAAGGTTCTCCACTTGACGCTTCAATTTTGGGTGACTTGGCATCTCCATGGGCATTCCCATGAAATCACGTCTTGCATAGTGAGCAAAGCGGGCTCCTTGGATTTGGCTGACACTCAGGGCACATAGACGTGCAAGAGCTTCATACATTGCCCTGCCTAATCCATCTAGCCAGTTGTTCTCTCTCACGGAGAACTGGATCCTCTCGGACGTTGATGCTTCTATCTTGCCTCGAAGATCAGCGGTGACTAGCCATTGTAAATCTTCTCCTGTGTTCCCAGGAATTTGAGCTCCAAGGAATTCCGGATGCGGGCATCCCAAGTACTCCGACAGTGAATCCAGATCCCTCTCGAAGATCAGTTGGCCTCCGTTGCCCAACTGGTAGAACTTGCTGAACTGAGTTTCCATCTATAAGAATTAAGGATGAGGAAGTTAGTGAAGTGATCAAGTGTGTCGAAATTTTATGTAGTAATATAAGAATTTGGAGGAACATGCATTTTTTTGAGATAAAGAATTCCCAAGGGTAAGAGAGGAAATAGTTTTCATAAGTACTCACTTTGGTTTTAAAACTAAGTTTTATTTGTACGTCCATTCTAACTAGGGTCTCCTATGGTCAGGATGACTCTGGTACCAACTTGTCAACACCCGGATTTTTAATCCCAGATGCCTGTTATGCCATACCTCGCAATCCCAGGATTACCATTTTGCGAGATATAACAAATTGGATATCATAGTACATCATCCATTACAAACCATATATAAGGTCTTACACAAATAAGGATCTCCTGATCCAGTCTTAGTACAATCAAGTAGCGGAATAAATAGCATAGCGGTGGGGTCCATCTTAAGAGTCACAGGCAATGCTGACGATGGAAGATAGTCCTAGTTATCATAGCCGTCCTGCTGTCCTTCATCTTGGTAATCTCCTTCATAGTCTGTCCATAGGAATAGCCAGGGACAAAAGCCATGAGTACTCTTTAAGTACTCGCAAACTACCACTAACAAGTAGTATAGTTCTAGTGTAAAATGCTAACTCTAAGTTTAACTGTAAAGTCAAGTTTGAAACCTAAGCTGAGTTCAGAAACAAAGGAAGATAAAAGAAGTTTTGAAAACACTTAAGTGGGAACTTCATTATCATAGTCACAACTCTGTTGTTGTCAAGTCTTGTCACAATTCATTTCATAAGTCATTTTGAAAACATCAGACAATGGAACAGTATGGCCACTCCAACTGTCCGTAACCGCGGACGCAGCTATTCTAATAGTTTGACACTCTACAGAGGTGGTACACTTTCACCAGAAGATTCGATACATCTGTCAGGGATAACCCTGAATCATCATACTTAGTATGCAGATAATCAAACATAACCTTTCCTTTACACACCGTAGTATAAGCACCTCTCCTATGAGTATGGCCTCCCAACCATGACCATCTGTCATCTTGGGCACTAAATAGGTGGACAACATTGAGAGGTAGCCTCAGATGAAACCTCTCCCGCGAGGGAACTAATACTAATGGATAAAAACTTCCGGCTAAGCCTTACCCAATTCAGCTATTGTGGTTGTACGGTAAAATTGGAATGGTATCGCATCCGAACCCAACCATCAGTTTTGTAAAAGGGCTAAGGCTCTTGCCTCAATATTTTCATCATCATAAACCATTTGTGTTTCTCCACACATGTCAAAACATCTCAATAGAATGACTCATCATTCCAAGGTTTTCACAATTCATTTTCGCCAAGTATTCCCATCCAAGTAAATCAAGTTTTGAGTTTTGTTCTAACTACTAAGTTAAGAGTGTTCACTAAAGTGGGATGCTAAGGTCAATATCATGCCATAGAATGACATCTAAGTCTAACTAGATAGGTCAAGTTTTATACTCTTTATGCTACCTTCAAACAAGTAAAGTTCTTTGGTAAAGTAAAGAAGTTAAAGCTTGAAAATAAAACTTGGAATGGGTATAAGTCCAGTTGGTATAACCAAAGCATGTCTAATGTCTTTGCTTAGGTTATCTAGGTTGCAAGGGTTAGCTTTCATTGTTAATGATGGCTTGCTTAGTGCTAGCTTGATAACAATATCTTGCCTTGATTGGTGCAGTGGTTGAAGTTTTCTTCCTCCTCTTCTTGGTAGAACTCCTCCTCCTCGTAGACTTGGTCGGTACTATCGTCTATAAATACATACGGAATACACAATCACCAAACAATGCTTAACTAGTCTACTTAGGACACTAAGGAACACATTCGATGATCTAATATCATCACAAGCATCACAAGGTTTAATGAACTAGCTTCATTCTTTTTATTTGAGAAAAGTAATTTCTACTCATTGAAATTAACTAAAATTTAATATTCTCCATTTAAAATATGGGATCATGTGGATACATGTCATCACCACATATTCTAACATATGGGAATGTGATTTAATGGTTGGATCACATTTTATCAAGTTCAAGTTTAATAATTAATGATTTAAAGTGACTAGAAATGCATATATAGCATTATTTTGGTACTAGTCCAAAGTCACTGCATGTAAACATTAATATTATTACATATTCAGATAGGTATGGTTAAATGTGATTTTTTAGAGTTGGAATCAACTCAAAAGCTATTATGGTTGATTTTATAAAAATGTTTGAAGGTGCAAAAGCTTCTATCTTGTTATTTTAACTAGGAGAGATATCTAACTCTAAATGAATTAAATCCAACAGGCTTGGATAGATCTTTTCAGTAGATTTCTAACAAAATTGGAATCACTTGATTTGGTTAAGTAAATCTTCCTGAATTGATTTTTGAACTAAGGGACAAAATTGAGTTTAAACCTAAATAGAAAAATCTAGATTTGAATTACTGGGTCAGCACGGGAAAGGAAATGGGCCGGCCCAGTGACGCTCAGCGGTGCAGAGGGCAGCTGATAGGTTGGTCCCGCTTGTTAGCGAGACTTAAAACCCGAAACGGTATCTAGCGATCTTGGCCACACGATCATAACGCAGATCAACGTCTCATAGTCGTCATCGACGACAGACTCGTCGTCGGTGAGACCGAACCCTAAACGGCCAGTGGAGGTCTACTGGGGACGTACCAGGGCTCTAGCTAGTGTGGCAAGGCAGGCAAACAAACTGGTGGACGACGGCGAGCTCAGGCGAATTTGCGGCAGGGGCTGCGGTGGACGAAATCGACGGTAATGTCTCCTCCTCTGCAGCGGCCTCCTTCGGTGCAATTCCGGCGAACGGCGGCTCGAGCGGCTCCGGCGAGAGAGGGAAAAGGTTCAGGGGAGAGAGGGGAGTGGAATGGTGTGAGGAATTCGTGCTAGGGAGGCCTGCTTATATAGGCGCGACGGTGAGACCGAGAGGTGTGGGCAGGCGTCTTCAGCGAGGGCGGTACAGGGGGTTATCGGCGTGGGTGAGGTGGGCAGACGGCGGGCGGTTCCCTGGCGGTGCTCTATAGTGTAATGGAGCGGCTACGGGCGGTGGCATATGGTCGGGAGCGTTGTGCGCTCTGGGAGACAGAGGCGGTGCTCGACGGCAGGCATGCCGACTGTGGGTCGCACGGCGGTGCACGGCCGTGTCTGGCGGGGTGCTAGGGTCGAGGCGGAGCGGCGTGCACGGAATGGGGTAGAGGGGCGGTCTGGTACGTGCTGGTGGCTATCGCGCTCTGGCGAGGTCGCAGAGAGAAAGGGCGACGACGCTGGGGAGTGGTCCAGGGCCTGGCTGGGCTTGGGGAAGGGGCAGTGAGGTATGGTAGGTTGGGCGGAGCTAGGGGACATGCTGGTTTGGCGCGGCGCGGTCGCTGGCGTGTTGCCCGCTTCTGGCCGGCGGTGACCACAAAGTGGTGGCGCTCCACTGTTGCTCCAGTTTAGGGGTAGGCCGGTGGGGACATGGATGGACTCAGGGGGGACAGGGGAACCAAATGAGGGCCAAAAACTCGACAATGCATTGATCTACAAACAGTATTAGTTAGGCAGAGAAATCTTCCCTGCCACCAGTTCGATCAAATGGCCGCAAGAGAAAAAGTTTTGAATTTTGGGCTGATTTTTGGTGGAATGATGTATCTTATGCTTGAGCTTCTAGGTGTTCTTGGGTTTTAAAAGTGGAGTTCAATTGAGTGGTTTTTGATAAGTGTGATCTATACATATGAACTACATTCAATATTCAAATGTCATTTCAATTTAGTGTTTGAAAGTTTTTGGGATGAAACAAAGTGGGCCTTGGCACATCACTACTTGTACTAGCAAGGGGTGCAAAGAACCACAATGGTTTTTGTAGAGATTAGAGTTCTAGGAATAGCCAAAGTAGGCTAGGTGATTAAAATGGCAAAAGTGACCATTTGCTTAGTTTATTCTTTTTTATTTGTTTTTCTTTGGGATTTGTTTGGGAATGATCTAGATGATGTTTAATTCACCTTAGAATAATTTTACAACCAATAGATCACTCAAACATGACAATTCAAAACAAATCCTATTTAAATGCACACACATATAAATGCTTAATCATTTTAAATAGAAAACATTTTTGTTAACCCTAAATTTGGTAGATTTGATCTTGATTAACCTTGGATTAAGTTTTTGGGATCTTACACACACCCACTTGAGTGTGTGTGGCCATGTGGATCATTGTGGTTTGGCAAAGAACACATGCCATGTCACTCCAATATTCGGCAAACCATGGTCAGGAAGCCCAGGAACATGTTGGAATCAACTGCCACACCAATGGAGCACCAGTTGAAAGAGGTTGCATCACGATACCCACTTGAGTGTGTGTGGCCATGTGGATCATTGTGGTTTGGCAAAGAACACACGCCATGTCACTCCAATATTCGGCAAACCAAGGCAGGAAGCCTAGTAACATGCTAGAATTCAACTACCACATGCAATGGAGCACCAGTTTGAAAGAGGTTGCATCACCACACCCAATTGAGTGTGTGTGTCCATGTGGATCATTAAGGTTTGGCAAATAACACATGGAATGTCACTCCAATATGTGTCAAACCATGGCTAGGAAGCCCAGGAACATGTAGGAATTCAACTGCCACATGCAATGGATCACTAGTTGAAAGAGGTTGCATCACCACAACCACTTGAGTGTGTGTGGTCTTGTGGATCATTATGGTTTGGTAAAGAACACATGCAATGGCAATTCAATATTTTTCAAACTATGGTCAGGAACACCAAGAACATGTTGGAATTCAAATGCCATATGCAATGGAGCACTAGTTTGAAAGACGTTGCATCACCATACCCACTTGAGTGTATGTGGCCATGTGGATCATTGTGGTTTGGCAAAAAACACATGCCATGTCACTCCAATATTCATCAAACCAGGGCCAGGAACCCTAGGAACATGTTGGAATTCAACTGCCACATGCAATGGAGCAATAGTTTTAAAGAGGTTGCATCACCACACCCACTTGAGTTTGTCTGGCCATATTGATCATTGTGGTTTGGCAAAGAACACATGCAATATCACTGCAAAAAGTGTCAAACCACGGTCAAGAACCCCAGGAACATGTTGGAATTCAACTGCCACATGCAATGGAGCACCAGTTTCCAAGAGGCTGCATCACCACACCCACTTGAGTTTGTTTGGCCATGTTGATCATTCTGGTTTGGCAAAGAACACACGCAATGTCACTCCAAAAAGTGTCAAACCACGGTCAAGAACCCCAGTAACATGTTGGAATTCAACTGCCACATGGAATGGAGCACCAGTTTGAAAGAGGTTCCATCACCACATCCACTTGAGTGTGTGTGGCCATGTGGATCATTGTGGTTTGGCAAAGAACACAGGCCATGTCACTCCAATATTCGGTAAACCATGGTCAGGAAGCCTAGTAACATGTTGGAATTCAACTGCCACACCAATGGAGCACCAGTTGAAAGAGGTTGCATCACGATAGCCACTTGAGTGTGTGTGGCCATGTGGATCATTGTGGTTTGGCAAAGAACACATGCCATGTCACTACAATATTCGGCAAACCAAGGCAGGAAGCCTAGTAACATGCTGGAATTCAATTACCACATGCAATGGAGCACCAGTTTGAAAGAGGTTGCATCACCACACCCAATTGAGTGTGTGTGGCCATGTGGATCATTAAGGTTTGGCAAAGAACACATGGAATGTCACTCCAATATGTGTCAAACCATGGCTAGGAAGCCCAGGATCATGTAGGAATTCAACCGCCACATGCAATGGATCACTAGTTGAAAGAGGTTGCATCACCACAACCACTTGAGTGTGTGTGGTCTTGTGGATCATTGTGGTTTGGTAAAGAACACATGCAATGGCAATTCAATATTTTTCAAACTATGGCCAGGAACACCAAGAACATGTTGGAATTCAAATGCCATATGCAATGGAGCACTAGTTTGAAAGATGTTGCATCACCATACCCACTTGAGTGTATGTCGCCATGTGGATCATTGTGGTTTGGCAAAAAACACATGCCATGTCACTCCAATATTCATCAAACCAGTGCCAGGAACCGGGAACATGTTGAATTCAACTGCCACATGCAATGGAGCAATAGTTTTCAAGAGGTTGCATCACGACACCCACTTGAGTTTGTGTGGACATATTGATCATTGTGGTTTGGCAAAGAACACATGCAATATCACTGCAAAAAGTGACAAACCACGGTCAAGAACCCCAGGAACATGTTGGAATTCAACTGCCACATGCAATGGAGCACCAGTTTCCAAGAGGCTGCATCACCACACCCACTTGAGTTTGTTTGGCCATGTTGATCATTGTGGTTTGGCAAAGAACACACGCAATGTCACTCCAAAAGTGTCAAACCACGATCAAGAACCCCAGTAACATCTGGAATTCAACTGCCACATGGAATGGAGCACCAGTTTGAAAGAGGTTCCATCACCACATCCACTTGAGTGTGTGTGGCCATGTGGATCATTGTGGTTTGGCAAAGAACACAGGACATGTCACTCCAATATTCGGCAAACCATGGTCAGGAAGCCTAGGAACATGTTGGAATTCAACTGCCACACCAATGGAGCACCAGTTGAAAGAGGTTGCATCACGATACCCACTTGAGTGTGTGTGGCCATGTGGATCATTAAGGTTTGGCAAAGGACACATGGAATGTCACTCCAACATCTGTCAAACCATGGCTAGGAAGCCCAGGAACATGTAGGAATTCAACTGCCACATGCAATGGATCACTAGTTGAAAGAGGTTGCATCACCACAACCACTTGAGTGTGTGTGGCCATGTGGATCATTGTGGTTTGGTAAAGAACAAATGCAATGGCAATTCAATATTTTACAAACTATGGTCAGGAACCCAAAGAACATGTTGGAATTCAAATGCCATATGCAATGGAGCACTAGTTTGAAAGACGTTGCATCACCACACCCACTTGAGTGTGTGTGGCCATGTGGATCATTGTGGTTTGGCAAAAAACACATGCCATGTCACTCCAATATTCATCAAACCAAGGCCAGGAACCCCAGGAACATGTTGGAATTCAACTGCCACATGCAATGGAGCAATAGTTTGAAAGAGGTTGCACTACCACACCCACTTGAGTTTGTGTGGCCATATTGATCATTGTGGTTTGGCAAAGAACACATGCAATATCACCGCAAAAAGTGTCAAACCACGATTGATAACCCTAGGAACATGTTGGAATTCAACTGCCACATGCATTGGAGCACCAGTTTCCAAGAGGTTGCATCACCACACCCACTTGAGTTTGTTTGGCCATGTTGATCATTGTGGTTTGGCAAAGAAAACACGCAATGTCACTCCAAAAAGTGTCAAACCACGGTCAAGAACCCCAGGAAAATGTTGGAATTCAACTGCCACATGGAATGGAGCACAAGTTTGATAGAGGTTCCATCACCACACCAACTTGAGTGTGTGTGGCCATGTGGATCATTGTGGTTTGGCAAAGAACATATGCCATGTCACTCCAATATTCGGCAAACCATGGTCAGGAAGCCTAGGAACATGTTGGAATTCAACTGCCACACCAATGGAGCACCAGTTAAAAGAGGTTGCATCACGATAGCCACTTGAGTGTGTGTGGCCATGTGGATCATTGTGGTGTGGCAAAGAACACATGCCATGTCACTCCAATATTCGGCAAACCAAGGCAGGAAGCCCAGTAACATGTTGGAATTCAACTACCACATGCAATGGAGCACCAGTTTGAAAGAGGTTGCATCACCACACCCACTTGAGTGTGTTAGCCCATGTGGGTCATTAAGGTTTGGAAAGAACACACGGAATGTCACTCCAATATGTGTCAAACCATGGCTAGGAAGCCCAGAACATGTCACAATTCAACGCCACATGCAATGGAGCACCAGTTGAAAGACGTTGCATCACCACAACCACTTTAGTGTGTGTGGCCATGTGGATCATTGTGGTTTGGCAAAGAACACATCCAATGGCAATTCAATATTTTTCAAACTATGGTCAGGAACCCCGGTAACATGTTGGAATTCAACTACCAAATGCAATGGAGCACTAGTTTGAAAGACGTTGCATCACCACACCCACTTGAGTGTGTGTGTCATGTGGATCATTGTGGTTTGGCAAAAAACACATGCCATGTCACTCAAATATTCATCAAACCAGGGCCAGGAACCCTAAGAACATGTTGGAATTCAACTGCCACATGCAATGGAGCAACAGTTTGAAAGAGGTTGCATCACCACACCCACTTGAGTTTGTGTGGCAATGTTGATCATTGTGGTTTGGCAAACAACACATGCAATGTCACTACAAAAAGAGTCAAACCATGGTCAAGAACCCCAAGAACATGTTGGAATTCAAGCGCCACATGCAATGGAGAACCAGTTTCAAAGAGGTTGCATCACCGCACCAACTTGAGTTTGTGTGGCCATGTTGATCATTGTGGTTTAGCAAAGAACACACGCAATGTCACTCCAAAAAGTGTCAAACCACGGTCAAGAACCCCAGGAACATGTTGGAATTTAACTACCACATGCAATGGAGCACCAGTTTGAAAGAGGTTGCATCACCACACCCACTTGAGTGTGTGTGGCCATGTGGATCATTGTGGTTTGGAAAAGAACACATGCCATGTCACTACAATATTCGGCAAACCATGGTCAGGAAGCCCAGGAATCTGTTGGAATTCAACTGCCACACGCAATGGAGCACTAGTATGAAAGAAGTTGCATCACGAAACCCACTTGAGTGTGTGTGGCCATGTGGATCATTGTGGTTTGGGAAAGAACACATGCCATGTCACTCCAATATTCGGCAAACCAAGGTCGGGAAGCCCAGGAACATGTTGGAATTCAACTGCCACATGCAATGGAGCACCAGTTTGAAAGAGGTTGCATCACCACATCCACTTGAGTGGGAGTCCCCATGTGCATCATTAAGGTTTGTCAAAGAACACATGAAATGTAACTCCAATATGTGTCAAACCATGGCCTGGAAACCCAGGAAAATGTAGGAATTCAAATGCCACATGCAATGCAGCACCAGTTTGAAAGAGGTTCCATCACCATAACCACTTGACTGTGTGTGGCCATGTGGATCATTGTGGTTTAGTAAGGAACACATGCAATGGCAATCCAATATGTTTCAAACTATGGTCAGGAACCCCAGGAACCTGTTGGAATTCAACTGCCATATGCAATGGAGCACTAGTTTGAAAGGCGTTACATCACCACACCCACTTGAGTGTGTGTGGCCATGTGGATCATTGTGGTTTCGAAAAAAACACATGCCATGTCACTCCAATATTCATCAAACCAGGGCCAGAAACCCCAGGAACATGTTGGAATTCAACTACCACATGCAATGGAGCACCAGTTTGAAAGAGGTTGCATCACCACACCCAATTGAGTGTGTGTGTCCATGTGGATCATTAAGGTTTGGCAAATAACACATGGAATGTCACTCCAATATGTGTCAAACCATGGCTAGGAAGCCCAGGAACATGTAGGAATTCAACTGCCACATGCAATGGATCACTAGTTGAAAGAGGTTGCATCACCACAACCACTTGAGTGTGTGTGGTCTTGTGGATCATTATGGTTTGGTAAAGAACACATGCAATGGCAATTCAATATTTTTCAAACTATGGTCAGGAACACCAAGAACATGTTGGAATTCAAATGCCATATGCAATGGAGCACTAGTTTGAAAGACGTTGCATCACCATACCCACTTGAGTGTATGTGGCCATGTGGATCATTGTGGTTTGGCAAAAAACACATGCCATGTCACTCCAATATTCATCAAACCAGGGCCAGGAACCCTAGGAACATGTTGGAATTCAACTGCCACATGCAATGGAGCAATAGTTTTAAAGAGGTTGCATCACCACACCCACTTGAGTTTGTCTGGCCATATTGATCATTGTGGTTTGGCAAAGAACACATGCAATATCACTGCAAAAAGTGTCAAACCACGGTCAAGAACCCCAGGAACATGTTGGAATTCAACTGCCACATGCAATGGAGCACCAGTTTCCAAGAGGCTGCATCACCACACCCACTTGAGTTTGTTTGGCCATGTTGATCATTCTGGTTTGGCAAAGAACACACGCAATGTCACTCCAAAAAGTGTCAAACCACGGTCAAGAACCCCAGTAACATGTTGGAATTCAACTGCCACATAGAATGGAGCACCAGTTTGAAAGAGGTTCCATCACCACATCCACTTGAGTGTGTGTGGCCATGTGGATCATTGTGGTTTGGCAAAGAACACAGGCCATGTCACTCCAATATTCGGTAAACCATGGTCAGGAAGCCTAGTAACATGTTGGAATTCAACTGCCACACCAATGGAGCACCAGTTGAAAGAGGTTGCATCACGATAGCCACTTGAGTGTGTGTGGCCATGTGGATCATTGTGGTTTGGCAAAGAACACATGCCATGTCACTACAATATTCGGCAAACCAAGGCAGGAAGCCTAGTAACATGCTGGAATTCAATTACCACATGCAATGGAGCACCAGTTTGAAAGAGGTTGCATCACCACACCCAATTGAGTGTGTGTGGCCATGTGGATCATTAAGGTTTGGCAAAGAACACATGGAATGTCACTCCAATATGTGTCAAACCATGGCTAGGAAGCCCAGGATCATGTAGGAATTCAACCGCCACATGCAATGGATCACTAGTTGAAAGAGGTTGCATCACCACAACCACTTGAGTGTGTGTGGTCTTGTGGATCATTGTGGTTTGGTAAAGAACACATGCAATGGCAATTCAATATTTTTCAAACTATGGCCAGGAACACCAAGAACATGTTGGAATTCAAATGCCATATGCAATGGAGCACTAGTTTGAAAGATGTTGCATCACCATACCCACTTGAGTGTATGTCGCCATGTGGATCATTGTGGTTTGGCAAAAAACACATGCCATGTCACTCCAATATTCATCAAACCAGTGCCAGGAACCCCGGGAACATGTTGGAATTCAACTACCACATGCAATGGAGCAATAGTTTTCAAGAGGTTGCATCACGACACCCACTTGAGTTTGTGTGGACATATTGATCATTGTGGTTTGGCAAAGAACACATGCAATATCACTGCAAAAAGTGACAAACCACGGTCAAGAACCCCAGGAACATGTTGGAATTCAACTGCCACATGCAATGGAGCACCAGTTTCCAAGAGGCTGCATCACCACACCCACTTGAGTTTGTTTGGCCATGTTGATCATTGTGGTTTGGCAAAGAACACACGCAATGTCACTCCAAAAAGTGTCAAACCACGATCAAGAACCCCAGTAACATCTGGAATTCAACTGCCACATGGAATGGAGCACCAGTTTGAAAGAGGTTCCATCACCACATCCACTTGAGTGTGTGTGGCCATGTGGATCATTGTGGTTTGGCAAAGAACACAGGACATGTCACTCCAATATTCGGCAAACCATGGTCAGGAAGCCTAGGAACATGTTGGAATTCAACTGCCACACCAATGGAGCACCAGTTGAAAGAGGTTGCATCACGATAGCCACTTGAGTGTGTGTGGCCATGTGGATCATTAAGGTTTGGCAAAGGACACATGGAATGTCACTCCAACATCTGTCAAACCATGGCTAGGAAGCCCAGGAACATGTAGGAATTCAACTGCCACATGCAATGGATCACTAGTTGAAAGAGGTTGCATCACCACAACCACTTGAGTGTGTGTGGCCATGTGGATCATTGTGGTTTGGTAAAGAACAAATGCAATGGCAATTCAATATTTTACAAACTATGGTCAGGAACCCAAAGAACATGTTGGAATTCAAATGCCATATGCAATGGAGCACTAGTTTGAAAGACGTTGCATCACCACACCCACTTGAGTGTGTGTGGCCATGTGGATCATTGTGGTTTGGCAAAAAACACATGCCATGTCACTCCAATATTCATCAAACCAAGGCCAGGAACCCCAGGAACATGTTGGAATTCAACTGCCACATGCAATGGAGCAATAGTTTGAAAGAGGTTGCACTACCACACCCACTTGAGTTTGTGTGGCCATATTGATCATTGTGGTTTGGCAAAGAACACATGCAATATCACCGCAAAAAGTGTCAAACCACGGTCAATAACCCTAGGAACATGTTGGAATTCAACTGCCACATGCATTGGAGCACCAGTTTCCAAGAGGTTGCATCACCACACCCACTTGAGTTTGTTTGGCCATGTTGATCATTGTGGTTTGGCAAAGAAAACACGCAATGTCACTCCAAAAAGTGTCAAACCACGGTCAAGAACCCCAGGAAAATGTTGGAATTCAACTGCCACATGGAATGGAGCACAAGTTTGATAGAGGTTCCATCACCACACCAACTTGAGTGTGTGTGGCCATGTGGATCATTGTGGTTTGGCAAAGAACATATGCCATGTCACTCCAATATTCGGCAAACCATGGTCAGGAAGCCTAGGAACATGTTGGAATTCAACTGCCACACCAATGGAGCACCAGTTAAAAGAGGTTGCATCACGATAGCCACTTGAGTGTGTGTGGCCATGTGGATCATTGTGGTGTGGCAAAGAACACATGCCATGTCACTCCAATATTCGGCAAACCAAGGCAGGAAGCCCAGTAACATGTTGGAATTCAACTACCACATGCAATGGAGCACCAGTTTGAAAGAGGTTGCATCACCACACCCACTTGAGTGTGTTAGCCCATGTGGGTCATTAAGGTTTGGAAAAGAACACACGGAATGTCACTCCAATATGTGTCAAACCATGGCTAGGAAGCCCAGGAACATGTACGAATTCAACTGCCACATGCAATGGAGCACCAGTTGAAAGACGTTGCATCACCACAACCACTTTAGTGTGTGTGGCCATGTGGATCATTGTGGTTTGGCAAAGAACACATCCAATGGCAATTCAATATTTTTCAAACTATGGTCAGGAACCCCGGTAACATGTTGGAATTCAACTGCCATATGCAATGGAGCACTAGTTTGAAAGACGTTGCATCACCACACCCACTTGAGTGTGTGTGTCCATGTGGATCATTGTGGTTTGGCAAAAAACACATGCCATGTCACTCAAATATTCATCAAACCAGGGCCAGGAACCCTAAGAACATGTTGGAATTCAACTGCCACATGCAATGGAGCAACAGTTTGAAAGAGGTTGCATCACCACACCCACTTGAGTTTGTGTGGCAATGTTGATCATTGTGGTTTGGCAAACAACACATGCAATGTCACTACAAAAAGTGTCAAACCATGGTCAAGAACCCCAAGAACATGTTGGAATTCAACTGCCACATGCAATGGAGAACCAGTTTCCAAGAGGTTGCATCACCGCACCAACTTGAGTTTGTGTGGCCATGTTGATCATTGTGGTTTGGCAAAGAACACACGCAATGTCACTCCAAAAAGTGTCAAACCACGGTCAAGAACCCCAGGAACATGTTGGAATTTAACTACCACATGCAATGGAGCACCAGTTTGAAAGAGGTTGCATCACCACACCCACTTGAGTGTGTGTGGCCATGTGGATCATTGTGGTTTGGAAAAGAACACATGCCATGTCACTACAATATTCGGCAAACCATGGTCAGGAAGCCCAGGAATCTGTTGGAATTCAACTGCCACATGCAATGGAGCACTAGTATGAAAGAAGTTGCATCACGAAACCCACTTGAGTGTGTGTGGCCATGTGGATCATTGTGGTTTGGGAAAGAACACATGCCATGTCACTCCAATATTCGGCAAACCAAGGTCGGGAAGCCCAGGAACATGTTGGAATTCAACTGCCACATGCAATGGAGCACCAGTTTGAAAGAGGTTGCATCACCACATCCACTTGAGTGGGAGTCCCCATGTGCATCATTAAGGTTTGTCAAAGAACACATGAAATGTAACTCCAATATGTGTCAAACCATGGCCTGGAAACCCAGGAAAATGTAGGAATTCAAATGCCACATGCAATGCAGCACCAGTTTGAAAGAGGTTCCATCACCATAACCACTTGACTGTGTGTGGCCATGTGGATCATTGTGGTTTAGTAAGGAACACATGCAATGGCAATCCAATATGTTTCAAACTATGGTCAGGAACCCCAGGAACCTGTTGGAATTCAACTGCCATATGCAATGGAGCACTAGTTTGAAAGGCGTTACATCACCACACCCACTTGAGTGTGTGTGGCCATGTGGATCATTGTGGTTTCGAAAAAAACACATGCCATGTCACTCCAATATTCATCAAACCAGGGCCAGGAACCCCAGGAACATGTTGGAATTGAACTGCCACATGCAATGGAGCAACAGTTTGAAAGAGGTTGCATCACCACACCCACTTGAGTTTGTGTGGCCATGTTGATCATTGTGGTTTGGCAAAGAACACATGCAATGTCACAGCAAAAATAGTCAAACCACGGTCAAGAACCACAGGAACATGTTGGAATTCAACCGCCACATGCAATGGACCACCAGTTTCAAAGAGGTTGCATCACCACACCCACTTGAGTTTGTGTGGCCATGTTGATCATTGTGGTTTGGCAAAGAACGCGTGCAATGTCACTCCAAAAAGTGTCAAACCATGGTCAAGAACCCCAGGAACATGTTGGAATTCAACTGCCACATGCAATGGAGCACCAGTTTGAAAGAGGTTGCATCACCACACCCACTTGAGTGCGTGTGGCCATGTGGATCATTGTGGTTTGGCAAAGAACACATGCCATGTCACTCCAATATTCGGCAAACCACGGTTAGGAAGCCCAGGAATATGTTGGAATTCAACTGCCACACGCAATGGAGCACTAGTATGAAAGAGGTTGCATCACGACACCCACTTGAGTGTGTGTGGCCATGTGGATCATTGTGGTTTGGCGAAGAACACATGCCATGTCACTCCAATATTCGGGAAACTAAGGTTAGGAAGCCCAGGAACATGTTGGAATTCAACTGCCACATGCAATGGAGCACCAGTTTGAAAGAGGTTACATCACCACACCCACTTGAGTGAGTGTGGCCATATGCATCATTAAGGTTTGGCAAAGAACACATGCAATGTCACTCCAATATGTGTCAAACCATGGCTAGGAAGCCTAGGAACATGTAGGAATTCAACTGCCACATGCAATGCAGCACCAGTTTGAAAGAGGTTGCATCACCATAACCACTTGAGTGTGTGTGGCCTTGTGGATCGTTGTGGTTTGGTAAAGAACACTTGTAATGGCAATATAATATGTTTCAAACTATGGCCAGGAACCCTAGGAACATGTTGGAATTGAACTGCCATATGCAATGGAGCATTAGTTTGAAAGAGGTTGCATCACCACACCCACTTGAGTGTGTGTGGCCATGTGGATCATTGTGGTTTGGCAAAGAACACATCCCATGTTACTCCAATATTCGGCAAACCAAGGTTAGGAAGCCCAGGACCATGTTGGAATTCAACTATCACATGCAATGGATCACCGGTTGAAAGAGGTTGCATCACCACACCCACTTGAGTGTGTGTGGCCATGTGGATCATTGTGGTTTGGCAAATAACACATGCCATGTCACTCCAATATTCGGCAAACCATGGTCAGGAAGCCTAGGAATATGTTGGAATTCAACTTCCACACGCAATGGAGCACTAGTATGAAAGAGGTTGCATCACGACACCCACTTGAGTGTGTGTGGCCATGTGGATCATTGTGGTTTGGCAAAGAACACATGCCATGTCACTCCAATATTCGGCAAACCAAGGTTAGGAAGCCCAGGAACATGTTGAAATTCAACTGCCACATGCAATGGAGCACCAGTTTGAAACATGTTGCATCGCCATACCCACTTGAGTGAGTGTGGCCATGTGCATCATTAAGGTTTGGCAAATAACACATGCAATGTCACTCCAATATGTGTCAAACCATGGCTAGGAAGCCTAGGAACATGTAGGAATTCAACTGCCACATGCAATACAGCACCAGTTTGAAAGAGGTTGCATCACCATAACAACTTGAGTGTGTGTGGCCATGTGGATCATTGTGGTTTGGTAAATAACACATGCAAT
Organism: Avena insularis; assembly: GCA_023614405.1. Taxonomy (NCBI): domain Eukaryota; kingdom Viridiplantae; phylum Streptophyta; class Magnoliopsida; order Poales; family Poaceae; genus Avena; species Avena insularis. Next base: position 111,415,195 of record CM042684.1, read on the forward strand.
GGCAATCCAATATGTTTCAAACTATTGTCAGGAAACCTAGGAACATGTTGGAATTCAACTCTCATATGCAATGGAGCATTAGTCTGAAAGAGGTTGCATCACCACACCCACTTGAGTGTGTGTGGCCATGTGGATCATTGTGGTTTGGAAAAAACACATGCCATGTCATTCCAATATTCATCAAACCAGGGCCAGGAACCCCAGGAACATGTTGGTATTGAACGGCCACATGCAATGGAGCAACAGTTTGAAAGAGGATGCATCACCACACCCACTTGAGTTTGTGTGGCCATGTTGATCATTGTGGTTTGGCAAAGAACACATGCAATGTCACTGCAAAAAGTGTCAAACCACGGTCAAGAACCACAGGAACATGTTGGAATTCAACTGCCACATGCAATGGAGCACTAGTTTCCAAGAGGTTGCATTACCACACCCAGTTGAGTTTGTGTGGCTATGTTGATCATTGTGGTTTGGAAAAGAACGCACGCAATGTCACTCCAAAAAGTGTCAAACCATGGTCAAGAACCCCAAGAACATGTTGGAATTCAACTGCCACATGCAATGGAGCACCAGTTTGAAAGAGGTTGCATCACCACACCACTTGAGTGTGTGTGGCCATGTGCATCATTAAGGTTTGGCCAAGAGCACATGCAATGTCACTCCAACATGTGTCAAACCATGGCTAGGAAGCCCAGGAACATGTAGGAATTCAACTGCCACATGCAATGCACCACCAGTTTGAAAGAGGTTACATCACCATAACCAGTTGAGTGTGTGTGGCCATGTGGATCATTGTGGTTTGGTAAAGAACACATGCAATGGCAATCCAATATGTTTCAAACTATGGACAGGAACCCTAGGAACATGTTGGAATACAACTGCCATATGCAATGGAGCACCAGTTTGAAAGAGGTTGCATCACCACAACCACTTGAGTGTGTGTGGCCATGTGGATCATTGTGGTTTCGTAAACAACACATGCAATGGCAATCCAATATGTCTCAAACTATGGTCAGGAACCCCAGGAACATGTTGGATTTCAACTTCCATATGCAATGGAGCACTAGTTTGAGAGACGTTGCATCACCACACCCACTTGAGTTTTGTGGCCATTTTGATCATTGTGGTTTGGCAAAGAGCACATGCAATGTTACTCCAAAAAGTGTCAAACCACAGTCAAGAACCCTAGGAACATGTTGGAATTCAACTGCCACATGCAATGGAGCAACCGTTTGAAAGAGGCCCTAGGAACATGTTGGAATTCAACTGCCACATGTAATGGAGCAACAGTTTGAAAGAGGTTGGATCACCACACCCACTTGAGTTTGTGTGGCCATTTTGATCATTGTGGTTTGGCAAAGAACACATGCAATGTCACTCCAAAAAGTGCCAAACCACGGTCAAGAACCCCAGGAACATGTTGGAATTCAACTGCCACATGCAATGGAGCACTAGTTTCAAAGAGGTTGCATCACCACACACACTTGAGTTTGTGTGACCATGTTGATCATTGTGGTTTGCCAAAGAACACATGCAATGTCACTCCAAAAAGTGTCAAACCACGGTCAAGAACCCCAGGAACACGATGGAATTCAACTGCCATATGCAATAGAGCACTGGTTTCAAAGTGGTTGCATCACCACACCCACTTGAGGGTGCGTGGCCATGTGGATCATTGTGGTTTGGCAAAGAACACATGCCATGTCACTCCAATATTCGGCAAACCATGGTCAGGAAGCCCAGGAACATGTTGGAATTCAACTGCCACACGCAATGGAGCACCAGTTGAAAGAGGTTGCATGACGATACCCACTTGAGTGTGTGTGGCCATGTGGATCATTGTGGTTTGGCAAAGAACACATCCCATGTTACTCCAATATTTGGCAAACCAAGGTCAGGAAGCCCAGGACCATGTTGGAATTCAACTATCACATGTAATGGAGCACCAATTTGAAAGAGGTTGCATCACTACACCCACTTGAGTGTGTGTGGCCATGTGGATCATTGTGGTTTGGCAAAGAACACATGCCATGTCACTCCAATATTCGGCAAAACATGGTCAGGAAGCCCAGGAATATGTTGGAATTCAACTTCCACACGCAATGGAGCACTAGTATGAAAGAGGTTGCATCACGACACCCACTTGAGTGTGTGTGGCCATGTGTATCATTGTGGTTTGGCAAAGAACACATGCCATGTCACTCCAATATTCGGCAAACCAAGGTCAGGAAGCCCAGGAACATGTTGGAATTCAACTGCCACATGCAATGGAGCACCAGTTTGAAAGATGATGCATCACCATACCCACTTGAGTGAGTGTGGCCATGTGCATCATTAAGGTTTGGGAAATAGCACATGCAATGTCACTCCAATATGTGTCAAACCATGGCTAGGAAGCCTAGGAACATGTAGGAATTCAACTGCCACATGCAATGCAGCACCAGTTTGAAAGAGGTTGCATCACCATAACCACTTGATTGTGTGTGGCCATGTGGATCATTGTGGTTTGGTAAAGAACACATGCAATGGCAATCCAATATGTTTCAAACTATTGTCAGGAAACCTAGGAACATGATGGAATTCAACTCCCATATGCAATGGAGCATTAGTTTGAAAGAGGTTGAATCACCACACCCACTTGAGTGTGTGTGTGGCCATGTGGATCATTGTGGTTTGGAAAAAAACACATGCCATGTCACTCCAATATTCATCAAACCAGGGCCAGGAACCCTAGGAACATGTTGGAATTGAACGGCCACATGCAATGGAGCAACAATTTGAAAGAGGTTGCATCACCACACCCACTTGCGTTTGTGTGGCACTTTTGATCATTGTGGTTTGGTAAAGAACACATGCAATGTTAATCCAAAAAGTGTCAAACAATGGTCAAGAACCCCAGGAACATGTTGGAATTCAACTACCACGTGCAATGGAGCAACAGTTTGAAACAGGATGCATCACGACACCCACTTGAGTTTGTGTGGACATTTTGATCATTGTGGTTTGGCAAAGAACACATGCAATGTCACTCCAAAAAGTGTCAAACTATGGTCAAGAACCCCAGGAACATGTTGGAAGTCAACTGCCACATGCAATGGAGCAACAGTTTCAAAGAGGTTGCCTCACCACACCCACTTGAGTTTGTGTGACCATGTTGATCATTGTGGTTTGGCAAAGAACACTTGCAATGTCACTCCAAAAAGTGTCAAACCACGGTCAAGAACCATAGGAACATGTTGGAATTCAACTGCCATATGCAATGGAGCACTAGTTTGAAAGAGGTTGCATCACCACACCCACTTGAGTGTGTATGGCCATGTGGATCATTGTGGTTTGGCAAAGAACACATGCCATGTCACTCCAATATTCGGTAAATGATGGTCAGGAAGCCTAGGAACATGTTGTAATTCAACTACCACATGCAATAGAGGACCAGTTTGAAATTGGTTGCATCACCACACCCACTTGAGTGTATGTGGCCATGTGGATCATTAAGGTTTCGCAAAGAACACATGCAATGTCACCCAATATGTGTCAAACCATGGCTAGGAAGCCCAGGAACATGTAGGAATTAAACTGCCACATGCAATGGAGCACTAGTTTGAAAGACGTTGGATCACCACTCCCACTTGAGTGTGTGTGGCCATGTGGATCATTGTGGTTTGGCAAAAAAACATGCCATGGAAATCCAATATGTTTCAAACTATGGCCAGGAACCCCAGGAACAAGTTGGAATTCAACTGCCATATGCAATGGAGCACTAGTTTGAAAGAAGTTGCATCACCACACCCACTTGGGTGTGTGTGGCCATGTGGATGATTGTGGTTTGGAAAAAAACACATGCCATGTCACTCCAATATTCATCAAACCAGGGCCAGGAACCCCAGGAACATGTTGGAATTCAACTGCCACATGCAATGGAGCAACAGTTTGAAAGAGGTTGCATCACCACACCCACTTGAGTTTGTGTGGCCATGTTGATCATTGTGTTTTGTCAAAGAACACATGCAATTTCACTGCAAAAAGTGTCAAACCACGGTCAAGAACCCCAGGAAAATGTTGGAATTCAACTGCCACATGCAATGGAGAACCAGTTTGAAAGAGGTTGCATCACCACACCCACTTGAGTGTGTGTGGCCATGTGCATCATTGTGGTTTGCCAAAGAACATATGCCATGTCACTCTAATATTCGGCAATCCAAGGTCAGGAAGCCCAGGAACATGTTGGAATTCAACTGCCACATGCAATGGAGCACCAGTTTGAAAGAGGTTGCATCACCACAACCAATTGAGTGTGTGTGGCCATGTGGATCATTAAGGTTTGGCAAAGAACACATGAAATGTCACTCCAATATGTGTCAAACGATGGCTTGGAAGCCCAGGAACATGTAGGAATTCAACTGCCACATGCAATGGAGCACCGGTTTAAAAGAGGTTGCATCACCACAACCACTTGAGTGTGTGTGGCCATGTGGATCATTGTGGTTTGGTAAAGAACACAAGCAATGGCAATCCAATATGTTGCATACTATGGTCAGGAACCCAGGAACATGTTGGAATTCAATTGCCATATGCAATGGAGCACTAGTTTGAAAGAGGTTGCATCACCACACCCACTTGAGTGTGTGTGGCCATGTGGATCATTGTGGTTTGGCAAAAAACACATGCCATGTCACTCCTACATTTATCAAACTAGGGCCAAGAACTCCAGGAACTTGTTGGAATTCAACTGCCACATGCAATGGAGCAACAATTTGAAAGAGGTTGCATCACCACACCCACTTGAGTTTGTGTGGCACTTTTGATCATTGTGGTTTGGCAAAGAACACATGCAATGTTAATACAAAAAGTGTCAAACAATGGTCAAGAACCCCAGGAACATGTTGGAATTCAACTGCCACGTGCAATGGAGCAACAGTTCGAAAGAGGATGCATCACGACACCCACTTGAGTTTGTGTGGCCATTTTGATCATTGTGGTTTCGCAAAGAACACATGCAATGTCACTCCAAAAAGTGTCAAACTATGGTCAAGAACCCCAGGAACATGTTGGAAGTCAACTGCCACATGCAATGGAGCACCAGTTTCAAAGAGGTTGCATCACCACACCCACTTGAGTTTGGGTGACCATGTTGATCATTGTGGTTTTGCAAAGAACACTTGCAATGTCACTCCAAAAAGTGTCAAACCACCATCAAGAACCATAGGAACATGTTGGAATTCAACTGCCATATGCAATGGAGCACTAGTTTGAAAGAGGTTGCATCACCACACCCACTTGAGTGTGTGTGGCCATGTGGATCATTGTGGTTTGGCAAAGAACACATGCCATGTCACTCCAATATTCGGTAAACGATGGTCAGGAAGCCCAGGAACATGTTGGAATTCAACTACCACATGCAATAGAGGACCAGTTTGAAAGTGGTTGCATCACCACACCCACTTGAGTGTATGTGGCCATGTTGATCATTAAGGTTTGGCAAAGAACACATGCAATGTCACCCAATATGTGTCAAACCATGGCTAGGAAGCCCAGGAACATGTAGGAATTAAACTGCCACATGCAATGGAGCACTAGTTTGAAAGACGTTGGATCACCACTCCCACTTGAGTGTGTGTGGCCATGTGGATCATTGTGGTTTGGCAAAAAAACATGCCATGGAAATCCAATATGTTTCAAACTATGGCCAGGAACCCCAGGAACAAGTTGGAATTCAACTGCCATATGCAATGGAGCACTAGTTTGAAAGAAGTTGCATCACCACACCCACTTGGGTGTGTGTGGCCATGTGGATGATTGTGGTTTGGAAAAAAACACATGCCATGTCACTCCAATATTAATCAAACCAGGGCCAGGAACCCCAGGAGCATGTTGGAATTCAACTGCCACATGCAATGGAGCAACAGTTTGAAAGAGGTTGCATCACCACACCCACTTGAGTTTGTGTGGCCATGTTGATCATTGTGGTTTGTCAAAGAACACATGCAATTTCACTGCAAAAAAGTATCAAACCATGGTCAAGAACCCCAGGAAAATGTTGGAATTCAACTGCCACATGCAATGGAGAACCAGTTTGAAAGAGGTTGCATCACCACACCCACTTGAGTGTGTGTGGCCATGTGCATCATTGTGGTTTGCCAAAGAACATATGCCATGTCACTCTAATATTCGGCAATCCAAGGTCAGGAAGCCCAGGAACATGTTGGAATTCAACTGCCACATGCAATGGAGCACCAGTTTGAAAGAGGTTGCATCACCACACCCAATTGAGTGTGTGTGGCCATGTGGATCATTAAGGTTTGGCAAAGAACACATGAAATGTCACTCCAATATGTGTCAAACGATGGCTTGGAAGCCCAGGAACATGTAGGAATTCAACTGCCACATGCAATGGAGCACCGGTTTAAAGAGGTTGCATCACCACAACCACTTGAGTGTGTGGCCATGTGGATCATTGTGGTTTGGTAAAGAACACAAGCAATGGCAATCCAATATGTTTCATACTATCGTCAGGAAACCAGGAACATGTTGGAATTCAATTGCCATATGCAATGGAGCACTAGTTTGAAAGAGGTTGCACCACACCCACTTGAATGTGTGTGGCCATGTGGATCATTGTGGTTTGGCAAAAAACACATGCCATGTCACTCCTACATTTATCAAACTAGGGCCAAGAACTCCAGGAACTTGTTGGAATTCAACTGCCACATGCAATGGAGCAACAATTTGAAAGAGGTTGCATCACCACACCCACTTGAGTTTGTGTGGCCATTTTGATCATTGTGGTTTGGCAAAGAACACATGCAATGTCACTCCAAAAAGTGTCAAACCATTGTCAAGAACCCCAGGAACATGTTGGAATTCAACTACCACATGCAATGGAGCACCAGTTTCAAAGAGGTTGCATCACCACACCCACTTGAGTTTGTGTGGCCATGTTGATCATTGTGGTTTGTCAAAGAACACATGCAATTTCACTACAAAAAGTGTCAAACCACGGTCAAGAACCCCAGGAAAATGTTGGAATTCAACTGCCACATGCAATGGAGAACCAGTTTGAAAGAGGTTGCATCACCACACCCACTTGAGTGTGTGTGGCCATGTGCATCATTGTGGTTTGCCAAAGAACATATGCCATGTCACTCTAATATTCGGCAATCCAAGGTCAGGAAGCCCAGGAACATGTTGGAATTCAACTGCCACATGCAATGGAGCACCGGTTTGAAAGAGGTTGCATCACCACACCCAATTGAGTGTGTGTGGCCATGTGGATCATTAAGGTTTGGCAAAGAACACATGAAATGTCACTCCAATATGTGTCAAACGATGGCTTGGAAGCCCAGGAACATGTAGGAATTCAACTGCCACATGCAATGGAGCACCGGTTTAAAAGAGGTTGCATCACCACAACCACTTGAGTGTGTGTGGCCATGTGGATCATTGTGGTTTGGTAAAGAACACAAGCAATGGCAATCCAATATGTTTCATACTATAGTCGAAACCTGTGAACATGTTGGAATTCAATTGCCATATGCAATGGAGCACTAGTTTGAAAGAGGTTGCATCACCACACCCACTTGAGTGTGTGTGGCCATGTGGATCATTGTGGTTTGGCAAAAAACACATGCCATGTCACTCCTACATTTATCAAACAAGGGCCAAGAACTCCAGGAACTTGTTGGAATTCAACTGCCACATGCAATGGAGCAACAATTTGAAAGAGGTTGCATCACCACACCCACTTGAGTTTGTGTGGCACTTTTGATCATTGTGGTTTGGCAAAGAACACATGCAATGTTAATACAAAAAGTGTCAAACAATGGTCAAGAACCCCAGGAACATGTTGGAATTCAACTGCCACGTGCAATGGAGCAACAGTTTGAAATAGGATGCATCACGACACCCACTTGAGTTTGTGTGGCCATTTTGATCATTGTGGTTTCGCAAAGAACACATGCAATGTCACTCCAAAAAGTGTCAAACTATGGTCAAGAACCCCAGGAACATGTTGGAAGTCAACTGCCACATGCAATGGAGCACCAGTTTCAAAGAGGTTGCATCACCACACCCACTTGAGTTTGGGTGACCATGTTGATCATTGTGGTTTGGCAAAGAACACTTGCAATGTCACTCCAAAAAGTGTCAAACCACGGTCAAGAACCATAGGAACATGTTGGAATTCAACTGCCATATGCAATGGAGCACTAGTTTGAAAGAGGTCGCATCACCACACCCACTTGAGTGTGTGTGGCCATGTGGATCATTGTGGTTTGGCAAAGAACACATGCCATGTCACTCCAATATTCGGTAAACGATGGTCAGGAAGCCCAGGAACATGTTGGAATTCAACTACCACATGCAATAGAGGACCAGTTTGAAAGTGGTTGCATCACCACACCCACTTGAGTGTATGTGGCCATGTGGATCATTAAGGTTTGGCAAAGAACACATGCAATGTCACCCAATATGTGTCAAACCATGGCTAGGAAGCCCAGGAACATGTAGGAATTAAACTGCCACATGCAATGGAGCACTAGTTTGAAAGACGTTGGATCACCACTCCCACTTGAGTGTGTGTGGCCATGTGGATCATTGTGGTTTGGCAAAAAAACATGCCATGGAAATCCAATATGTTTCAAACTATGGCCGGAACCCCAGGAACAAGTTGGAATTCAACTGCCATATGCAATGGAGCACTAGTTTGAAAGAAGTTGCATCACCACACCCACTTGGGTGTGTGTGGATGATTGTGGTTTGGAAAAACACATGCCATGTCACTCCAATATTAATCAAACCAGGGCCAGGAACCCCAGGAGCATGTTGGAATTCAACTGCCACATGCAATGGAGCAACAGTTTGAAAGAGGTTGCATCACCACACCCACTTGAGTTTGTGTGGCCATGTTGATCATTGTGGTTTGTCAAAGAACACATGCAATTTCACTGCAAAAAAGTATCAAACCATGGTCAAGAACCCCAGGAAAATGTTGGAATTCAACTGCCACATGCAATGGAGAACCAGTTTGAAAGAGGTTGCATCACCACACCCACTTGAGTGTGTGTGGCCATGTGCATCATTGTGGTTTGCCAAAGAACATATGCCATGTCACTCTAATATTCGGCAATCCAAGGTCAGGAAGCCCAGGAACATGTTGGAATTCAACTGCCACATGCAATGGAGCACCAGTTTGAAAGAGGTTGCATCACCACACCCAATTGAGTGTGTGTGGCCATGTGGATCATTAAGGTTTGGCAAAGAACACATGAAATGTCACTCCAATATGTGTCAAACGATGGCTTGGAAGAACAGGAACATGTAGGAATTCAACTGCCACATGCAATGGAGCACCGGTTTAAAAGAGGTTGCATCACCACAACCACTTGAGTGTGTGTGGCCATGTGGATCATTGTGGTTTGGTAAAGAACACAAGCAATGGCAATCCAATATGTTTCATACTATCGTCAGGAAACCAGGAACATGTTGGAATTCAATTGCCATATGCAATGGAGCACTAGTTTGAAAGAGGTTGCATCACCACACCCACTTGAATGTGTGTGGCCATGTGGATCATTGTGGTTTGGCAAAAAACACATGCCATGTCACTCCTACATTTATCAAACTAGGGCCAAGAACAGGAACTTGTTGGAATTCAACTGCCACATGCAATGGAGCAACAATTTGAAAGAGGTTGCATCACCACACCCACTTGAGTTTGTGTGGCCATTTTGATCATTGTGGTTTGGCAAAGAACACATGCAATGTCACTCCAAAAAGTGTCAAACCATTGTCAAGAACCCCAGGAACATGTTGGAATTCAACTACCACATGCAATGGAGCACCAGTTTCAAAGAGGTTGCATCACCACACCCACTTGAGTTTGTGTGGCCATGTTGATCATTGTGGTTTGTCAAAGAACACATGCAATTTCACTACAAAAAGTGTCAAACCACGGTCAAGAACCCCAGGAAAATGTTGGAATTCAACTGCCACATGCAATGGAGAACCAGTTTGAAAGAGGTTGCATCACCACACCCACTTGAGTGTGTGTGGCCATGTGCATCATTGTGGTTTGCCAAAGAACATATGCCATGTCACTCTAATATTCGGCAATCCAAGGTCAGGAAGCCCAGGAACATGTTGGAATTCAACTGCCACATGCAATGGAGCACCGGTTTGAAAGAGGTTGCATCACCACACCCAATTGAGTGTGTGTGGCCATGTGGATCATTAAGGTTTGGCAAAGAACACATGAAATGTCACTCCAATATGTGTCAAACGATGGCTTGGAAGCCCAGGAACATGTAGGAATTCAACTGCCACATGCAATGGAGCACCGGTTTAAAAGAGGTTGCATCACCACAACCACTTGAGTGTGTGTGGCCATGTGGATCATTTTGGTTTGGTAAAGAACACAAGCAATGGCAATCCAATATGTTTCATACTATAGTCAGGAACCCAGGAACATGTTGGAATTCAATTGCCATATGCAATGGAGCACTAGTTTGAAAGAGGTTGCATCACCACACCCACTTGAGTGTGTGTGGCCATGTGGATCATTGTGGTTTGGCAAAAAACACATGCCATGTCACTCCTACATTTATCAAACTAGGGCCAAGAACTCCAGGAACTTGTTGGAATTCAACTGCCACATGCAATGGAGCAACAATTTGAAAGAGGTTGCATCACCACACCCACTTGAGTTTGTGTGGCACTTTTGATCATTGTGGTTTGGCAAAGAACACATGCAATGTTAATACAAAAAGTGTCAAACAATGGTCAAGAACCCCAGGAACATGTTGGAATTCAACTGCCACGTGCAATGGAGCAACAGTTTGAAAGAGGATGCATCACGACACCCACTTGAGTTTGTGTGGCCATTTTGATCATTGTGGTTTCGCAAAGAACACATGCAATGTCACACCAAAAAGTGTCAAACTATGGTCAAGAACCCCAGGAACATGTTGGAAGTCAACTGCCACATGCAATGGAGCACCAGTTTCAAAGAGGTTGCATCACCACACCCACTTGAGTTTGGGTGACCATGTTGATCATTGTGGTTTGGCAAAGAACACTTGCAATGTCACTCCAAAAAGTGTCAAACCACGGTCAAGAACCATAGGAACATGTTGGAATTCAACTGCCATATGCAATGGAGCACTAGTTTGAAAGAGGTCGCATCACCACACCCACTTGAGTGTGTGTGGCCATGTGGATCATTGTGGTTTGGCAAAGAACACATGCCATGTCACTCCAATATTCGGTAAACGATGGTCAGGAAGCCCAGGAACATGTTGGAATTCAACTACCACATGCAATAGAGGACCAGTTTGAAAGTGGTTGCATCACCACACCCACTTGAGTGTATGTGGCCATGTGGATCATTAAGGTTTGGCAAAGAACACATGCAATGTCACCCAATATGTGTCAAACCATGGCTAGGAAGCCCAGGAACATGTAGGAATTAAACTGCCACATGCAATGGAGCACTAGTTTGAAAGACGTTGGATCACCACTCCCACTTGAGTGTGTGTGGCCATGTGGATCATTGTGGTTTGGCAAAAAAACATGCCATGGAAATCCAATATGTTTCAAACTATGGCCAGGAACCCCAGGAACAAGTTGGAATTCAACTGCCATATGCAATGGAGCACTAGTTTGAAAGAAGTTGCATCACCACACCCACTTGGGTGTGTGTGGCCATGTGGATGATCGTGGTTTGGAAAAAAACACATGCCATGTCACTCCAATATTAATCAAACCAGGGCCAGGAACCCCAGGAGCATGTTGGAATTCAACTGCCACATGCAATGGAGCAACAGTTTGAAAGAGGTTGCATCACCACACCCACTTGAGTTTGTGTGGCCATGTTGATCATTGTGGTTTGTCAAAGAACACATGCAATTTCACTGCAAAAAAGTATCAAACCATGGTCAAGAACCCCAGGAAAATGTTGGAATTCAACTGCCACATGCAATGGAGAACCAGTTTGAAAGAGGTTGCATCACCACACCCACTTGAGTGTGTGTGGCCATGTGCATCATTGTGGTTTGCCAAAGAACATATGCCATGTCACTCTAATATTCGGCAATCCAAGGTCAGGAAGCCCAGGAACATGTTGGAATTCAACTGCCACATGCAATGGAGCACCAGTTTGAAAGAGGTTGCATCACCACACCCAATTGAGTGTGTGTGGCCATGTGGATCATTAAGGTTTGGCAAAGAACACATGAAATGTCACTCCAATATGTGTCAAACGATGGCTTGGAAGCCCAGGAACATGTAGGAATTCAACTGCCACATGCAATGGAGCACCGGTTTAAAAGAGGTTGCATCACCACAACCACTTGAGTGTGTGTGGCCATGTGGATCATTGTGGTTTGGTAAAGAACACAAGCAATGGCAATCCAATATGTTTCATACTATCGTCAGGAAACCAGGAACATGTTGGAATTCAATTGCCATATGCAATGGAGCACTAGTTTGAAAGAGGTTGCATCACCACACCCACTTGAATGTGTGTGGCCATGTGGATCATTGTGGTTTGGCAAAAAACACATGCCATGTCACTCCTACATTTATCAAACTAGGGCCAAGAACTCCAGGAACTTGTTGGAATTCAACTGCCACATGCAATGGAGCAAAAATTTGAAAGAGGTTGCATCACCACACCCACTTGAGTTTGTGTGGCCATTTTGATCATTGTGGTTTGGCAAAGAACACATGCAATGTCACTCCAAAAAGTGTCAAACCATTGTCAAGAACCCCAGGAACATGTTGGAATTCAACTACCACATGCAATGGAGCACCAGTTTCAAAGAGGTTGCATCACCACACCCACTTGAGTTTGTGTGGCCATGTTGATCATTGTGGTTTGTCAAAGAACACATGCAATTTCACTACAAAAAGTGTCAAACCATGGTCAAGAACCCCAGGAAAATGTTGGAATTCAACTGCCACATGCAATGGAGAACCAGTTTGAAAGAGGTTGCATCACCACACCCACTTGAGTGTGTGTGGCCATGTGCATCATTGTGGTTTGCCAAAGAACATATGCCATGTCACTCTAATATTCGGCAATCCAAGGTCAGGAAGCCCAGGAACATATAGGAATTCAACTGCCACATGCAATGGAGCACCGGTTTAAAAGAGGTTGCATCACCACAACCACTTGAGTGTGTGTGGCCATGTGGATCATTGTGGTTTGGTAAAGAACACAAGCAATGGCAATCCAATATGTTTCATACTATAGTCAGGAACCCAGGAACATGTTGGAATTCAATTGCCATATGCAATGGAGCACTAGTTTGAAAGAGGTTGCATCACCACACCCACTTGAGTGTGTGTGGCCATGTGGATCATTGTGGTTTGGCAAAAAACACATGCCATGTCACTCCTACATTTATCAAACTAGGGCCAAGAACTCCAGGAACATGTTGGAATTCAACTGCCACATGCAATGGAGCAACAATTTGAAAGAGGTTGCATCACCACACCCACTTGAGTTTGTGTGGCACTTTTGATCATTGTGGTTTGGCAAAGAACACATGCAATGTTAATACAAAAAGTGTCAAACAATGGTCAAGAACCCCAGGAACATGTTGGAATTCAACTGCCACGTGCAATGGAGCAACAGTTTGAAAGAAGTTGCATCACCACACCCACTTGGGTGTGTGTGGCCATTTTGATCATTGTGGTTTCGCAAAGAACACATGCAATGTAACTCCAAAAAGTGTCAAACTATGGTCAAGAACCCCAGGAACATGTTGGAAGTCAACTGCCACATGCAATGGAGCACCAGTTTCAAAGAGGTTGCATCACCACACCCACTTGAGTTTGTGTGGCCATTTTGATCATTGTGGTTTCGCAAAGAACACATGCAATGTCACTCCAAAAAGTGTCAAACTATGGTCAAGAACCCCAGGAACATGTTGGAAGTCAACTGCCACATGCAATGGAGCACCAGTTTCAAAGAGGTTGCATCACCACACCCACTTGAGTGTGTGTGGCCATGTGGATCATTGTGGTTTGGCAAAGAACACATGCCATGTCACTCCAATATTCGGTAAACGATGGTCAGGAAGCCCAGGAACATGTTGGAATTCAACTACCACATGCAATAGAGGACCAGTTTGAAAGTGGTTGCATCACCACACCCACTTGAGTGTATGTGGCCATGTGGATCATTAAGGTTTGGCAAAGAACACATGCAATGTCACCCAATATGTGTCAAACCATGGCTAGGAAGCCCAGGAACATGTAGGAATTAAACTGCCACATGCAATGGAGCACTAGTTTGAAAGACGTTGGATCACCACTCCCACTTGAGTGTGTGTGGCCATGTGGATCATTGTGGTTTGGCAAAAAAACATGCCATGGAAATCCAATATGTTTCAAACTATGGCCAGGAACCCCAGGAAAAAGTTGGAATTCAACTGCCATATGCAATGGAGCACTAGTTTGAAAGAAGTTGCATCACCACACCCACTTGGGTGTGTGTGGCCATGTGGATGATTGTGGTTTGGAAAAAAACACATGCCATGTCACTCCAATATTAATCAAACCAGGGCCAGGAACCCCAGGAGCATGTTGGAATTCAACTGCCACATGCAATGGAGCAACAGTTTGAAAGAGGTTGCATCACCACACCCACTTGAGTTTGTGTGGCCATGTTGATCATTGTGGTTTGGTAAAGAACACAAGCAATGGCAATCCAATATGTTTCATACTATCGTCAGGAAACCAGGAACATGTTGGAATTCAATTGCCATATGCAATGGAGCACTAGTTTGAAAGAGGTTGCATCACCACACCCACTTGAATGTGTGTGGCCATGTGGATCATTGTGGTTTGGCAAAAAACACATGCCATGTCACTCCTACATTTATCAAACTAGGGCCAAGAACTCCAGGAACTTGTTGAAATTCAACTGCCACATGCAATGGAGCAACAATTTGAAAGAGGTTGCATCACCACACCCACTTGAGTTTGTGTGGCCATTTTGATCATTGTGGTTTGGCAAAGAACACATGCAATGTCACTCCAAAAAGTGTCAAACCATTGTCAAGAACCCCAGGAACATGTTGGAATTCAACTACCACATGCAATGGAGCACCAGTTTCAAAGAGGTTGCATCACCACACCCACTTGAGTTTGTGTGGCCATGTTGATCATTGTGGTTTGTCAAAGAACACATGCAATTTCACTACAAAAAGTGTCAAACCACGGTCAAGAACCCCAGGAAAATGTTGGAATTCAACTGCCACATGCAATGGAGAACCAGTTTGAAAGAGGTTGCATCACCACACCCACTTGAGTGTGTGTGGCCATGTGCATCATTGTGGTTTGCCAAAGAACATATGCCATGTCACTCTAATATTCGGCAATCCAAGGTCAGGAAGCCCAGGAACATATAGGAATTCAACTGCCACATGCAATGGAGCACCGGTTTAAAAGAGGTTGCATCACCACAACCACTTGGGTGTGTGGCCATGTGGATCATTGTGGTTTGGTAAAGAACACAAGCAATGGCAATCCAATATGTTTCATACTATAGTCAGGAACCCAGGAACATGTTGGAATTCAATTGCCATATGCAATGGAGCACTAGTTTGAAAGAGGTTGCATCACCACACCCACTTGAGTGTGTGTGGCCATGTGGATCATTGTGGTTTGGCAAAAAACACATGCCATGTCACTCCTACATTTATCAAACTAGGGCCAAGAACTCCAGGAACATGTTGGAATTCAACTGCCACATGCAATGGAGCAACAATTTGAAAGAGGTTGCATCACCACACCCACTTGAGTTTGTGTGGCACTTTTGATCATTGTGGTTTGGCAAAGAACACATGCAATGTTAATACAAAAAGTGTCAAACAATGGTCAAGAACCCCAGGAACATGTTGGAATTCAACTGCCACGTGCAATGGAGCAACAGTTTGAAAGAAGTTGCATCACCACACCCACTTGGGTGTGTGTGGCCATTTTGATCATTGTGGTTTCGCAAAGAACACATGCAATGTAACTCCAAAAAGTGTCAAACTATGGTCAAGAACCCCAGGAACATGTTGGAAGTCAACTGCCACATGCAATGGAGCACCAGTTTCAAAGAGGTTGCATCACCACACCCACTTGAGTTTGTGTGGCCATTTTGATCATTGTGGTTTCGCAAAGAACACATGCAATGTCACTCCAAAAAGTGTCAAACTATGGTCAAGAACCCCAGGAACATGTTGGAAGTCAACTGCCACATGCAATGGAGCACCAGTTTCAAAGAGGTTGCATCACCACACCCACTTGAGTGTGTGTGGCCATGTGCATCATTGTGGTTTGGCAAAGAACACATGCCATGTCACTCCAATATTCGGTAAACGTTGGTCAGGAAGCCCAGGAACATGTTGGAATTCAACTACCACATGCAATAGAGGACCAGTTTGAAAGTGGTTGCATCACCACACCCACTTGAGTGTATGTGGCCATGTGGATCATTAAGGTTTGGCAAAGAACACATGCAATGTCACCCAATATGTGTCAAACCATGGCTAGGAAGCCCAGGAACATGTAGGAATTAAACTGCCACATGCAATGGAGCACTAGTTTGAAAGACGTTGGATCACCACTCCCACTTGAGTGTGTGTGGCCATGTGGATCATTGTGGTTTGGCAAAAAAACATGCCATGGAAATCCAATATGTTTCAAACTATGGCCAGGAACCCCAGGAACAAGTTGGAATTCAACTGCCATATGCAATGGAGCACTAGTTTGAAAGAAGTTGCATCACCACACCCACTTGGGTGTGTGTGGCCATGTGGATGATTGTGGTTTGGAAAAAAACACATGCCATGTCACTCCAATATTAATCAAACCAGGGCCAGGAACCCCAGGAGCATGTTGGAATTCAACTGCCACATGCAATGGAGCAACAGTTTGAAAGAGGTTGCATCACCACACCCACTTGAGTTTGTGTGCCATGTTGATCATTGTGGTTTGTCAAAGAACACATGCAATTTCACTGCAAAAAAGTATCAAACCATGGTCAAGAACCCCAGGAAAATGTTGGAATTCAACTGCCACATGCAATGGAGAACCAGTTTGAAAGAGGTTGCATCACCACACCCACTTGAGTGTGTGTGGCCATGTGCATCATTGTGGTTTGCCAAAGAACATATGCCATGTCACTCTAATATTTGGCAATCCAAGGTCAGGAAGCCCAGGAACATGTTGGAATTCAACTGCCACATGCAATGGAGCACCAGTTTGAAAGAGGTTGCATCACCACACCGAATTGAGTGTGTGTGGCCATGTGGATCATTAAGGTTTGGCAAAGAACACATGAAGTGTCACTCCAATATGTGTCAAACGATGGCTTGGAAGCCCAGGAACATGTAGGAATTCAACTGCCACATGCAATGGAGCACCGGTTTAAAAGAGGTTGCATCACCACAACCACTTGAGTGTGTGTGGCCATGTGGATCATTGTGGTTTGGTAAAGAACACAAGCAATGGCAATCCAATATGTTTCATACTATGGTCAGGAAACCAGGAACATGTTGGAATTCAATTGCCATATGCAATGGAGCACTAGTTTGAAAGAGGTTGCATCACCACACCCACTTGAGTGTGTGTGGCCATGTGGATCATTGTGGTTTGGCAAAAAACACATGCCATGTCACTCCTACATTTATCAAACTAGGGCCAAGAACTCCAGGAACTTGTTGGAATTCAACTGCCACATGCAATGGAGCAACAATTTGAAAGAGGTTGCATCACCACACCCAGTTGAGTTTGTCTGGCCATTTTGATCATTGTGGTTTGGCAAAGAACACATGCAATGTCACTCCAAAAAGTGTCAAACCATGGTCAAGAACCCCAGGAACATGTTGGAATTCAACTACCACATGCAATGGAGCACCAGTTTCAAAGAGGTTGCATCACCACACCCACTTGAGATTGTGTGGCCATGTTTATCATTGTGGTTTGGCAAACAACACATGCAATGTCACTCCAAAAAGTGTCAAACCATTGTCAAGAACCCAGGAACATGTTGGAATTCAACTGCCACATCCAATGGAGCATCAGTTTGAAAGAGGTTGGCAAGGACCACATGCAATGTCACTCCAATATGTGTCAAACCACATCACCACACCGACTTGAGTGTGTGTGGCCATGTGGATAATTAAGGTTTGGCAAGGACCACATGCAATGTCACTCCAATATGTGTCAAACCATGGCTAGGAAGCCCATGAACATGTAGGATTTAAACTACCACATGCAATGGAGCACTAGTTTGAAAGACGTTGCTTCACCACACCCAATGGAGTGTGTCTGGCCATGTGGATCATTGTGGTTTGGCAAAAAAACACATTCCATGGCAATCCAATATGTTTCAAACTATGGTTAGGAACCCCAGGAACATGTTGGAATTCAACTGCCATATGCAATGGAGGACTAGTTTGAAAGACGTTGCATCACCACTCCCAGTTGAGTGTGTGTGGCCATGTGGATCATTGTGGTTTGGCAAAAAACACATGCCCTATCACTCCAATATTCATCAAACCAGGGCCAGGAACCCCAATATCATGTTGGAATTCAAGTGCCACATTCAATGGAGCAACAGTTTGAAAGAGGTTAAATCACCACACCCACTTGAGTTTGTGTGGTCATGTTGATCACTGTGGTTTGGCAAAGAACACATGTAATGTGACTGCAAAAAGTGTCAAACCACGGTCAAGAACCCTAGGAACATGTTGGAATTCAATTGCCACATGCAATGGAGCACCAGTTTCAAAGAGGTCGCATCACCACACCAACTTGAGTTTGTGTGGACATGTTGATCATTGTAGTTTGGCAAAGACAGCATGGAATGTCACTCCAAAAAGTGTCAAACCACGGTCAAGAACCCCAGGAATATGTTGGAATTCAACTGCTACCTTCAATGGAACACTAGTTTGATAGAGATTGCATCACCACACCCACTTGAGTGTGTGTGGCCATGTGGATCATTGTGGTTTGGAAAAAAACACATGCCATGTCACTCCAACAATCATCAAACTAGGGCCGGGAACTCCAGGAACATGTTGGAATTCAACTGCCACATGCAATGGAGCAACAATTTGAAAGAGGTAGCATCACCACACCCACTTGAGTTTGTGTGCCCATTTTGATCATTGTGGTTTGGAAAAGAACACATGCAATGTCACTCCAAAAAGTGTCAAACCATGGTCAAGAACCCCAGGAACATGTTCAAATTCAACTGCCACATGCAATGGAGCACCAGTTTCAAAGAGGGTGCATCACCACACCCACTTGAGTTTGTGTGGCCATGTTGATCATTGTGGTTTGGCAAACAACACATGCAATGTCACTCTAAAAAGTGTCAAACCACGATCAAGAACCTAGGAACATGTTGGAATTCAACTGCCACATGCAATGGAGCACCATTTTGAAACAGGTTGCATCACCACACGCACTTGAGTGTGTGTGTCCATGTAGATCATTGTGGTTTGTCAAAGAACACATGCCATGTCACTCAATATTCGGCAAACCATGGTCAGGAAGCCCAGGAACATGTTGGAATTCAACTACCACACGCAATGGAGCACTAGTATGAAAGAGGTTGCATCACGACACCCACTTGAGTGTGTGTGCCCATGTGGATCATGTGGTTTGGCAAAGAACACATGCCATATGAATCCAATATTCGGCAATCCAAGGTCAGGAAGCCCAGGAACATGTTGGAATTCAACTGCCACATGCAATGGAGCACCAATTTGAAAGAGGTTGCATCACCACACCCAATTGAGTGTGTGTGGCCATGTGGATCATTAAGGTTTGGCAAAGAACACATGCAATGTTAATACAAAAAGTGTCAAACAATGGTCACGAACCCTGAACATGTTGGAATGCAACTGCCACGTGCAATGGAGCAACAGTTTGAAAGAGGATGCATCACGACACCCACTTGAGTTTGTGTGGCCATTTTGATCATTGTGGTTTCGCAAAGAACACATGCAATGTCACTCCAAAAATGTCAAACTATGGTCAAGAACCCCAGGAACATGTTGGAATTCAACTGCCACATCCAATGGAGCATCAGTTTGAAAGAGGTTGCATCACCACACCGACTTGAGTGTGTGTGGCCATGTGGATAATTAAGGTTTGGCAAGGACCACATGCAATGTCACTCCAATATGTGTCAAACCATGGCTAGGAAGCCCATGAACATGTAGGATTTAAACTACCACATGCAATGGAGCACTAGTTTGAAAGACGTTGCTTCACCACACCCAATGGAGTGTGTCTGGCCATGTGCATCATTGTGGTTTGGCAAAAAAACACATGCCATGGCAATCCAATATGTTTCAAACTATGGTCAGAACCCAGGAACATGTTGGAATTCAAGCCATATGCAATGGAGGACTAGTTTGAAAGACGTTGCATCACCACACCCAGTTGAGTGTGTGTGGCCATGTGGATCATTGTGGTTTGGCAAAAAACACATGCCCTATCACTCCAATATTCATCAAACCAGGGCCAGGAACCCCAATATCATGTTGGAATTCAAGTGCCACATTCAATGGAGCAACAGTTTGAAAGAGGTTAAATCACCACACCCACTTGAGTTTGTGTGGTCATGTTGATCAATGTGGTTTGGCAAAGAACACATGTAATGTGACTGCAAAAAGTGTCAAACCACGGTCAAGAACCCTAGGAACATGTTGGAATTCAATTGCCACATGCAATGGAGCACCAGTTTCAAAGAGGGTGCATCACCACACCCACTTGAGTTTGTGTGGCCATGTTGATCATTGTAGTTTGGCAAAGACAGCATGGAATGTCACTCCAAAAAGTGTCAAACCACGGTCAAGAACCCCAGGAATATGTTGGAATTCAACTGCTACCTTCAATGGAACACTAGTTTGATAGAGATTGCATCACCACACCCACTTGAGTGTGTGTGTCCATGTGGATCATTGTGGTTTGGAAAAAAACACATGCCATGTCACTCCAACAATCATCAAACTAGGGCCAGGAACTCCAGGAACATGTTGGAATTCAACTGCCACATGCAATGGAGCAACAATTTGAAAGAGGTAGCATCACCACACCCACTTGAGTTTGTGTGCCCATTTTGATCATTGTGGTTTGGAAAAGAACACATGCAATGTCACTCCAAAAAGTGTCAAACCATGGTCAAGAACCCCAGGAACATGTTCAAATTCAACTGCCACATGCAATGGAGCACCAGTTTCAAAGAGGGTGCATCACCACACCCACTTGAGTTTGTGTGGCCATGTTGATCATTGTGGTTTGGCAAACAACACATGCAATGTCACTCTAAAAAGTGTCAAACCACGATCAAGAACCTAGGAACATGTTGGAATTCAACTGCCACATGCAATGGAGCACCATTTTGAAACAGGTTGCATCACCACACGCACTTGAGTGTGTGTGTCCATGTAGATCATTGTGGTTTGTCAAAGAACACATGCCATGTCACTCAATATTCGGCAAACCATGGTCAGGAAGCCCAGGAACATGTTGGAATTCAACTACCACACGCAATGGAGCACTAGTATGAAAGAGGTTGCATCACGACACCCACTTGAGTGTGTGTGCCCATGTGGATCATGTGGTTTGGCAAAGAACACATGCCATATGAATCCAATATTCGTCAATCCAAGGTCAGGAAGCCCAGGAACATGTTGAATTCAACTGCCACATGCAATGGAGCACCAATTTGAAAGAGGTTGCATCACCACACCCAATTGAGTGTGTGTGGCCATGTGGATCATTAAGGTTTGGCAAAGAACACATGCAATGTTAATACAAAAAGTGTCAAACAATGGTCACGAACCCCAGGAACATGTTGGAATGCAACTGCCACGTGCAATGGAGCAACAGTTTGAAAGAGGATGCATCACGACACCCACTTGAGTTTGTGTGGCCATTTTGATCATTGTGGTTTCAAAAGAACACATGCAATGTCACTCCAAAAATGTCAAACTATGGTCAAGAACCCCAGGAACATGTTGGAATTCAACTGCCACATCCAATGGAGCATCAGTTTGAAAGAGGTTGCATCACCACACCGACTTGAGTGTGTGTGGCCATGTGGATAATTAAGGTTTGGCAAGGACCACATGCAATGTCACTCCAATATGTGTCAAACCATGGCTAGGAAGCCCATGAACATGTAGGATTTAAACTACCACATGCAATGGAGCACTAGTTTGAAAGACGTTGCTTCACCACACCCAATGGAGTGTGTCTGGCCATGTGGATCATTGTGGTTTGGCAAAAAAACACATGCCATGGCAATCCAATATGTTTCAAACTATGGTCAGGAACCCCAGGAACATGTTGGAATTCAACTGCCATATGCAATGGAGGACTAGTTTGAAAGACGTTGCATCACCACACCCAGTTGAGTGTGTGTGGCCATGTGGATCATTGTGGTTTGGCAAAAAACACATGCCCTATCACTCCAATATTCATCAAACCAGGGCCAGGAACCCCAATATCATGTTGGAATTCAAGTGCCACATTCAATGGAGCAACAGTTTGAAAGAGGTTAAATCACCACACCCACTTGAGTTTGTGTGGTCATGTTGATCAATGTGGTTTGGCAAAGAACACATGTAATGTGACTGCAAAAAGTGTCAAACCACGGTCAAGAACCCTAGGAACATGTTGGAATTCAATTGCCACATGCAATGGAGCACCAGTTTCAAAGAGGTCGCATCACCACACCAACTTGAGTTTGTGTGGACATGTTGATCATTGTAGTTTGGCAAAGACAGCATGGAATGTCACTCCAAAAAGTGTCAAACCACGGTCAAGAACCCCAGGAATATGTTGGAATTCAACTGCTACCTTCAATGGAACACTAGTTTGATAGAGATTGCATCACCACACCCACTTGAGTGTGTGTGTCCATGTGGATCATTGTGGTTTGGAAAAAAACACATGCCATGTCACTCCAACAATCATCAAACTAGGGCCAGGAACTCCAGGAACATGTTGGAATTCAACTGCCACATGCAATGGAGCAACAATTTGAAAGAGGTAGCATCACCACACCCACTTGAGTTTGTGTGCCCATTTTGATCATTGTGGTTTGGAAAAGAACACATGCAATGTCACTCCAAAAAGTGTCAAACCATGGTCAAGAACCCCAGGAACATGTTCAAATTCAAGCGCCACATGCAATGGAGCACCGATTTCAAAGAGGGTGCATCACCACACCCACTTGAGTTTGTGTGGCCATGTTGATCATTGTGGTTTGGCAAACAACACATGCAATGTCACTCTAAAAAGTGTCAAACCACGATCAAGAACCTAGGAACATGTTGGAATTCAACTGCCACATGCAATGGAGCACCATTTTGAAACAGGTTGCATCACCACACGCACTTGAGTGTGTGTGTCCATGTAGATCATTGTGGTTTGTCAAAGAACACATGCCATGTCACTCAATATTCGGCAAACCATGGTCAGGAAGCCCAGGAACATGTTGGAATTCAACTACCACACGCAATGGAGCACTAGTATGAAAGAGGTTGCATCACGACACCCACTTGAGTGTGTGTGCCCATGTGGATCATGTGGTTTGGCAAAGAACACATGCCATATGAATCCAATATTCGTCAATCCAAGGTCAGGAAGCCCAGGAACATGTTGGAATTCAACTGCCACATGCAATGGAGCACCAATTTGAAAGAGGTTGCATCACCACACCCAATTGAGTGTGTGTGGCCATGTGGATCATTAAGGTTTGGCAAAGAACACATGCAATGTTAATACAAAAAGTGTCAAACAATGGTCACGAACCCCAGGAACATGTTGGAATGCAACTGCCACGTGCAATGGAGCAACAGTTTGAAAGAGGATGCATCACGACACCCACTTGAGTTTGTGTGGCCATTTTGATCATTGTGGTTTCGCAAAGAACACATGCAATGTCACTCCAAAAAGTGTCAAACTATGGTCAAGAACCCCAGGAACATGTTGGAATTCAACTGCCACATCCAATGGAGCATCAGTTTGAAAGAGGTTGCATCACCACACCGACTTGAGTGTGTGTGGCCATGTGGATAATTAAGGTTTGGCAAGGACCACATGCAATGTCACTCCAATATGTGTCAAACCATGGCTAGGAAGCCCATGAACATGTAGGATTTAAACTACCACATGCAATGGAGCACTAGTTTGAAAGACGTTGCTTCACCACACCCAATGGAGTGTGTCTGGCCATGTGGATCATTGTGGTTTGGCAAAAAAACACATGCCATGGCAATCCAATATGTTTCAAACTATGGTCAGGAACCCCAGGAACATGTTGGAATTCAACTGCCATATGCAATGGAGGACTAGTTTGAAAGACGTTGCATCACCACACCCAGTTGAGTGTGTGTGGCCATGTGGATCATTGTGGTTTGGCAAAAAACACATGCCCTATCACTCCAATATTCATCAAACCAGGGCCAGGAACCCCAATATCATGTTGGAATTCAAGTGCCACATTCAATGGAGCAACAGTTTGAAAGAGGTTAAATCACCACACCCACTTGAGTTTGTGTGGTCATGTTGATCAATGTGGTTTGGCAAAGAACACATGTAATGTGACTGCAAAAAGTGTCAAACCACGGTCAAGAACCCTAGGAACATGTTGGAATTCAATTGCCACATGCAATGGAGCACCAGTTTCAAAGAGGTCGCATCACCACACCAACTTGAGTTTGTGTGGACATGTTGATCATTGTAGTTTGGCAAAGACAGCATGGAATGTCACTCCAAAAAGTGTCAAACCACGGTCAAGAACCCCAGGAATATGTTGGAATTCAACTGCTACCTTCAATGGAACACTAGTTTGATAGAGATTGCATCACCACACCCACTTGAGTGTGTGTGGCCATGTGGATCATTGTGGTTTGGAAAAAAACACATGCCATGTCACTCCAACAATCATCAAACTAGGGCCAGGAACTCCAGGAACATGTTGGAATTCAACTGCCACATGCAATGGAGCAACAATTTGAAAGAGGTAGCATCACCACACCCACTTGAGTTTGTGTGCCCATTTTGATCATTGTGGTTTCGAAAAGAACACATGCAATGTCACTCCAAAAAGTGTCAAACCATGGTCAAGAACCCCAGGAACATGTTCAAATTCAACCACATGCAATGGAGCACCAGTTTCAAAGAGGGTGCATCACCACACCCACTTGAGTTTGTGTGGCCATGTTGATCATTGTGGTTTGGCAAACAACACATGCAATGTCACTCTAAAAAGTGTCAAACCACGATCAAGAACCTAGGAACATGTTGGAATTCAACTGCCACATGCAATGGAGCACCATTTTGAAACAGGTTGCATCACCACACGCACTTGAGTGTGTGTGTCCATGTAGATCATTGTCGTTTGTCAAAGAACACATGCCATGTCACTCAATATTCGGCAAACCATGGTCAGGAAGCCCAGGAACATGTTGGAATTCAACTACCACACGCAATGGAGCACTAGTATGAAAGAGGTTGCATCACGACACCCACTTGAGTGTGTGTGCCCATGTGGATCATGTGGTTTGGCAAAGAACACATGCCATATGAATCCAATATTCGGCAATCCAAGGTCAGGAAGCCCAGGAACATGTTGGAATTCAACTGCCACATGCAATGGAGCACCAATTTGAAAGAGGTTGCATCACCACACCCAATTGAGTGTGTGTGGCCATGTGGATCATTAAGGTTTGGCAAAGAACACATGCAATGTTAATACAAAAAGTGTCAAACAATGGTCACGAACCCCAGGAACATGTTGGAATGCAAGCGCCACGTGCAATGGAGCAACAGTTTGAAAGAGGATGCATCCGACACCCACTTGAGTTTGTGGCCATTTTGATCATTGTGGTTTCAAAAGAACACATGCAATGTCACTCCAAAAATGTCAAACTATGGTCAAGAACCCCAGGAACATGTTGGAATTCAACTGCCACATCCAATGGAGCATCAGTTTGAAAGAGGTTGCATCACCACACCGACTTGAGTGTGTGTGGCCATGTGGATAATTAAGGTTTGGCAAGGACCACATGCAATGTCACTCCAATATGTGTCAAACCATGGCTAGGAAGCCCATGAACATGTAGGATTTAAACTACCACATGCAATGGAGCACTAGTTTGAAAGACGTTGCTTCACCACACCCAATGGAGTGTGTCTGGCCATGTGGATCATTGTGGTTTGGCAAAAACACATGCCATGGCAATCCAATATGTTTCAAACTATGGTCAGAACCCAGAACATGTTGGAATTCAACTGCCATATGCAATGGAGGACTAGTTTGAAAGACGTTGCATCACCACACCCAGTTGAGTGTGTGTGGCCATGTGGATCATTGTGGTTTGGCAAAAAACACATGCCCTATCACTCCAATATTCATCAAACCAGGGCCAGGAACCCCAATATCATGTTGGAATTCAAGTGCCACATTCAATGGAGCAACAGTTTGAAAGAGGTTAAATCACCACACCCACTTGAGTTTGTGTCGTCATGTTGATCATTGTGGTTTGGCAAAGAACACATGCAATGTCAATGCAAAAAGTGTCAAACCACGGTCAAGAACCCAAGGAACATGTTGGAATTCAATTGCCACATGCAATGGAGCACCAGTTTCAAAGAGGTCGCATCACCACACCAACTTGAGTTTGTGTGGACATGTTGATCATTGTAGTTTGGCAAAGACAGCATGGAATGTCACTCCAAAAAGTGTCAAACCACGGTCAAGAACCCCAGGAACATGTTGGAATTCAACTGCTACCTTCAATGGAACACTAGTTTGATAGAGATTGCATCACCACACCCACTTGAGTGTGTGTGTCCATGTGGATCATTGCGGTTTGGAAAAAACACATGCCATGTCACTCCAATAATCATCAAACTAGGGCCAGGAACTCTAGGAACATGTTGGAATTCAACTGCCACATGCAATGGAGCAACAATTTGAAAGAGGTAGCATCACCACACCCACTTGAGTTTGTGTGCCCGTTTTGATCATTGTGGTTTGGCAAAGAACACATGCAATGTCACTCCAAAAAGTGTCAAACCATGGTCAAGAACCCCAGGAACATGTTCGAATTCAACTGCCACATGCAATGGAGCACCAGTTTCAAAGAGGGTGCATCACCACACCCACTTGAGTTTGTGTGGCCATGTTGATCATTGTGGTTTGGCAAACAACACATGCAATGTCACTCCAAAAAGTGTCAAACCACGATCAAGAACCTAGGAACATGTTGGAATTCAGCTGCCACATGCAATGGAGCACCATTTTGAAACAGGTTGCATCACCACACGCACTTGAGTGTGTGTGGCCATGTAGATCATTGTGGTTTGTCAAAGAACACATGCCATGTCACTCAATATTCGGCAAACCATGGTCAGGAAGCCCAGGAACATGTTGGAATTCAACTACCACATGCAATGGAGCACTAGTATGAAAGAGGTTGCATCACGACACCCACTTGAGTGTGTGTGCCCATGTGGATCATTGTGGTTTGGCAAAGAACACATGCCATATGAATCCAATATTCGGCAAACCAAGGTCAGGAAGCCCAGGAACATGTTGGAATTCAACTGCCACATGCAATGGAGCACTAGTTTGAAAGAGGTTGCATCACCACACCCACTTGAGTGTGTGTGGCCATGTGGATCATTAAGGTTTGGCAAAGAACACATGCAATGTCACTTCAATATTCATCAAACCATGGCCAGGAAGCCCGGGAACATGTAGTAATTCAACTGCCACATGCAATGGAGCACCGGTTTGAAAGAGGTTGCATCACCACAACCACTTGAGTGTGTGTGGCCATGTGGATCATTGTGCTTTGGTAAAGAACACATGAAATGGCAATCCAATATGTTTGAAACCATGGTTAGGAACCCTAGGAACATGTTGGAATTCAACTTCCATATGCAATGGAGCACTAGTTTGAAAGAGGTTGCATCACCACACCCACTTGAGTGTGTGTGGCCATGTGGATCATTGTGGTTTGGCAAATAACACATGCAATGTCACTCCAATATGTGTCAAACTGTAGCACCCCGCTAAAACCACTACTAGAAAATCGCATGTTGTTTGCATGTTGCGCATCATCATGACATCATCATGCATATGTTTGTCAAAAATTATCTTCGAAAAGCCTATCTTTGTTTTCTAAATATCCCCTTTTTATTTCAAAATACAAACCCCGATCTTTTTCGAATCTTTTTTTTATCTAAAAACTATTTATAAAATCCTTTCTAAAAATAAAATAAATAAAATAAATGTTTTATCGGGGAGGCCGCCAGCTTGCCAGGCCAAAAGCCCAACAAACCAGCAGCCTACTACCCGATCCAAACAAAACCGGTCTAAGCCTAAACCCTACCCTAACTCTAACCCCCACCTACCCATTTTTCCCACCAATCTCTCCCTCCCTAATCCACCGCCAACCCCTGGCGCCAGGCGTGACATGCCCAGCCGCCCACCAAAACTCCCCCACTCCCATCCTCTGCCAATCGGGCCCCGCAGTGCCTTGGCCCCACTCCTGCCACTTCCACCTACCACCTTTTACCCCACACACACCCACAACTCCCTCCACCCAATCCCTATCGCCACCTGCCCGCACACCCCCACCTGACCCAGGCACCACCTGCTCCTCGGGATTCCTTCCCCCGGCCCTACTTCGACCGACCGTGCCACGCTCCCACTTGCCCTGCCACGATTCCCCCCGGCCCCACCCCGCGTACGCCAGCGGCCAGTGCCCACCTACCGCGACCCATCCCTGAAGCCACCACCCCCACCTCGCGTCTCTCCCTCCCTCTCCTCGTTCCTCGCCGCCAGATCCTGCATCACGCCACCACCGTCCGTCCTCCTCCGCCTGCTCATGCCGCCACCAGAGCCTCTCCTTCCCCAATGCACCACCGCCTCGTGCAACCCCATCTCCCTCGCCTCCATCCGCCTCCCGCTCGCCTCCGACCACGCTCGCCTGCCCGATATCGCCATCGCCCGTCCTCAAGCCTCGCGCCCTGGACCACCATCGCTGGATTCGCCCGCTGAGGTTCCTTGCCGAGCTCCGCTGCCTTCGCCATCGGCCGGCCCCACCACATGGGCCGGGCAGATCGAGTATGCCTCCCGTTTCCGGCCGACCAGGACGGCCTCACGCCCGTGTTTTCCTACGCTCTGTCCCCGCCGTCGCCCTGGGATCTCCCTGCATTTGCCTTCCTCCAAGCACGCCTGAGGCCACGCATTCCTGCCGTAGCTACCGTCTACTGCTGTGCACGAATTAGTTAGGTTGTTCTTGTGTGTGCCCTATCGCCACAAAATTGTTGTTGATGCTTGGCACACTGTTGGACCCTGTAGCATTGATGTTGATGTGTGGGTGTATGAAAATTGATGGCAGATGTTGATGTGGGGTGATGTCGGTCCTTCTACGACGTCTCGGCAGGATCGTCAGATGAACACGAGGGACCCAAACCAAGAATGTCCACACTAAAGGATGAGCGAGAAGACTTCCATAGCGAAATCCAAGATCTTCCTCACGGTACCAATGACCACGAGAACGCCGACGTGGATATGAAAAACCGTCTACCCCGAGGCCAACACCGAAGACCGATCTTGGCGCCCGAACCCTGTGGAAACCCAAGGCCTTCGATGTGGAACCGCCATGTTCTCTCCACGGATCCCAAAGCCTGATCCCGGAGTCCGAATACCGAACCCAAACCACATCGAACCCCAAGATCTCCGACCCCAGATGTGTGAACCTTTTCCGAGCCTCTATTTTATAAATGCTATATATATAAACCGTCGCATCTTAAATTTTTCATGCATGCATATCTGTCTGTGGTTTGGGGGCATTATGCCGATTCACCTCATAATTAAATATGGAGACTATATGCGGGCTATTATTGTGTTATATCGCCTCCATTTAAATTTGTGTAGCGAACTGATGCCATGTTTTGCCCTGTTAATACAACATTTAAATTGTGGGGTTTATAAATAACTCGAACCTATTAATTAATTATCGGGATCCCGGTTCCGCTTAATACGGCCTAATTGCACCGCCTCTGCATCATATCATAAGCATGCCGGATCTTCTGCCATAGTATTAAATATTGCATCCGGTGTTTCTTCTAGTGTTTGCTTCTTCACGGATTAGGTTGATGAGTTGATGCGAGTACCAACAGGTTCTCCAGATATGATCCGTCGGTAGTGTTTCCCAGGCGAGCATCTCTTCCCCTTCTACCTATTTTGCATTTATAGTCTTTATTTCCTCCTGTTGTTCTATTGCTATCCGTGTCGCGATGCTTTAGTTTCCGTACACCAGTTATGTCCCGTGCAGCCTCTATATTTCCTTGGACACCTCCTATTACCTGTGTTTGGTAGATAGCTGGCCTTGCGAGTCGTAGTTGCTTGCTCAGGTGCGACCTCATGTTGTCGAGTACCACAGTTGTTGGTGTGCTGGCAGATGCTTATTGGTGGAGATGATCATGACTTTAAATACAACTATTAAATTGCTAGATATAATTAATGCAGAGGCATCGATGGGCAATAGATGTTATTTGGTTCTTCCATGCTCACTTGTGTCCCGTAGGACCCCGAGTACTTGATACTTGTTCCTTGACTATTCGCACTATCCACATCCGGGAGGCCTTATGGACCCCCCTGAGCCAGAGCTTGATTCATTTCTATTTCTTGGGGCCATAAAGTAGTTTGGGGCTTTATTACTATCCTGTACCTATGCCATGTTTTACTGCTTTATTTACGATTGTGCGTGGAGCACCTATACTATTTAGGATCGTGACACGTTTTCGCTGTATCGACAAGCCCAGTCACACTTTCGGTTCCCGATCGTTTCTGACCGCCCACATAAACCCCGGGTCCGTTCGAGCCGCCAACTTGTGGGTAGCTTAGTGGGGTGGCCCCTTGAAATATTTTATGAATCCTATGATTGCTTTGTCGTGAAAGCCTCGTTGGGTTTTGAGTTGGTTTTTCCGAGGTTGATCGTGTGTGTGTTGCTATTTGTGCACCCCTGCAGGGTAAATCTTTCTGAAAGCCTTGTCCGCGGTTATGGACGACTTGGAGCACAGTATCTCGATCATAGACAAGCATAACTAAAGTAGTGTTATAAATTCGACTTAATATGTGACTAGTAATTCAGCTTCACTACAATGGAATGGATAATAAAAATGCCAACAACTGATGGATCGGTGGTGATCTGTGTCATACTATACCTGCCTAGTAAGTATTGCAACTCCAATGGAATGTGATAAAAGTGCCAACAACTGTTGGGTTTTGGGATTCTTCAGGACAATTATATCTGACTAGTAAATGCGCCAACTACAACGGAATGGTAATTAAAACGGCCCACTACTTATGCTTCAGAATGGCTCATGCTATCTATATCTGACTAGTAAGTGCTTCAACTAAAATCGAATGAATAAAACTGCAAACTGTGTGAGTTCCTCGGTTTGACTTCCTCGTTTGGTCTCGAGGGGGAATACCAGGGTGGGTATGTTGGTGTTACTACCAGGTTGGATCCGGATAGGTCTTTCTTATCTCTCTCTAATAGCCGATAGTTGTCTTGAGTCTCTATAGGTTGTTTAGTGCATGCTTCGCTGCCGCTTCAGCCCATCATACCTATGTAGGCGAGAGCCGCCGAATTCTAGCCTCGCTGCATCGCCTTTAATGCCGACGCCTCTTTTCCTTTGCCCTTTGTGGCACCCTTTTGTTTTAGCAGGTTTGAGATCGATGTCGTTAGCGGTGGTTACCCTTCCGCTTGGCTCGGGTGGCTATGGACGCCATTGGTTATCCTTCAGGGCTCTTAGCCCCATTTGCATCTCGTCCATAGTCGGACGCTCTATCGTTTTCAAGGTGATTTGGATCTTTGTATTGTATATCTGTATTCTTGACTCGATGAGTCGCTATTGTTTATATATCTGTTCTGTGGGTCCCATCAAGGACTGTTGTGTAATGGTATTACTTCGTTCGCCACCCGCACGAAAGTAACTAGTGGGCATCCTTGAATTGTTTCTATGCGGGTTTGGCGGAAAGGGCTAAAACTTGCATAGGGCCGATTTGAGGGTGTTACACAAACCATGGCCAGGAAGCCTAGGAACATGTAGGAATTCAACTGCCACATGTAATGGAGCAACATTTTCAAAGAGGTTGCATCACCACACCCACTTTAGTTTGTGTGTCCATGTTGATCATTGTGGTTTGGCAAAGAACACATCTAATGTCACTCCAAAAAGTGTCAAACCACAGTCAAGAACACCAGGATCATTGTGGTTTGGTAAAGAACACATGCAGTGGCAATCCAGTATGTTTCAAACTATGGTCAGGAACCCCAGGAACATGTTGGAATTCAACTTCCATCTGCAATGGAGCACTAGTTTGAAAGAGGTTGCATCACCACACCCACTTGAGTGTATGTGGCCATGTGGATCATTGTGGTTTGGCACAAAACACATGCCATGTCACTCCAATATTCATCAAACTAGGGCCAGGAACCCCAGGAACATGTTGGAATTCAACTGCCACATTCAATAGAGCAACAGTTTGAAAGAGGTTGCATCACCACACCCACTTGAGTTTGTGTGGCCATGTTGATCATTGTGGTTTGCAAAAGAACACATGCAATGTCACTGCAAAAAGTGTCAAACCATAGTCAATAACCCTAGGAACATGTTGGAATTCAACTGCCACATGCAATGGAGCACCAGTTTCCAAGAGGTTGCATCACCACACCCACTTGAGTTTGTGTGGCCATGTTGATAATTGTGGTTTGGCAAAGAACACACGCAATGTCACTCCAAAAAGTGTCAAACCACGGTCAAGAACCCTAGGAACATGTTGGAATTAAACTGCCACATGCAATGGAGCACCAGTTTGAAAGAGGTTGCATCACCACACCCACTTGAGTGTGTGTGGCCATGTGGATCATTGTGGTTTGGAAAAGAACACATGCCATGTCATTCCATTATTCGGCAAACCAAGGTCAGGAAGCCCAGGAACATGTTGGAATTCAACTGCCACATGCAATGGAGCACCAGTTTGAAAGAGGTTGCATCACCACACCCACTTGAGTGTGTGTGGCCATGTGCATCAGTAAGATTTGGCAAAGAACACATACAATGTCACTCCAATATGTGTCAAACCATGGCTAGGAAGCCCAGGAACATGTAGGAATTCAACTGCCACATGCAATGAAGCACCAGTTTGAAAGAGGTTGCATCACCATAACCACTTGAGTGTGTGTGGCCATGTGGATCATTGTGGTTTGGTAAAGAACACATGCAATGGCAATCCAATATGTTTGAAAATATGGCCAGGAACCCTAGGAACATGTTGGAATTCAACTGCCATATGCAATGGAGCACCAGTTTGAAAGAGGTTGCATCACCACAACCACTTGAGTGTGTGTGGCCATGTGGATCATTGTGGTTTGGTAAAGAACACATGCAATGGCAATCCAATATGTCTCAAACTATGGTCAGGAACCCCAGGAACATGTTGGAATTCAACTTCCATATGCAATGGAGCATTAGTTTGAAAGACGTTGCATCACCACACCCACTTGAGTGTGTCTGGCCATGTGGATCATTGTGGTTTTGCACAAAACATATGCCATGTAACTCCAATATTGATCAAACCAGGGCCAGGAACCCCAGGAACATGATGGAATTCAACTGCCACATGCAATGGAGCACAAGTTTCAAAGAGGTTGCATCACCACACCCACTTGAGTTTGTGTGGCCATGTTGATCATTGTGGTTTGGCAAAGAACACGCGCAATGTCACTCTAGAAAGTGTCAAACCACGGTCAATAACCCTAGGAACATGTTGGAATTCAACTGCAACATGCAATGGAGCACCAGTTTGAAAGAGGTTGCATCACCACTCCCACTTGAGTGTGTGTGGCCATGTGGATCATTGTGGTTTGGCAAAGAACACATGCCATGTCATTCCAATATTCGGCAAACCATGGTCAGGAAGCCCAGGAATATGTTGGAATTCAACTACCACACGCAATGGAGCACTAGTATGAAAGAGGTTGCATCACGACACCCACTTGAGCGTGTGTGTCCATGTGGATCATTGTGGTTTGGCAAATAACACATGCCATGTCACTCCAATATTCGGCAAACCAAGGTCAGGAAGCCCAGGAACATGTTGGAATTCAACTACCACATGCAATGGAGCACCAGTTTGAAAGAGGTTGCATCACCACACCCACTTGAGTGTGTGTGGCCATGTGCATCAGTAAGGTTTGGCAAAGAACACATGCAATGTCACTCCAATATGTGTCAAACCATGGCTAGGAAGCCCAGGAACATGTAGGAATTCAACTACCACATGCCATGAAGCACCAGTTTGAAAGAGGTTGCATCACCATAACCACTTGAGTGTGTGTGGCCATGTGGATCATTGTGGTTTGGTAAAGAACACATGCAATGGCAATCCAATATGTTTGAAAATATGGTCAGGAACCCTAGGAACATGCTGGAATTCAACTGCCATATGCAATGGAGCACCAGTTTGAAAGAGGTTGCATCACCACAACCACTTGAGTGTGTGTGGCCATGTGGATCATTGTGGTTTGGTAAAGAACACATGCAATGGCAATCCAATATGTCTCAAACTATGGTCAGGAACCCTACGAACATGTTGGAATTCAACTTCCATATGCAATGTAGCACTAGTTTGAAAGACGTTGCATCACCACACCCACTTGAGTGTGTGTGGCCATGTGGATCATTGTGGTTTGGCACAAAACAGATGCCATGTAACTCCAATCTTGATCAAACCAGGGCCAGGAACCCCAGGAACATGTTGGAATTCAACTGCCACATGCAATGGAGCAACAGTTTGAAAGAGGTTGCATCACCACACCCACTTGAGTTTGTGTGGCCATGTTGATCATTGTGGTTTGGCAAAGAATGCATGCAATGTTACTGCAAAAAGTGTCAAAGCACAGTCAAGAACCCCAGGAACATGTTGGAATTCAACTGCCACATGCAATGGAGCACCAGTTTCAAAGAGGTTGCATCACCACACCGACTTGATTTTGTGTGGCCATGTTGATCATTGTGGTTTGGCAAAGAACATGCGCAATTTCACTCCAAAAAGTGTCAAACCACGATCAAGAACCCCAGGAACATGTTGGAATTCAACTGCCACATGCAATGGAGCACGAGTTTGAAAGAGGTTGCATCACCACACCCACTTGAGTGTGTGTGGCCATGTGGATCATTGTGGTTTGTCAAAGAACACATGCCATGTCACTCCAATATTCGGCAAACCAAGGTCAGGAAGCCCAGGAACATGTTGGAATTCAACTGCCACATGCAATGGAGCACCAGTTTGAAAGAGGTTGCATCACCACACCCACTTGAGTGTGTGTGGCTATGTGCATCATTAAGGTTTGGAAAAGAACACATGCAATGTCACTCCAATATGTGTCAAACCATGGCTAGGAAGCCCAGGAACATGTAGGAATTCAACTGCCACATGCAATGGAGCACCAGTTTGAAAGAGGTTGCATCACCACACCCACTTGAGTGTGTGTGGCCATGTGGATCATTGTGGTTTGGCAAAGAACACATGCCATGTCACTCCAATATTCGGCAAACCAATGTCAGGAAGCCCAAGAATATGTTGGAATTCAACTGCCACGTGCAATGGCGCACCAATTTGAAAGAGCTTGCATCACCACACCCACTTGAGTGTGTGTGGCCATCTGCATCATTAAGGTTTGTCAAAGAACACATGCAATGTCACTCCAATATGTGTGAAACCATGGCTAGGAAGCCTAGGAACATGTAGGAATTCAACT
Source organism: Avena insularis (assembly GCA_023614405.1). Taxonomy (NCBI): domain Eukaryota; kingdom Viridiplantae; phylum Streptophyta; class Magnoliopsida; order Poales; family Poaceae; genus Avena; species Avena insularis. The sequence goes on from CM042684.1 coordinate 111,451,071, forward strand.
GCCACATGCAATGCAGCACCAGTTTGAAAGAGGTTGCATCACCACAACCACTTGAGTGTGTGTGGCCATGTGGATCATTGTGGTTTGGCAATCCAATATGTTTGAAACCATGGTCAGGAACCCTAGGAACATGTTGGAATGCAACTTCCATATGCAATGGAGCACTAGTTTGAAAGAGGTTGCATCACCGCACACACTTGAGTGTGTGTGGCCATGTGGATCATTGTGGTTTGGCAAAGAACACATGCCATGTCACTCCAATATTCATCAAACCAGGGCCAGGAACCCTAGGAACATGTTGGAATTCAACTGTCATATGCAATGGTCCACCAGTTTGAAAGAGGTTGCATCACCACACCCACTTGAGTGTGTGTGTCCATGTGGATCATTGTGGTTTGCCAAAGAACACATGCCATGTCACTCAAATATTCGGCAAACCATGGTCAGGAAGCCTAGGAATATGTTGGAATTCAGGTTCCACATGCAATGGAGCATTAGTATGAAAGAGGTTGCATCATGACACCCACTTGAGTGTGTGTGGCCATGTGGATCATTTTAGTTTGGCAAAGAACACATGCCATGTCACTCCAATATTCGGCAAACCATGGTCAGGAAGCCCAGGAACATGTTGGAATTCAACTGCCACACGCAATGGAGCTCTAGTATGAAAGATGTTGCATCACGACACCCACTTGAGTGTGTGTGCCCATGTGGATCATTGTGGTTTGGCAAAGAGCACATGCCATGTCACTGCAATATTCGGCAAACCAAGGTCAGGAAGCCTAGGAACATGTTGGAATTCAACTGCCACATGCAATGGAGCACAAATTTGAAAGAGGTTGCATCACCACACCCACTTGAGTGTGTGTGTCCATGTGGATCATTAAGGTTTGGCAAAGAACACATGCAATGTCCCTCCAATATGTGTTAAACCATGGCCAGGAAGCCCAGGAACATGTAGGAATTCAACTACCACATCCAATGGAGCACCAGTTTGAAAGAGGTTGCATCACTACACCTACTTAAGTGTGTGTGGCCATGTGTATCATTGTGGTTTGGCAAAGAACACATGCCATGTCACTCCAATATTCGACAAAACATGGTTAGGAAGCCTAGGAACATGTTGGAATTCAACTGCCATATGCAATGGAGAACCAGTTTGAAAGAGGTTGCATCACGACACCCACTTGAGTGTATGTGTCCATGTGGTTCATTGTGGTTTGGCAACGAACTCATGCAATTTCAATCCGATATGTGTTAAACCATGGTCAAGAACACAAGGGACATGTTGGAATTCAACTACCATATGCAATGGAGCACCAGTTTGAAAGAGGTTGCATCACCACACCAACTTGAGTGTGTGTGGCCATGTGGATCATTAAGGTTTGGCAAAGAACACGTGCAATGTCACTCCAAAACGTGTCAAACTACGGTCAAGAACCCTAGGAACATGTTGGAATTCAACTGCTACATGCAATGGATCATCAGTTTGAAAAAGGTTGCATCACCACACCCACTTGAGTGTGCGTGGCCATGTGCATCATTGTTGTTTTCCAAAGAACACATGCCATGTCACTCCAATATTTGGCAAACCATGGTCAGGAAGCCCAGGAATAAGTTGGAATTCAACTGCAACACGCAATGGAGCACTAGTATGAAAGAGGTTGCATCACGACACCCACTTGAGTGTGTGTCGCCATGTGGATCATTGTGGTTTGGCAAAGAACACATGCCATGTCACTCCAATATTCGGCAAACCAAGGTCAGGAATCCCAGGATCATGTTGGAATTCAACTTCCAAATGCATTGGAGCACCAGTTTGAAAGAGGTTGTATCACCACACTCACTTGAGTGTGTGTGGCAATGTGGATCATTAAGGTTTGGAAAAGAACACATGCAATGTCACTCCAATATATGTCAAACCATAGCTAAGAAGCCTAGGAACATGTTGGAATTCAACTGCCACATGCAATGGAGCACCAGTTTGAAAGAGGTTGCATCACCACAACCACTTGAGTGTGTGTGGCCATGTGGATCATTGTGGTTTGGTAAAGAACACATGCAATGGCAATCCAATATGTTTCAAACTATGGTCACGAACCCCAGGAACATGTTGGAATTCAACTGCCATATGCAATGGAGCACTAATTTGAAAGAGTTTGCATAACCACACCCACCTGAGTGTGTGGCCATGTAGATCATTGTGGTTTGGCAAAAAACACATGCCATGTCACTCCAATATTCATCAAACTAGGGCCAGGAACCCCAGGAACATGTTGGAATTCAACTGCCACATTAAATGGAGCAATAGTTTGAAAGAGGTTGCATCACCACACCCATTTGAGTTTGTGTGGCCATTTTGATCATTGTGGTTTGGAAAAGAACACATGAAATGTCACTCCAAAAAGTGTCAAACCATGGTCAAGAACCCCAGGAACATGTTGCAATTGAACTGCCACATGCAATGGAGCACCAGTTTCAAAGAGGTTGCATCACCACTCCCACTTGAGTTTGTGTGTCCATGTTGATCATTGTGGTTTGGAAAACAACACATGCAATGTCACTCCAAAAAGTGTCAAACCACGGTCAAGAACCTAGGAACATGTAGGAATTCAACTGCCACATGCAATGGAGCACTAGTTTGAAAGAGGTTGTATCACCACACCCACTTGAGTGTGTGTGGCCATGTGGATCATTGTGGTTTGTCAAAGAACACATGCCATGTCACTCCAATATTCGGCAAACCAAGGTCAGGAAGCCTGGGAACATGTTGGAATTCAATTACCACATGCCATGTCACTCCAATATTCGGCAAATCATGGTCAGGAAGCCCAGGAATAGGTTGGAATTCAACTGCAACACACAATGGAGCATTAGTATGAAAGAGGTTGCATCACGACACCCACTTAAGTGTGTGTGTGCCCATGCGGATCATTCTGGTTTGGAAAAGAACACATGCCATGTCACTCCAATATTCGGCAAACCAAGGTCAGGAAGCCTGGGAACATGTTGTAATTCAATTACCACATGCAATGGAGCACCAGTTTGAAAGAGGTTGCATCACCACACCCACTTGAGTGTGTGTGGCCATGTGGATCATGAAGGTTTGGCAAAGAACACATGCAATGTCACTCCAATAGGTGTCAAACCATGGCCAGGAAGCCCAGGAACATGTATTAATTCAACTGCCACATGGAATGGAGCACCAATTTGAAAGAGGTTGCATCACAACAACCACTTGAGTGTGTGTGGCCATGTGGATCATTGTGGTTTGGTAAAGAACACATGCAATGGCAATCCAATATGTTTGAAACCATGGTCAGGATCCCCAGGAACATGTTTGAATTCAATTGCCATATGCAATGGAGCACTGGTTTGAAAGAGATTGCATCACCACACCCACTTGAGTGTGTGTGGCCATGTGGATCATTGTGGTTTGGCAAAGAACACATTCCATGTCACTCCAATATTCATCAAACCAGGGCCAGGAACCCAGGAACATGTTGGAACTCAACTGGCATATGCAATGGAGCACCAGTTTGAAAGAGTTTGCATCACCACACCCACTTGATTGTGTGTGGCAATGTGGATCATTAAGGTTTGGCAAATAACACATGAAGTGTCACTCCAATATGTGTCAAACCATGGCCAGGAAGCCTAGGAACATGTAGGAATTCAACTGCCACATGCAATGGAGCAACAGTTTGAAAGAGGTTACATCACCACACCCACTTTAGTTTGTGTGGCGATGTGGATCATTGTGGTTTGGCAAAGAACACATGCAATGTCACTCCAATATTCTGCAAACCATGGTCAGGAAGCCCAGGAACATGTTGGAATTCAACTTCCACATGCAATGGAGCACCAGTTTGAAAGAGGTTGCATCACGACATCCACTTGAGTGTATGTGTACATGTGGTTCATTGTGATTTGGCAAAGAACTCATGCAATTTCACTCCGATATGTGGTAAACCACGGTCAAGAACACAAGGAACATGTTGGAATTCAACTACTATATGCAATGGAGCACCAGTTTGAAAGAGGTTGCATCACCACACCAACTTGAGTGTGTGTAGCCATGTGGATCATTAAGGTTTGGCAAAGAACACATGCAATGTCACTCCAATATGTGTCAAACCATGGTCAGGAATGCCAGGAACATGTTGGAATTCAACTGCCACATGCAGTGGAGCACCAGTTTGAAAGACGTTGCATCACCACAACCACTTGAGTGTGTGTGGCCATGTAGATCATTGTGGTTTGGAAAAGAACACATGCAATGGAAATCCAATATGTGTTAAACCATGGTCAGGAACCGTAGGAACATGTTGGAATAAACTTCCACATGCAATGGACCACTAGTTTGAAAGAGGTTGCATCACCAAACCCACTTAAGTATGTGTGGCCATGTTCATCATTGTGGTTTGGCAAAGAACACATGCCATGCCACTCTAATATTCGTCAAACGAGGGCCAGGAAACCCAGGAACATGTTGGAATTTAACTGTCAGATGCAATGGAGTAGTAGTTTGAAAAAGGTTGCATCACCACACCCACTTGAGTTTGTGTGGCCATGTTGATCATTGTGGTCTGGCAAAGAACACATGCAATGTCGCTCCAAAGAGTGTCAAACCACGGTCAAGAACCCTAGGAACATGTTGGAATTCAACTGTCCCATGCAATGGAGCACCAGTTTGAAAGAGGTTGCATCACCACACCCACTTGAGTGTGTGTAGCCATGTGGATCATTTTGTTTTGGCAAAGAACACATTCCATGTCACTAAAATATTCAGAAAACCATGACCAGGAAGCCCAGGAAGATGTTGGAATTCAACTGCCACATTCAATGGAGCACTAATTTGAAAGAGGTTGCATCACCACACCCACTTGAGTGTGTGTGGCCATGTGGATCATTATGCTTTGGCAAAGAACACATGCAATGTCAATCCAATATGGGTCAAACCATGGCCAGGAACTCCAGAAACATGTTGGAATTCAACTACCACATGCAATGGAGCAACAGTTTGGAAGAGGTTGCATCACCACACCCACTTGAGTTTGTGTGTCCATGTGGATCATTGTGGTTTGGAAAAGAACGCATGCAACGTCACTCCAATATGTTTCAAACCATGGTCATGAACCCAAGGAACATGTTGGAATTCAACTGCCACATGCAATGGAGCACAAGTTTGAAAGAGGTTGCATCACCACACCCACTTGAGTGTGTGTGGCTATGTGGATCATTGTGGTTTGGAAAAGAACGCATGCAACATTGATACATTGCAAACATAACTATAATTTTTCATCTTCCATGCTTGCTTTTATCTACTTTCTTATGTTTTGTCCACACTTTGGAGTACTTTTCATATGATTTCTTGGACTAACCTATTAACAAGAGCCACAGTTCAAGTTGCCTGTTTTCTACTGTTTTTGGTTCCAGAAAGTCAGAAAATGAATATTCTCGGAATTGGACCGTACAAAAACCCTAAATCTCCTATAAGATGCCTCCCTATGCAAAAACCCTAAATCATCAAGCCTCCAGCCACGAAAAGTTCCGCAGCACCGCCTCCACCAAGGGGAGATTCGGGGGACAGAAAGTCTCTGTTCCTGCACCCTGCCGGGACGGGGAAGTGTGATACGTACATTTTGCATCACTATTCTATGCCTTAATTCACTATTATTCATTAATATATTTCATATTGAGAGGTGATACTTATGTTATTTCATCTGTTTTTGCATGGTTGATGACTTTTGGAGCATAGACCGCTGTAGTCAGGATTCTGATGGAAAAGGTCCTGTTTGGAGGAAAAATTCGTGAAGATCAGAAAATCCGAGAAAATATACGGAAAATCCTATTTTTCCAGAAGACGAAGGAAGCCAGAAGGAGGGCTGGAGATGGGCCACAGGGGGCCCACACCACCCCCTGGCGCACGCAACCCTAGGTCGCGCCAGCAGGTGGTGTGGCCACCCTGGCCGACTCCAGGCACTCCCCTCTGGCGTATACTATCCTGCCGAAACCCTAAGACTCGGGGGGCGACCACAGAAAGATTCCGCTGCCTCTGCGGGGCGGAAAACACCGAGAGAGAAAGATCTCTCCGACAGACATATTTCTACCGGGGGAATTCCTTCCCGGAGAGGGGAGATCGTTGCCATCAACACCACCATCAAGCTGGACTTCATCGGGATCATCATCACCATCATCACCACCATCATCACCATCATCACACTCATCACCATCTCCATATTGCTGTAACAATTGCGTTGAATCTTGCATTAGTTCATAGGGGAAACTTTCCCAGTGTTGATTACTCTTTGTAGTTGATGCTATTGAGTGAACCATTGAATTATTGTTTATGTTCAGATTGTTATACATCATTATTCCATCTCTGATCATGATACATATGATGTCTTGTGAGTAGTTCGTCTTGTTCTTGAGGACATGGGAGAAGTCATGTTGTTAGTAGTGGAGTTGTGTTGAGAAAGATTCAATAGTTTGATATTTAAGTTGTGGTGTACTTCTTCTAGTGGTGTCATGTGAACATCGACTACATGACACTTCACCTATATGGGCCTAGGGGAATGCATTGTGTATTTGGCTACTAATCGTAGGGGTTGCCGGAGTGACAGAAACCTGAACCCCCATTAGGAAACCATTGCACAAGGGACGTAAGCGTCTTAGAGTTTAAAGTTGTGGTTAGGTTTCTACCTTAATTACTTTCTTGTACTTACGGATGTTTGCAAGAGGTATAATCACAAGTATGTATTAGTCCTAGGAAGGTCGGTACATTAGCACAGGTTCACCCACACAACACTTAGCAAGCTAAAGAAGATTAATCAACTATATGAAGCAAAAGCACTTGACAGTCTTCCCATGTGTCCTCGAGAACGTTTGGTCATCTTAAGTAATACAACTGGCTTGTCCTTTGCTGCATAAAGGATTGGGCCACTTGCTGCATTTATTCCTCATCTTTTATTTACTCGTACTTTGTTTACTTGCTATCAAAACCCTAAAACCCGCTTTGCTAAGTATTTGCAGAATTTGATCCATACCACTAGCCAGCACCTTCTGCTCCTCGTTGGGTTCGACACTCTTACTTATCGAAAATACTGCGATACACCCCCTATACTTGTGGGTCATCAAGACTATTTTCTGGCGCTGTTGCCTAGGAGTGAAGCGCTATTGGAGAGTGGAACTGGTAAAGGAAACTTCTACTGTGACTATTGTTTACTTCTGTTAGTTGCTTTATTTCCGTTATGGATAATTCGCTGAGTTTCTTATTACTACAGATCAAGTTAAGAAGAAGTTATTCTCATTATCGCTGAAAGGAAGAGCTGAGGAATGGTATAAGCTGCTGAAGAATGGTCAAGCTCTGGAATGGGCAGAAATAGTACCTCTCTTTTATTAAAAGTTTTATCCTCCTAGTGAGATTCATAAAGATCGGAATCAAATATACAACTTTTGGCCTCTTGATGGATAGAGTACAGCTCAAGCTTGGGGGAGATTGAAGTTACTAATGCTAAAATGTCCCATTCATGAGCTCCCCAACAATATTATTATCAATAACTTTTATGCAAGGATTTCTCTACATGATAAAGATTTACTGGATGCTTCTTGTGCTGGATCATTCACTCGCATGGAAGAAGAAGCTAAATGGGATCTTCTAGACCGTATTCAAGACAATGATGAAGCTTGGGAGAATGACAAAGGTAGAAAGTCAGGTATAAATTATGATTATGAATGCATTGAATCTTATATGGGAACTGATGACTTTGAAAACATTAAAAATGCTTATGGTCTAGACTCTCAAGCTATTGCTTCTTATTTTAAGGTTTTTGCTTCCTACATTGAAGTGCCTAAAAAGAAGTGGAATAAGTATCATGATCCTTATAAAGATGTTGCTAACAGTGTTCCCACAAGAAATACTGAAGTTTATACTGCTAGTCATGTTTTACCTGAACCTTGTATTGAGAAAATGCCTTTTCTAGTTAAGATAAAGGAACATTCTATGATAGCTAGTATGGTTGATGAAAGTATGAATGAAGCTATTGAACCTGATAAACAAATGGTTGATGAACCTATAATAGCAAATGTGAAAGACTTTGTCACTAAATATGAATAAAAGGGACACACTATCCTTTGTAAGGATACCTCTAATATTGTTTCGCAAAGTAGTGTTATGAGAGTTAGTATTCCTGTGTTTTCTATTAGAATAAGTGATCATTGCTATGATGGTCCTTGTGATAGCTATATTGTTAAGTTTATGCATGATACCGAAAGTTATTATGAGAGAGGGAAAAGTGTTCTTATGCATCTCAATAATATCAAGTTTCCTCGTTTTATGCTGAAAGTTTTTATGTTGCACTTCTTTTGCCTTCTTATGCAAGTAGCCTTTGGTTTCAACAACTTGTTTGTTTACAAAATTACCTTGCATAGGAAGTGGGTTAGACTTAAATGTGTGTATTTTTTCTTCTTAATGCTCTCTTTCACATCAATTCATAGTCTTATGTGAGCATCTTCAAAATTATCATGCCCATCTTAATGGCTATAAAGAAAGAGCTTTTTGGGAGACAACCTAATTTATTTTTGCTTTCAGTTTTTTTTTGTTTATTTGAGTCTTGGAAGTTATTACTTTGGTAATAACCGCTCCTTATCCGTTTTGTTTGGTTTTTGTGTCAAGATCAACCTCTAATGAGAAAGAAGTAATATTTGGGGAAGTTGTTGTCTCGAAACAGATTTTTGTGCTTCACTGTAAAAATTCGTGAGAGATCTCAGTATGTCGGATTGAGCTGTCATTGTTTTTGCTTCTGCCCCAGGTTGTTACTTAACTTTCGCTAGTTTTGCACTTTTTGATTTGAGGAACAGAAGATTTTCGAAAAAAAATGATCTTTACCTCCTGGTCTGTTTTAACAGATTTTGCCAATCTTGCATTTGCTTCTTTATTCGATTTACTTTTTGAATTCTTTTTGGGTTTTCAGAAGGAGTTGTTACAGTAGCTTATGTTTTGATGGTTTTCAGTTGAAGTTGGACTCAAAAGGTTTTATCACTTCATATATACTACTATTGCTAATAAGAACTATGTGAAAGAAATTTCCAGGTAGTGGAGATAATGGTGTAATGAGAAAGAGAAGGGTTTTATAAGTCAAGTAATAAGTGTATGAAGATGAAGATATCGATGATATTCAAGTGGTGACTCCAGAAGAATCTACTAGATACCAAATTCAGAGACCTGCAGAGTCCGTTTTCAAATAGGTAACAGTTCTGGTAAGAAAAGTTCCATGAAAATACAATCCAACTATATTTTTGTAGTTTTCAGTCAATAGGGGAAGCTACGAGGTGAAAAAGGGACGAAAACGGAGCCAGGGTGGCTCACACCACCCTGTGGTGTGGGCCCACCCCTGGCCACGCCACCAGGTGGTGAGGCCACCCTAGACTCCGCCTCCGACTCGTTTTCTCCCAATACCTTCCTTTTGATATGAAACTTTGTAATATATAACCCCCCGGATCCCCCGAGGTTCGTATATCGTGTTTTCGTCGTGTTTTTGTTTCGATCTGTTTCTGCCAGGACATACTCTTTGAAAGTTTAGAATCACAATGGTGTCCGCCAAGGATAAAGATAAGGAGCCTATGGAAGAAGACCTCCAAGACCCCGGGAAGGAGAAGGAGACCAAGAGTGAAGGTGAAGAGGAGCAAGGCCAACATCCGCACACCGGCACTACCATTGCAAGAATTGGAGTGGTGACAAAACCTGCCAAGGTTAGAAGGACTGCACGGATGCAGAATGGGGGGAAAGCTCCTCGTCAGTGCTTGGCTCCACGGTCACTTCCTCCATGCACCAAAAGTCCCTTCCATACCTTTATCCATAACCATGTAGGAAAAGAAGACCGTAAGGAAGAAGAGCGGAAAAAGAATCAAAAGAGTTGGGATCGACAATCTAACATGATCATGCACCGCATCGAGCACAACTCAGAGTTGATTCGTACCCTCACCTTCGAGACTGAGGACTTGGGGAAATTGATCAAGGAGCTCATCAAGAGGATACCACCACCACCAAAGGAGTAATTCGTCATCAGGTTTGGCATCCCCTTGGTTTGTTCCAAGCTTGGGGGAGTGTCGCGGTATCACATCACTATCTTCTATATTTTTACCTCATTAGTAGAGTCATATCATGAATAGAGAAGTTATCATGTAGGATGGTTTGCATTATGGAAGTGTCCCCTCTCTCGTTAGATATGTATCCCTTAGTGTGAGTTGCCGTTATGGATTATTAATGAGAAGTTCTATCATTTACTCTTTCGTATAGCTTATACTAGTTTTCAATTCGTGGTTATATGATTGATCTTGTTGTTAGTATTGGTATCACTTTGGGATCATTGAGTTAATTTAGTTGGTTTTGGCAAACCTGTCTCGGTGAGTAGCAACACTATTTTTGAGAGTTGAATGAAAAAGATAAAAGTACCGTAAAGAAATATAATGTCATCATCTTTCTTTCTTGATTTGCTCATAAGTTTAGTATTCTCTAGTTAAGATATTTTGTGCTTCCAAGGAAGATTGCATGTTTGTTTTTATCACTTGTATGTTTGTTTGTTTCCTTCAACTCTTGTACTTCCTACCCAGCCTTGCTAGCCAAAAACTTGTACTGAGAGGGAATTATTCTCGTGCATCCACTCCTTTAAACCAAAACCAACGCCATTTATGTCCACCATACCTACCTATTAGCATTATTGTTATTCCAAGTAAATTCTTGTTTTATCTACCTCCCAAATTAAACTTGTTATGTGAAAAGTAGTGATTAAAGCTCTCACGAACTTGATGGCACACTTTACTTTCTTGCACTTAATAAACTTGAACGATTGTGCCCACCTATGTTGCGTATATGCTTGCACTTTGTAAGTTGTGAATTAGAAGAACCATGCTGTCATGGGGAACGCTTTCAACATTGCACTGGTACTTTGTACCTAGTTGATATCATGTTCTTTTGTGTATGGATGTCGTCGGTGTGAAATGAAAGGGGAGCTTGTAAGTCCATGGAGTTATGCATGTGTGTTAGAGAAACGCCTGGGCCACTGGTCTAATCCATGCTGACATGGTGGAAAACTGTAGCGTAACCATAATGAGCACCTATGAAGCATTCTTCTTAAAAAAAGAGTCCTATATTGAAAAAAAAAGAGAAAAAGAAAAAGAGAGATTATGAAAAGAGGAAAGAGAGAAAAAAGCACCATATTCCCATGGTAAATAAGAAGATTGCTGAGATGCTTGTTGTTTGCTTGCCTTGTCATTTTGATATGGGGATTCTTCCGTATCATTGGCAAGGGGTACCCGTTGGCGGTTCTCTATGATACACATATGCTTACAATGACAAGAACTTGCTGGTGACTAAACTTGAGTAGCATGAGGAGCGGCCCTCGTATTCAAGGCACATGAGATTCTCAATTTAAAACTTGTCAATGCATATCCTAATATTTGATAACTTTAACCATAATCACCTAAAGATTCCTATGATAGGGGAAATGAGAGCTGAAAGCTAGTAAGTATCATAATTTTCGGGAGCTCTTTATGAGACTTGCAATCCCTGCTTTCCTCTGTGAAGGGCCTTTCTTTTACTTTGTAGTTGAGTCAATAAATCTACTCCGTTCTATCTCAGCAAGTATTTTGAGTTGTTGTGTTTCATTCATTCATATGATGATTTATTCAATCATGTTGCTTATGTTCCTTGTTTTGCACATTGCTCTTATCTTGATGTTTACTACTTTGAAAGCTATCACTGAAAAACCAGTTATTTGTGAACTCCAGCAAATTATTAACTATTCTTCGACCAAGAGCTAAGTTTGCCATTACCAATTATGATTTACTTCATGTATCTCTATTGTGTTTCCTTTACCTATTACAAGTTGAGTTATATAATAGTGAGTTGTCTTCTATTATGATCTATGTATTTGATGAATGTGATGCTTCTTCTCTGTATTCTTTTATCGACTCTTCACTCCATAAACCTGAGGCCATGTTTATTGAGCTCAGTTTCGTTTGGGGACAAGGGAAGTCTAAGCTTGGGGGAGTTGATACGTCCATTTTACATCACTATTCTATGTCTTAATTCACTATTATTCATTGATATATTTCGTATTGAGAGGTGATACTTATGTTATTTCATATGTTTTTGCATGGTTGATGACTTTTGGAGCATGGACCGCTGCAGTCAAGATTCTGATGGAAAAGGTGCTATTTGGAGGCAAAATTCACGAAGATCAGAAAATCCGGGAAAATATACGGAAAATCCTATTTTTCCAGAAGACGAAGGAAGCCAAAAGGGGGGCTGGAGATGGGCCACAGGGGGCCCACACTACCCCCTAGCGTGGGCAGCCCTAGGTCGCGCTAGCATGTGGTGTGGCCACCCTGGCCCACTCCAGGCACTCCCCTCTAGTGTATATTATCCTCCCAAAACCCTAAGACTCAGGGGCAACCACAGAAAGATTCTGCCATCAAGGGTGGAAAACACCGTGAGAGAAGATCTCTCCTACAGATGATTCTCGGGGAATTCCTTCCCGGAGAGGGGAGACCATCGCCATCAACACCACAATCAAGCTGGACTTCATCGGGATCATCATCATCATCATAACAATCATCATCACCAACAACACACTCATCACCATCTCCATATTACTGTAACAATTGTGTTGATTACTCTTTGTAGTTGATGCTATTGAGTGAACCATTGAATTATTGTTTATGTTCAGATTGTTATACATCATTATTCCATCTCTGATCATGATCCATATGATGTCTTGTGAGTAGTTCGTTTTATTCTTGAGGACATGGGAGAAGTCATGTTGTTAGTAGTGGAGTTGTGTTGAGAAAGATTCAATAGTTTGATATTTAAGTTGTGGTGTACTTATTCTAGTGGTGTCATGTGAACGTCGACTACATGACACTTCACCTATATGGGCCTAGGGGAATGCATTGTGTATTTGGCTACTAATCGTAGGGGTTCCCGGAGTGACAGAAACCTAAACCCCCGTTAGGAAACCATTGCACAAGGGACGTAAGGGTCTTAGAGTTTAAAGTTGTGGTTAGGTTTCTACCTTAATTACTTTCTTGTACTTACGAATGTTTGCAAGGGGTATAATCACAAGTATGTATTAGTCCTAGGAAGGTCGGTACATTAGCACAGGTTCACCCACACAACATTTAGCAAGCTAAAGAAGATTAATCAACTATATGAAGCGAAAGCACTTCACAGTCTTCCCATGTGTCCTCAAGAATGTTTGGTCATCTTAAGTAATACAACTAGCTTGTCCTTTGCTGCATAAAGGATTGGGCCACTTGCTGCATTTATTCCTACTGTCTTTTATTTACCCGTACTTTGTTTACTTGCTATATCAAAAAACCCTAAAAATCCGTTTGCTAAGTATTTGCAAACAATTCCTGATCCATACCACTAGCCAGCACCTTCTGCTCCTAGTTGGGTTCGACACTCTTACTTATCGAAAATACTGCGATACACCCCCTATACTTGTGGGTCATCAAAGTGCCCCCGGAACCATCTCCATCGATCTCCACCACCATCTCCATCACCGTTTCTGATTCCGATGATGATGAGGGAGTAGTTCTTCCTCGAGGCTAAGGGTTCTACCGGTAGCTATGTGTTCATCTCTATCTCTATGCATGATCTTACTGAGATCATGAGCTTGTAATCTATAGATCTACCTTGCTCCTCAAGTGCTTTAATAGATCTCTGCTCTCCCCATGTGTGTGAAGTTGACAGTGTGCACACCATGGTGGCACTTAGGCTAGAGATTTCAAATACATGTTATGAGTTATATTTGGAGTTGGATGTCTTTATGAAATTGTGTTGTTTGTTGGAACCATTTAGCGCTCAAGGTGATAGTGTGGGGTTATCTAGATGGGTAAAGCGAACTTTGAGGTGTACTGTTATAGCCCTACCATGGATTAGAGTGTCCCACCGGAGAATAGTTCAGAGTAGTATCATAAAGAGAAGATATTTATATGAGAGGGTTCACTAGTGAAAGTATAATCCCTAGGCCTTGTTTCTAAGCAATGAAACACCGTTTGCTATAAGATCTATTACATGTTTGCTTGCTTATATCTTTATTTCAGTTTTACTTTAGTCTTTTCCACGCCATCAAGCTATTTTCTATCACCGTTACCACTTATAATTATCTATACCACTTGTATTTCACTATCTCTTCGCCGAACTAGTGCACCTATACACCTAACAAGTGTATTGGGTGTGTTGGGGACACAAGAGACTTCTTGTATCTTGATTGCAGGATTGCTTGAGAGGGGATACCTTTGACCACTTCCTCCCTCAGTTCGATAAGCCTTGGGTAATCTACTTAAGGGAAAACTTGCTGCTGTTCTACAAACCTCTACACTTGGAGGCCCAACAACTGCCTACAAGAATAACAGTGCGTAGACATCAAGCTATTTTCTAGCGCCGCCGGGAGGTATAGAAGGTACTCACATCCTCCGGTGTGAGTGCTCGAAGTTATTTCCTTTAGATTCTGCAATTTTGTCTTTTTGTTTCTTGTTTTCACTAGCTAGGCTTAATGGAAAACAACAAAAAAATTTGAGAGCCCTATAGTATTTATCTTGAGTTAGGACATGACGTGTTTGAAGAGAAAATTAAAAAACCCTTGGAACTTTATTTGCATGATAATAGAAATGTTGTTAGTATGAATTCTTTGGACACCATTATTGCTAATGCTATGGAAAAGTCTAAGCTTGGGGAAGATAGTTTTTTATGAAAATGATCTCTTTAGTTCCCTAGCTTTGGAAGATAGCTATTATATTGCTTATGATGATACCAAACCTCCAATATATGATGATTACAATGATGAATATGATATTTTCAGTCCACCTACTATTGAGGAGAAAATTAATTATGCTTACAATATGACTCCTATATTTGATGATTATGGTGATGAGAATAATAATGATAGCTATTTTGTTGAATTTGCTCCCACTACAATTAATAAGAATGAGTATGCTTATGTGGAGAATAATTATTATTATATGCATGTGGCTCATGATAAGAATGTTTTATGTGATAGTTATATTGTTAATTTTATTCATGATGCTACTGAAAGTTATTACGAGAGAGGAAAACATGGTTTTATGTATCTCAATAATATTAAGTTTACCCTCTTTATGTTGAAAGTCTTGAAGATGCACTTGTTTTGCTTTCCTACGCTTGTTACTTTGTGCTTTCATGACTTGTTTCTTTACAAGATTATTTTTCATAGGAAGTGGGTTAGACTTAAATGTGTTTTGAATTTGCTTCTTGATGCTCTCTTTTACTTCAACTCATATTTCTTATGTGAGCATCTTCTCAAGCTATCATGCCTAACTTAAAGGCGTTAAAGAAAAGTACTTCTTGGGAGATAACCAAATAGTTTTCTTGAGTCTTGGAAGTTATTGCTTCTATAATAACCGCTCCTTATCCTTTTTATTTGCTTTTTGTGCCAAGATTAACCTCTAATAAGAGAGAAGTAATGCTTGGGAAAGTTGTTGTCCCGAAACAGACTTTTGTGCTTCAGTGTAAAAATTCGTGAAAAATCTCTGTACGGAGCAACGGAAGGTCTTCGAAAAAATCTTTTGTGCCCCAGGTTGTTATATAACTTTCGTTAGTTGAACACTTTTCGATTGGAGCAACGGAAGGTCTTCGAAAAAATTCGTCTTTACCTGCTGGTCTGTTTTGACAGATTTCTGCCATTATTTGCATTTGCTTCTTGTTGGTTCCTTTTTGAGTTCTTTTAGGGAATTGAGCTTTTTGAGGGAAGTGCTACAGTAGCTTGTGTTTTAATGGAAGTTTTATTGGTGTTGAAACTGAATCTAAAGACTTATTATCTTGAGTGCACTAATGTTGATAATAAAGATTGTGTGATGTTTTGTATGAAGAAAAATTTCACGTGTACGGAAGGAATGATGTAAGAAAAATTTTAGGGGGATGCCACGCGTGTCACTCCAAGAAATATCCAAGAAGTACAAGCGTCAAAGCTTGGGGATGCCCAAGGCATCCCCTTCTTCATCAATAAAAATCCCAGGTTTCTTCCAAACACTTTATTTTTATTGTTTCATGCAAAGTTGTGTTGTTCTTGGAGCGTCTTCTTTTTCATTTTTGTTTTGGTTTTCTTAGTTTGCTTGGTTTTCTTAGTTTGCTTGAATAAATTGGTTGGACCCCCTCTTTCATACATTGGTTTTCAAATAGTTTGGTTTGGATTGGAAAAGAGTAGGAAAGTTCATGCTTAAGTGGTAAAGATAGCTTGTTTTTGATTGTGGCCCATGCTTTGTCATGCCATGCTTGATATTGTTTTGGCTTTATGCTTAGTATTCTATGCTGTAGCATGACTTTTTATAAACAATTGAGATTGCTTAATGTGCCTTGAAGAATCATGCGTTGTTTTAGCATATTAAAGCATAGTATTGTGGTATTGTCCTTTGATGCTTTACTTGGGTTGACTTGGCACATGCTCACACCATGTTATGACTATCCCAAGTCACCATAGCATTTATGATCCTTTAGTTTTCAACTTGTAGTATCACTTTATGCTTTGACCAATGATGTTTTGTCGCTCTGCATGATTATGGTCATTATTGCTCTCTTAGTTGGTCACTCCTAGTCCTTTGATAACCTCCATAACCAAGTATGAGTTCCACTCATGCATCCAACTCCAAATAAAACCAAGTTATTCCAAAGAGTCCACCATACCTACCTATTAGCATTTGCTATTCCAAGTATATTCATGTTTTTATCTACCTTCCGAATTAAACTTGTTATGTCAAAATTAGTGATTAAAGCTCTCACAAACTTGATGGCACACTTTACTTTTCTTGCCCTTAATAAACTTGAACCATTATGTCATCTATGTTGTATATGCTTGCACTTATATGTTGGGGATTAGTAGAACCATGCTGTCATGGGGAACGCTTTCAACATTGCACTTGTACTTTGTACCCAGTTGATATCATGCTCTTTTGTCTATGGATGTCGTCGGTGTGAAATGAAAGGGGAGCTTGTAACTCCATGGAGTTATGTATATGTGTTAGAGAAACGCCTGGGCCGCCGGTCTAATCCATGCTGTCATGGTGGAAACTTGCAGCGTAACCATAATGAGCTGTCTATGGAGCATTCTTCTTATAAAAAAAGAGTCAGATATTGAGAAAAAAGAGAAAAAAAGAAAAAAGAGATATGAGAAAAGAGGAAATAGAGAAAAAAGCACCATATTCCCATGGTAAATAAGAAGATTGCTGATATGCTCGTTGTCTGCTTGCCTTGTCATTTTGATATGAGGATTCTTCCGTATCATCGGGCAAGGGGTACCCCGTTGGCGGTTCTCTATGATACACATGTACTTACGATGACAAGAACTTACCGGTAACTAAACTTGAGTTGCATGAGGAGCGGCCCTCGTATTCAAGGGACATGAGATTTCCACCTTATACTTTGTCAAGCATATACTCCATAGTTTGTTCACTTTAACCTTAATCACTTCAAGATGCTTATGATAGGGGCAATGAGAGCTGAAAGCTAATAAGTACCATAATTTTTGGAAGCTCTTTATGAAACTTGAATCCCTGCTTCCTTCTATGAAGGCCTTTCTTCCACTTTTATATTGAGTCTCCACCTTCTATCTTTATGCACCTACTTTGAGAGCATAGTGGCCATTCTTAGTTCTATGTGCATTGTCCCAAGACTTGTTGATTGATGCATAACATTGATATTGCTTGTTCATAAACTATTTGTATCTAGTCACTCTTATGAACTTTGAAGCTGTCCTATGCATTTATGTTTGCTACTCTATGAGGGACAAGCTGAATGCCACTATGCTATGTTTTCTTTATGTGAAACAAACAAATGTCTTGGAAAGCATTGTTATTCATTAATCTTTTGTTTATACCTTTTCATGTTGCAACATAGTTTCATTGTCTTATTGCTAGAACTTTGTCTTTCATGTTATAATTGAAGTACTATGATCACAACTATCAATGTTTTACAAATACTTTGATCAAGTTTATGATGGTGCATGTCACCTCAAAAATTATTCTTTCTTTTTGTGACTTACCTACTCGAAGACGAGCAGGAGTTAAGCTTGGGGATGTTGATACGTTGCAAACGTATCTATAATTTTTGATATTCCATGCTTGGATTTTATCTACTTTGTTTTGTTTTGTCCACACTTTGGAGTACTTTTCATATGATTTCTTGGACTAACCTATTAACAAGAGCCACAGTGCCAGTTGCCTGTTTTTTATTGTTTTTGGTTCTAGAAAATCAGGAAATGAATATTCTCGGAATTGGACCGGACAAAAGCCAAATTCGTTATTTTTCCGGAAGATTCACGAAGCTAGAAGGAGAGACGAAGGGGGGGCACAGGGTGGCTAAACCAGCCCTAGGAACGGGTCCCCCCAGGCGGCGCCAGGGCATGGTGTGGGCCCCCTGGCCGCCCACCGACCTTGCCCCTTCGCCTATAAGATGCCTCCCGATGCAAAAAGCCTAAATCATCAAGCCTCCAGCCACGAAAAGTTCCACATTGCCGCCGCCGTCGAAGTTGGGATTCAGGGGACAAAAAGTCTCTGTTTCGGCACCCTGCTGGGATGGGGAAGTCCCCCTGGAGCCATCTCCATCGATCTCCACCACCATCTCCATCGTCGTTTCTGATTCCCATGATGATGAGGGAGTAGTTCTTCCTCGAGGCTAAGGGTTCTACCGGGAGCTATGTGTTCATCTCTCTCCATGCATGATCGTATTGAGATCATGAGCTTGTAATCTATAGATCTACCTTGCTACTGAAGTGCTTTAATAGATCTCTGCTCTCCCCATGTGTGTGAAGTTGACAGTGTGCACACCATGGTGGCACTTAGGATAGAGATTTCAAATACTTGTTATGAGTTATATTTGGAGTTGGATGTCATTATGAAATTGTGGTGTTTGTTGGAACCATCGAGCGCTCAAGGTGACAGTGTGGGGTTATCTAGATGGGTAAATCGAACTTTGAGGTGTGCTGTTATACCCCTACCATGGATTAGAGTGTCCAACCAGAGAGTAGTTCAGAGTAGTATCATAAAGAGAAGATATTTATATGAGAGTGTTCACTATTGAAAGTATGATCCCTAGGCCTTGTTTCTAAGCACTGAATCATTGTTTGCTATTAGATCTATTACATGTTTGCTTGCTTCTATCTTTATTTCAGTTTTACTTTAGTCTTTTCCATGCCATCAAGATATTTTCTATCACCGTTACCACTTATAATTCTATACCACTTGTATTTCACTATCTCTTCGCCGAACTAGTGCACCTATACACCTGACAAGTGTATTGGGTGTGTTGGGGACACAAGAGACTTCTTGTATCTTGATCTAAGGGTTGCTTGAGAGGGGATACCGTTGACCACTTCCTCCCTGAGTTCGATAAACCTTGGGTAATCCACTTAAGGGAAAACTTGTTGCTGTTCTACAAACCTCTGCACTTGAGTGTGTGTGGCCATGTGGATCATTGTGGTTTGGCAAAAACCTATTCAATGGCAATCTAGTATGTGTCAAACCATGGCCAGGAACCACTAGGAACATGTTCGAATTCAACTGCCACATGCAATGGAGCACTAGTTTGAAAGAGGTTGCATCACCACACCCACTTGAGTGTGTGTGTCCATGTGTATTATTGTCGTTTGGCAAAGAACACATGCAATGTCACTCAATATGTGTCAAACCATGGCTAGGAACCCCAAGAACATGTTGGAATTCAACTACCATATGCAATGGACCACCAGTTTGAAAGAGGTTGCATAACCACACCCACTTGAGTGTGTGTGGCCATGTGGATCTTTGTGGTTTGACAAAGAACACATGCAATGTCACTACAATATGTGGCAAACCATCGTCGGGTAGCCCAGGAACATGTTGGAACTCAACTACCACATGCAATCGAGCACCCGCTTGAAACAGGTTGCCTCACCACACCCACTTGAGTGTGTGTGGCCATATGGACCATTGTGGTTGGCAAAGAACAAATGCAATGTCACTCCAATATGTGTTAAATAATGGCCAAGAAGCCTAGGAACATGTTGGAATTCAACTGCCACATGCAATGGAGCACCAATTTGAAATAGGTTGCATCACCACACCCACTTGAGTTTTTGTGGCCATGTTGATCATTGTGGTTTGGCAAATAACACATGCAATGTCACGCCAGAATGTGTCAAACCACGGTCAAGAACCCTAGGAACATGTTGGAATTTAACTGCCACAAGGAATGGACCAGCAGTTTGAAAGAGGTTGCATCACTACACCCACTTGAGTTTGTGTGGCCATGTTGATCATTGTGGTTTGGCAAAGAACACATGCAATGTCACTTCAAAAAGTATCAAACCACGGTCAAGAACCCCGGGAACATGATGGAATTCAACTTCCACATGCAATGGAGCACTAGTTTGAAAGAGGTTGCCTCACCACACCCACTTGAGTGTGTGTGGCCATGTGGATCATTGTGGTTTGGAAAAGAGCACATACCATGTCACTCCAGTATTCAGCAAACCATGGTCAGGAAGACCAGGGATGTTGGAATTCAACTGCCACGTGCAATGGAGCACCAGTTTGAATGAGGTTGCATCACGACACCCACTTGAGTGTATGTGTCCATGTGGATCATTATGGTTTGGCAAATAACTCATTCAATGTCACTCCAATATGTGTTAAACCACGGTCAAGCACCCCAGGAATATGTTGGAATTCAACTGCCACATGCAATGGAGCACTAGTTTGAAAGAGGTTGCATCACCACACACACTTGAGTGTGTGTGGCCAAGTGGATCATCGTGGTTTGGCAAAGAACACATGAAATGTCACTCCAATATGGGTCAAACCATGGCCAGGAACTCCAGGAACATGTTGGAATTCAACTACCACATGCTATGGAGCAACGGTTTGAAAGAGGTTGCATCACCACACCCACTTGAGTTTGTGTGGACATGTGCATCATTGTGGTTTGGAAAATAACGCATGCAACATCACTCCAATATGTGTCAAACCATGGTCATGAACCCCAGGAACATGTTGGAATTCAACTGCCACATGCAATGGAGCTCCATCTTGAAAGAGCTTGCATCACCACACCCACTTGAGTGTGTGTGGCCATGTGGATCATTGTGGTTTGGCAAAGAACACATCCCATGTCACTCCAATATGTGTCAAACCATGGCCAGGAACCCCAGGAACAAGTTGGAATTCAACTACCACATGCAATGGAGCAGCAGTTTGGAAGATGTTGCATCACCAAACCAACTTGAGTGTGTGTGGCCAAGTGGATCATTGTGGTTTGGCAAATAATACATGCAATGTCACTCCACTATGTGCCAAACCATGGCCAGGAAGCCCAGGAACATGTTGGAATTCAAGTTCCACATGCAATGGAGCACTAGTTTGAAAGAGGTTGCATCACCACACCCACTTGAGTGTGTGTGGCCGTGTGGATCATTAAGGTTTGGAAAAAAACACATGCAATGTCACTCTAATATGTGTCAAACCATGGTGAGGAGTGCAAGGAACATGGTGGAATTCAACTTCCACATGAAGTGGAGCACCAGTTTGAAAGAGGTTGCATCACCACAACCACCTGAGTGTGTGTGGCCATGTGGATCATTGTGGTTTGGAAAAAACACATGAAATGGCAATCCAATATGTGTCAAACCATGGTCAGGAACCCTAGGAACATGTTGGAATTCCAGTGCCACATGCAATGGAGCACCAATTTAAAAGAGGTTGCATCACTACACCCACTTGAGTGTGTGTGGCCATGTGAATCATTGTGGTTTGGCAAAGAACACACGCAATGTCACTCAATATGTGTCAAACCATGTCTAGGAACCCCAAGGAAATGTTGGAATTCAACTACCACATGCAATGGAGCACCAGTTTGAAAGAGGTTGCATCACCACAACCACTTGAGTGTGTGTGGCCTTGTGGATATTTGTGGTTTGACAAAGAACACATGCAATGTCACTCAATATGTGTCAAACCATGGCTAGGAACCCCAAGAACATGTTCGAATTCAACTACCACATGCAATGGAGCACCAGTTTAAAAGAGGTTTGACAAAGAACACATCCAATGTCACTCCAATATGTGGCCAGGAACATATTGGAACTCAATTACCACATGAAATGGAGCACCAGCTTGAAAGAGGTTGACTCACCACACCCACTTGAGTGTGTGTGGCCATGTGGATCATTGCCGTTTAGCATAAAACACATGCAATGTCACCCCAATATGTGTCAAACCATGTCCAGGAACCCCAGGAACATGTTGGAATTCAACTGCCACATGCAATGGAGCACCAGTTTGAAAGAGGTTGCATCACCACAACCTCTTGAGTTTGTGTGGACATGTTGATCATTGTGGTTTGGCAAATAACACATACAATGTCACTCCAAAAACTGTCAAACCACGATTAAAAATCCTAGGAACATGTTGGAATTCAACTACCACATGCAATGGAGCACCAGTTTGAAAGAGGTTGCATCACCAAACTCACTTGAGTGTGATTGGCCATGTGGATCATTTTGGTTTGGCAAAGAACACATGCAATGCCACTCCAATATGGGTCAAACCATGGCCAGGAACTCTAGGAACATGTTGAAATTCCACTGCCACATGCAATGGACCACCAGTTTGAAAGAGGTTGCATCACCACAACCATTTGAGTGTGTGTGGCCATGTGGATCATTGTTGTTTGGCAAAGAACACATGCCATGTCACTCCAATATGTGTCAAACCATGGCTAGGAACCCCAGGAACAAGTTGCAATTCAACTGCCACATGGAATGGAGTAGCAGTTTGGAAGAGGTTGCATCACCACACCCACATTAGTGTGTGTGGCCATGTGGAATATTGTGGTTTGGCAATGAACAATGCAATTTCACTCCAATATGTGTCAAACCATGGCCAAGAAGCTCAGGAACGTGTTGGAATTCAACTACCACATGCAACGGAGCACTAGTTTGAAAGAGATTGCATCACCAAACCTACTTGAGTGTGTGTGGCCATGTAGATCACTGTGGTTTGGCAAAGAACACATGCAATGTCACTCCAAACCCACTTGAGTGTGTGTGGCCATGTGGATCATTGTGGTTTGGCCAGGAACCCCGGGAACAAGTTGGAATTCAACTGCCGCATGCAGTGGACCACCAGTTTGGAAGAGGTTGCATTACCAAACCCACATGAGTGTGTGTGTGGCCATGTGGATCATTGTGGTTTGGAAAAGAATACATGCAATGTCACTCAATATGTGTCAAACCATGTCTAGGAACCCCAAGGAAATTTTGGAATTCAACTACAACATGTAGTGGAGCACCTGTTTGAAAGAGGTTGCATCACCACAACCACTTGAGTGTGTGTGGCAATGTGGATCTTTGTGGTTTGACAAAGAACACATGACAAGTCACTCAATATGTGTCAAGCCATGGCTAGGAGCCCCAAGAACATGTTGGAATTCAACTACCACATGCAATAAGGCACCAGTTTCAAAGAGGTTACATCACCACACCCATTTGAGTGTGTGTGGCCATGTGGATCATTGTGGTTTGGCAAAGAACGCATGAAACGTCAATCCAATATGTGTCAAACCACGGTCAAGAACCCCAGGAACATGTTGGAATTCAACTACCACATGCAATGGAGCACCAGTTTGAAAGAGGTTGCATCACCACAACCACTTGAGTGTGTGTGGCCATGTGGATCTTTGTGGTTTGACAAAGAACACATGCAATGTCACTCCAATATGTGGCCAACCATGGTCAGGAAGCCAGGAACATATTGGTACTCAACTACCACATGAAATGGAGCACATGCTTGAAAGAGATTGACTCACCATACCCACTTGAGTGTTTGTGGCCATGTGGATCATTGCGGTTTGGCACAAAACACATGCAATGTCACTCCAATATGTGTCAAACCATGTCTAGGAAGCCTAGGAACATGTTGGAATTTAACTACCACATGCAATGGAGCAATAGTTTGGAAAAGGTTGGATCACCACACCCACTTGAGTTTGTGTGGCCGTGTGGATAATTTTAGTTTGGCAAAGAACGCATGCAACATCACTCCAACATATGTCAAACCATGGTCAAGAACCCAGGAACATGTTGGAATTCAACTGCCACATGCAATGGACCACCAGTTTGAAAGAGGTTGCATCATCACAACCATTTGAGTGTGTGTGGCCATGTGGATCATTGTTGTTTGGCAAAGAACACATGCCATGTCACTCCAATATGTGTCAAACCATGGCTAGGAACCCCAGGAACAAGTTGGAATTCAACTGCCACATGGAATGGAGCAACAGTTTGGAAGAGGTTGCATCACCACACCCACTTTAGTATGTGTGGCCATGTGGATTATTCTGGTTTGGCAATGAACACATGCAATGTCAATCCAATATGTGTCAAACCATGGCCAAGAAGCCGAGGAACATGTTCGAATTCAACTACCACATGCAACGGAGCACTAGTTTGAAAAGAGATTGCATCACCAAACCAACTTGAGTGTGTGTGGCCATGTGGATCATTGTGGTTTGGCAAAGAACACATGCCATGTCACTCGAATATGTATCAAACCATGGCTAGGAACCCCAAGAACAAGTTAGAATTCAACTGCCACATGGAATGGAGCAGTAGTTTGGAAGAGGTTGCATCACCACACCCACTTTAGTGTGTGTGGCCATGTGGATTATTGTGGTTTGGCAATGAACACATGCAATTTCAATCCAATATGTGTCAAACCATGTCCAAGAAGCTCAGGAACATGTTGGAATTCAACTACCACATGCAACAGAGCACTAGTTTGAAAGAGATTGCATCACCAAATCCACTTGAGTGTGTGTGGCCATGTGGATCATTGTGGTTTGGCAAAGAACACATGCCATGTCACTCCAATATGTGTCAAACAATGGCTAGGAACCCCAAGAACAAGTTGGAACTCAACTTCCACATGGAATGGAGCAGCAGTTTGGAAGAGGTTGCATCACCACACCCACTTTAGTGTGTGTGGCCATTTGGATTATTGTGGTTTGGCAATGAACACATGCAATGTCAATCCAATATGTGTCAAACCATGGCCAAGAAGCTCAGGAACATGTTGGAATTCAACTACCACATGCAACGTAGCACTAGTTTGAAAGAGATTGCATCACCAAACCCACTTGAGTGTGTGTGGCCATGTGGATCATTGTGGTTTGACAAAGAACACATGATAAGTCACTCAATATGTGTCAACCCATGGCTAGGATCCCCAAGAACATGTTGGAATTCAACTACCACATGCAATCGAGCACCTGTTTCAAAGAGGTTACATCACCACACCCACTTGAGTGTGGGTGGCCATGTGGATCATTAAGGTTTGGCAAAGAACACATGCAATGTCACTCCAATATGTGTCAAACCATGGTCAGGAATTCCAGTGGCATGTTGGAATTCAACTTCCACATGCAGTGGAGTACCAGTTTGAAAGAGGTTGCATCACCACAACCACTTGAGTGTGTGTGGCCATGTGGATTATTGTGGTTTCGCAGAGAACACATGCAATGTCACTCCAATATGTGTCAAACCATGGCCAGGAAGCTCAGGAACATGTTGGAATTCAACTACCACCTGCAACGGAGCACTAGTTTGAAAGATATTGCATCACCAAATCCACTTGAGTGTGTGTGGCCATGTGGATCATTGTGGTTTGGCAAAGAACCCACGCAATGTCACTCCAATATGTGTCAAACCATGGCCAGGAAGCCCAGGAACATGTTGGAATTCAACTTCCACATGCAAGGGAGCACTAGTTTGAAAGAGGTTACATTGCCACATCAAATTTAGTGTGTGTTCATGTGGATCATTGTGGTTTGGCAAAGAACACATGCAATAACAATCCAATATGTGTCAAACCATGGTCAGGAACCCTAGGAACATGTTCGAATTCAACTGCGACATGCAGTGGAGCACTAGTTTGAAAGAAGTTGCATAACCACAACCACTTGAGTGTTTGTGGCCATGTGGATCATTAAGGATTGGCAAAGAACGTGCAATGCCACTCCAATATGTGTAAAACCATGGTCAGGAATGCCAGGAACATGTTGGAATTCAACTGCCACATGCAGTGGAGCACCAGTTTGAAACACGTTGCCTCACCACAACCACTTGAGTGTCTGTGGCCATGTAGATCATTGTGGTTTGGCAAAGAACACATGCAATGTCACTCAATATGTCTCAAACCATGGCTAGGAACCCTAGGAACATGTTCGAATTCAACTACCGCATCCAATAGAGCACCAGTTTGAAAGAGGTTGCATCACCACACCGACTTGAGTGTGTTTGGCCATGTGGATCATGGAGGTTTGACAAAGAACACATGCAATGTCACTCCAATATGTGGCAAACCATGGTCAGAAGCCTAGAAACATGTTGGAACTCAACTGCCACATGTACTGGAGCACCAGTTTGAAAGAGGTTGCATCACCACAACCACTTGAGTGTGTGTGACCTTGTGGATCATTGCAATTTGGAAAAGAACACATGCAATGTCACTCCAATATGTGTCAAACCATGGCCGTGAAGCCCAGGAACATGTTGGAATTCAACGGCCACATGCAATGGAGCACCAGTTTGAAAGAGGTTGCATCACCACACCCACTTGAGTTATGGTGGCCATGTTGATCATTGTGGTTTGGCAAAGAACACATGCAATGTCACTCCAAAAAGTGTCAAACCATGATCAAGAACCCTAGGAACATGTTGGAATTAAACTACCACATGCAATGGAGCACCAGCTTGAAATAGATTGACTCACCACACCCACTTGAGTTTGTGTGGCCATGATGATCATTGTGGTTTGGAAAAGAACACGTGCAATGTCACTCCAAAAAGTGTCAAACCATGGTCAGGAACCCCAGGAACATGTTGGAATTCAACTGCCACATGCAATGGAGCACAAGTTTGGAAGAGGTTGCATTAACCATACCCACTTGAGTGTGTGTGGCCAATATGGATCATTGTGGTTTAGCAAATAACACACGCAATGTCACTCCAATATGTGTCAAACCATGGCCAGGAAGCTCAGGAACATGTTAGAATTCAACTGCCACATGCAACAGAGCACAAAGTTTGAAAGAGGTTGCATCACCACACCCACTTGAGTTTGTGTGGCCATTTGGATCATTGTGTTTTGGCAAAGAACGCATGCAACATCAATCCAATATGTGTCAAACACTGGTCTTGAACCCTACGAACATGTTGGAATTCAACTGCCACATGCAATCGAGCACCTTTTTCAAAGAGGTTGCATCACCACACCGACTTGAGTGTGTGTGGCCATGTGGATCATTGTGGTTTGGCAAAGAACTCATGCAACGGCAATCCAATATGTGTCAAACCACGGTCAAGAACCCCAGGAACATGTTGGAATTCAACTGCCACATGCAATGGAGAACCAGTTTGAAAGAGGTTGCATCACCACACCCACTTGAGTGTGTGTGGCCATGTGGATCATTGTGGTTTGGCAAAGAACACATGCCATGTCACTCCAATATTCGTCAAAACTTGGCCAGGAAGCCCAGGAACATGTTAGAATTCAACTGCCACATGCAACAGAGCAACAGATTGGAAGAGGTTGCATCACCAAACCCACTTAAGTGTGTGTGGCCATGTCGATCATTATGGTTTGGCAAAGAACATACGCAATGTCACTCCTATATGTGTCAAACCATGGCCAGGAAGCTTAGGAACATGTTGGAATTCAACTGCCACATGCAACGGAGCACTAGTTTGAAATAGGTTGCACCACCAAACCACCTGAGTGTGTGGCCATGTGGATCATTGTGGTTTGGCAAAGAACACATGCAATGTCACTCAATATGTGTCAAACCATGGCTAGGAACCCCAGAAACGTGTTGGAATCCAACTACCACATGCAATGGAGCACCAGTTTGAAAGAGGTTGCATCACCACACCCACTTGAGTGTGTGTGGTCATGTGGATCATTGTGGTTTGGCAAAGAACATAAGTAATGTCACTCCAATATGTGGAAAACGAAGGTCAAGAAATGCAAGAACATGTGGGAACTCAACTGCCACACGCAATTGGGAACCAGCTTGAAAGAGGTTTACTCACCACACCCACTTGATTGTGTGTGGCCTTGTGGATCAATGCGGTTTGGCAAAGAACACATGCAAAGTCACTCCAATGTGTGTTAAACCATGGCCAGGAAGCTCAGGAACATGTTGGAATTCAACTACCACATGCAATGGAGCACCAGTTTGAAAAAGGTTGCATCAACACACCCACTTGAGTTTGCATGGCCATGTTGATCATTGTGGTTTGGCAAAGAACACATGTAATGGCAATCCATTATGTGTCAAACCATGGTCAGGAACCCCAGGAACATGTTGGAATTGAACTACCACATGCAATGGAGCACCAATTTGAAAGCGGTTGCATCACCACACCCACTTGAGTGTGTGTGGCCATGTGGATCATTGTGGTTTGACAAAGAACACATGCAATGTGACTCCAATATGTAGCAAACCATGGTTAGGAAGCCTATAAACATGTTGGAACTCAACTGCCACATGCGATGGAGCACTAGCGTGAAAGAGGTTGACTCAGCACACCCACTTGAGTGTGTGTGGCCATGTGAATCATTGTGATTTGGCAAAGAACACATGCAATGTCACTCCAATATGGGTCAAACCATGGCCATGAAGCCCAGGAACATGTTGGAATTCAACTGCCACATGCAATGGAGCACCAGTTTAAAAGAGGTTGCATCACCACACCCACTTGAGTTATGGTGGCCATGTGGATCATTTTGGTTTGGCAAAGAACACCTGCCATGCCACTCTAATATTCCTAAAACCTTGGCCAGGAAGGCCATGAACATGTTGGAATTCAACTGCCACATGCAATGGAGCAGCAGTTTGGAAGAGGTTGCATCACCACACCCATTTGAGTGTGTGTGGCCATGTGGATCATTGTGGTTTGGAAAAGAACACACACAATGTCAATCCAATATGTGTCAAACCATGGCCAGGAAGCTCGTGAACATGTTGAAATTCAGCTGCCACATGCAACGGAGCACTAGTTTGAAAGAGGTTGCACCACCACACCCACTTGAGTGTGTGTGGACATGTGGATCATTGTGGTTTGGAAAAGAGCACATGCAATGTCACTCAATATGTGTCAAACCATGGCTAGGAACCCCAGGAACATGTTGGAATTCAACTCCCACATGCAATGGAGCACCAAGAGGTTGCATCACCACACCCACTTGAGTGTGTGGCCATGTGGATCATTGTTGTTTCGCAAAGATCACATGCAATGTCACTCCAATATGTGACAAACCAAGGTCAGGAATTCCATGAACATGTTGGAACTCAACAGACCCATTCAATGGAGCACCAGCTTGAAAGAGGTTTACTCGCCGCACCCATTTGAGTGTGTGTGGCCATGTGGATCATTGCGGTTTGGAAAAGAACACATGAAATGTCACTCTAATATGTGTAAAACCATGTCCGTGAAGTCCAGGATCATGTTGGAATTCAACTGCCACATGCAATGGAGCACCAGTTTGAAAGAGGTTGCATCACCACACCCACTTGAGTTTGTGTGGCCATGTTGAACATTGTGGTTTGGCAAAGAACACAGGCAATGTCACTCGAAAGAGTGTCAAACCATGGTCAAGAACCCCAGGAACATGTTGGAATTCAAGTGCCACATGCAATGGAGCACAAGTTTGAAAGAGTTTGCATCACCACACCCACTTGAGTGTGTGTGTCCATGTGGATCATTGTGGTTTGGCAAAGAACACATGCCATGTCACTCCAATATTCGTCAAACCTTGGCTAGGAAGCCCAGGAACATGTTGGAATTCAATTGCCACATGCAACAGAGCAGCAGTTTGGAAGAGGTTGCATCACCACACCCACTTGAGTGTTTGTGGCCATGTGGATCATTGTGGTTTGGCAAAGAACATACGCAATGTCACTCCTATATGTGTTGAACCATGGCTAGGAAGCTCAGGAACTTGTTGGAATTCAACTACCACATGTAACGGAGCACTAGTTTGAAATAGGTTGCACCACCAAACCCACTTGAGTGTGTGGTCATGTGGATCATTGTGGTTTGGCAAAGAACAAATGTAATGTCACTCAATATGTGTCAAATCATGGCTAGGAACCCCATGATCATGTTGGAATCCAACTACCACATGCAATGGAGCACCAGTTTCCAAGAGGTTGCAACACCACAACCACTTGAATGTGTGTGGTCATGTGGATCATTGTGGTTTGGCAAAGAACACACACAATGTCACTCCAATATCTGGCAAACCAAGGTCAGGAAGCGCTGGAACATGTGGGAACTCAACTGCCACATGCAATGGAGCACCAGCTTGAAAGAGGTTGACTCACAAGATCCATCTGCGAGTGTGTGGCCTTGTGGATCATTGCGGTTTGGCAAAGAACACATGCAAAGTCACTCCAATGTGTGTCAAACCATGGCCAGGAAGCTCAGGAACATGTTGGAATTCAACTGCCACACGCCATGGAGCACCAGTTTGAAAAAGGTTGCATCATCACACCCACTTGAGTTTGTGTGGCCATGTTGATCATTGTGGTTTGTCAAAGAACACATGTAATTTCACTCCAAAAAGTGTCAAACCATGGACAGGAACCCCCGGAACATGTTGGAATTCAACTACCACATGCAATGTAGCACTAGTTTGAACGAGGTTGCATCACCACACCCACTTGAGTGTCTGTAGCCATGTGGATCATTGTGGTTTGGCAAAGAACACATGCCATGTCACTCCAATATTTTTCAAACCATGGTCAGGAACTCCAGGAACATGTTGGAATCCAGCTGCCACATGCAATGGAGCACTAGTTTGAAAGAGGTTGCTTCACCACACCCACTTGAGTGTGCGTGGCCATGTGGATCGTTGAGGTTTTACAAAGAACACATGCAATGTCAGTCCAATATGTGGAAAACCATGGTCAGGAAGCCTAGAAACATGTTGGAACTTAACTGCCACATGCAATGGAGCACCAGCTTGAAAGAGGTTGACTCACCACCCCCACTTGAGTGTGTGGCCATGTGGATCATTGCGGTTTGGCAAAGAACACATGCAATGTCACTCCAATATGGGTCAAACCATGGCCATGAAGCCCAGGAACATGTTGGAATTCAACTGCCACATGCAATGGAGCACCAGTTTGAAAGAGGTTGCATCAACACACCCACTTGAGTTATGCTGGCCATGTGGATCATTTTGGTTTGGAAAAGAACACCTGCCATGCCACTCTAATATTCGTAAAACCTTGGCCAGGAAGCCCATGAACATGTTGGAATTCAACTGCCACATGCAATGGAGTAGCAGTTTGGAAGAGGTTGCATCACCACACCCATTTGAGTGTGTGTGGCCATGTGGATCATTGTGGTTTGGCAAAGAACACACACAATGTCAATCCAATATGTGTCAAACCATGGCCAGGAAGCTCGTGAACATGTTGAAATTCAGCTGCCACATGCAACGGAGCACTAGTTTGAAAGAGGTTGCACCACCACACCCACTTGAGTGTGTGTGGCCATGTGGATCATTGTGGTTTGGAAAAGAACACATGCAATGTCACTCAATATGTGTCAAACCATGGCTAGGAACCCCAGGAACAAGTTGGAATTCAACTCCCACATGCAATGGAGCACCAGTTTGAACTAGGTTGCATCACCACACCCACTTGAGTGTGTGGCCATGTGGATCATTGTTGTTTGGCAAAGATCACATGCAATGTCACTCCAATATGTGACAAACCAAGGTCAGGAATCCCATGAACATGTTGGAACTCAACTGACCCATTCAATGGAGCACCAGCTTGAAAGAGGTTTACTCGCCGCACCCATTTGAGTGTGTGTGGCCATGTGGATCATTGCGGTTTGGAAAAGAACACATGAAATGTCACTCTAATATGTGTAAAAGCATGGCCATGAAGCCCATGATCATGTTGGAATTCAACTGCCACATGCAATGGAGCACCAGTTTGAAAGAGGTTTCATCACCACACCCACTTGAGTTTGTGTGGCCATGTTGAACATTGTGGTTTGGCAAAGAGCACAGGCAATGTCACTCGAAAGAGTGTCAAACCATGGTCAAGAACCCCAGGAACATGTTGGAATTCAACTGCCACATGCAATGGAGCACAAGTTTGAAAGAGTTTGCATCACCACACCCACTTGAGTGTGTGTGTCCATGTGGATCATTGTGGTTTGGCAAAGAATACATGCCATGTCACTCCAATATTCGTCAAACCTTGGCTAGGAAGCCCAGGAACATGTTGGAATTCAATTGCCACATGCAACAGAGCAGCAGTTTGGAAGAGGTTGCATCACCACACCCACTTGAGTGTTTGTGGCCATGTGGATCATTGTGGTTTGGCAAAGAACATACGCAATGTCACTCCTATATGTGTTGAACCATGGCTAGGAAGCTCAGGAACTTGTTGGAATTCAACTACCACATGTAACGGAGCACTAGTTTGAAATAGGTTGCACCACCAAACCCACTTGAGTGTGTGGTCATGTGGATCATTGTGGTTTGGCAAAGAACAAATGTAATGTCACTCAATATGTGTCAAATCATGGCTAGGAACCCCATGATCATGTTGGAATCCAACTACCACATGCAATGGAGCACCAGTTTCCAAGAGGTTGCAACACCACACCCACTTGAATGTGTGTGGTCATGTGGATCATTGTGGTTTGGCAAAGAACACATGCAATGTCACTCCAATATGTGGCAAACCAAGGCCAGGAAGCGCTGGAACATGTGGGAACTCAACTGCCACATGCAATGGAGCACCAGCTTGAAAGAGGTTGATTCACAAGATCCATTTGAGATTGTGTGGCCTTGTGGATCATTGCGGTTTGGCAAAGAACACATGCAAAGTCACTCCAATGTGTGTCAAACCATGGCCAGGAAGCTCAGGAACATGTTGGAATTCAACTGCCACACGCCATGGAGCACCAGTTTGAAAAAGGTTCCATCACCACACCCACTTGAGTTTGTGTGGCCATGTTGATCATTGTGGTTTGGCAAAGAACACATGTAATTTCACTCCAAAAAGTGTCAAACCATGGTTAGGAACCCCCGGAACATGTTGGAATTCAACTACCACATGCAATGGAGCACTAGTTTGAACGAGGTTGCATCACCACACCCACTTGAGTGTCTGTAGCCATGTGGATCATTGTGGTTTGGCAAAGAACACATGCCATGTCACTCCAATATTTGTCAAACCATGGTCAGGAACTCCAGGAACATGTTGGAATTCATCTGCCACATGCAATGGAGCACTAGTTTGAAAGAGGTTGCTTCACCACACCCACTTGAGTGTGCGTGGCCATGTGGATCGTTGAGGTTTTACAAAGAACACATGCAATGTCAGTCCAATATGTGGAAAACCATGGTCAGGAAGCCTAGAAACATGTTGGAACTTAACTGCCACATGCAATGGAGCACCAGCTTGAAAGAGGTTGACTCACCACCCCCACTTGAGTGTGTGGCCATGTGGATCATTGCGGTTTGGCAAAGAACACATGCAATGTCACTCCAATATGGGTCAAACCATGGCCATGAAGCCCAGGAACATGTTGGAATTCAACTGCCACATGCAATGGAGCACCAGTTTGAAAGAGGTTGCATCACCACACCCACTTGAGTTATGGTGGCCATGTGGATCATTTTGGTTTGGAAAAGAACACCTGCCATGCCACTCTAATATTCATAAAACCTTCGCCAGGAAGCCCATGAACATGTTGGAATTCAACTGCCACATGCAATGGAGCAGCAGTTTGGAAGAGGTTGCATCACCACACCCATTTGAGTGTGTGTGGCCATGTGGATCATTGTGGTTTGGCAAAGAACACACACAATGTCAATCCAATATGTGTCAAACCATGGCCAGGAAGCTCGTGAACATGTTGAAATTCAGCTGCCACATGCAACGGAGCACTAGTTTGAAAGAGGTTGCACCACCACACCCACTTGAGTGTGTTTGGCCATGTGGATCATTGTGGTTTGGAAAAGAGCACATGCAATGTCACTCAATATGTGTCAAACCATGGCTAGGAACCCCAGGAACATGTTGGAATTCAACTCCCACATGCAATGGAGCACCAGTTTGAACTAGGTTGCATCACCACACCCACTTGAGTGTGTGGCCATGTGGATCATTGTTGTTTGGCAAAGATCACATGCAATGTCACTCCAATATGTGACAAACCAAGGTCAGGAATCCCATGAACATGTTGGAACTCAACTGACCCATTCAATGGAGCACCAGCTTGAAAGAGGTTTACTCATTGCACCCATTTGAGTGTGTGTGCCATGTGGATCATTGGTTTGGAAAAGAACACATGAAATGTCACTCTAATATGTGTAAAACCATGGCCATGAAGCCCATGATCATGTTGGAATTCAACTGCCACATGCAATGGAGCACCAGTTTGAAAGAGGTTTCATCACCACACCCACTTGAGTTTGTGTGGCCATGTTGAACATTGTGGTTTGGCAAAGAGCACAGGCAATGTCACTCGAAAGAGTGTCAAACCATGGTCAAGAACCCCAGGAACATGTTGGAATTCAACTGCCACATGCAATGGAGCACAAGTTTGAAAGAGTTTGCCTCACCACACCCACTTGAGTGTGTGTGTCCATGTGGATCATTGTGGTTTGGCAAAGAACACATGCCATGTCACTCCAATATTCGTCAAACCTTGGCTAGGAAGCCCAGGAACATGTTGGAATTCAATTGCCACATGCAACAGAGCAGCAGTTTGGAAGAGGTTGCATCACCACACCCACTTGAGTGTTTGTGGCCATGTGGATCATTGTGGTTTGGCAAAGAACATATGCAATGTCACTCCTATATGTGTTGAACCATGGCTAGGAAGCTCAGGAACATGTTGGAATTCAACTACCACATGTAACGGAGCACTAGTTTGAAATAGGTTGCACCACCAAACCCACTTGAGTGTGTGTTCATGTGGATCATTGTGGTTTGGCAAAGAACAAATGTAATGTCACTCAATATGTGTCAAATCATGGCTAGGAACCCCATGATCATGTTGGAATCCAACTACCACATGCAATGGAGCACCAGTTTCCAAGAGGTTGCAACACCACACCCACTTGAATGTGTGTGGTCATGTGGATCATTGTGGTTTAGCAAAGAACACATGCAATGTCACTCCAATATGTGGCAAACCAAGGCCAGGAAGCGCTGGAACATGTGGGAACTCAACTGCCACGTGCAATGGAGCACCAGCTTGAAAGAGGTTGATTCACAAGATCCATTTGAGATTGTGTGGCCTTGTGGATCATTGCGGTTTGGCAAAGAACACATGCAAAGTCACTCCAATGTGTGTCAAACCATGGCCAGGAAGCTCAGGAACATGTTGGAATTCAACTGCCACACGCCATGGAGCACCAGTTTGAAAAAGGTTGCATCACCACACCCACTTGAGTTTGTGTGGCCATGTTGATCATTGTGGTTTGGCAAAGAACACATGTAATTTCACTCCAAAAAGTGTCAAACCATGGTTAGGAACCCCCGGAACATGTTGGAATTCAACTACCACATGCAATGGAGCACTAGTTTGAACGAGGTTGCATCACCACACCCACTTGAGTGTCTGTAGCCATGTGGATCATTGTGGTTTGGCAAAGAACACATGCCATGTCACTCCAATATTTGTCAAACCATGGTCAGGAACTCCAGGAACATGTTGGAATTCATCTGCCACATGCAATGGAGCACTAGTTTGAAAGAGGTTGCTTCACCACACCCACTTGAGTGTGCGTGGCCATGTGGATCGTTGAGGTTTTACAAAGAACACATGCAATGTCAGTCCAATATGTGGAAAACCATGGTCAGGAAGCCTAGAAACATGTTGGAACTTAACTGCCACATGCAATGGAGCACCATCTTGAAAGAGGTTGACTCACCACCCCCACTTGAGTGTGTGGCCATGTGGATCATTGAGGTTTGGCAAAGAACACATGCAATGTCACTCCAATATGGGTCAAACCATGGCCATGAAGCCCAGGAACATGTTGGAATTCAACTGCCACATGCAATGGAGCACCAGTTTGAAAGAGGTTGCATCACCACACCCACTTGAGTTATGGTGGCCATGTGGATCATTTTGGTTTGGAAAAGAACACCTGCCATGCCACTCTAATATTCATAAAACCTTTGCCAGGAAGCCCATGAACATGTTGGAATTCAACTGCCACATGCAATGGAGCAGCAGTTTGGAAGAGGTTGCATCACCACACCCATTTGAGTGTGTGTGGCCATGTGGATCATTGTGGTTTGGCAAAGAACACACACAATGTCAATCCAATATGTGTCAAACCATGGCTAGGAAGCTCGTGAACATGTTGAAATTCAGCTGCCACATGCAACGGAGCACTAGTTTGAAAGAGGTTGCACCACCACACCCACTTGAGTGTGTGTGGCCATGTGGATCATTGTGGTTTGGAAAAGAGCACATGCAATGTCACTCAATATGTGTCAAACCATGGCTAGGAACCCCAGGAACATGTTGGAATTCAACTCCCACATGCAATGGAGCACCAGTTTGAAAGAGGTTGCATCACCACACCCACTTGAGTGTGTGGCCATGTGGATCATTGTTGTTTGGCAAAGATCACATGCAATGTCACTCCAATATGTGACAAACCAAGGTCAGGAATCCCATGAACATGTTGGAACTCAACTGACCCATTCAATGGAGCACCAGCTTGAAAGAGGTTTACTCGCCGCACCCATTTGAGTGTGTGTGGCCATGTGGATCATTGCGGTTTGGAAAAGAACACATGAAATGTCACTCTAATATGTGTAAAACCATGGCCATGAAGCCCATGATCATGTTGGAATTCAACTGCCACATGCAATGGAGCACCAGTTTGAAAGAGGTTTCATCACCACATCCACTTGAGTTTGTGTGGCCATGTTGAACATTGTGGTTTGGCAAAGAGCACAGGCAATGTCACTCGAAAGAGTGTCAAACCATGGTCAAGAACCCCAGGAACATGTTGGAATTCAACTGCCACATGCAATGGAGCACAAGTTTGAAAGAGTTTGCATCACCACACCCACTTGAGTGTGTGTGTCCATGTGGATCATTGTGGTTTGGCAAAGAACACATGCCATGTCACTCCAATATTCGTCAAACCTTGGCTAGGAAGCCCAGGAACATGTTGGAATTCAATTGCCACATGCAACAGAGCAGCAGTTTGGAAGAGGTTGCATCACCACACCCACTTGAGTGTTTGTGGCCATGTGGATCATTGTGGTTTGGCAAAGAACATACGCAATGTCACTCCTATATGTGTTGAACCATGGCTAGGAAGCTCAGGAACATGTTGGAATTCAACTACCACATGTAACGGAGCACTAGTTTGAAATAGGTTGCACCACCAAACCCACTTGAGTGTGTGGTCATGTGGATCATTGTGGTTTGGCAAAGAACAAATGTAATGTCACTCAATATGTGTCAAATCATGGCTAGGAACCCCATGATCATGTTGGAATCCAACTACCACATGCAATGGAGCACCAGTTTCCAAGAGGTTGCAACACCACACCCACTTGAATGTGTGTGGTCATGTGGATCATTGTGGTTTGGCGAAGAACACATGCAATGTCACTCCAATATGTGGCAAACCAAGGCCAGGAAGCGCTGGAACATGTGGGAACTCAACTGCCACATGCAATGGAGCACCAGCTTGAAAGAGGTTGACTCACAAGATCCATTTGAGATTGTGTGGCCTTGTGGATCATTGCGGTTTGGCAAAGACCACATGCAAAGTCACTCCAATGTGTGTCAAACCATGGCCAGGAAGCTCAGGAACATGTTGAAATTCAACTGCCACACGCCATGGAGCACCCGTTTGAAAAAGGTTGCATCACCACACCCACTTGAGTTTGTGTGGCCATGTTGATCATTGTGGTTTGGCAAAGAACACATGTAATTTCACTCCAAAAAGTGTCAAACCATGGTTAGGAACCCCCGGAACATGTTGGAATTCAACTACCACATGCAATGGAGCACTAGTTTGAACGAGGTTGCATCACCACACACACTTGAGTGTCTGTAGCCATGTGTATCATTGTGGTTTGGCAAAGAACATATGCCATGTCACTCCAATATTTGTCAAACCATGGTCAGGAACTCCAGGAACATGTTGGAATTCAGCTGCCACATGCAATGGAGCACTAGTTTGAAAGAGGTTGCTTCACCACACCCACTTGAGTGTGCGTGGCCATGTGGATCATTGAGGTTTTACAAAGAACACATGCAATGTCAGTCCAATATGTGGCAAACCATGCTCAGGAAGCCTAGAAACATGTTGGAACTTAACTGCCACATGCAATGGAGCACCATCTTGAAAGACGTTGACTCACCACCCCAACTTGAATGTGTGGCCATGTGGATCATTGCGGTTTGGCAAAGAACACATGAAATGTCACTCCAATATGTGTCAAACCATGGCCATGAAGCCCAGGAACATGTTGGAATTCAACTGCCACATGCAATAGAGCACCAGTTTGAAACAGGTTGCATCACCACACGCACTTGAGTTATGGTGTCCATGTTTATCATTGTGGTTTGGAAAAGAACCCATGCAATGTCACTCCAAAAAGTGTCAAACCATAGTCAAGAACCCATGCAATGGAGCACCAGTTTCAAAGAGGTTGCATCACCACACCCACTTGAGAGTGTGTGGCCATGTGGATCATTGTTGTTTGTCAAAGAACACATGCCATGCCACTCCAATATTCGTCAAACCTTGGGCGGGAAGCCTAGGAACATGTTGGAATTCAACTGCCAGATGCAATGGAGCAGCAGTTTGGAAGAGGTTGCATCACCACACCCACTTGAGTGTGTGTGGCCATGTGGATCATTATGGTTTGGCAAAGAACACACGCAATGTCACTCCAATATGTGTTAAACCATGGCCAGGAAGCTTGTGAACATGTTGGAATTCAACTGCCACATGCAACAGAGCACTAGTTTGAAAGAGGTTGCACCACCAAACCAACTTGAGTGTGTGGCCATGTGGATCATTGTGGTTTGGCAAAGAACACATGCAATGTCACTCAATATGTGTCAAACCATGGCTAGGAACCCCTGATACATTGCAAATGTATCTATAATTTTTGATGCTCCATGCTTGGTTTTATCCACTTTCTTGTGTTTTGTCCACACTTTGGAGTACTTTTCATATGATTTTTTGGACTAACCTATTAACAAGAGCCACAGTGTCAGCTGCCTGTTTTCTGCTGTTTTTGGTTCCAGGAAAGTCAGAAAATGAATATTCTCGGAATTGGACTGGAAAAAAACCAAAGTGCCTATTTTTCCAGAAGACTCTAGGAGCCAGAATACGAGACGGAGGAGGGCCAGGGGCTAGCCACACCATCCCCAGGCACGGGCTGGGCCTGGCCGTGCCAGGGCATGGTGTGGTGGCCCTAGGCACCCCCTCGCTCTCTCTCTTCGCCTATAAGAAGCCTTCTGACCTAAAAACTTTGGGGGTTCGCTTTTTCCACAAAAGTTCCATCATACCACCGCCACCGAAGGGGAGATTTGGGGGACAAAAAGTCTTTGTTCCGGCACCCTGACGGGACGGGGAAGTGCCCCCGGAGCCATCTCCATCGATCTCCACCATCATCTTCATCGACCATCTATGTTTCCTCCATCGATGAGTGAGTAATCCCCCGCTGTAGGCTATGGGGATGGTAGGGATTGGATGAGATTGTTCATATAATGGCATCAGATTGTTAGGGCATGGTGCCTAGTATCTTTTATTAGTGCTTTATGACTTTGTTGTGACTTGTTGTGCTTAATGCTTGTCACTAGGGCCCGAGTGCCATGATTTCAGATTTTAACATGTTATTGATTCATCGTGATAGTATTGTTTTGGGTCTTATCTACAAGTTGAATACACACGTCGTTATCCGGAACCTATGGTCCCGAAGTGACAGAAATCGGGGTAGCCGGAAGGGAAAGGCTTTGATGTGAGGATCACATGTGTTCATGGAGTGTTAATGCTTTTCTCCGGTGCTTTATTGAAAGGAGCACCTTAATTTCCAGTAGTTCCCTAGAGGCCCCGCTGCAAACAGGCTGGCAGGACAAAAGATGTTGTGCAAGTTCTCATTGAGAGCACGTATGACTATGTATGGAACACATGCCTAGGATTGTCTAGTACTTGGATGCTTTATCTTATTTATCTGCAATTGCCCTATGTTCTGATTGCTATGTGAATTGTCTTATCCATGCAACGCCCGTCCATCCATCCCTATGCCTACCGCACTCGAATCCCACTGTTTACTACTTTTGTTACTATTTTCTTTGCTTTGCTACTTCTGTTACTTTACTATTCCTACTACAAAACTGTTGCTACTGATAAACTGCTGTGAGCAAGATTGTTTCCAGGTGCATCTGAATTGACAACTCAGTTGTTTAGGCTGATAAGTATTCTTTGGCTCCCCTTGTGTCGAATCAATAAATTGGGTTTCACTTCCCTCGAAAATACTGCGATACACCCCCTATACTTGTGGGTCATCAAGACTATTTTCTAGCGCCGTTGCCGGGGAGCATAGATTTATTTATCAAGTCCACTTGGATTCACTATTGTTCAAGCTAAGTTTATTTTCTCCTTGTTTGCTTGTTTCTTTATCAAAAATACAAAAAAAAATTAGTTCCTACTCTAGTTGTTATTTTCGTTGGTCTGTTATTGTCTTGCTTTGTCATGCTTGTTGTCAATGGTTGGTTTCTTTGAAACTGAAGCTTATTGGCAAGGTGGGTTCACGGAAGATGAAAAATATTATTATTAGGAACACCGCTTGTGACAAAAAGGGAAACACTTATGGGGACAAATTGATAGATTGTATACCATTGCTCGAAACGTGTGCTATACTTATAATGTTACTTATTGCTTTGATAAATCTTGTTGCTGTAGGAGGTACAAGCACCTCCCTTTTCAATGTCAGTATAATAATAATGTTACCATATCTTCCTATGTTAAGGGAAATTATGATCTTTATGATGTGGAACAAATTGAGGAATTTATTGCTTGGAAGGGTGCACTTGAACTTGCTAGTTTGCTTGAAAATATTGAAGATTCACCTTATAAGTATGAGATTTATGGTATACTTAAATTTTGCTTTGAGAATTACAAGGAAGAAAATGGCTATATTCTTGAATATACTAATAGATGCTTTCCACAAATGGAAGAGACTAATGCCTTGCAGGATCCTATGGAAGAAGAAATTGATGAACCTGAAATCTCATTAGATGAAAAAGAGAAGGAGAGTGATGAACAAAAGGAGGAAGAATGGATTAGCTACCCATGCTTACCTTCTAATGAGAGTAACTCTTTATCCCTTAAATTATTTGATTGTCACCCATGATTACTAAAGAAGGATAAATGTTATGTTCCTGGGGATTCTTTTGAAGATGTTTATGATAAAGCTCTAGTGCTTGTAGATCATGAAAAACATGCTTTATGTGATAGTTATATTGTTGAGTTTATTCATGAGGCTACTGAAAATTATTTTGAGTGAGGAAAATATGGTGGTAGAAGTTTTCCTGGTATTGAAACACCTCTCTATGTGCTGAAAGTTTTGAAGTCACTCTTGTTTTATCTTCCTATGCCTGTCACTTTGTTCTTTGCGAATTTATTTGCATACACGATTCCTATGCATAGGAAGTGGGTTAGACTTAAATGTGTTTTGAATTTGCTTCTTGATGCTCTCTTTTATGTCAACTCATATTTCTTATGAGAGCATCCTCTCAAACTTTTTATGCCTAAAGATGATATTATGTCTATTATTCTTGGGAGACCTTTTCTTAAATACTGCAGGAGCTGTTATTAATTATAATCAAGGGAAGGTGACCTTCAATGTGAATGACAAGGTACATATTGTCTATTTCCCCAAGAAGATTGAAAGGACTTATGGCTTGAATTCAATTGAACATGTTGAGGGCATTCAAGTTGGAGAAATATATTGT
The DNA here is from genome assembly GCA_023614405.1 of Avena insularis. Lineage (NCBI taxonomy): Eukaryota > Viridiplantae > Streptophyta > Magnoliopsida > Poales > Poaceae > Avena > Avena insularis. The sequence goes on from CM042684.1 coordinate 111,493,193, forward strand.
CCCATACCAAGAGAAAAATTTGAAACTATTATGATTGGGACCATTGCTATCAAGGTTGACGTAACATAATCATTAGTGGAATACAAAGTTTTGTATCATATGAATTTTTTTTGGTAACAAGACCTTATCAACCTTGTTAACAAAAGGATTTCATTGAACAAAACAATGTTTTCACCATGATTCTCTCCGCTTACTTCTATTTTATCCATTTTCAGTTTTTGCTTTTGCCTAACTTAAAGGCGTTAAAGAAAAGTACTTATTGGAAGATAACTCAAAAGTTTTAGTTGAGTCTTGGAAGTTTTTGCTTCAGTAATAACCTCTCCTTATCCTTTTTATTTGCTTTTTGTGCCAAGAGTAACCTCTAATGAGAGAGAAGTAATGATTGGGAAAGTTGCTGTCGCGAAACAGATTTTTGTGCTTCACCGTAAAAATTCTTGAGAGAGCTCTGTATGTCGGATTGAGCTGTAATTTTTTTTATTCTGCCCCAGGTAGTTATATAACTTTCGTTAGTTCAACACTTTTTTATTTGAGCAACAGAAGGTCTTTGAAAAAATTCGTCTTTACTTGCTGGTCTGTTTTGACAGATTTCTGCCATTTTCTGCATTTGCTTCTTGTTGGTACATTTTTAGTTCTTTTGGGGAATTGAGCTTTTTGAGGGAAGTGCTACAGTAGATAGTGTTCTAATGGAAGTTTTTTTGGTGTTAGAACTGAACCTTAAGACTTATTTATCTTGAGTGCACTAATGTTGCTAATAAAGATTGTGTGAAGTTTTGTATGAAGGAAAAATTTCAGGTGTATGGAAGGAATGAGTAATGAGATGAAGGATGGACTAAAGCTCAATCTTGGGGATGCCACGCGTGTCACCCCAAGAAATATCCAAGAAGTACAAGCGTCAAAGCTTGGGGATGCCCAAGGCATCCCCTTCTTCATCAATAAAAATCTCAGGTTTCTTACAAACACTTCATTTTTATTATTTCATGCACAGTTGTGTTGTTCTTGGAGCGTCTTCTTTTTCATTTTCGTTTTGGTTTTTAGTTTGCGTGGTTTTCTTAGTTTGCTGAATAAATTGTTTGGACCCCCTCTTTCATACATTGGTGTTCAAATAGTCTGGTTTGGATTGGAAAAGATTAGGAAAGCTCATGCTTAAGTGGTAAAGAGAGCTTGTTTTTGACTGTGGCCTATGCTCTGTCATGCCATGCTTGATATTGTTTTAGCTTTATGCTTAGTATTATTTGCTGTAGCATGACTTGTTATAAACAATTGAGATTGCTTAATGTGCCTTGGATGAATCATGCGTTGTTTTAGCATATTAAAGCATAGTATAGTGGAATTCTCCTTTGATGCTTTATTTGGGTTGACTTGGCACATGCTCACACCATGTCATGACTATCTCAAGTCACCATAAGACTTTATGATCCTTTAGTTTTCAACTTGTGGTATCACTTTATGCTTTGATCAAATGATGTTTTGTCGCTCTGCATGATTATGGCCATTATTGCTCTCTTAGTTTGTCGCTCCCAGTCTTTTGCTAGCCTCCACAACCAAGTATGAGTTCCACTCATGCATCCAACTCCCTAAACCAAGTTATTACAAAAGAGTCCACCATACCTACCTACTAGCTTATGCTATTCCAAGTATATTCATGCTTTTGTTTACCTTCCACTTGTTATGAGAAAACTAGTGATTAAAGTTCTCACGAACTTGATGACACAATTTACTTTACTTGCCCTTAATAAACTTGAACCATTGTGTCTTCTATGTTGTATATGCTTGCACTTATTTGTTGGGAATTAGCAGAACCATGCTTTCATGGGGAACACTTTCAACATTGCACTTGGTACTTGTACCTAGTTGATATCATGCTCTTTTGTATATGGATGTCATCGGTGTGAAATGAAAGGGGAGCTTGTAAGTCCATGGAGTTATGTATATGTGTTAGAGAAACGCCTGGGCCGCTAGTCTAATCCATGCTGACATGGTGGAAACCTGCAGCATAACCATAATGAGCTGCCTATGAAGCATTCTTCTTATAAAAAAAGAGTCATACTGAGAAAAAAAGAGAAAAGAAAAAGAAGAGATACTACGAAAAGAGGAAAGAGAGAAAAAAGAACCATATTCCCATGGTAAATAAGAAGAATGCTGATGCTCGTTGTCTGCTTGCCTTGTCATTTTGATATGGGGATCCTTCCATATCATCGGGCAAGGGGTACCTCGTTGGCGGTTCTCAATGATACACATGTACTTACAATGATAAGAACTTACCGGTGACTAAACTTGAGTAGCATGAGGAGCGGTCCTCGTATACAAGGGACATGAGATTTCTGACTTATACTTCGTCAAGCATGTACACCATAGTTTTTTCACTTTAACCTTAATCACTTCAAGATACTTATGATAGGGGCAATGAGAGCTAAAACCTATAAGTACTATAATTTTTGGAAGCTATTTATGAGACTTGAATCCCTACTTCCTTTTACAAAGGCCTTTCTTCCACCATTATATTGAGTCTCCACCTTCTATCTTTATGCACTTACTTTGAGAGCATAGTGGCCATTCTTAGTTCTATGTGCATTGTCCCAAGACTAGTTGATTGATGCATACTTTGATATTGCTTGTTTTAAACTATTGTATCTAGTCACTCTTGTAAACTTTGAAGGTGTCCTTTGCATTTATATTTGCTACTCTATGAGGGACAAGCTGAATGCCACTATGCTATGTTTTCTTTATGTGAAACAAACAAACGTCTTGCAAAGCATTGTTATTCATGAATCTTTTGTTTGTGCCTTTTCATGTTGCATCATAGTTTCTTTGTCTTATTGCTATAACTTTGTCTTTCATGTTCTGATTGAAGTACTTTGATCCCAGCTTTCAATGTTTTACAAATACTTTGATCAATTTTATGATGGTGCGTGTCACCTCAAAAATTATTCTTTCTTTTTATTACTTACCTACTCGAGGACGAGCAGGAGTTAAGATTGGGGATGTTGATACATTCCAAATGTATCTATAATTTTTGATGCTCCATGCTTGGTTTTATCCACTTTCTTGTGTTTTGTCCACACTTTGGAGTACTTTTCATATGATTTCTTGGACTAACCTATTAACAAGAGCCACAGTGCCAGCTGCCTGTTTTCTGCTGTTTTTGGTTCCAGGAAGGTCAGAAAATGAATATTATCGGAACTAGACGGGACAAAAACCAAAGTGCCTATTTTTCCAGAAGACTCCAGGAGCCAGAATACGAGACGGAGAAGGGCCAGGGGCTAGCCACACCACCCCCAGGCGCGGGATGGGCCTGGCCATGCCAGGGCTTGGTGTGGTGGCCCCAGGCACCCCCTCGGTCTCCCTCTTCGCCTATAAGAAGCCTTCTGACCTAAAAACTTCGGGGGTTCGACGTTTTTCCACAAAAATTTCCGTTCTTGCCGCCACCAAGGGGAGATTCGGGGACGAAAGTCTCTGTTCGGCACCACGGACGGGGAAGTGCCCCTGGAACCATCTCCAACGATCTCCACCATCATCTTCATCGACCATCCATGTTTCCTCCATCTATGAGTGAGTAATCCCCCGCTGTAGGATATGGGGATGGTAGGGATTGGATGAGATCGTTCATGTAATGGCATCAGATTGTTAGGGAATGGTGCCTAGTATCTTTTATTAGTGCTTTATGACATTGTTGCGACTTGTTGTGCTTAATGCTTGTCACTAGGGCCCGAGTGCCATGATTTCAGATCTAAACATGTTATTGATTCATCATGATAGTATTGTTTTGGGTCTTATCTACAAGTTGTATACACACGTCGTTGTCCGGAACCTATGGTCCCGAAGTGACAGAAATCGGGGTAGCCGGAAGGGAAAGGCTTTGATGTGAGGATCACATATGTTCATGGAGTGTTAATTCTTTGCTCCGGTGCTCTATTAAAAGGAGCACCTTAATTGCCAGTAGTTCCCTAGAGGCCCCGCTACAAATGGGCTGGCAGGACAAAAGATGTTGTGCAAGTTCTCATTGCGAGCACGTATGACTATGTATGGAACACATGCCTAGGATTGTCTAGTACTTGGATGCTTTATCTTATTTATCTGCAATTGCCCTATGTTCTGATTGCTATGTGAATTGTCTTATCCATGCAACGCCCGTCCATCCATCCCTATGCCTACCGCACTCGAATCCCACTGTTTACTGCTTTTGTTACTACTGTCTTTGCTTTACTACTGCTGTTACTTTACTATTCCTACTACAAAACTGTTGCTACTGATAAACTGCTGTGAGCAAGATTGTTTCCAGGTGCAGCTGAATTGACAACTCAGTTGTTAAGGCTGATAAGTATTCTTTGGCTCCCCTTGTGTCGAATCAATAAATTGGGTTTCACTTCCCTCGAAAATACTGCGATACACCCCCTATACTTGTGGGTCATCAACCCCATGAACATGTTGGAATCCAACTACCACATGTTATGGAGCACTAGTTTGAAAGAGGTTGCATCACCACATGCACTTGAGTGTGTGTGGTCGTGTGGATCATTGTGGTTTGGCAAAGAACACATGCAATTTCACTCCGATATGTGGCAAACCAAGGTCAGGAAGAGCAGGAACATGTGGGAACTCAACTGCCACATGCAATGGAGAACCATCTTGAAAGAGGTTGACTCACCACACCCACATGAGTGTGTTTGGCCATGTGGCTCATTAGGGTTTGGCAAAGAACACATGCAGAGTCACTCCAATGTGTGTCAAACCATGGCCAGGAAGCTTAGGATAATGTTGGAATTCAATTGCCACATGCAATGGAGCACTAGTTTGAAAAAGGTTGCATCACCACACCCACTTGAGTTTGTGTGGCCATGTTGATCATTGTGGTTTGGCAAAGAACACATGCAATGTCACTCCAAAATGTCTCAGACCATGGCAAGGAAGCTCAGGAACATGTCGGTATTCAACTGCCACACGCAATGGAGCACCAGTTTGAAAAAGGTTGCATCACCACACCCACTTGAGTTTGTGTGGGCATGTTGATTATTGTGGTTTTGCAAAGAACACATGCAATGTCACTCCAAAAAGTGTCAACCCATGGTCAGGAACCCCAGGAACATGTTGGAATTCAACTTCCACATGCAAGGGAGCACTAGTTTTGAAGAGGTTGCATCACCAGACCCACTCGAGTGTGTGTGGCCATGTGGATCATTGTTGTTTGGCAAAGAACACATGCCATGTCACTCCAATATTCGTTAAACCATGGCCAGGAAGCCCAGGAACATGTTGCAATTCAATTGCCACATGCAATGGAGCAGCAGTTTGGAAGAGGTTGCATCACCACACCCACTTGAGTGTGTGTGGACATGTGGATCATTGTGGTTTGGCAAAGAACACATGCCATGTCACTCCAATATTCGTTAAACCATGGCCAGGAAGCCCAGGAACATGTTGCAATTCAATTGCCACATGCAATGGAGCAGCAGTTTGGAAGAGGTTGCATCACCACACCCACTTGAGTGTGTGTGGACATGTGGATCATTGTGGTTGGGCAAAGAACACAAGCAATGTCACTCCAATTTGTGTCAAACCATGGCCAGGAAGCTTAGGAACATGTTGGAATTCAACTGCCACATGCAACAGGGCACTAGTTTGAAAGAGGTTGCATCACCAAACTCAGTTGTGTGTGTGGACATGTGGATCATTGTGGTTTGGCAAAGAATACATGCAATGTCACTCCAATATGTGTTAAACCTTGGCCAGGAAGCGTAGGAACATATTGGAATTCAACTGCCACATGCAATGGAGCACCAGTTTGAAAGAGGTTGCACAACCACACCCACTTGTGTGTGTCTGGCCATGTGGATCATTGTGGTTTGGCAAAGAACACATGGAATGTTAGTCCAATATGTGTCAAACCATGGTTAGGAACGTCGGGAACATGTTGGAATTCAACTGCCACATGCAGTGGCGCACCAGTTTGAAAGAGGTTGCATCACCCAAACCACTTGAGTGTGTCTAGCCATGTGGATCATTGTGGTTTGGCAAAGAACACACGCAATGGCAATCCAACATGCGTCGAACCATGGTCAGGAACCACAAGAACATGTTGGAATTCAACTGCCACATACAATGGAGCACAAGTTTGAAAGAGGTTTCATCACTACACCCACTTGAGTGTTTGTGGCCATGTGGATCATTGTGGTTTGGCAAATAACACATGTAATGTCACTCCGCTATGTGTGAAACCATGGCTAGGAACCCTAGGAGCATGATGGAATTCAACTACCACGTGCACTGGAGCACCAGTTTGAAAGAGGTTGCATCACCACACCCACTTGAGTCTGTGTGGCCATGTGGATCATTGTGTTTTTGCAAAGAACACATGCAATTTCACTCCAATATGTGTCAAACCATGGCTAGGAAGCAAAGGAACATGTTGGAACTCAACTTCCACATGCAATCGAGCACTGGATTGAAATAGGTTGACTCACCACACCCACTTGAGTGTGTGTGGCCATGTGGATCATTGAGGTTTGGAAAAGAAAACATGCCATGTCACTCCAATATTCGTCAAACCATGGCCAGGAAGCCCAGGAACATGTTGGAATTCAATTGCCACATGCAATGGAGAAGCAGTTTGGAACAGGTTGCATCACCACACCAACTTGAGTGTGTGTGGATCATTATGGTTTTGCAAAGAACACAAGCAATGTCACTCCAATTTGTGCCAAACCATGGCCAGGAAGCGTAGGAACATGTTGGAATTCAACTGCCACATGCAAGAGGGCACTAGTTTGAAAGAGGTTGCATCACCAAACTCACTTGGGTGTGTGTGGTCATGTGGATCATTATGGTTTGGCAAAGAATACATGCAATGTTACTCCAATATGTGTCAAACCATGGCCAGGAAGCGTAGGAACATATTGGAATTCAACTGCCACATGCAATGTAGCAACAGTTTGAAAGAGGTTCCACAACCACACCCACTTGAGTGTATCTGGCCATGCGGATCATTGTGGTTTGGCAAAGAACACATGCAATGTCAGTCCAATATGTGTCAAACCATGGTTAGGAATGCCAGGAACATGTTGGAATTCAACTGCCACATGAAGTGGCGCATTAGTTTGAAAGAGGTTGCATCACCACAACCACTTGAGTGTGTCTGGCCATGTGGATCATTGTGGTTTGGAAAAGACCACATGCAATGGCAATCCAATATGTGTCAAACAATGTTCAGGAACCATAAGAACATGTTGGAATTCAACTGCCACATACAATGGAGCACTAGTTTGAAAGAGGTTGCATCACCACACCCACTTGAGTGTGTGTATCCATGTGGATCATTGCGGTTTGGCGAAGAACACATGTAATGTCACTCTAATATGTGTCAAACCATGGCCCGGAAACAAAGGAACATGTTGGAACTCAACTGCCACATGCAATCGAGCACTCGCTCCAAATAGGTTGACTCACCACACCCACTTCAGTGTGTGTAGCCATGTGGATCATTGCGGTTTGGCAAAGAACACATGCAATGTCTCTCCAATATGTGTCAAACCAAGGCATGGAACCCCAGGAACATGTTGGAATTCAACTTCCACATGCAATGGAGCACCAGTTTCAAAGAGGTTGCATCACCACACCCACTTGAGTTTGTGTGGCCATGTGGAACATTGTGGTTTAGCAAAGACCACATGCCATGTCACTACAATATTTCTTAAACCATGGTCAGGAACCCAAGGAACAGGTTGGAATTCAACTGTCACATGCAATGGAGCACTCATTTTTAAGAGGTTGCTTCACCACACCCACTTCAGTGTGTGTGGCCATGTGGATCATTGTGGTTTGGCAAAGAACACATGCAATGTCACTCAATATGTGTCAAACCATGGCCAGGAACCCTAGGAACATGTTGGAAATCAACTACCACATGCAACGAGGCACCAGTTTGAAAGAGGTTGCATCACCACACCCACTTGATTGTGTGTGGCCATGTGGATCATTCTGGTTTGGCAAAGAACACATGCAATATCACTCAATATGTGTCAAACCATGGCTAGGAACCGCAACAACATGTTGGAATTCAACTACCACACGCAATGGAGCACTAGTTTGAAAGAGGTTGCATCACCACACCCACCTCAGTGTGTGTGGCCATGTGGATCATTGTGGTTTGGCAAAGAACACATGCAATGTCACTCCATTATGTGGAAAACCATGGTCAGGAAGCCCAGGAACATGTTGGAACTCAACTGCCACATGCAATGGAGCACCAGCTTGAAACCATGGCCAGGAAGCTCAGAAACATGTTGGAATTCAACTGCTATATGTAATGGAGCACCAGTTTGAAAAAGGTTGCATCACCACACCCACTTGAGTTTGTGTGGCCATGTTAATCCTTGTGGTTTGGTAAAGAACACATGCAAGAACCCTAGGAACATGTTTGAATTCAATGAGAGATCAAATCTCTACAATTTTCTTTAAGGATTTTGATGGGCAAACCAAATTTACCATAAACCTACTATTGTCCCGATTTGACAAATTTCCTTTGATCACGGTACATCGATTCAGATCTAATTCCCGATTCGATCAATCATATTGACCTTCGCGTGATTCAAATGGATTTATGTGTCACTGTCTACACTGATGGCGGAAACCGACCAGTAGGGGTAAGTCGTTCGATGACCTTAGAATCACGATCACGAAAAGCAAGATCTTAGATCAATCCAGAACCACCGACATACAAATGATCACATCATTCATATCAATCTACACATCACCATATGCAAACATCCCGAACCTATGACTGAACAGCACCGACTATGATACCACTGAAGGGTTATGGGTAGGCTACACTAGCGTAAAATCAAAATTTTCTACCGCGTCAACCAGGAATACTATTGTCATAGATCACGGGATTACCACTAGACGCGTAGTTGCGGAACTCGATGAAGCACGTCGCGGCAGTGTAGATGTTCTACGTCTCCTCCTTGTCCTCATCCCACGAGCAGCTCTCTTGTGCGCGGCTTGTCCAAGTGCTACAGCTGCAGCACCTCTGAGGTATCCACACGTCCGGAGTGGAAGGTCACATGGTAAACTGCTAGGTCCGCACATGCAAGACAGGCGTAAGAGGAGTGGTGGCTGGGTTGAATGCTCAACCCTATTCAGCTCGCCTCACTCTCTCTTATATAGGTGTCCCTGGTGGGCTTCTACATTAGCAGCCCATTAGCATCCTAAGCCTGGTCTAATTCGGATCCAATCTTCATTAGGCTTCCAACCCCTAAAGTGTGTGACCCTATAGGTTCATACACGTATAGACATGACACGAGTACACTTACTTTGTCAATAGTTGGTAGCAGCCTCTAGCAAGACGTGCCAACTCCTAAATTTATATAAAGATCATTCGGACGAACCATCACAAGGTTGAGTACATGTCTTTCCCTTTGCCCTACGATATTTGGTCTAGCTCCAATCTGACCTCTGTTTCTCGATACTGTGATTCGGAATCCCTTTACTAGGTTAACTCTTAACCATATGTAGCACGACCATGCATTTTTGGATCCGATCACTAGAGGGGCCCAGAGATATCTCTCTCAAGTAGAGAGGGGAAAATCCCATCTGGATTGACCAATGCCTTGCAGCATGTATCAGGACAAACTTGAAAGCTACCTTTATAACTACCTAGTTACGGAGTAGTGTTTGATAGCCCCAAAGTAGGTCGATCCACATCTCAAGTACATGCGACAATATCAGGTCTAAGTACAAAACGTACATGATGTGTAGAGAGAGCTGCAAGTATTATAGCTAGTCTCAAGCTGGGTCAGTCCAACCCCATGTTCATAACATGTGTCCACATCATTGGTTTGACATCTCCATGTCTATGACTTGCAAAACATAGTCATCAACCAATCGATGTGCTAGTCTAATATTCACGTGTGTCCTCACATGAACTCCGACTAGGGACAACTATTAGATAACCATACAAGTAAAGAGTTTCACAAACAATTCACATACTTGCCAATCAATACAAGTTGCCTTATATATATGGATATTCAAGGAACATTATAAAAACTCACGGATACATATGAAATACAATCATCTCTATGATTGCCTCTAGGGCATATTTCCTTCATGCCCATGTGGATTATTGTGGTTTGGCAAAGAACACATGCAATGTCACTCCAATATGTGTCAAACCATGGCCAGGAAGCGCATGAACATGATGGAATTCAACTGCCACATGCAGCAGAGCACAAGTTTGAAAGAGGTTGCATCACCACACCCACTTGAGTCTGTGTGGCCATGTGGATCATTATGGTTTGGCAAAGAACACATGCAATGTCACTCAGTATGTGTCAAACCATGGCTAGGAACCCCAGGAACATGTTGGAATTCAACTACCACATGCAATGGAGCACCAATTTGAAAGAGGTTGCATCACCACACCCACTTGAGTGGGTGTGGCCGTGTGGATAATTGTCGTTTGGCAAAGAACACATGCAATGTTACTCCAATATGTGGCAAACCATGGTCAGGAAGCCGAGGAACATGTTGGAACTCAATTGCCACATGCAATGGATCACCAGTTTGAAAGAGGTTTACTCACCACACCCACTTGAGTGTGTGTGGCCATGTGGATCATTGCGGTTTAGCAAAGAACACATGCAAAGTCACTCCAATATGTGTCAAACCATGGCCAGGAAGCTCAGGAACATGTTGGAATTCAACTGCCACATGCAATGGAGCACTAGTTTGAAAAAGGTTGCATCACCACACCCACTTGAGTTTATGTGGCCATGTTGATCATTGTGGTTTGGCAAAGAATACATGCAAGTCACTCCAAAAAGTGTCAAACCATGGTTAGGAACCCCAGGAACAAGTTGGAATTCAACTGCCACATGCAATGGAGCACCAGTTTGAAATAGGTTACATCACCACACCCACTTGAGTGTGTTTGGCCATGTGGATCATTGTGGTTTGGCAAAGAACACATGCCATGTCACTCCAATATTCGTCAAACCATGGCCAGGAAACCCAGGAACAAGTTGGAATTCAACTGACACATGCAATGGAGCAGCAGTTTGGAAGAGGTTGCATCCCCGCACCCACTTGAGTGTGTGTGGCTATGTGGATCATTGTGGTTTTGCAAAGAACAAATGCAATGTCACTCCAATATGTGTCAAACCATGGCCAGGAAGCAAAGGAACATGTTTGAACTCAACTGCCACATGCAATCGAGAACTCGCTTGAAATAGGTTGACTCACCACACCCACTTGAGTGTGTGTAGCCATGTGGATCATTGCGGTTTGGCAAAGAACACATGCAATGTCTCTCTAAAATGTGTCAAACCAAGGCCCGGAACCCAAGAAACATGTTGGAATTCAACTGCCACATGCAATGGAGCACCAGTTTGAAAGAGGTTGCATCACCACACCCACTTGAGTGTGTTTGGCCATGTGGATCATTGTGGTTTAGCAAAGAACACATGCCATGTCACTCCAATGTTTGTCTAACCATGGTCAGGAACCCAAGGAACATGTTGGAATTCAACTGCCACTAGCAATGGAGCACTAGTTTGCGAGAGGTTGCTTCACCACACCCACTTGAGTGTGTGTGGCCATGTGGATCATTGTGGTTTGGCAAAGAACACATGCAATGTCACTCAATATGTGTCAAACCATGGCCAGGAACTCTAGGAACATGCTGGAATTCAACTACCACATGCAATGGGGCACCAGTTTGAAAGAGGTTGGATCACCACACCCACTTGATTGTGTGTGTCCATGTGGATTATTGTGGTTTGGCAAAGAACACATGCAATATCACTCAATATGTGTCAAACTATGGCTAGGAACCCCAAGAACATCTTGGAATTCAACTACCACATGCAATGGAGCAATAGTTTGAAAGAGGTTGCATCACCACACCCACTTGAGTGTGTCTGGCCGTGTGGATCATTGTGGTTTGGCAAACAACACATGCAATGTCACTCCAGTATGTGGAAAACCATGGTCAGGAAGCCCAGGAACATGTTGGAACTCAACTGCCACATGCAATGGAGCACCAGCTTGAAACAGGTTGACTCACCACACCCACTTGAGTGTGTGTGTCCATGTGGATCATTGTGGTTTGGCAAAGAACACATGCAAAGTTACTCCAATATGAGTGAAACCATGGCCAGGAAGCTCAGAAACATGTTGGAATTCAACTGCTATATGTAATGGAGCACCAGTTTGAAAAAGGTTGCATCACCACACCCACTTGAGTTTGTGTGGCCATGTTAATCCTTGTGGTTTGGCAAAGAACACATGCAATGCCACTCCAAAAAGTTTCGAACCATGGCCAAGAACCCTAGGAACATGTTTGAATTCAATGAGAGATCAAATCTCTACAATTTTCTTTAAGGATTTTGATGGGCAAACCAAATTTACGATAAACCGACTATTGTCGAGATTTGACAAATTTCCTTTGATCACGGTACATCGATTCAGATCTAATTCCCGATTCGATCAATCATATTGACCTTTGCGTGATTCAAATGGATTTATGTGTCACTGTCTACCCCGATGGCGGAATCCGACTGGTAGGGGTAAGTCGTTCGACGACCTTAGAATCACGATCACGAAAAGCAAGATCTTAGATCAATCCAGAACCACCGCCATACAAATGATCACATCATTCATATCAATCTACACATCACCATATGCAAACATCCCGAACCTATGACTGAATAGCACCGGCTATGATACCACTAAAGGGTTATGGGTAGGCTACACTAGCGTAAAATCAAAATTTTCTACCGCGTCAACCAGGAATACTATTGTCATAGATCACGGGATTTCCACTAGACGCGTAGTTGCGGAACTCGATGAAGCACGTCGCGGCAGTGTAGATGTTCTACGTCTCCTCCTTGTCCTCGTACCACGAGCAGCTCTCCTGTGCGCGGCTTGTCCAAGTGCTACAGCTGTAGCACCTCCGAGGTATCCACACGTCCGGAGTGGAAGGTAACATGGCAGACTGCTAGGTCCGCACATGCAAGACAGGCGTAAGAGGAGTGGTGGCTGGGTGGAATGCTCAACCCTATTCAGCTCGCCTCACTCTCTCTCATATAGGTGTCCCTGGTGGGCTTCTACATTAGCAGCCCATTAGCATCCTAAGCCTGGTCTAATTCGGATCCAATCCTCATTAGGCTTCCAGCCCCTAAAGTGTGTGACCCTATAGGTTCATACACGTATAGACATGACACGAGTACACTTACTTTGTCAATAGTTGGTAGCAGCCTCTAGCAAGACGTGCCAACTCCTAAATTGATATAAAGATCATTCGGACGAACCATCACAAGGTTGAGTACATGTCTTTCCCCTTGCCCTACGATATTTGGTCTAGCTCCAAGCTGACCTCTCTTTCTCGATACTGTGATTCGGAATCCCTTTACTAGGTTAACTCTTAACCATATGTAGCACGACCATGCATTTTTGGATCCGATCACTCGAGGGGCCCAGAGATATCTCTCTCAAGTAGAGAGGGGAAAATCCCATCTGGATTGACCAATGCCTTGCAGCATGTATCAGGACAAACTTGAAAGCTACCTTTATAACTACCTAGTTACGGAGTAGTGTTTGATAGCCCCAAAGTAGGTATATCCAAATCTCAAGTACATGCGACAGTCTCAGGTCTAAGTATAAAACGTTCATGATGTGTAGAGAGAGCTGCAAGTATTATAGCTAGTCTCAAGCTGGGTCAGTCCAACCCCATGTTCATAACATGTGTCCACATCATTGGTTTGACATCTCCATGTCTATGACTTGCAAAACATAGTCATCAACCAATCGATGTGCTAGTCTAATATTCACGTGTGTCTTCACATGAACTCCGACTAGGGACAACTATTAGATAACCATACAAGTAATGAGTTTCACAAACAATTCACATACTTGCCAATCAATACAAGTTGCCTTATATATATGGATATTCAAGGAATATTATAAAAACTCATGGATACATATGAAATACAATCATCTTTATGATTGCCTCTAGGGCATATTTCCTTCATGGCCATGTGGATTATTGTGGTTTGGCAAAAACACATGTAATGTCACTCCCATATGTGTCAAACCATGGCCAGGAAGCGCAGGAAAATGATGGAATTCAACTACCACATGCAATGGAGCACAAGTTTGAAAGAGGTTGCATCACCACACCCACTTGAGTCTGTGTGGCCATGTGGATCATAATGTTTTGGCAAAGAAAACATTCAATGTCACTCAATATGTGTCAAACCATGGCTAGGAACCCCAGGAACATGTTGGAATTCAACTACCACATGCAATGGAGCAACAATTTGAAAGAGGTTGCATCACCACACCCACTTGAGTGTGTATGGCCATGTGGATCATTCTTGTTTGGCAAAGAACACATGCAATGTTACTCCAATACGTGGCAAACCATGGTCAGGAAGCACAGGAACATGTTGGAACTCAACTGCCACATGCAATGGAGCACTAGTTTGAAAGAGGTTTAATCACCACACCCACTTGAGCGTGTGTGGCCATGTGGATCATTGCGGTTGGGAAAAGAACACATGCAAAGTCACTCCAATATGTGTCAAACTATGGCCAGGAAGCTCAGGAACATGTTGGAATTCAACTGCCACATGCAATGGAGCACTAGTTTGAAAAAGGTTGCATCACCACACCCACTTGAGTTTATGTGGCCATGTTGATCATTGTGGGTTGGCAAAGAACACATGCAAAGTCACTCCAAAAGTGTCAAACCATGGTCAGGAACCCCAGGAACAAGTTGGAATTCAACTGCCACATGCAATGGAGCACTAGTTTGAAAGAAGTTGCATCACCAAAATCACTTGAGTGTGTGTGGCCATGTGGGTCATTATGGTTTGGCAAAGAACACATGCAATGTTACTCCAATATGTGCAAACCATGGTCAGGAAGCCCAGGAACATGTTGGAACTCAACTGCCACATGCAATGGAGCACCGGCTTGAAACAGGTTTACTCACCACACCAACTTGAGTGTGTGTGGCCATGGGGATCATTGCGGTTTGGCAAAGAACACATGCAAAGTCACTCCAATATGTGTCAAACCATGGCCAGGAAGCTCAGGGACATGTTGGAATTCAACTGCCACATGCAATGGAGGACCAGTTCGAAAAAGGTTGCATCACCACACCCACTTGAGTTTGTGTGGCCATGTTGATCATTGTGGTTTGGCAAAGAATACATGCAATGTCACTCCAAAAAGTGTCAAACCATGGTTAGGACACTAGTAACATGTTGGAATTCAACTGCCACATGCAATGGAGCACCAGTTTGAAAGAGGTTGCATCACCACACCCACTTGAGTGTGTGTGTCCTTGTGGATCATTCTAGTTTGGCAAGGAATACAAGCAATGTCACTCCTATATGTGTCAAACCATGGCCAGGAAGCGTAGGAACAAGTTGGAATTCAACTTCCACATGCAATGGAGCACAAGTTTGAAAGATGTTGCATCACCACACCCACTTGAGTGTGTGTGGCCAAGTGGATCATTGTGGTTTGGAAAAGAACACATGCCATGTCACTCCAATATTTGTCAAACCATGGCCAGGAAATGCAGGAACATGTTGGAATTCAATAGCCACATGCAATGGAGCAGCAGTTTGGAAGAAGTTGCATCACCACACCCACTTTTGGTTGTGTGGCCATGTGGATCATTGTGGTTTGGCAAAGAACACAAGCAATGTCACTCCAATTTGTGTCAACCCATGGCCAGGAAGCCAAGGAACACGTTGAATTCAACTGCCACATACAACAGAGCACTAGTTTGAAAGAGGTTGCATCACCAAAATCACTTGAGTGTGTGTGGCCATGTGGGTCATTATGGTTTGGCAAAGAATACAAGCAATGTCACTCCAATATGTGTCAAACCAGGGCCAGGAAGCGTAGGAACATGTTGAAATTCAACTGCCACATGCAATGGAGCACCAGTTTGAAAGATGTTGCATCACCACACCCACTTAAGTGTGTGTGGCCATGTGGATCATTATGGTTTGGCAAAGAACACATGCAATGTCACTCAATATGTGTCAAACAATGGCTAGGTACCCCAGGAACATGTTGGAATTCAACTACCACGTGCAATGGAGCACCAATTTGAAAGAGGCTGCATCACCAAACCCACTTGATTGTGTGTGGCCATGTGGATCACTTTGGTTTGGCAAAGAACACATGCAATGTTACTCCAATATGTGGCAAACCATGGTCAGGAAGCCCAGGAACATGTTGGAACTCAACTGCCACATGCAATGGAGCACCAGTTTGAAAGAGGTTTAATCACCACACCCACTTGAGTGTGTGTGGCCATGTGGATCATTGCGGTTTGGCAAAGAACACATGCAAAGGAACTCTAATATGTTTCACATCATGGCCAGGAAGCTCAGGAACATGTCGGAATTCAACTGCCACATGCAATGGAGCACCAGTTTGAAAAAGGTTGCATCACCACACCCACTTGAGTTTATGTGGCCATGTTGATCATTGTGGTTTGGTAAAGAATGCATGCAATGTCACTCCAAAAAGTGTAAAACCACGGTCAGGAACCCCAGGAACATGTTGGAATTCAACTGCCACATGCAATGGAGCACCAGTTTGAAAGAGGCTGCATCACCACACCCACTTGAGTGTGTGTGGCCATGTGGATCATTGTGGTTTGGCAAAAGACACATGCCATGTCACTCCAATATTCGCCAAACCATGGCAAGGAAACCCAGGAACATGTCGGAATTCAACTGCCACATGCAATGGAGCAGCAGTTTGGAAGAGGTTGCATCACCGCACCCACTCGAGTGTGTGTGGCGATGTGGATCATTGTGGTTTGGCAAAGAACACAAGCAATATCACTCCAATTTGTGTCAAACCATGGCCAAGAAGCCCAGGAACATGTTGAAATTCAGCTGCCACATGCAACGGAGCACTAGTTTGAAAGAGGTTGCATCACCAAAATCACTTGAGTGTGTGTGGCCATGTGTATCATTGTGGTTTGGCAAAGAATACAAGCAATGTCACTCCAATATGTGTCAAACCATGGCCAGGAATCGTAGAAACATGTTGGAATTCAACTGCCACATGCAATGGAGCACCAGTTTGAAAGATGTTGCATCACCACACCCACTTGAGTGTGTGTGGCCATGTGGATCATTATGGTTTGGCAAAGAACACATGCAATGTCACTCAATATGTGTCAAACCATGGCTAGGAACCCCAGGAACATGTTGGAATTCAACTGCCACATGCAATGGAGGACTAGTTTGAAATAGGCTGCATCACCACACCCACTTGAGTGTGTGTGACCGTGTGGATCATTGTGGTTTGGATAAGAACACATGCAATGTTACTCCAATATGTGGCAAACCATGGTCAAGAAGCCCAGGAACATCTTGGAACTCAACTGCCACATGCAATGGAGCACCAGCTTGTAAGAGGTTTACTCACCACACTGACTTGAGTGTGTGTGGCCATGTGGATCATTGTGGTTTGCCAAAGAACACATGCAAAGTCACTCCAATATGTGTCAAAACGTGGCCAGGAAGCTTAGGAACATGTTGGAATTCAACTGCCACATGCAATGGAGAAATAGTTTGAAAAATGTTGCATCACCACACCCACTTGAGTTTTTGTGGCCATGTTGATCATTGTGGTTTGGCAAAGAATACATGAAATGTCACTACAAAAAGTGTCAAACCATGGTCAGGAACCCCTGGAACATGTTGGAATTCAACTTCCACATGCAATGTAGCCCCAGTTTGCAAGAGGTTGCATCACCACACCCACTTGAGTGTGTCTGGCCATGTGGATCATTGTAGTTTGGCAAAGAATACAAGTAATGTCACTCCAATATGTGCCAAACCATGGCCAGGAAGCATAGGAACATGTTGAAATTCAACTGCCACATGCAATGGAGCACAAGTTTGAAAGATGTTGAATCACCACACCCACTTGAGTGTGTGTGGCTATGTGGGCCATTATGGTTTGGCAAAGAACACATGCAATGTCACTCAATATGTGTCAAACCATGGCTAGGACCCCGAGGAACATGTTGGAATTCAACTACCACATGCAATGGAGCACCAGTTTGAAAGAGGCTACATCACCACACCCACTTGAGTGTGTGTGGCCATGTGGATCATTATTGTTTGGCAAAGAACATATGCAATGTCACTCCAATATGTGTCAAACCATGGCCAGGAAGCAAAGGAACATGTTGGAACTCAACGACCACATGCAATCGAGCACTAGCTTAAAATAGGTTGACTCACCACACCCACTGGCGTGTGTGTGGCCATGTGGATCATTACGGTTTGGCAAAGAACACATGCAAAGTCACTCCAATGTGTGTCAAACCATGGCCAGGAAGCTCAGGAACATGTTAGAATTCAACTACCACATGCAATGTAGCACTAGTTTGAAAAAGGTTGCATCACCACACCCACTTGAGTTTGTATGGCCATGTTGATCATTGTGGTTTGGTAAAGAATACATGCAATGTCACTCCAAAAAGTGTAAAACCACGGTCAGGAACCCCAGGAACATGTTGGAATTCAACTGCCACATGCAATGGAGCACCAGTTTGAAAGAGGTTGCATCACCACACCAACTTGAGTGTGTGTGGCGATGTGGATCATTGTGGTTTGGCAAAAACACATGCCATGTCACTCCATTATTCGCCAAACCATGGCCAAGAAACCCAGGAACATGTTGTAATTCAACTTCCACATGCAATGGAGAAGCAGTTTGGAAGAGTTTGCATCACCGCGCCCACTTGAGTGTGTGTGGCCATGTGGATCATTGTGGTTTGGCATAGAACACAAGCAATGTCACTCCAATTTGTGTCAAACCATGGCCAAGAAGCCCAGGAACATGTTGGAATTCAACTGCCACATGCAACGGAGCACTAGTTTGAAAGAGGTTGCATCCCCAAAATCACTTGAGTGTGTGTGGCCATGTGTATCATTGTGGTTTGGCAAAGAATACAAGAATTGTCACTCCAATATGTGTCAAACAATGGCCAGGAATCGTAGGAATATGTTGAAATTCAACTGCCACATGCAATGGAGCACAAGTTTGAAAGATGTTGCATCACCACACCCACTTGAGTGTGTGTGGCCATGTGGATCATTATTGTTTGGCAAAGAACATATGCAATGTCACTCAATATGTGTCAAACCATGGCTAGGAACCCCAGGAAAATGTTGGAATTCAACTACCACATGCAATGTAGCCTCAGTTTGAAAGAGGCTACATCACCACACCCACTTGAGTGTGTGTGGCCATGTGGATCATTGTAGTTTGGCAAAGAATACAAGTAATGTCACTCCAATATGTGCCAAACCATGGCCAGGAAGCATAGGAACATGTTGAAATTCAACTGCCACATGCAATGGAGCACAAGTTTGAAAGATGTTGAATCACCACACCCACTTGAGTGTGTGTGGCTATGTGGGCCATTATGGTTTGGCAAAGAACACATGCAATGTCACTCAATATGTGTCAAACCATGGCTAGGACCCCGAGGAACATGTTGGAATTCAACTACCACATGCAATGGAGCACCAGTTTGAAAGAGGCTACATCACCACACCCACTTGATTGTGTGTGGCCATGTGGATCATTATTGTTTGGCAAAGAACATATGCAATGTCACTCAATATGTGTAAAACCATCGCTAGGAACCCTAGGAACATGTTGGAATTCAGCTACCACATGCAATGGAGCAACAGTTTGAAAGAGGTTGCATCACCACACCCACTTGACTGTGTGTGGCCGTGTGGATGATTGTGGTTTGGAAAAGAACACATGCAATGTTACTCCAATATATGGCAAACCATGGTCAGGAAGCCCAGGGACATGTTGGAACTCAACTGCCACATGCAATGGAGCACTAGCTTGAAAGAGGTTTACTCACCACACCGACTTGAGTGTGTGTGGCCATGTGGATCATTGCGGTTTGGCAAAGAACACATGCAAAGTCACTCCAATATGTGTCAAACCATGGCCAAGAAGCTCAAGAACATGTTAGAATTCAACTACCACATGCAATGTAGCACCAGTTTGAAAAAGGTTGCATCACCACACCCACTTGAGTTTGTATGGCCATGTTGATCATTGTGGTTTGGTAAAGAATACATGCAATGTCACTCCAAAAAGTGTAAAACCACGGTCAGGAACCCCAGGAACATGTTGGAATTCAACTGCCACATGCAATGGAGCACCAGTTTGAAAGAGGTTGCATCACCACACCAACTTGAGTGTGTGTGGCGATGTGGATCATTGTGGTTTGGCAAAAACACATGCCATGTCACTCCATTATTCGCCAAACCATGGCCAAGAAACCCAGGAACATGTTGTAATTCAACTTCCACATGCAATGGAGCAGCAGTTTGGAAGAGTTTGCATCACCGCGCCCACTTGAGTGTGTGTGGCCATGTGGATCATTGTGGTTTGGCATAGAACACAAGCAATGTCACTCCAATTTGTGTCAAACCATGGCCAAGAAGCCCAGGAACATGTTGGAATTCAACTGCCACATGCAACGGAGCACTAGTTTGAAAGAGGTTGCATCCCCAAAATCACTTGAGTGTGTGTGGCCATGTGTATCATTGTGGTTTGGCAAAGAATACAAGAATTGTCACTCCAATATGTGTCAAACCATGGCCAGGAATCGTAGGAATATGTTGAAATTCAACTGCCACATGCAATGGAGCACAAGTTTGAAAGATGTTGCATCACCACACCCACTTGAGTGTGTGTGGCCATGTGGATCATTATTGTTTGGCAAAGAACATATGAAATGTCACTCAATATGTGTCAAACCATGGCTAGGAACCCCAGGAAAATGTTGGAATTCAACTACCACATGCAATGGAGCACCAGTTTGAAAGAGGCTACATCACCACACCCACCTGAGTGTGTGTGGCCATGTGGATCATTATTGTTTGGCAAAGAACATATGCAATGTCACTCAATATGTGTAAAACCATGGCTAGGAACCCCAGGAACATGTTGGAATTCAACTACCACATGCAATGGAGCAACAGTTTGAAAGAGGTTGCATCACCACACCCACTTGACTGTGTGTGGCCGTGTGGATGATTGTGGTTTGGAAAAGAACACATGCAATGTTACTCCAATATATGGCAAACCATGGTCAGGAAGCCCAGGGACATGTTGGAACTCAACTGCCACATGCAATGGAGCACTAGCTTGAAAGAGGTTTACTCACCACACCGACTTGAGTGTGTGTGGCCATGTGGATCATTGCGGTTTGGCAAAGAACACATGCAAAGTCACTCCAATATGTGTCAAACCATGGCCAAGAAGCTCAAGAACATGTTAGAATTCAACTACCACATGCAATGTAGCACCAGTTTGAAAAAGGTTGCATCACCACACCCACTTGAGTTTGTGTGGCCATGTTGATCATTGTGGTTTGGTAAAGAATACATGCAATGTCACTCCAAAAAGTGTAAAACCACGGTCAGGAACCCCAGGAACATGTTGGAATTCAACTGCCACATGCAATGGAGCACCAGTTTGAAAGAGGTTGCATCACCACACCAACTTGAGTGTGTGTGGCGATGTGGATCATTGTGGTTTGGCAAAAACACATGCCATGTCACTACATTATTCGCCAAACCATGGCCAAGAAACCCAGGAACATGTTGTAATTCAACTTCCACATGCAATGGAGCAGCAGTTTGGAAGAGTTTGCATCACCGCGCCCACTTGAGTGTGTGTGGCCATGTGGATCATTGTGGTTTGGCATAGAACACAAGCAATGTCACTCCAATTTGTGTCAAACCATGGCCAAGAAGCCCAGGAACATGTTGGAATTCAACTGCCACATGCAACGGAGCACTAGTTTGAAAGAGGTTGCATCCCCAAAATCACTTGAGTGTGTGTGGCCATGTGTATCATTGTGGTTTGGCAAAGAATACAAGAATTGTCACTCCAATATGTGTCAAACCATGGCCAGGAATCGTAGGAATATGTTGAAATTCAACTGCCACATGCAATGGAGCACAAGTTTGAAAGATGTTGCATCACCACACCCACTTGAGTGTGTGTGGCCATGTGGATCATTATTGTTTGGCAAAGAACATATGCAATGTCACTCAATATGTGTCAAACCATGGCTAGGAACCCCAGGAAAATGTTGGAATTCAACTACCACATGCAATAGAGCACCAGTTTGAAAGAGGCTACATCACCACACCCACCTGAGTGTGTGTGGCCATGTGGATCATTATTGTTTGGCAAAGAACATATGCAATGTCACTCAATATGTGTAAAACCATGGCTAGGAACCCCAGGAACATGTTGGAATTCAACTACCACATGCAATGGAGCAACAGTTTGAAAGAGGTTGCATCACCACACCCACTTGACTGTGTGTGGCCGTGTGGATGATTGTGGTTTGGAAAAGAACACATGCAATGTTACTCCAATATATGGCAAACCATGGTCAGGAAGCCCAGGGACATGTTGGAACTCAACTGCCACATGCAATGGAGCACTAGCTTGAAAGAGGTTTACTCACCACAACGACTTGAGTGTGTGTGGCCATATGGATCATTGCGGTTTGGCAAAGAACACATGCAAAGTCACTCCAATATGTGTCAAACCATGGCCAAGAAGCTCAAGAACATGTTAGAATTCAACTACCACATGCAATGTAGCACCAGTTTGAAAAAGGTTGCATCACCACACCCACTTGAGTTTGTGTGGCCATGTTGATCATTGTGGTTTGGTAAAGAATACATGCAATGTCACTCCAAAAACTGTAAAACCACGGTCAGGAACCCCAGGAACATGTTGGAATTCAACTGCCACATGCAATGGAGCACCAGTTTGAAAGAGGTTGCATCACCACACCAACTTGAGTGTGTGTGGCGATGTGGATCATTGTGGTTTGGCAAAAACACATGCCATGTCACTCCATTATTCGCCAAACCATGGCCAAGAAACCCAGGAACATGTTGTAATTCAACTTCCACATGCAATGGAGCAGCAGTTTGGAAGAGTTTGCATCACCGCGCCCACTTGAGTGTGTGTGGCCATGTGGATCATTGTGGTTTGGCAAAGAACACAATCAATGTCACTCCAATTTGTGTCAAACCATTGCCAAGAAGCCCAGGAACATGTTGGAATTCAACTGCCACATGCAACGGAGCACTAGTTCGAAAGAGGTTGCATCCCCAAAATCACTTGAGTGTGTGTGGCCATGTGTATCATTGTGGTTTGGCAAAGAATACAAGAATTGTCACTCCAATATGTGTCAAACCATGGCCAGGAATCGTAGGAATATGTTGGAATTCAACTGCCACATGCAATGGAGCACCAGTTTGAAAGATGTTGCATCACCACACCCACTTGAGTGTGTGTGGCCATGTGGATCATTATGGTTTGGCAAAGAACACATGCAATGTCACTCAATATGTTTCAAACCATGGATAGGAACCCCAGGAACATGTTGGAATTCAACTACCACATGCAATGGAGGACCAGTTTGAAAGAGGCTGCATCACCACAACCACTTGAGTGTGTGTGACCGTGTGGATCATTGTGGTTTGGATAAGAACACATGCAATGTCACTGCAAAAAGTGTCAAACCATGGTCAGGAACCCCAAGAACATGTTGGAATTCAACTGCCACATGCAATGTAGCACCAGTTTGAAAGAGGTTGCATCACCACACCTACTTGAGTGTGTGTGGCCATGTGGATCATTGTAGTTTGGCAAAGAATACAAGTAATGTCACTCCAATATGTGTCAAACCATGGCCAGGAAGCGTAGGATCATGTTGGAATTCAACTACCACATGCAATGGAGCACAAGTTTGAAAGATGTTGAATCACCACACCCACTTGAGTGTGTGTGTGGCCATGTGGGTCATTATGGTTTGGCAAAGAACACATGCAATGTCACACAATATGTGTCAAACCATGGCTAGGAACCCGAGGAACATGTTGGAATTCAACTACCACATGCAATGGATCACCAGTTTGAAAGAGGCTGCATCACCACACCCACTTGAGTGTGTGTGGCTGTGTGGATCATTGTGGTTTGGCAAAGAACACAAGCATTGTTACTCCAATATGTGGCAAACCATGGTCAGGAAGCCCAGGAACATGTTGGAACTCAACTGCCACATGCAATGGAGGACCAGCTTGAAAGAGGTTTACTCACCACACCAACTTGAGTGTGTGTGGCCATGTGGATCATTGCGGTTTGGCAAAGAATACATGCAAAGTCACTCCAATATGAGTTAAACCATGGCCAGGAAGCCCAGGAACATGTTGGAACTCACCTGCCACATGCAATGGAGCACCAGCTTGAAAGAGGTTTACTCACCACACCAACTTGAGTTTGTGTGGCCATGTTGATCATTGTGGTTTGGCAAAGAACACATGCAAAGTCACTCCAATATGTGTCAAACCATGGCCAAGAAGCTCAAGAACATGTTAGAATTCAACTACCACATGCAATGTAGCACTAGTTTGAAAAAGGTTGCATCACCACACCCACTTGAGTTTGTGTGGCCATGTTGATCATTGTGGTTTGGTAAAGAATGCATGCAATGTCACTCCAAAAAGTGTAAAACCACGGTCAGGAACCCCAGGAACATGTTGGAATTCAACTGCCACATGCAATGGAGCACCAGTTTGAAAGAGGTTGCATCACCACACCAACTTGAGTGTGTGTGGCGATGTGGATCATTGTGGTTTGGCAAAAACACATGCCATGTCACTCCATTATTCGCCAAACCATGGCCAAGAAACCCAGGAACATGTTGTAATTCAACTTCCACATGAAATGGAGCAGCAGTTTGGAAGAGTTTACATCACCGCGCCCACTTGAGTGTGTGTGGCCATGTGGATCATTGTGGTTTGGCAAAGAACACAAGCAATGTCACTACAATTTGTGTCAAACCATGGCCAAGAAGCCCAGGAACATGTTGGAATTCAACTGCCACATGCAACGGAGCACTAGTTTGAAAGAGGTTGCATCCCCAAAATCACTTGAGTGTGTGTGGCCATGTGTATCATTGTGGTTTGGCAAAGAATACAAGAATTGTCACTCCAATATGTGTCAAACCATGGCCAGGAATCGTAGGAATATGTTGGAATTCAACTGCCACATGCAATGGAGCACCAGTTTGAAAGATGTTGCATCACCACACCCACTTGAGTGTGTGTGGCCATGTGGATCATTATGGTTTGGCAAAGAACACATGCAATGTCACTCAATATGTTTCAAACCATGGCTAGGAACCCCAGGAACATGTTGGAATTCAACTACCACATGCAATGGAGGACCAGTTTGAAAGAGGCTGCATCACCACAACCACTTGAGTGTGTGTGACCGTGTGGATCATTGTGGTTTGGATAAGAACACATGCAATGTCACTGCAAAAAGTGTCAAACCATGGTCAGGAACCCCAAGAACATGTTGGAATTCAACTGCCACATGCAATGTAGCACCAGTTTGAAAGAGGTTGCATCACCACACCTACTTGAGTGTGTGTGGCCATGTGGATCATTGTAGTTTGGCAAAGAATACAAGTAATGTCACTCCAATATGTGTCAAACCATGGCCAGGAAGCGTAGGATCATGTTGGAATTCAACTACCACATGCAATGGAGCACAAGTTTGAAAGATGTTGAATCACCACACCCACTTGAGTGTGTGTGTGGCCATGTGGGTCATTATGGTTTGGCAAAGAACACATGCAATGTCACACAATATGTGTCAAACCATGGCTAGGAACCCGAGGAACATGTTGGAATTCAACTACCACATGCAATGGATCACCAGTTTGAAAGAGGCTGCATCACGACACCCACTTGAGTGTGTGTGTGTGGATCATTGTGGTTTGGCAAGAACACAAGCATTGTTACTCAATATGTGGCAAACCATGGTCAGAAGCCCAGGAACATGTTGGAACTCAACTGCCACATGCAATGGAGGACCAGCTTGAAAGAGGTTTACTCACCACACCAACTTGAGTGTGTGTGGCCATGTGGATCATTGCGGTTTGGCAAAGAACACATGCAAAGTCACTCCAATATGAGTTAAACCATGGCCAGGAAGCCCAGGAACATGTTGGAACTCAACTGCCACATGCAATGGAGCACCAGCTTGAAAGAGGTTTACTCACCACACCAACTTGAGTTTGTGTGGCCATGTTGATCATTGTGGTTTGGCAAAGAACACATGCAAAGTCACTCCAATATGTGTCAAACCATGGCCAAGAAGCTCAAGAACATGTTAGAATTCAACTACCACATGCAATGTAGCACTAGTTTGAAAAAGGTTGCATCACCACACCCACTTGAGTTTGTGTGGCCATGTTGATCATTGTGGTTTGGTAAAGAATACATGCAATGTCACTCCAAAAAGTGTAAAACCACGGTCAGGAACCCCAGGAACATGTTGGAATTCAACTGCCACATGCAATGGAGCACCAGTTTGAAAGAGGTTGCATCACCCCACCAACTTGAGTGTGTGTGGCGATGTGGATCATTGTGGTTTGGCAAAAACACATGCCATGTCACTCCATTATTCGCCAAACCATGGCCAAGAAACCCAGGAACATGTTGTAATTCAACTTCCACATGCAATGGAGCAGCAGTTTGGAAGAGTTTGCATCACCGCGCCCACTTGAGTGTGTGTGGCCATGTGGATCATTGTGGTTTGGCAAAGAACACAAGCAATGTCACTCCAATTTGTGTCAAACCATGGCCAAGAAGCCCAGGAACATGTTGGAATTCAACTGCCACATGCAACGGAGCACTAGTTTGAAAGAGGTTGCATCCCCAAAATCACTTGAGTGTGTGTGGCCATGTGTATCATTGTGGTTTGGCAAAGAATACAAGAATTGTCACTCCAATATGTGTCAAACCATGGCCAGGAATCGTAGGAATATGTTGGAATTCAACTGCCACATGCAATGGAGCACCAGTTTGAAAGATGTTGCATCACCACACCCACTTGAGTGTGTGTGGCCATGTGGATCATTATGGTTTGGCAAAGAACACATGCAATGTCACTCAATATGTTTCAAACCATGGCTAGGAACCCCAGGAACATGTTGGAATTCAACTACCACATGCAATGGAGGACCAGTTTGAAAGAGGCTGCATCACCACAACCACTTGAGTGTGTGTGACCGTGTGTATCATTGTGGTTTGGATAAGAACACATGCAATGTCACTGCAAAAAGTGTCAAACCATGGTCAGGAACCCCAAGAACATGTTGGAATTCAACTGCCACATGCAATGTAGCACCAGTTTGAAAGAGGTTGCATCACCACACCCACTTGAGTGTGTGTGGCATGTGGATCATTGTACTTTGGCAAAGAACACAAGTAATGTCACTCCAATATGTGTCAAACCATGGCCAGGAAGCGTAGGATCATGTTGGAATTCAACTAACACATGCAATGGAGCACAAGTTTGAAAGATGTTGAATCACCACACCCACTTGAGTGTGTGTGTGGCCATGTGGGTCATTATGGTTTGGCAAAGAACACATGCAATGTCACACAATATGTGTCAAACCATTGCTAGGAACCCGAGGAACATGTTGGAATTCAACTACCACATGCAATGGATCACCAGTTTGAAAGAGGCTGCATCACCACACCCACTTGAGTGTGTGTGGCTGTGTAGATCATGGTGGTTTGGCAAAGAACACATGCATTGTTACTCCAATATGTGGCAAACCATGGTCAGGAAGCCCAGGAACATGTTGGAACTCAACTGCCACATGCAATGGAGGACCAGCTTGAAAGAGGTTTACTCACCACACCAACTTGAGTGTGTGTGGCCATGTGGATCATTGCGGTTTGGCAAAGAACACATGCAAAGTCACTCCAATATGAGTTAAACCATGGCCAGGAAGCCCAGGAACATGTTGGAACTCAACTGCCACATGCAATGGAGCACCAGCTTGAAAGAGGTTTACTCACCACACCAACTTGAGTTTGTGTGGCCATGTTGATCATTGTGGTTTGGCAAAGAACACATGCAAAGTCACTCCAATATGTGTCAAACCATGGCCAAGAAGCTCAAGAACATGTTAGAATTCAACTACCACATGCAATGTAGCACTAGTTTGAAAAAGGTTGCATCACCACACCCACTTGAGTTTGTGTGGCCATGTTGATCATTGTGGTTTGGTAAAGAATACATGCAATGTCACTCCAAAAAGTGTAAAACCACGTCGAACCCCAGGAACATGCTGGAATTCAACTGCCACATGCAATGGAGCACCAGTTTGAAAGAGGTTGCATCACCACACCAACTTGAGTGTGTGTGGCGATGTGGATCATTGTGGTTTGGCAAAAACACATGCCATGTCACTCCATTATTCGCCAAACCATGGCCAAGAAACCCAGGAACATGTTGTAATTCAACTTCCACATGCAATGGAGCAGCAGTTTGGAAGAGTTTGCATCACCGCGCCCACTTGAGTGTGTGTGGCCATGTGGATCATTGTGGTTTGGCAAAGAACACAAGCAATGTCACTCCAATTTGTGTCAAACCATGGCCAAGAAGCCCAGGAACATGTTGGAATTCAACTGCCACATGCAACGGAGCACTAGTTTGAAAGAGGTTGCATCCCCAAAATCACTTGAGTGTGTGTGCCATGTGTATCATTGTGGTTTGGCAAAGAATACAAGAATTGTCACCCAATATGTGTCAAACCATGGCCAGGAATCAGGAAGATGTTGGAATTCAACTGCCACATGCAATGGAGCACCAGTTTGAAAGATGTTGCATCACCACACCCACTTGAGTGTGTGTGGCCATGTGGATCATTATGGTTTGGCAAAGAACACATGCAATGTCACTCAATATGTTTCAAACCATGGCTAGGAACCCCAGGAACATGCTGGAATTCAACTACCACATGCAATGGAGGACCAGTTTGAAAGAGGCTGCATCACCACAACCACTTGAGTGTGTGTGACCGTGTGGATCATTGTGGTTTGGATAAGAACACATGCAATGTCACTGCAAAAAGTGTCAAACCATGGTCAGGAACCCCAAGAACATGTTGGAATTCAACTGCCACATGCAATGTAGCACCAGTTTGAAAGAGGTTGCATCACCACACCCACTTGAGTGTGTGTGGCCATGTGGATCATTGTAGTTTGGCAAAGAATACAAGTAATGTCACTCCAATATGTGTCAAACCATGGCCAGGAAGCGTAGGATCATGTTGGAATTCAACTAACACATGCAATGGAGCACAAGTTTGAAAGATGTTGAATCACCACACCCACTTGAGTGTGTGTGTGGCCATGTGGGTCATTATGGTTTGGCAAAGAACACATGCAATGTCACACAATATGTGTCAAACCATGGCTAGGAACCCGAGGAACATGTTGGAATTCAACTACCACATGCAATGGATCACCAGTTTGAAAGAGGCTGCATCACGACACCCACTTGAGTGTGTGTGGCTGTGTGTATCATTGTGGTTTGGCAAAGAACACATGCATTGTTACTCCAATATGTGGCAAACCATGGTCAGGAAGCCCAGGAACATGTTGGAACTCAACTGCCACATGCAATGGAGGACCAGCTTGAAAGAGGTTTACTCACCACACCAACTTGAGTGTGTGTGGCCATGTGGATCATTGCGGTTTGGCAAAGAACACATGCAAAGTCACTCCAATATGAGTTAAACCATGGCGAAGCCAGAACATGTTGGAACTCAACTGCCACATGCAATGGAGCACCAGCTTGAAAGAGGTTTACTCACCACACCAACTTGAGTTTGTGTGGCCATGTTGATCATTTTGGTTTGGCAAAGAACACATGCAAAGTCACTCCAATATGTGTCAAACCATGGCCAAGAAGCTCAAGAACATGTTAGAATTCAACTACCACATGCAATGTAGCACCAGTTTGAAAAAGGTTGCATCACCACACCCACTTGAGTTTGTGTGGCCATGTTGATCATTGTGGTTTGGTAAAGAATACATGCAATGTCACTCCAAAAAGTGTAAAACCACGGTCAGAACCCAGAACATGCTGGAATTCAACTGCCACATGCAATGGAGCACCAGTTTGAAAGAGGTTGCATCACCACACCAACTTGAGTGTGTGTGGCGATGTGGATCATTGTGGTTTGGCAAAAACACATGCCATGTCACTCCATTATTCGCCAAACCATGGCCAAGAAACCCAGGAACATGTTGTAATTCAACTTCCACATGCAATGGAGCAGCAGTTTGGAAGAGTTTGCATCACCGCGCCCACTTGAGTGTGTGTGGCCATGTGGATCATTGTGGTTTGGCAAAGAACACAAGCAATGTCACTCCAATTTGTGTCAAACCATGGCCAAGAAGCCCAGGAACATGTTGGAATTTTACTGCCACATGCAACGGAGCACTAGTTTGAAAGAGGTTGCATCCCCAAAATCACTTGAGTGTGTGT
This sequence comes from Avena insularis, assembly GCA_023614405.1. Classification (NCBI taxonomy): domain Eukaryota; kingdom Viridiplantae; phylum Streptophyta; class Magnoliopsida; order Poales; family Poaceae; genus Avena; species Avena insularis. The sequence goes on from CM042684.1 coordinate 111,523,667, forward strand.
GGCCATGTGTATCATTGTGGTTTGGCAAAGAATACAAGAATTGTCACTCCAATATGTGTCAAACCATGGCCAGGAATCGTAGGAATATGTTGGAATTCAACTACCACATGCAATGGAGCACCAGTTTGAAAGATGTTGCATCACCACACCCACTTGAGTGTGTGTGGCCATGTGGATCATTATGGTTTGGCAAAGAACACATGCAATGTCACTCAATATGTTTCAAACCATGGCTAGGAACCCCAGGAACATGTTGGAATTCAACTACCACATGCAATGGAGGACCAGTCTGAAAGAGGCTGCATCACCACAACCACTTGAGTGTGTGTGACCGTGTGGATCATTGTGGTTTAGATAAGAACACATGCAATGTCACTGCAAAAAGTGTCAAACCATGGTCAGGAACCCCAAGAACATGTTGGAATTCAACTGCCACATGCAATGTAGCACCAGTTTGAAAGAGGTTGCATCACCACACCCACTTGAGTGTGTGTGGCCATGTGGATCATTGTAGTTTGGCAAAGAATACAAGTAATGTCACTCCAATATGTGTCAAACCATGGCCAGGAAGCGTAGGAACATGTTGGAATTCAACTACCACATGCAATGGAGCACAAGTTTGAAAGATGTTGAATCACCACACCCACTTGAGTGTGTGTGTGGCCATGTGGGTCATTATGGTTTGGCAAAGAACACATGCAATGTCACACAATATGTGTCAAACCATGGCTAGGAACCCGAGGAACATGTTGGAATTCAACTACCACATGCAATAGATCACCAGTTTGAAAGAGGCTGCATCACCACACCCACTTGAGTGTGTGTGACCGTGTGGATCATTGTGGTTTGGCAAAGAACACATGCATTGTTACTCCAATATGTGGCAAACCATGGTCAGGAAGCCCAGGAACATGTTGGAACTCAACTGCCACATGCAATGGAGGACCAGCTTGAAAGAGGTTTACTAACCACACCAACTTGAGTGTGTGTGGCCATGTGGATCATTGCGGTTTGGCAAAGAACACATGCAAAGTCACTCCAATATGAGTTAAACCATGGCCAGGAAGCCCAGGAACATGTTGGAACTCAACTGCCACATGCAATGGAGCACCAGCTTGAAAGAGGTTTACTCACCACACCAACTTGAGTTTGTGTGGCCATGTTGATCATTGTGGTTTGGCAAAGAATACATGCAATGTCACTCCAAAAAGTGCCAAACCATGGTCAGGAACCCCAGGAACATGTTGGAATTCAACTGCCACATGCAATGTAGCACCAGTTTGAAAGAGGTTGCATCACCACACCCACTTGAGTGTGTGTGCCCATGTGGATCATTCTAGTTTGGCAAAGAATACAAGCAATGTCACTCTAGTATGTGTCAAACCATGGCCAGGAAGCGTAGGAACATGTTGGAAGTCAACTGCCACATGCAATGGAGAATAAGTTTGAAAGATGTTGCATCACCACACCCACTTGAGTTTGTGTGGCCATGTGGATCATTGTGGTTTGGCAAAGAACACATGCCATGTCACTCCAATATTCGTCAAACCATGGCCAGGAAATCCAGGAACATGTTGGAATTCAACAGCCAACATGCAATGGAGCAGCAGTTTGGAAGAGGTTGCATCACCGCACCCACCTTAGTGTGTGTGGCCATGTGGATCATTGTGGTTTGGCAAACAACATAAGCAAATTCACTCCAATTTGTGTCAAACCATGGCTAGGAAGCCTAGGAACACGTTAGAATTCAACTGCCACATACAACAGAGCACTAGTTTGGAAGAGGTTGCATCACCAAAATCACTTGAGTGTGTGTGGCCATGTGGATCATTATGGTTTGGCAAAGAATACAAGCAATGTCACTCCAATATGTGTCTAACCAGGGCCAGGAAGCGTAGGAACATGTTGGAATTCAACTGCCACATGCAATGGAGCACCAGTTTGAAAGATGTTGCATCACCACACCCACTTGAGTGTGTGTGGCCATGTGGATCATTATGGTTTGGCAAAGAAAACATGCAATGTCACTCAATATGTGTCAAACCATGGCTAGGAACCCCAGGAACATGTTGGAATTCAACTACCACATGCAATGGAGGACTAGTTTGAAATAGGCTGCATCACCACACCCACTTGAGTGTGTGTGACCGTGTGGATCATTGTGGCTTGGATAATAACACATGCAATGTTTCTCTAATATGTGGAAAACCATGGTCAGGAAACCCAGGAACATGTTGGAACTCAACTGCCACATGCAATGGAGCACCATCTTGTAAGAGGTTTACTCACCACACCGACTTGAGTGTGTGTGGCCATGTGGATCATTGCGGTTTGGCAAAGAACACATGCAAAGTCACTCCAAAAAGTGTCAAACCATGGTCAGGAACCCCAGGAATATGTTGGAATTCAACTGCCACATGCAATGGAGAACCTGTTTGAAAAAGGTTGCATCACCACACCCACTTGAGTTTGTGTGGCCATGTTGATCATTGTGGTTTGGCAAAGAATACAAGTAATGTCACTCCAATATGTGTCAAACCATGGCCAGGAAGCGTAGGATCATGCTGGAATTCAACTGCCACATGCAATGGAGCACAAGTTTGAAAGAGGTTGAATCACCACACCCACTTGACTATGTGTGGTCATGTGGGTCATTATGGTTTGGCAAAGAACACATGCAAAAACACTCAATATGTGTCAAACCATGGTTAGGAACCCGAGGAACATGTTGGAATTCAACTACCACATGCAATGGAGCACTAGTTTGAAAGAGGCTGCATCACCACACCCACTTGAGTGTGTGTGGCCGTGTGGATCATTGGTGTTTGGCTATGAAGAAATGCAATGTTACTCCAATATGTGGCAAACCATGGTCAGGAAGCCCAGGAACATGTTGGAACTCAACTGGCACATGCAATGGAGCACCAACTTGAAAGAGGTTTACTCACCACACCAACTTGAGTGTGTGTGGCCAGGTGGATCATTGCGGTTTGGCAAAGAACACATGCAAAGTCACTCCAATATGTTTCAAACCATGGCCAGGAAGCTCAGGGACATGTTGGAATTCCACTGCCACATGCAATGGAGGACCAGTTCGAAAAAGGTTGCATCACCACACCCACTTGAGTTTGTGTGGCCATGTTGATCATTGTGGTTTGGCAAAGAACACATGGAATGTCAATCCAAGAAGTGTCAAACCATGGCCAGGAACTCCAGGAACATGTTGGAATTCAACTGCCACATGCAATGGAGCACAAGTTTGAAGGAGTTTGCACCACCACACCCACTTGAGTGTGTGTGGCCATGTGGATCATTTTGGTTTGGCAAATAACACATGCCATGTCACTCCAATATTCATCAAACCATGGCCAGGAAACCCAGGAACACGTTGGAATTCAACTGCCACATTCAATGGAGCAGCAGTTTGGAAGAGGTTGCATCAGCGGACCCACTTGAGTATGTGTGGCCATGTAGATCATTGTGGTTTGGCAAAGAACACAAGCAATGTCACTCCAATTTGTGTCAAACCATGGCTAGGAAGCCCGGGAGCATGTTGGAATTCAACTGCCACATGAAATAGAGCACTGGTTTTAAAGAGGTTGCATCACCAAAATCACTTGAGTGTGTGTGGCCATGCGGATCATTTTGGTTTGGAAAAGAATACAAGCAATGTCACTCCAATATGTGTCAAACCATGGCCAGGAAGCGTAGGAACATGTTGGAATTCAACTGCCACATGCAATGGAGCACCAATTTGAAAGAGGTTGCATCATCACACCCACTTGAGTGTGTGTGTGGCCATGTGGATCATTGTGGTTTGCAAAGAACACATGCAATGTCACTCCAATATGTGTTAAACCATGGCCAGGAACACCAGGGACATCTTGGAATTCAACTGTCACATGCAGTGGTGCACCAGTTTGAAACAGGTTGCATCACCACACCCACTCGAGTGTGTGTTGCCATGTGGATCATTGTGGTTTTGCAAAGAACACATGCCATGTCACTCCAATATTCGTCAAACCATGGTCAAGAACCCAAGAACATGTTGGAATTCAACTGCCACATGCAATGGAGCACTAGTTTGAAAGAGGTTACATCACCAAAGCCACTTGACTATGTATGGCGATGTGGATCATTGTGGTTTCGCAAAGAACATTTGCAATGGCAATCCAATATGAGCCAAACCATGGTTAAGAACCCAGGAACATGTTGGAATTCAACTACCACATGAAATGGAGCAGCAGTTTGAAAGAGGTTGCAGCACCACACCCACTTAACTATGAGCGGCCATGTGGATCATTGTGGTTTGGCAAAGAAAAAATGCAATGTCACTCCAATTTGTGTCAAACCATGTTCAGGAAGCTCAGGAACATGTTGGAATTCAACTGCCACATGCATCGGAGCACTAGATTGAAAGAGGTTGCATCACCACACCCACTTGAGTGTGTTTGGCCCTATGGATCATTGTGGTTTGGCAAAGAACACATGCAATGTCACTAAAATATGTGTCCAACCATGGCTAGGAAGCCCAGGAACATGTTGGAATTCAACTGCCACATATAATTGAGCACCAATTTAAAAGTGGTTGCATCACCACACCCACTTGAGTGTGTGTGGCATGTGGATCATTGGGGTTTAGCAAAGAATACAAGCAATGTGACTCCACTATGTGTCAAACCATGGCCAGGAAGCATAGGAACATGTTGGAATTTAATTGCCACATGTAATGGAGCATCAGTTTGAAAGAGGTTGCATCACCACACCCACTTGAGTGTGTCTGACCATGTGGATCATTGTGGTTTCGCAAAGAACACATGCACTGTCACTCTAATATGTGTCAAACCATGGCAAGGAAGCAAAGGAACATGTTGAAACTCAACTGCCACATGCAATGGAGCACTAGCTTGAAAGAGGTTGACTCACCACACCCACTTGAGTGTGTGTGGCCATGTGGATTATTGCGGTTTGGCAAACAACACATGCAATATCTCTCCAATATGTGTCAAACCATGGCCAGGAAGCCCATCAACATATTGGAATTCAATTGCCACATGCAATGGAGCACCAGTTTGAAAGAGGTTGCATCACCACACCCACTTCAGTGTGTGTGGCCATGTGGATCATTGTGGTTTGGCAAAGAACACATGCAATGCCACTCAATATGTGTCAAACCATGGCTAGGAACCCTACGAATATGTTGGAATTCAACTGCCACATTCAATGGAGCATTAGTTTGAAAAAGGTTGCATCACCACATCCACTTGAGTTTATGTGTCCGTGTTGATCATTCTAGTTTGGCAAAGAACTCATGCAATGTCACTCCAAAAATTGTCTAACCATGGTCAGGAACCCCCGGAACATGTTGGAATTCAACTGCCACATGCATTGGAGCACCAGTTTGAAAGAGGTTGCATCACCACACCCACTCGAGTGTGTGTTGCCATGTGGATCATTGTAGTTTGGCAAAGAACACATGCCATGTCTCTCCAATATTCGCCAAACCATGGCCAGGAAGCCCAGGAACATGTTGGAATTCAACTGCCACATGCAATGGAGCACTAGTTTGAAAGAGGTTGCATCACCAAACTCACTTGAGCGTGTGTGGCCATGTGGATCATTGTGGTTTGGCAAACAACACATGCAATGTCAGTCCAATATGTGTCAAGCCATGGCCAGGAAGGGCAGGAACATTTGGAATTCAACCGCCACATGCAATGGAGCACCTGTTTGAAAGGGGTTGCATCACCACACCCACCTGAGTGTGTCTGGCCATGTGGATCATTATGGTTTGGCAAAGAACACATGCAATGTCACTCCAATATGTGTCAAACAATGGCCAAGAAGCCCAGGAACATGTTGGAATTCAACGGCCACATACAGTGGAGCACCAATTTAAAAGCGGTTGCATCACCACACCCATTTGAGTGTGTGTGGCCATGTGGATCATTGTGGTTTGCCAAAGAACACATGCAATGTCAGTCCAATATGTGTCAAACCATGGTTAGGAATGCCAGGAACATGTTGGCATTCAACTGCCACATGTAGTGGCGCATGAGTTTGAAACAGGTTGCATCACCACAACCACTTGAGTGTGTCTGGCCATGAGGATCATTGTGGTTTGGCAAAGAACACCTGCAATGGTAATCCAATGTGTGTCAAACCATGGTCAAGAACCCCAAGAACATGTTGGAATTCAACTCCCACATGCAATGGAGCACTAGTTTGAAAGAGGTTGCATCACCACACCGACTTGAGTGTGGTGGCCATGTGGATAATTGTGGTTTTGCAAAGAACACATGCAATGTCACTCCAATATGTGTCAAACCATGGCCATGAAGCCCAGGAACATGTTGGTATTCAACTGCCACATGCAATGGAGCACCAGCTTGAAAGAGGTTGCATCACCACACCCTCTTGAGTTTGTGTCTCCAAGTTGATCATTGTCGTTTGGCAAAGAACACATGCAATGTCACTCCAAAAAGTGTCAAACCATGGTCAGGAACCCCAAGAAGATGTTGGAATTCAACTGCACATGCAATGGAGCACCAGTTTGAAAGAGGTTGCATCACCACACCCAATTGAGTGTGTGTGCCCATGTGGATCATTGTGGTTTGGCAAAGAAAATATGCCATATCACTCCAATATTTGTCAAACCATGGTCAGGAACACCAGGAACATGTTGGAATTCCAGTGCCACATGCAATGGAGCACTAGTTTGAAGGAGGTTGAATCTCCACACCCACTTGAGTGTGTGTGTCCATGTGGATTATTGTGGTTTGGCAAAGAACACATGCAATGTCACTCAATGTTTGTTAAACCATGGCCAGGAACCTTAGGAACATGTTTGAATTCAACTACCACATGCAATCGAGCACCAGGTTGAAAGAGGTTGAATCACCACACCCACTTGAGTGTGTGTGGCCATGTGGATCATTGTGGTTTGGCAAATAACACATGCCATGTCACTCCAATATTCGTAAAACCATATCCAGGAAACGCAGGAACATGTTGGAATTCAACTGCCACATGCAATGGAGCAGAAGTTTGGAAGAGGTTGCATCACCACACCCACTTTATTGTGTGTGGCCATGTGGATCATTGTGGTTTGGCGAAGAACACATGCAATGTCACTCAATATGTGTCAAAGCATGGCCAGGAACCCTAGGAACATGTTGGAATCCAACTACCACATGTAATGGAGCACCCGTTTGAAAGAGGTTGCATCACCATACCCGCTTGAGTGGGTGTGGCCATGTGGATCATTGCGGTTCGGTAAAGAACACATGCAAAGTCACTCCAATATGAGTCAAACCATGGCCAGGAAGCTCAGAAACATGTTGGAATTCAACTGCCACATGCAATGTTGCACCATTCTGAAAAAAGGTTGCATCACGACACCCACTTGAGTTTGTGTGGCCATATTAATCATTGTGGTTTGGCAAAGAACACATGTAATGTCACACCAAAAAGTGTCAAACCATGGTCAGGAACCCCAGAAACATGTTGGAATTCAACTGCCACATGCAATGGAGCACTAGTTTGAAACAGGTTGCATCACCACACTCACTTGAGTGTGTGCGGCCATGAGGATCATTGTTGTTTGGCAAAGAACACATGTCATGTCACTCCAATATTCGTCAAACCATGGCCAGGAAGCCTAGGAACAGGTTGGAATTCCACTGCCACATGCAGTGGAGCAGCAGTTTGGAAGAGGTTGCATCACCACACCCACTTGAATGTGTGTGGCCAGGTGTATCATTGTGGTTTGGCAAAGAACACACGCAACGTCACTCCAATATGTGTCAAACCATGGGCAGGAAGCTCAAGAACATATTGGAATTCAACTGCCACATGCAACGGAGCACTAGTTTGAAAGAGGTTGCAGCACCAAACGCACTTGAGTGTGTGTGGCCATGTGGATCATTGTGGTTTGGCAAAGAACACATGCAATGTCACTCCGATATGTGTCAAACCATGGCTAGGAAGCATAGGAACATGATGGAATTCAAATGCCACATTCAATGGAGCGCCAGTTTGAAAGTGGTTGCATCACCACACCCACTTGAGTGTGTGTGGCCGTGTGGATCATTGTGGTTTAGCAAAGAATACAAGCAATGTGACTCCACTATGTGTCAAACCATGGCCAGGAAGCGTAGGAACATGTTGGAATTTAACTGCCACAAGCAATGGAGCATCAGTTTGAAAGAGGTCGCATCACCGCACCCACTTGAGTGTGTCTGACCATGTGGATCATTGTGGTTTGGCAAAGAACACATGCAATGTGACTGTAATATGTGTCAAACCATGGCAAGGAAGCAAAGGAACATGTTCAAACTCAACTGCCACATGCAATGGAGCACAAGTTTGAAAGATGTTTCATCACCACACCCACTTGAGTGTGTGTGGCCATGTGGATCATTATGGTTTGGCAAAGAACACATGCAATGTCACTCAATATGTGTCAAACCATGATTAGGAACCCAGGAACATATTGGAATTCAACTACCACATGCAATGGAGCACCATTTTGAAAGAGGTTGCATCACCACACCCACTTGAGTGTGTGTGGCCATGTGGATCATTGCGGTTTGGCAAAGAACACATGCAATATTACTCCAATATGTGGCAAACCATGGTCAAGAAGCCCAGGAACATGTTGGAACTCAACTACCACATGTAATGGAGCACCAGATTGAAAGAGGTTTACTCACCAGACCCACTTGAGTGGGTGTAGCCATGTGGAACACATGCGGTTTGGCAAAGAACACATGCAAAGTAACTCCAATATGTGTAAAACCATGGCCAGGAAGCTCAGGAACATGTTACAATTCAACTTCCACGTGCAATGGAGCACCAGTTTGAAAAAGGTTGCATCACCACACCCACGTGAGTTTGTGTGGCCATGTTGATCAATGTGGTTTGGCATAGAACACATGCAATGTCACTCCAAAAAGTGTCAAACCATGGTCAGGAACCCCATGAACATGTTGGAATTCGACTGCCACATGCAAGGGAGCACAAGTTTGAAAGAGGTTACATCACCATACCCACTTGAGTGTGTGTGACCATGTGGATCATTGTGGTTTGGCAAAGAAGATATGCCATGTCACTCCAATATTTGTCAAACCATGGCCAGGAAGCTAAGGAACATGTTGGAATTCAACGGCCACATGCAACGGAGCAACAATTTGGAAGAGGCTGCATCACCGCACCCACTTGAGTGTGTGTGGCTATGTGAATCATTGTGGTTTGGCAAAGTGAACAAGCAATGTCACTCCAATTTGTGTCAAACCATGGACAGGAAGCTCAGGAACATGTTGGAATTCAACTGCCACATGCAACAGAGCACTAGTTTGAAAGAGGTTGCATCACCAAAATCACTTGAGTGTGTGTGGCCATGTGGATCATTGTGGTTTGGCAAATAATACAAGCAATGTCACTCCAATATGTGTCAAACCATGGCCAGGAAGCGTAGGAACATGTTGGAATTCAAATGCCACATGCAATGGAGCACTAGTTTGAAAGAGGTTACATCACCACACCCACTTGAGTCCGTGTTGCCATGTGGATCATTGTGGTTTGGAAACGAACACATGCAATGTCACTCTAATATGTGTCAAACCATGGCTAGGAAGCCTGGGAATATGTTGGAATTCAACTGCCACATACAATGGAGCACCAGTTTTAAAGTGGTTTCATTACCACACCCACTTGAGTGTGTGTGGCCATGCGGATCATTGCGGTTTGGCAAAGAACACATGCAATGTCTGTCCAATATGTGTCAAACCATGGTCAGGAATGCCAGGAACATGTTGGAATTCAACTGCCACATGTAGTGACGCACCAGTTTGAAAGAGGTTGCATCACCACAACCACTTGAGTGTGTCTGGCCATGTGGATCATTGTGGTTTGGCAAAGAACATATGCAATGGCAATCCAATATGTGCCAAACCATGGTCAGGAATCCCAAGAACAGGTTGGAATTCAACTGTTTTAACCAATGGAGGACTAGTTTAAAAGAGGTTGCATCACCACACCCGCACTCAAAGAAAAGTTGGCTTTTAGAATGGATGATTTTCGTGGTTGAAGGCCCGTTTTTTCATGGCTGAAAATTCTTCTACGACGGATGCCCTTCGTGGTAAAAGCCACATCACAAAAGAATCTACCATGTTTTTTTTCTGACTGTGGCGGATCGCACCCTTTAGCCACGAAACCTTGCTCCGTTGTAGATCTGTCCGCCAGCCCCGTTGACTGCTGACGTCATGCAAAATGCCATGTGGCAAACACCGTTAATGCCCAATTACCGTTGTTAATAGCCATAGAAACCGTGGTAGAAGGTAGGCCTAGCCAAGGCCTGGTAATAATTAAGTGGGCCAGCCCATTAGGAGAACACAATAAGAGTACGGCCCTTTACTGTTTCGTCCGGCACTATTCGAAATGGGCCCAAAGATGTGGCTAGCAACGACCCATGAATGTCAGGCTCGTTACTGTTTCAGCCTACAGAAGCCCCCATTGTTCGAATAGTGCACGACCCATTAATAGGCTACGTCAAGTAGGCCCGATATTGTTAAGGACCACGGTCAGCCTGTCACTATTCTCACAGCTCGTTCTGGGTCGCCTACGAACGACCCACTTTTTAGAATGTCCGGTACTGTCCTGGCCTTTTACCATACCATCCGTCAACTTCTCGGGCCCACCGGCGGCCTGCAACTGTTCTGATCTAGTACTATTTTGGCCTTCCAATATGTTTGTCCTGTTACGGTTCCTATATGGTAATATTTTCGACTTGCTACTATTCTACCTCATTACAATTCTAGCCATCTACTATTCATGTCCATTACTATTGTGGTCTTATACTGTTCTGGCCTGCCACTTTTCTATTATGCTACTAATCTTGCCCATTACTAAGATGGGTTGCCTCTGTTATGGCCTGTTACTGCTTTCTCCTATTACTACTTTGGCATGTTACTATTTTGTCCTGTTACTATTTTGGCCTGTTACTGTTTTGGCATGTTACTATTTGTCCTATTACTATTCTAGCCTGTTACTGGTTGCCACCCGACGGTAGGTGTCGCGGACACCTACAGTTTTGGCCTTTCTAAAGCCTAGACAGATATCAGAAAAGGAGTACAATTAGCGAGTATCTTTTACTATTCATGGTAGGCCTAATACAATAAGGGCAAATAACAAAGACCTAAACTCTTACTTGATCGACATGGCTGGCGCAGTTACGATACCGCCTATCGCCATGCGTGGACGGGGTCAACTAAATGCCTACATGGCCTAGCTCAAAAACTGCTTACATGGCCTATGCGAGTTATCTAGATATTACATCATTTGCAAACTTCTTAAAAATAGTACATAATATCAATGCTCGGGAAAGAAAATTCATCATTTCAGTTGAAAATCAAGTTGATTGCATTGTCCTCAATTTGCTTTCTCAATCCATCAATTGTATCTCCTTTTGACTGTGACATCTACTTTGGAAAACCACCTTGAGACATGATCTTGCAGGCCCCTCTTTGGTGGGAATAGCAATAATTGTAGTCTGAAACTAAGTAATAACAAGTTAATACAAGAAACAGGACAAACTAATCATATCTTAGAATGAACCAAATAGAAATTATAATCGCATCATAAGAGAACTTGTATAGCAGGAATGAAAACGAGGAATGAACTATATATTGTAGAGGATAGTTATGTCGTTGCTTAGGATGACCCAGAACGAGATGCAAGATATAGTAGCGTCACACGTGAACTAGTAGAACAAGACAAACAATCATTAGACAAGTGTGCCTATAATGAAATGAACAATCAAACAGAGTGTTTTTTAGAATTTCAGCAAATATAAACTAGGTAGGTCATATAAGCAATATATATGGAAGCATTGGTATTTCCTAGAATGCAAGAGACGTACGGTGACTCGGAATTTATAGTGAGCTACACAATGTCATGCAGTTTCTGTCATAGCTAAGAATCAATGATATAGAAATATGGCATCATAAGAGAACTTCTAGACCAGGAATGCAAACCACGAGTGAACTACATAGTAGAGAACAGTTATGCCATTGATTAGGATGAACGAGCACCAGATAAGGAAATAATGGCGCCGCCAGAACTCAGAGAAGAGGCTATGCAAACCATCATGTTCATTGTTCCATTCTGGGCTCTATGCAAGAAAAAGAAAATAGTTAGTGTTGTAGCTTTTGAAGAACCAGGTGGCAACAACAAAATTATAATCGAATTAGTATGAAGAGACTAAACGGGTACTACCGGATATCATAATGATGCCAAGGAGGAAACAATAACATGAACTTATCTTAGGACGAACCAGATAGATTCAGTAACTGTGGAGCAGGGAATCCAAACTAATATCTTCCACTGATTTTACATTTTGCAAAAACTACATGATAGCAGGCAATTACTGTTGTCCGGAGTAGCTAAGAACATTTCCATGACTTCAAAATTTGTAGAGCAGCAAATGTAAACCAACATGTCTAGTGACCTACTCCGTAGTATCTAGCACGAAGAATAGGCGTGCGCTTTGACTTGGTGTACAGGACGATTAGAAAAAATGCAGTTCACTACGACAGGCTTGAACCTGCTGTACTGCTGACAAACCAAAAAAAAGAGTTGGTGATTTGGTTACCATGGTCAGATAGGCTGATAATCATCATCCGTACTGGCGCGGGTGACATCCTTATCACCCAGGATTCTTTGATTGTGCCGCCTATTTGCGTTGGGGAAGCAGATCTTGGGCGCTCGTTGCCGGCTTGACTATGGTGGACGAGGTTGAATCGGTGCACTGCATGACGGTTCAAGTAAGGTACATGTTGGGAGGATGCCGGTGGAGTTGATGCAGATCTTGGGCAGTCGTTGACGGATTCGGCGCCATGGAGAAGAAAGTGGGAAAAGGAAATCAAGTGCCATGGATGACGACAGACTCGGTGACCAAGGTCGGGTGCGGTGGACGTCGGTGAAGCGGCAATGATGCTTTGGATGATATCGCAGCTGATGCAGCTCCGGTATACTGTTGGCTAAGGAGTGCATGGTGTCGAGTCCCGGCGGGCAAAGCCAGCCGCAGAGAAGTACTGCGGGAGGTTCTGGGCGCGAGAAATTTCGCAGTGGTTCAAATGGAGGGGCACGAGAGAGTGGGGACCACATGATTTTGGTATCGTTTGAAACAGAGGGGCGCCAGATATTTCGCAGTGTTTGAAATGGAGGGGCGCCAGAAATTTCACAGTGCTTGAAATGGAGGGGTGCGAGGGAGTGGGGACCACGTGATTTTGGTATCGTTTGAAATGGAGGGGCGCCAGAAATTTCGCAGTGTTTGAAATGGAGGGGCGCGAGGGAGTGGGGACCATGTGATTTTGGTATCGTTTGAAGATCCCTTGACTAGAAGGAGCGAATTCAAGCGGTTTCGCAAAGGTTTGAAATGGAGGGGCGTGAGGGAGTGGGGACCAGATGATTTTGGTATCATTTGAAACAGAGGGGCGCCAGAAATTTCGAAGTGTTTGAAATGGAGGGTCGCGAGAAATTTCACAGTAATTGAAATGGAGGGGTGTGAGGGAGTGGGGACCACAGGATTTTGGTATCGGTTTAAACGGAGGGGCACCAGAAATTTCGTAGTGTTTGAAATGGAGGGGCGCCAGAAATTTCGCACTGTTTGAAATGGAGGGGCGTGAGGGAGTGGGGACCATGTGATTTTGGTACCGTTTGAAATGGAGGGGTGCCAGAAATTTCGTAGTGTTTGAAATTGAGGTGCACGAGGAAGAGGGGACCACATGATTTTGGTATCGTTTGAAATGGACGGGCACGAGAAATTTAGCAGTGTTTGAAATGGAGGGGCAGAGCGGAGACCACGTCATTTTGGTATCATTTGAAATGGAGGCGCGCGAGAAATTTCGTAGTGTTTGAAATGGAGGGGCACGAGGGAGTGGGGACCACGTGATTTTGGTATCGTTTGAAATGGAGGGGCGCCAGAAATTTCGTAGTGTTTGAAATGGAGGGGCACCAGAAATTTCACACTGTTTGAAATGGAGGGGCGTGAGGGAGTGGGGACCACATGATTTTGGTATCGTTTTAAATGGAGGGGCGCCAGAAAATTCGCAGTGTTTGAAATGGAGGGGTGCCAGAAATTTCGCAGTGTTTGAAATGGAGGGGCGCCAGAAATTTCGTAGTATTTGAAATGGAGGGGCGCGAGGGAGTGGGGTACACATGATTTTGGTATCGTTTGAAACGGAGGGGCACCATAAATTTCGTAGTGTTTGAAATGGAGGGGCGTCAGAAATTTCGCAGTGTTTGAAATGGAGGGGCACGAGGGAGTGGGGACCACGTGATTTTGGTATCGTTTGAAACGGAGGGGCGCCAGAAATTTCGCAGTGTTTCAAATGGAGGGGCGCGAAAAATTTCACAATGTTTGAAATGGAGGGGCACGAGGGAGTGGGGACCACGGGATTTTGGTATCGTTTGAAATGGAGGGGTGATACATTGCAAATGTATCAATAATTTTTGATGTTCCATGCTTGGTTTTATCCACTTTCTTGTGTTTTGTTCCATCTTTGGAGTACTTTTCATATGATTTCTTGGACTAACCTATTAACAAGAGCCACAAAGGCCACCGCCTGTTTTTCTGCTGTTTTTGGTTCCAGGAAAGTCAGAAAATGAATATTCTCGGAATTGGTCGGGACAAAAGCCAATGTGCCTATTTTTTCGGAAGTCATCAGATGCCAGAGTACGAGACGGAGAGGGGCCAGGGGGCCACCACACCACCTGGCCGCGCGACCCAGCCTGGCCCGCGCCAGGGGGTGGTGTGGCGCTCCGCACCCTCGGCCTCCCTTCCGACTATAAGATGCCCATGGACGAAACCCTAGGTGCCCGATCAAAATCCACGAAGAGTCTCAGAGTCATGCGTCATCTCCATCCCTAGATCAAGAGGGATCTGAAGCTCTTCCGGCACCACCGGAGAGAATTCACCCTAGAGGCCTTCTTCATCACCATGCAAGCCTCCGGTGTGATGCGTGAGTAGTTCATCCTTGGACTACGGATCCATGTAGTAGCTAGATGGCTGGTTCTCCTCCTTTGTGCTTTCCTGTCTAGATCTTGTGAGCTCCGTTCATGATTAAGATCATCTATTTGTAATTCTGCATGTTGTGTTTACGGCGACCCGATGGATATTGAGATACTATTTCAGATTGATTATTGATTCTATCATGTCTTTGTTATTTGTGATATTGCATGCTTTCCATTGTTAGTAGATATCTTGGCCAAGTAGATGCTAGCAACTCCAAGAGTTAGTATTTATGCTCGATAGTGGGTTCATGCCTCTGGTAATCTGGGGAAGTGACAGAAATCTCTAAGGTACTAGATGTGCTGTTGCTACTAGGGAGAAAACAACAATCCTTTGTTCATAGAACAATCATATTGTTTACTTCACACGCAATTCGTAAAGCAATAATCTGTTGCTTCCAACTTAATACTGGAGGTGGTTCAGATGATAACCTGAAGGTGGATTATTAGTCATAGATGCAGTTGGATGGTGGTCTATGTATAATGTTGTAATGCCTAATCAAGTATCAAAGGAGTCAAGATGATTAGTATATGTGTAACATACCAAAACTTCAATCCAAGCTTATCAAGATCTAAATCATCAAATTTGGGGTTAACAAAAACTTTTTCAAATTAAAAAGAAAAGCATTCATATATGTGTGCATTTAAAATAGGAGTTGTTTTGAATTGCCATGATTGTGTGATCCTTTGCTTCTAAAATGTTTCTGAAGTGAATTAAACATGATCTACATCATTCCCAAACTTTTCCTAAAGAAAATCAAACCAAAAAGAATTAAAAAGGAGGAATGGTCATTTTGGCCATTTTAATCCACTACACTACTTTGAGTGTTCCTAGCACTCATTTCTTAACAGAAACAATTCTTGATCTTTGTACCCCTTGCTTGTACACATAATGAGGTACCAAGGCCCACGTTTGGATCTGCTAAAAACATTCTTTTACTTATTTTAAATGACATTTAAAAATTGAATCTAATGCAGATGCATAGATTGCCCCTATTTCAAAAACCATCTTTTTGAGCTCCACTTTCAAAACCCTTGCAACCAGACTCTACCTAGCAATAGTGGAGAACACCCAAAATTTTGAAACCAAAATTCAAAAGTTTGTTTCATGCGGCCATTTCATCAAACACTTGGCAGGCAGATTTCAAACAAAACAAATTTCACTATTTTAAATAGTGTTTTGGCCAAACTTGTCTCCCATTTGGCCCCTTTTTACTCCCTTTGTCTCTAAATGACCTAGCAAAGCCTTTTAAACCCACTCCCCTAGCCCCTAGTGTCATTGCCATGCCATGCCGAGCCACCCCTCGCCGGCCAACCTTGCCCTCACCGTAGCAGACCATCTCCCTCCCTCTCACCATGTCTAGGAGGTAGCCAGCACCTCACCGCCACCCTCTGTCCCCTGCCCGAGCCAAGCCCTACAATGGACCACCGAGGAAACCACGTGCCCAGTGCCACCGCACCATGCCGATGCCGCCCGCAGAGCATGCTCTGTCCCCGCGTGCATAAGCCGCCGCTCGACCGCAGCCCATACCTACCGCTCCGCCACGACCCAGGGAACACCCCAAACACCCCCGTTCGCCGCCCAACGCACCACAGCCACCGCTCGCCATGGACACCGCCGCCTCTGCTGCTCAGAGCGCCACCTCGCCTAGACCGCATACCACCGCCCCTATGCTCGCATTCACTTCCTAGAGCACTGCCAGGAGACTGCCTGTTGATCGCCACCCTCCGCCATGCCGCTAGCCGGCTGTAGCCTTGTCGCCACCGTCGCCTGCCCATCCCGCTCGGTCTCACCGTCGGGCCTATAAAAGGAGGCCTCCCCAGCCTCTTCTCTCCACACCACTCCACTCCCCTGACCTCACTGAACCTCACTCACCTCTAGACGGAGCAAGGCGAGCTCTGCCTCGCCGGAACTGGAGCCGGAGCAACCGCAGCAGGAGGAGAAGGGCGCCGCTGATTGCGACTACCCCAAGCTCTGCCGCAACCGCGCCTTGCCTCGCCGTCGTCTTCCAGTTTGTTTGCCTGCCTCGCCTACCGCGCTGGAGCACTGGTACGTCCCCAGCAGACCCCCACCAAGCCGCTAGGGTTCGAGCTCGCCGGCGACCTGTTCGTCGTCGACGACGACCCTCAGTCGTAGATCCACCTTCTAATCATACGGCCCACAACGCGTGTATCGTTTCGCATGATAAGACCCACTGACAAGCGGGACCCCCTGTCAGTTGAGCCCCGCACCGTGGAGCGCCACTGGGCCGGCCCAAGTTCTTTCCCGTGCTAGCCCACCCGTTCAAATCTGGATTTTTCTTTTTAGTTAAATCTAGTTTATGTCCACTAGTTTAAAATTCAATTCAGAGAGTTTGATAAATCCAAATTGCATGAAACCAATTTTGTTTGAAAGGTATTGAGATGATCTATCCAAGCCGGTTGGATTTAATTCAATTAGAGTTACAGATCTCTCCTAATAAAAATAACAAAACAGAAGCATTTGCACCTTGCAACATTTTTATAAAATCAACCAAGTTAGGTTTTGAGTTGATTCCAACTCTAAAAAATCACATTTCACCATATCTATCTAAATATGTAATAATAGTAAGGTTTACATGCAGTGACTTTGGACTAGTACCAAAATAATGCTATATAGGCATTTCTAGTCACTTTAAATCATTAAATAATGAACTTAAACCAAAGTGATTATGATCCAACCTTTAAATCTCATTCCCACATGATAGAATATGTGGTGATGACATGTGTCAACATGATCCCATATTTTAAGTGGTGAATATTAAATCTTAGTTAAATTTTCAATGAGAAGAAATTACTTTTCTAAATTAAAAAGAATGAAACTATTGAATTAAACTTGTGATGCTTGTGATGATAATAGATCATCAAATGTGTGCCTTAGAATGCTACTTAGCCTAGTTAAGTATTGTTTGGTGATTGTGTACTCCATATGTATTCTTATAGATGATAGTACCGACCAAGTGTACGAAGAGGAGGAGTGCTATTAAGACGAACAAGAAGAAAACTTCAACCACCGCACCAACCAAGGCAAGCTAGCACTATCCAAGATTAACACTTGCAAGCCACCATTAACAATGCAAGCTAACCCTTGCCAGTTTAGTGCTTAGCAAACTAGAATCAAACGAAATGGTTTAGCAAAGATGCCTTAAGCATGCTTTGAGCACCCCTTTTTGACTATTAGTACCTCAAGCCTTATTGATAAGTTTCACCACCCTTAGTTTACACAAAGTTCTTTACTTATTTTGAAGGTAGCATAAAAAGTCTAAAACTTGACCTACCTAGAAACCTTTAGATGTCATTCTATGGCATGAGATTGAACCTATCACTTCCACCTTAGTGAACACTCTTAACTTAGTAGTTTAGAGTAGATGAAAAACTTGAGTCACTTTAGCTGGGAACCCTTGGTGAAAATGAATTATGAAAACCTTGGAATGATGAGTCATTCTATTGAGATGTTTTGACATGTGTTGAGAAACACAAATGGATGATGATGAAAATGTTGAGGCATGAGGCTTAACCCTTTTATAAAACTGATGGTTGGATTCAGATGCGATACCATTCCAAATTTACCGTACAACCACATTACCTAAATGGGTAAGGCTTAGCTGGAAATTTATATGCATTAGTATTAGTTCCCTCACGGGAGAGGTCTGAGCTGAGGCTACCTCTCATGACGTCCACCTATGTAGTGCCCAAGATGACTGATGGTCATGGTTGGGAGGCCATGCTCATAGGAGAGGTGCTTGTACTAGGGTGTAAAAAGGGAAGGTTATGTTTGATTATCTACATACTAAGTATGATGATTCAGGGTTATCCCTGACAGATGTATCGAATCTTGTGGTGAAAGTGTACCACCTCTGCAGAGTGTCAAACTATTCGAATAGCCGCGTCCGTGGTTATGGACAGTTGGAATGGCTATACTGTTTTGTTGTCAGATGTTTTCCAAATAACTTGAAATGAATGATGAACTTTGACTTGACCACTACAGGGTTGTGTTTATGAAAATAGCTTCACAACTTAAGTGATTATAGAACTTTACTTTATCTTTCTTTGCATCAGAAGTCAGCTTAGGTTTCAAACTTAACTTTGTAGTTAAACTTAGATTTAGCACTTTAACTTAGAACTATAGTACCTGTTAATAGTAGTTTGCGAGTACTTAAAGAGTACTCATGGCTTTGTCCCTCGCTATTCTCATGGCTAGACTATGAAGGAGATTATCAAGAGGATGGTCATCAGGACGGCTATGATAACTAGGACTATCTGCCTTCATCAACATTGCCTGTGCCCTTGAAGATGGACCCCACCACTACGCTTATCTTTTATTTCCGCTGCTTGTTGTATTAAAGACTGGATCATGAGATCCTTATTTGTGTAAGACCTTATGTATGGTTTGTAATGGATGATGTACTGTGATATCCAATCTGTTATGTCTCGCAACAATGGTAATCCTGGGATTGCGAGGTATGGCATAACAGGCATCTGGGATTAAAAATCTGGGTTTGACAAGTTGGTATCAGAGCCATCCTGACCATAGGAGACCCTAGTTAGAATGGACGTCCAAACAAAAAACTTAGCTTCAAAACCAAAGTGAGTATTTATGAAAAACTATTTCCTCTCTTACCCTTGTGAACTCATTCTTTCTCAAAAATTCAGGTTCCTCAAAATTCTTACATTACTACTTAAAACTTGACACACTTGATCACTTCACTAACTTCCTCATCCTTAATTCTTGTAGATGGAGACTCAGTTCAGCAAGTTTTACCAGCTGGGAAATGGAGGTCAGCTGATCTTCGAGAGGGATCTGGATTCACTGTCGGAGTTACTAGGATGCCCACATCCGGAGTTTCTTGGAGCTCAACTTCCAGGACCCCCAGGAGGAGATCTACAATGGCTAGTCACCGCAGATCTTAGACGAAGCATCGAAGCACCAACTTCTGGAAGAATTCAGTTCTCCGTGAGAGAGAACAACTGGCTAGATGGATTAGCCAGGGCAATGCATGAAGCTCTCACACGTCTATGTGCCCTCAGCGTCAACAAGATCCAAGGAACCCGTTTTGCCCACTATGCAAGACGTGACTTCATGGGAATGCCGATGGAGATGCCAAGTCACCTAGATTTGAGGCGTCAAGTGGAGAATCTTGACTTCTTGCTGCACGACAGACAGCAGGAACTGGACAATACCAGAGAGTTAGACAACCAGAACCGTGCCATTGCCGACCAGAAGACCCAGACTTTCGCACTACTTGTCCAAGACCGCCAGTCTCTTTGCCGCCAGCGTGCCAAGAAGGATCGCACCATCGCCCGTCTTCGCAAGAAGGTGGCCGACCTCGAGAAGACCGTCAAGGAGCAGGAAGCTCAGCTTGCCGCCAAGGAAGAAGAAGATGAGGGTGAAGACATCCAGGGAGACGTGGATTCTTACCTCAGCAACGATGATGACTTTCTAGAGGAGGATGTCGTGGACTTCTACACTGATGATGAGGACTCTGACTTCATCGACAATGAGTAGATGCACGAGAGCACTGTCGTAGCATGAGTTGTATCGGTCCCACTCTATCGTAGTTGGCAGAATGGTTCTTCAAACCATCTGCTTTCCTTTGTTTGTTGTGGTGTGGGTTGTATCGTGTGCTTGCTTGCATAAATGAAAATGAAGATAGTTGAAAAAACTTAGTCTAACTCAAAGTTTTAGCTTTGAAAACCCAAACCCATGAACCTTAGAATTTCCCTCTTACCCCTATATCTATCTTAGTCTTCAGATGACTCGTGGAAACCAAGGAGGGAGCAGCTCGTCGCACGACCCAATGCTGCAGATCTTGCAGAATCTCATCGCAGACTGTGAAGCAAGCAGGGCCGAGCACCAAGCCAACTTAGCAACATTGCAGCAAATCGTCCAGATGGCTCTCAATAACCAAGGGCATGGAAATCAGGATCACCAAGGATCTAAACTCAAAAATTTTTAGAACACCCATCCCCCGATCTTCAACCAATCTAAGAACCCATTAGATGCTGATGACTGGTTACAGACCATGGAAAACAACTTAGAAGTTGCCAGAGTTGATGAAAATGAGAAAGTTCTCTTCGCCACCCACTATCTGGCAGGAGATGCAAGAGCTTGGTGGAATAGCATCCGCAATATGAACCATGGTCAAGTGATGACATGGGAAGCATTCAAAGTCAAGTTCAGCCGCACCCACGTGCCGCAAGGTCTCGTCAACAGGATGAGAGATGAATTCCGCGAATTGAAGCAAGGAAGAATGATTGTGGTGGAGTACCGTGACAGATTCTTCTCACTTGCCAGATATGCACCTGATGAGATCAACATAGAGGCCAAGAAGGAGAGATTCTTGAACGGACTGCATGATGAGATCCAGACTGTCCTCGTCAACATCCATTTTTAGGATCTCGAAGAGCTAGTCCACTCTGCCATTCAGATGGAAGGGAAGATTAACCAGGCAAACGACAACCGCAAGCGTCGTATGATGCAACAGTCTGGATCCAGTAGTCACCAGAAGTACCGTCCCAAACCCTCACCAGGATATGCACCAAGAAACAACTGACCCCCAAATTCTCTCCCAAGCTACCCTAACCGTAGCGGACACAATGTGAACTCTGGAGGAAACAATCAAAACTCTGGTAATGCCAACCATTTCAACCGTGCCCCTCCCAAGAGCAACAACAACAATAACGCTGCACCTAGAACTGGCAGCAATGTTGTGCCTATCGCAGTCAAGGACAAGTCCCAGATCACTTGTTTCGAGTGTGGAGTGAAGGGTCACTACTCGAATGAGTGTCCCAAGAAGACAACATCAGCGTCGTGTTCAATCAGGAAGGAGAATTGCCCCAGGGAACCCTCACAACCGCAACGGTCGTCTCTTCCACATGAACGTAGAAGAAGCCCAGGAAGCGCCAGATGTAGTGCTGGGTATGTTTTCTGTCAACTCAGTTTTAGCAAGAGTATTGTTTGATTCGGGAGCATCGCAATCATTTTTCACCGAAGAATTTGCATGCACTAGTAAGATTCACCCAACCAACCTGAAGCATGTCATGATAGTTCAAATCCCCGGTTCAACTACAAAGGCTAGAAAAAATTGCAAAGCTATACCTATCATAATACATGGGATAGATTTTTATGCCAACCTAATTATACTTGGAACCAAAGGATTGGAAGTAGTACTAGGTATGGACTGGATGTCAAGGCATAAAGGATTGATAGACTATGCTAAGAAAGCCATCACCATGACCAATAGTTCTGGAGTAACAGTAGAGCATATCTTTGAAACCTTACCCCGTCAATTCAAGTGCAACAAGAGTGTAGCCCTGCCCACCATAGACAAGGTCAGAGTAGTCTGTGAATACCCCGACGTATTCCCAGATGAATTGCCAGGTATGCCCTCGGATAGGGATATTGAGTTCATTATCGAAGTAATCCCCGAAACTGGACCTATAGCCTAGAGACCCTATAGGATGAACCCCTCAGAGTTAGTGGAACTGAAAAAGCAGTTGGATGCCATGTTAGCAACATGCTTGATTCAGCCAAGCGCATCGCCATGGAGATCACCAGTGTTATTCGTCGACAAGATAGATGGAGGCAATCGTCTGTGTACAGATTACAGAAAGTTGAATGATGTCACCATCAAGAACAAGTACCCCTTGCCAAAGATAGAGGATCTATTTGATCAGTTGATTGGAGCTCAGGTATTCTCAAAGATTGATCTTAGGACTTCTTATCACCAACTTAAGGTTCGTGCAACAGATATTCCGAAGACCGCCTTTACTACTCGCTATGGTTTATACGAGTATACGGTTATGTCTTTTGGATTAACCAATGCCCCTGCTTATTTCATGAATCTCATGAATAAGATCTTTATGAATTTCCTAGATAAGTTTGTAGTTGTGTTCATCGACGACATCCTTATCTACTCCAAGTCAGAAGAAGAGCATGAGCAACATCTGACAATCATCCTAGAAACCCTGAGAGAGCATCAGTTATATGCCAAGTTCAGCAAGTGTGAGTTTTCGCTAAAAGAAGTAGGATTCCTAGGACATATTGTGTCTGCCAGAGGAATCTCTGTTGATCCCGCCAAGATCAAAGATGTCGAAGAATGGGAAGCCCCAACCACTCAAACCCAAGTCCGTGCATTTCTAGGATTAGCGGGATATTACCGCAAGTTCGTAGAAGGATTCTCGAGCATAGCCCGACCAATGACCCAATTGTTGAAGAAGGACAAGAAGTTTGAATGGACTGACAAATGTGAAGCCAGTTTTCAGGAGCTGAAGAAGATATTGATATCAGCCCCAATTTTGATCATGCCAGACATCAAGAAGCCGTTTGATGTATATTGTGATGCATCCAAGATTGGTCTAGGATGTGTATTGATGCAAGAAGGCAAAGTCATCGCGTGTCTTATAACAAGCAAAGCATGAGCAGAACTATCCGACCCTTGATCTTGAGCTAGCAGCTGTGGTACTAGCATTGAAGACATGGCGTCATTATTTGATGGGTAATCGCTGTGAGATTTACTCAGATCATAAGAGCTTGAAATATATGTTCACTCAGAAGGAGCTGAATATGAGACAAAGGAGATGGATAGAGTTAATCAAGGATTATGACCTTGACATTCACTATCACCCCGGCAAAGCCAATGTGGTAGAGGATGCTCTTAGCAGATTGCCATGTAGGCTAAACACCATGATCAAGGAGAAGCAACCAATTTTGTATGAAGAGTTGGAGCAGTTCAGGACGGAGTTAGTTAGCAAAGGATTCTTAGCTAGCATTGAACTTTAACCCACTTTGATTATCCAAATCAAGGTAGCCCAGAAGGGGAATGAAAGTATCGACGGTATCAAACGTCGTATTGGTACAGGAAAGGTACCTGGATTCACGGAAGATGAAGAAGGAGTACTGTGGTACAAAGGACGTATCTGTGTGCCAACAGATTCGGAGCTGAAGGAAACTATCATGAAGGAAGCTCTTGATACTCTTTATTCTATCCACCCCGGAGGAACGAAGATGTATCAGGATTGGAAAGAGCAATTTTGGTGGCACAAGATGAAGAGAGAGATCGGAAGCTACATCGCCAAATGTGACATCTGTCAAAGAGTCAAAGCAGAGCATCAGAGACCTGCAGGATTGTTGCAACCATTGCAGATTCCGGAATGGAAATGGGATTCCGTCGGAATGGACTTTATCACCGGTTTACCTACCTCTAGCAGGGGGAATGACTCAATCTGGGTCATCGTTGATAGACTGTCCAAGGTATCCCACTTCATACCTGTCAAGACAACCTACCAGAGTGCGAAGTTAGCAGAACTGTACATTGCTAGGATTGTTAGTTTGCATGGAACCCCCAAGACCATCGTATCAGATCAAGGAACCTAGTTTACCTCGAGATTTTGGCAGAAAGTTCAGGAAGGATTAGGAACCAAGTTGAACTTCAGTACCGCTTATCACCTGCAAACAGATGGACAGACTGAGAGAGTCAACCAGATCCTAGAGGATATGCTTAGAGCTTGTGTGTTGGAAAACGGATCAAAATGGGAAGACTGCCTGCCTTTCGCAGAATTCTCATATAACAACAGCTATCAAGCTAGTTTGCAGATGGCACCATTTGAATTCCTATACGGAAGAAAGTGTCGTACCCCTTTGAATTGGTCGCAAGTAGGAGAGAGTCAGATCTTCGGACCCGACATTCTTCGAGAAGCAGAAGAGAAAGTTCACAAAGTCGATGAGCACCTCAAGACCGCCCAATCCAGATAGAAGAGCTATGCTGACAAGAGAAGGAGAGACCTGACTTTCAATGTCGGAGATTTTGTATATCTCAAGATTTCACCATTAAAGGGAACTCAACGCTTTAGTCTGAAGGGAAAGTTAGCCCCCAGATATATCGGACCTTTCAAAATTCTGAAGCGTCGAGGAGAAGTATCGTATCAGCTGGAACTGCCTGAAGAGATGTCAGCCAGCCACAATGTGTTCCATATCTTATTACTTCGCAAATGCTTGGAAGTGCCTGAGAAGACTGAAGTTTTCAAGAATATCGATCACAGAGTTGTGGAAATCAACAATGACCTGACCTATCGGGAAGTACCCATCCGTATCTTAGAAGAAGCCTACAGAACCACCAGGACCAGGAGCATCAAGTTTCTTAAGATTCAGTGGAGCAACCATACCGAGGAGGAAGCTACTTGGGAGCGCAAAGATTACATTAGGACAAAGTTCTCAGATCTCTTTAGTTCCTAGTTTTCTTTGTAAATCTCGGGACGAGATTTTGTTTAAGGGGGGGAGGTTTGTAACATCCCAAAACTTCAATCCAAGCTTATCAAGATCTAAATCATGAAATTTGGGGTTAGCAAAAACTTTTTCAAATTAAAAATAAAAGAATTCATATATGTGTGCATTTAAAATAGGAGTTCTTTTGAATTGCCATGATTGTGTGATCCTTTGCTTCTAAAATGTTTCTGAAGTGAATTAAACATCATCTACATCATTCTCAAACTTTTCCTAAAAAAACTCAAACCAAAAAGAATTAAAAAGGAGGAATGGTCATTTTGGCCATTTTAATCCACTACATTACTTTGAGTGGTCCTAGCACTCTTTTCTTAACAGAAACAATTCTTGATCTTTGTACCCCTTGCTGGTACACATAATGAGGTACCAAGGCCCACCTTTGGATCTGCTAAAAACATTCTTTTACTTATTTTAAATGACATTTAAAAATTGAATCTAATGCAGATGCATAGATCACCCCTATTTAAAAAACCATCTTTTTGAGCTCCACTTTCAAAACCCTTGCAACCAGAGTCTACCTAGCAATAGTGGAGAACACCCAAAAATTTTGAAACCAAAATTCAAAAGTTTGTTTCATGCGGCCATTTCATCAAACACTTGGCAGGCAGATTTCAAACAAAACAAATTTCACTATTTTAAATAGTGTTCTGGCCAAACTTGTCTCCCATTTGGCCCTTTTTTACTCCCTTTGTCTCTAAATGAACTAGCAAAGCCTTTTAAACCCACTCCCCTAGCCCCTAGTGGCATTGCCATGCCATGCCGACCCACCCCTCGCCGGCCAACCTTGCCCTCATCGCAGCAGACCATCTCCCTCCCTCTCACCATGTCTAGGAGGTGGCCAGCACCTCACGGCCACCCTTTGTCCCCTGCCCGAGCCAAGCCCTATAGTGGACCACCGAGGAAACCACACGCCTAGTGCCACCGCACCATGCCGACGCTGCCCGCAGAGCACGCTCTGTCCCCGCGTGCACAAGCCACCGCTCGACCGCAGCCCGCGCCTACCGCTCCGCCACGACCCAGAACACCCTAGACACCCCTGTTCGCCACCCAACGCACCACAGCCACCGCTCGCCGTGGACACCGCCACCTCTGCCTCTCAGAGCGCCACCTCGCCCAGACCGCATAGCACCACCCCTACGCTCGCATTCACTTCCTAGAGCACCGCTAGGAGACTGCCTGTCGATCGCCACCCTCTGCCATGCCTCTAGCCGGCCGTGGCCTTGTCGCCACCATCGCCTACCCATTCCGCTCAGTCTCACCGTCGGGCCTTTAAAAGGAGGCCTTCCCAGCCTCTTATCTCCACACCACTCCACTCCCCTCACCTCACTGAACCTCACCCATGTCTAGCCGGAGCATGGCGAGCTCTGCCTCACCGGAATTGGAGCCGGAGCAGCCGCAGCAGGAGGAGAAGGGCGCCGCTAATTGCGACCACCCCAAGCTCCGCGCCAAGAACCTCGCCGCCGTCGTCTTCCATTGCTTGCCGCCTCACCTACCCTGCTGGAGCCTGGTACGCCCTCAACTGCACCCCACCGAGCCACTAGGGTTCAAGTCACGGCGACTGCTCGTCGTCGAGGACGCACCTCACCAGAGATCCCCTTCTAATCCTCGACCCATAACACGCGTGCACTGCTTATGCGTGATAAGACCCATCGACAAACGGGACCCCTGTCACCTGAGCCTCGCCAATGAGCGCCACTGGGCCGGCCCAAGTTCTTTCCCGCGCTAGCCCACCCGTTCAAGTCTGGATTTTTCTTTTTAGTTAAATCTAGTTTTTGTTCACTAGTTTAAAATTCAATTAAGAGAGTTTTATAAATCCAAATTGCATGAACCCAATTTTGTCTGAAAGGTATTGAGATGATCTATCCAAGTCCGTTGGATTTAATTCAATTAGAGTTATAGATCTCTCCTAATAAAAATAACAAAACAGAAGAATTTGCACCTTGCAACATTTTTATAAAATCAACCAAGTTAGCTTTTGAGTTGATTCCAACTCTCAAAAATCACATTTCACCATATCTATCTAAATATGTAATAATATTAAGGTTTACATGCAGTGACTTTGGACTAGTACCAAAATAATGCTATATAGGCATTTCTAGTCACTTTAAATCATTAAATAATGAACTTAAACCAAAGTGATTATGATCCAACCTTTAAATCTCATTCCCACATGATAGAATATGTGGTGATGACATGTGTCAACATGATCCCATATTTTAAGTGGTGAATATTAAATCTTAGTTAAATTTTCAACGAGTAGAAATTACTTTTCTAAATTAAAAAGAATGAAACTATTTAATTAAACTTGTGATGCTTGTGATGATAATAGATCATCAAATGTGTGCCTTAGAATGCTACTTAGCCTAGTTAAGTATTGTTTGGTGATTGTGTACTCCATATGTATTCTTATAGACGTTAGTACCGACCAAGTCAACGAAGAGGAGGAGTGCTATCAAGACGAAGAAGAAGAAAACTTCAACCACTGCACCAACCAAGGGAAGCTAGCACTATCCAAGATTAACCCTTGCAAGTTATACTTGCAAGCCACCATTAAAAATGCAAGCTAACCCTTGCAAGTTTAGTGCTTAGCAAACTAGAATCAAACGAGATGGATTAGCAAAGATGCCTTAAGCATGCTTTGAGCACCCCTTTTTGACTATTAGTACCTCAAGCCTTATTGAAAAGTTTCACCTCCCTTAGTTTACACAAAGTTCTTTACTTATTTTGAAGGTAGCATAAAAAGTATAAAACTTGACCTACCTAGAAACCTTTAGATGTCATTCTATGGCATGAGATTGAACCTATCCTTCCACCTTAGTGAACACTCTTAACTTAGTATTTTAGAGTAGATCAAAAACTTGAGTCACTTTAGCTAGGAACCCTTGGTGAAAATGAATTATGAAAACCTTGGAATGATGAGTCATTCTATTGAGATGTTTTGACATGTGTTGAGAAACACAAATGGATGATGATGAAAATGTTGAGGCATGAGCCTTAACCCTTTTATAAAACTGATGGTTGGATTCAGATGCGATACCATTCCAAATTACCGTACAACCACATTACCTGAATTGGGTAAGGCTTAGCTGGAAATTTATATGCATTAATATTAGTTCCCTCACAGGAGAGGTCTGAGCTGAGGCTACCTCTCATGATGTCCACATATGCAGTGCCCAAGATGACTGATGGTCATGGTTGGGAGGCCATGCTCATAGGAGAGGTGCTTGTACTAGCGTGTGAAAAGGGAAGGTTATGTTTGATTATCTGCATACTAAGTATGATGATTCAGGGTTATCCCTGACAGATGTATCGAATCTTGTGGTGAAAGTGTACCACCTCTGCAGAGTGTCAAACTATTTGAATAGCCGCGTCCGCGGTTATGGACAGTTGGAATGGCCATACTGTTTCGTTGTCAGATATTTTCCAAATAACTTGAAATGAATGATGAACTTTGACTTGACCACAACAGGGTTGTGTTTATGACAATAGCTTCCCAACTTAAGTGATTCTAGAACTTTACTTTATCTTTCTTTGCTTCAGAACTCAGCGTAGGTTTCAAACTTAACTTTGTAGTTAAACTTAGATTTAGCACTTTAACTTAGAACTACAGTACCTATTAATAGTAGTTTGCGAGTACTTAAAGAGTACTCATGGCTTTGTCCCTGGCTACTCTCATGGCCAGACTATAAAGGAGATTATCAATAGGATGGTCATCAGGACGGCTGTGATAACTAGGACTATCTGCCTTCGTCAGCATTGCATGTGCCCTTGAAGATGGACCCCACCGCTACGCTTATCTTTTATTTCCGCTGCTTGTTGTATTAAAGACTGGATCATGAGATCCTTATTTGTGTAATACCTTATGTATGGTTTCTAATGGATGATGTACTATGATACCCAATCCGTTATGTCTCGCAAAAATGGCAATCCTGGGATTGCGAGGTATGGCATAACGGGCATGTATTGCTTTCTCGATGTTTGTCAATTTCCTCGTTGTAATTTGTTCACCCAGCATGTTATCTATCTTAAGGAGAGTCACCTCTAGTGAACTATGGATCCCGGTCCTTGTCTTTTATATTCAATCTACAAACTGTTTACTTCCTTGTGTTTACTTTCTGCAAACTTTTACTTCTTTCCATTCGATACGTTTAATCCTTTGTTTTCCGCAAAACACGGTGAGATTGACAACCTCATCGCAAGTTGGGGACAAAGTTCTGTGGTTGTGTTGTGCAGGTCTCCATGTTGCTACTAGCACCGGTAGTGTGCCCGGCCAAAGCTCAGCTAGTAACACCTTTGGGGTGTTTCCTTGCTCCTACTGGTTCGATTAAACCTTGGTTTCATAACTGAGGGAAACTTGCTGCTGTGCTCATCATACCTTCCTCTCGGGGTTCCCAACGAGCTCTACATCAACCACGCACCAGCACTTTTCTGGGCGCCATGCATTGATCCATCAAGCATTTTTCTAGCGCCGTTGTCGGGGAACGAAGAAAAAGAAGCTCCCACGTCAACTACACGCCATCAAAGATTTTTCTGGCGTTGTTGCGGGGAGTCAAGGACATCTTAACAAGGGGAGTCCCTCATAACCAATCTCTTTACTTTGTTATTTTTGTTTTGCTTAGTTTCTTTTTTCTTTGTTTGCTTGTTTTGTTATTCAAAAAACAAAAAAAATAGTTTTACAAGTTTGCTTTCTTCAAAAACACAAAAAAATTAGTTCCTATCTTGAGTCGCCACTATGTCTAGCCTTGCTCCAGTCACTATGTCACCCGAGGAAATGATTTTAACCTTTAAACAAGGAATTGAGGAAAGTTTTAAGGAAGCTTGGTCTAGAATCTCTGATCTACATCAAAAAACTGAGCCTAAAATGACTCAAAGCTTGTTCCTTAGCAGTTTTTACCTTGGGATTGCTCTTTGCTATAGATATGCTTTAGATGCTATTTGTGGGAGGAGATTTCCTCCAATGTAATGAGTATGATGCTATTAATGCTATAAATAAATTGATCCTCACTTACAACTTGCCTAGCCAAACTGATATTTCTTTCGCAAAAATATTTGCTAGGTTGAACACTCTTGAGACTAGCACTACTAGCTTAAAAGATTGCTATAATATGCTTAGGGAGCATCACAATTATGTTCCAATAAATTCTGAACCATCAAAGTGGCTCCCTATAGTAAAGATTGAGATAAACACTGAAACTTTTCAAGCCCGCTGTGATATCATGTCTGAATTTTGTTTTATGCCCAAAGAGATTTATGAATCTTTGAATACTTGGGGGCTTATTGAAGGAGGAAAAGAAATATCTCTTGCTAATAATACTACCATATTATCTCTTGGAATAGCTGAAGGAGTGTTTACAAAGATCCTTGGGAAAATGATTTCCACTGATTATCTTGTTATTGAATGTGCAGGAAAAGGACATATTACACTTGGAAGGACCCTATTAGAACTCCTTGGAGAAATAATAGATGTGGGAAAGGGGACCATGCACCTTTCTTCTCCACCAGACAATCATATTTTCCCCAAGGTTAAGAATAAAAGTAAAAGAGGTAAGGGCAAGAAATTTGGTTATAATGCTTCTTCATTTGAGAACACTTGATTCTTTTTCTTACTTCTTATGTCTAACTTAAAGGCGTTAAAGAAAAGTACTTATTGGGAGATAACAAAAAAGTTTTAGATAAGTCTTGGAAGTTTTTACCTCTGTAATAACCTCTCGTTATCCTTTTTATTTGCTTTTTGTGCCAAAAGTAACCTCTAATGAGAGAGAAGAAGTGATTGGGAAAGTTGCTGTTTCGAAACAGATTTCTGTGCTTCACCATAAAAATTCGTGTAAAATCTTTGTACGTCTTTTTGAGGCGCGAATGTTTTTGCTTCTGCCCCAGGTTGTTATCTAACTTTCGTTAGTTCAACACTTTTTGATTTGAGCAACAGAAGGTCTTCGAAAAAATTCGTCTTTACCTGCTGGTCTGTTTTGACAGATTTCTGCCATTTTCTGCATTTGCTTCTTGTTGGTTCCTTCTTGAGTTCTTTTGGGGAATTGAGATTTTTGAGGGAAGTGCTAAAGTAGCTAGTGTTCTAATGGAAGTTTATTTGGTGTTAGAACTGAACCTTAAGACTTATTTATCTTGAGTGCACTAATGTTGCTAATGAGATTGTGTGAAGTTTTGTATGAAGGAAAATATTCAGGTGTATGGAAGGAATGAGTAATGAGATGAAGGATGGAATAAAGCTCAAGCTTGGGGATGCCATGCGTGTCACCCCAAGAAATATCCAAGAAGTTCAAGCGTCAAAGCTTGGGGATGCCCAAGGCATCCCCTTCTTCATCAATAAAAATTCCAGGTTTCTTCCAAACTCTTCATTTTTATTGTTTCATGCACAGTTGTGTTGTTCTTGGAGAGTCTTCTTTTTCTTTTTCGTTTTGGTTTTTAGTTTTCTTAGTTTTATGAATAAATTGGTTGGACCCCCTCTTTCATACATTGGTTTGCAAATAGTTTGGTTTGGTTTGGAAAAGAGTAGGAAAGTTCATGCTTATGTGGTAAAAAGAGCTTGTTTTTGACTATTGTCCATGCTTTGCCATGCCATGCTTGATATTGTTTTGGATTTAGTCTTAGTATTATTTGTTGTAGCATGACTTGTTATAAACAATTGATATTGCTTAATGTGCCTTGGATGAATCATGCGTTGTTTTAGCATATTAAAGCATAGTATATTGGTATTCTCCTTTGATGCTTTATTTGGGTTGACTTGGCACATGCTCACACCATGTTATGACTATATCAAGTCACCATAGCCTTTATGATCCTTTAGTTTTCAACTTGTAGTATCACTTTATGCTTTGATCAATGATGTTTTGTCGCTCTGCATGATTATGGCCATTATTGCTCTCTTAGTTTGTCGCTCCCAGTCTTTTCCTAGCCTCCACAACCAAGTATGAGTTCCACTCATGCATCCAAATCCCTAAACCAAATTATTCCAAAGAGTCCACCATACCTACCTACTAGCTTATGATATTCCAAGTATATTCATGCTTTTGTTTACCTTCCAAATTAAAGGAGATTATCAAGGAGGATGGTCATCAGGACGACTGTGATAACTAGGACTATCTGCCTTCGTCAGCATTACATGTGCCCTTGAAGATGGACCCCACCGCTACGCTTATCTTTTATTTCCGCTGCTTGTTGTATTAAAGACTGGATCATGAGATCCTTATTTGTGTAAGACCTTATGTATGGTTTCTAATGGATGATGTACTATGATACCCAATCCGTTATGTCTCGCAAAAATGGTAATCCTGGGATTGCGAGGTATGGTATAACGGGCATGTATTGCTTTCTCGATGTTTGTCAATTTCCCCGTTGTAATTTGTTCACCCAGCATGTTATCTATCTTAAGGAGAGTCACCTCTAGTGAACTATGGATCCCGGTCCTTGTCTTTTATATTCAATCTACAAACTGTTTACTTCCTTGTGTTTACTTTCTGCAAACTTTTACTTCTTTCCATTCGATACGTTTAATCCTTTGTTTTCTGCAAAACAAGGTGAGATTGACAACCTCATCGCATGTTGGGGACAAAGTTCTGTGGTTGTGTTGTGCAGGTCTCCACGTTGCTACTAGCACCGGTAGTGCGCCCGGCCAAAGCTCAGCTAGTAACACCTTTGGGGTGTTTCCATGCTCCTACTGGTTCGATTAAACCTTGGTTTCATAACTGAGGGAAACTTGCTTCTGTGCTCATCATACCTTCCTCTTGGGGTTCCCAGTGAGCTCTACATCAACCATGCACCAGCACTTTTCTAGGCGCCGTGCATTGAGCCATCAAGGGGCGCCAGAAATTTCACAGTGTTTGAAATGGAGGGGCGCCAGAAATTTCGCAGTGTTTGAAATGGAGGGGCGCGAGGGAGTGGGGACCACCTTGTTTTGGTATCATTTGAAACGTAGGGGCTCTAGAAATTTCGCAGTGTTTGAAATAGAGGGGCTCCAGAAATTTCGTAGTGTTTGAAATAGAGGGGCGCGAGAGAGTGGGGACCATGTGATTTTGGTATCGTTTGAAACGGAGGGGCGCCAGAAATTTCGCAGTGCTTTAAATGGAGGGGCACCAGAAATTTCACAGTGTTTGAAATGGAGGGGTGCGAGGGAGTGGGGACCACGTGATTTTAGTATCATTTGAAACGGAGGGGCGCCAGAAATTTCGCAGTGTTTGAAATGGAGAGGCGCCAGTAATTTCAAAGTATTTGAAATGGAGGGACGCGAGAGAGTGGGGACCACGTGATTTTGGCCGTCTAGCAATCTTGCCCGTCCATCCCAAATCAACGGTCCATTGGAGATACCTTCCCTTCGAAGGCTCTAGCGTGGACGCCTATGCAAGCAATCACTAGGTGTCCCAAAGTAGACTATAGGGGTAGATGTGTAGGTTACTGTAGTAGAAAACCATTAATCGGGCTAGCTGGCGCAATGTCATTTTGGCGCTCCACAAGTTCAAACTTTTACTTATGGTGTTCACGAGTGAATGCATACAGCTCAAAAAAAGGTACTGTACTTACGTGACTAGTAAACTGTACGTGTTTTGTACGACTATTTTATTGCGTGCACTCCAATAACTTACCTTATTGAAGCATAATAATATCCTGCATAATTTAGAAATTTTGTGCAATACTTGGTCGACTTAGAACTAAACATCTCTCGGGTATTTTAGAAATACTCTCAAACATGTTTTTAGCTTACCAAGATATCGTGTATTTTTTAATGGATGCAGTACTATGGATGGTTTTGCATGACTGTCGACATGCACAACTTTGGTTTTGCATTGTTCACATTTGACGTCTTGGCAGACAATGTACATATACCTCTCTATGAACAACGATTGGAGTCTATATTCAATGTTACGTGTAAGTTTCGTCGTTTTTCCCTACTTTCTAAATGTTACATTAAACTACCATCATTTTCAATGATGCATGAAACGACCAAAAAAGAGTTGTGACCTTTTTTGTATCTAAAAATATTTTCATGGTTAATAATTATTTTTTACCATTTTACATAGTATTCCATAAAACGAAACAATGTTTTCAGCATCAGGGAAAATGTTTCCATTACATGACAAAATAATGTCTTCATCACCAAGAATATATAGCACAAGAAATGAATTCCAACAAAATAACCATATGCAATGACCTGATGTGTATAAACCTTAGTGACCGTTTAATTTGTAATTAGAAGTGTCAAGGAGGGAGTATGCTAGATTCATTTATGGTGGCTAGGTGCAAATTTTTTAATTCAACAAATGTACTACATTCTTGTGGACACTCACAAAGACAATTGACCTCTTGTCTTAGGAGACTTGTAATAAAACTATTACTAGTAGTTCGGAAATAAGTGACTTGGAATTTATCTAGATTCGTATGTATCACTAAAATACGTCTATATACTCGTGAATATGATCTATATACTCGATCTATATACTCGTGAATCTAGACAGATCTAAGTTTCATATTGAGGGAGTACGCCAATATTATAAATTTGCAATGTTGTCATGATAAATAATGATATTCGCTACATTCCATAAACGAAACCACTTCTTTTCTTCTGTCGCAGTTTTACATTTTTGTGCTGAAGTATTTTTACAATACAATAACGCACGAAATTAGTTACACGTTAGTGATTAAGTACTTCCGCTGACTTGTATTTACATATAGAGGTAATACTATAGACCCAATTAACATCATAAGTAATTTCTATTTCTCTCTTTCTAGAGGAGTTTTCTAGGTTGTCAGTTTGAAGAATCATTTGTCAGAAAGGGAGAATTGAACACTTTAAATATACAGCGATTGATTAGATGGATGGACGATTAGTCCATAGAGGC
Source organism: Avena insularis (assembly GCA_023614405.1). Lineage (NCBI taxonomy): Eukaryota > Viridiplantae > Streptophyta > Magnoliopsida > Poales > Poaceae > Avena > Avena insularis. The sequence continues at coordinate 111,558,887 of CM042684.1, forward strand.
AGTCGAGCTGGTAAAATGCTCACATTTAATGGTAGATGTGAGCACAATTGATTGAGTGACAAACCTTTTTTTTGTGCGGTCGAGGCCTCCGTACACTGATGACCCTTGCTAATCAATGCAGCTAACACATACGTGTATTTTTATGTAGTAGTAGGAGAAACATTATCCAGGGAGATAGAATTCAGCGTCTAGCAATCTTGTCCGTCCAATCCGAAATCGACGGGTCAAAGTGGATACCTTCCCTGCGAAGGCTTTGGTGGGAATGCCTATGCAAGGAATCGTTGGGTGTCCGTGGGTGGACTATAGGGGTAGCTGTGGTTGTGACCCAAAGTACTCCAGAGTCAAGACAATAGCTGGGTGTCCCTGACACTAACGGAGCATTTTCTTTTCTAGACACTGGATCCAGATCCCTACATATCCGACAAAGTAGAAAGTATGACCAAATTTAAGATCACTCATTGACGATTTAATTATTTTGATTTATCAGACATACTCTCCCTCCATCCTAATTTTTCTGAAAATTCCCTCCAACCTAATTAAAAAGGATGTCACATATTGGACTAAATTTGAATGTATATGTACATTAAACAGTGACTACTATACGACAAGTATATTATTACAAAAGCTCCAAGAGCGCATTCGAATGCTAAAGAGTGCAATATAATTATGGGAAGATGGATGATAAAAAAATGATCCATGCACCCAAAAGAAACAAAAAGGAGGGCCACGTAGGCACGTCCTCCCCCTTCCTAGTTCCTACTCCAAGATTCGACGATTGCAACACTGTGGCCACCCTACGGAGGCAGGGCCTCGACTACCTTCGCAATGGTCGCGACCTCGACGGCCAGCATGAGATGGCTTCTCTCTTCCTACTTAGCGGGGAGTGACTTAGATGATCTCCGCAATGGCAGCTGCTGGCTGCGGAGCAACGTGACTTCTTTCTTTAAATTTTCGCACTCAGCGTGAAGCATGGAGAAGTCACGCTCGTAAGATCGTGCGAGCTTCATTTGAAAAGCCAAATCGGCTCGGAGGCGATCACACTCTAGGTTGAGCTCGAAGTTTTTCTGAAGAACGTTGATGTTATGGCTGTAGATTTCATCTACTTTGGCCGAGATTCTCGCCCTGACTTCCTGCATGGAAAATGCATCATCAGTAAGAGAGCATGGAGTGCATGCAGAGAAGAAAAGAAAATGTCAATACATGTATAGTGACTACAGTACCTGTCTTCTTCAACCGAGAGCAGACATGAGGGCATCGTACACGTCAGAGATATCCATCATGCTATCGACCCGTGGGGTGGAAAATTCGACGCTCGAGTCGCCTGCCCTGGTAGATGTATAGAGACGGTTCAATAGTAGGAGTAGATTGCCCAGGAATCAACGAAGATGATCCCTCGGCCCATGGCTGGTCTCCTTTCTCGGTCCGATCCTGCAGGTCACCCTGCCGGTGGGATTTCTCCACGGCTCTAACCACCACCATCTTGCTATTCTTCCGACAAGACAGGATATTTTGTGACATTGCTGGATGAAGAAGTAGAGAAGAATGGGAGGAGCAGTGGAAGAAAATGGTTTCTATGAAGCGGAGCGAGGTAGTACTAGTATGAGGAGAGAGGAGAGTGAATAGTGGAAGCAAAAAGTCAAGTACTAGGTCTCGCTTGTTAAAAAAACTACCTGGTCTCGTCGCCGGCCTACGAGCAATCTTGTTGGTCCATCAAGCGATCAAGCTTAGTAGCTATAAATATTGTGCAGTGTGCTATGGCTTGGGCATGAGCTAAGAAAATAACTTAGATGTGAGTCTAGCTAAATCAAAACTGCTCCACCGTTTAGGTCACTTGCGTGGGTCCCATGTAGCAGCTTTTTTTCACTTTTTATCTCCAAACTACTAGTGCTCTTGCCAATGAAAATTCCTCAAAATATTATGCCAAATATTTTAATCACCTAGCCTCTGGGTCTTGTACTAGACACAAGTCCAAGAATATTTTCCTTAGACCCAGCTTCTCCGCCGTTTAGACATAGGTGTAAGAGATGAAAAGTTTTCTTAGCCACCCCATTTCCTATATACTGAACACGCTCACCGTTTAGACAATGTCTATCAATAAATCTTGCCAACTCAACAATGGAGCTAGCGGAGAAAAAATAGATGCACTGCTTAGCCACCTCAGTAGGACCCAAAAGCCCAGAAAAAGGTACCTTTTCTGCCCACTTTTCTGCCATCAGCGTCGGGGATAATATGCGGATGACAGTGGGCCTTTTCTGCCTTTTGTTTTCTTAGACGCTAGGACTAGTACTAGACACGTGCCTAAGAATTTTTTGGTTAGACATAGGTACTCTACCGTTTAGAGCCAAGCTAAGAAACAAAAAGATTCTCTTAGCCACCGCAATTCTCATACGCTATGCTTGTTTGTTTGACCACCCAAATTTTATGGAGAAATTTGGCTAGATACATAGGGGTGCAATCAACTGGCTTATGCTGTACTAAGTGGGTCCCATCTTTAGGATTTGTTACCATTACAAAAGCTCCACAAAGCACATTCGAATGCTAAAAAGTGCAATATAATTATGCGAAGATGGATGAGGAAAAAACGATCCATGCACCCAAAAGAAAGAAAAAGGAGGGCCACGTAGGCAAGTCCTCCCCTGTCCTAGTTCCTACTCCAAGATTCGGCGATTGCAACACTGTGGCCGCCCTACGGAGGTAGGGCCTCGACTACCTCCGCAATTGTCACGACCTCGACGGCCAGCATGAGATGGCTTCTCTCTTCCTACTTAGCGAGGCGTGTCCTAGATGATCTCCACAATGGTAGCTGCTGGCTGTGGAGCAACGTGACTTCTTGTTTTAAATTTTCGCACTCAGCGTGAAGCGTGGAGGAGTCACACTCATAAGATCGTGTGAGCTTCATTTGAAAAGCCAAATCGGCTCGAAGGCGATCACACTCTAGGTTGAGCTTGAAGTTTTTCTGAAGAACGTTGATGTTATGGCTGTATATTTTATCTACTTTGGCTGAGATTCTCGCCCTAACTTCCTGCATGGAAAATGCACCATCTGTAAGAGAGCATGGAGTGCATGCAGAGAAGAACAGAAAATGTCAATACATGTATAGTGACTACATTACCTCTCTTCTTTGGCCGAGAGCGGGCATGAGGGCATCATACACGTCAAAGATATCTGTCATGCTATCGACCGACGCTCGAGCCGCATGCCCTGGAAGATGTACAGAGACGGTTCAATAGTAGGAGTAGATAGCCTAGGAATCAACGGAAGTACAAACCTACCCGGACTCTTGGTCCCCATGATAGCCGCTCTTTGGATACGTGCGCGAAGACGAGCCCTCGCCCCATGGCTGGTCTCCTTTCTCGGTTCGAGCCTGTAGGTCATCCTGCCAGCGGGATTTCTCCAAAGCTCACACCACCACCATCTTGCTATTCTTCCGACAAGACAGGATATTTTGTGACATCGCTGGATGAAGAAGTAGAGAAGAATGGGAGGAGCAGTGGAAGAAAATGGTTTCTGCGAAGGCGGAGTAAGGTAGTACTAGTAGGAGGAGAGAGGAGAGTGAATAGTGGAAGCAAAACGTCAAGTACTAGGTCTCGCTTGTTAAAAAAACTACCTGGTCTCGTCGCCGGCCTACGAGCAATCTTGTTGGTCCATCAAGCGATCAAGCTTAGTAGCTATAAATATTGTGCAGTGTGCTATGGCTTGGGCATAAGCTAAGAAAATAACTTAGATGTGAGTCTAGCTAAATCAAAACTGCTCCACCGTTTAGGTCACTTGCGTGGGTCCCATGTAGCAGCTTTTTTTCACTTTTTATCTCCAAACTACTAGTGCTCTTGCCAATGAAAATTCCTCAAAATATTATGCCAAATATTTTAATCACCTAGCCTCTGGGTCTTGTACTAGACACAAGTCCAAGAATATTTTCCTTAGACCACTTCTCCATGCTTAGACATAGGTGTAAGAGATGAAAAGTTTTCTTAGCCACCCCATTTCCTATATACTGAACACGCTCACCGTTTAGACAATGTCTATCAATAAATCTTGCCAACTCAACAATGGAGCTAGCGGAGAAAAAATAGATGCACTGCTTAGCCACCTCAGTAGGACCCAAAAGCCCAGAAAAAGGTACCTTTTCTGCCCACTTTTCTGCCATCAGCGTCGGGGATAATATGCGGATGACAGTGGGCCTTTTCTGCCTTTTGTTTTCTTAGACGCTAGGACTAGTACTAGACACGTGCCTAAGAATTTTTTGGTTAGACATAGGTACTCTACTGCTTAGAGCCAAGCTAAGAAACAAAAAGATTCTCTTAGCCACCGCAATTCTCATACGTTGCGCTTGCTCTTACGACCCACCCAAATTTTATGGAGAAATTTGGCTAGATACATAGTGGTGCAATCAACTGGCTTATGCTGTACTAAGTGGGTCCCATCTTTAGGATTTGTTACCATTACAAAAGCTCCACAAAGCACATTTGAATGCTAAAAAGTGCAATATAATTATGCGAAGATGGATGAGGAAAAAACGATCCATGCACCCAAAAGAAAGAAAAAGGAGGGCCACGTAGGCAAGTCCTCCCCTGTCCTAGTTCCTAATCCAAGATTCGGCGATTGCAACACTGTGGCCGCCCTACGGAGGTAGGGCCTCGACTACCTCCGCAATTGTCACGACCTCGACGGCCAGCATGAGATGGCTTCTCTCTTCCTACTTAGCGGGGCGTGTCCTAGATGATCTCCACAATGGTAGCTGCTGGCTGTGGAGCAACGTGACTTCTTGTTTTAAATTTTCGCACTCAGCGTGAAGCGTGGAGGAGTCACGCTTGTAAGATCGTGTGAGCTTCATTTGAAAAGCCAAATCGGCTCGAAGGCGATCACACTCTAGGTTGAGCTTGAAGTTTTTCTGAAGAACGTTGATGTTATGGCTGTAGATTTTATCTACTTTGGCTGAGATTCTCGCCCTAACTTCCTGCATGGAAAATGCACCATCTGTAAGAGAGCATGGAGTGCATGCAGAGAAGAACAGAAAATGTCAATACATGTATAGTGACTACATTACCTCTCTTCTTTGGCCGAGAGCGGGCATGAGGGCATCATACACGTCAAAGATATCCGTCATGCTATCGACCGACGCTCGAGCCGCATGCCCTGGAAGATGTACAGAGACGGTTCAATAGTAGGAGTAGATAGCCTAGGAATCAACGGAAGTACAAACCTACCCGGACTCTTGGTCCCCATGATAGCCGCTCTTTGGATACGTGCGCGAAGACGAGCCCTCGCCCCATGGCTAGTCTCCTTTCTCGGTTCGAGCCTGTAGGTCATCCTGCCAGCGGGATTTCTCCAAAGCTCTCACCACCACCATCTTGCTATTCTTCCGACAAGACAGGATATTTTGTGACATCGCTGGATGAAGAAGTATAGAAGAATGGGAGGAGCAGTGGAAGAAAATGGTTTCTGCGAAGGCGGAGTAAGGTAGTACTAGTAGGAGGAGAGAGGAGAGTGAATAGTGGAAGCAAAACGTCAAGTACTAGGTCTCGCTTGTTAAAAAAACTACCTGGTCTCGTCGCCGGCCTACGAGCAATCTTGTTGGTCCATCAAGCGATCGATCTTAGTAGCTATAAATATTGTGCAGTGTGCTATGGCTTGGGCATGAGCTAAGAAAATAACTTAGATGTGAGTCTAGCTAAATCAAAACTGCTCCACCGTTTAGGTCACTTGCGTGGGTCCCATGTAGCAGCTTTTTTTCACTTTTTATCTCCAAACTACTAGTGCTCTTGCCAATGAAAATGTCTCAAAGTTCTATGCCAAATATTTTAATCAACTAGCCTCTGTCTCTTGTACGAGACACAAGTCCAAGTTATTTTCCTTAGACCCATCTTCTCCACCGATTAGACATAGGTGTAAGAGATGAAAAGTTTTCTTAGCCACCCCATTTCCTATACACTAAACACGCTCACCGTTTAGACAGTGTCTATCAATAAAGCTTGCTAACTCAACAACGGATATAGCGGAGCAAAAATGGCTGCACTGGTTAGCCTCCTCGGTAGGACCCACAAGCTCAGAAAAAGGTACCTTTTGTGCCCACTTTTCTGCCATAAGCGTCAGGATAATATGCGGCTGACAGTGGGCCTTTTCTGCCTTTTGTTTCCTTAGACGCTAGGACTAGTACTAGACACATGCCTAAGAATTTTTTGGTTAGACATAGGTACTCCACCGTTTAGACTCGAGCTAAGAAACAAATAGATTCTCTTAGCCGCCGCAATTCTCATACGTTGCGCTTGCTCTTACGACCCACCCAATGTTTATGGACAAATTTGGCTAAATACATAGTGGTGCAATCAACTGGCTTATGCTGTACTAAGTGGGTCCCATCTTTAGGATTGGTTTTTGCTGGCCAGTCTAGTAAATTTCTAGTAGATTCGGAAAAATAAGTCTAGTAGGTACATTTCTGAGCCACGTTAGGAATGACTCACGCTGTGCTTGCTCGTAGTAGTAGTACTCCCTCCCATCTGGACGTATCTAGCAATGAATCAGAGGGAGTAGTAGTAGTCACATTGAATATACTTAGGGCTTGATGCATAAGCATCACAAACGGTCACCAAAAGATCGAACGGCAAACTTAAATATAAACTTTGGGCTTCTTTGGATAACAGGATTTAAAAACATAGGAATTTGACTTGGTCACAGGTACAAAACAATGGATTGCAAAACAGAGAAAATAGCTTTCTTTGGATCAGAGAATTTCAAAACACAGGATAATAGGGTCGAAGGTACAAAACATAGGATATCTGCTATCTTAAAGTCATTTCAATGAAACACAGTAAACGCGGAGGAAAATTGCCTCAATCCTACGCGAATGAGTGTAAAAAAGTGGATGTTGAAATTCCTATGGAATTGGGGTGTATAAATGCAATTTATATGAATTTTGGAGGTATGATTCCTTTCATCCAGAGGGCTTCCTTATGAAAAAAATCCTATGGGTCGAATTCCTCCAAAATTCCTTTGAAAAACTTCGATCCAAATTGGCACATAAACAAGATGTGCGTGCTCACGACAGACGAACACCTTTTGGCAGGAGGTGATGCGGTCATAGATTTTCATCTTGAACCCATCTGCGGTGACCTTGAACATAAGGCAGTCACCCTCCTTCAACCCATGGAAAGTAGCAATGGTAGCCCACTCTTTGTCCAGGACGATGTGGTCTTTGTTGCGGTTGGCATGGACAACCCACTCGCATTCCTCGCATGCTTGGACCACCACTAGTTGTGGGTAGGGTGTGCCTTTAATTAATGTTTGAAGTAAGTTGGGATGATAAGCATATACAAGTCATGCTGGACTAACTGGATGTAGAAGCGCCTAGGACGATGCGCCGTGGCATGGTGTCCAACCGACCTAGGGCGTCTTCTCAGTTTGGCAGAACAAGCGATCGACCTGGCAGCACTTGCCCTTGCCAAGGCCTCCACTCTCCTGCCCGGTAGCATCAACTCCCTTGGTATGATGGGAGAGCATCTTCATAGCCACCTAGAGCTGGAGCAGTCCGATCAAGAATGTAGTCTAAGTTCCACGTTACAACTGGGCCGTCCTACATGAAACTTACCATTGCATCAGTCCTTTGGAATTACCAAAACACCACAATGAGTCCTTGAACCATCAAAATTACCTAAAAAGTATAAGGTATCAGGTAAATTAAATTGCCTAGACAGCACAATGCATCATTAGAATGACCTAACCCAATGGGTCCTCAAAAGTATCTGAACAGCTACTAGAAGGCATAACATTTAATTAGATTGATTAAACAGCACAATGCATAATCAGAATGGCTAAAATAGCACAATGCATTATCTTGATAGACAAAACCGCATATATGAAGTGCATCATCAAAAATACCAAAATAGCAAAAGGTATCATGCAATTAAATTTAATAAACAGTGTGTGCACAATCAAAATTACCTAAACATATGGGTCGTTGAAATAATCTGAACAACTAGAAGACATATCATTTAATCCTAAACAGTAGAACGCAGATCAAAATGGACGAAACAACACAATGAGGAGACAGGACACAATTCATCATACAAAAAATACCAAAACATCACAACGCGTCATGGAAAATTCCTAAATAGCACAATGCATCATCTAAGTACCAAAACAGAACCCTACATCATCGTCATCAAGAATATTGCATAACTAAGCAGAATAGCACAAAAGACAAATATAGATACATTAAAATCTAGGCAAAGTCAAGTCAGTTATTTCTGGACGGAGGGAGTATAAAGAACAGCACAAAAGACAATTATCAAGAATATAACATACAACTAAGCAGTTCAACAAAGGACCTGCAGTACACGTTGCAAAAATCTGACTTGATGCACGTCGGATTTGGGTTAAAGCCCCAATCTTCCAGACCTAACCTAGTTGCAGTTGGGGGCACGAACTTGCACAAGGGTTGATGGGTTGAGAAGATGAACAAGGCGCCACTAACGAAGAACCAGCCACATACACCAAAGAAGCACAGACAATCGCTGCTGAAGGGGGGCACCAATAAGGGTTTCAGCGCGTACACTCTAAAATTTGGCACATTGGGAATGAGAGTCCAACCCCCAGACGAAAAGGACACGCCCTCCACCGCAAGAGCATTCGTTTCCAACGCACGCGACACCGGAGGCTTGGACGACCGCTCGGCGAGCGACGAGGGTTTCGGCGCGACCGGCGGAAACGCTAAGGGTGACGGACGCCTCACCTTTGGCACGACCCTCACACATGTGAAAGGCAAAGGACGCTTTAGAGAGGGCGCTAAGGCCGTCAGAATCGAAGAAGCCACCTGCAGCTCCAAAGCAGAGCTTGATGAGGACCCCAGCTCAACCACAGACAAAGGTTTTGGCATTAGTTTCATCGAGGAGGTGAGTGCGGGAATGTAATAGCGAGATAGGGAATGGTGGGGGAGGAGTTAGAGAATGGGAGTGGGTAACCCTTTATCCGCTTTAGTAGTACCGTACTACAAAAAAACTACATTTCACATATAATCACTTTTTGACGAACTAGTTCATTTCTTTGAACAGACTAAAATAGTGGGTACCCTTTAGGTTTCAAACTTCCATATGGTACTTGTTTTGCTAGTAGTAAGTACAGTACAATACTTTGTATTACCCTCCATCCCAAAATATAAGGCGCCTGAGGATTAGTCAACATTTTTTAAGTTTGACCATGATTATACACAAAAAATATAAAAATTTATAATACTAAATTAATATCAATAGATTCACCATAAAGTAAATTTTCTTAATATGTCCATTCAATATTGTAGATGTAGATATTTTTTCTAAATATTTGGTCAAAGTTAGTAAGGTTTGACTTTTGACCAATCCTTAGACGCCTTATATTTTGGGATGGAGGAAGTAGTATAAAACATTTTTTTAGATAGAGGAAATTGCACCATCCACAATCTTTTAATCGCACTTTTGCACAAAGCACTTAGTGGACGTTATTTTTGCACATGTTAACAATTTTTTAGCGTAATATGCGCAAATTTGGCAAGTTAGTCTTGTAATGACCGATTTAACCTCATTGGTAGCAAGACTAACAAGTGGTCCCTGAATGCCATTGCTCCCATTCGCACACAAAGATTTGAATGATGCTAAAAACTAGATACTTACGATATTTATCACGCACAATACTTTTTGAATGCATGTAGCTGGCATGTAAGAGACTTATTTCATATGAAACATCAATGTTTACACAAAGGTAACAACATAACAGTCTGTCACACATTGAATTTGTTAAGGCTTTATTTGGTCGTAATAAACATGTTTTTGAACATAACTTGTTTGTACATAAGATTTGACATTTCATTCACATATATAAATGTCCATTGAAGAGTTTCTTTTAAAGTGTAGGACTAACGATATATGTCTGTTTATTACACCTCACACAAAAGAACACCCCGATTTATCATCAACTTTAAGCAGATTATTATTTTCCTCGGATTTATTTTCCTAAGAGCAAGCACGGTGAATATGCCTTGGAATGCCATAAGCCTAGTTTCCAGACAAAGTTTATACATGTTTCACTTACGATTACAAACTTTTTTGAGTTCTCAAGGTTTCCTAGCGAACTTCACATTATCAAACTAATTTAAGTTGATTTATCAATGTTAGATAAAATTTGAACTATGAGTAAGTAGCAGATTGCTCTTAAAGTTATACAAGTATCTTTTGAAGGTACCCACACCCCGACTGTCAATATATCGGAAACCAATGAATTTGTTGGATTCAACTTCTTGCTAAGCATTTGCATGTACAAAATTTGTCTTTTATTTGAAAACAATTAAAAACATTGCATGGTGACCTCTGAATTGTCGTACTTGCTGTAAAAAATGATTATTATCAAGAGAGTTCATATATAAAAAACAATGTAATTGAAAATATGGCATGCCATGTAAGAACATATCCTTAGGCTTCAGGCCAAAAGACAAGCTAAATGGCCTATATATACGTACAACATACTTTATGGTAAAGTTCCCATATTTGATAGATGAGTGCATGTTGGCATGGTGAACAATAATGCTACCAGTACTAGGAGTTTCCAAAATTTAGGAATAAAAAATCATTTCAAATTTGAACTACAAGTAAACATGATAGAATGCTCTTAAAAAGTTACAAACATCCTTTGAGTCTTTATGGTACCGAGGCGAGTAATACTTCAAAAACCCACAAGAGTTATGTAGGATTAAAATTCTTGCTACGAATATGCATGTTGACAATTTGATCCTCACTAGCTATGAACAAAAATAATGAAAACCCTAAAAATGAAGCCTTCTTCATGGCGTCCTCTTGCGTCTACTACTATTTGCACTGAAAAATAATTAATATCCGTAAGTCATCATAAATTACAAAAAAAATAGTTACACAATATATATGGCCCACGGTGTATGAACACTCTTGGGTTTCAAGGCGAACGACAAAGGTAACAATCATATGCACATCATATTGTATTGTAATGTTCCCATATTTGGTCGATGTGTGCATCTTGGCAAGGTGAGAAATGGTGGCAACCACCGGTTCCAACTTATATGAACAAACTAAAAGAGACAAGGTTTTTTCTATAAGCAAGTACGAAAAAAATGGCTTAGAGTACCACAACAACAACCCCAGTTTTCAGACAAAGCGTGGACCTTGATACACTAACAATTGATTACCAAGTTTTATGAGTTCAAAAGCATCCCAACCAATAGTTTTCCTTGCTTAATTTAGGGTGCTTCATGCTAAATGTATAGACATCGATGTAATTTTACCATTTTTAGGTCCTTGATGTAAAATGTACTTTCACCGTCCGTGTAAAATTCGAACCTAGAAGCAAGTGGTAAAAGTTAAACGTATTTAATATTATTAGTTTTTAATGAGTATGAATATTCTTGGAGTTTCAAGCCGAACGACCAAGGTCATGGCCATATCAACATCACACTTTATGCTGATGATGATCCCATATCCAAGAATTTGCATGCCACCAAATTTGGCCATATATTTTGAAGATAAATGAATAGGAAGTAGCGGTATGAAGAGTATGTCTTGATAAGGTGCTCTCTCGAGAATGAGCCGAACACGAATGTTTATTTCTTTGCTTCATTTTGGGGTAGTTCATGCTAAATGTAATGATCTCGATGTAATTTCCCCCCTGTTAAGGTCCTTGATGTTAATTATACTCCCACTGTCTGTGTAAAATTCGAACCTAAAAGCAAGTGGTAAAATTTTAAACAAATTTAAGATTATTATTTGTTGATGAGTATGAACATTCTTGGGTTTAAAGACGAACGACCAAGGTCATGGCCATATCTACATCATACTTTATGTTGATGATTCGTGATCACATATCCAAGAATTTGCATGCCGCCAAATTTGGCCATATTTTGAAAACAAACAAACAGGAAGTAGTATGAAGATTATGGCTTGATCACCTTCTCTCACGAGAAGTAGCAAAACATGACTATTTCTCTTCTTAATTTTAGGGTGCTTCGTACTAAATGTATGGACCTCGTTGTAATTTTTACATTTTTTAAACGTATTTAAGATTATTTGTTGTCGATTGGTATGAACATTCTTAGATTTCAAGACGAACGACCAAGGTCATGGCCATATCTACATCATACATTATGCTGATGATGATCACATATCCTAGAATTTCATGCCGCCAAATTTGGCCATATTTTGAAAAGAAACCAAGAGGAAGTAGTATGAAGAGTATGGCTCGATTAGTTTCTCTCTCGAGAAGGAGCCAAACATGATTGTTTTCCCTGCTTAGTTTCAGAGTGCTTTATTCATGCTAAAAGTATGGACCTCGATGTAATTTTACCCCTTTTTAGGTCCTTCCTATAAAATGTACTCCCACCGTCCATGTAAAATTCGAAGATAAAAGCAAGTGGTAAAATTTAAACGTATTTAGGCTTAGTTGTCTGAATGAGTATGAACAATCATGGATTCGAAGCCGAACGACCAAGGTCATGCCATATCCATCTACATCATACTTTATATCGATGATTCATTGTAACATCCCAAATCTTTAATCAATGATATCAAAATCCAAATCACCCAATTTAGGGTTAACAAAAAACTTTTAGTATTAAAAACAATTATGAATGCATGTGTGTTGCATTAATATAGAAGTGTTTGAAAATGCCATGTTTGTTTGTTCTAATGGTTGTAAAATGATTCAAAGATGAATGCCACATCATCTAGATCATTTCAAAAGAAAATCCAAAGTAAAAGAAATCAAATAAGCATAAAAAGACCAAATGGTCACTTTGGCCATTTTAACCCACTAGGTCACTTTAGGAGTTCCTAGAAGTAAATTTCAAACAGAAACATTCTCAAATATTTTCACCCCTTGCTAGTACAAGTAAAGATGTACCAAGGCCCACTTTCAAATCTTACAAAAACATTTAAACACTAATTTTAAATGGCATTTGAAAATTGAATTCATTTCATATGCATAGATCCCACTTTTTCAAAAACCACTCAAATGAACTCCCCTTGCCAATCCCAAGCAAACAAAGACTACCAAGCATGAGATAGTGTCACACACTAAAAATCTTTTCAAAATTAAAAATTAAGTCTCTTGCGGCCATTATGTCGAACACTTAGTGAGCTCTGAACTAACTGCCTAACTATTAGTGTTTTAGAGCAGTGATCCAATGCCACTAAGGCCTAAATCCTCTCACATTGTCTCCCCCAGTGCCAACCATGCCATCATGGGGATACCCCTTAGCCGTTTGCAGCAGTGCTGCGCCACCTGAGCGCCATGCTCGCAGGTCGAGCATGGACAGCTCCTAGCCGACCGCCCCTCTCCCTCTCGCCGTGTCTAGGAGGTAGGTGTGATCACACCGCCGCCCATTGTCCCTGCCCCGAGCCCTGCCAAGCACTAGACCACCGCATAACGCCCTCTCCGCCTCTGAACCATGCACGGACCGCTCCAGTGCGTCACCCTCGATAGCCTCGCACAGACCCTGCCATGCCCTCAGCTCGCACGCGCGCACCAGCCTTAACACCAGCACACCCCCAGACATCCCCGCTCGCCGCCGTTTGACCCACAGCCACCGCACGCCGCGTCGAACGCCACCTCTGCCACGCAGAGCACAAGCCGCGTCGAACACTCCTTTACGCCGTACAGGACCGCGCATCGATCTCTGCTCGCAGCCACGCCCCTAGAAGCCCGTAGCCATGTCGCCACCATCGCCTGGCCATGCCGCTCGGTCTCGCCATCGAGCCTATAAAAGGAGGCCACCCCCAGCCTCATTCTGCACACCACTCACCTTCCGTCTCTCCACTAACCATCCCACACCTCTCCCCGGAGCCAATCGAGATTGCAATCACTGGAATTCCCCCGGAGCTGGCCTCTACTGGGGGAGAAGGGCCCCGTTGATTGCGACCACCCTAGGAGCCACCGCGACCACGCCTAGCACCGCTGTCGTCCATCAGTTCGATTGCCCCCATCGCCATGTTAGCTAGAGCCTGGTAAGCCCCCAATCGACCCCCACTGATCTGCTAGGGTTCGTTCTCGCCGGCGACCTGTTCGTCGTAGATGATGAACCACGGCCGTCGATTTCTAATCTAATCACACGGCTGATATCACCCCATACCGTTTCGGATTTTAAGTGTCGGTGACATGCGACACCCCCTTTTCGGTCGCCTTCTGTGCCGCGGAGCGTCACTGGGCCGGCCTATTTAGTTTCCCGTGCTATCCCACAAATTCAAATAGAGGTTTTTCTATTTAGACTTAAACTCAATTCTGTCTACTCATTTAAAAATCATTTCAGAGAGATCCACTTAACAAAAATGCACGATTCAATTTTTTTTGGAAAGATAATTAAAATCTCTATCCACGACCAAAATGCTGCCACTGCCAATGTGAATGCCCCATCTCAGCAGCAGAGCCGTGTTTAGCCTGGAAGAAGATTCGCTCCCAGATGTCATGCTGGGTATGTTTTCTGTTAACTCAGTATTAGCAAGAGTGTTCTTTGATTATGGAGCATCACACTCGTTTGTTACCGAAGAATTTGCATGCACTAGTAAGATTCACCCAACCAACTTGAAGCATGTTATGATAGTTCAAATACCTGATTCAACCACCAAAGCTAGAAAAATTTGCCCCATCTAATAGTACTTGGAACCAAAGGTTTGGAAGTAGTACTAGGAATGGATTGGATGTCGAAGCATAAAGGATTGATCGACTGTGCCAAGAAATTCATCACCATGACCAGTAGCTCTGGAGTATCAGTGGAGCATATATCTTAAACCTTGCCCCGTCAATTCAAATGCAATAAGAGTCTAGCCCTATCCACCATAGACCAAGTCAGAGTAGTATGTGAATACCCCGACGTATTCCCAGATGAATTGCCCGGTATGCCCCAGATCGGGATACTCAGTTCATTATTGAAATAATTCCTGGAACCGGACCCATAGCTCAGACACCCTATAGCTTGAAACCATCAGATTTAGTGGAGCTGAAGAAGCAACTTGATGCTATGCTGGAGAAAGGCTTGATTCAACCAAGCGCATCGCCATGGAGATCGCCCGTGTTGTTCATCGACAAGAAAGATGGAAGCAACCGTTTGTGCATAGATTACTGGAAGCTGAATGATGTCACCATAAAGAACAAGTACCCATTGCCAAAGATAGAGGATCTGTTTGATCAGTTGACTGGTGCCAGAGTGTTCTCTAAGATCGATCTTAGGACTGGTTATCATCAACTCAAGATTTCGTGCAACGGATATTCCAAAGACCGTCTTTACCACCAGATATGGATTGTATGAGTATACGGTCATGTCTCTTGGATTAACCAATGCCCCTGCTTATTTCATGAATCTCATGAATAAGATCTTTATGAACTTTCTGGATAAGTTTGTCATTGTGTTTATCGACGATATTCTTATCTACTCCAAGTTAGAAGAAGACCATGAGCAACACCTGAGAACCATCCTTGAAATCCTTAGAGAACATCAGTTGTATGCCAAGTTCAGCAAATGTGAGTTTTGGCTCAAGGAAGTAGGATTCCTCGGACATATTGTGTTGGAAGGAGGAGTCGCTGGTGATCCCGCCAAGATCAAAGATGTGGAAGAATGGGAAGCTCCCACCATGCAAACCCAAGTCCGTGCATTTCTCGGATTAGCGGGATATTACCGCAAGTTCGTTGAAGGATTTTCGAGCATCACAAGACCCATGACCCAATTGTTGAAGAAGGACAAGAAGTTTGAATGGACCGACAAATGTGAAGCAAGCTTTCAAGATCTCAAGAAGAGATTGATTTCAACCATAATATTGATTATGCCAGATATCAAGAAGCCGTTTGATGTGTATTGTGATGCATCCAAGATTGGTCTCGGATGTGTGTTGATGCAAGAAGGCAAAGTCATAGCATATTTGTCAAGACAACTGAAGCAGCATGAGTAAAACTACCCCACCCATGATCTTGAGTTAGTAGCTGTAGTCTTAGCTTTGAAGACATGGCGTCATTACCTTATGGGTAATCACTGTGAGATTTATACATATCAAGTATTTGAAGTATATTTTCACTCAGAAGGAGCTGAATATGAGGCAAAGGAGATGGATAGGGTTAATCAAGGATTATGACCTTGACATTCACTATCACCCTGGCAAAGCCAATGTGGTAGCGGATGCTCTTAGCAGATTGTCGTGCAGGTTAAACACCATGATCAAAGAGAACCAGCCAATTTTGCATGAAGAATTGGAGCAGTTTAGAACTGAGCTAGTTAGCAAAGGATTTTGAGCTAGCATTGAACTTCAACCCGCTTTGATCAACCAGATCAAGGAAGCCCAGAAGGGAAATGCAAGTATCTACGGAATCAAACATCATATTGGTACAGGAAACATGCCTCGATTCACCGAAGACGAAGAAGGAGTTTTGTGGTACAAAGGACGTATCTGCGTGCCAGAAGATTCAGAGCTGAAGCACGTTATCATGCAAGAAGCTCATGATACTCTTTATTCTATCCACCCAGGAGGAACAAAGATGTATCAAGATTTGAAGGAGAAATTTTGGTGGCACAAGATGAAGAGAGAAATCAGAAGCTACATCGCCAAATGTGATATCTGTCAAAGAGTCAAAGCGGAACATCAGAGACCCGCAGGATTGTTGCAACCATTGCAGATTCCGGAATGGAAATGGGATTCCGTTGGAATGGAATTTATCACCGGTTTACCTACTTCTAGTAGGGGAAATGACTCGATCTGGGTCATCGTTGATAGATTGTCCAAGGTAGCCCATTATATACCTGTCAAGAAAACCTACCAAAGTTTGAAGCTAGCAGAGTTGTGCATTGCTAGAATTGTCAGTTTGCATGGAACCCCCAAGACCATAGTGTCGAATCGAGGAACCAAATTTACCTCAAGATTTTGGTAGAAAGTCCAAGAAGGATTAGGAACCAAGTTGAATTTCAGTACAGCTTATCACCCGCAGACCGACGAACAGACTGAAAGAGTCAACTAGATCTTAGAAGATATGTTGAGAGCTTGTGTGTTAGAGTATAGATCAAAATGGGAAGATTGTCTGCATTTCACAGAATTCTTATACAACAACACTTATCAAGCCAGTTTGCAAATGGCACCATTTGAGTTCCTATATGGAAGAAAGTGTCGTACCCCTTTGAATTGGTCGCAAGTAGGAGAGAGTCAGATTTTTAGACCCAACATCCTACTAGAAGCCGAAGAGAAGGTTCACAAAATCCATGAGCACCTCAAGACCGCCCAATCCAGATAGAAGAGTTACGCTGACAAGAGACGTAGAGACCTGACTTTCAATGTCGGAGATTTTGTGTATCTCAAGGTTTCGCCGTTGAAGGGAACGCAACGTTTTAGTCTGAAAGGAAAGTTAGCCCCCAGATATATCGGACCCTTCAAGATTCTGAATCGTCGAGGAGAAGTATCATATCAGCTGGAATTGCCAGAAGAGATGTCAGCCATCCATATTGTGTTCCATATCTCGTTACTTCGCAAATGCTTGGAAGTGCCAGAGAAGACCTAAGTTTTCAAGAACATCGATCACCGAGCTGTTGATATCAACAAGGATCTAACGTATCATGAAGTGCCCATTTGTATCTTGGAAGAAGCCTTCAGAACAACCAGGACACAGAGTATCAAATTTCTCAAGATCCAATAGAGCAACCATACCAAAGAAGAAGCCACTTGGAGCGAGAAGATTACATTAGGACCGAGTTTGCAGATCTCTTTATTTCCTAGTTTTCTTAAATCTCAGGACGAGATTTTCTTTAATTGGGGAAGGTTTGTAACATCCCAAATCTTTAATCAATGATATCAAGATCCAAATCACCTAATTTAGGGTTAACAAAAAACTTTTAGTATTAAAAACAATTATGAATGCGTGTGTGTTGCATTAATATAGAATTGTTTGAAAATGCCATGTTTGTTTGTTCTAATGGTTGTAAAATGATTCAAAGATGAATGCCACATCATCTAGATCATTGAAAAACAAAATCCAAAGAAAAAGAAATCAAATAAGAATAAAAAGACCAAATGG
The DNA here is from genome assembly GCA_023614405.1 of Avena insularis. Lineage (NCBI taxonomy): Eukaryota > Viridiplantae > Streptophyta > Magnoliopsida > Poales > Poaceae > Avena > Avena insularis. Next base: position 111,576,917 of record CM042684.1, read on the forward strand.
TCACTTTGGCCATTTTAACCCACTAGGTCACTTTAGGTGTTCCTAGAAGTAAATTTCAAACAGAAACATTCTCAACTCTTTTCACCCCTTCCTAGTACAAGTAAAGATGTACCAAGGCCCGCTTTTAAATTTAACCACTATTTTTAAATGGCATTTGAAAATTGAATTCATTACATATGAATAGATCCCACTTTTTCAAAAACCACTCAAATGAACTCCCCTTGCCAATCCCAGGCAAACAAAGACTACCAAGCATGAGATCAAGTCACACACTAAAAATCTTTTCAAAATTAAAAATTAAGTCTCTTGCGGCCATTATGTCGAACACTTAGTGATCACTGAACTAACTGCCTAACTATTACTGTTTTAGAGAAGTGATCCAATGCCACTAAGGCCTAAATCCTCTTCCATTGTCTCCCCCAGTGCCAACCATGCCATCAAGGGGCTACCCCTTAGCCGTTTGCAGTAGTGCCGCGCTACCTGAGCACCATGCTCGCTGGTCGAGCATGGACAGCTCCCAGCCGACCGCCCCTCTCCCTCTCACCGTGTCTAGGAGGTAGGCGTGATCACACCGCTGCCCACTGTCCCTGCCCTGAGCCCTGCCAAGCACTAGACCACTACATAACGCCCTCGCTCTCTGCCTCTGAACCATGCACGGACCGCTCCAGCGCGCCGCCCCCGACAGCCTCGTATAGACCCCGCCTTGCCCTCAGCTCGCACGCGTGCACCAGCCTTAACACCAGCATGCCCCAAGACATCTCCGCTCGCCGCCGTTTGACCCGCAGCCACCGCACGCCGCGTCGAACGCCGCCTCTGCTGCGTAGAGCGTGAGCTGCGCCCGACCGTTTTCCACCGCCCCTAGCCACTCCTTTATGCCGTAGAGGACTACCAGGATACCGCGCATCGATCGCCGCTCGCAGCCATGCCCCTAGCAGCCCGTAGCCATGTCGCCACCGTCTCCTGGACACGCCGCTTAGTCTCGATGTCCAGCCTATAAAAGGAGGCCACCCCCAACCTCATTCTGCACACCACTCACCTCCCCTCTCGCCACTGACCATCCTACACCTCTCCCCGGAGCCAATCGAGCTCATAGTTGCTGGAATTCCACCGGAGCTGGCCGCTACTACAGGAGAAGGGCCCCGTTGATTGCGACCATCGTAGGAGACGCCGCGACCATGCCTAGCACCGCCGTCATCCACCAGTTCGATCGCCCCCATCGCCACGTTAGCTAGAGCCCTGGTAAGCCCCCAATCGACCCCCACCGAGCCGCTAGGGTTCGTTCTCGTCGGAGACCTGTTAGTTGTTGATGATGAACCACGGCCGTCGATTTCTAATCTAATCGCACGCTTAATATCGCCCCATACCGTTTCGGGTTTTAAGCGCCACTGACATGCGGGACCCCCTTGTCAGTCGCCCTCTGCACCGCGGAGCGTCATTGGGCCGGCCCGTTTAGTTTCCCGCGCTAGCCCGCAAATTCAAATAGAGGTTTTTCTATTTAGACTTAAACTCATTTCTGTCCACTTATTTAAAAATCATTTCAGAGAGATCCACTTAACCAAAATGCATGATTCAAATTTTGGTGGAAAAAAAATTAAAATATCTATCCAAGACCGTAGGATTTAAATCAATTGGAGTTATTGATCACATATAGTAAAAATAACAAAACAAAGACTTTTCTACATTCAAACAATTTTCAAAACTCAACCATAATAGATTTTGAGTTGATTCCAACTCTCAAAAATCACATTTGATAATATCTATTTAAATATGTAATAATATTTATGTTTGCATGCAGTGACTTTGGAGTAGTACCAAAATATTGCTATATAGTCATTTCTAGTCACTTTAAATCTTTTAAATAATAAACTTAAACTTATTGAAAAATGAGCCAACATTTAAATCACATTCCCATGCACTAGAATATGTGGTGATGACATGTGTCCACATGATCCCATTTTTTAATTGGAGAATATTAAATCTTAATTAATTTCAATGAGTAGAAATTACTTTTCTCAAATGAAATAAATGAAACTAGTTCATTAAATCTTGTGATGAATGTTACGATACTATATCATCAAGTGTGTGCCTTAGTGTGCTAAATAGACTAGTTAAGTATTGTTTGGTGATTGTGTATCCCATATGTATTTATAGAAGATAGTACCGACCAAGTCTACGAGGAGGAGAAGTTCTACCCCGAAGAAGACGAGGAGAATTTCAACCACTGCACCAACCAAGCGAAGCCATCACTACCAAGCAAGTTAGCCCCTTGCAAGCTAACACTTACAAGCTGTTCTTAGAAAGATAGAATTATACAAGATAACCTCAGCAAGATGGATTAGGCATGATTTGGTTATACCTCTTGATTTATACCCATCCCAAGTTTTACTTACAAGTTTACTTTTGCTTTATCATAGTTTCTTTACTTATAGTAATGCTTTGTGAGATTTTAGAAAGTAGTATACACAGCATAAATAGTATAAAACTTGGCCTATACTAGATGTCATTCTATGGTATGAGATTGATATTAGCATCCCACCTTAGTGAACACTCGTAACTTAGTGGCTAGAGCTAAACAAAAAACTTGATCACACTAGATGGGAAGACTTGGTGAAAATGATTATGAAAACCTTGGAATGATGAGTCATTCTATTGAGATGTTTTGACATGTGTTGAGAAACACCAATGGTTTATGATGATGAAAATGTTGAGGCATGAGCCTTAGCCATTTATAAAAATTAATGGTTGGGTTCGGATGCGATACCATTCCAATTTTACCGTACAACCACAATACCTGAATTGGGTAAGGCTTAGCTGGAAGTTTATATGCATTAGTATAGGTTCCCTCACGGAAGAGGTTTGAGCTGATGCTACCTCTTGATGTTGTCCACCTATGCAGTGCCCAGGATGGCAGATGGCCATGGTTGGGAGGCCAAGCTCATTGGAGAGGTGCTTATACTAGAGTGTCTAAAGGAAAGGTTATGATTGATTATACGCATACTAAGTATGATGATTTAGTGTTATCCCTGACAGATGTATCGAATTTTGTGGTGAAAGTGTACCACCTCTACAGAGTGTCAAACTATTCAAATAGCCGCGTCCGAAGTCATGGACAGTTGGAGTGGCCATACTGTTCCGTCGTTAGATGTTTTCCAAATGAATTATGAAATGAATTGTGACATGACTTCACCACAACAGGGTTGTGACTATGAAAACTAAGTTCCCACTTAGGTTATTTAGAACTTTATTTTATCTTTCTTTGTTTTTGAACTCATCTTATGTTTCAAACTTACCTTTACAAATAAACTTAGAGTTTAGCATTCCTACTAGAACTACCTTACTTGTTAGTGATAGTTTGCGAGTACTTAAGGAGTACTCATGGCTTTTGTCCCTGGCTATTCCCATGGCTAGACTATGAGGAGGACTATCCGAAAGAAGGACAATAGGAAGGCTACGACAACTAGGATCTTCTCCCATCGTCAGCATTGCTTGTGACACTAAAGATGGAGCCCACCGCTAGCTTATTATTCCGCTACGTGTTTGTATTAAGAATGGATCATGAGATCCTTTATTTGTGTAAGACCTTATTATGGTTTGTAATGGATGATGTACTGTGATATCCAATCTGTTATGTCTCGCAAAATGGTAATCCTGGAATTGCGATGTATGGCATAACAGGCATCTGGGATTAAAAATCCGGGTATTGACATTCATGATCCCATATCCAAGAATTTGCATGCCGCCAAATTGGGCCATATTTTGAAAACAAACAAAGAGTATGCCTCGACCAGCTGCTCTCTCTCTCGAGAAGGAGCCGAACCCGACTGTTTTCCCTGCTTTATTTTAGGGTGCTTCGTGCTGAAAGTATGGACCTCGATGTAATTTTACCTTTTTTAAACGTATTTAAGATTATTTGTCGATGAGTATGAACATTCTTGTATTTCAAGACGAGTGACCAAGGTCATGCCCATATCTACATCATACTTTATGCTGATGATGATCACATATCCAAGAATTTCCATGCCACCAAATTTGACCATTTTTTGAAAACAAACAAAGAGGAAGTAGTCTGAAGAGTATGGCTCGATCATCTTCTTTCTCAAGAAGGAGCCAAACATGACTATTTTACCTGCTAAATTTTAGGGTGCTTCATGCTAAAATTATGGACCTCGATGTAATGTTACCCCTTTTTAGGTCCTTGCTGTAAAATGTACTCCCATCGTCGGTGTAAATTTCAAAGATAAAAGCAAGTGGTAAAATTCAACTATTTTTTTAAACAATACAATTTTTAATAATTTCCATGAATAATACGAGAATTGAAAGATTTGCAATTCTAGCGTGGTATCGGTAGTTGAATAGCTGACCAATCCTTATCGGCTTTTGAATAGCCGACTAGTCCCTATCTGCTTTTGAAAAGCTGATATGTCTTTGTCTGCTTTTGAAAAGCCGGCAGGTTATAGGGCAATGTGAAGAATAGGGGGACTAGTCAGCTTTTCAAAAGCAGACAATGACTAGTCACCTTTTCAAAAACAGACAGGGCCTAGTCGGCTATTCAAAAGCCGATAAGGACTGGTCGGCTTTTCAAGTGCCGACACCATGCTAGAATTGTAAATCTTTCAATTCGTGTAATATTCATGAAAATTATTTTTAAAAATTTATTATTTATAAAAATAGCTAAAATTCAAACATATTTCAGCTTAGTTGTGAATGAGTACGAACAATCTTGGATTTCAAGCCGAACGACCAAGGTCATGGCCATATCTACATCATACTTTACATCGATGATTCATGATCCCATATCCAAGAATCTGCATGCCGCAAAATTGGGCATGTTTCGAAAACAAACAAAGAGGAAGTAGTATGAAGAGTATGGCTCGATTAGCTTTTCTCTCGAGAAGGAGCAACACATGACTTTCCTGTTTAATTTTAGGGTGCTTCATGCTAAATGTACGGACCTCAATGTAATTTTACCTTTTTTAGGTCCTTGATGTAAAATATACCTCCACCGTCTGTATGAGTAAAATTCGTATGTAAAAGCAAGTGGTAAAATTTAAACATGTTTAAGCTTATTAGTTTCCAATGAATTTGAACATTCTTGCATTTCAAGCCGAACGGCCAGGGTCATGGACATATCTACATCATACTTTATGCTAATGATTCATGATCCCATATCGAAGAATTCGCATGCCGCCAAATTTGGCCATATATTTCAAAAACAAATGAAGAGAAAGTAGTATGAAGAGTATGGCTCGATCAGCTGCTCTCTCGAGAAGGAGCCGCACCCGACTATTTCCATTGCTTAATTTTAGGGGGCTTCATGCTAATTGTAAGGACCTTTATATAATTTTTTTCATTTTTAGGTCCTTGTGATATGTTGCAAATGTATCTATAATTTTTTATGTTCCATGCTTGTTTTATATCTACTTTCTTATGTTTTGTCCACACTTTCGAGTATTTTTATATACTTTCTAGGACTAACCTATTAACAAGATGCCATAGTGCCAGTTGCCTATTTTCTGTTGTTTTTGGTTCCAGAAAAGCCAGAAAATGAATATTCTCGGAATTGGACAGGACAAAAGCCAAAGTCAATATTTCACCGAGGGGAACACGGAGCCAGAAGACAAGACGGAGAGAGGCCAGGGGCTGGCCACACCACCTAGTGGCGCGGGCCAGGCCATGTCGCGCCAGGGGGTGGTGTGGGCCCCCTGTTACTCCACCGACCTTGCCCCTTCGCCTATATCTTGCCTCCGAGACAAAAACCCTAAGTACCCGATCAAAATTCCACGAAAGAGTCTATAGCCACTGCCATCTCCATCCCTAGACCGGGAGGGATCTGAAGCTCTTCCTGGCACCCTGTCGGAGGGGAGAGATCACCCTGGAGGCCTTCTTCATCACCATGCCTGCCTCCGGTGTGATGCGTGAGTAGTTCATCCCTGGACTACGGGTCCATGTAGTAGCTAGATGGTTGGTTCTTCTCCTTTGTGCTACCATGTCTAGATTTTGTGAGCTCCGTTCATGATCAAGATCATCTATTTGTAATCTTACATGTTCTGGTTGCGTGGATCCGATGGATATTGAGATGCTATTTCATATTGATTATTGATTCTATCATGTGTTTGTTATTTGTGATCTTACATGCTTTCCGTTGTTAGTAGCTATCTTGGCCGAGTAGATGCTAGCAACTCCAAGAGGGAGTATTTATGCTCGATAGTGGGTTCATGCCTCTAGGAATCTGGGGAAGTGACAGAAATCTCTAAGGTACTATATGTGTTGTTGCTACTAGGGAGAAAACAGCAATCCTTTGTTCATAGGACAATCGTATTGTTTACTTTATACACTTTGCTTAATGCAATTATCTTTTGCCTGCAACTTAATACTGGAAGGGGTTCGGATGATAACCTGAAGGTGGATTATTAGTCATAGATGCAGTTGGATTACGGTCTATGTATAATGTTGTAATGCCCAATCAAATCTCATAGAAGTCAAGATGATTAGTATATGCATGTATGCTTTCTCGATGTTTGTCAATTACCCCGCTATAATTTTTCACCCAACATGTCATCTATCTTAAGGAGAATCACCTCTAGTGAACTATGGACCCTGGTCCATTCTTTTACCACCAATCTACAAAGGTATTTACTGTTTCTGTGTACTTTCTGCAAGCAATTACTATCTTCCACACAATATATTTAATCCTTTGTTTTCAGCAAAACCGGTGAGATTGACAACCTCATTGTAAGTTGGGGGCAAAGTTTTATGGTTGTGTTGTGCAGGATTCCAAGTTGGAAACAACACCTTGGAGGTGTTTCCTTGCTCCTACTGGTTCGATAACCTTGGTTTCATAACTGAGGGAAAACTTGTTGCTGTGCTCATCATACCTTCCTCTTGGGGTTCCCCTACATATTGAGCAAGCACCTTGATGTAAATTATACTCCCACTGTCCATGATGGTCCCATATTTGGGCGTAAAATGGGTGTGAATCATGGCATGGTTACAATGTTGCCACTCGGAGTTTCCAACCATGAGGAAAGGAAAAAAAATCAATTTTCCAAGTGAGAGGAGTGTATTTTCTTTAAAGCAAGTACTCCCTCTGACCTAAATTAATTGACTCAAGTTTATCTAGATTCGGATGTATTTAGTACTAAAATATGTCTAGATTCGGATGTATTTCATACTAAAATATGTTTGCATATCTGAGACAATTAATTTGGGTCGAAGGGAAGAAGAATATGTATTTTTGTAGAAAAGACAAAAAGAGACAGAAGAGAAACTTTGGGCACAGAGGAAGCAGCTCGAGAGAGCAGCGAAGAGGAGGAGTTGAAGGCAGTGCAAGATGAGAGCAAAGCTGTGATGGCTTCTTGACACGAGGTACAGGGTACAGTCACCTAGTAGTAGTAGTAGTACGGAACTCGTACTAGTAAATTTCAGGAACTTTGCTATATACTACTATATGCACACAAAACAAATTGTGTTTTCTCTCTCCTTTAGTGCCTCATCACCATCCCACACACCAGCTAGGTGATCTCTCCCTTGTCCAAAACGTGGTGCTGCGCACGTGTGTCGACCTACCTTGTCATCTGCTCCGTGTCAGTATCAGGCGTGCTGCGTAGAAGGAACCATTTTGGGTCTTGGCGAGAAAAGGGACGATACTCATACTATTATTAGATTCGGAGTTTAAACTTTCACAGCTTCAAAATTTTCACTTCCTTCGCAAACATCCGGAGGGAAGGTTATTCAAAAAATAGTGGTGCACAAGGGATTGTTTATACTGTATGGTGTCTGCAGTACGTCCCATCACATTCGATGCACTTCATTATGATCTGACCAGCTTTACCACTACTCCGTAGTACTCCATTGTCATTCCATTTCACACCCTGCAAAGAGGAAGCCACCAAGCACACCCACAGCATGCTGGATCGAATGTACAGTAGGAGTAGTATGAAGGGTATGGCTCGGCCGCTCACTTGAGAAGGACCCGCACCCGACTGTTTTTTATTGCTTCATTTTATCGCCGTTTGTGCTGAATGTATGGACCTCTATGCAATTTTCTATTTTTTGAGGTCTTCGATGTAAACTGTACTCCCACCGACTTTCTCAAATTCTAACTAAACATAAGCGCAATAGGTTTCTCTTAAAATTTTCCAAAAATATTTTGAAGCTAAGCAAGAATTCGGTACATCGAAAAAACACCGAAAGTTCTAAAAAATTCATGTTCTATCAGAAACCACAGAGAGTTCTGACGACAGGTTCATCTTCTTTCTAAGATTTTGCGTCTTAACAGTTTAATAAAATTAGGTCAAACTTGAGCTACAACTAAGTGCGATAGATTGCCCTTGAATTTAATGAAACTAGGTCAAACTTGAACTACAAGTAATAAATTGTAGGTTGCTTTGAAAGTTTTATGAAAAAAGTTTTTGGAGGTACCCATCGAGCGGTTAATTACTATATCAGATACCATAGAGAGTCTTGATGAGTTGTTCGACTTCTAGCTAAGATTTTGCATCACGAAAATTTTGAACACCTTTTGAAAACAATCACATGAAATAGGGGGAGAGGGGAAATGATTTTTCTATTATCTATGGGCAACCCACAAGCTTGAGGTGCACCTTATTTGCCTTAAAGATACAAACTATATTTTCTCCACAATGTATATGGTGAACCTTAGCGGATGCCACATACTAGCCCTTAAGGTGTGCTTTTGTACAGATTGCTAATGCCCTTATTAGGGAAAAAAATAGCACTCCCTCGATCCAAATTAGTGTTCTCACATTTGTCTAGATTCGGATGTATCTAGTCATGTTTTAGTGCTAGATACATCCGAATCTAGACAAATATGAGAACATTAATATACTTTTTTTGAGGATAGTATATTAGTACTAGTACACTAGTATAATACTAGTACTCATTTCTTTGCTTAGACATATGCTCACCTCTGTACACTCATTGTACACGCTGAGAGAATAAAACGTAGGCAGGGTAAAAGAGGGCAGCAGCGAAGAGGAGTTGAAGGCAGTTTGATGTCAGAGGAAAGTTATGATGGGTTCCTAACACGAGGTACTCCTGCGGCCACTCTACTAGTAGTAAATTTCAGGACCTATGCATGCAAAACAAATTGTGTGTTTTCTCTATCCTTCGCTGCCTCTCGCCATGCATCCTTCCTCTCTCCTACCATTTCCCCTCACGCACCGCCCCGGCTGATCTCTCCCTGGTCCACAGCGTGGTGCTACGCACGTGTGCCTTGGTACATCGGCTCTGTGTCTCTGGCCTGTTCGGCAGCCGTGTTGGTCTGGAGTAGGGAAGAGGAGTACATTGGAAGGAAATCACTTTGGTCCTTGGCGGCAAACAAAATTCAAACTTTTCCGGTTTTCAAAATTTTGCCTTGCTTCCCAAACATCGGGAGGGAAGGTTACACAAAATACCGGCCATTCGCAGTACTTGTTATCTTATCTTTATCTTTTCTTACCTCTTACAATACCATACCATACCACTATATAGTGTATGGATAACTTCGAACATTGACCGTTGGATCAAGACCGGCAAATCAAAATAGTGTTGTCGGTGTGATTTTCCAACTACATCATGAAAGAACATTCAATTATTCTCAAATTTCCGAGTGGATGACGAGCGAGGTTGTGCTTTTCCGTTTAGGAATTTCCAAAGAATATTGGATCTGAATGCCAGAAGCCAAGTTTACCAACATGTTGTACCAATAATTCCCATGTTTTATTTATGAGTTTTCAAACTTGCTAGCTAACTCTGCCTATTTGACCGAATGAATTTATGTCGATTTATCGAAATTAGGTCAAATTTGAAACTACAAGTAAATTGTAGGTTGATTTGAAAGTTTTACGAAAAATCTTTTGTTGGTACCCATCGAGGGGTCATAATTAATATATCATAAAACACCGAGAGTTTTGACGATAGGTTCAACTTCTTGCTAAGATTTTGCATCTTGAGAATTTAACGAAATTAGATCAAACATGAGCTACAAGTAAGCGCGATAGATTGATCCTGAATTAAATGTATTTTTGGAGGTAGATGGGTGCATCTCCTTGTAGTAAACAATGTTGTCAGTGCGAGTTTCCAACTATTAGGAAATAAAATTCTCAGTTTTCCGAGTGATGACGAGATGGTTCTTTTCTGTAAAGAAAGCTCAAAGAATTTGGATCTCAATGCCATAAGCCAAGCTTCTAAACATATTAAGTGGACCAACGTGTTTTACTTACGATTTCCATATGTTTTTTGAGTTTTCAAACTCCCTAGCTAATTAACTCTGCCCACTTGAATGAGTACATGCCGATTTATCGAAATTAGGTCAAACTTGACTATAACTAAATTGTAGGTTGCTCTAAAAGTTTTACGAAAAATCTTTTGGAGGTACCGTACCGATCGGGGGGAGGTCACAATCAATATATGAGAAACAACTAAGAGTTTTGACAACAGGTTTGACTTCTTGCTAAGATCATGCATCGCATGACACTATTTAATGAAATTGGGTCAAACATGAGCTACAAGTTAGCGCGATAGATTGCTGTTGAAATATATGACTTTTCAGAGAGGTAGATGGGTGCATTTCTTGTAGTAAATAGTGTCGTCGGTGTAATTTTCCAACTATATCAGGAAAGAACATTCAATTATTCTCAATTTTTCGAGTGCTGACGAGCGAGGTTGTTCTTTTTCGTAAAGAAATGTCTGAAGAATATTGGATCTGAATTCTAGAAGCCAAGTTTACCAACATGTTGTACCAACGATTCCCCTCTTTTATTTTTTACTTTTCAAACTTCCTAGCTAACTCCACCCATTTGACCTAATGACTTTATGTCGATTTATCGAAATTAGGTCAAATTTGAAACTACAAGTAAATGGTAGGTTGCTTTTAAAGTTTTATGAAAAAAAAATTGAGGTACCCATCGACGGGTCACAATTAATATATCATAAAACACCGAGAGTTTTGACAATAGCTTCAACTTCTTGCTAAGATTTTGCATCTTGACAATTTAACAAAATTAGGTCAAACTTGAGCTACAAGTAAGTGTGATAGATTGCTCTTGAATTGAATGATGAGATGCGGTCAAGCTTTTATTAGCGCTTGGTTAACATTGGGTTGGTGTTGAGTATAGTTCTCATCTAGTGCATTTAACCCGTTTGTATACTATAGTTTAGTTTTACACATGCAACCTAGTTCCGAGGCTAATCATTATTTTTTATTGATTGATCCAGGGTTGATGATGATTTGGGAGGCTAATCATTATTTTTTGATTTAGATTTGTCTCAGGGGCGGAGGTCCCTTTAATTTGGGCAAGTTAGAGAGGCTACTGCCCTACCCTGATTTTTGCCAAATTTCGATTATATGTATGCATCTCTAGCATCGGCAATAGATAGAGCTCATCCTGTTCATCTGTACTGCTCAATAAAGAACTGCACTAATGTGATGCCTAGACCTTGGAAGTAGTACTAATATACTCGGCGTTCATGCTAGCTAGAGTTAAGAATTTAATTTGTGTACTTTGATAAGGAAATTGCTCCACTTTACTTTCTTAGTTGATCTTGTATTGTAACTATTTCACACTTATTGACAGCTGGTAGAGACATTATCTATCCACGGGATTTTTTTGTAGTGTTCCGACAAGAATCTCAATCTTGGATAGACTCATCATCGAAGAAGGCAAGAGAGCCTTGTGCAGTTTGGATGGAGGGGCGAGCCAGGAACACCCACGTGGAGAACACCTGTGATATGTTCTGGAAGATGCTGTTAATACCGAGAAAGTTAGACTTGCGGAGCATACCCAGCTCCTTTTTGCCAATGTTTGGTGGTGAGTATCTAGAGGTCATCAAGCTGAAGATATGCAAAGCCTGCAGCTGGGACGTCGAGCTGAAGAAGCAAGATGGCAAGGTAATCCTTGACGAAGGATGGATAGATTTTGTCAAAGCACATGACTTGAAGGTAGGATACTTTCTGGTATTCAAGAAGCTTGCCACCACTTCCTTTAAGGTGATAGTATTTGATCGTGATAACTGCCAGAAGGTGATCATATGTGCAATTTATGACCCATCATTTGATGGACAATTTACTATATCGTAGGTGTATTAATATAGCGACTGTTCGCTTCTAATTATAACTATTGTGTAAAAGAGGTGCTTGAACAACTTCCGTTATCATGCATCCTGTTGGAACACCGTGGTACTTAATCGCGCTAGGATCCAATGTGGAGGTATTTATTGTACTATGTTTGCACCAAAACTGCAAAACAAAGATCTAGTGTACTACTGATATTATTATACTACCTCCTGTTCCAAAGTATTAGGGCTGGACATAAAACTCGAAACTCGACGAGTTTAATGAGCACTTGTTTACTCAGCTCATTCAAAATCGACTCGTTTCCTTAACGATCTAGGCTGAGCAACAATTTTCGCTCGATATCCTTAACAAGCTAAACGATCGAGTTAACGATGTTCGTGAGCTACTCGTTAAGCTCGGTAACAAGCAAGGTAAGGCCCAATTATGTTTCTACATGTCTAATCTAGCAGCCCATCTAAGGCAAACATCTAGCCCATTGAGTAAGACTGATCAATCCAGGAGCAAGAGCGACCGACCAAAAACCATACCCTAGACTCTCCCGATCGATTCAGAATATTTCTCGTGTGTCTCGTCAACTCGTCATCTCACACTGAATACCCCATCTCCATCTTCTCAATCTGGATCTGATGATCGCGGCACTGACCGAACCCTGCCGACTATCGTTTTTAATTATCGGTATGCCTATGTCTTGAGGCTGATACATTTTCATAACGAGCAGCTCATGAGCACTCGTTAACATCTAATGAACTGAGCTGAGCTTTACTTTTTGCTCGTTATCCTTAACGAGTTTAATGATCTGAGCCTTAATGAGCATGAGCCTTAACGAGTCGAGCTGCTCGATAGTCTAGCCCTACACAGTATAATCCTTTTTAGCAAACTAAACAAACATCATCTGGTCAAACATGACAACAGTAGTAACTCTAGTCAGCATACATGGTAGTGTGCCGGCCTAGCTGTAATGGCCCAGGTTGTTACATGGTTAATTTAGAGCAGGGCGGCATGCCGGCCTAGCTATAAAATGCGCCAGGATTTCAGATGGTTAATTTAGTGCACTACAGCATGCAAGCCAAGCTAATCAGCGTCCTGGATGCAGCTCCAGAGGCCTTGCAAAAAAAAACTCATTCAAAGAGCCATCCCATCTTCCCATCTTGGCTGTTTTTATCCCCACTCGCCAACGCCGCCTGGCCCGCATTTGGGGTCATCTCCAGTGCACACTTTGCACATTTTCCTCGCTAGCTGCTTTGGATCTTGGAGGATGCGTGCCACCCTTCTCCAAAACTCCACCGATAGTCGTACTCTGGTCCGACCTCTTCCCCCCAATCCATCCCGATGTCGCAATCCATGCACAACCCACTACATGGCGTCTAGAGCAAGGTCGGTGATGATGTTTGCAACAAAATTGCTATGCGTCTAGACACTACCAACACTGCCCGGCTGGCGCATGCTCCAAGGAGCTGTACCGCCAAGTCGCGGGAAGAAAAGGTAGCAGATGCCCCCAACGACCACTTCGGGACATTTGTCCCCTACAACAACGTCTACGACCACATAATCTGGTGCTTTCACAGCCAGCAAGTCTGCAGGCAGCCTGGATCTGAGTTCATCACCTCATCGGTAGAGCTAAGACCTATGGTAGAGCTCGTCCACCACCTCAGATTTGCCACTCGAGGACTGTGCCCATAATTCCCTATAACCACAAACACTGGGAGCCGTCTAAACCGGTGCCCACAGGGGGATCGCGGAGAGCGGATATCATCGGCATCGATAAAGAGGGCACCATGTTCATCTCCCAAATTTATGGCCACACCACGGACATCGTCATATACCACAGGTTTGTTAGTTCATGGGCGTGCGAATCGCTGATGTCTCTGTGGCATGACCTCCATGCGGTCGAAATGGTGGCGACATCTGAGCTGACAAGCAGGCCATCGTCGGCCGAAGTCGCCCTAGAAGGGCTCATGTCGTACCTGTCGCAGCCGTAGTGTTACCTAGAAGCTTCTGAACTGTTTGTTGGAATTCCCTGTGGATTAGGTTATTGCATCAACAAGTTTCAAAATTGAGATAAAACATCTAAATATTCTTTGTGATGATCCCAATGTTAATATATGTAACGGCATACTAATTAATTACTAATTTATGTTGGCGACAGATTCAATTTGTATGGGGAGAGGTGGAACAAGTTTGCGGCAATGTATACCTATTTCCAATGTATGCTGCTGACATAGTGGGCCCACAGGCGACAGTGTGACAAGGAAAGGGTAACAGGCAGGAAAGAAAGTGCTACCCGACCAGCACTTGACACGTTGTTGTGTTATGCCGAGTATTTTGTATGGAGGTCATAACTTGCTACTTCTAATCTATTTTGTAGTATACATATGTACTGGTACTTGTTCAGATCGACCGATCGAGTGCTGAATATGGACTCTCTTTCCTTTTGAGTCATGGCCTTGCTACAACTATTGAATTTCAATGTCTGCATTGCTGAATCTGTTATTCCTTTTGGCCATTGTCTGTACTGCTGAATCGGTCACTTTGAAATACTGCTGAATCTGTCAAATGGTGCTGAATATGAACTAGGAATCCGTAGATATTTTTTCTATCTTATTCTGTACTGCTCAAGCTTCAAATGCCACTCAATCTGTCAAGTGTTATGTTGTTACTATTAATAAGGTATTTTCTAGAACTAATACTGATGTACTGCTACTTGTTTAGATCAAGTGCAGTAGATGGTCTTGCTTTCCTTTTTAAACTTGGCTTTGTCACAATCTAGATGAGACTTGGGCATTTTGGAATGATATATATGGGGGTCACACTAGTATTAATGTGAAGAGGAGGTATGCACACAAAATCATACTTGATCGTCAGTTATGCTTGCTCCAATGATCGAATGTGTTCGGAGAAAAGGGCAAATTGATCATGCGACAAGGTTTTTAGAGCTGAAACATGAATGGGTTTTCTCTGTACTGCTATTGAGTTTCAGTGTCTGTATAGCTGAAACAGTCACTTTGGAATGCTGCAGAATCGGTCATGTGCTGCTGAATATGAACTAGGAATTTGTCGATATTTTTTCTGTCTTATTCTGTACTACTGGATATTTCAAATGCTACTGAATTTGTAAAAAAGTTCTGTCGCTGCTGCTGGGCTGCTTGCACTAGATCTTTTTCCTGTGTGTCATCAGAACCGTTGGATGTGTTTTGGACAGAAACGAGAGGGTACCAAGTGAAGTCATTGGATACCAGTCCAGTTTTGGCGCACGCGCTCTGTGTCCCTTGTTCTTTAGATATTTTTACACGAATATATGTCAAAAGAATTATCGTTTCTTTTTCCCTCTGGTTGTGTGGTCTGTGTTCCGAATCCGGCCAAGCCACAACAGAATGCAAATTTTACTAAAGAGGAGGTAAAATCTAGCCCATTCAGCCCCTCTTTAGCCCAGAACAATTTAATTCGGCCTTGTAGGGGTCAGGGGACTTGCTGACAACAACCCATTTAAATATCTATCAAGGAGCCCATGGAGAATAGCGCATGTAGTATAGCCCATTGAGTATTTTAGATGTAGAATAGCCCAAAATGTTTAATTCGGCGTTTTTGGAATTTCCCTTTAAAATAGAAACAAAAAACCTGCCTACCCATGTTTTTAAGAAACTACTCCATTATCTGGCATTTAATAAATTGAGATGCTAGGATCGCTTCCCTTTTATTTTTATCAGAGAGATAACATAGACACATAAAATCTTTTTAACAAGGCTAATATATAAGTTATAGGTACTATAAAGCTTTTTAATGAGAATGTTAATCTATGTTGTTTGTCGTTGTGGCAACACACATGGTTTATATGTGTTTTGAAGCCTTGAGTTCAATTCTCTGTGCTTGACATAAAATTATCTTGGGTTTACATTTTTTCTTCTAGAAATATTGCTTTATGGAGAGGCTGACATCACGGACCCACCAGCCTTCAGCATCCCTCGAGTTTAATGGTCGGGTTTGAAAAAAAGTTAAATACTTGTATAGAGAGGCTGTCATCAGGAACCCACTTGCTAGAACATACGAGGCTGCATCTGAGACCCACAAGCTAGAACATACCAGAGAGGCTGACATGGGGGCCTCAGTAGCAAGACCATACACGGCAGCCACATCGAGCAATGTTGCCAAGGTCAAAACAGCGGACGCGTGGCCGAAAAAAAGTCCATCATACGCATGTTTGATTTACAGAGAGACCGACATGTGGGACCCAGTAGCGCGGCCTTATATAGGTTCTACCTCGAGCGACGTTGCCAAGTTCGAAACAGGGAGGCGTGAGCGAGAAAAAAGTCCAGCATGCACACGTTTCTTTTAATGAGAGGCTCACATGGGGGACCCAGTAGCCTGGAAAAACAACACAAATTACAGCATACACATGTTTCTTCTAATGAGTGGATGATATGTGGGGCTCTGCATCATGATTAAATAGTAGATGCAGCGAGCTACTCTATCAAGTTCGGAACACGGAGGCGCGACCGAGGGAAAAAGTTCTACCATACACATGTTTCTTCTAATGAGAAGATGAGATGTGGGGTCCAGGAGTTTGATTAAACGGTAGATGCATCGAGCAGCGCTATCAAGTTCAGAATAGGGTAGGACGAGCGAAGAAAAAAATTCCATCATACACACGATTCTTATAATATGAGGCTAACATGGAGGACCCAACAGCGTGACTAGACGGCAGATAGATCGAGCAACGTTATCGAGTTGAAATTAGGAAGGCAATACCCAAGGGAAAAAATTCCATTATACACACGTTTCTTCTAATGATAGGATGACATGTGGGTCCCAGGAGGTTGATTAGACAGTGATGCATCGAGAAGCGCTATCAACTTCAGAATAGGGTAGCGCGAGCGAAGGAAAAAAATTCCATCATACACATGATCCTTCCAATGAGAGGCTGACATGTGGGACCTAGCAGCCTGACTATACGGCAGACGCCTCGAGCAACGTTATCGAGTTTAAATCAGGGAGGCGCGACCGAAAAGTATGGTCCGCTAGACACACTGACGTCCAGGACCCACATGCCTCAAAAGACTTCGGCGAGTCAACATCGCGCGAGGAAACAAAAAACTTGCTTGTGCCACGCGCTAGCCGAGCTTCCTCCATGTTTTTAGAAGATCCGTCGTAGTAGAGGGCCGCGAAACCGGAAAAAAAAGTTTTCCATCGGCCATGGCCTAGCCGAGAATTTCATCGCGGAAGAGGCGCCTTCTACAACGACTGTCGGGCCAAGTCATTGCGGAAGGAAACTTTCCTTGTAGTGCCACTTGAGTGTGTGTAGCCATGTGGATAGTTATGGTTTGCGAAAGAACACATGTAATGTCACTCTTCTATGTGTCAAACCATGGCTAGAAACACCAGAACATGTTGGAATTCAAGTACCACGAGCAATGGAGCACCAGTTTGAAAGAGGTTGTATCACCACACCGAGTTGAGTGTTTGTGGCAATGTGGATCATTGTGGTTTGTCAAAGAACACATGCAATGTCACTCCAATATGTGTCAAACCATGGCTAGGAAGCTGAGAAACATGTTGGAATTCAACTGCCACATGCAATGGAGCACAAGTTTGGAAAAGGTTGCATCACCACACCCACTTGATTTTGTGTGGCCATGTGGATCATTGTGGTTTGGCAAAGAACACATATAATGTCACTCCAAAAATTGTCAAACCATGGTCAGGAACCCCAGGAACATGTTGGAATTCAACTGCCACATGCAATGGAGCACCAGTTTGAAAGAGGTTGCATCACCACACCCACTTGAGTGTGTGTTTCCATGTGGATCATTGTGGTTTAGCAAAGAACACATGCCATGTCACTCCAATATTCGTCAAACCATGGCCAGGAAGCCCAGGAACATGTTGGAATTCAACTGCCACATGCAATGGAGCAGCAGTTTGGAAGAGTTTGCATCACCACGCCCACTTGAGTGTGTGTGGCCATGTGGATGATTGTGGTTTGGAAAAGAACACACGCAATGTCACTCCAATATGTGTCAAACCATGGCCAGGAAGCGCAGGAACATGATGGAATCCAACTGCCACATGCGATGGAGCACCAGTTTGAAAGAGGTTGCATCACCACATCCACTTGAGTGTGTGTGGCCATGTGGATCATTATGGTTTGGCAAAGAACACATGCAATGTCACTCCAATATGTGTCAAACCATGTCCAGGAAGCATAGGAACATGTTGGAACTCAACTGCCACATGCAATGGAGCACTAGCTTGAAATAGGTTGACTCACCAGACCCACTTGAGTGTGTGTGGCCATGTGGATCATTGCAGTTTGGAAAAGAACACATGCAATGTCTCTCTAATATGTGTCAAACCATGACAAGGAAACCCAGGAACATGTTGGAATTCAACTGCCACATGCAATGGAGCACCAATTTGAAGGAGGTTGCATCACAACACCCACTTGAGTTTGTGCCGCCATGTTGATCATTGTGGTTTGGCAAAGAACACATGCAATGTCACTCCAAAAAGTGTCAAACTATGGTTAGGAACCCCAGGAACATGTTGGAATTCAACTGCCACATGCAATGCAGCACCAGTTTGAAAGAGGTTGCATCACCACACCCACTTGTGTGTGTGGTCATGCGGATCATTGTGGTTTGGCAAGGAACACATGCCATGTCACTCCAATATTTGTCAAACCATGGTCAGGAACCCCAGGAACATGTTGGAATTCAACTGCCACATGCAATGGAGCACTAGTTTGAAAGAGGTTGCATCACCACACCCACTTGAATGTGTGGCCATGTGGATCATTGTGGTTTGGCAAAGAACACATGCAATGTCACTCAATATGTGTCAAACCATGGCGAGGAACCCTAGGAACATGTTGGAATTCAACTACCACATGAAATGGAGCACCAGTTTGAAAGAGGTTGCATCACCACACCCACTTGAGTGTGTGTGGCCATGTGGATCATAGTAGTTTGGCAAAAAACACATGCAATATCACTCAATATGTGTCAAACCGTGGCTAGGAAGCCCAGGAGCATGTTGGAATTCAACTACCACATGCAATGGAGCACCAGATTGAAAGAGGTTGCATCACCACACCCACTTGAGTGTGTGTGGACATGTGGATCATTGTGGTTTGGGAAAGAACACATGCAGTGTCACTCCAATATGTGGCAAACCATGGTCAGGAAGCCCAGGAACTTGTTGGAACTCAACTGCCACATGCAATAGAGCACCAACTTGAAACAGGTTGACTCACCACACCCACTTGAGTGTGTGTGGCCGTGTGGATCGTTGCGGTTTGGCAAAGAACACATGCAAAGTTACTCCAATATGAGTCAAACCATGGCCAGGAAACTAAGAAACATGTTGGAATTCAACTGCCACATGCAATGGAGCACCAGTATGAAAAAGGTTGCATCATCACACCCACTTGAGTTTGTGTGGCCATGTTAATCATTGTGGTTTGCCAAATAACACATATAATGTGACTCCAAAAAGTGTCAAACCATGGTCAGGAACCCTAGTAACATGTTGGAATTCAACTGCAACATGCAATGGAGCACCAGTTTGAAAGAGTATGCATCACCACACCCACTTGAGTGTGTGTGGCAATGTGGATCATTGTGGTTTGGCAAAGAACACATGCCATGTCACTCCAATATTCGTCAAACCATGGCCAGGAAGCCCAGGAACATCTTGGAATTCAACTGCCACATGCAATGGAGCAGCAGTTTGGAAGAGTTTGCATTACCATACCCACTTGAGTGTGTGTGGCCATGTGGATCATTGTGGTTTGGAAAAGAACACACTCAATGTCACTCCAATATGTTTCAAACCATGGCCAGGAAGCTCAGGAACATATTGGGATTCAACTGCCACATGCAAC
The DNA here is from genome assembly GCA_023614405.1 of Avena insularis. NCBI lineage: Eukaryota > Viridiplantae > Streptophyta > Magnoliopsida > Poales > Poaceae > Avena > Avena insularis. The sequence continues at coordinate 111,596,869 of CM042684.1, forward strand.
GAAGCACTAGTTTGAAAGAGGTTGCACCACCAAACCAACTTTAGTGTGTGTGGCCATGTGGATCATTGTGGTTTGGCAAAGAACACATGCAATGTCACTCAATATGTGTCAAACCATGGCTAGGAACCCTAGGAAGATGTTGGAATTCAACTACCACATGCAAAGGAGCACCAGTTTAAAAGAGGTTGCATCACCACACCCACATGAGTGTGTGTGGCCGTGTGGATCATTGTGGTTTGGCAAAGAACACATGCCATAACACTCAATATGTGTCAAACCATGGCTAGGAACCCCAGGAACATGTTGGAATTCAACTACCACATGCAATGGAGCACCAATTTGAAAGAGGTTGCATCACCACACCCACTTGAGTGTGTGTGGCCGTGTGGATCATTGTGGTTAGGCAAAGAACACATGCAATGTCACCCCAATTTCTGGCAAACCATGGTAAGGAAGCCCAGGAACTTGTTGGAACCCAACTGCCACATGCAATGGAGCACCAGCTTGGAACATGTTGACTCACCACACCCACTTTAGTGTGTGTGGCCATGTGGAACATTGTGGGTTGGCAAAGAAAACATGCAAAGTTACTCCAATATGAGTCAAACCATGGCCAGGAAGCTCAAAAACATGTTGGAATTCAACTGCCACATGCAATGAAGCACCAGTTTGAAAAAGGTTGCATCACCACACCCACTTGAGTTTGTGTGGCCATGTTAATGATTGTGGTTTGGAAAAGAACACATACAATGTCACTCCAAAAAGTGTCAAACCATGGTCAGGAACCCTAGGAACATGTTGGAATTCAACTGTGACATGTAATGGAGCACTAGTTTGAAAGAGGTTGCATCACCACACCCACTTGAGTGTGTGTGGCCATGTGGATCATTGTGGTTTGGCAAAGAGCACATGCCATGTCACTCCAATATTCGTCAAACCATGGCCAGGAAGCCCAAGAACATGTTGGAATTCAACTTCCACATGCAATGGAGTAGCAGTTTGGAGGAGTTTGCATCACCACACCCACTTGAGTGTGTGTGGCCATGTGGATCATTGTGGTTTGGAAAAGAACACACGCAATGTCACTCCAATATGTGTCAAACCATGGCTAGGAAGCTCAGGAACATATTGGAATTCAACTGCCACATGCAACGGAGCACTAGTTTGAAAGAGGTTGCACCACCAAACCCAGTTGAGTGTGTGTGGCCATGTGGATCATTGTGAATTGGAAAAGAACACATGCAATGTCACTCCAATATGTGTCAAACCATGGCCAGGAAGCACAGGAACATGATGGAATTCAACTGCCACATGCAATGGAGCACCAGTTTGAAGGCGGTTGCATCACACACTTGAGTGTGTGTGGCCATGTGGATCATTATTGTTTGGCAAAGAACACATGCAATGTCACTCAATATGTGTCAAACCATGGCTAGGAACATAGGAACATGTTGGAATGCAACTACCACATGCAATGGAGCACCAGTTTGAAAGAGGTTTGCATCACCACACCCACTTGTGTGTGTGTGGCCCTATGGAGCATTGTGCTTTGGCAAAGAACACATGTAATGTAACTCCAATATGTGGCAACCCATGGTCAGGAAGCCCAGGAACATGTTGGAACTCAACTGCCACATGCAATGGAGCACTAGCTTGAAAGAAGTTTACTCACCACACCCACTTGAGTGTGTGTGTCCATGTGGATCATTACGGTTTGGCAAAGAACACATGCAAAGTCTCTCCAATATGTGTCAAACCATGGGAAAGAAGCCCAGGAATATGTTGGAATTCAACTGCCACATGCAATAGAGCACCACTTGAAAAAGGTTGCACCACCACACCCACTTAAGTTTGTGTGGCCATGTTGATCATTGTGGTTTGGCAAAGAACACATGCAATGTCACTCCAAAAAGTTTCAAACCATGGTCAGGAACCCCAAGACCATGTTGGAATTGAACTGCCACATGCAATGGAGCACCAGTTTGAAAGAGGTTGCATCACCACACCCACTCGAGTGTGTGTTCCCATGTGGATCATTATGGTTTCTAAAAGAACACATGCCATTTCACTCCAATATTTGTCAATCCATTGCCAGGAAGCCCAAGAACATGTTGGAATTCAACTGCCACATGCAATGGAGCGGCCATGTGGATCATTGTTGTTTGGAAAAGAACACAAGCAATGTCACTCCAATTTGTGTCAAACCATGGCCAGGAAGCTCAGGAACATGTTGGAATTCAACTGCCACATGCAACAGAGCACTAGTTTGAAAGAGGTTGCATCACCAAACTCACTTGAGTGTGTGTAGCCATGTGGATCATTGTGGTTTGGCAAACAACACATGAAGTGTCACTCCAATATGTGTCAAACCATGGCCAGGAATCGCAAGAACATTTGGAATTCAACTACAACATGCAATGGAGCACCAGTTTGAAAGAGGTTACATCACCACACCCACTTGAGTATGATTGGCCATGTGGATCATTGTGGTTTTGCAAATAACACATGCAATGTCACTCTAATATGTGTCAAACCATGGGTAGAAAGCCCAGGAACATTTTGGAATGCAACTGCCACATACAATGGAGCACTAGTTTAAAAGCGGTTGCATCACCACACCCACTTGAGTGTGTGGCCATGTGGATCATTGTGGTTTGGCAACGCACACATGCAATGTAAGTCCAATATGTGTCAAACCATGGTCAAGAATGCCAGGAACATGTTGGAATTCAATTGCCACATGCAGTGGTGCACCATTTTGATAGAGGTTGCATCACCACAACCACTTGAGTGTGTGTGGCCATGTGGATCATTGTGGTTTGGCAAACAACACATGCACTGGCAATCCAATATGTGTCAAACCATGGTTAGGAACCCCAAGAACATATTGGAATTCAACTGCCACATGCAATGGAGCACTAGTTTGAAAGAGGTTGCATCACCACACCCTCTTGAGTGTGTGTGGCCATGTGGATCATTGTGGTTTTGCAAAGAACACATGTAATGTCACTCCGATATGTGTCAAACCATGGCTTGGAACCCATGAACATGTTGGAATTCAACTACCACATGCAATGGAGCACCAGTTTGAAAGAGGTTGCATCACCACACCCACTTGAGTGTGTGTTGCCATTGGGATCATTGTGGTTTGGCAAATAACACATGAAATTGTAACATCCCAGCATTAGAGCTTAGAAATAAGCTGAGATAAGGTGTGTGCATTGCATTCATGCATAGAAAATCTAGGTAAATTTTTCGCCAAACAAAAACCTAAAGAGATCAGAGTTTCTTTCAATAACTAGAGGTAGGAATAGCTCTTTATAGTGACTGCTATGAATTTTGACATGACCTTTAGGAATTATTGAGTCTCCGAGGAAGTTATTTTGAATTCATGTTTGAAATTTAAATCAATTTGAAAGTATTTGAAAATTAGAAGTTAGTAATATTAAATTGTTTTCCAAAATACTTTATTAACATTGTTTGATTATATTATAGATATATTAAACAACAATAAGGATCTAGGACAAGGAATATTAAATAATAAATGAATTCTTATTTCTTTATTCCATAATAATATTACAAATGGTGATAAATACACCAAAAACAAAATATTACACATAATAGAAGCTAATGAAATAAAACTTTATTAACTTATAATAATATCTTTACAATATTCTTTACAAAAACAATAAAAAGAAGGTTACAACTAGAATCTATACTACCTATCTATTCCTGTACTAAATCTTGAGTATCCAGATCTTGTTCCTGCAAATAAGATAAACAACTAAAAGAAAATAAAGGGTTAGTTAGTTAGTTTTACTCTCAGTGGTGAATAGTGAAGTGCACTGTTCATGTTACATCATATAGTAATTAAAAAAGGGGCAAGTTTCACCAAGGTGTAGTATCTGTTCTGTCAAGTAAATAACTCCAATGCCAAATTAGAAACCAAGTAGAGAATGGCAAGTTTCACCAGGGAAGTAACTAGTAAAAGGGTAACATGTGAAGATTATTTGACATGATATGATCCAGAACCAGACCACACAACCAGACCACACAGCTAGACAACTTAGTCACTTAAATGCATGGAATGTGCTGTCAAAATAGCAGCAGCAGTACAAGTACTCAAAAGAGAGCAACCTGCCATAGCACAGCCACTAGGGAGATCAGATTACCTTTTCAGGGTACACAGCTAAGCACACACTGAATCTGCCAAATTCCCAAACAAATTCACCAGCCCAGAAACCCAACAAGTTAGCCATTCAATCTCATGATGGTAACATAAGGAGGGGGTGGAGCAGGTGGATAGCAAGGCCAAGTACAAGATCATAGGAGCAGCACCAGGAGGTGCAGAGCCAAATCAAGCCAACAAGAACAAGTTAACAAGATCAAGCCAGCAAGCAACACCACAACCTCACCAACCAGCAAGTAGTGTGGTGTGTACACATAAAACCATCACATGATCAAATCATCATAGATTAAATAGAGCATGTGTTGTTTTATATGGATCTTCTCGGAAAAGAACACCCAAGTGAGGTGTATATCCATCCTAGAAGAAAGATAAAAAGCCAAGATCTCAACCTTTGCATCACCGATCTTGGATAGAAATCTCTAGTTTAATAACTAGATACACATGCATCCTTGAATGAACATTTCTGGGCACATCGTATGGATGGTAGCACCCTACTATTCTTAAAACTTCATCTTAAACAGTAAGGATCCACCCTACTATTCTTACAAAAGCCTATCAAATCATTTTCCTAAACACTGTAGGAATCATACCTAGGAATTATCCATCATAGGATATGTGAGATAGGAAGCAGCAGGTGAAAACAGCTATTTTTCCATAGCTTTGCCTCGGACCAGCATCACAGGACTGATAACATTAATGAGTACCACAAGCTAATTTATCCAATAGAGTTTTTCAACTCTTAGACACTCTAGAATACAAACAGAAAATAGCCCAATATCAGGATAAAGCTTGTGTACCAATCAATAGACGGTGTCACAATAACCATGCTTGATAAGAAATTCATATACACAGGCTACTTAGTCTAATCCCCTCAAATATAGACTTAATCATTTTCCTAAAATAACAATTAGGAATCATATTTGACATCTCTACATCCTATCATTAGCAATTATCAGAGATTAATTGGATTAGATATCCAACTCCAATTCTTTCATAGCAAAGCATATCAACAAGAACCAGAGAACTAATCTCAATCTAGATCATAGCCATGATGTCATTAATCCAATACAGGATGGTAAGTAAAAGTTCAGTTAACAGCTTGCTGACAGGAATTACTATCAACACCAAGAACCATAGTATAGCAGTGAACCCTACACAACTAGATTTAGTAGGAAACCACCTCAGATGAACATGGTATCAAGGGATGAACCCTAGCACAGAGGGATGAACCCTAATGACATGGACAGACATAATTAGGGTTCATACATTGCAAGCACTCAGAGGGTAGCAAGGTAAGCCATATAACAAGAGAGGGAGTTAGAGAGGAACTCACCCGTGGTCATCACTAAAGTTAGGAGAGGAAGCAGAATCACCGGCTAGCACACACGACGGCATAGGGAGCACCCGAGGGCACTGCAACCCGCGCCAAGCCATGGCAAGGCGGCCATAGCCACATGGGTAGTAGCGATGGCACCACAAGACCACCAGAAGCCCAGCACAGCACCATGGGGCGGTGGAACTCCACATCGCTGGCAACCCCAAACCCTAGGGTTCGGGTGGAGTCAGTCTAGACGGGAGAGGGTCTTACAGACGAATCGAACAGGACCAGATGGAGGAGTGGTGTCGGCTAACTTTCCACACACCACGGCGGGGGCCGGGGAGGCCCAGGGAGACCGAAATCAAGCGGCGATAGCGTCGGCATCGCGGCGGCTCTACAGGGACGAGACAATAGAGGAACAAGATAGAGAAGAGGAGAAACCGAGTGACACTGGGCCGCTCGAGGTAGAGGGGTATGACCTGCCCAGGTGGGCCGAGGCAGGGCTGGCCCAGCCCAATGGGCTAGGTCCATTTAAAAATGAAAAGCCTAATTAAATTGTTAAATGACCAAAATACTCCTAGGACTTAAAAGGTTCTAAGAAATAAATAAAAATCCTAAAAAATCAATAAAAATCATTTTTGTATATAAAAATAAATCTAATACTTTATAAAAATACTAACTCGGTTTTGTTACAAATAAAACTTGAAGCAAATATTTAAAAACATATAATACTTTGTTGAATTTTATAAAACTTATAAATTAATAAAAATCATTTTTAAGATCTCGAATAAATATGTTTTACTAGAAAAATGCTAAAAGTATTTTACTAAAGATTTTTAATATTTTAAAGCAATAAATCCTTATCTATTTATAAAATACCTCTTTTGTAAATTCTTTAAAAACATTTCTTAATTAAGAAATAATCACAATTCTATATGAAACTTTAAGTCCTTTATATCGGAATACCAATTCCAAAACCATAACTTGAATCTATAATAAAACTTAAGTGTAACTTATTAACCTTATAGAATTCTTTTAAAACCATAAATCCAAACTAAACCAACAATTTTCAAGTAAACACAATTCACTTATAATAAAAGTGAATGCTCTTTATCTCTTAACCATTCTTAACATGACTTCAAACCCTAACCAATCAAAAGATCATTCAACGATGCCTTGTTTAAGAATAATCTTGTATTCCATAATAGCAAATCAGATTTAAACTCATCATTCACTTAAATTGAAAGTAAATGATCTCACATTTTTAGCATACCTATCATAACCCTAAAAACTTGATACTAGTTCAACCACATCACACGTAAGTCTACTTAAGTTTTATAGTTAACTTTTGTCTATTCCAAATTAAATCATAAGGCATCTCAAACCCACGCTTATCGGATAAGCGCAAATGATATCGATCACATTCGATTAACCACAAATATTGTTTAAACTTTAACAAAGAAATATTTTCCTAAAAAGTTATTCTTTTAAGAAACATTAAAAGTAATCCTTAAGCACTTCTTTCAAAGGCTCTAATTGATTAGTAATCTTGCTTGAGAAATCTTTTAGATACCATGCCCCATTTGAGTAATTTACTATTGTATACTACTTGTTGTATTTACATATCGTTTCACACACTCAGAAGCCTTAATAAGAAGCACAAGTGTGAAATTGGTATAAAAGTTGAACACATTCTAAAGATATCATCACAAAATCCAAACCCTAGATTAGATACGATTAGTCTGTGGATTCGCATATATCAAACTGCATTACATTACTTATGCATAATTGCATCTTGCTTCTTTAAACATTAGTCCTTACCGGGCCAATGATGCTATTTCCAGATTTTGGATCTTATATTGTCTTGAAGACCGTGAGTGCATAATCTTGCAATCACAAAAGGCAAGTTCACACTTGCTCATGTCCTTTGATTATTTTATATACTTGTAAGTCAACTGTTGTCATCACTTGCATTTCAAAAAGGTCGAAAACACTATTTTCATAATTAACTGGAAGTATCAATTACTGATCCAACGTGATCATCTAATCTATTATAACTGGCAATGAAAATGCCATTGTACATGAATGTATCATTTAGGACTTAACAACCAATGTCTCCAGTGATTCTAGTGCCATATATTACACGTTAACCATGAGAGTTCGAATGGGATGGAGAAGTCAGTTGTATCTTCTTCCTCTGGCATGTATCCAGATGCGCAGGTCGTGGTTGCTATCCTCGTAGTGTGCATTAATTGGTAATTCATAGAGGATATGCAGCATATGGGTGGGAACCCTCATGTCCCATGATAGTTCTGGCATCTGAACGGTCTATACCAACCATTGCCGTAATTCAAGATGTGGGCATGGCGTACACCAAGGGGACATGCGGGGTCGTGAAGGGTGCAGTGATTGGCTTGGATCATCTATTGGGCCCCACATTAAGAAATTGTGGACGGGAATAAGCTGTCCATTTGTGCAACAAGGAGTTGGTCTCTCATGGGTAAAGTAACGCACCTCTGCAGAGTGGAACTGTGACATGTTACTCCCTGTTCCGAAAAGGAGCTACGAATGCGGCAGGAAAGGAACTCCACGAAAGTTCTGGTCAACCTGTGAAGGCTGTCGGACATAGTTTTCAGAATAAAAGCAACCTTTGAAGAAATGTTTACGAAAACCTGCATTGCCTACGACCTTTGGTCTGTTGCTGTAGAAATAGTGCATCATATACTCCTTTTTAGTGAACTTGCTGAGTACGCTCGTACTCAATCGTGCCTTATTAACCCTTGCTAGGTTCTAAGCCGCCGAAGACAACATCAACATCAATTTCTGCTCAAGAAACCATCATCGGCAGCTAAAGTCCTTCAATAAAGTCAATGAAGTCAACATATACATCAACCGAATTGAAGACAAAGTTCTTAAGGAGATAGGAGTAGATTCTCTATTCATAAAACCTACTTCTATAGAGCATTGCACTAGTAGCAATTGCAAGCCAATTAATTTAGATGCTAGCCTTAGTAACTCGATAGTTATGAGTTGTTATTCTGGTTCTTCTTTGTAAGAAATTTCTTTCTCTCTCTTTAACCTAGAGTGTCTCTAGATCTTTTGTATAGAGTCGAGTTGTAATATATAGTCATGTCTTGGCCCTGCTGTGTTTCTGTTGTACCACTCTGAGGGATGTAATACTAGTGAACAGTGTTTTATTGGTGTTATATCAACAACTATAATGTACTACATCATGAAGTGGTACGCTGGGTCACCGCAGCAATGTCACTCCAATATGTGTCAAACCATGGCCAGGAATCACAGGAACATGTTGGAACTCAACTGCCACATGCAATGGAGAACTAGCTTGAAAGAGGTTGACTCACCACACCCACTTGAGTGTGTGTGTGTCCATGTGGATCATTGCGGTTTGGCAAAGAACACATGCAATGTCCCTCCAATATATGTCAAACCATAGCCAGGAAGCCCAGGAACATGTTGGAAATCAACTGCCACTTGCAATGGAGCACTAGTTTGAAAGAGGTTGCATCACCACACCCACTTGAGTTTGTGTTGCCATGTTGATCATTGTGGTTAGGCAAAGAACACATGAAATGTCACTCAAAAAAGTGTCAAACCATGATCAAGAACATTTTGGAAGTCGACTACCACACGCAATGGAGCACCAGTTTGAAAGACGTTGCATCTGCACACCCACTTGAGTGTGTGAGGCCATATGGATCATTGTGGTTTGGCAAAGAACAAATGCCATGTCACTCCAATATATGTCAACCCATGGCCAGGAAGCTCAGTAACATGTTGGAATTCAACTACCAATTGCAACGGAGCACCAGTTTGAAAGTGGTTGCATCACCAAACCCACTTTAGTGTGTGTGGTCATGTGGATCATTGTCGTTTGGCAAAGAACACATACAATTTCACTCAAATATTTGTCAAACCATGGCCAGAAGCCCAGGAACATGTTGCAATTCAACTGCCACATGCAATGGAGCACAAGTTTAAAAGAGCTTGCATCACCACAACACCCACTTGACTGTGTCTGGCCATGTGGATCATTGTGGTTTTGCAAAGAACACATGCAATATCACTCCCATATGTGTCAAACCATGGCCAAGAATGTAACGCCCTAGTTTTAGATAATCCTAATTAGGGTTTTATTTGTGCATTCATGAGGATCATCTTTTAAATTGCATGCAAAAGAAATAATTCAAAACCCTAAAACCCTAGCTTTTCCCCTCCCTCTTTGAAAATGAATTCAAAAGGTTTTGAATATTTTTGAAAAATAAAAAACATGTGGAGCCCAAATGGAATAAAGGGGCCCCACACGATTTCATATATTTGCAAAAGCCTCTAGTATTTTTGAAATAATTCAAAACAGATTTGAATATGGTTTACAAATGGGATAAAAGAAAACAGAAAAAGGTTTTGCAATAAAAACAGAGCCAGCAGCTTAACCAGGCCGGCCCAGCTATCCCCGTGCTACCTTCTGCCCACCCGCGCGCAGCCAGCAGCCCCTAGTGGCCCAACCCTGGCCCAATACCCCTTCGGCCGTCTTTCCCTTTTCTTCTTCCTCGCGACAGAGGCGAAGCAGCTGCGTGCCTGCCCGCCGGCCGTCGATTGGCTCCGCGCCAAGATGCTCGCCCCGTCGCCTCCAGGACAGGGATAAGATGCCCAGCACCATAGACATCCTTCCTTATCCCCCTCGCTCACCCTCTCGCCCCTCTGCACTCTCCCTCGCAACCGGAACCCTAGCCCGGCCAGAGCCTCCTGTTGCCGCCGTGCTGGACCACCTCGAGCCCAGCTGAGTGCACCGTCGTGACCCTCTGCTTCTCATAGTTCGATTGCCCCAGTCAAAGCTAGTTGAAGCCGTCCCCTTCGCCCCAATCGACACCTCCTTCACCGACGCCGGCCGCCGCATTCATCTTTGATTCCGGCGCCTCCCGATAGCGCCTCTCCTCACCGACCACCCTATCATGTTTCAGGTGAGCTCGTGGTCCCCAGGACCTCTCCTTTCTCTCTCTTTTGCTCCGTTTTGTTCTATCGTCGAGCGCCACCGTCCGCCATCGTTGGACGCCGTCACAGATGACGCTCCGATGACCAATAAGGGGCGGTGCGACCACCGTTAGCTTCCGCACGTCCTGCTCGTTCGAACCCGACCCTCCGCGTGTCATCATGCCGAGACGAGAGAGCTAGGCTTGCGACGCCATGGTGACGTCCCCGCCGAGGTCGGCCAGAACACGGCCACCCATCAAACTCGGGCTGGGTCCCACTCTGCCTGCGTGGATGCTGAGGTGGCCTCTGGCCCCTCTATCAGTTAAAGTGGGTATCCTCTACACCGGTTTTCCCAATTTTGTAATAAATTCATAAATGGTTTATTAATTTCGGAAAATGGTATAAATCTTATAAAATATATAAGTAATTATTTATAATTCAAAATAATACAAATAATATATCAAAATATCCAGAAAATTGAGATCTATCTGTTTAAACTATAATCATGCATTGTTAAGTAACGTTAGTTACAAGTTTAATTAGAAGCACATTTGAACCCCCGTAGGTGATTCCGAGGTCTTCCCTATTCTAGGGTTTGTACCCCTCGGATCCCTTTAAGATTGCCAAGCATGCTATAGGGTTTCATTTCAATGCTATTTAACTTGTCATATCATCATCCTTGCTTGAGCATTGCATCGATGCCATGTGTTGATTGTTGTTTCCCCTTTCTTTCCGGTGTTTACTTCTTCCCGGTAGAATACGATATCGAGATCGAAGACCGAGATCAACACCATCGAAGATCGACGAATAATACTTGACCAACTATATCCAAGTCAAGTACAACACTTCTGAAGATCTGCTTTCTAGGTATCAACAAACAAGGCAAGCATAGCCCCACACATGATATAATCCTATGCTTTCAAAGTATTTCATTCCTGCCATGTGCATACGATTCTACTGTGGTCTTTTGTCGATAAATAGAGTATCCTATCTGTTGCATTACTACCTTTGAGCTTATATTACCTCATCCACTACTCCTAGCATAAGTAGGTTTGGCTTGTGTGCACTGCTAGAGCTTTTATCTGTGTCTTGCTTAGCCCTTCTTAGCTGTCAGTGCTGCTTCATCCAGAAGATATACCAAATGCAGAGAATCTAGCAGGATAGGAGAACGAGGTATACTGATTAGGTAATATTAGTGGAAAAGGTTAAATATGCTAAGGCTTATATGGGAGGCCATAGTAGGATGTGGTTTTTGTAGTCCCATGCTCACCACCATTAGGACCCGAGTTCTTGCCCTCGGAACCAAGACGAGCGTACGGCCACACGGGGCCTAGAAAACCTCACGAGCAACTAACTTGCCTAGTAGATTCCATGAGTCACATAGTTCGGGCGTTCCATTCGACATATGCATAGAAAATGTTTTGAAAGATTTGGCTGGTGAAGGTGCATCATAACAGGTAGGTAAGCGTGGGCATGGTTGCTTGGGGTAGATGGCGCCCCTGGTAAACCAACCTCATCTCACATCTCTAGGGACCGGCTTCGGGATTTGAACCGTTACGACGGAACCATCCTTAGGGCGTGACTCATGGTCACAGCGAAAGGAAGGTAAAGGTCATGTTCAACCACCCTCTGTCGGCCTTCCAAGGAAGAGGGCTATTACTAGTGGCATTAAGAGTCGGTTGGTACGTGTGGGTAAAGTTGTACACCCCTGTAGGGTTAACTCAGGGTTACTTTTGTGTTATCGATTTCTCACTGGATATCCTCGAGTTCTAGGTTAAGCTTATGTCAGGCTAAGGTCTGGATTTGTTTAACCCTGATCCCGAGGGTGTCACAGTTCTTGGTATCAGAGCAGTACTGACCATAGGAAAACCTTGCTATTGGTCGATGTTGAGTCTAGTATTTGTGAAAACCATTTCAAAGATGAAAAATTATTTGCGAAAACTCTAGTATGCTTCTTTTGCTCCTCATCTGGTAAAGCTCTAACTCTGTGTCATCTTACCTTGTGTTGATTTCGAAAAGTTTTGATATCTCTTCTAGTCTTTCAAAACTTAGGTGCCTTCTGGGCATGACATTTCTTAGCTAGTTGACCTAGATTTAAGTTCTCTAGAGTTTTGTGTGTTGTGAATTCCTTGTTTACCATTTGCTCTGCTTCGTCTGAGAGATTCCTTTCCATCATGATCTCTCTACCTCATGGGCCCACAATATTATACTGTATGGCTCTAAAGTGTTCTGTTCTAGTCTTTGAGGTCTCCTTTCGCCTTGTACGCCTCCTTTTTTATTTGTTTGGGTAATTCAGAAGTTCTTTCTTCACTTGGAAGCTACCTCGTGATTACTGTCTTGCAGTGTATGCTATGTCACGCAAATAATAGTTACTTCTTTCTCGGGTTTTAACCCTTGGACTTGAACCAAAGATCCCGGATTGTGCTGGATTCTATTGACCCTTGTCGTAATGTTCACACATCACCACAGGATGGCTAGAACTATAATTCTGGTTTCAAGCTTGTGGTCTTTGTCGCGGTTGAATTGTGACAATTAAGGATTTCCCCTACCACTAGTTATGGCAGATGTTCTTTAATGGAACTAAGTAGATCACAACAAGAGTACTCCTCATGAGTCTCACATCGATACTTGTGATTCTGCCATCTCCTCCTTTCATGCATTGGTTTTCGGAAGAATGTTAATATGTGCATCCACATCTCGGGATTCTATCCTGAGCATGTTCCTTTTTCCCCTTTCTGTTTTCCGACCTTTGTCTACTAGTTGGTAGCCCACTAGTAACTATGCATTGGTATATTCTGGTGCAAGATACTCTTGTGGTCCGTCATGACAAACCATTTCGGGATGTCAGGAGAACCAAACTCCAGTACCTCAACATATCTAGGACCAGGTCAGAGTGTTGTAATATGCAGATTAAGAGGCATGATTAGCTTCCATCTGTTCTACCTTAGAGTATCACACCCTTTTACACTAAGAGGTTGTGTTGAGTTTCATAACCTTCTTAATGAAGTGATGCTCTTACACATATTTACCCACCCTTCCTCTGAGCTTTCGTGCTCGTTAATGATGCCTGTGCGTAATGATGTGGCTATCTGAGATTCTTAGCAATTCTCATTGCTTTGAACTCCAAGGACATTTGTGTAATCCTTAGCATGATTGGTTAACCCTATCACTAAGCAAAGGATGATTATGCTACCACGTCTGTTATTCTGGTGCACTCTCTTTGGTCAAAGAGTTAGGCTTGTGCCGAAGATCTGAGACTATGTATTCTTTCCTTACCAAGCAAGTTTTCTCTCGAACTAAGCGACATATCGGTGGTTCGTGATATTCTAGACGCCTTTCTAGAAGTATCGCCATGTTGCCACATTACCGTGTTGTCAAGTTCTTGAGCAAGCAAGTTCTCTGAACTGCTCTTTTCTCCAAGGATCCATACTAGATACCCCTAAACTAGTTGGTTGAGCTTAAACAACAACTTGGAGAGTTGTAATACAAAATTCTATCTTACTTAGTTCCTCCTTAAAGGGATGTCTAGTTTTGTTCGTGATGAAGAAATATAGTATCTCCTTCATGGATACGTTATCTTCCCCCACCTTTGATTTGATTTGGGTTATCGTCAAATCAAACTCAGTTCCAAGGACTATCTTGATGATGTTGCTACTCGTGATGTTTCACTTGAGTACATCTTCATATCCTTTGGCCTGACCAATACTCTGCCTCGTTCATACAACATATGAGTCCATCTTCCTGGAGTATCTCGATAAGATTGTTATTGAGCCCATCGATGACATCCTTATCTGCTCCAAGCTAGACTATATTCATGTGGAACCTTTGGCACTACTGTTGGAAACTTTCGAGAACCTCCTTCGTGTTATCTCGAAGTATGTGTTCTGGATGTTAGAAGTGAACTTCTCTGGTTCACATGCAATTGTAGAAAGATGTCGCCGTGGATTCGAGTAGAGTTATCCTCGTTCCCTTTACGGACACATGTGTATTTCATTGCAAGTACTTAATGTATGTGCAACTGTCCTCTAACAAGTTGTTATTACATGGGTCTAGAAATTCAGCTCAGTCTATTGGAGCTTAACACTAAAGTCCATATCTTGGGAATCTAGTGACTTTACCTTTACGGTAAATGTTGTAAACAGTCTATTCGGACATGCTGAGTCTGAATTACCATTCCACCTAACCAAGTCTGAATCTCAAGAAGATATGATGGTTGGTGTTCTCCAAGGTTTTGACATAGGTCTCTTTGTAAATCCGACAAGATTGATGTAATGGTCGACACAATTAGTCGGAAGGCCTATCGACAAATTCTCTTGAATCAGCAATAACAACCACTCTCGTGAGGCATCTTGTATGATTCATTATATGAGTTGTGCTTATGTTTCCTTTGTATCCAAACTCCGACCTTTACTTAAAGTTTGGTGTCTCGAACATCAAGGAGAACATTTAAAATAGTGTTGCTAAATGTTTCTCAGTCGATCCTCCAGACCCTTTATGTTGGCAAGCTTCTTGTTGTGCCAAGTAATTAAAGTCTGAGAATGAAGTTTCTTTTTCCTCATGTCATCAGGAATCTTCTTATATATTCATCTTAGTGGTGTAAAGTGATATCACGATCTTTGGCAAAGATTTTGATAGACCTGGATGAATAAAGAGTTTTCCTTCGTTCCTCTAACATGTTTGAAGAGTGATGATGATTTTGGTAATCAAAAGTTTCTCTTGTTACATGTTCCTTGTGACTCTTACGAGTCCTCGCCACAAAATACCTTTCTGTCTTAACCTTCTGTTGAATGAAGAGTGATCCTCTGTATGAAAAGTAGTTCGACAGTTCGGTTATCTGTATCTCTATATCTAAGAAGCTCTACTTAAGTCGTCTAGTAGAGTTTCATTTCTCGAAGTATGTGGTCATGTTCTTTCTGTTGCAAGCTTTCCCTTTCAGAAACTTAAGCTCTTCTGAAACTCCATGGTCTCAATCCTTATGAAGACCATCTATCTAACAACTTGAAACCTACCTCATTTTGTTACCTCCGTTACCTTGACATGTTTCATGTTCGTCACCTCAGAGTTGTTCTGAACACTCCATCATGAGTTGACCATGAGATATTCTGTATTGTTTAGTGTGTTTCCCTCTTATCTTTAGACTGACCCTGTTTCTTTCTCCCTCTGTCTCTCTTCCTACCTTTGGAATCTCGGGTCGAGATTCTCGTAAGGGGGATAGAGCCATACCGCCCCAATTTTAGCTAATCCTAATTAGGGTTTTGTTTGTGCATTCATGAGCATCATCTTTTAAATTGCATGCAAAAGAAATAATGCAAAACCCTAAAACCCTAGCTTTTCCCCCTCCCTCTTTGAAAATGAATTCAAAAGGTTTTGAATACTTTTGAAAACTCAAAAACATGTGGATCCCAAATGGAATAAATGGGCCCCACACTATTTCATATATTTGCAAAAGCCTCTGGTATTTTTGAAATAATTCAAAAAATATTTGAATATGGTTTACAAAAGGGATAAAAGAAAACACAAAAAGGAAAAAGGTTTTGCAATAAAAAAACAGAGCCAGCAGCTTAACCAGGCCGGCCCAGCTATCCCCATGCTACCTTCCGCCCAACCGCGCACAGCCAGTAGCCCCAAGTGGCCCAACCCCGGCCCAATACCCCTTCGGCTGTCTTTCCCTTTTCTTCTTCCTCGCGACAGAGGCGAAGCAGCTACGTGCCCGCCTGCCGGCCGTCGATCGGCTCTGCGCCAAGATGCTCGCCCCGCTGCCTCTAGGACAGGGATAAGATCCTCAGCACCGTGGACGTCCTTCTTTATCCCCCTCGCTCACCCTCTTGCCCCTCTGCACTCTCCCTCGCAACCGGAACCCTAGCCTGGCCAGAGCCTCCCGTTGCCGCCGCTCTGGACCACCTCGAGCCTAGCTGAGTGCGCCGTCATGACCCTCTGCTTCTCCTAGTTCGATTGCCTTGGTCAAAGCTAGCCGAAGCCGTCCCCTTCGCCCCAATGGACACCTCCTTCACTGACGTTGGCCGCCACGTTCGTCTTTGATTCCGGCGCCTCTCGACAGCGCCTCTCCTCACTGACCACCCTATCATGTTTCAGGTGAGCTCGTGGTCCCCCAGGACCTCTCTTATCTCTCTCTCGCTCCGTTTCGTTCTGTCGCCGAGCGCCACCGTCCGCCGTCATCGGATGCCGTCGCAGACGACGCTCCGATGACCAATAAGGGGCGGTGCGACCACCGTTAGGTTCCCCGTGTCGTGCTCATTTGAACCCGACCCTCCGCGCATCCCCACTAGCCCCCAAACATCGTCCCTGCCGTTGATTTGAGAGATCCGGCCAGGCTAACGTCATGGTGACGTCCCGCCGACGTCAGCAGGGCACAGTCAGCCCAGTGAAACTTGGGATGGGTCCCACTCTGCCTGCATGGACACTGAGGTGGCCTCTGGCCCCTCTGTTAGTTGCAGTGGGTATCCTCTGCACCGGTGTAAGAAGGTTTTCCCAATTTTGTAATAAATTCATAAATGGTTTATTAATTTCAGAAAATGGTATAAATCTTATAAAATCAATAAGTAATTATTTATAATTCAGAAAAATACAAATAATATATCAAAATCTCCAGAAAATTGAGATCTATCTATTTAAACTATAATCATGCAGTGTTAAGTAACTTTAATTACAAGTTAATTAGAAGCACATTTGAACCCCCGCATTTGATTCCGGGGTCTTCCCTATTCTAGGGTTTGTACCCCTCGGATCCCTTTAAGATTGCCAAGCATGCTATAGGGTTTCATTTCAATGCTATTTAACTTGTCATATCATCATCCCTGCTTGAGCATTGCATCAATGCCATGTGTTGATTGTTGTTTCCCCTTTCTTTCCGGTGTTTGCTTCTTCCTGGTAGAATATGATATCGAGATCGAGATCGAAGACCGAGATCAACACCATCGAAGATCGACGAATAATACTTGACCAACTATATCCAAGTCAAGTACAAGGCTTTCGAATATCTGCTTTCTGGGTATCAACAAACAAGGAAATCATAGCCCCACACATGATATAATCCTATGCTTTCAAAGTATTTCATTCCTGCCATGTGCATACGATTCTACTATGGTCTTCTGTCGATAAATAGAGTATCCTATCTATTGCATTACTCCCTTTGAGCTTATATTACCTGATCCACTGCTCCTAGCATAACTAGGTTTGGCTTGTGTGCACTACTAGAGCTTTTATCTGTGTCTTGCTTAGCTATCTATGCTGGTTCATCCAAAAGATGTTCCAAATGCAGAGAATCTAGTATGACAGGAGAAGAAGGTATACTGATGAGGTAAGATCAGTGGTAAAGGTTAAATATGCTAAGGCTTGTATGGGAGGCCACTGTGGGATGTGGTTTTTGTAGTCCCATGCTCGCCACCATTAGGACCCGAGTTCTTGCCATCGGAACCAAGACGAGCGTACAGCCACACGGGGCCTGGAAAACCTCACGAGCAACTAACTTTCCTAGTAGATTTCATGAGTCACATAGTTCGGGCGTTCCATTTGACATATGCATAGAAAACATTTTGAAAGATTTGGCGGGTGAATGTGCATCATAACAGGTAGGTAAGATTGGGCGGGGTTGCTTGGGGTAGATGGATGATGACCCACAAGTATAGGGGGTGTATCGCAGTATTTTTGAGGGAAGTGAAACCCAATTTATTGATTCGACAGAAGGGGAGCCAAATAAAATTTATAAGCCTTAACAACTGAGTTGTCAATTCAGCTGCACCTGGAAACAATCTTGCTCACAACAGTTTATCAGTAGCAAAAGTTTTGTAGTAGCAATAGTAAAGTAATAGCAGTAGTAAAAGTAAAGACGATAGTAACAATTGCAGTAAACAGTAGGATTAGAGCGCGGTAGGCATAGGGATGGATGGACGGGCGTTGCATGGACAAGACAATTCCTATAGCAATCAGAACATAGGGCATTTGTAGATAAATAAGATAAAGCATCCAAGTACTAGATAATCATAGGCATGTGTTCCATATATAGTCGTACGTGCTCGCAATGAGAACTTGCACAACATCTTTTGTCCTACCAGCCCGTTTGCAGCGAGGCCTAAAGGGAACTACTGGCAATTAAGGTGCTTCTTTTAATAGAGCACTGGAGCAAAGCATTAACACTCCATGAACACATGTGATCCTCACATCAAAGCCATTCCCTCCGGTTATCCCGATTTCTGTCACTTTGGGGCCTTTGGTTCCGGACAACAACGTGTGTATACAACTTGCAGGTAAGACCATAAACAATACTATCATAATGAATCAATAACATGTTCAGATCTGAAATCATGGCACTCGGGCCCTAGTGATAAGCATTAAGCATAACAACTCACAACAAAGTCAAAAAGCACTAATAGAAGATACTAGCCACCATGCCCTAACAATCCGATGCCATTACATGAACGATCTCATCCAATCCCTACCATCCCCATAGTCTACAGCGGGGGATTACTCACTCATAGATGGGGGAACCATGGATGGTCGATGGAGAAGCGATGGTGATGATGATGGCGATGATCTCCTCCAATTCCCCGTCCCGACGAGGTGTCACAACGGAGTTTCTGGTTCTGAATCACGGAATCTGGTGGTGGCGGCGGAGCGGAACTCTTTGTGGAAAAACATCGAACCCCCCCTGAGTTTTTAGGTCAGAAGGCAACTTATAGGCGAAGAGGGAGACCGAGGGAGTGTTTGGGGCGGCCAGACCACCCCCTGGCACGGCCAAGCCTAGCCCGCATGGCCAGGTGGTGTGGCCAGGCCCCAGCCCCACTCCATCTTGTATGCTGGATCCATGAGTCTTCTAGCAAAATAGGATTTTTGGAATATTTTCAGGAATTTTTCCTGATAGTTGATTTTCTGCACAAAAACTAGACACCAAGGTAATTCTGCTAAAAACAGCGTCAGTCCGTGTTAGTTGCATCCAATTCACATAAGTTTAGAGGAAAAACAATAGGAAAAGTGTTCAGGAAAGTAGATACGTTTTGGATGTATCAATGGCGCCCCTGGTAAACCAACCTAGTCTCACATCTCTAGGGACCGGCTTCAGGATTTGACCCGTTACGGAGAAACCATCCTTAGGGCATGGCTCATGGTCTCGGCGAAAGCAAGGTAAAGGTCGTGTCTAACCACCCTCTGCCGGCCTTCCAAGGAGGAGGGCTATTACTAGTGGCATTAAGAGTTGGTTGGTACGTGTGGGTAAAGTTCTACACCCCTGTAGGGTTACATCTTTTCGAAAAGCCGTGTCCACGGTTATGGACGACTTGGGAATGAACGTGAGATCATAGAGAACTATAACCTAATCGTAAAACTTGGCAACTAATGTTTGTTAAGGATGCTTTCTCATGGGTATGAGGGGGTGACCCTAGTTGTGATATGAGGATTACTTTGGTGGATGTCAAGATGATGATCAATTCTTCAGAGATGTCGCTCTCTTATCCACTTTTAAAATATTCTGAGTAGACGAGCTTGTTCTCCCTCTTGTTTTATAAACAAGATGGCTTCATGCAAAATAACCCCACCAACCATAAGTCTTGCAGAGTACACTCAGTAGTCACCCTTGCTTTGTTGATACTTTTGTAGAAGAATAAGTGTTCCTTAGAAGACAAGTTCTGTACGACATTGATACAGACGAGTAGCTTGGGGATCCCCGTCCGTAGCCTGTAATCTATGGGCTGGGACGTCATCATTATGCTTCAGGCCTCTTAGGCCATTTGTTAAGTTTGCTATACTTAATAGCATAATATGCCTTCCGTTGTTTGATGGTTGTGGTCAGTGACCTCTGCTTGTAATACTTTGGTTGTTTGCTCAGTTATGAGCTTGCTGTAATAATTTTTGTGTCGCAGGGTTACTGTTGTGTTACTGATTTCTCAATGGATATCCTCAAGTTCTAGGTTAAGCTTATGTCAGGTTAAGGTCTAGATTTGTTTAACACTGATCCCGGGGGTGTCACAAAGAATCCCAGGAACATGTTGGAATTCAACTGCCACATGCAATGGAGCACCAGTTTGAAAGATGTTGCATCACCACACCCACTTGAGTGTGTGTGGCCATGTGGATCATTGTGGTTTGGCAAAGAAGACATGCCATGTCACTCCAATATTTGTCAAACCATGGCCAGGAAGCCTAGGAACATGTTGGAATTCAACTTCCACATGCAATGGACTAGCAGTTTGGAACAGGTTGCATCACCACACCCACTTGAGTCTGTGTGGCCATGTGGATCATTGTTGTTTTGCAAAGAACAAACACAATGTCACTACAAGATGTGTCAACACATGGCCAGGAAGCTCAGGAACTTGTTGGAATTCAACTGCAAATTCAAACGGAGCACTAGTTTGAAAAAGGTTGCATCACCAAACCCACTTTAGTGTGTGTGGCCATGTGGATCATTGTGGTTTGGCAAAGAACACATACAATGTCACTCCAATATTTCTCAAACCATGGCCAGATGCCCAGGAACATGTTGGAATTCAACTGCCACATGCAATGGAGCACCAGTTTAAAAGAGCTTGCATCACCACAACACCCACTTGAGTGTGTCTAGCCATGTGGATCATTGTGGTTTGGCAAAGAACACATGCAATATCACTCCAATATGTGTCAAACCATGGACAAGAATCCTAGGAAGATGTTGGAATTCAACTGCCACATGCAATGGAGTACCATTTTGAAAGCGGTTGAATCACCACTAGAAGAAAAGTTGCCTTTTACAACGGATGATTTTCGTGGTTGAAGGCCCGTTTTTCATGGCTAAAAAGTCTTCTACGACGGATGGCCATCGTTGTAAAAGCCCCGTCACAAAAGAATGTACCATGGTTTTTTTCCTAACTGTGGCGGATCGCAACCTTCAGCCACGAAAACTTGTTCTGTTGTAGATCTGTTTGCCAGCCACGTTGACTGCTGACGTCATGCAAACTGCCATCTGGCAGCCACCGTTAGCGACCAGTTACCACCGTTAACGGCCATAGAAACCATGGAAGAAGCTAGGCCTAGCCAAGGCCTTCTAAATTCTAACTAGGCCGGCCGATTAAGGGAGCCAAATAAGAAGATGGCCCGTTACTTTTTTGTCCTGCACTGTTTGAAATGGGCCCAAAGTTGTAGCCTGCAGTGGCCCGCGAACTTTCAGGCCCAATACTGTTTCGGCCTAAAGAAGGCCCATGATGGTCCAACACTCTGCGGCCCATTAGCAGCCTGCGCCAAGTCACTCCTGTACATTTAAGGCCTACGGGCTACCCATCACTGTTTATCACAGCCCATCATGGGCGGCCTACTGACGGCCCTTGTTTGAGATGGACCATTACTGTCCTGGCCTTTCACTATTCCGGGCTTTACCTATTCAGGCCCACAACCGGCCCTTTACTGTTCTAGTCTGGTAAATGTGTCGGCCTGTTACTGCCCTCGCTTGGAAATTTCTCGGGCCGTTACTGTTCTGTCTTCTCACTATTCTGGCCTTTCACTGTTGCGGCCCTTTACTATTTCGGCCAGCTACTGTTTTGGCCTATTACTGTTCTAGGATTTCACGGTTTCTTGCCTGTTACTGCGATGGGCTGTTTCTGTTAAGGCCTATTCCTGTTATGGCCAGTTACTGTTATGGCCTGTTACTCTTACGGCCTGTTACCATTACGGCCTGTTACTATTACGTCCAGTTATAACTTGTAGGTCAGCCCATTACGTTTACGGCCTTTTACAGTTTCGGCCCTTTTTGAAGCCCATGCCAATATCATAAAACGTTGTTATAATCCAACATTTTTTACTGTTCATCGTCGGCCGAATACACGACGGGCCAATAACAAAGCACGGTACTATTCCCTAATCGACCTTCCTGGCGTAGTTACCGTAACGACTACCGCATATGTGGACGGCGTCAACTAAATGCATACATGGCCTACGTGAGTTATCTAGATATTACATCAGCTACAAACTTCTTAAAATTATTATATATTATCAAATCAAGGGAAAGAAAAATCGGCATTTCAGTTGACAATCAAGTTGATAGCAGAGTCCTCAATTGATCACCTGCATCTTCCTTTGAGTGTGACAGCTACATTGGAGGAGACATGATCTTGCAGCCCCCTCTTTGGTGGAAATAGCAATAATTGCACCCTAAAACTAAGTAATAACAAGTTAATACATCAAACAAAAGAAACTACTCATTTGATTGATATGACAGGAGCTATGATCTAGAGTTTACAACTGGTCAATGGTTCAATTATAGACCAACTCGTCAAACAAATAGGACAAGCAAGCATGCATTAAACGAGCAATCAAAAAATGTGTGTGTGTGGCTTACAATTTCAGCAAAAATAAACTATCCAGGTCATTTCAACAAATATATATGGAAGCAGTTCTATACCCTAAAATGCAAGAGACGTCGGGTGACTCGAAATTTGTGCTGAGACACAAAATGGCATGCAGTTACTGTCATAGCAAAGAATGAACCAAATAGAAATTATAACCGCATGATACGAGAACCTGTAGAGTAGGAATGCAAACCACAAATGAACTATATATTGTAGAGGATAGTTATGTCATGACTTAGGAAGAACCAGACCCAGAACCAGATGCAAGATATAATGGCCTCGCTCGTGAACCTGTAGAGCAGACAAACAAGCATTATACAAGTGTGCCTAGATTGAAATGAGCAATCAAACAAAGTGTTTCTTAGCATTTCAGCAAATATAAACAAGCGAGGTCATTTCAGCAAATATATATGGAAGCAGTGGCATCTCCTAGAATGCATAGTCGTTGGGTGACTCAGAATTTGCGGTGATCTACACAATGGCATGTAGTTACTGTCATAGCTAAGAATCAACTAGATAGAAATTATAATGGGATCATAAGAGAACGTCTAGAGAAGGAATGCAAACCACGAGTGAACTACATAGTAGAGGACAGTTATGCCATTGATTAGGATGAACCAGCACCAGATAAGGAAATAATGACGTCGCTTGTGAACCTGTAGAAGAGGCTATGCAAACCATCATGTTCATTGTTCCATTCTGGGCTCTATGCAAGAAAAAGAAAATAGTTAGTGTTGCAGCTTTTGAAGAACCATATGGCATCAAGAAAATTATAATCAAATTAGTATGAAGAGTCAAAATGGTACTATCGGACAGCATAACAATGCCAAGGAGGAAACAATAATAGGAACTTATCTCAGGACGAACCGGATAGATTCAGTAACTATGGAGGAGGGAATCCAAACTAATATTTCCACTGATTTTACATTTTGCAAGAACTACACGGTAGCAGGCAATTGTTGTTGTTCGGAGTAGCTAAGAACATGTGCATGACTTCAAAATTTGTAGAGCAGCGAATGCAAACCAACATGTCTAGTGACCTACTCCGTAGTATGTAGCACGAAGAACAGGCGTGCGCTTTGACTGGGTGTACAGAACGATTAGAAAAATGCAGTTCACTGCGATAGGCTTGAACCTGTTGTACTGCTGACAAAACAAAAAAAGAGTTAGTGATTTGGTTACCATGGTCGGATAGGCTTATAATCATCATCCGTACCGGCGCGGGTGACATCCTTGTCACCCAGGATTCTTCGATTGTGACGGCTGTTTGCGCTGGGGAAGCAGATCTTGGGCGCTTGATGCCGGCTTGACTGCGGTGGACGAGGTTGAATCGGTGCACTGCACGTCGGTTCAAGTAAGGTACAGGTGGGCAGGATGCCGGTGGAGTTGATGCAGATATTAGGCAGTCGTTGACAGATTCGGCGCCGTGGAGGGGAAAGTGGGAAAAGGAAATCAGGTGCGGTGGACGACGACGGACTCGGTGACGAAGGTCGGGTGCAGTGGATTTCGGTGAAGCGGCAATGATTCTTTGGATGAGACCGCATCTGATGCAGCTCTGGTATACTGTTGGCTAAGGAGCGCATGGTGACGAGTTCTGGCGGGCAAAGCCAGCCGAGGAGAAGTGTTGCGAGAGGTTCCGGACACGAGAAATTTCGTAGTGTTTGAAATGGAGGGGCGCGAGAGAGTGCGGACCACGTGATTTTGGTATCGTTTGAAATGGAGGGGCGCCAAAAATGTCACAGTGTTTGAAATGGAGGGGCGCGAGGGAGTAGGGACCACGTGATTTTGGTATCGTTTGAAATGGAGGGGCGCCAGAAATTTCGCAGTGTTTGAAATGGAGGGGCGCGAGGGAGTAGGGACCACGTGATTTTGGTATCGTTTGAAATGGAGGGGCACCAGAAATTTCGCAGTGTTTGAAATGGAGGGGTGCGAGGGAGTGGGGACCACGTGATTTTGGCCGTCTAGCAATCTTGTCCGTCCATCTCAAATCAACAGCCCATAGGGGATACCTTCCCTTAGAAGGCTCTAGCGCGGACACCTATGCAAGAAATCGCTGGGTGTCCTAGAGTAGACTATAGGGTTAGATGTGTAGGTTACTGTAGTAGTAGACCATTAATCGGGCTAGCTGGCGCGATATCATTTTGGCACTCCACGAGTTCAAACTTTTACTTATGGTGTTCAGGAGTGAATGCATGCTGGTCAAAAAAAAGGTACTGTACTTACGTGACTAGTAAACTATATGTGCTTCGCACGACTATTTTATTATGTGCACTCCAATAACTTACCTTATTAAAGCATAATAATATGGAAAATGATTCCCGTAACCCGGGGGACGCGATCCTCCGCTTCCCTGACGCGACACGTGTCCCGCACGTGGAAAAGGCCGAATAAGGGGTGGCCCACCACGAGCGCTAGTACACCCGTTTCTTCTCCTCCACTTCTTTTTCGGTTCCTTATCTTCTCCTCTTCTCTTCATCCGGCATGGCTGGTGAATTACTCAGCCACCGACCCCGCCCCTTCTGTCGGCCCGCTCCACTCCATTGCTACTCTACCGTCCGGCGCTGCCCCCGCTGCTCCCCTTCCACAAAGAGCATGAAAATTTTGCTGCCTCCCGCAGCAAGGAGCTCGCCACGTAGTGCAAGCGCTCACCACCGCCGCTGATGTCGCCTCTGCTACAAACCCTTTCTTTTTTTCGCTACAAAGGCCGGCCTACGCTACTACAGGAGATGGCAAAATCTTCTACAAGCCATCCGCCATGGACGCCCCACGGCTGCAAGTCGTCGGCCACCTGCTGCCGGTGGTCCGGGGGGTCGGCCACCTGCTGTCGGCGGTTCTGGGCGTTGCTACCTTGGGCGTCAGAGTTTGCTACCTTGGGCGGCGGGTTTTGCTACCCTGGGCGTGGCCAGAATTGCTACCTTGTGCGGCGGAGTGGTTCTAGGCGTTGGTACCTTGCAACCTTGGGCGTCGGAGTTTGCTACCTTGGGCGCCGGGTTTTTCTACTCTGGGCGGCCAGAAGTGCTACCTTGGGCGGCGGAGCGATTCTGGGCCTTGCTACCTTGGGCGTCGGAGTTTGCTACCTTGGGCGCCGGAGTTTGCTACCCTGGGCGGCCAGAATTGCTACCTTGGGCAGCCGAGTGGTTATGGACGTTGCTACCTGGGCGTCAGAGTTTGCTACCTTGGGCACTGGGTTTTGCTACCTAGGCATCAGAGTTTTCTACCTTGGGCATTGGGTTTTGCTACCTTGGGCGGCGAGACAGCTGATTCGATGATGCTGCGAAGGTTGGGCGTGTGCTATGAATCTCCCTTCAAAGTTGTATCCCAAAGGCAGATCGTTCTCGCCGACGGTGATCGTACCGTGTAGCACTCTTTTTTGCCCCAGAGCTGTGAGGGGAGAAGCCTTATCATAGACGAAGGGTATTTGTGAGGCTGGTCAAAGCGAGGCTCCTGTGCGTGAGTAAGTCTGGGAGACACGTGTCGTTCCCTCGACCCGGAGGATCGGAAGCCCGGATCCCCCGGGGGACGGCTAGCACGACCCTAATAATATCCTGCATAATTTAGAACATTGGTGCAATACTTGGTCGACTTATTAGAACTAAACATCTCTCGGGTGTTTTAGAAGTACTTCCAAACATGTTTCTAGATTACCAAGATATCGTGTATTTTTTAATGGATGCAGTACTATGGATGGTTTTGCATGACTATCGACATGCACAATTTTGGTTTTGCGTTGTTCACATTTGACGTCCAGGAAGACAATATACATATTCCTCTCCATAAACAACGATAAGTTTCGTCGTTTTTTCCCTACTTTCTAAATGTTACATTAAACTACCATCATTTCCAATGATGCATGAAACGACCAAAAAAGAGTTGTGACCTTTTTTTATATCTAAAAATAATTTTATTGTTAATAATTATTTTTTACCATTTTACAAAGCATTCCATCAATCGAAACAATGTTTTAACCATCAGGAGAAATGTTTCCATTACATGATAAAAAATAATGTCTTTATCACCGAGAATATATAACACAAGAAATGAATTCCAACACATTAACCATATGCAATGACATGATGTGTATAAACCTTAGTGACTGTCTAGTTTGTAATTAGAAGTGTCAAGGAGGGAGATGCTAGATTCATTTGTGGTGGCTAGGTGCAAATTTTTAATTCAATAAAAGTACTACATTCTTGTGGAAACTCACAAAGACAATTGACCACTTGTCTTAGGAGACTTGTGATAAAAATATTACTAGTAGTTCAGAAATAAGTGACTTGGAATTTATCTAGATTCGTATGTTTCACTAAAAGACGTCTATATACTCGTGAATATGATCTATATACTCGTGAATCTAGAGAAATCTAAGTTTCGTATTGATGGAGTACAGCAATATTATAAATTTTCAATATTGTCATGATAAATAATGATATTCGCTACACTCCATATACGAAACCACTTCTTTTCTTCTGTCATAGTTTTATAATGATATTCCACTAATTTATATTTACATACAGAGCTAATACTACACACCATTAACATCATAAGTAATTTCTCTTTCTCTCTTTCTAGAGGAGTTTTCTAGGTTGTCAGTTTGAAGAATCATTTGTTAGATATGTAGAATTGAATACTTTAAATTTTACAACAAGTGATTACATGGATGGACGATTAGTGGATAGAGGCTGTTGAGCTGGTAAAATGCTCACATTTAATGGTAGATGTGAGCACAATTGATTGAGTGGCAAACCTTTTTTTTGTGCGGTCGAGGCCCCCGTACGCTGATGACCCTCGCTAATCAACGCAGCTTACACATAAGTGTATTTTTACGTAGTAGTAGTAGAAACATCATCCAGGGAGATAGAGTTCAGCGTCTAGCAATCTTGACCGTCCAATCCGAAATCAACGGGTCAAAGCAGATACCTTCCCTGCGAAGGCTCTGGCGGGAATGCCTATGCAAGGAATCGTTGGTTGTCCGTGGGTAGACTATAGGGGTCTAGACAATAGCTAGGTGTCCCCGATGCTGACGGTGCATTTTCTGGTCTAGACACTGGATCCGGATCCCTACACATCTGACAAAGTAGAAAGTATGACCAAATTTAAAGATCACTCATTGACTATTTAATTATTTTTGATTTATCAGACATACTCTCCCTCCAGCCTAATTTTTCTGAAAATGCCCTTCAACCTAATTAAAAAGGATGTCACATATTTGACTAAATTTGAATGTAATATGTACACTAAACAGTGAGTACTATACGGCAAGTATATCGTTACAAAAGCTCCACAAAGCGCATTCGAACGCTAAAGAGTGCAATATAATTATGCGCAAACGGATGAGAAAAAATGATCCATGCACCCAAAAGAAAGAAAAAAGGAGGGCCACGTAGGCAAGTCCTCCCCCTTCCTAGTTCCTAGTCCAAGATTTGGCGATTGCAACACTATGGCCACCCTATGGAGGTAGGGCCTCGACGACCTCCGCAATGGTCGTGACCTCGACAGCCAACATGAGATGGCTTCACTCTTCCTACTTAACGGGGCGTGACCTGGATGATCTCTGCAATAGTAGCTGCTGACTGTGGAGCACCGTGACTTCTTTCTTCAAATTTTCACACTCAGCGCGAAGCGTGGAGAAGTCACGCTCGTAAGATCGTGCGAGCTTCATTTGAAAAGCCAAATCGGCTCGGAGGCGATCACACTCTAGGTTGAGCTTGATGTTTTTCTGAAGAATGTTGATGTTATGGCTGTAGATTTCATCTACTTTGGCCGAGATTCTCGCCCTGACTTCCTGCATAGAAAATGCATCATCAGTAAGAGAGCATGGAGTGCATGCAGAGAAGAAAAATGTCAATACATGTCGACCGAGAGAGGGCATGAGGGCATCGTACACATCAGAGATATCCATCGTGTTATCGACCCGTGGGGTGGAAAATTCGACGGTCGATCCGCCTGCCCTGGAAGATGTACATAGACGGTTCAATAGTAGAGCAAACATCCCAAGAATCAATGGAAGTACAAACCTACCCGGACTCTTTGTCCCCATGATAGCCGCTCTTCGGGTACATGCGTGAAAACGAACCCTCGCCCCATGGATGGTCTCCTTTCTCACTCCGAGCCTGCAGGTCACCCTGCTAGCGGGATTTCTCCATGGCTCTAACCACCGCCATCTTGCTATTCTTCCGACGAGACAGGATATTTTGTGACATCACTGGATGAAGAAGTAGAGAAGAAAGGGAGGAGCAATGGAAGAAAATGGTTTCTGTGAAGGCGGAGCGAGGTAGTACTAGTAGGAGGAGAGAGGAGAGTGAATAGTGGAAGCAAAACGTCAAGTACTACGTCTCGCTTGTTCAAAAAAAAGTAATGGGTCTCGTCGCTGGCCTTCGAGCAATCTCGTTGGTCCATCAAGCGATTGAGCTTACTAGCTGCAAATATTGTGTAGTGTGCTAGGGCTTGGGCATGAGCTAAGAAAATAACTTAGACGTGAGTCTAGCAAAATCAAAACTGCTCCACCGTTTAGGTCTCTTGTGTGGGTCCCATGTAGCAGCTTTTTTTCACTTTTTCTCTCCAAACTACTAGTGCTCTGGCCAATGAAAATGCCTCAAAGTATTATGCCAAATATTTTAATCAACTAGCGTCTGGGTCTTGTACTAGAGACTAGTACAAGAATATTTTAATCAAAACTACTCCACTGTTTAGGTCTCTTGCTCGTAGTAGTAGT
Source organism: Avena insularis (assembly GCA_023614405.1). Classification (NCBI taxonomy): domain Eukaryota; kingdom Viridiplantae; phylum Streptophyta; class Magnoliopsida; order Poales; family Poaceae; genus Avena; species Avena insularis. Next base: position 111,626,409 of record CM042684.1, read on the forward strand.
ACTCCCTCCCATCGATATTTACTCGTCGCTGAATTGGACGTATCTAGCAATGGATCGGAGGGAGGAGTAGTAGTAGTCACATTGAATATACTTAGGGCTTGACGCATAAGCATCACAAACGGTCGCCAAAAGATCGAACCGCAAACTTAAAGATAACTTTGGGCTTTTTGGATACCAGGATATAAAAACACCGAAATTTGACTCTGTCATAGGTACAAAATAATGGATTGCAAAACAGAGGAAATAGCTTTCTTTGGATCAAAGAATTTCAAAACACAGGATAACAGGGTCGGAGGTACAAATCTGCTGGCTTAAAGTCATTTCAATGAAACACAGTAAACACGGAGGAAAATTGCCTCAATCAGACGCGAACGAGTCTAAAAAAGTGGATGTTGAAATTCCTATGGGATTGGGGTGTAGAAATGCAATCTATAAAAATTTTGGAGGTATGATTCCTTTCATCCAAAGGGCTTCCTTATGAAAAAATACTATGAGTCGAATTCCTCCAAAATTCCTTTGAAAATCCTTCGATCCAAATTGGCACTTAAACAAGATGTGCATGCTCACGACAGACGAACACCTTCCGATAGGAGGTGATGCGGTCGTAGATTTTTATCTTGAACCCGTCTGCGGTGACCATGAACATAAGGCAGTCACCCTCCTTGAACCCATGGAAAGCAGCAAAGGTAGCCCACTCTTTGTCCAGGACGATCTAGTCATGGACAACCCACTCACATTCCTCGCATGCTTGGACCACCACTAGTTGTGGGTAGGGGCGTTCCTTCAATTAAGGCTTCAAGTAAGTCGGGATGATAAGCATATACAAGTCATGCTGGACTAACTAGATGTAGAAGCGCCTAGGACGATCCGTCGTGGCATGGTGTCCAACCGACCTGGCATCAATTGCCCTTGCCAAGGCCTCCACTCTCCTGCCCGGTATCTTCAACTCCCTTGGTATGATGGGGATATCATCTTCATAGCCACCTGGAGCTGGAGCAGTCCGGTTAAGAATGTAGTCTATGTTCGTCATTACAACTAGGTCGTCCTACATGAAAATTACCATTGCGTCAGTCCTTTGGAATTACCAAAACAGCACAATGCATTGTATAAATTTACTAAAGATCATGATGAGTCATTGCACCATCAAAATGACCTAAACAACACAAGGTATCAGGTAAATTAAATTGCCTACACTGCACAATGCATCATCAGAATGACCTAACCTGATGGGTCCTCAAAATTATCTGAACAGCTACTAGAAGGCATACCATTTAATTAGATTGATTAAACAACACAATGCATATCCCCGCAAAAAAACAGCACAATGCATAATCTGAATGGCTAAAATAGCACAATGCATTATCTGGATAGACAAAACCACATATATGCAGTGCATCATCAAAAATACCAAAACAGCAAAAGGTATTATGTAATTAAATTTAATAAATAGTGTCTGCACAAACAAAATTACCTAAACTGATGGGTCATTGAATTATTCTGAACAGATAGAAGGCATATCATTTAATCCTAAACAGCAGAACGGAGATCAAAATGGACGAAACAACATAGTGAGGAGACAGGACACAATGCATCATACAAAAAAAATACCAAAACAGCACAGTGCGGCATGGAAAATTCCTAAACAACACAATGCATCATCTAAGTACTAAAACAGAACCCTGCATCATCGTCATCAAGAATATTCTATAACTAAGCAGAACAACACAAAAGACAAATATTGATACATTCAAATCTAGGCAAACTCAAGTCAGTTATTTCTAGACGGAGGGAGTATAAAGAACAGCACAAAAGACAATTATCAAGAATATGGCATACAACTTAGCAGTTCAACAAAGGACCTGCAGTACACGTTGCAATAATCTGACTAGATGCACGTCAGATTTGGGTGAAAGCCCCAATCCTCCAGATCTAACCTCATTGCAGTTGGGGGGGGCGCGAACTTGCATAGGGGTCAATGCGTTGAGTAGGTGAACAAGGCGCCACTGATGAAGAACCACCCACATACACCGAAGAAGCACAGACAATCGCTGATGAAGGGGGTGCCACCGATAGGGGTTTCACCGCGTACACTGTAATATTTGGCACATTGGGAATGAGAGTCCAACCTGTAGACGAAAAGGATGCATTCGCCGTCGCACGAGGATTCGTTCCCAACATATGCGGTGACGGAGGCTTGGACGACCTCTCGGCGAGCGACGAGGGTTTCGGCGTGACCGGCCGAAACCCTAAGGGCGACGAACGCCTCACCTTGGGCACGACCCGCACACACGTGAAAGGCGAAGGACACTTTAGAGAGGGCACTAAGGCCGTCGGAATCGAACAAGCCACCTGCAGCTCCGAAGTAGAGCTTGATGAGGACCCCAGCTCAACCATAGACAAATGTTTTGGCATTAGTTTCATCGAGGCAACGACTGGGTTAACGATTGAGAGTCGTGAGGTGAGTGCAGGAATGTGATAGCGAGAGAGGGAATGGTGGGGGAGGAGTTATTAGAGAATGGGAGTGGGTAACCCTCTATCAGCTTTAGTAGTACCGTACTACAAAAAAAAACTACATTTCACATATCATCACTTTTTTACGGACTAGTTCATTTCTTTGAACCGACTAAAATAGTGGGTACCCTTTGGTTTCAAACTTCCATCTGGTACCTGTTTTGCTAGTAGTAAGTACAGTACAATACGTTGTATTACCCTCCATCCCAAAATATAAGGCGCCTGAGGATTAGTCAAAAGTGAACATTTTTTAAGTTTGACCATGATTATACACAAAAAATATAAAATTTATAATACTAAATTAATATCAATAGATTCACCATAAAGTATATTTTCTTAATATGTCCATTCAATATTGTAGATGTAGATATTGTTTTCTAAATATTTGGTCAAAGTTAGCAAGGTTTGACTTTTGACCAATCCTTAGACGCCTTATATTTTGGGACGGAGGAAGTAGTATAAAACATTTTTTTAGATAGAGGAAATTGCACGATCCACCATCTTTTCATCGCACTATTGCACAAAGCATTTGGTGGACGTCATTTTTGCACATTTTAACAGTTTTTTAGCATAATATGCACAAATTTCGCCAGTTAGTCCCGTAATGACCAATTTAACCTCATTGGTAGCAAGATTGACAAGTGGTCCCCGAATTCCATTGATCCTATTCACACAAAGATTTGAATGATGCTAAAATCTAGATATTAATGATATTTATCGCCCGCAATACTTTTTGGATGCATGTAACTAGTATGTAAGAGACTTATTTCATATGAAACTTCAATGTTTACACAAAGGTACCAACATAACAGTCCGTCGCACATTAAATTTGTGAAGGCTTTATTTGGTCGTAATAAATTTGTTTTTGAACATAACTTGTTTGTACATAACATTTGACGTTTCATTCACATATCCAAATATCCATCGAAGAGTTTCTTTTAAAGTGTAGGACTAACGAGATATGTCTGTTTATTACACCTCACACAAAAAAACACCCTGATTAATCATAAACTTTAAGCAGATTATTATTTTCCCGGGATTTATTTTCCTGATAGCAAGCACGGTGAATATTCCTCGGAATGCTATAAGCCTAGTTTCCAGACAAAGTTTATACATGTTTCACTTACGATTACAAACTTTTTTGAGTTCTCAAGGTTTCCTAGTAAACTTCACATTATTAAACTAATTTCAGCTGATTTATGAATGTTAGATAAAATTTGAACTATGAGTAAGTAGTAGATTGCTCTTAAAGTTATACAAGTATCTTTTGAAGGCACCCACACCCAGACTGTGAATATATCGGAAACCAATGAATTTGTTGGATTCAACTTCTGGCTAAGAATTTGCATGTACAAAATTTGTCTTTTATTTGAAAACAATAAAAGACATTGAACGGTGACCTCTGACTTGTCCTACTTGCTGTAAAAAATGATTATTATCAAGAGAGTTCGCATATAAAAGACAATGTAATTGAAAATATGGCCTGCCATGTATGAACATATCCTTAGGCTTCAGGCCAAAAGACAAGCTAAATAGCCTTATATATATGTATGACATACTTTATGGTAATGTTGCCATATTTGGTAGTGTTGGAGATATTCCCAAGAGGCAATAATAAAGTGGTTATTAATATATCTTTATGTTTATGATAAATGTTTACATCCCATGCTATAATTGTATTAACCGGAAACATTAATACTTGTGTGTTTTGTAAACATAAAAGAGTCCCTAGTAAGCCTCTTGTTAAGCTAGCTTGTTGATTAATGGATGATCATGGTTTCCTGATCATGGACATTGGATGTCGTTAATAACAAGATCATATCATTAGGAGAATGATGTAATGGACACACACCCATAGTAAGCATAGCATAATATCAAGTCATTAAGTACGTTTTGCTACAAGCTTTTCAAATGCATAGTAACCTAATCCTTAGACCATGAGGCTATGTTAATCACCATCACCGGATGGGTACTTTGATGACATCAAACCGCTCAGAATCGGGTGGTTATAAAGGTGACATTGGGTATTCCGAAAGTATGTGTTGAAGTGCATGGACCAAGATTGGGATTTGTCCATCCATATGACGGATAGATATGCTCTGGGCCCTCTCGGTGGAATGTCATCTAGTTAGCTTGCAAGCATGTGACTAGGTCACAAGGGATGACATATGATGGAACGAGTAAAGAGTACTTATCAGTAACGAGGTAGAACTAGGTACGGAGATACCGACGATAAAACCTCGGATAAGTGTAGTATCGCGTGACAAAGGGAATTGGTTTCGTATGTTAAATGGTTCTATTGATCACAAAGTCATCGTTGAGTATGTGGGAGCTGTTATGGATCTCCAGATCCCGCTAATGGTTATTGATCGGAGATGTGTCTCCATCATGTCTGCATATTCACGAACCGTAGCGTGACACACTTAAGGTTCGAAGTTGTTTTAAGTAGATATGGAATGTGCGTTGGAGACCGAATGTTGTTCGGAGTATCGGATTGGATCCAGGACATCACGAGGAGATCCAGAATTGTTCGGAGAATGAGATTCATATATTGGGGATCATTTTCTAAGTTAGGAAATGTTCCGGAGTATTTGTATGGGGATTCTAGAAGGTTTCGGAATGTTCCGGAAGGTTCTAGAAGATTTATTGGAGTTTACTTGAAAACCAAGAAAGGATCAAGGAATCCTTATGGGGCAAGACAAGGATTCGTGGGGGAGTAGGACTCTCCCCCCACCTCCTTGATCCGCCGGCCAAGGGAGAGTGGAGTCCTACAAGGACTCCACCTCCCCATGGCACCTCCCTCCTTTAAATAGAGGGGTGGAGGCACAATCCCCAAGCCCCTTCTATTCTCTAGATCTCAAGTTTCCTCTCTCCTCCTCCTTCCCTCTGCTCTGGCTTAGGCGAAGCCCTGCAGAATTCTCTACTCCACCACCACCACCATGCCGTCGTGCTGCTGGGATTCCGTGGAGGGATCTACTACCTCCGCTGCTAGCTGGAACGGGGAGAGGAAGGTTCGCCGACTCATGACGTGTGACCGATCATGGAAGCGCCGAACGCTGGCAGAAGGATCGTCTACTCGATCTTGAGATCGGCAAGTGATCGACTACATCAACCACGAGATCCGATCTCGTAACGCTTTCAGGTCTACAAGGGTTAGTACAGATCTATCGGCAAGTGGTCAAATTTTTGTTTTCCATGCTACGAACCCATCAGTGGTATCAGAGCCTTGTCTATGTGTAGATCTGTTGCACGAGTAGAACACAATGGTTTTGTGGGCATTGGTGCTCATGCCGTCTTTTGCTCTGTGTACTTTGCATCTTGCGGTATGGTGGATGAAGCGGCTCGAGCTAACCTTACATGTCATCGCACATGAGACTTGCTCCACAGTTGACGTGCAACTCGTATTGCACAAGTGGCTTTGCGGGTGTCTGTCTCTCCCATCATAGTATAGATCCAATCTACACTTTGCACTTGATAGCACTTGTATCAATGTTGTGGTTCAGTTTCGTAGGTAAGATCCGTTCTTATTCGAAAGCCCCAAACCACGTAAAACATGCAAAGAAAATTAGAGGCGTCTAACTTGTTTTTGCAGGGGTTTTGTGATGTGATATGTCCATCATGTGATTGTGATTATATTTGATGTATGCAATGATCCTTGTTGTAATATGGCAACCGGCAAGAGCCTAATGGTTGTCTTTCATTTTGTTAAGACCTGCGTGTCTATTCATCTTGTAATAGCTTTATTCCAAGTAGTTGTAATAGTTGCTAGTGATGATGGACAACCATGAAGCGGCGCCACTGACCTTGACGCAATGCTGGTGATGATGGAGATCATGTCCGTGCTTTGGAGATGGAGATCAAAGGCATAAGAAGAAAGAGCCATATCATATCACACTAATTATGAATTGCCTGTGATGTTATTCCTTTATGCATCTTGTATTGCTTAGATCGCGACGGTAGCATTATAAGATGATCCCTCTCACTAAATATCAAGTAATAAAGTGTTCGTCCTTAGTAGGCACCGTTTCTAAGACTCGTAGTTTCGAAGCATCTCGTGATGATCAGGTGTGATAGATTCTACGTGTGCATACGACGGCTGCAAGCCAGATTTGCACATGCGGATACTAAGGTTAACCTTGACGAGCCTAGCATGTACAGACATGGTCTCGGAACACCGAATACCGAAAGGTAAAGCATGAGTCATATGGATGATATGATGAACATGTTGATTGTTCGCCTTTAAAGCTACATCATATCACGTGATGATCGGACTTGGTGTAGTGGATTTGGTTCGTGTAATCACTAAAACAACCCGAGGGATGTTGTTTTGAGTGGGAGTTCATTTGTAATTTGGATTAGTCGAACTCAATTTATCATAAACACAATCAAAGTGAATTTGCATAGTTTGTTGTAGTCATTGGCATCCGTTCACCACCTTACGGTTAGTTATAGTTGAGATAGTGGAACTATAAAAATTCTGGATATTTTCTTTACGAACTGGTATCATATTGTTTTGAGTGTCAATCTAAAGTTTGAAAGTCCTATTGCAAACTTTCAGCAAACTCCGTTTACTCTGTGAAGTTTAATAAACAATATTAAATCAAGAGTAACAATTCCAATGTTAGTATCTAATGTATCATGTTTGCCTCCATGATTCTTGATACTCAAAAGATTGTTTTTAATATCAAGTTTATCTAAGAGCTGAAAGCAATGTTTCAGAAACCATCATATGTGAAAGGTATTGCGATATCTAAAACAATGTGCTGGTTACAACATGATAGAGTATATGTCCTCATATTTGATGAAAATTTGTGAAGGTTGGAGACGCTGGTCGTCCTAATCCTCCAAAAGGTTTTGGAAAAGAAACATTTTACTCGCAATTCACCTTTATAAGCTGTAACAGTTTGATCATGAAAGCTGTCATGATAAAGATGAATTGAAGATGTAAGTAAAATGTTTACTACACTAAAAGATTACTAAAGAATGGAATTTTGAAAGGATGCCAAACATTTGATGAAGGTGATCCACTTCAAAGTGCAAGTCCAAAGGTATTAGTATTTGACTATGCACACTTTGTACTATGTGTCATGTGAATGACATCACTATTGATGTTGATAGATTCTTTTAAAAGAAAAGGAATTGTTGAAAGAGAATCTATAAAATATTTGGCAAAAAAGAAAAGATTGGAGATATCCAACTTAGGTATATAGAAGATACATGTTATGGCTGTATTCCTTGGTTGTTAAACAATGTGGTTCTGCGATATTGGATACCGAATTGGTTGTCATACAGGACAACACAATTCATGAACTGCAATGACCTAAGTAACTAGCAAGATAATATGTGATGATGTTCATCGAAAACAAACAAAGGGTTGTTGTGTTGCTCGTTAACATCAAAGCTTACCTTCAAGATTTGTTTCAATAATTGTTATTTTGATCAGGTATTATGACAACAAAAGGTTGTTCAAATAATTACCGTATTCCATAATAGATGGATGATATACAAGTCTGGTTGGAGAAATAAGGACCATAAAACTAACGCTAAAATGTCGCATGACAAATAATTGAAAGATCACTTGCGAAGTGACATCACCGTTTAAATTATATTGAATGGGATACATGAAGAAACTCCATGTTGATGGATTTTTGGAGTATTTGATTTTGACCAAATGACGCTTGTGATACTTTCCTGGAGATAATTAAAACTCCGTTCGTAGGCCAAAAGAGGAACGGACGACTAACTGATTGGAATTTGTACATATTGATGTATATAGTCCATTATGTGTAGTCGTGGGCGATGGATTTCAACTTCATATGCTTTCTCCAAAGATTTGAGTGAGTATATGTATATACCTACTCAATAAGGAAGAAGTATGAAACATTTGAAAATGTTCAAAGACTTTCAAGATGAAGTGGAAAATTATTGTAACAAGAAAATAAAAAAGTTTATGATTGGATCATAAAGAAAGATGTTTGAGTTACAAGTTTAGCAAAACACCTAAGATTTGAGGAATCGTTCCATGGATTTGCATATACCAAAACACCATAGGAGTATGGAGTGTTCAAGATATGTAATGAAACCTTGTTTGACATGGTAAGATCAAAGGTGTCATTTATAAAACTGCCATTATATTTTAAAGATTAAAGCTTTAGTGACTACCGCTTTTACACTCAAAAGAGCTCCATCGTGATCCGTTGAAATGACACCATATAATTCATGGTTTGGGATAAAACCCAGGTTGTCCTTTCTTAAATTTTTGGTATGCTGGGCATAAGTAAAGTGTTTACAACCAAAGTCGGATGAGCATGTCTTTGTAGGTTATTTCGAATAACCATTGGGTATTCCTCCATAACACCGAAGACAAAAGTATTTGTCGCTTAGAATGTCGAGTTTCTTGAGAAGGAATTTTTGGTGAAAAGTTAAGTGGGAGGACAATAGAACTTTAACAAGGTTGTTGAACCTTGGCTAATATGTGCTGAGTTGCGCAACATCGGTAAGTGTCCCGGAGGCAGCAACAATGCTCATGGCTCACATGCCTCAAAGGTTGTGGTCACGGAGATCTAAGTTACTATTGCACCAAGTAGGTCGGGTAAGTAATCAAATGCCAAGATTTGAGAGTTAAATCATTGTTGTTTGACAATGATGAACCAACTACATGCAAATAATCAATGATGGGCCCTGACTTCGTTAAGTGGCTTGAAGCCATAAAATCCGTTATAATTCCATACACGAGAAATCAAGCTTTGATATTGAAAGACCCTCTGGAAAGGTGCAAGACCTTATAGTCGTATATGGATCTATAAAGAAATAGACATGGATGTTTCACATCTATGAAATATTCGACATGTCGGAAAGAGTTTACGACAATGTTCAAGGAATTGACTATGATAAAATTTGATCTTTCATAGCGATATTTAGTCTGGACGGATTAATGTAGCAACCACTACATATATTTTGGTATATGGTAGTTGAACAAGCAAAACAAGTTCTTCTAATAGAATGGTTACCTAGGATGTGTCCATGACAAGATCCAAAGGGTTTTGTTAATTCAAAGGATGCTAAAAGAGTATGCAAAACTTCAATGGTTGAAGTGAGCATCACGGAGTTGGAATCTTCACCGTGATGAAACCATTAAAAGGTTTAATTTCATCAGAGACGATGAAGATGTTTGCATTTTGCAAGAAATTAAGTGGGAGCGCTAAGACATATTATAATACATTATGTGAAAGACATATTGTTGATTAGAAATGATGTATCTTTTATTGACACGGGTTAAGAATTTCATTTCGATGAAAGACTTAGGCATAACCCAAGAATTAGGCATCAATGTCTATATGGATAGATTGAGGCGCTAATATGGTTTTGCCAAATGTACATAGATAAGATGTTGAATGAGTTCAATATGGAAACAACAAGAAAGGTTCTTGACGCACAGAAAGGACTGAATCAAGATTCAAGTGTGTTGACACGAGATTCAAGTGTTTTGACACTTGGTGAAATCACAAGAATATTTTGATCAATCATTCTTTGAGATGTACACATCCAGATATGTCCTATGCTCTAAATGTTATGAGCATATACCAGAATGACTCATAAGATGATCATTGGACAATAGTAGGGATATTCCTATGATCTTTGGAAGAACTAAGAATATATTATTTATATAGTGGTGACAAATAGTTCGTTGTAAATTGTTACATTGATACTAGTTTTATCACAAATTAAGTTTATCTCAATTTAAACTATTGGTGGCACAGTGTAATGGAAAGGAAGTTCCATAATGGATTTGGTTGAGTACCAAAGATAAAACATTGTGACAAATACTACAACAAAAGGCTAAGTATATGACTGCTATTGTAGCAGCAAATGAGGGCATTTGTGTCAAGTAGTTTGTTATCAAACTAGGTGTGGTTCATAGCGGGATAATACTATGAAGATACATTGTATGACAATTGTATCAACATGATTTAATCCCAAGGAACTAAAGGTCTCACCAAAGGACCAAATTTATATAATTCCATCTCATTGGAGAATGAGTAATGCGTAGAGACGCAAGGACATGCAAATATACGGACGGACAGAAGTGTCGATCCAAGATTATGTATACCACTAGCAATAGTGTCTATACAACACCAGAAAGCCATAGGTGTTGAATGCACAAAATTTTAACTAGATTATTGACTCTAGTGCAAGTGGGAGACTGTTGGAGATATGCCCAAGAGGCAATAATAAAGTGGTTATTATTATATCTTTATGTTTATGATAAATGTTTACATCCCATGCTATAATTGTATTAACCGGAAACATTAATACCTGTGTGTTTTGTAAACATAAAAGAGTCCCTAGTAAGCCTCTTGTTAAGCTAGCTTGTTGATTAATGGATTATCATGGTTTCCTGATCATGGACATTGGATGTCGTTAATAACAAGATCATATCATTATGAGAATGATGTAATGGACACACACCCATAGTAAGCATAGCATAAGATCAAGTCATTAAGTTCGTTTTGCTACAAGCTTTTCAAATGCATAGTAACCTAATCCTTCGACCATGAGGCTATGTTAATCACCATCACCGGATGGGTACTTTGATGACATCAAACGCCCTTCATAACTGGGTGGTTATAAAGGTGACATTGGGTATTCTGAAAGTATGTGTTGAAGCGCATGGACCAAGATTGGGATTTGTCCATCCATATGACGGATATATATGCTATGGGCCCTCTCGGTGGAATGTCATCTAGTTAGCTTGCAAGCATGTGACTAGGTCACAAGGGATGACATATCATGGAACGAGTAAAGAGTACTTATCAGTAACGAGGTAGAACTAGGTATGGAGATACCGACGATCAAACCTCGGATAAGTGTAGTATCGCGTGACAAAGGGAATTGGTTTCGTATGTTAAATGGTTCTATCGATCACAAAGTCATCGTTGAGTATGTGGGAGCTGTTATGGATCTCCAGATCCCGCTAATGGTTATTGATCGGAGATGTGTCTCCATCATGTCTGCATATTCACGAACCGTAGGGTGACAAACTTAAGGTTCGAAGTTGTTTTAAGTAGATATGGAATGTGCGTTGGAGACCGAATGTTGTTCGGAGTCTCGGATTGGATCCAGGACATCACGAGGAGATCCGGAATTGTCCGGAGAATGAGATTCATATATTGGGGATCATTTTCTAAGTTAGGAAATGTTCCGAAGTATTTGTATGGGGATTCTAGAAGGTTTCGGAATGTTCCGGAAGGTTCTAGAAGATTTATTGGAGTTCACTTGAAAACCAAGAAAGGATCAAGGAATCCTTATGGGGCAAGACAAGGATTTGTGGGGGAGTAGGACTCTCCCCCCACCTCCTTGATCCGCCGGCCAAGGGAGAGGGGAGTCCTACAAGGACTCCACCTCCCCATGGTGCCTCCCTCCTTTAAATAGAGGGGTGGAGGCGCAAGCCCCAAGACCCTTCTATTCTCTAGATCTCAAGTTCCCTCTCTCCTCCTCCTTCCCTCTGCTTTTGGCTTAGGCGAAGCCCTGCAGAATTCTCTACTCCACCACCACCACCACGCTGTGGTGCTGCTGGAATTCCGTGGAGAGATCTACTACCTCTGCTGCTCGCTAGAACGGGGAGAGGAAGGTCTGCTTCGACTCACTTGCGTGTGACCGATCATGAAGCGCTGCCTAACGCCGGATGGATCGTCTACTCGATCTTGAGATCGGCAAGTGATCGACTACACCAACCACGAGATCGGATCTCGTAACGCTTTCGGGTCTACAAGGGTTAGTACAGATCTATCTCGTTGCACATGTCTAATAGATTAGATCTTGGCTTTTATCTAGATTAGATATGGGTTTTGTTCGTTCTTGCGGTAGAAATTTTTTGTTTTCCATGCTACGAACCCATCAGGTAGATGAGTGCATCTTGGCATGGTGAACAATAATGCTACCAGTACTAGGACTTTTCAAAATTTAGGAATAAAAAATCATTTTCAATTTTGAACTACAAGCAAACATGATAGAATGCTCTTAAAAAGTTACAAACATCCTTTGAGTCTTTATGGTACCGAGGAGGTTAATACTTCAAAAACCAACAAGAGTTATGTAGGAATATTAAAATTCTTGCTACGAATATGCATGATAACAATTTGATCCTCACTAGCTATGAACAAAAATAATGAAAACCTAAAAACGAAGCCTTCTTCATAGCGTCCTCTTGCGTGTACTACTATTTGCACTGAAAAATAATTAATAACCGTGAGTCATCATAAATTACAAAAAAATAGTTACACAATATATATGGCCCGTGGTGTATGAACACTCTTGGGTTTCAAGCCGAACGACAAAGGTAACAACCATATGCACATCATATTGTATTGTAATATTGTCATATTTGGTAGATGTGTGCATCTTGGCGAGGTGAAAAATAGTGGCAACCACAGGTTCCAACTTATAGGAACAATGAAACTGAAAGCGACAAGATTTTTTCTGTAAGCAAGTACGAAGAAAAATGGCTTAGAGTACCACAACAACAACCCTAGTTTTCAAACGAAGCGTGGACCTTGATACACTTACTATTGATTACCAAGTTTTATGAGTTCAAAAGCTTCCTAGCCATCTGTTTTCCTTGCTTAATTTAGGGTGTTTCGTGCTAAATGTATGGACATCGATGTAATTTTACCTTTTTTAGGTCCTTGATGTAAAATTTACTTCCACCATCTGTACGTGTAAAATTCGAACCTAGAAGCAAGTGGTAAAATTTAAACATATTTAAGATTATTAGTTGTTAATGAGTATGAACATTCTTGGAGTTTCAAGCCGAACGACCAAGGTCATGGCCATATCAAGATCACACTTTATGCTGATCATGATCCCATATCCAAGAATTTGCATGCCACCAAATTCTGCAATATATTTTGAAAACAAATGAATAGGAAGTAGCGGTATGAAGAGTATGGCTCGATCAGGTGCTCTCTCGAGAATGAGCCGACCCCGACTGTTTTATTTCTTTACTTAATTTTGGGGTAGTTCATGCTAAATTTAATGATTTCGATGTAATTTCCCCCCTTTTAAGATCCTTGATGCAAATTATACTCCCACTATCTGTGTAAAATTCGAACCTAAAAGCAAGTGCTAAAATTTTAAACATATTTAAGATTATTAGTTGTAGATGAGTATGAACATTCTTGGGTTTCAAGACGAACGTCCAAGGTCATGGCCATATCTACATCATACTTTATGTTGATAATTCGTGATCCCATATCCAAGAATTTGCATGCCGCCAAATTTGGCCATATTTTGAAAACAAACAAATAGGGAGTAGTATGAAGATTATGGCTTGATCAGCTTCTCTCACGAGAAGGAGCAAAACATGACAGTTTCCCTGTTTAATTTTAGGGTGCTTCGTGCTAAATGTATGGACCTCAATGTAATTTTACCTTTTTTAGGTCTTTGATATAAAATGTACCTCCACCGTCCGTACGTGTAAAATTTGTATGTAAAAGCAAGTGGTAAAATTTAAACGTATTTAAGCTTATTAGTTGCCAATGAATTTGAACATTTTTGCATTTCAAGCCGAACGACCAGGGTCATGAACATATCTACATCATACTTTATGCTAATGATTCATGATCCCATATTGAAGAATTTGCATGCCACCAAATTTTGCCATATATTTTGAAAACAAATGAAGAGAAAGTAGTATGAAGAGTATGGCTCGATCAGCTGCTCTCTCGAGAAGGAGCCGCACCCGACTATTTCCATTGCGTAATTTTAGGGGGCTTCGTGCTAAATGTAAGGACCTCTATATAATTATTAACATTTTTAGATCCTTGATGTAAATTGTACTCCCACCGTCCGTGGTGGTCCCATATTTGGGCATAAAATAGGTGTGAATCATGGCATGTGAACAATGTTGCCACTCGAAGTTTCCAACCATCAGGAAAGGAAAAAAATCAATTTTCCAGGTGAGAGGAGTGTATTTTCTGTAAAGCGAGCACTCCATCTGACCCAAATTAATTGACTCAAGTTTATCTAGATTCGGTTGTATCTAGTACTAAAATATCTCTAGATACATTCGAATCTAGAGAAATCTGAGTCAATTAATTTGGGTCGGAGGGAGGAAGAATATGTATTTCTGTAAAAAATAAACAAAGAGACAGAAGAGAAACTTTGGGCATAGAGGAAGCAGCTCGAGAGAGCAGCGAAGAGGAGGAGTTAAAGTAGGTGAGATATGAGAGCAAAGCTGTGAGATGGCTTCCTGACACGAGGTATAGGGTATAGTCACCTAGTAGTACTATTAGTATGGAACTAGTACTAGTAAATTTCAGGACCTTTACTATATAGTACTACTGTATGCACGCAAAACAAATTGTGTTTTCTCTCTCCTTCAGTGCCTCATCGCCATCCCCACACCCCGGCTAGGTGATCTCTTCCTTTCCCCAAAATGTGATGCTGCGCACGTGTGTCGACCTGCCTTGTCGTTGGCTCCGTGTTAGTATCAGGCGTGCTGCATAGAAGGAACCATTTTGGGGCTTGGTGATAAAATGGACAGTACCCATACTATTATTAGAGTCGGAGTTCAAACTTTTGCAGTTTCAAAATTTTCACTTCCTTCCCAAACATCCAGAGGGAAAGTTATTCAAAAGATTCAAAAGATAGTGGTGCACAAGGGATTGTTTATACTGTCTAGTGTCTACAGTACGTCCCATCGCATTCGATATACTTCATTATGATCTGACTAGCTTTACCACTACTCCGTAGTACTCCATCGTCGTTCCATTTCACACCCTACGAAGAGGAAGCCACCAAGCACACCCACAGCACGCTGGATCGAAAGTATAGTAGCAGTAGTACAAATGGTATGGCTCGGCCGCCCGCTCGAGAAGGACCTGCACCTGAATGTTTTTCATTGCTTCATTTTAGCGCCCTTTGTGCTAAATGTATGGACCTCTATGCAATTTTCTATTTTTTGAGGTCTTCGATGTAAACTGTAATCCCACCGACCTTCTCAAATTTTAACTAAACGTAAGCGCGATAAGTTGCTCTTAAAATTTTCCAAAAATCTTGAAGCTAAGGAGAAATTCGGTACATCGAAAAGCCACCGAAAGTTCTAAAAATTCATGTTTTTGCTATGCATCCGCATCCCGAAAAAGTTGACACTGTTTTCATAACATTTCAAAAAAAGAATAAGAAGTATAATATTTTTTGTGTCATCATGTTACGTGTATCCGGAAAAACGAGTTATAAAAGTATAATACGAACATTATTAATTATTCTTTGGTTTCGATAATACTTTATGTTAATGAAATTAGGTCCAACTTGAACTAAAAGTAATAAATTGTAGGTTGCTTTGAACGGTTTATGAAAAAAGCTTTTGGAGGTACCCATCGAGCGGTTAATTAATATACAAAAACCACAGAGAGTTTTGATGAGTGGTTCGAATTCTAGCTAAGATTTTGCGTCATGAAAATTTTGAACACCTTTTGAAAATGATCACATGAAACAGGGAGAGAGGGGAAATGATTTTTCTATTCTCTATGGAAACCCACAAGCTCGAGGTGCACCTTATTAGGCTTAAAGATACAAACTCTATTTTCTCCACAATGTATATGGTGAAGCTTAGTGGATGCCACATACTAGGCCTTAAGGTGTGCTTTTGTACACATTGCTGATGCCCTTATTAGAGAAAAAGCAAATAGTACTCCCTCGATCCAAATTAGTGTTATCACATTTGTGTAGATTCGGATGTATCTAGTCATGTTTTAGTGCTAGATACATCCGAATCTAGACAAATCTGAGAACATTAATTTGGATCGGAGGGAGCAGTATATTAGTACTTTTTTTGAGGAAAGTATATTAGTACTTGTACACTAGTATAATACTAGTACTCATTTCTTTGCTTAGACATATGCTCACCTCTGTCCACGTGCTGTAAATGCTGAGAGAATAAAACGTAGGTAGGGTAAAAGAGGGCAGCAACGAAGAGGAGTCGAAAGCGATTCGATATCAGAGGAAAGTTATGATGGGTTCCTAACACAAGGTACTCCTGTGGCCACTCTACTAGTAGTAAATTTCAGGACCTATGCACGCAAAACAAATTGTGTGTTTTCTCTCTCCTACCCTTTCCCCTCGCGCACCGGCCCGACTGATCTCTCCATGGTCCACAGCAAGGTGATGCGCACATGTGCCTCGGTACGGCGACTCTGTGTCTCTGGCGTGGTCAGCAGCCGTGTTGGCGTGGAGTAGGGACGAGGAGTACATAGGAAGGAAACCACTTTGGTCCTTGGCGGCAAAAAAAATTCAAACATTTCCGGTTTTCGAAATTTTCACTTGCTTCCCAAACATCGGGAGGGAAGGTTACTCAAAAGATCGGCCATTCGCATTACTTTCTTATCTTATGTTTATATTTTCTTATCTCTTACAATACCATACCATACCACTATATAGTGTATGGATAACTTCGAACATTGACCGTTGGATCAAGACCGGCAAATCCAAACAGTGTCGTTGGTGTGATTTTCCAACTATATCAGGGAAGAACATTCAATTATTCTGAATTTTCTGAGTGGATCACGAGCGAGGTTCTGGTTTTTCGTTTAGGAACGTCCGATGCCAAAAGCCAAGTTTACCAACATGTTGTATCAACGATTCCCATGTTTTATTTATGAGTTTTCAAACTTCCTAGCTAACTCTGCATATTTGACCGAATGACTTTATGTCGATTTATCGAAATTAGGTCAAATTTGAAACTACAAGTAAATTGTAGGTTTCTTTGAAAGTTTTACAAAAAATCTTTTGGAGGTACCCATCGAGGGGTCACAATTAATATATCATAAAACACTGAGAGTTTTGACGATAGGTTCAACTTCTTGCTAAGATTTTGCATCTTGACAATTTAACGAAATTAGGTCAAACTTGAGCTACAAGTAAGAGCGATAGATTGATTGGATTAAATGTATTTCCAAAGTGAGATGGCTGCATCTTCATGTAGTAAACAATGTCCTCAGTGTTAGTTTCCAACTATCACGAAAGAACATTCTCAGTTTTTTGAGTGATGACGAGATGGTTCTTTTTCGTAAAGAAAGCTCGAAGAATATGGATCTCAATGCCATAAGCCAAGCTTCTAGATATATTAAGTGGACCAACATGTTTTACTTACGATTCCCATATCTTTTTTGAGTTTTCAAACTCCCTAGCTAATTATTCTGCCCACTTGAATGACTACATGCTGATTTATCGAAATTAGGTCAAACTTGAACTATAACTAAATTGTAGGTTGCTCTGAAAGTTTTACGAAAAAGATTTTGGAGGTACCGTACAGATCGGGGGGAGGTCACAATCAATATATGAGAAACAACCGAGAGTTTTGACAATAGGTTTGACTTCTTGCTAAGATTTTGCATGACACTATTTAACGAAATTGGGTCAAACGTGAGCTATAAGTAAGCACGACAAGTTGCTGTTGAAATATATGACTTTTCAGAGAGGTAGATGGGTGCATTTTCTTGTAGTAAACAGTGTCGTCGGTGTGATTTTCCAACTATATCAGGAAAGAACATTCAATTATTCTCAATTTTCTGAGTGCTCACGAGCGAGGTTGTTCTTTTCTGAAAAGAAATGTCCGAAGAATATTAGATCTAAATGCCAGAAGCCAAGTTTACCAACATGTTGTACCAACGATTCCCCTGTTTTATTTATGAGTTTTCAAACTTCCTAGCTAACTCTACCCATTTGACCGAATGACTTTATGTCGATTTATCGAAATTAGGTCAAATTTGAAACTACAAGTAAATTGTAGGTTGGTTTTAAAGTTTTATCAAACATCTTTTGGAGGTACCCATCGAGGGGTCACAATTAATATATCATAAAACACCGAGAGTTTTGACGATAGGTTCAACTTCTTGCTAAGATTTTGCATCTTGACAATCTAACGAAATTAGGTCAAACTTGAGATGCAAGTAAGAGCGATAGATTTCTCTTGAATTAAATTGTATTTTCAAAGGTAGATCGGTTGATCTTATTGTAGTAAACAATATCGTCAGTGTGAGTTTCCAACTATCAGGAGAGAACATTCAATTCTCCGAGTGAAGACGAGCGAGGTTAGTTGTTCATTAATTTTCTATAAAGAGAAGTCCAAAGAATATTGGATGTGGATACCACAAGCCAAGTTGACAGACATATATAGTGGATCGACAACATGTTGTACTTGCAATTCCCATGTTTTATGAGTTTTCAAGCTTCCTAGATAACCCCGCCCATTTGAATGACTTTATGTCGATATCTTGGAATTAGGTCAAATTTGAAACTACAAGTAAATTGTAGGTTTTGCTTTGATAGATTTACGAAAAAGCTTTTGGAGGTACCCATCGAGGAGTCAAAATTAATATGTTAGAAACCAGCAGGAGTTTCGATGATAGTCAACTTCTTGCTAAGACTTTGCATCTTGACAATTTAACGAAATTAGGTCAAACTTGAGCTAGCTACAAGTAAACACCATAGATTGCTCTTGAATTAAATGTTTTTTCATAGGTAGATCGTCGGTACATCTTTTTGTAGTAAACAGTGTTGTCAGTGTGAGTTTTCAGCTATCAAGAAAGCACATTCGATTCTACATTTTCCGAGTGAAGAATACGAGCGAGGTTGTTCTTTTTCCTAAAGAAAAGTACGAAGAATATTGGATCTGAATGCCACCAACCAAGTTTACATACAGATATATTGGACCAACATGTTGTACCAATGATTCCCATGTTTATGAGTTTTCAAACTTCCCAGCTAACTCTGCCCATTAGAATGACTTTATGTCGATTTATCCACATTAGGTAGAATTTGAAACTACAAGGACTAGTAAAGTGCACGTGCCCTGGACGTGAGACTCAGATAATAGACAGCTGGCATACCATCACTATATAAAATTATAATAGGTAATGCAGAAAAAAATATAATTGGTAAAATTTGAACTACTACAAGTAAACTATGTAGGTTGCTTTGAAAATTTTACGAAAAAGCTCTTAGAGGTACCTATCGGAGGGGGCGTGCAGGGGGCAGGGGGGTCAATTAATATACTATCAGAAACCATAGAGAGTTCTAACGAGGGGTTCATCTTCTTTCTAAGATTTTGCGTCTTGACAATTTAATGAAATTAGATCAAACTTGAGCAACAACTAAGTGCGATATATTGCTCTTGAATTTAATGAAATTAGGTCAAACTTGAACTACAAGTAATAAATTGTAGGTTGCTTTGAAAGTTTTATGAAAAAAGCTTTTGGAGGTACCCATCGAGCGGTTAATTAATATATTAGAAACCACAGAGAGTTTTGACGAGTGGTTCGACTTCTAGCTAAGATTTTGCATCATGAAAATTTTGAACACCTTTTGAAAACGATCACATGAAACAGGGAGAGAGGGGAAATGATTTTTCTATTCTCTATGGGCAACCCACAAGCTTGTGGTGCACCTTATTAGGCTTAAAGATACAAACTCTATTTTCTCCACAATGTATATGGTGAATCTTAGTGGATGCCACATACTAGGCATTAAGGTGTGCTTTTGTACACATTGTTGATGCCCTTATTAGGGAAAAAGCAAATAGTACTCCCTCAATCCAAATTAGTGTTCTCACATTTGTCTAGATTCATGAGGACATTTGGAGGCTAACCTGTTGGTACGGTGAAGCAAACATTAATTTGGATCGGAGGGAGCAGTATATTAGTACTTTTTTTGAGGAAAGTATATTAGTACTAGTACACTAGTATAGTACTAGTACTCATTTCTTTGCTTAGACATATGCTCACCTTTGTCCACGCGTTGTACACGCCGAGAGCATAAAACGTAGGCAGGGTAAAAGAGGGCAGAAGTGAAGAGGAGTTGAAGGAGGTTCGATGTCAGTGGAAAGTTATGATGGGTTCCTGACACGAGGTACTCCTGCGGCCACTCTCCTTTGTTGCCTCTCACCATCCAACCTCCCTCTCTCCTACCCTTTCCCCTCGCGCACCGGCCCGACTGGTCTCTCCCTAGTCCACAGCGTGGTGCTGCGCACATGTGACTTGGTACGGCGGCTTTGTGTCTCTGGCGTGTTCGGCAGCCGTGTTGTCATGGAGTAGGGACGAAGAGTACATAGGAAGGAAACCACTTTGGTCCTTGGCGGCAAAAAAAATTCAAAATTTTCCGGTTTTCCAAATTTTCACTTGCTTCCCAAACATTGGGAGGGAAGGTTACTCAAAAGATCGGCCATTCGTAGTACTTCTTATCTTATCTTTTTCTTTTCTTATCTCTTACAATACCATACCATACCACTATATAGTATACAGATAACTTCGAACATTGACCATTGGATCAAGATTGGCAAATCCAAACAGCAGTGTGATTTTCCAACTATACCAGGAAAGAACATTCAATTATTCTCAATTTTCCGAGTGGATGACGAGCGAGGTTGTGCTTTTCCATTTAGGAATGTACGAAGACTATTGGATCTGAATGCCAGAAGCCAGGTTTACCAACATGTTGTACCAACGATTCCCATGTTTTATTTATGAGTTTTCAAACTACCTTGCTAAATCTGCCTATTTAACCGAATGAATTTATGTCGATTTATTGAAATTACGTCAAATTTGAAACTACAAGTAAATTGTAGGTTGCTTTGAAAGTTATACAAAAAATCTTTTGGAGGTACCCATCGAGGGGTCAAAATTAATATATCATAAAACACTGAGAGTTTTGACGATAGGTTCAACTTCTTGCTAAGATTTTGCATCTTGACAATTTAACGAAATTAGGTCAAACTTGAGCTACAAGTAAGCGTGATAGATTGCTATTGAATTAAATGTATTTCCAAAGGTAGATGGGTGCATATTCATGTAGTAAACAATTTCCTCGGTGTTAGTTTCCAACTATCACGAAAGAACATTTAGTTCTCAATTTTTCGAGTGATGACAAGATTGTTCTTTTATATAAATAAACGCCAAAGAATATGGATCTGAATACCACAAGACAAGTTTCCAGACATAAATGTAGGGACGTCGATGCAACTTTACCTTTTTTAGGTCCTTGATGTAAAATGTACTCGCACCGTCCTTGTAAAATTCAAACCTAAAAGCAAGTGGATGAGTATGAACGTTCTTGGATGAGTATTTAAGATTATTAGTTGTCGATGAGTAGGAACGTTCTTGGATTTCAAGCCAAACAACCAGGGTCATGGCCATATCTACATCATACTTTATGTTGATGATGATCCCATGTCCACGAATTTTCATGCTGCTAACTCTGGCCATATATTTTGAAAACAAACGAAGAGAAAGTAGTATGAAGAGTATGGATCGATGAGCTTCTCTCTCGATAAGGACCCAAACATGACTGTTTTCCCTACTTAATTTTAGGGTGCTTCGTGATAAATGTATGGACCTCGATGTAATTTTACCCCTTTTTAGGTCGTTGCGCTAAAATGTACTCCCACTGTCCCTATAAAATTTGAACACAAAAGCAAGTGGGAAAATTTAAACGTATTTAAACTTATTAGTTGAGTACGAACATTCTTGCTTTTCAAGCCAAACCACCAGGGTCATGGACATATGTACATCATACTTTATGCTGATGATTCATGATCCCATATCGAAGAATTTGCATGACGCAAAATTTGGCCATGTATTTTAAAAACAAACGAAGAGAAAGTAGTACTACGAAGAGTATGGATTGGTCAGGTTATTTCTCGAGAAGGAGTCGAACCTAACTATTTTCCTTTGCTTAATTTTAAGGCGTGCTTCTGGCTAAATTTTTGTACCTCGATGTAATTTTCCCCTTTTAGGTCCTTGATGAAAACAAACGAAGAGGAAGAAGTACTATGAAGTGTACGGCTCGATCAATTGTTCTCTCGAGAAGGAGCTAAACCAAACTGTTTTATTTGCTTAATTTTAGGGTACTTGATGCTAAATTAATGGACCTCGATGTAATTTCCCATTTTTAGGTCCTTGATGTAAAATGTACTCCTACCGTCTGTGTAAAATTTGAACATAAAAGCAAGTGGTAAAATTTAAATGAATTTAAGATTAATTGTGAATGAGTATGAACAATCTTGGATTTCAAGCTGAACGGCCAAGGTCATGGCCATATCTACATTATACTTTACATCAATGATTCACGATCCCACATCCAAGAATTTCATGCCGCCAAATTGACCATATTTTGAAAACAAACAAAGAGGGAAGTAGTACGAAGAGTATGGCTCGACCATCTGCTGTCTCAAGAAGGAGCCGAACCTGACTGTTTTCCTAGCTTAATTTTAGGGTGCTCCGTGGTAATTAAATGTATAGACCTTGATGTAAATTTACCTTTTTTAGGTCCTTTCTGTAAAATGTACTCCCACCGTCCGTGTAAAATTTGAACATAAAAGCAAGTGGTAAAATTTAAACGTAATTAAGCTTATTAGTTGTCAATGAATATGAAAATTCTTCCATTTCAAGCGGAAAGACCATGTTCATACATATTTACATCATACTTTATATGCTGAAGATTCATGATCCCATAGCGAAGAATTTGTATGCCACTAAATTTGGCCATGTTTTGAAAACAAACGAACATGAAGTAGTATGAAGAGTATGGATGGCTCGATCAGCTTCTCTCTCTAGAAGGAGCAAAACATGATGGTTTTCCCTACATAATTTTAGGGTGCTTTGTACTAAATGTATGGACCTCGATGTAATTTTACCTTGTTTAGGTCCTTGATGTAAAATGTACTCCGATTGTCTGTGTAAAATTCGATCCTAAAAGCAAGTTGTAAATTTAAACATGTTTAAGATTAATATATGTCGATGAGTATAAACATTCTTCGATTTCAAGACGAACGACCAAGGTCATGTCCATATCTACATCATACTTTATGCCGATGATTTGTGATCCCATATCCAAGAATTTGCATGCCCCCAAATTTGTCCATATTTTGAAAACAAACAAAGAGGAAGTAGTATGAAGAGTATGGCTCGATTAGCTTCTCTCACGAGAAGGATCAAAACATGACTATTTTCCTAGCTTAATTTTAGGGCTCTTCGTGCTAAATATATGGACCTCGATGTAATTTTACCTTTTTTAGGTCCTTAGTTTTAAATGTAGTCCCACCGTCCGTACATGTAAAACTCGAACCTAAAAGCAAGTGGTAAAATTTGAACGTATTTAAGATTATCAGTTATCGATGAGTATGAACATTCTTGGATTTCAAGACGAATGACCAAGGTCATGGACATATCTACATCATACTTTATACTGATGGTTCCTGATCCCATATCCAAGAATTTCCATGCGACCAAATTTGGCCATATTTTGAAAACAAATGAAGAGGAAGTAGTATGAATAGTATGGCTCGATCAGCTTTTCTCTTGAGAAGGAGCAAAACATGACTATTTTCCCTGATTATTTTTAGGGTGCTTCGTGCTAAATGTATGGATCTCGATGTAATTTTACCTTTTTTGGTCCTTGATGTAAAATGTACTCTCACCTTCCGTACGTGTAAAATTCAAACCTAAAAGAAACTATAAAAATTTAAGCGTATTTAAGATTATTAGTTGTCGATAAGTATGAACATTCTTGGATTTCAAGAAGAACGACCAAGGTCATGGGCCTCATGGCCATATCTACATCATACTTTATGTTGATGATTCATGATCCCCTATCCAAGAATTTGCAAGCCGCCAAATTTGGCTGTATTTTGAAAACAAACGAAGAGGAAGTAGTATGAAGAGTATGTCTCGATCAGCTTTTCTCTCGAGAAGGAGCAAAACATGACTGTTTTCCTTGCTTAATTTCAGGGTGCTTCGTGCTAATTGTATGGACCTCGATAAAATTTTACCTTTTTAGGTCCTTGATTTAAAATGTAATCTCTACGTCCTTACGTGTAAAATTCGAACCTAAAAGCAATTGGTAAACTTTAAACGTATTTAATTTGATTAGTTGCCGATGAGTATGAACATTCTTGGATTTCAAGCCGAACGACCAAGGTCATGGCCATATCTACATCATACTGTATGCTAGTGATGATCCCATGTCCAGGAATTTTCATGCCACCAAATTTGGCCATATATTTTGAAAACAAACGAAGAGAAAGTAGTATGAAGAGTATGGCTCTGCTCTCTCGAGGAGGAGTCGGACACGACTATTTCCGTTGCTTATTTTTAGGGCGCTTCGTGCTAAATGTAAGGACCTCTATGTAAGTTTATCCATTTTTAGGTCCTTGATGTAAATTGTACTCCCATCATCCGTGATGTTCCCATATTTGGGAGTAAATGGGTGAATCATGTCATGGTAATAATGTTGCCACTCGGAGTTTCCAACCATTAAATAAATCTAGCACGAAAACATGACTATATACATTCTAATCTAGATAAATCTAAGAACATTATATGGATCAGAGGGAGTAGTATATATGCATTCAAAACAAATTGTGTTTTCTCTCTCCTTCAGTGCGGCATCACCATCCCCACACGCAAAGAAAATTTGAGGACATTTCGAACTTTTTTTCTTTGGCACGGTGTGATTTGCTATCCCTGGCTACCTATTGGAAAAAAACAGTAGCACCTCAAACTAGGGGCCAGCGTTGCGGGCTGGAGAGTTTAAGAATTACTACTATATCTAATTTTCTGTTATTATTCATTTTTTGCATAAGCGTCTATATTAACGTCCCGCATTAGTTTTTCCCTAATATACCGGGTCGAAGTAGTCAATCCAACAACCGGAGGAGAACCGCCCCGCCCCCCTCATCGTCTTCCTCTACCGCTCTAGCCGCTTGTGCACCATCGTAGCCCCTCTCCACCCTTGCAGAAAGGTAGAAACCGCCAACCCATCCCGACTAGTCTTCCGTAGTACTCTTCCCCAGAATGACATCTGGAGCGATGAAGCATAAGATATATGAGCGCTACAGCCATGCAATCGGATTTGGCAACCTCCACTACGGACCGTTGAGCAACATCACCGGTCACGCTGATCTTCTGAGCACCGTTTGCCTGGCTCGCAGCATAGTTGGCATGCGTCGAGGGATTGTAGAAGATCCTGGTCTCCCATTTGGTTTGCCCTGCCTACTTCACTCTGACCCACAGACATGGCCACTAGACCATGACGAGAAGGTAAAAATCAGTTTTGCATGATTTTTGTAGGACTCGAATCCTTATATTCTTTCCTATGTATTGAATTTGGTTCAAAGGAATCATGGTACGCAAATTCTTTTGAACTGCAACCCCCACCCATGCTTAAATCATGTATGAATTGGAACATCTACTTGAGGCTCACCTCTCATCGTGCCAATCATGTAGGTAGTTTTCCTACGTTTTATAATCGCCTGTTTTTCACCGGCAAACCTGTGAAATTCTTGGGGTCTCAATCCTGTGACTAAAAGAGGCCCAAGACTTTTGCTTCAGTGTCCCCCCCTCTCCTCCAAACATACTAATCTAAAAACACAAGAACAACTAGGATTGTTGATACCTGTAACAGAAGGTGTATTGGCCAATAAAGGATGGCGTTCTCTTTTAAGTTTCATGTGTTTTACAAACACAAGATTTCTGTAAAAAATTGGCTCTTTGGTTTACATGAATACAAAAACATAGGATTACTTTAAAACATGGTAAAATCAAAGTCAAACCTCATGGGAGAGTATATTTATGATGTTATCATGTCTCTTGGGACCTCATTCTTGTTCTTTGCGCGCGTAGGAATTTTAAAATGAGGTCCAAGTTGGATATGAAGAATTACATATGAGGTTTGGAGGATTCGAACCCATACGATTTTGGAAGATATCAAATTCCTATGGAGTCACTTCTTAGTTCATATGCCCTCCATTCCATAAGAATCTAAACACGAGCTCCAACCTCACTCTATTTCTCCTTTGAGAAGTCCAATGCGAACGGGGTAGCGCCAGCAAAGCAAAAAAATCCATCATACGTACACACGTTTCTTCTAATGAGAGGATGACATATGGGGCCAAGCATCGTGATTAAACGGTAGATGCATCAAACAATGCTATTAAGTTCAGAACAGGGTAGCGCGAGCGAAGGAAAAAAATCAATCATACACACGTTTCTTGTAATGACAGGATGATATGTGGGGCTCAGGAGGTTGGTTAAACGGTATATGCGTCGAGCAGCGCTATCAACTCGGAATGGGGTAGCGCCAGTGAAGGAAAAAAAATCCATCATACACACGTTTCTTCTAATGAGAGGATGACATGTGGGGCCTAGCATCGTGATTAAACGGTAGATGCATCGAACAACGCTATCAAGTTCGGAACAGGGTAGCGCAAGCGAAGGAAAAAAATCCATCATACACATGTTTCTTATAATGAGAGGATGACATGTGGGGCTCAGGAGGTTGGTTAAATGGTAGATGCATCAAGCAACGCTATCAACTCGGAACGGGGTAGTGCCAGTGAAGGAAAAAATTCCATCATACACACGTTTCTTCTAATGAGAGGATGACATGTGGGTCCCAGGATGTTGATTAGACGGTAGATGCATCGAGCAGTGCTATCAACTTCAGAACAGGGTAGCGCGAGCGAAGGAAAAAATTCCATCATACACACGCTCCTTCTAATGATAGGCTGACATGTGGGACCTAGCAGCCTGACTAAACGGCAGACGCATCGAGCTACGGTATCAAGTTCAAATCAAGGAGGCACGACCGAAAAGTATGGTCCGCTAGAGACACTGACATCCGGGACCCACATGCCTCAAAAGACTTCAGCAAGTCAACATCGCGCGAGGAAATGAAAATCTTGCTTCTGCCACTCACTGGCCGAGCTTCCTCCAGGGTTTTAGCAGATCCGTCGTAGTAGAGGGCCTTGAAACCGGGAAAAAAGTTTTCCATCGGCCACAGCCGAGATGAGAATTTCGTCGCGGAAGACGCGTCTTCTCCGACGACCGTCGGGCCAATTCATTGCGGAAGGAAACTTTTCTTGTAGTGCACCACACCCACTTGAGTTTGTGTGGCCATGTGGATCATTTTGGTTTGGCAAAGAACACACATGCAATGTCAGTCCAATATGTGTCAAACCATGGTCAGGAACGCCAGGAACATGTTGGAATTCAATTGCCACATGTAGTAGTTTCTAGTTCAAAAGCGGTTGCATTACCACAACCACTTGAGTGTGTGTGGGCATGTGGATCATTGTGGTTTGGCAAAGAAGACATGCAATGGCAATCCAATATGTGTCAAACCATGGTCAGGAACCCCATGAACATGTTGGATATCAACTACCACATGCAATGGAGCACTAGTTTGAAAGAGGTTGCATCACCACACCCACTAAAGTATGTGTGGCCATGTGGATCATTGTGGTTTGGCAAAGAACACATGTAATGTCACTCCAATATGTGTTAAACCATGGCTAGGAACCACAGGAACATGTCGGAATTCAACTGCCACATGCAATGGAGCACTAGTTTGGAAGAGGTTGCATCACCACACCCACTTAAGTGTGTGTGGCCATGTGGATAATTGTGGTGTGGCAAAGAACACATGCATTGTCACTCCAATATGTGTCAAACCATGGCCAGGAAGCCTAGGAACATGTTGTAATTCAACTGCCACATGCAATGCAACACCAATTTGAAAGAGGTTGCATCACCAAACCCACTTAAGTTTGTCTGGCCATGTGGATAATTGTGGTTTGCAAAAGAACACTTGCAATGTCACTCCAATATGTGTCAAACCATGTCCAGGAACCCGGGGAACATGTCAGAATTCAACAGCCACATGCAATGGGGCACCAGTTTGAAGGAGGTTGCATCACCACAACCACTTGTGTGTGTGCGTGTGGCCATGTAGTTCATTGTGGATTGGCAAAGAACACATGCAATATCATCAATAATTATGTGTCAAACCATGGCCGGGAACCCCAGGAACATGTTGGAATTCAATTGCCACATAAAATGGAGAACTTGTATGAAAGAGGTTGCATCACCACACCCACTTGACTGTGTGTAGCCATGTGGATCATTGTGGTTTGGCAAACAACAGATGAAATGTCACTCCAATATGTGTCAAACCATGGCCAGGAAGCCTAGGAAGATGTTGGAATTCAACTGCCACATGCAATGGACCACCAGTTTGAAAGAGGTTGCATCGCCACACCAACATGAGTGTGTGTGTACATGTGGATCGTTGTGGTTTGGCAAAGAACACATGTAATGGCACTCCAATGTGTGTTAACCATGGCCAGGAAGGGCAAGAACATGTTGGAATTCAACTGTCACATTCAATTGAGCAGCAGTTTGAAAGAGGTTGCATCACCACATGATGGGGATATGCCGAATGGGGTATGCCTAGCAGGACGGTCTGATTGGGCCAAAGGCCTCGCGACTGGGCCTGCAAGACGGCGACTGGAATGCGACTAAGGAGAAGGCCTACTGATTGGAGACTGGAGGCCTAGAAGTATACTTGAAGCCTAGTCGGATTAGGTCAAAGCCTCTGAATCCCTATCTTGTTCGATTGTAGGGTGTAAACCCTAGCAAGGTGATTCCTATATAAACCTCCCTAGGGTACTCTGAGGACTTATGTTCCATCATACACCCCATCGAGTGACTCGCTGCTTAGACACCGAGCTCGGCACCCCTAAAACTCGCTGTCCATCAATCTAATCTAGCAGGAGTAGGTCTTTACCCTCCGATGCGCCGAAACTGGATAAATCCATGTGCATCCGCCCCCATCTCGCACCGCAGATGGCCGCCAGCTCTCGCCCTGATTCTATCAATCACTACCTACTACAGCGACTGTCGTGGCCATTTCCACGACAGTGGTACCCACTGTGGGGCAAAGCCGGACTGGCCTGAGTTCTGCGGCAAGACCCTACTCGCCGATCGATCGGCCGATCGCCACCGGTCGCATGATCGCCATTGGTGGGATCTTACAGATCCTGCCCAGCAGCTACATCCTGGCATCGCGCCCGATCACTCACAGCAAGATAATGCCGGTCGGCACCATCCACCTCTTCGTCGGCTTCACCGGCGCAGTCGACCCACCGGCAACGGTGATCGTCGGTGGATCACCGCCGTGCTGCGATCTGCTCTCGGAGGAGCAGGTCCACTCCATCAGGAGCGTCATCACCGAGTACGACTCGGCCGCCAGCAACACGGCCAAGACCAACACTGCCACGGACTACGCGGCCCTGCATGACGATGCCGACTCCGCGGCCCCTGCCTCGGTCGATGGATCCATGACCGCGGCATCACGGGAGGACTCCATCACGCAGGTCTCCAACCCTGAGGTTTTTGAGGACTCCTCAATCCTTGGGATCTTCTATTCTAACTTAGGCTTGGAGTCCTCCGAGGAATTCCGCACCAGATCCAATCGCTTCAACCTGATCTACATGGCAGGCAGCACGGCCGCCCCGCCAGATCCATTCTCCACACCAATCCCTACAACAGTGATGGCCATAGAGGTGGAGGAAGCCCGCCAGCTACCGGAGCAGGCGATGCGCAAGGAGATATCCGAGCACGAGAAATTCTGCCTCGAGCGGGCGACGGCGTAGGAGCTGTCGCTTTACCACTAGCGCCGCATCAGGACCTGCCTGAACTCCAACGTCTAAGGCCGCGTCCTAAACTTCAATGACGAGATCGACCCTGCACGCGCGGCTGAGCGCGAGTACTGCGAGAATGCACCACCAGGCGGCAGCAATCGACCACCACCCGACGCACCGGCGACTGGATCCCCGCCACCACCCATTGGTCGTGCAGCCCCGCCGGACCAGCCACGTATCATAATCTCGCCACAGGCCCACGACGCCAACGGACTCCCACTATACTCCACCCCGATGGACAATGTTGTCGCGGTCGACACCGCAGTCATCAACCTAAACGTCCAGGGAGAGGGCACGCTGCAGATCTAGTATGCCAAGGCCCTACTCGCCAGGGCCGTCGAGCAGCAAGCCGCGGGAGTCGACCCGTGGGGGCAGATGTATTCCCGCTCTTCGGCAAGCAGGACGGCCTCAAGCGGTCACCCCACCGTCACAAACGCCGTGACCTTCCCACCACCGCAGCCCCTGGCGAACCAGCCACAGGCCGCCAACCCCGCGCTCTCCACCAACGAGCCGCCACCGGTGAACAACATGGTTGCCGCCAACGGGCAGCCCATCAATGCCCGAACGCACATCGTCAACAACCAGGCCTGGAGGGCGCGCCAGCCCAACGACTTGAGGCACACCCTCAGTAACCGCGGCGACCCCGAACCGAGGGGCTCGCTCAGCCGAGTCGGCCCCCAGTGCTTCGGACCTACGATCCGAGGAGAGAAGTACCCCACCAACTTCAAGGCGCCCAAGGAGATCGAAAAGTACGATCCGTTGTACGATCCAGCGGTCTGGCTAGACACATACCTCAAGGCGATGGGAATCGCTGGCCACACCGACCTGCTAGCCGCTCGCTACCTCCCCCTGATGATGGAAGGTGCGACCCGGCAACGGATCAACACCCTCCCTGCCGATAGCATCGACTCCTGGGAGGAGATGCGGGATGCCTTCGTTAGGCACTTTGAGGGTTCCTACACCCGTGCCACCACCATTGAGGACCTGGAGCGATGCATCCAGGGACAACATGAGTCGACCCGCCACTAGATCGAAAGGTGGTAGGAACTATGGATCAACGCCTCCGGCATCCACCCAGACACGGCGATACATTGCTTCAAGAACGCGTGCCAGTACAAGCCCCTGGTCGCTAAGATCAAGAGGGTCTACCGGACGCTCAACAACATCCCTGACCTACTCGAGATCACCAAGCGATACGCGGAAGAGGACCCCAACCAAGACTCGGACGACGAGTCAGGAGGAAGATGCCGCACCAGTGGCCATGACAGCGGGCGACAGCGCGACATGCGCTACAGCAACACTCGCATCACTGGCAAGCACCGTAGTGATGGGCGAGTCGACTTCATCGCCAATGCCAGCTACGGCCAACATGACCCGAATAACTTCTGCCGCGACGAAGCAAACTACCGGGACATCAGAAATTACCGCGCCAACAACGCGGCGAGGCCGAAATTCGACCCTGCCGCCCTGCTCAACCAGCCCTGCATCTACCACAGCAGGGAGGGAAAACAAGCCACCCACACCACCGCCGACTGCCACTCCCTCAAGGAGATCGAAAATTCAAGGCGAGCAAGGGAGGACCCCAACAACAACCCGCCATGGGGTAACGGAAATGCCGGCGGCTTCGGCAACACCGTCGGCTTGCTACACACCTTCACCGGGCTCGGCACCAAACGCGAGAAGAAGGTCCTCGCCCGCGCAGTCGCCGTCAATGCGGTGACCCAAGTTGACATCCCTCGCTTCCTCAATGCGCCCAGGATCGAATATCCAGGGTGAGTCGCCCTGGTGGTCAGGCCCAAGGTGGCCTACTACTGGCTGCCCAAGACACAGATGGACGATGGGAGCTCCATCAACATCATGTACCTAGATACGTTCAAGAGGCTCCAGCTCCCAGAAGTAGCAAACGAGCCAACCCTAACAACCTTCCACGACATCGTGCCCGGTCGGAAGGCGTACCCGATTGGAGAAGTGATGCTTCCAGTCACCTTCAGCACACCGGCAAACTACCACACGGAGAGGATCATGTTCGAGCGGGTGAACTTCCACAGCCCCTACCACTATGTCCTGGGATGCCAAACGTTCACCAAATTCATGGCGACTCCCCACTACGCCGACAACATGATGAAGCTTCCAGGGCCGAGCGGCATCATCACCATCCACGGTGACCCTGCTATGGCCGTGGAATGCAAGGACAAAGGCGCTGAGCTCGCTGACGCTGTCATCGCCGTGGAGACTGGCCACGCAGAGGAGCTCGTGAAATACGTGGGCAACATCAACAAGGACGACTCCACCATCCTGAAGAAGCCAACCGCCGCAAACTCCACATTCGAGGCGACGACGCACACCCACACCGTCTAGCTCGTCCCGGGCGACTCCAGCCAGACGGTCACCATTCGGGCGGACATGAGCCCCGTAGAGGAAAGCACGCTCATCGGGTTCCTCCGCGAGAACCACAACATCTTCACATGGAAACCATCTGACATGCTAGGTGTCCTGAGGGAACTCGCTGACCACAAACTCAACACCGACCCCAAAGTGCGACCAGTAAAGCAGTCACTATGGCCCATCAATGAAGAGCACTGTCGAGCAATCGCCGAAGAAGTACAACGCTTGTTAGCCACAGGCTTCATTCGGCCAATAAAATACTCCAAGTGGCTGGCAAACCCAGTCCTAGTCCTGAAAAATAACAACACATGGAGAATGTGTATTGACTACACCAACCTCAACACTGCCTTCCCAAAGAAGGAGTTCGTCCTACCATGCATTGACTAGATCATCGACTCGACCGAGGGATCGGAGTCGCTGTGCTTCCTTGATGCATACTATGGTTACAACCAGATCAAAATGGCGGTCGAGGATGACGAGAAGACGGCGTTCATCATGCCATTCGGCGCCTTCTGCTATGCGGCCATGACGTTCAGCCTCAAGAACATCGGCGCCACATACCAAAGGTGCATGCAGGAGTGCCTTGCGAGCCAAATTGGCTGGAACATTCACGTCTACATCGACGACATGGTGGTAAAATCCACCTGCTGGGACGACGTGCTCGCCGACCTGTCCAAAACCTTCGCAAACCTGCGGAGTTACAACATCAAGCTAAACCCAAGAAAATGCACCTTCGGCGTCCCCACTAGACATCTCCTGGGATACGTGGTCTCCAAGCGAGGCATCAAGGCCAACCCCACCAAGATCGACACCATCGCACGACTCGGGAAACCCGAGTGCCTGCGCGACGTCTAGAAGTTGGTCGGGCGAGTGGCGGCTCTCAGTCGCTTCATCCCTCGGCTCGGTGAGAAGCCAATGCCCCTCTACCGCCTGATGTGCAAGAATCCCACGTTCCAATGGGACGCGGAGTCGGACGACGCACTCAAAGCGCTCAAAGAAGTGCTACTCGCGGCCCCACTCCTTGCCGCCCCAATCGACAAAGAGCCAATGCTCGTCTATGTGGCGGCCTCCACTCGAGTCGTCAGCACCGTGATGGTCTTCGAATGGCCAGAGGAGGGCAAGGAGCGCCCCATATAGCACCCCGTCTACTACATCATCAAAGTCCTGACGGACTCAAGGTAGCGCTAGCCGTAGTACCAGAAACTGGTATACGCGATATTACGAGCTCAACAGCGACTCCCACATTACTTCCAGGAGCACCCAATCACGATTATCTCCTCCGCACCACTGTAGGACATAATACGCAATTGCGTGGCGACTAGGCAAGTCACCAAGTGGGCCATCGAAATCGGCGTCCACAACATCAAATACGAGCCCCGCAAAGAGATCAAGTCGCAAGCCCTGGCTGACTTCCTTGTAGACTGGGAAGAAGCACAACAGCTGGAGAAGCTACCATACCTCCACTACTGGTCGCTCCACTTCGACGGATCCAAGAAAGCCGACGATGCAGGGGTCGGGGTAATACTGACATCCCCTAAGGGAGACAAGCTTCGCTACGTGCTCCACCTCAACTTCAAGCCCTGCACTAACAACATGGCAGAGTACGCGGCCCTCCTTCACGGCATGCGGGTTGTCAAGGAGATGAACATCAACCGCCTACGGTGCTACGACGACTCCGACCCAGTCGCCGGCCAAGTCACCGGAACCTACGACGCCGTCTCCTCGACAATGATAGTGTACCGCCAAGCGGTAGACCAGCTGGGAGGACACTTCGACGGCTACTTAGTCGAGTGGATCGACAGGCGAAAGAATAAGGATGTAGATTCCCTTTCCCGCATTGGGTCGGCTCGACAAACGCCACCCACAGGCGTCTTCCTCAACATCATCCACAAACCTTCGGTCTGCCCACCGAAGGAGATCGACATCGGGATACCACTACAACCCGAGCCGGCCCTTGTCGCCATGATCATGGAGCCCAACGACTGGACGGCACCATATGTCGCCTTCCTCGAGCACAAGATCCTCGCAACCAATGAGACGGAAGCGCGAATGATTGTGCGTCGCTACAAATCCTTTGTCATCATCAATGGCGAGCTCCACAAACGCAGCATGACTAGCGTGTTCTAGCGCTGCGTACAGCCAGAAGAAGGCCACAAGATCCTCTAGGACATCCACGCCGGCGATTGTGGCCATCACACTGGTGCCAAGTCGCTGGTCGCCAAGGCCATGCGGCACGGTTTCTACTGGCTCACCGCGCACGCCGACAACACCGACATCTTCCAACGATGCGTCGGATGCCAGAAATACACCAACCAGACACACCTCCCTGGTTCGGCACTCAAGACCATCCCCATCACATGGCCATTCGTTGTATGGGGCATGGACATGGTCGGCCCATTCAAGAATGCCCCATCCGGATTCACCCATCTCCTGGTCACGGTCGACAAGTTCACCAAATGGGTCGAGGCCAAGCCGATCAAAAAGTGCGATGACAAGACGGCCACCAAGTTCTTACGCGAGCTCATCTATCGGTACGACTACCCGCACAACATCATAACAGACAATGGTTCTAACTTCGCCAAGGGTGCCATGGCAGAGTTCTGTGAGGAACACATCATACGACTCGACCTCGCCTCAGTCGCCCACCCGGAGTTGAACGGCCAAGCAGAACGTGGCAATCAGAGCGTCCTCCACCGGCTCAATCCGCGACTCCAAGTTCCCCTCGAGCGCACCCCAGGATGCTGGGTCGAAGAGCTCCCCTCTGTATTATGGGGGATCTGCACCTCTGTGAACCGCTCCACATGGTTCACCCCCTTCTTCATGGTGTACGGCACCGAAGCCGTAATGCCAACCGACCTGGAGCACGACTCACCTCGAGTCACCAACTACGTCGAGGAGACAAACAAGATCACCCGCGAAGATAGCATCGACCAGATCGACGAGGCACGCGACTTGGCTCGCTCCCGCACTGCCATCTACCAGCAGGGACTCCGCCGCTACCACAGCCGCCGAGTCCGGGCCCGCACCAACCAGGAGCGCGATTTGGTCCTACGACTGGCCTAAGACAAGAAGGGCATGCACAAACTCTCCATCCCATGGGAGGGGCCATTCGCCATAGGGCGAGTCCTCGACAACGATGCCTACTACCTCATCGACATACGAGGCGACGGACAACTCAAGGTCGGGAGGCCATCGAATGTAACCCTTCTTCGAAAGTTCTATACATAGAACTCAAACTTGTACCCAGATGATATATAATGAAATTCACTCGGATAAAACAAATTGTGTCTACTCGCCATACTCTTGTGCCACTCGCACTCATACAATTAGCAATATGCTACTTACGGAAGTCAACCCTTAGTCGGGCGACTGGCACGGCTAAGTAGTGCGACCCAAGGGCACCAAAGACATTCGAGCCTTGTGTCGTCCACGAACACGCCAACCCGGTGCCACCATCGGAGTCGCCCCGCTCGACTGGCCCACCGGGCCAAGACGACCGACGTTCGCTTCCCACAATGACCTGTCCTTCCCATCCTCGAGCAAAGCGACTCACACGGTTAAGTACCACAAACGGGGACTTCACAAACGGAAACCCACATGCGGCTCGGGAACGCACCAAGTAAGAGAGCTTCCCTGGACTCGCCATGCGACTGGCTCTTCGATCCAGGGGAAGAGACGTGTTACAAACAATGCACCAACAACTCGCAATAGGCACGCGCCCAAAACGACTAAGCACTACGCTCAGGGACTCGGCTAAAACAACCCCACTCGCACTCAGGGACTCGCCTCTTATACCAAAAAAAATCGCAAGGGACAACCACCAAAAAAAATCCAAAGCAAACACATACGTACACAAACGAGTTATACCCCACTAAAGGGCAGATGCGCTCAGGGACTCGCTCAAGCAAAAGTTAAACACACCACAAAATTAAGCTTGCATTGCGAGTCGATTGACTCCTCTTAATCCCATACAAAATATTGTTCATATTACAAGCAGTTGCCACTCGGCATATCTTATAAACTGCCTAGAGAAGCTATCTATTTGGCAGGCCCTGATGAAGAAGCATCCCCACCACCCTTGACACGAACGAATGGCTGCCATGGGATCGTCGGGTAGGTCGACAGCGACTTCGACAGCGCCGACCAGAAGGGCTGCTCCTACTTCAGGTCACGATACTCCGGTTTGGGGTCGCCTGGTGCCACCACCGTCTCCTGGTACGGCAGCAGGTCCCCCATCGCCAGCACCCGATCAGCGAAGGGGCCGGCCTTGGCGGTCAGCTTTAATACCTCCGACATCTCCATCGTGCCAGTCGCCGAAGGGTAGCCGCTGGTGACGTCGTCGAGGTCGAAGTCGTCGGGGAAGTGAGAAAGCCCCAAACTCAACGTCGTGGTGGCACCGTGCCTGAAAGCCGAGCGCGACATCCATTCTACAACACCGGGTACCTCCTCCAAATAGCGCCACACTTCAGTCAGTCCCCTAGGTATAACCTCGGTGGGGGAGATTGCTTGAAGAACTGCCTGGATGCACAACGACGAGGCGGTGGCCGCGTTCACCACCGCAGTCACACACTGCGAGGCGTTGAAGGTCTGCAGCACCAGGTCGCTTTGCCCTATCACAGCTGCAACTTCAGACGTCAGTGCCACTACGGATTCCCCCACTCGAGGACTCACCGCACATATCAAATAAAAAGGGCAGCGACTCACCAAGGAGCTTCCTGTAGTTCTCGATGATGTGCTTCTCCAAGGCGACATGATCACTTTGCAGCCCAAGGATGATTGAGTCCACAGCCTTCCGCTCCTCTTCAGCCACAGCGACCGCGGCCTTCGCTCTATCCTCAGAAGAGATCGAGGCCGCCTTCGCCTCCTCCAACTCCTTGACCAGCGAGTCGATACGCTCATTCGCCACGTCTAGCTCGGCAATTGGGACATATCCTTCTCGGGCCTTGGCAATCGCAGCCAGAAGACCATTTGAACAGAAAGGAAGCGACTATCAGCACTCCAGAACACCAGCAATTCGTGGCTGAAAAATGAATCAAGTACCCACCAATAGTCTCCTGGAGTCGCCAGTTTGCGTCCTGCGCCGCGTGCTTATCACGCTCTAGACGCTCCTTTGCGGCCTGCCAATCAGCCGACTCCCTCTGCAAGCCCTACAAGCAGAACAAAAAATTAGCAATTGCAAAAACAAAAAATCAGTGTCCAGCCGCCAAAATTCAGCGACTAGACACTCAGGGACTAGCGACTAGAAGAAACTCAGTTCCTAGCCGCTAGAATTCAGTGACTAAAAACTCAGGGACTGGCGACTAGAAGAAACTCAGTGCCTAGCCACTGAAATTCAGCGACTAGACACTTGGGGACTGGACGTACCTGAATGGCGGCGCGAAGCATGTTGTGAAGTTCTCTAGCATCCGTCGAAGGGACCATGAAGGAGGTACGCCCGCGACGAGACCCAATGTCCTCGTCAACAATCTCTGGCCCCTGTGGAGACTGGTTTTCCGCCATGCCCAGAAAACCCTTCGCCATGAAGTGCGGAAATGTCGATGAGGCTCTAGCCGGGGCACTAGTCGTCGGGGCCGATGGTTCCATCATCGGAGCCCCTGTGGCTGGCTCCGATCGGGTAACCGTTACCTCCTCGGCGCTTGCGGCAGGATCACTCCCCTTGGTGCTATCTCCTTCCACAGCATCGCCGGCACCTCTCCTCTGCTTCTTTGTGCCCTCCGCAGGCGCGACGTCTGTAGCAGGCTTCCTCTTTTTGGGGAGATTTCCTTCCCCTGCGGTGGCTACTGGAGGAATCTTCGCCACTGAAGGGCGACCAATCTTCTTGACGCCGGACCTGCCAAACCTGCAAAGTCAGCTTAGAAATCACACAGAAACGGATCAAGAATTGAAAGGGAGAACTCGAGGCTTACTTGGCGACCGGAAGAAAGCGCAACCCCGTGTTGATGTGGGCGGGCTTATCCAACTCTAGCCCCAGCTTGCGAGTGAGGCCTCTCTCGAAAACATCTGAATCCCACGACACCGCGGGCTTCTTTGATGATGAAGCCGTGGTCGCCGGTATCTATGGCTCCAAAGACACGGCCGTTCCCAAAGGTTGCGGCGATTTCGACGCCACGGCCTCAACTGCTTCTTGCTCCGGTGCCGTCAAAGTTGTTGGCGCGATTACCGCAAGAGGGACTTCTACCGTCGCTTCGGTGCCCTCAGCCTCCAATCCCGTCATCGGAATCGCGTCCTCCGGGGTCTTGCCTGAGGTCTCGACCGCGTCATCATCAGATTTGTCATCCGACTCGAACACCACTGTC
The DNA here is from genome assembly GCA_023614405.1 of Avena insularis. Taxonomy (NCBI): domain Eukaryota; kingdom Viridiplantae; phylum Streptophyta; class Magnoliopsida; order Poales; family Poaceae; genus Avena; species Avena insularis. Next base: position 111,665,136 of record CM042684.1, read on the forward strand.
GACTTGGGAGTTGATGCCGGCTTCTTCGCTGGCGACTTTGGTTTGCGCACGAGCTTCGCCGGCGTGGCCGTTCGCCGAGAAGTATGCTCTTGTAAGATATCATCGCCTTCTTCGCGCTCTTTGAGACTGCAGCTTGCCTCGAACTCGCACTGCTTCTGCATGCGGGCCACGGGCGCTGGGGGAGGAACCTCTATTTGCTCCTCGTCGTCCTCAGAAGATTCTCCTGTGGCACCCTCTTCAAGCTCCGGGGGGACCTCCTTGTCGAGTGGATGGAGCCAGCCCTCGAGAACCTGGAACAACTGAGAGTGGACATGAATAAAATATTAGACGATGTGACTGCAAATTGCGCTGCGGGAATCACGATTAAAAAAGAATTCAGAGGGAAAGACTTACTGTGGGGGCTTCGTTCTTCACAGGCACGTATGGTGCAAGTTTGGCCGAGGTGGTTGTAAATTTCGCGTCGGTGATTTTCCTCAAGGCGGATTGTAATCCTCAGCGTCCCACGATCCCTTCCTAGTCCGGGAGGGATTGTTCTTCCCACTGTACTCGTACATCCAGTGGGGTTGGGTCATCAACAGAATCAGGTGCCGCCCAAGCCAGTAGTTGTACATGTTGATCAAGGACAGCCCCTGGTCCTTCAACTTCTGGATCGGTCCATGATCTCCGCGACAACCATCCTCTGATCGTCGGGGAGCTTGTACATTGCCAGCTGGCCAGGCTCGCTTCTGTCCGCGACGAACTCCGGCAATGCCACTTTGCCGGAGGGGGTGGCCTCCCTCACGTAGAACCAACTCCTCTTCCATTCTCTCGCGGCTTTCTTCGGTAGCAGGAGCTTGATGAAGTTGACCTTCAGCTTCAATTGAAATGTGACGCCTCCGGCCGCCAAGATCGGACCACCAAACCCTTCGCGCCCGATGCGGGCATGGAATAGCTCCAGCCACAGTGGGAAGTACGGCTTGCAGCCGAGGTAGCATTCACAGAAGGCGACAAAGATCGCTAGTTGCTCGATGCTATGCGGGCCGAGATCCGACGGCTTGATCGCATAATATGCGCAGAATTGCCGGAAGAACAACGAGGTGGGAAACCCCAAGCCCCTCTGCAGATGGCTTGGGAAGCAGATGAACTCGCCAGCACGTGGCTTTGGCTGGACTTTGGAAGACGCGGGATCCTCCAATTCCCCTTACAAAGGATCCCGGCGTCCTCAAAGGACTTGAGTTGCGTCGTGGTGCACTTGGACTTTCCCGACGGACCCTTCGGAGGCGCCATCAGGAAAGAAAGCCGGATCGCTTGGTCTGGAGAGTTTGGATCGAGGGAGGACAGAAGAAATGGATACGCGAGAATGAAGAATGTGGGGAAGGATCTGCAGGACTAATCTGTCACTCCCCTTATAAGGGGATACTACCTGCCAATCTCGGGGCAGCCGTTACCCACGGTAATTGTGCCAAAGTTACCGTTGGACTCTCCAATGGATAGTTTGACCAAGTTGATGGTCCAACTCCTTCACCTGACTCGCTTGCGACTAGGCCCTGTCCACTCGCCGAAGCAGCAACTTGACAGCGGTTCCATTCGCCGAAACAGCAACAAGGAACCTGGGGAAAATTTCCTTGGTTTCGGTGGAGTCCATCGCCGATTCGACTAGGCATCCAAATTGGACTCACCTACTCTGAGAGCCAAATGAACACCTGCGTCTAGTCAATGTTGGCCTCAGGGACTACTGATGGGGATATGTCGAATGGGGTATGCCCGGTAGGACGTTCCGATTGGGCCAAAGGCCTCGCGAGTGGGCCTGCAGGACAGCGACTGGAATGCGACTAAGGAGAAGGCCTGGCGATTGGAGAATAGAGGCCCAGAAGTATACTTGAAGCCTATTCGGATTAGGCCCAAGCCTCCAAATCCCTATCTTGTTCGGCTGTAAGCTGTAAACCCTAGAGAGGTGATTCCTATATAAACCTCCCTAGCGTACTATGAGGACTTACGTTCCATCATACACCCCTTCGAGCGACTCGCTGCATAGACGCCGAGCTCGCCACCGCTGTAACTTGCTCTCCATCAATCTAATTTAGCAGGAGTAGGTCTTTACCCTCTAGGGGGCCGAACCTGGATAAATCCATGTGCATCCACCCCCATCTCGCACCACAAATGGCCACTAGCTCTCGCCCCTGATTATATCAATCGCTGCCTACTGCAGCGACTACCGTGGCCATTTCCACGACACCACACCCACTTGAGTGTGTGTGGCCATGTGGATCATTGTGGTTTGGCAAAAACACATGCAATGTCACTCCAACATGTGTGGAACCATGGCTAGGAACCCTAGGAACATGTTGGAATTTGACTGCCACATGCAATGACACACCAGTTTGAAATAGGTTGCATCACCACACCCACTTGAGTATGTGTGGCCATGTGGATCATTGTGGTTTGGCAAAGAAGACAAGAAATGTCACTCCGACATGTGTCAAACCATGGCCAGAAAGCCCAGGAACATGTTGGAATTCAACTGCCACATGCAATGGCGCACCAGTTTGAAAGAGGTTGCTTCGCTACACCCACTTGAGTGTGTGTGGCCATGTGGATCATTGTGGTTTGGAAAAGAATAGATGCAATGTCACTCCACTATGTGTCAAACCATGGCCAGGAACCCCAGGAACATCTTGGAATTCAACTACCACATGCGATGGAGCAGCTATCTGAAAGAGGTTGCATCATCACATCCAATTGAGTGTGTGTGGCCGTGTGGATCATTGTGCTCTGGAAAAGAACACATGCAATGTTACTCCAATATGTGTGAAACCATGCTCAGGTACGCCAGGAACATGTTGGAATTCAACTCCCAAATGGAATGGAGCACCTGTTCGAAAGAGGTTGTATCACCATAACCACTTGAGTGTGTGTGGCCTTGTGGATCATTGTGGTTTGGCAAAGAACACATGAAATGGCAATCCAAAATGTGTCAAACCATGGTCAGGAACCCTAGGACATGTTGGAATTCAACTGCCACATGCAATGGAGCACTAGTTTCGATGAGGTTGCATCACCACACCCATTTGAGTGTGTGTGTCCATGTGGATCATTGTGGTTTGGCAAAGAACACATGCAATGTCACTCCAATATGTGTCAAACCATGGCTAGGAAGCTCAGGAACATTTTGGAATTCAACTGCCACATGCAATGGATCACCAGTCTGAAAAAGGTTACATCACCACACCCTCTTGAGTGTGTGTGGCCATGTGGATCATTGTGGTTTCGCAAAGAACACATGCAATGCCACTCTAATATGTTTCAAACCATGGCCAGGAAGCCCAGGAACATGTTGGAATTCAACTGCCACATGCAATGGAGCACCAGTTTGAAAGAGGTTGCATCACCACACCACCTTGTGTGTGTGTGGCCATGTGGATCATTGTGGTTAGGCAAACAACACATGCAATGTCAATCCAATATGTGTAAAACCATGGCCAGGAACCCCAGGAACATGTTGGAATTCAACTGCCACATGTAATGGAGCAGCTGTCTAAAAGAGGTTACATCACCACACCCACTTGAGTGTGTGTGGCCATGTGGATAACTGTGGCTTGGCAAAGTACGCATGCAATGTCACTCCAACATGTGTCAAACCATGGCCAGGAAGCCTAGGAACATGTTGGAATTCAACTGCAACTTGAAGTGGAGCGCCAGTTTGAAAGAGGTTGCATCACCACACCCACTTGAGTGTATGTAACCATGTGGATCATTGTGGTTTGGCAAATAACACATGAAATGTCACTCCAATATGTGTCAACCCATGGCCAGCAAGCCCAGGAACATGTTGGAATTCAACTGCCACATGCAATGGAGCACTAGTTTGAAAGATGTTGCATCACCACACCCACTTGAATGTGTCTGGCCTTGTGGATCATTGTGGTTTGGCAAATAACACATGCAATGTCACTCCAATATGTGTCAACCCATGGCTAGGAAGCCCAGGAACACGTTGGAATTCAACTGCCACATGTAATGGAGCACTAGCTTGAAAGAGGTTAACTCACCACACCCACTTGAGTGTGTGTGGCCATGTGGATCATTGTGGTTTGGGAAAGAACACATGCAATGTCACTCCAATATGTGTCAAACCATAGCCAGGAAGCCTAGGAACATGTTGGAAATCAACTGCCACATGCAATGGAGCACCCGTTTGAAATAGGTTGCATCACAACACCCACTTGTGTGTGTGTGGTATTGGGGATATGCTTTTCGGGTACACCCACTATGCCTTGCTGACCCGGTTGGCGCACTTCGGGTTAGAGCTATGCTTCACGAGCGGCCCAGTCAGAGAGAAGACATGGAGTTCCATCTAGCTACGGGAGACCCAGGAGACTTACCGACTTAGGTCTTTTTAATTAATTGTAGTCCAAGATGTACTTTATAACCAACTATGTATCGTAGCCAGATAGGCCTCTCCTGTAAAACCTAGGCAGGATATCTATATAAGCCGTCCTAGGAACCAGCCTTTTGGGCACCACACAATAGTCTACAACCTCAACTCGCACAGGCGAAACCCTTGTAACCCATATTCCGGCTCTACCGTATTACTAGATTGACAGCAGGAGTAGGATCCGTTCACCGTCGGTGGATTTGTACCTGGGTAAGCTTGTGTGCTCACCGTCCCAGAACACCGTACGACTCACACCCCTCTCCCAGATGCCCCGAGGACCCCATCATGGCGTACTTCTCCTTAATCCGACGATAGTTGGTGCCCTCCGTGGGGCAACTGAGCTTTGGATCTACACTTTGAGAGGAATCTGCAAGAATCGGAATCGGCGAGACAATCGCCATAGTCGCATCCTCTACACCAGTGATGTCCCTCTCGTTCTCCTCGAGGAGACTGGATTCTAGGTAGGGAGGAAGTGACTAGCTACACCATAATGTCTTTTGGCAAGATCGACATTTACCTCACTTTTGATGAACCGGCCGCACCCACCCAGCAGTGATGTTAGTGGTAGAAGAAGTTTCTAGGTCCACTTTGTCCGCGTAGACAGCAGAGTTCCGGATCTTGGAAAACCCTAATCCCACCTAACCCACACCTGAGGTGGAGATAGTGGAGAAAGCTGAGCCTAAAGTAGAACTTCCTATGGATGTCAAAACTGAAGTGGATCTCCCTAGCGAGGTCGATCTCAAGACGATATCCCCAGCAAGGTCGAATCTCAGGAGGAGCAGAGCAACAAAAGATCTAGATCCGGCTTTGTCGATGCTGGAGCAGGACAATCTTTCCTAAGGCACATGTTGAGGCGTATGATGCTGCATGACACCAGCATGGAGGAGATCCTTGAGACCATCAAGTGTTTCGAGGAAGCGAACAAAGAAATCCACAACTACCTCAGGACGCACGCTTCACATTTTGTCAGATATATAGGATCGAGATCCGGCTCTGTCGATGTTGAGGATGACAATGGCTCGGTGCTGGAGGCAATCGGAACAAACATCGACTTACCGGCATCTTTGGATGACTCCATGACATCGACAGATTTCTGAAAGTTCTCTGCGGAATATGAAGAGTAATTCAACTCCAAGGCTGCGGAAGAAGGAGAAGCTATGGATGAAGGATCCGAAGAAAACTCTCCCAAACCATAGGATGACATGGATCTTGAAGAAAATCCCGACGTCCAGATGTCTGACAGTACTGATTAGATCTTGACTCTAGGAAATGGACCCAAAGCCGTCTTTCTTACCGGCGCTGCCAAGAGGGTAAAGAAGAAGAAGAAGAAGAAGAAGAAGAAGAATAAGAAGACTCCGACGAAAGACCCTCCGGCAGAGGAGGCAATCGTCACAGAATATGAAGAAGACTCGGATGGATATTTAATCCCAGACGGGCCGAAGACTACTCTAGTGGATGGACACGTGGTTACCCCTGGTGCCTGTAAAATCCTCGGAGACGCGCTCACTATGCCAATCCCTACTACTGTAGATCTTACACATGCGGAGCTAGAAGACAGGGCTCAAGCCCTAGAAGCATATCACCAAGTACTCCTAGATGAAGCTAACAATATCCTCGAGGAGAAAAAGTGCATCGCATATGCAGGGAAGTTCAACTCCCTGCAACACCAGAACACCCGGAACGGCCCTGTGCGGGCTAAAAGAATTCGGAAGTCCACAAGACCATCTTTGAGAGAGATGACGCTGTCAAAGTAGAACCTCGGCTCGACAACAAGGAAGATTTTATGTATGGCACACCAGTGGAAGACACTGCTGCAGCCCGAGATATCCTAGCGAACAATCCAAACCCAGACCAAATCCGGTTAGGAGTAAAACTACTTACAAAGGGCCTGGAGCAGCAGAAAGCCGCCAAATCTGGAAGCGGAAAACTGGTCTCTAAATCCAACCAATGTCGCATGGATTTGGCTTGGCAGGACATAAGTCCCCGACAGGATCTAGAAGAGTGCTACCGTGCCAACCGTCGGCAAGACAATTACTCAAACCGGATCTTCAGGACAATGGCACAGAGCCGCACGTGACTGGAGTAACGTTGCTCCAGCCGCAAAGCAAGATGTAGTTGCAGCACTAGTTCCAAGATAGCCTACCCTGCGACAGTCAAACAATCGCATGGAAGATGAAGAAGAGCGACATCGGGAGGAGGACCGACAAAGGATGCCACCTCTTAGACACACAAGTCGTCCCGCTGAACCTTGTCATAGTGATGGTAACGACGACTGAAGGAACGATGGACACCATGCCAAGTCAAGCTGGCGGGGGGCTCATCATATTCAATACCCTCTCCGGAACCAGAATAATGATGCTCCGAATGGAGGCCGGCGCTCAGCCAGGAACAATCCACCTGCACCACCCTCTCCACCAAGTAGCCATCATAGTGGCTCTCGAGGGATCCATGGAGGGCGTCGTGGGGTAGGAGGTGGTGGCGGAAGCAGAAGTCCGGTCGCCAGGCACCGCAGCCACAACGAACAACCGCGACGGTGTTCTTTGTCACCAAGTGATGCGAGGCACCGGATCAACTCTAACATATAGGCGTGGTGCTACGAGTCGGACAACATCTATGTGGTTCCAAAGTGCTTCAGACCACGCATTCGACAAACAAACTTCCCGAAAGGATTTGCCATCTGAAGGCACATTTAGCCCTATGACGGTGTAGCTCGGCCAGACACCTGGCTCTAGGACTTTTTCCAGGCTTGCTGTATCGCCAGAGGAAACATCTTGGTCGTGACCCGGTATCTCCCGCTAATGCTGAGGAAGACGACTCGATCATGGCTCAATGAACTTCCGAAAAACACCATCCACAACTGGTATGACATGCAAAGCGCATTTTTTTGGAATTTCGAAGGCATATATCGGAGGCCCTGTATGGTACGAGACCTACAATGTTGCACCCAGAAGGCCGAAGAAACTTGCTGGGATTATCTTGGATTATGGATCGACACCAAGAACTCCTGTGAGGCAGTAAATGATCAGACCGTGACTGAAGTCTTCATCATGGGACTTCCAATTGGTTTGCTGCGTCATTGCTTGAAGTGCAACAAAGTTACCGATTTGGGGAAGGTGGTAGAGACGGCAAGCAAGTATGCAGGTGTCGATGATTATTCAGAGGGACTGTTGTAGTCAGCAAAATAGCTGAAGTAGCAGGCCAAGAAGCACAAGAATGCCTCGGAAGAAAAGCCCACCGCAGAAACAGCTGTAGTCAACGCTACTTTCGGGTCTGGAGGACGAGGAGGCGCGGAGGTGGCCGGGGGTGCGGTCGTGGGACATCCATAGCCTAAGGTAGAGGAGACCAGCAACCTGGAAAAACGGGGGCTCAACCCACACAAATGTTGAGTGTCATTTCAGTGATGACATCAAGAAAGACGAATCCACTGGTTACAAGGCCAAACGACAAAAAGGAAAGAAAAATTCTGACAAAGAAAAAGAGGCCAAGGAAGATTCTGACATGGAGGAAGCAGAAGCTTCAAATCCCAAGTAGAATGGAAAGAATACCTTCCCAATGAAGAAAGAAACTTATGTCACTTTCGTCTCAAGTAGCCAAGGTCATGAACGCAGTATTGCATGAGCTAAACGCGACTGTTCTGGCTGTCCCTCAGTTTCTCGACTGGTCGAAAGTAACAATCACCTTTGACCACAACAATCATCCGCCTAAATTGCATAGGCGAGGAAAGTACGCTCTAGTCATCAATCCACTTATTGACAGCTATGGGTTCTCCAAGACTCTCATGGACGACGGCAGCATCATCAACATCCTCTACGTCGAAACGCTGCGTCGGAGCTTGGGGACATAGCTAAATCACAGCTCTGTGATTTTTCACGGAGTTGTCCCTAGAAGACAAGCAAATTCTCTAGGAGACATCAATATGGATGTTACCTTCGGAACTCCAAAGAACAATCAGATGGAAGCACTTTCTTTTGAAGTGGTCCCGTTCAAGAGAGCATACCATGCTATCTTCGGGCGTCCGGCTTACTGGGCTTTTATGGCTCGTCCATGTTACATTTACAATATGATGAAAATTCTAGGTCCCAAGGGCGTGATCACCATCAGGGGAGACCCGAAGAAGGCACGACAGTGTGAAGACAGAAATTCCTCCTTTGCTGAAGCTGTACTACACGCCCAGGAGTACCAGGAGATCAAGAAGATCATCAACCCGTCTGAGATGCCTGCAATGAAGAAGGATTTAACAAAGCCGACTCCAGAGTTCAAGGCATCAGAAGAGACAAAGACGACGTCGTAGCAGGAAGGAGATCCCTCCAAAGTGACACAGATAGGTGTAGGTTTAGATCGCGCATAGGAATGCATGCTCGTCGAGTTCCTCAAAGCTAATAAAGATATCTTCGCATGGCAACCTTCTGACATGACCGGAGTACCTAAGGAACTTGCCGAGCACTCTCTAAATGTACACCCAAACGCTAAACCCGTCAAATAGTCTCTACGATGGTTCGGTGATGAAAAGAGAAAAGATATAGCTAAAGAACATGCTCGACTCGAGTTAGCCAGATTCATAGAAGAGGTCATCCACACTGAGTGGTTGGCCAATCCTGTAGTGGTCCCTAAAAAGGACACCACTGATTTAAGGATGTGTGTTGATTATACCGCCTTGAACAAGGCTTGTCCCAAAGATCCGTTCGCTCTAACTAGGATTGATCAAGTAATCGATTCTACGGCAAGCTCAGAACTCCTATGTTTTCTCAACGCATATTTCGGATATCATTAAATCCATGTGAAGGAGTCTAAAAAAATAAAGAATTATTCATCAGACCTTTCGGAACCTTCTACTATGTTCCGATGCCTTTTGGGCTCAAGAACGCAGGAGCTACGTACCAGCGCACTATGCAGCATTGCCTCCACGACCAAATCGGACACAACATACATGCATATGTGGATGATATAGCGGTAATGTCCAAAATGAAGGAAATGCTAATTTTTGACTTGGAGGAAACATTCACCAATCTACGAAAATACAACATAATGCTTAATCCAAAGAAATGTTTCTTTGGAATACCAGCCAGAAAATTGTTAGGTTTCATGGTGTCTCAAATAGGCATAGAGAGGAACCGGGACAAGATAAAAGCTATACTTAACATTTCCAGGCCAACTCGCCTGAAGGACGTACAAAGACTAACTGGTTGCACTGCTACAGTTAGTCGGTTGTAAGCCGACTCGGTGCGAGAGCCACACAACTTTACAAGCTCCTGAAAAAGACCAAAAAATTCATCTAGGCTGATGAAGCTGAAGCAACATTACAAGACCAGAAAACAATACTCTCGTCCGCTCCCATCCTTGTAGCGCCGGAACCTCAGGAACCAATGTTGCTCTATTTAGTTGCAACAAATAGGGTTGTCAGCATCGTCATGGTGGTGAAATAGCCGGAGGAAAAGCAGGAACACCTGGTGCAGCGTCCGACTGACTACCTCAGCGAGGTCTTGACTGAATCCAAATAGAGGTATCTGCACTATCAAAAGCTAGCCTATGGTGTGTTCTTCGTATCTGGAAATCTACGACATTATTTTGAGGAGCACCAGATTACCGTGGTAAGCACAACTCCCATGAGAGACATAATCAACAACAGCGATGCCACAGGACATGTCGCAAAGTGGGGAATAGAGCTCTCAGCTTTCGACATTGGGTAAAAACCTTGCATAGCAATCAAATCCCAAATCTTCGCTGACTCTGTCGCTGATTGGACAGAGACAACGGAAAACATGATGCTACTAGAGTCAGAATACTAGACCCTTCACCTTGACAGGTCTAAAGCGCTCGGGGGTTGGCGTAGTGCTCAAATCAACCCAAGGAGATAGGCTTTTCTATTTGCTACAGATCCACTTCACAACAACAAATAACATTGCCGAATATGAAGTACTATTGCATGGAATCTGGATTGCTTAGGATATCGGCATCTGACGAATCATGTGTCATGGAGACTTGGATCTTATTGCTCAACAAGTGTCGGATCACTGTAATTCAAACAAGCACATGGCAGCATACAAGGCTATCATGGATGAACTATCTAAATTGTTTGAAGGGTTTTAGTTTCAACACATCCCTCGAACAGAAAATGAGGAAGCAGATGCATTATCTCGATCAGGCTTTGCACAGAAAAAGATCCCGGATGGTGCTTTCCTAGAGCACCTTAAAGTTCCCTATACCAGAGGAGTTGTTGAGGAGTATCCGACCAAATCCGACTCACCGTTAATAGAAGTTCTGCCTGTGATCCCTAGCTAGACAAAACGATACCTTGATTTCTTGGTAGATGGAAAATTACCCGAAGACGAGGTTCTGAGCCGGCAGATCATCCGACAAGCAAAAATCTATATGATAATAAATGGTGAGATCTATAAGTAGAGTGTGTCTGGGGTCTTTCAGCGACGTCATTCTCTGGAAGGAGTGGAAATCCTAATGGAGATCCACGAAGGCGAATGCGGACATCACGCTGTAGCCAGATCTTTAGTGGAAAAGGCTTTTAGACACGGATTTTTCTGGATTATAGCCAAGGCCGATGCCGAACATCTTTTCAAGACGTGCAAAGGCTACCAAAAATACGCCAAACAAGCCCATGTTCTGGCTGATGAGCTACGAGCAATTCCGATAACATGGCCCTTTCCGGTCGGGGGTTTGACATGGTAGGACCATTCAAATGGGCTCCAAGTGGATTTACTCACCTCTTAGTGATGGTGGATAAGTTCACAAAATGGATTGAGGTTAAACCTGTCACAAGTTGTGATGGAGCAACAGCCAAAAGATTTGTCGAGGATGTCATAATCCGATACGGTTATCCGCACAATATTATTACGGACAACGGGAGCAATTTTTCTATGGGAGAACTTCCCGAATTCTGCAATGATAAAAATCTGGCTTGATATCGCATCAGTCGCGCATCCACAAGCCAATAGACAAGTTAAAAGAGTGAATCGTTTAATCCTTCAAGGCCTCAAACCAAGACTCGACGCACCACTTCACCGTGCTGCGGGGGCTTGGGCGAACGAATTGGCGTCTGTGATATGGAGCTTGAGAACAACTCCGAACAGGTCAATAGGCTACACACCTTTCTTCTTGGTCTATGGCATAGAAGCAGTTCTTCCTAGTGCTTTAATCCATTCTTCTCCCCAAGTTACTGTATATATATCGAAGAGGATGCCGAAGTTTCTCAACAATATGACCTCGATGTAATCGAGGAAGTTCGCGTCGTTGTTGAGCAGAGATCTACAACCTATCAACAGAGTTATACAAGTACCATAGTCAGAGAGTCAAGAATCATTCTTTGTAATCATATATACATGTTCAATGAGAAATAAAGGATTGGTTGCCTCAATGTCTTTTCTGAGAAGTTTTATAGCACCATCTTATTTCCGAATGATCATGACATAAGTCGAAAATCCCGTAATACTTGAAAGTACTTTATACTCATGTTTGTTATGGTTAGATTTCTGAATCTAAAAATGCTACCTTCGGGTATAAATCAAATTTCTTCTCTATACTTTGGTTTTTGTCTGATTCCCGAAAGCAGGTATTTTCCAAGTAGTGAATTGTTGGTACTAGAAGCCGGCTTTGTTTCTGAGTTTAAACTGGTTTAGCAATTGAGCTCCATTGCTCGACAAAATTTCCGTGCTGAAAGTTTGCCGGCTCATAAAAGGAACGAGGCAGAAAGCTAGATAAATGATAAGTACAAACAAAAAAGTGCGTACGTAATTTTCAAGCACGAAAAAATCTGAAAATTAGAGTGCTAAAGGAGTAAAAGCATTAAGATCTTACTACCTAGCATATCAAAATAAATATTTTAGTTATTACATCAAGATTTGTTTATCAAAATATCACATTTTTTCTAGCACTTCTTATGCCACAGGTAAAGACAAAGGATCAGCCGGCTCACTGGTAACATCTCCTCCTCCTTAATATCTTTCCGAGATGAGGATATCAGACTCAGTTTGCTCATCGTCAGAACCTTCAACAATTTCTTCTTGAGGCAGAGGTGGCGCTTCCATGGGAGTGAAGAATGACTTGTCGTAACTGGTCAGCTCAGCCACACAACACCCTTATCTGGCACAAGCATCCATGATGTCCTTGATGTTCTTCTCCTTCCCGTCTTCGTCAATAATTTAATAACCCTTGGTTGCTTGCCATATTTCCATGCTTCCATGGTGGCTGATAACCATTGTCAGGGCATTCTATGCAGCGGTTCGCGCATTAGACATGTTCCAATCTTGGATGAGCTGAGGCATCTCCTTTGCCTTATCCCGCACCTCAAAGGTAGACATTTTGTTTATGTTGAGAACCTTTATGGCTTCACAAATGTCCTCCAGTGACTGGCGAAAATCATTAAGCAAGTCTACAATTGAAGTAAGCCGGCTGGTGCGAGATTCGGAACATGAAGAATCCAGCATATTGAAAGGACATGCATACATAAAACAAAGTCAGAAATATATCCGAACTCCTAGAGTTGGAAAAAGGAATGGTCAGAGATAGGAAAACTTACCAAAGATGGCATCGTCAACTTTGGCTGTCTCCGCTCGCGGACTCTAGAGTTCATCCTGGAGAGCCTTGGTGGTATCCCTCTCTCTGTCCATATCATGTATCAAATCCAAAATTTTCTTACCTGGATAGCGATCTTGAAATCACGTTCTTCGGTGGCCATGTTTGATGATTCAAGAATGATGTTGATACTACGCTCATGATCCTCCTTTAGCTTATTTAGCTCTTTCTCTAAATCGGCATTTTCCACCTCTAGGGTTTTGAAATTCTCGGCCTCTTCAATAAATTTGCAGGACTGTTTGACTAGTTATATAAAAGCAAGAACGAAGTCGAATAAAAATTCGGCTCTAGGTCATAAATCACAAGCATGAGGACTGAAATGATTACGTTCAGCTTCATCCTTGGCAATTTTTAGTTTGGCATTTTCTAGATGAAGAGTTGTGATCTCTCTCAGTTTATTGCAGATATTCTTCAACAAATCATGGTTATAAGCATTAACTTTCTGTAAGTCAGAATAATATCCAGAGTCAGAAGTCTACTAAAGACTCAAGCTAATATTCTAACTAAATATCGGCGCGAGCCTTGGGGACTATACTACTCCATTCTTTGGCATCCTATGAAAGCATAAATTCAGATTTCCTTTCCAACTTCATTTTTGGGGGCTAGGAGATATGATATGAAACAAAATAAAAAGAGGGTTGAATGCCTCCTCCTCAGCAGTGATATTTTGGCTCTCCAAACAATAAAGAGCCAACTTCTGGATCTCTTTTGTGCTTTTCAGAGTAATGCCAAGTTTGGTGATACCCGTATTGTTCAGGAGATTATCCGCAAAAGTTTATGGTGAGGGATAATTACCCTTTGAGGGTTCATCCTTATCAGTTGCCGAATCACCCATGATGACGTCGGTTTGTGAGCCAAGGATCGCTGGCTCTGAGTGCTGAGCGGATCTTCTGCAGCACAGGGAGATGAAGTAACCTCCGATGCTATAGAAGGCATCGTGGTAGGAGTTGGAGGCAGGGGGCAGGCAAAGTTAAAACTAACTTTGACTAGCGCAGAACCTTTTTCGTATTTCCTTTCCCTTTGCCCTTGGAAAGTTTCTTAGCTCTGCATAGTAATAGAATAAGATCATTACAATTCGGAAAGAACATAAAATAAAGTATAAGACCTTGTGAGGAAGGTCTTCACAACAAGCACTTCCTTCGTGCCAACAGAAACAGTCGGAGTTTTTCGTTTACGAGTCAACGCATCCAACAGTAATTCAAGTTCTTCATCCTCCTGAGGAACCGGATCCTCGGGTGGATATCCCTCAAGAGGAGCAAGCTCTAACTCGGGGAGGTTAGGAAGCTGAAAGGCAAAGAAATATCTCCGTATTACAAATGGATAACTAATTCGACAGTAAGAGAGAGTAAGTCAAAAAAGTTACTAGAGTAAGAGGGTTTTAATCTGAGTACATATCCAGAGAGATCTCCGGAATTTTTCTCTTAACCCGCTCCTTAATCAGCCACTTGATCCAGGATTCGTACTCCTTATCTAGGATTGACTTTGGGCTGATTCTCAGGCAATATTTCTTACTATTGGTAATCATATGCATGAGACGATCACCATGGTGTTGGAGGGGCTGAATCCGGCGTGCGAACCAGCAATGGACAGGTTGGATCCTTTCAAACCCTTGTGCTTCATCAAGTACTCGATCCGCCTCTTGGCAAGGATCAAGTCATCAGTGAGAGTCGGCGGATCAGCGTCCCAAGTTTCTTGGGGGGTTGCAGCTCCATTGACGAAAGCCGGCCACGCTTCTTGCTTGCCAGGAGCCGGTTTGTCCTTATGATAAAAGAACATGGACGGCCATTTCTTCACTAACTTGCTGGATATAACCTTAGGATAGGTTCACTCTCTCCTAAGGGACAAGCTAAGCATTCCGCTAATATAAGGATTATCGGCAGTGATGGAATTTCTTCGGGTACCAAAATAGTACCGGAAAAGAGTGAGACTCGGCTTTATTCTGAGATAACCCTCGCAAAGAGAAACATGGGCACTAAGCTCTTGGATCGAATTTGGGGGGAAGTTATGGAGTCGAACTCCATAATGCTGGATCACTTCGGAGAAGAACTTCGAAGGAGGAAAACTTAGACCTCATTCAAGATGCATACCAAAGTGAACTCTCTTGTCATCGTGAGGGGCGAGAACGGTTTCTCCAAATCCGCTCCGCCACTCGCTGTCGTAGAGAAGGCCTTTGTTCTTGATGAAGCACAACTTCTCATCGTCAAGCACGCAGGGGATCCAGAGGCCGCGAAAGTTCTCTTTCTCTGCTGCTGCCGCCGCCGTCACCGCCGTGCCGAAGGAGGATGCTTAGCCATTTGGTCTAGTATGGTGATCTAGGATGGGTGGCTCTATGGAGTTTGGAAAAGGAAAAGGAGGCTGGGAGCACTGCGTTGCTAGGGGAAGG
Source organism: Avena insularis (assembly GCA_023614405.1). Classification (NCBI taxonomy): domain Eukaryota; kingdom Viridiplantae; phylum Streptophyta; class Magnoliopsida; order Poales; family Poaceae; genus Avena; species Avena insularis. Next base: position 111,680,516 of record CM042684.1, read on the forward strand.
AGAAGGCAAGAACATGTAGAGGAGAAAGAAGAAATCTCAACCCCTTATGTACTTGACCTGCATTAAGATTCGTGTACAATCAATGTGGTGTTAGCTACGCATCATGGAAGGAGCTACGGTAACTTCCTCGAGAATATTACACCTCCTCGATCTCCGAGCATGCATTAATACAGCGCCTCGGTTTCACGCGAACCGGACCCACGAACGGTCATGTTAGCAGGAATGTGTGTTAGTGACATGACCAGACCTTGCCTGGTGTCATATGACGTCAGAGGCTATCTTCCGCTTTAGGTTGAAATCAAGCAGGGAAAAGAACAAGTGAAGTATTAACGAATTCGACTCAACTTAAGATTCAGATCCTATCCTTTGTTTTGAAAGTTTTAGGAACCCTTCAAGATTCATCAAGATGAAGAAATATCAAGCTAGAGGATCAAATCCGACTTTGGATCTTGGAGGCTTCTGGGGCTGCCATTGGGGATATACTTTTCGGATAACCCATTGTGCCTCGCTGACTAGGGTGGCCCACTTCGAGTTAGAGCTATGCTTCACGGGCGGCCTAGTCAGAGAGAAGAGACGGAGTTCCTTTTGGCTATGGGAAGGCCCAGAAGACTTACCGACTTAGGCATGTTTAATTACTTGTAGTCCAAGATGTACTTTGTAACCGACTCTGTATCTTAGTCGGATAGGTCTCTCCGGTAAACCCTAGGCTGGATATCGATATAAGCCATCCTAGGGACCAGCCATTAGCGCATCACACAATAGTCTACAACCTCAACTCGCACAGGTGAAACCCTTGTAACCCATATTCCGGCACTACCATATTATTGGATTGACATCAGGAGTAGGATCCGTCCACTTTCAGCGGATTCGATCCTGGGTAAGCTTGTGTTCTCACCTTCCCGGAACACCGTACAACTCAAAATCCTCTCTTCCACACACCCCGAGGACCCCCTCATGGCGTACTTGTCCTTAAACCGACGACATGTGGCCATGTGGATCATTGTGGTTTGGCAAAGAACACATGCAATGTCACTCCAACGTGTGTTAAACAATGGCCAGGAACCCCAGGAACATGTTTGTCAACACCTGGATTTTTAATCCCAGATGCCTATTATGCCATACATCGCAATCCCAGGATTACCATTTTTGCGAGACATAATAGATTGGATATCACAGTACATCATCCAGTACAAACCATAATAAGGTCTTACACACATAAAGGATCTCATGATCCATTCTTAATACAAACAAGCAGTGAAATAATAATCGTAGCGGTGGGCTCCATCTTCAGGGTCACAGGCAATGCTGACGATGGGAGATGATCCTAGTTGTCGTAGACGTCTTGCTGTCCATCATCCTGATAGTCCTCCTCCTAGTATGGCCACGGGAATAGCCAGGGACAAAGCCATGAGTACTCTCTAAGTACTCGCAAACTATCACTAACAAGTAAGGTAGTTCTAATAGGAATCTTAAGCTCTAGGTTTATTTGCAAAAGCTAGATTTATCTAAACTGAGTTTAGAAGTAAAGAAAACTAAGTAAAAAGTACTAAATCACTTTAAGTGGGAACCTAGTTTTCATATTCACAACCCTGTTGTGGTCAAGTCAAAATCATAGTTCACTTCACAAGCCATTTTTAAAACATCTAACGACAGAATAGTATGGCCACTCCAACTGTCCATGACCACGGACGCGGCTCTGGCCAAATTCCGGCGAGAGAGAGAGCCTTGCTCCGGGAAGTAGTGGGGGAGGGTCAGTGAGAGGTGGTGAGTGGAATGGTGTGGAGAATGGAGGCGAGGGTGGCCTCCTTTTATAGTGCGGCGAGGGGACTGAGCGGTGTGGGCGCGAGCTCGTCGGTGACGAGGCTACAGACGGCTATCGGCATGGCGGTGGCTAGTGGGCGGTGTTGTGCTACCTGGCGGTTCTCACAGGTGTAATGGTGAGGCGTGGGGCGGTGTGGTTTGGTCGGGAGCATGCGATGCTCCGCACGGACACAGAGGTGTTTGCGGTGGCGTGCGGCAGCTGCAGGTCGCGCAGCGGTGAACGGGGTTGTCTGCTGGGTTGTTGTGATCATGGCGGGGATGCGCGTGCACGGTAAGGGCAAGGCGCGGTCTGGGCGAGCTAGTCGGGCGTGGCGAGCTAGTGCGCTCTGGACATGGCACAGAGAGGCGGGGCGCGGCGTAGCTAGGGTGGTCCAAGTCTAGGATGGGGTCGAGGCTTGGACAGGGCCTGGCGGTGGACCGAGGCGTGTCTGGTGCGTGTCCTGGGCGAGGCTCCTGGCATGATGCGCACTGTCGTCTGGTGATGACCACAAACGGGCGGCGCTCCACTGTGCAAACAACAAAGGGGGGAACTTTTCTGGGTGCTAGCTATGCTCAGGGGAGACAGGGGAGTGAAGTGGAAACCAAATGGTCGAGGATTACTGTGCACAATAGTGAAGTTAGGCAGAGGTTAAATTAGTGCAAGCAAGGTGTTTGTGGAAATGGCCGCATGAATTTTACTTTGGAATTTTTGATTCAAAATTTTTGAGTGGTTTGATCTTAAGCTTGAGTAATTATGTTTGCTTGCAGAGGTCAAGGGGAATTGGTTTGATGGGTTTTTGAAAAAGTGGGATCTTAACATATGAACTAGATTCAATTTTCAACTGTCCTTTAAATTGATTTAAAATATGTTTTTGTAAGTTTGTAAAGTGGGCCATGGTACACTTTTACTTGGTCTATCAAGGGGTGAAAAGATGTGGAATTATTTCTGTTAAAATTTCTCCTCTAGGAACACACAAAGTGACCTAGTGGTTAACTTTGGTCAAAAAGACCGTTTGCTTATTTAATTCATTTTTTATTTCTTTTTCTTTTGATTTTGTTTGTAATTGGTCTATATGATGTAGTATTCATCTTTAAACCATTTCACATTATTTGGAACAATCAAGCATGGCATTTTCAATCAATCACACATTAATGCAAAACTAACATGCCTTCATATTTATTTTCTTAATAAAAGTTTTTGTTAACCCTAAATTGGGTGATTAGAACTTGATAATATTGATTTGAAGTTTTGGGGCGTTACAAACCTTCCCTCCTTAAAAAAATCTCCTCCCAAGATTTAAGAAAAACTAGGTACTAAAGAGTTCTGGAAACTCAGTCCTAATGTAATCTTCCCGCTCCCAGGTAGCTTCTTCTGCGGTATGGTTGCTCCATTGGATCTTGAGAAACTTGATACTCCGGGTCCTGGTGGTTCTGAAGGCTTCTTCCAAAATACGGATGGGCACTTCTTGATACGTCAGATCCTTGTTGATGTCAATTGCTCGATGATCGATGTTCTTGAAAACTTCGGTCTTCTCCGAACTTCTAGGCATTTGCAAAGTAACGAGATATGGAACACATTATGGATGGCTGACATCTCCTCTGGCAGTTCTAGTTGATATGATACTTCTCCTCAGCGATTCAAAATCTTGAAGGGTCCAATATATCTCGGGTCTAACTTTCCTTTCAGCTGAAATGTTGCATTCCCTTCAAAGGCGACACTTTGAGATACATAAAATCTCCGACATTGAAGGTCAGGTCTCGACGTCTCTTGTCAGCATAACTCCTCTGTCTAGATTGGGCAGTCTTGAGGTGATCATGGACTTTGTGAACCTTATCTTTGGCTTCTCGTAGGATGTCGGGTCCGAAAATCTGACTCTCTCCTACTTGTGACCAATTCAAGGGGGTACGACACATTCTTCCATACAGAAATTCAAATGGGGCCATTTGCAAACTGGCTTGATAACTGTTGTTGTATGCGAATTCTGCGGAAGGCAGACCATCTTCCTATTTTGATCCATACTCTAGGACACAAGCTCTCAACATATCTTCTAAGATTTGGTTGACTCTTTTAGTCTGTCCATCGGTCTGCGGGTGATAAGCTGTACTGAAATTCAACTTGGTTCCTAATCCTTCCTGGACTTTCTGACAAAATCTTGAGGTAAATTGGGTTCCTCGATCCGACACTATGGTCTTAGGGGTTCCATGCAAACTGATGATTCTAGCAATGTACAACTCTGCTAGCTTTGAACTCTGGTAGGTTGTCTTGGCAGGTATGAAATGGGCTACCTTGGATAGTCTATGCACTATGACCCAAATAGAGTCATTTCCCCTACTAGAAGTAGGCAAACCGGTGATAAAGTCCATTCCGACAGAATCTCATTTCCATTACGGAATCTGCAATGGTTGCAATAGTACTGCGGGTCTCTGATGTTCTGCTTTGACTCGCTGACAGATATCACACTTGGCGATGTAGCTTCCAATTTCTCTCTTCATCTTGTGCCACCAAAATTGCTCCTTCAAATCCTGATACATCTTCGTTCCTCCGGGGTGGATAGAATAAAGAGTATCATGAGCTTCCTGCATGATAACTTGCTTCAGCTCTGAATCTGCTGGCACATAGATACGTCCTTTGTACCACAAAACTCCTTCTTCATCTTTGGTGAATCTAGGTACCTTTCCTGTACCAATACGACGTTTGATTCCACCGATACTTGCATTTATTTTCTAGGCTTCCTTGATCTGATTGATCAACGTGGGTTGAAGTTCAATGCTAGCTAAAAATCCTTTGCTAACTAGCTCAGTTCTAAACTGCTCCAACTCTTCATGCAAACTTGGCTGGGCTTCTTTGATCATGGTGTTCAACCTACATGGCAGTCTACTAAGAGCATCTGCTACCACATTGGCTTTGCCGGGGTGATAGTGGATGTCAAGGTCATAATCCTTGATTACCTCTATCCATCTCATTTGCCTCATATTCAGCTCCTTCTGGGTGAAAATATACTTTAGGATCTTGTGATCTGAATAAATCTCACAGCGGTTACCCATAAGGTAATGACGCCATGTCTTCAAGGCTAAAACTATGGCTGCTAATTCAAGATCATGGGTAGGGTAGTTTTGTTCATGTTGTTTCATTTGACGGGACAGATATGCTATGACTTTGCCTTCTTGCATCAACACACATCCTAGACCAATCTTGGAAGCATCACAATACACATCAAAAGGCTTCTTGATATCCGGCATAATCAAGATTGGGGCTGAATCCAATCTCCTCTTGAGTTCTTGAAAACTTGCTTCACATTTGTCAGTCCATTCAAACTTCTTGTCTTTCTTCAACAGTTGGGTCATTGGTCTTGCGATGCTCGAAAATCATTCAACGAACTTGAGGTAGTATCCTGCTAATCCGAGAAATGCATGGACTTTGGTTTGAGTGTTTGGGGCTTTCCATTCTTCAACATCTTTGATCTTGGCGGGATCAAGAGCGACTCCTCCTGCCGACACAATATGTCCGAGGAATCCTAGTTCCTTCAACCATCATTCACATTTTCTAAACTTAGCATACAACTGATGCTCTCTAAGGGTTTCAAGGATGGTTCTCAGGTGTAATTCATGGTCGTCTTCTGACTTTGTATAGATTAGAATATCATCGATAAAAACAACGACAAACTTATCTAGGAAGTTCATAAAAATCTTATTCATGAGGTTCATGAAATAAGCGGGGGCATTGGTTAATCCAAAAGACATGACCGTATACTCATACAATCCATATCTGATGGTAAAGGCGGTCTTTGGAATATCCGTTTCTCAAATCTTGAGTTGATGATAACCAGTTCTAAGATCAATCTTAGAAAACACTCTGGCCCAGTCAACTGATCAAACAGATCATCAATCTTTGGCAGTGGGTACTTGTTCTTGATGGTGACATCATTCAGCTTCCGGTAATCCGTACATAAATGGTTACCTCCATCTTTCTTATCCACAAACAAAACATGCGACCTCCATGAGGATGCGCTTGGTTGAATCAAACCTTTCTCCAACATAACATCAAGTTGCTTCTTCAGCTCCACTAATATAGATGGGTTCATGTTATAAGGTCTCTGAGCTATGGGTCCAGTTCCAGGAATTAGTTCAATAATGAACTCGATATCCCGATCTAGGGGCATACCTGGCAATTCATCTGGGAATATGTCGGGGTATTCACAGACTACTCTGACTTGGTCTAGGGTTGGTTGGGCTAGACTCTTGTTGCATTTGAATTAACGGGGCAAGGTTTCTGATACATGCTCTAGTGATACTCCAGAGCTACTGGTCATGGTTATGGCTTTCTTGGCACAGTCGATCAATCCTTTCGACATCCAATCCATTCCTAGTACTACTTCCAAACCTTTGGTTCCAAGTACTATTAGATTGGCATAAAAATCTATCCCATGGATTCTGATAGGTACAGCCTTGCAAATTTTTCTAACTTTGGTGGTTGAACTAGGTATTTGAACTATCATAACATGCTTCAATTTTGTTGGTTGAATCTTACTAGTCAATGCAAATTCTTCTGTAACAAACGAGTGCGATGCTCAAGAATCAAACAACACTCTTGCAAGTACTGAGTTAACAGAAAACATACCCAGCACAACATCTGGCGCTTCCTGAGCTTGTTCAGCATTCATGTCGAACAAACGGCCGTTGCGGTTAAGCGAGTTCCCTGGGGAAAATCTCCTTCTAGGCTGAACACGGTGCTGCTGCTGAGCTTGGGCATTCAGATTGGTGGTGGCTGTAAGCTTCTTGGGGCACTTGTTGGAGTAGTGACCCTTGACTCCAGATTCAAAGCAAGTAATCTGGGACTTTTATTTGGCTGCAACAGGCACAGCATTGCTTCCAGTCCTTAGGGCAGTATTGTTGTTGTTGTTGTTGTTGTTGTTATTGTTGGACTTGGGCAGTGCACGGTTGAAATTGTTGGAGTTGCCGGGGTTGTTGTTGCGGTTTCCTCCAGACTTCAGGTTTCCTCCGCTACGATTGGGGTAGCTTGGATGGGACATCGGGGGTCTATTGTTTCTTGGGGCATATCCTGTAGACGGGTTGGGGCCATACTTCTAGGTAATGTTGGACCTAGTCTAGTGCATCATCCTGCGCTTGCGGTTGTCATTGGCTTGGTTGATCTTCCCTTCCATCTGGATGCCAGAGTCGACTAGCTCTTCTAGATCTTCGAAACGGATGTTGACTAAAATAGTCTGCATCTCATCATGCAATCCATTTAGGAACCTTTCTTTCTTCTTGGCTTCAGTGTTGATCTCATCAGGGACATACCTAGTGGGGGACAGAAATTTGTCGCAGTACTCAACTACCGTCATCCTTCCTTGCTTCAGTTCCCTGAACTCATCTCTCATTCTGGTGACCAAACCTTCTGGCACATGGGTGCGGTTGAACTTGATCTTGAATGCTTCCCAAGTCATGACTTGACCATTGTTCATGGTACGGGTGCTATTCCACCAGGCTCCTGCATCTCCTGACAGATAATGGGTAGCAAACAGTACCTTCTCATTGGCGTTAACTCATGCGACCTCTAGATTGTTCTCCATGGTTTGCAGCCAGTCATCAACATCTAAGGGATCCTCAGATTTATTGAAGATAGGGGGATTGGTATTCTGAAAGTTCTTGAGATTGGATCCATGATGATCCTGATTTCCATGGCCTTGATTATTGCAGGGTGGCTAGGTTGGCTTGGCGTTCGGCTCTACTAGCTTCACGGTCAGAAACTAGCATCTACAGAATCCGCAACATCGGGTCTTGCGATGAGATGCTTCCTCCTTGATTTCCACGAGGCACCTCAAGAATGAGATAGATAATGAGATAAGAGGGAAATTCTAAGGTTCATGGTTTTGTTCCAAAAAGCTTTTAAACTTTGAGTTTGACTTAGGTTTTTCAAACTAACAACTTCATCTCATTCATTCATTCATTCAAGAACACAATACAACACACACCACAACACAAATAGAAAACATATGGTCTTAAGGACCATTCTGTGAACTAAGATACAGTGGGACCAATACAACTCATTCCTACAGTAGTGATCAAGTGCATATAATCATCATCAATGAAGTTGTAATCATCATCATCAGTGTAGAAATCCATGGCATCATCCTCTAGGTAGTCATTGCCATCACAGAGGTAAGAGTGAACATCGCCCTAGATGTCTTCACCTTCCTTCTCCTCCTCTTTTGCTGCAAGCTGGACTTCCTGTTCACGGATGGTCTTCTCGAGAGCGGCCACCTTCTTGCGAAGACGAGCAATGGTGCGATCCTTCTTCTCGCATTGCCGACGAAGTGATTGGCGATCCTTGATGAGCATGGTGAGAGTTTGGGCCTTCTTGGCGGTAATGGCAAGGTTGTGGTTGGCGTAGGCTCGAGCATAGTCCAAATCCTTCTGCCTATCATACAACAGGAAGTCAAGATTTTCCACCTGGCGCTTCAACTCTGGGTGACTTGGCATATCCAATGGCATTCCCATAGAATCACGCCTTGCGAAGTGCGCAAAGCGAGTTCCCTGAATCAAGTTGATGTTTTGCCCACACAGACGGGAAAGAGCTTCATGCATAACCCTGGCTAATCCATCTAGCCAGTTGTTCTCTCGCAAGGTGAATTGAATCTTCTCAGAAAGGGGTGCTTCCATATTGCCTCTGAGGTCTGCAACTATCATCCATTGTAGATCTCCTCCGGGGTGATAGGTGAGTTGTGCCCTGAAGAATTCCAGATGTGGGCGCTCAATGTACTCTGACAGTGCATCTAGATCCCTCTCAAAGATTAGCTGGCCTCCGTTGCCCAACTAGTAGAACTTGCAATACTGAACTTCCATCTATAAGAATTTAGGATGAGTAAGTTAGTGAGGTGATCAAGTGTGTCAAATTTGATGGAGTAATGTAAGAATTTTTGAGGAACATGAATTTTTTTGAAAGAATCTCAAGGATAAGAGGGAGAATAGTTTTTCATAAATACTCACTTCTTTTGTTTTGGAAACTAAGTTTTTGTTCGGACATCCATTCTAACTAGGGTCTCCTATGGTGAGGATGGCTCTGATACCAACTTGTCAACACCCGGATTTTTAATCCCAGATGCCTGTTATGCCATACATCGCAATCCCAGGATTACCATTTTTGCGAGACATAATAGATAGGATATCATAGTAGATCATCCATTACAAACCATAATAAGGTCTTACACACATAAAGGATCTCATGATCCAGTCTTAATACAAACAAGCAGCAAAAAAATAATCATAGCGGTGGGCTCCATCTCCAGGGTCACAGGCAATGCTGATGATGGGAGATGATCCTAGTTGTCGTAGATGTCTTGTTGTCCATCATCCTGATAGTCCTCCTCATAGTCTGGCCACGGGAATAGCCAGGGACAAAGCCATGAGTACTCTTTAAGTACTCGCAAACTATCACTAACAAGTAAGGTAGTTCTAATAGGAATCTTAAGCTCTAGGTTTATTTGCAAAAAGCTAGATTTATCTAAACTGAGTTTAGAAGGAAAGAAAACTAACTAAAAAGTTCTAAATTACTTTAAGTGGGAACCTAGTTTTCATATTCACAACCCTGTTTTGGTCAAGTCAAAATCATAGTTCACTTCACAAGCCATTTTGAAAACATCTGATGACGGAATAGTATGGCCACTCCAACTGTCCATGACTCTAGTATAGGCACCCCCCTATGAAAACATCTTTCAATTACACACTCTAGTATAGGCACCCCCCCTATGAGCTTGGCCTACCAGCCATGGCCATCTGCCATCCTAGGCACTACATAGGTGGACATCATGAAGAGGTAGCCTCAGCTCAAACCTCTTCCACGAGGGAACCCATACTAATGCATATAAACTTCCGGCTAAGCCTTACCCAATTCAGGTATTGTGGTTGTACGGTAAAATTGGAATGGTATTGCATCTGAACCCAACCATCAGTTTTTATAAAGGGCTAAGGCTCATGCCTCAACATTTTCATCATCAAATCCATTTTTGTGTCTCTCAACACATGTCAAAACATTTCAATAGAATGACTCATCATTCCAAGGTTTTCATAATCATTTTCACCAAGTATTCCCATCTAAAGTGATCAAGTTTTATGCTTAGCACTAGCCACTAAGTTAAGAGTGTTCACTAATGAGGGTGCTACTCTTCAATCTCATGCCATAGAATGACATCTAGTATAGGCCTAGTTTTATACTCTTTATGCTATCTATACTATCTTTCCAAAACCTCACAAGCATTTACTAAAAGTAAAGAACATTGGTAAAATAGAAGAGTAAAGCTTGCAAGTAAATCTTGGGATGGGTATAAATCAAAGTGTATAACCAAAGCATGCCTAATGCATCTTGCTTGGGTTAAGAAACTTGCAAGTGTTAGCTTGCCAATAATAGCTTGCATAGATCTAGCTTGGAAGTAGTGATGGATTACTTTGATTGGTGCAGTGATTGAAGTTTTCCTCCTCTTCTTCGGGGTAGAACTCCTCCTCCTCGTAGCTTGGGTCGATACTATCGTCTATAAATAAATACGGGGTACACAATCACCAACCAATACTTAACTAATTCTATTTAGCACACTAAGGCTCACACTTGATGATCTAGCATCATCACAATCATCACACGAATTAAAGAACTAGTTTTATTTAGTTTATTTGGGAAAAGTAATTTCTACTCATTGAAATTAATTAAGATTTAATATTTTCCAATTACAATATGGGATCATGTGGACACATGTCATCACCACATATTCTAATACATGGGAATGTGATTTAAAGTGTTGGTCACATTTTATAAAGTGTAAGATTATTATTTAATAGATTTAAAGTGACTAGAAATGCCCTAATAACATTGTTTTGGTACTAGTCCAAAGTCACTTCATGTAAACCTAAATATTTTTATATATTCTGATATATCTTGTCAAATGTGATTTTTGAGAGTTGGAATCAAATCAACAGCATTTATGGTTGATTTTTGAAAAATGTTTGAAGTTGGAACAGTCTCTATCTTGTTATTTTTACTATAGGTGATTTATAATCTCAAATGGTTTGAATCCAGGGGGCTTGGATAGATAATTTAAATATCTTTCTAACAAAATTGGAATCATGCAATTTGGTTTAGTGAAACTGTCTAAATTGATTTTTGAATCTGTGGACAGAAGCTAGTTTAAACCTAAATGGAAAAACAATTATTTGAATTTCCAGGCCAGCGCGGGAAGTTAAACGGGCCGGCCCAGCTACACTACGTGGCACAGCGGGCTGCTAATAGACGGGGTCCACCAGTCAGCGGGACTAACTAAGCGAAATGGTATCGGTGAATCTGAGCCGTGCGATCTAAGTCTAATCCAAAGGCGGTGAGTCGTCATCGACGACGAACTACTCCGGCGAGGAATCAACCCTAACGCGGCAGTGGGGGTCTGGCGGGGCTCACCTGGGCTCCAGTTAGGGTTGGCGATGGGGGCGATCGAGGTGGTAGACAACGACGAGGTGAGGCGCAGTCATGGCGGGGCTTGGGATGGTCGAAATTACTAGCGCTCTTCTCCTCCAGCAGCGGCAGGCTCTAGCCAAATTCCGGCGAGAGAGAGCTCGCCTTGCTCCAGGAAGAAGTGGGGGAGGTTTAGTGAGAGGTGGTGAGTGGTATGGTGTGGAGAATGGAGGCGGAGGTGGCCTCCTTTTATAGTATGGCAAGGGGACCGAGCGGTGCGGGCACGAGCTCGTCGGTGATGAGGTTATAGGCGGCTATCGGCATGGCGGTGGATAGTGGGCGTTGTTGTGCTCCCTGGCGGTTCTTACGGGAGTAATTGCGAGGCGTGGGGCGGTGTGGTTCGGTCGGGAGCGTGCGGTGCTCCGCGCGGACGCAGAGGTGTTTGCGACAGCGTGCGGCAGCTGCGGGTCACGCGGCGGTGAACGGGGTTGTCTGCTGGGTTGTTGTGATCATGGTGGCCATGCGCGTGCGTGGTGAGGGAAAGGCCCGGTCTGGGCGAGCTGGTCGAGAGCGGCGAGGTGGCGCGCTCTAGACATGGCACAGAGACGCGGGCCACGGCGTAACTAGGGTGGTCCAGGGCTCGGCTGGGGTTGAGGCTTAGACAAGGGGTGGCGATGGACCAACGCGTGTCTGGTGCGCATCGTGGGCGAGGCTAGCGAGGCTCCTGGCGTTCTGCCCACTGTCGGCCAGCGACGACCATAAACGGGCGGTGCTCCACTTTGCAAACGACAAAGGGGGAACTTGTCTGGGTGCTGGCTATGCTCAGGGGAGACAGGGAAGTGAAGGGGAGACCAAATGGTCGAGCATTACTATGCAAATAGTGAAGTTAGGCAGAGGTTAAATTAGTGCAAGCAAGGTGTTTGTGGAAATGGCCGCATGAATTTTACTTTGGAATTTTTTATTCAAAATTTTTGAGTGGTTTGAACTTAAGCTTGAGTAATTATGTTTGCTTGGAGAGGTCAAGGGGAATTGGTTTCATGGGTTTTTGAAAAAGTGGGATCTTAACATATGAACTAGATTCAATTTTCAACTGTCCTTTAAATTGATTTAAAAGATGTTTTGTAAGTTTGTAAAGTGGGCCTTGATACACTTTTACTTGGGCTAGCAAGGGGTGAAAATATGTGGATTTGTTTCTGTTAAAATTTCTCCTCTAGGAACACACAAAGTGACCTAGTGGTTAACTTTGGTCAAAATGAACATTTGCTTATTTAATTCATTTTTGATTTCTTTTTCTTTTGATTTTGTTTGTAATTGGTCTATATGATGTAGTGTTCATCTTTAAACCATTTCACATTATTTGGAACAATCAAGCATGGCATTTTCAATCAATCACACATTGATGCAAAACTAACATGCCTTCATATTTATTTTCTTAATAAAAGTTTTTGTCAACCCTAAATTGGGTGATTAGAACTTGATAATCTTGATTAGAAGTTTTGGGGCGTTACAATGTTGGAATTCAACATCCACATGAAATGGAGCAGCTGTCTGAAAGAGGGTGCATCACCACACCCACTTGAGTGTGTGTGGCCATGTGGACGATTGTGGTTTGGCAAAGAACACATGAAATGTCACACCAATATGTGTCAAACCATGGTCAGGAAGCACAGGAACATGTTGGAATTCAATTTCCACATGCAATGGAACACTATCTTGAATGAGGTTGAATCACCACACAGTGTGTGTGGCCATGTGGATCATTCTATTTTGGCAAAGAACACATGCAATGTCACTCTAATATGTGTCAAACCATGGCCAGGAAGCCCATGAACATGTTGGAATTCAACTGCCACATGCAATGGAGCACCAGTTTGAAATAGGTTGCATCACCACAACCACTTGAGTGTGTTTGGTCATGTGGATCATTGTGGTTTGGCAAAGAACACATGCAATGGCACTCCAATATGTGTTAAACCATGGCCAGGAACGCTAGGAACATGTTGGAATTTAACTACCACACGCAATGGAGCACAAGTTTGAAAGAGGTTGCATCACCACACCCACTTGAGTGTTTGTGACCATGTGGATCATTGTGGTTTGGCAAACAACACATGCAATGTCACTCCTATATGTGTAAAACCAGGGCCAGGAAGCCCAGGAATATGTTGGAATTCAATTGACCACATGCAATGGAGCACCAATTTGAAACAGGTTGTATCACCACACCCACTTGAGTGTGTGTGGCCATGTGGATCATTGTGGTTTGGAAAAGAACACATGTAATGTCACTTCAATATGTGTCAAACCATGGCTAGGAAGCCCAGGAACATGTTGGAATTCAACTGCCACATGCAATGGAGCACCAGTTTGAAAGAGGTTGCATCACCACACCCACTTGAGTGTGTGTGGCCATGTGGATCATTGTGGTTTGGAAAAGAACACATGCAGTGTCACTCCAATATGTGTCAAACCATGGCCAGGAAGCCCAGGAGCATGTCGGAATTCAAGTGCCACATGCAATGGAGCACTAGTTTGAAAGAGGTTGACTCACCACACCCACTTGAGTGTGTGTGGCCATGTGGATCATTGTGGTTTGGCAAAGAACACATGAAATATCACTCCAATATGTGTCAAACCATGGTCAGGCACCCCATGAATCAACTGCCACATGCAATGGAGCACTAGTTTGAAATAGGTTGCATCACCAGACCCACTTGAGTGTGTGTGGCCATGTGGATCATTTTGGTTTTGCAAAGAACACTTGCAATGTCACTCCAATATTTCTCAAACCAAGGCCAGGAAGCCTAGGAACATGTTGGAATTCAACTCCCATATGCATTGGAGAAACAGTTTGAAAGAGGTTCTATCACCACACCCACTAGAGTGTGTGTGGCCATGTGGATCATTGTGGTTTGGAGAAGAACACATGTAATGTCACTTCAATATGTGTCAAACCATGGCTAGGAAGCCCAGGAACATGTTGGAATTCAACTGCCACATGCAATGGAGCACCAGTTTGAAAGAGGTTGCATCACCACACCCACTTGAGTGTGTGTGGCCATGTGGATCATTGTGGTTTGGCAAAGAACACATGCAGTGTCAGTCCAATATGTGTCAAACCATGGCCAGGAAGCCCAAGAGCATGTTGGAATTCAAGTGCCACATGCAATGGAGCACCAGCTTGAAAGAACTTGACTCACCACACCAACTTCAGTGTGTGTGGCCATGTGGATCGTTGTGGTTTGGCAAAGAACACATGAAATATCACTCCAATATGTGTCAAACCATGGTCAGGCACCCCATGAATCAACTGCCACATGCAATGGAGCACTAGTTTGAAATAGGTTGCATCACCAGACCCACTTGAGTGTGTGTGTCCATGTGGATCATTTTTATTTTGCAAATAACACTTGCAATGTCACTCCAATATTTCTCAAACCATGGCCAGGAAGCCCAGAAACATGTTGGAATTGAACTCCCACATGCATTGGAGAAACAATTTGAAAGAGGTTGCATCACCACACCCACTTGAGTGTGTGTGGCCATGTGGATCATTGTGGTTTGGCAAAGAACACATGCAATGTCACACCAATATGTGTCAAACCATGGTCAGGATCCCTAGGAACATGTTGGAATTCAACTGCCACATGCAATGGAGCACCAGTTTAAAAGAGGTTGCATCACCAAACCCATTTGAGTGTGTGTGGACATGTGGATGATTATGGTTTTTGGCAAAGAACACATGAGATGCCACTCCAATATGTGTCAAACCATGGCCAGGAACCACAGCAACATCTTGGAATTCAACTTACGCATGCAATGGAGCACCAGTTTGAAAGAAGTTGCATCACCACACCCACTTGAGTGTGTGTGGCCATGTGAACACATTAAATGTCGCTCCAATATGTGTCAAACCATGGTCAAGAATGCAAGGAACATGTTGGAATTCAAGTGCCATGTGCAATGGAGCACCAGTTTGAAAGTGGTTGCATCACCACACCAACTTCAGTGTGTGTGGCCATGTGGATCATTGTGGTTTGGCAAAAAACACATGCAATTTCACTCCAATATGTGATAAACCATTGCCAGGAGCCCATGAACATGTTGGAATTCAACTACCACATGCAATGGAGCACCAGTTTGAAAGAGGTTGCATCACTACACCAACTCGAGTGTGTGTGCCCATGTGGATAATTGTTGTTTGGTAAAGAACACATGCAATGTCACTCCAATATGTGTCAAACCATGGCTAGGAAGACCAGGAGCATGTTGGAATTCAACTGCCAGATGCCATGGAGCACCAGTTTGAAAGAGGTTGCATCACCACACCCACTTGAGTGTGTGTGGCCATGTGGATCATTGTGGTTTGGCAAACAACACATGAAATGTCACTCCAATATGTGTCAAACCATGGACAAGAAGCCCAGGAACATGTTGGAATTCAACTCCCACATGCAATGGAGCACTAGTTTGAAAGAGGTTGCATTACCACACCCACTTGAGTGTGTGTGGCCATGTGGATCATTGTGGTTTGGCAAAGAACACAGGCAATGTCACTCCAATATGTGTCAAACCATGGCCAGGAGCCCTGGAACATGTTGGAAGTCAAGTGCCACATGCAATGGAGCACCAGCTTGAAAGAGGTTGACTCACCACACCCACTTGAGTGTGTGTGGCCATGTGGATCATTGTTGTTTGGCAAAGAACACATGAAATATCACTCCAATATGTGTCAAACCATGGTCAGGAACCCCATGAATCAACTACCACATGCAATGGAGCACTAGTTTGAACTAGGTTGCATCACCAGACCCACTTGAGTGTGTGTCTGGCCATGTGGATCTTTGTGGTTTGGCAAATAAACATGCAATGTCACTCCAATATGTGTCAAACCATGGACAAGAAGCCCATGAACATGTTGGAATTCAACTGCCGCATGCAATGGAGCATTAGTTTGAAAGAGGTTGCATCACCACACCCACTTGTGTGTGTGGCCATGTGGATCATTGTTGTTTGGCAAAGAACACATGCAATGTCACTCCAATATGTGTCAAACCATGGCTAGGAAGCCTAGGAACATGTTGTAACTCAGCTGCCACATGCAATGGAGCAGCTATCTGAAAGAGGTTGCATCACCACACACACTTGAGTGTGTGTGGCCATGTGGATCATTTTGGTTTTGCAAAGAACATTTGCAATGTCACTCCAATATGTCTCAAACCATGGCTAGGAAGCCCAGGAACATGTTGGAATTCAACTCCCACATGCATTGGAGAAACAGTTTGAAAGAGGTTGTATCACCACGCCAACTTGAGTGTGTGTGGCCATGTGGATCATTGTGGTTTGGCAAAGAACACATGTAATGTCACACCAATATGTGTCAAACCATGGTCAGGAACCCTAGGAACAGGTTGGAATTCAACTGCCACATGCAATGGATCACCAGTTTAAAAGAGGTTGCATCACCAAACCCACTTGAGTGTGTGTGGACATGTGGATGATTGTGGTTTTTGGTAAAGAACACATGAAATGTCACTCCAATATGTGTCAAACCATGGCCAGGAACCCCAGCAACATGTTGGAATTCAACTTCCGCATGCAATGGAGCACCAGTTTGAAAGAAGTTACATCACCACACCCACTTGAGTGTGTGTGGCCATGTGAAGACATTAAATGTCACTCCAATATGTGTCAAACCATGGTCAGGAATGCAAGGAACATGTTGGAATTCAAGTGCCATGTGCAATGGAGCACCAGTTTGAAAGTGGTTGCATCACCACACCAACTTCAGTGTGTGTGGCCATGTGGATCATTGTGGTTTGGCAAAGAACACATGTAATTTCACTCCAATATGTCACAAACCATTGCCAGGAACCCCATGAACATGTTGGAATTCAAGTACCACATGCAATGGAGCACCAGTTTGAAAGAGGTTGCATCACTACACCAACTTGAGAGTGTGTGGCCATGTGGATAATTGTTCTTTGGTAAAGAACACATGCAATGTCACTCCAATATGTGTCAAACCATGGCCAGGAAGACCAGGAGCATGTTGGAATTCAACTGCCAGATGCCATGGAGCACCAGTTTGAAAGAGGTTGCATCCCCACACCCACTTGAGTGTGTGTGGCCATGTGGATCATTGTTGTTTTGGCAAACAACACATGAAATGTCACTCCAATATGTGTCAAACCATGGCCAGGAAGCCCAGGAACATGTTGGAATTCAACTGCCACATGCAATGGAGCACCAGTTTGAAAGAAGTTGCATCACCACACCCACTTGAGTGTGTGTGGCCATATGTATCATTGTGGTTTGGCAAAGAACACATGCAATGTCACTCCAAAATGTGTCAAACCAAGGCCAGGAAGCCCTGGAACATGTTGGAATTCAAGTGCCACATGTAATGGAGCACCAGCTTGAAAGAGGTTGACTCACCACACCCACTTGAGTGTGTGTGGCCATGTGGATCATTGTGGTTTGGCAAAGAACACATGAAATATCACTCCAATATGTGTCAAACCATGGTCAGGAATCCCATGAATCAACTGCCACATGCAATTGAGCACTAGTTTGAAATAGGTTGCATCACGAGACCCACTTGAGTGTGTGTCTGGCCATGTGGATAATTGTGGTTTGGCAAAGAAACATGCAATGTCACTCCAATATGTGTCAAACCATGGACAGGAAGCCCATGAACATGTTGGGATTCAACTGCCGCATGCAATGGAGCACTAGTTTGAAAGAGGTTGCATCACCACACCCACTTGTGTGTGTGGCCATGTGGATCATTGTTGTTTGGCAAAGAACACATGGAATGTCAGTACAATATGTGTCAAATCATGGCTAGGAAGCCTAGGAACATGTTGTAACTCAAGTGCCACATGCAATGGAGCAGCTGTCTGAAAGAGGTTGCATCACCACTGAGACTTGAGTCTGTGTGGCCATGTGGATCATTTTTGTTTTGCAAAGAACACTTGCAATGTCACTCCAATATGTCTCAAACCATGGCCAGGAAGCCTAGGAACATGTTGGAATTCAACTCCCACATGCATTGGAGAAACAATTTGAAAGAGGTTGCATCACCACACCCACTTGAGTGTGTGTGGCCATGCGGATCATTGTGGTTTGGCAAAGAACACATGCAATGTCACACCAATATGTGTCAAACCATGGTCAGGAACCCTAGGAACATGTTGGAATTCAACTGCCACATGCAATGGAGCACCAGTTTAAAAGAGGTTGCATCACCAAACCCACTTGAGTGTGTGTGGACATGTGGATGATTGTGGTTTTTGGCAAAGAACACATGAAATTTCACTCCAATATGTGTCAGACCATGTCCAGGAACCCCAGCAACATGTTGGAATTCAACTTCCGCATGCAATGGAGCACCAGTTTGAAAGAAGTTACATCACCACACCCACTTGAGTGTGTGTGGCCATGTGAACACATTAAATGTCACTCCAATATGTGTCAAACCATGGTCAGGAATGCAAGGAACATGTTGGAATTCAAGTGCCATGTGCAATGGAGCACCAGTTTGAAAGTGGTTGCATCACCACACCAACTTCAGTGTGTGTGGCCATGTGAAGACATTAAATGTCACTCCAATATGTGTCAAACCATGGTCAGGAATGCAAGGAACATGTTGGAATTCAAGTGCCATGTGCAATGGAGCACCAGTTTGAAAGTGGTTGCATCACCACACCAACTTCAGTGTGTGTGGCCATGTGGATCATTGTGGTTTGGCAAAGAACACATGTAATTTCACTCGAATATGTGACAAACCATTGCTAGGAACCCCATGAACATGTTGGAATTCAAGTACCACATGCAATGGAGCACCAGTTTGAAAGAGGTTGCATCACTACACCAACTTGAGAGTGTGTGGCCATGTGGATAATTGTTGTTTGGTAAAGAACACATGCAATGTCACTCCAATATGTGTCAAACCATGGCCAGGAAGACCAGGAGCATGTTGGAATTCAACTGCCAGATGCCATGGAGCACCAGTTTGAAAGAGGTTGCATCACCACACCCACTTGAGTGTGTGTGGCCATGTGGATCATTGTGGTTTGGCAAACAGCACATGAAATGTCACTCCAATATGTGTCAAACCATGGTCGAGATTGCAAAGAACATGTTGGAATTCAACTGCCACATGTAGTGGAGCACTAGTTTGAAAGAGGTTGCATCACCACAACCACTTGAGTGTGTTTGGCCATGTGGATCATTGTGGTTTGGCAAAGAAGACATGGAATGACAATCCAATATGTGTTAAACCATGGCCAGGAAGCCCAGGAACATGTTGGAATTCAAGTGCCACATGCAATGGAGCACCATCTTGAAAGAGGTTGACTCACCACAACCACTTGAGTGTGTGTGGCCATGTGTATCATTGTGGTTTGGCAAAGAACACATGAAATATCACTCCAATATGTATCAAACCATGGCCAGGAAGCCCAGGAACATGTTGGAATTCAACTGCCACATGCAATGGAGCACTAGTTTGAAAGAGGTTGCATCACCACACCCACTTGAGTGTGTGTGGCCATGTGGATCATTGTGGTTTGGCAAAGAACACATGCAATGTCACTCCAATATGTGTCAAACCATGGCCAGGAAGCCCTAGAACATGTTGGAATTCAAGTGCCACATGCAATGGAGCACTAGCTTGAAAGTGGTTGCATCACCACACCAACTTCAGTGTGTGTGGCCATGTGGATCATTGTGGTTTGGCAAAGAACACAAGCAATTTCACTGCAATATGTGTCAAATCATTGCCAGGAACCCCATGAACATGTTGGAATTCAACTACCACATGCAATGGAGCACCGGTTTGAAAGAGGTTGCATCACTACACCAACTTGAGTGTGTGTGGCCATGTGGATAATTGTTGTTTCGCAAAGAACACATGCAATGTCACTCCAATATGTGTCAAACCATGGCCAGGAAGACCAGGAGCATGTTGGAATTCAACTGCCAGATGTCATGGAGCACCAGTTTGAAAGAGGTTGCATCACCACACCCACTTGAGTGTGTGTGGCCATGTGTATCATTGTGGTTTGGCAAACAGCACATGAAATGTCACTCCAATATGTGTCAAACCATGGTCGAGATTGCAAAGAACATGTTGGAATTCAACTGCCACATGTAGTGGAGCACTAGTTTGAAAGAGGTTGCATCACCACAACCACTTGAGTGTGTTTGGCCATGTGGATCATTGTGGTTTGGCAAAGAAGACATGGAATGACAATCCAATATGTGTCAAACCATGGCTAGGAAGCCCAAGAACATGTTGGAATTCAAGTGCCACATGCAATGGAGCACCATCTTGAAAGAAGTTGACTCACCACGCCCACTTTAGTGTGTGTGGCCATGTGGATCATTGTGGTTTGGCAAAGAACACATGAAATATCACTCCAATATGTATCAAACCATGGCCAGGAAGCCCAGGAACATGTTGGAATTCAACTGCCACATGCAATGGAGCACTAGTTTGAAAGAGGTTGCATCACCACACCCACTTGAGTGTGTGTGGCCATGTGGATCATTGTGGTTTGGCAAAGAACACATGCAATGTCACTCCAATATGTGTCAAACCATGGCCAGGAAGCCCTAGAACATGTTGGAATTCAAGTGCCACATGCAATGGAGCACTAGCTTGAAAGAGGTTGACTCACCACACCCACTTGAGTGTGTGTGGCCATGTGGATCATTGTGGTTTGGCAAAGAACACATGAAATATCACTCCAATATGTGTCAAACCATGGTCAGGAATCCCATGAATCAACTGCCACATGCAATTGAGCACTAGTTTGAAATAGGTTGCATCACGAGACCCACTTGAGTGTGTGTCTGGCCATGTGGATAATTGTGGTTTGGCAAAGAAACATGCAATGTCACTCCAATATGTGTCAAACCATGGACAGGAAGCCCATGAACATGTTGGGATTCAACTGCCGCATGCAATGGAGCACTAGTTTGAAAGAGGTTGCATCACCACACCCACTTGTGTGTGTGGCCATGTGGATCATTGTTGTTTGGCAAAGAACACATGTAATGTCACTACAATATGTGTCAAATCATGGCTAGGAAGCCTAGGAACATGTTGTAACTCAAGTGCCACATGCAATGGAGCAGCTGTCTGAAAGAGGTTGCATCACCACTAAGACTTGAGTGTGTGTGGCCATGTGGATCAGTTTTGTTTTGCAAAGAACACTTGCAATGTCACTCCAATATGTCTCAAACCATGGCCAGGAAGCCTAGGAACATGTTGGAATTCAACTCCCACATGCATTGGAGAAACAATTTGAAAGAGGTTGCATCACCACACCCACTTGAGTGTGTGTGGCCATGCGGAGCGTTGTGGTTTGGCAAAGAACACATGCAATGTCACACCAATATGTGTCAAATCATGGCTAGGAAGCCTAGGAACATGTTGTAACTCAAGTGCCACATGCAATGGAGCAGCTGTCTGAAAGAGGTTGCATCACCACTGAGACTTGAGTGTGTGTGGCCATGTGGATCATTTTTGTTTTGCAAAGAACACTTGCAATGTCACTCCAATATGTCTCAAACCATGGCCAGGAAGCCTAGGAACATGTTGGAATTCAACTCCCACATGCATTGGAGAAACAATTTGAAAGAGGTTGCATCACCACACCCACTTGAGTGTGTGTGGCCATGCGGATCGTTGTGGTTTGGCAAAGAACACATGCAATGTCACACCAATATGTGTCAAACCATGGTCAGGAACCCTAGGAACATGTTGGAATTCAACTGCCACATGCAATGGAGCACCAGTTTAAAAGAGGTTGCATCACCAAACCCACTTGAGTGTGTGTGGACATGTGGATGATTGTGGTTTTTGGCAAAGAACACATGAAATGTCACTCCAATATGTGTCAAACCATGGCCAGGAACCCTAGCAACATGTTGGAATTCAACTTCCGCATGCAATGGAGCACCAGTTTGAAAGAAGTTGCATCACCACACCCACTTGAGTGTGTGTGGCCATCTGAACACATTAAATGTCACTCCAATATGTGTGAAACCATGGTTAGGAACGCAAGGAACATGTTGGAATTCAAGTGCCATGTGCAATGGAGCACCAGGTTGAAAGTGGTTGCATCACCACACCAACTTCAGTGTGTGTGGCCATGTGGATCATTGTGGTTTGGCAAAGAACACATGCAATGTCACTCCAATATGTGTCAAACCATTGCCAGAAACCCCATGAACATGTTGGAATTCAACTACCACATGCAATGGAGCACCAGTTTGAAAGAGGTTGCATCACTACACCAACTTGAGTGTGTGTGGCCATGTGGAACATTGTTGTTTGGCAAAGAACACATGCAATGTCACTACAATATGTGTCAAACCATGGCTAGGAAGCCTAGGAACATGTTGTAACTCAAGTGCCACATGCAATGGAGCAGCTGTATGAAAGAGGTTGCATCACCACTGAGACTTGAGTGTGTGTGGCCATGTGGATCATTTTTGTTTTGCAAAGAACACTTGCAATGTCACTCCAATATGTCTCAAACCATGGCCAGGAAGCCTAGGAACATGTTGGAATTCAACTCCCACATGCATTGGAGAAACAATTTGAAATAGGTTGCATCACCACACCCACTTGAGTGTGTGTGGCCATGCGGATCGTTGTGGTTTGGCAAAGAACACATGCAATGTCACACCAACATGTGTCAAACCATGGTCAGGAACCCTAGGAACATGTTGGAATTCAACTGCCACATGCAATGGAGCACCAGTTTAAAAGAGGTTGCATCACCAAACCCACTTGAGTGTGTGTGGACATGTGGATGATTGTGGTTTTTGGCAAAGAACACATGAAATGTCACTCCAATATGTGTCAAACCATGGCCAGGAACCCCAGCAACATGTTGGAATTCAACTTCCGCATGCAATGGAGCACCAGTTTGAAAGAAGTTGCATCACCACACCCACTTGAGTGTGTGTGGCCATCTGAACACATTAAATGTCACTCCAATATGTGTGAAACCATGGTTAGGAACGCAAGGAACATGTTGGAATTCAAGTGCCATGTGCAATGGAGCACCAGGTTGAAAGTGGTTGCATCACCACACCAACTTCAGTGTGTGTGGCCATGTGGATCATTGTGGTTTGGCAAAGAACACATGCAATGTCACTCCAATATGTGTCAAACCATTGCTAGAAACCCCATGAACATGTTGGAATTCAACTACCACATGTAATGGAGCACCAGTTTGAAAGAGGTTGCATCACTACACCAACTTGAGTGTGTGTGGCCATGTGGATAATTGTTTTTTCACAAAGAACACATGCAATGTCACTCCAATATGTGTCAAACCATGGCCAGGAAGACCAGGAGCATGTTGGAATTCAACTGCCAGATGTCATGGAGCACCAGTTTGAAAGAGGTTGCATCACCACACCCACTTGAGTGTGTGTGGCCATGTGGATCATTGTGGTTTGGCAAACAGCACATGAAATGTCACTCCAATATGTGTCAAACCATGGTCGAGATTGCAAAGAACATGTTGGAATTCAACTACCACATGTAGTGGAGCACTAGTTTGAAAGAGGTTGCATCACCACAACTACTTGAGTGTATTTGGCCATGTGGATCATTGTGGTTTGGCAAAGAACACATGGAATGACAATCCAATATGTGTCAAATCATGGCCAGGAAGCCCAGGAACATGTTGGAATTCAAGAGCCACATGCAATGGAGCACCATCTTGAAAGAGGTTGACTCACCACACCCACTTGAGTGTGTGTGGCCATGTGTATCATTGTGGTTTGGCAAAGAACACATGAAATATCACTCTAATATGTATCAAACCATGGCTAGGAAGCCCAGGAACATGTTGGAATTCAACTGCCACATGCAATGGAGCACCAGTTTGAAAGAGGTTACATCACCACACCCACTTGAGTGTGTGTGGCCATGTGGATCATTGTGGTTTGGCAAAGAACACATGCAATGTCACTCCAATATGTGTCAAACCATGGCCAGGAAGCCCTGGAACATGTTGGAATTCAAGTGCCACATGCAATGGAGCACCAGCTTGAAAGAGGTTGACTCACCACACCCACTTGAGTGTGTGTGGCCATGTGGATCATTGTGGTTTGGCAAAGAACACATGAAATATCACTCCAATATGTGTCAAACCATGGTCAGGAACCCCATGAATCAACTGCCACATGCAACTGAGCACTAGTTTGAAATAGGTTGCATCACCAGACCCACTTGAGTGTGTGTCTGGCCATGTGGATCATTGTGGTTTGGCAAAGAAACATGCAATGTCACTCCAATATGTGTCAAACCATGGACAGGAAGCCCATGAACATGTTGGAATTCAACTGCTGCATGCAATGGAGCACTAGTTTGAAAGAGGTTGCATCACCACACCCACTTGTGTGTGTGGCCATGTGGATCATTGTGGTTTGGCAAAGAACACATGTAATGTCACTCCAATATGTATCAAACGATGGCCAGGAAGCCCAGGAACATGTTGGAATTCAACTACCACATGCAATGGAGCACCAGTTTGAAAGAGGTTGCATCACCACACCCACTTGAGTGTGTGTGGCCATGTGGATCATTGTGGTTTGGCAAAGAACACATGCAATGTCACTCCAATATGTGTCAAACCATGGCCAGGAAGCCCTGGAACATGTTGGAATTCAAGTGCCACATGCAATGGAGCACCAGCTTGAAAGAGGTTGACTCACCACACCCACTTGAGTGTGTGTGGCCATGTGGATCATTGTGGTTTGGCAAAGAACACATGAAATATCACTCCAATATGTGTCAAACCATGGTGAGGAACCCCATGAATCAACTGCCACATGCAACTGAGCACTAGTTTGAAATAGGTTGCATCACCAGACCCACTTGAGTGTGTGTCTGTCCATGTGGATCATTGTGGTTTGGCAAAAAAACATGCAATGTCACTCCAATATGTGTCAAACCTTGGACAGGAAGCCCATGAACATGTTGGAATTCAACTGCCGCATGCAATGGAGCACTAGTTTGAAAGAGGTTGCATCACCACACCCATTTGTGTGTGTGGCCGTGTGTATCATTGTTGTTTGGCAAAGAACACATGCAATGTCACTCCAATATGTGTCAAACCATGGCTAGGAAGCCAAGGAACATGTTGTAACTCAACTGCCACATGCAATGGAGCAGCTGCCTGAAAGAGGTTGCATCACCACTGAGACTTGAGTGTGTGTGGCCATGTGGATCATTTTGGTTTTGCAAAGAACACTTGCAATGTCACTCCAATATGTCTCAAACCATGGCCAGGAAGCCCAGGAACATGTTGGAATTCAACTCCCACATGCATTGGAGAAACAATTTGAAAGAGGTTGCATCACCACACCCACTTGAGTTTGTGTGGCCATGTGGATCGTTGTGGTTTGGAAAAGAACACATGCAATGTCAGACCAATATGTGTCAAACAATGGTCAGGGACCCTAGGAACATGTTGGAATTCAATTGCCACATGGAATGGAGCACCAGTTTAAAAGAGGTTGCATCACCAAACCCACTTGAGTGTGTGTGGACATGTGGATCATTGTGGTTTGGCAAACAACACATGCAATGTCACTCCAATATCTGTAAAACCATGGCCAGGAAGCCCAGGAATATGTTGGAATTCAACTGACCACATGCAATGGAGCACCAATTTGAAAGAGGTTGTATCACCACGCCCACTTGAGTGTGTGTGGCCATGTGAACACATTAAATGTCACTCCAATATGTGTCAAACCATGGTCAGGAATGCAAGGAACATGTTGTAATTCAAGTGCCATGTGCAATGGAGCACCAGTTTGAAAGTGGTTGCATCACCACACCAACTTCAGTGTGTGTGGCCATGTGGATCATTGTGGTTTGGCAAAGAACACATGCAATTTCACTCCAATATGTCACAAACCATTGCCAGGAACCCCATGAACATGTTGGAATTCAAGTACCACATGCAATGGAGCACCAGTTTGAAAGAGGTTGCATCACTACACCAACTTGAGAGTGTGTGGCCATGTGGATAATTGTTGTTTGGTAAAGAACACATGCAATGTCACTCCAATATGTGTCAAACCATGGCCAGGAAGACCAGGAGCATGTTGGAATTCAACTGCCAGATGCCATGGAGCACCAGTTTGAAAGAGGTTGCATCACCACACCCACTTGAGTGTGTGTGGCCATGTGGATCATTGTTGTTTTGGCAAACAACACATGAAATGTCACTCCAATATGTGTCAAACCATGGCCAGGAAGCCCAGGAACATGTTGGAATTCAACTGCCACATGCAATGGAGCCCCCGTTTTAAAGAGGCTGCATCACCACACCCACTTGAGTGTGTGTGGCCATGTGGATCATTGTGGTTTGGCAAAGAACACATGCAATGTCACTCCAATATGTGTCAAACCATGGCCAAGAAGCCCTAGAACATGTTGGAATTCAAGTGCCACATGCAATGGAGCACCAGCTTGAAAGAGGTTGACTCACCACACCCACTTGAGTGTGTGTGGCCATGTGGATCATTGTGGTTTGGCAAAGAACACATGAAATATCACTCCAATATGTGTCAAACCATGGTCAGGAACCCCATGAATCAACTGCCACATGCAATTGAGCACTAGTTTGAAATAGGTTGCATCACCAGACCCACTTGAGTGTGTGTATGGACATGTGGATCATTGTGGTTTGGCAAAGAAACACACAATGTCACTCCAATATGTGTCAAACCATGGACAGGAAGCCCATGAACATGTTGGAATTCAACTGCCACATGCAATGGAGCACTAGTTTGAAAGAGGTTGCATCACCACACCCACTTGTGTGTGTGGCCATGTGGATCATTGTTGTTTGGCAAAGAACCCATGCAATGTCACTCCAATATGTGTCAAACCATGGCTAGGAAGCCTAGGAACATGTTGTAAGTCAACTGCCACATGCAATGGAGCAGCTGTCTGAAAGAGGTTACATCACCACTGAGACTTGAGTGTGTGTGGCCATGTGGATCATTTTGGTTTTGCAAAGAACACTTGCAATGTCACTCCAATATGTCTCAAACCATGGCTAGGAAGCCCAGGAACATGTTGGAATTCAACTCCCACATGGATTGGAGAAACAATTTGAAAGAGGTTGCATCACCACACCCACTTGAGTGTGTGTGGCCATGTGGATCGTTGTGGTTTGGCAAAGAACACATGCAATGTCACACCAATATGTGTCAAACCATGGTCAGGAACCCTAGGAACATGTTGGAATTCAACTGCCACATGCAATGGAGCACCAGTTTAAAAGAGGTTGCATCACCAAACCCACTTGAGTGTGTGTGGACATGTGGATGATTGTGGTTTTTGGCAAAGAACACATGAAATGTCACTCCAATATGTGTCAAACCATGGCCAGGAACCCCAGCAACATGTTGGAATTCAACTTCCGCATGCAATGGAGCACCAGTTTGAAAGAAGTTGCATCACCACACCCACTTGAGTGTGTGTGGCCATATGAACACATTAAATTTCACTCCAATATGTGTCAAACCATGGTTAGGAACGCAAGGAACATGTTGGAATTCAAGTGCCATGTGCAATGGAGCACCAGTTTGAAAGTGGTTGCATCACCACACCAACTTCAGTGTGTGTGGCCATGTGGATCATTGTGGTTTGGCAAAGAACACATGCAATTTCACTCCAATATGTGTCAAACCATTGCCAGGAACCCCATGAACATGTTGGAATTCAACTACCACATGCAATGGAGCACTAGTTTGAAAGATGTTGCATCACTACACCAACTTGAGTGTGTGTGGCCATGTGGATAATTGTTGTTTGGCCAAGAACACATGCAATGTCACTCCAATATGTGTCAAACCATGGCCAGGAAGACTAGGAGCATGTTGGAATTCAACTGCCAGATGTCATGGAGCACCAGTTTGAAAGAGGTTGCATCACCACACCCACTTGAGTGTGTGTGGCAATGTGGATCATTGTGGTTTCGCAAACAGCACATGAAATGTCACTCCAATATGTGTCAAACCATGGTCGAGATTGCAAAGAACATGTTGGAATTCAACTGCCACATGTAGTGGAGCACTAGTTT
Source organism: Avena insularis (assembly GCA_023614405.1). NCBI lineage: Eukaryota > Viridiplantae > Streptophyta > Magnoliopsida > Poales > Poaceae > Avena > Avena insularis. The sequence goes on from CM042684.1 coordinate 111,708,881, forward strand.
GAAAGAGGTTGCATCACCACAACCACTTGAGTGTGTTTGGCCATGTGGATCATTGTGGTTTGGCAAATAACACATGGAATGATAATCCAATATGTGTCAAACCATGGCCAGGAAGCCCAGGAACATGTTGGAATTCAAGTGCCACATGCAATGGAGCACCAGCTTGAAAGAGGTTGACTCACTACACCCACTTGAGTGTGTGTGGCCATGTGGATCATTGTGGTTTGGCAAAGAACACATGAAATATCACTCCAATATGTGTCAAACCATGGTCAGGAACCCCATGAATCAACTGCCACATGCAATGGAGCACTAGTTTGAACTAGGTTGCATCACCAGACCCACTCGAGTGTGTGTCTGGCCATGTGGATCTTTGTGGTTTGGCAAATAAACATGCAGTGTCACTCCAATATGTGTCAAACCATGGACAGGAAGCCCATGAACATGTTGGAATTCAACTGCCGCATGCAATGGAGCATTAGTTTGAAAGAGGTTGCATCACCACACCCACTTGTGTGTGTGGCCATGTGGATCATTGTTTTTTGGCAAAGAACACATGCAATGTCACTCCAATATGTGTCAAACCATGGCTAGGAAGCCTAGGAACATGTTGTAACTCAGCTGCCACATGCAATGGAGCAGCTATCTGAAAGAGGTTGCATCACCACACACACTTGAGTGTGTGTGGCCATGTGGATCATTTTGGTTTTGCAAAGAACATTTGCAATGTCACTCCAATATGTCTCAAACCATGGCCAGGAAGCCCAGGAACATGTTGGAATTCAACTCCCACATGCATTGGAGAAACAGTTTGAAAGAGGTTGTATCACCATGCCCACTTGAGTGTGTGTGGCCATGTGGATCATTGTGGTTTGGCAAAGAACACATGCAATGTCACACCAATATGTGTCAAACCATGGTCAGGAACCCTAGGAACATGTTGGAATTCAACTGCCACATGCAATGGAGCACCAGTTTAAAAGAGGTTGCATCACCAAACCCACTTGAGTGTGTTGGGACATGTGGATGATTGTGGTTTTTGGCAAAGAACACATGAAATGTCACTCCAATATGTGTCAAACCATGGCCAGGAACCCTAGCAACATGTTGGAATTCAACTTCCGCATGCAATGGAGCACCAGTTTGAAAGAAGTTGCATCACCTCACCCACTTGAGTGTGTGTGGCCATGTGAACACATTAAATGTCACCCCAATATGTGTCAAACCATGGTCAGGAATGCAAGGAACATGTTGTAATTCAAGTGCCATGTGCAATAGAGCACCATTTTGAAAGTGGTTGCATCACCACACCAACTTTAGTGTGTGTGGCCATGTGGATCATTGTGGTTTGGCAAAGAACACATGCAATTTCACTCCAATATGTCACAAACCATTGCCAGGAACCCCATGAACATGTTGGAATTCAAGTACCACATGCAATGGAGCACCAGTTTGAAAGAGGTTGCATCACTACACCAACTTGAGAGTGTGTGGCCATGTGGATAATTGTTGTTTGGTAAAGAACACATGCAATGTCACTCCAATATGTGTCAAACCATGGCCAGGAAGACCAGGAGCATGTTGGAATTCAACTGCCAGATGCCATGGAGCACCAGTTTGAAAGAGGTTGCATCACCACACCCACTTGAGTGTGTGTGGCCATGTGGATCATTGTTGTTTTGGCAAACAACACATGAAATGTCACTCCAATATGTGTCAAACCATGGCCAGGAAGCCCAGGAACATGTTGGAATTCAACTGCCACATGCAATGGAGCCCCCGTTTGGAAGAGGCTGCATCACCACACCCACTTGAGTGTGTGTGGCCATGTGGATCATTGTGGTTTGGCAAAGAATACATGCAATGTCACTCCAATATGTGTCAAACCATGGCCAGGAAGCCCTGGAACATGTTGGAATTCAAGTGCCACATGCAATGGAGCACCAGCTTGAAAGAGGTTGACTCACCACACCCACTTGAGTGTGTGTGGCCATGTGGATCATTGTGGTTTGGCAAAGAACACATGAAATATCACTCCAATATGTGTCAAACCATGGTCAGGAACCCCATGAATCAACTGCCACATGCAATTGAGCACTAGTTTGAAATAGGTTGCCTCACCAGACCCACTTGAGTGTGTCTGGACATGTGGATCATTGTGGTTTGGCAAAGAAACACACAATGTCACTCCAATATGTGTCAAACCACGGACAGGAAGCCCATGAACATGTTGGAATTCAACTGCCGCATGCAATGGAGCACTAGTTTGAAAGAGGTTGCATCACCACACCCACTTGTGTGTGTGGCCATGTGGATCATTGTTGTTTTGCAAAGAACACATGCAATGTCACTCCAATATGTGTCAAACCATGGCTAGGAAGCCTAGGAACATGTTGTAAGTCAACTGCCACATGCAATGGAGCAGCTGTCTGAAAGAGGTTGCATCACCACTGAGACTTGAGTGTGTGTGGCCATGTGGATCATTTTGGTTTTGCAAAGAACACTTGCAATGTCACTCCAATATGTCTCAAACCATGGCTAGGAAGCCCAGGAACATGTTGGAATTCAACTCCCACATGGATTGGAGAAACAATTTGAAAGAGGTTGCATCACCACACCCACTTGAGTGTGTGTGGCCATGTGGATCGTTGTGGTTTGGCAAAGAACACATGCAATGTCACACCAATATGTGTCAAACCATGGTCAGGAACCCTAGGAACATGTTGGAATTCAACTGCCACATGCAATGGAGCACCAGTTTAAAAGAGGTTGCATCACCAAACCCACTTGAGTGTGTGTGGACATGTGGATGATTGTGGTTTTTGGCAAAGAACACATGAAATGTCACTCCAATATGTGTCAAACCATGGCCAGGAACCCCAGCAACATGTTGGAATTCAACTTCCGCATGCAATGGAGCACCAGTTTGAAAGAAGTTGCATCACCACACCCACTTGAGTGTGTGTGGCCATATGAACACATTAAATTTCACTCCAATATGTGTCAAACCATGGTTAGGAACGCAAGGAACATGTTGGAATTCAAGTGCCATGTGCAATGGAGCACCAGTTTGAAAGTGGTTGCATCACCACACCAACGTTAGTGTGTGTGGCCATGTGGATCTTTGTGGTTTGGCAAAGAACACATGCAATTTCACTCCAATATGTGTCAAACCATTGCCAGGAACCCCATGAACATGTTGGAATTCAACTACCACATGCAATGGAGCACTAGTTTGAAAGATGTTGCATCACTACACCAACTTGAGTGTGTGTGGCCATGTGGATAATTGTTGTTTGGCAAAGAACACATGCAATGTCACTCCAGTATGTGTCAAACCATGGCTAGGAAGACCAGGAGCATGTTTGGATTCAACTGCCAGATGCCATGGAGCACCAGGTTGAAAGAGGTTGCATCACCACACCCACTTGAGTGTGTGTGGCCATGTGGATCATTGTTGTTTGGCAAACAACACATGAAATGTCACTCCAATATGTGTCAAACCATTGTCGAGATTGCAAAGAACATGTTGGAATTCAACTGCCACATGTAGTGGAGCACTAGTTTGAAAGTGGTTGCATCACCACAACCACTTGAGTGTGTTTGGCCATGTGGATCATTGTGGTTTGGCAAAGAACACATGGAATGGCAATCAAATATGTGTCAAACCATGGTTAGGAACCCCATGTACATGTTGGAATTCAACTACCACATGCAATGGCGCACTAGTTTGAAAGCGGTTGCATCACCACACTGCGGTGACCCAGCATACCACTACATGTTGTAGTATACTATAGTCGTGGACATAACACTAACGGAACACCATTCCGCAAATATTACATCCTTAGAGTGGTACAACAGAAAAAAAGCGGGTCCACAACCATACATTAATATCATTACAATCAGAAATTACATGGCAACTTTAGGATTTTCCTAGGTCCATAGAGGAATCTCGATGACTCAAAACTATACTTTAATGACTTGAGAAGAATATAAAGAAGCAAACTACACCTAAAGATTTATACGACATTAGTAGATAGAGGATGGAGATCTAAACTACTAGACCTGACTAACTATCTCTGACATACCTACGCTTCAGGCTCTTCGGCCTCCATTCTATAGTTGTTTTCGTAGTTGTTTCCCTCGATGCTTCCGGATAACTCTAGCTCCTCATAATGAAATTCTGTTTGGTCTTCAGCTGAATATAATGTTTCATCTTCTTGGTCGTCAATGTCTTCAGAATCTAGCAAGGGTTAAGAAGGTACGCTTGAGTACGAGCGTACTCAGCAAGTTCACTAAAACCAGTGTTTGATGCACTATCTATAGCCACGGACCATAGGTCGTAGGCTATGCAAGTTTTCATAATAAATTCTTCAAAGGTTGCTTTTATTCTGAAAAACTATGTCCGATAGCCTTCACAGGTTGACCAGAACCTTCGTGGGGTTCCTTTCTTACCGCTTTCGCAGCTCCTTCCTAGAACAGGGAGTAATATGTCATAGTTCTTACACTCTGTAGAGGTGCGCTACTTTACCCATAAGAGATCAAATCCTTGTTACACAACCAGGCGATCTTTCCCGTCCACACTTCCTTTGGTGTGGGGCCTAGTTAGATGATCCAAGCCAGTACTTCCCTTCTCCGCGACCCCGTATACTCACCCTTTTGCTAGCTCAGGACAACGGCTATGCCGGTTTACACTCCTAAAGATAGCAAAAGTCAACAACTAATACCGGGGAATTGACGGTTCCCACCCTTGCACGTTCCTAGATGTAGGATCACGGCTCCAATAAAAGTTGTCCGACAACATACGAAAGGGAGAAGATCCAGCTGACTTCCCCAGAGCCATTATAGATCTTATGGTTAACGCGTGATATACAGTGCTAGAATCACTAGCGACATTGGTTATTAAGTCCTAGATGATATATTCCTAGACAATGGTATTCCAATAGTGCACATTATTATCAAGAATAGTGTTTTCTAACCTTTTTGAAATGCAGATGATGACAACAATAGTTTGCAAATACTTGATATAAAATAACTAAAGGACATGAGCATGTGTGAACTTTCCTTGGTATAGCGAAGTATTGTAGTCGAATGTTTCGACTTGACCCTGGACCTCGGGTTCTACAAAATACCATCATTGCCCGGTAAGGACAATGTTTAAAGAAGGAATATGCTGATATGCATAAGTAATGAGAGGCATGTGTTTAAAATCCCCAAAGTATTCTTAACATTACAAGTGAGTTTGAATTTAGATGACTTATTTAAGGCTTGATTGATCTTCAAGTTTACTTCACAAAAGAGTAAAATTACAAGGATGTTAAGATTAACTTATAAGACATAAAAGGTGAAGTAAAATCATAATACAAAATTTTGGGTTGGGTGGTATCTTGTAATTATTACAAGGATCATGTTTAAAGTTGGTGTAACTAAAAAGAAATAACATCATGTTTCTCTTGAAGTGGTAGAAATAGTAATAGTTGATGAAAATTATTATTTATTTCAGGTGGATCAACTCCGAAATTTGATAGGGCTAAAGTTAAGATTGTTCATAAGATTCAAATGATCTTGAGTTATTATATTCTTAGTTTATGGTATATTGGACCAAAGTTAACCATAATAATGGTTTAAGTCAAATTATTTTATGGGATTATTCACTTTTAGTGTAAGTGAATGATGAGTTTAAATGCGATTGGTTGGTATAAACTTGATTTGAGTTCTTAAAGAAAGAAAATTTAGATGGTCTCATTAATTTTTAGGGTTTTGGAAGTGGTATTTGAACATAGAAGACTTAAGGTTTTACATAGTATTGTGATTATTTCTTACTTAAGAAATGTTTCTAAGGAATTTACAAAGTAGGTATTTTACATAATAGATAAGGATTTATTACCTTAAAATCCTAAAAAACCTTGGAGTAATATATTTTGTATTGTTCTAGTAAAATCTAAGTATTGAAGTTCTTAAAAATCGTTTTTATTTGTTTTTAAGAAGTTCCCTTATTTTTATAAAAATCCACAAAGGATTAAATGTTCTTAAATATTAGTTTTAAGTTTTATTTGTAAAATATAACTAGTATTTTTATAAAATGGTGAATTTATTTTTGGATGACAAAATTGATTTTTATTCATTTTTAGGATTTCTTCTTATTTTATTAACTTTCAATTAGAGTTTTAGTGTCCTTAATATGTATTTGTATGTTATTTATTTTAACAAGTAAGCTTATATGTTTCTTAGGTAGATATCATTTCCGTGGTATTATATATATATATATTTATATTTTTCTAGAGTTAAAAATGTTGACAAGGCATTGTGATAATTTTATTTTATTCTTAATAATCTCTTTTTAATTTCTTTTTTAACTAGGCCTGGCCTGTGAGCAAGCCCAGTCCACAATACCACACCCCGACCCGTTAAGGCCCAATTGGGTTGGGCTAACCCGAGCCCACCCCACACTCTCCCCCTCACTTGGTCATATTCGCATCTCTTACTCTGCTCTCGACCTCACTTGGGTAACACCATGGCTCTTCCTTCCCTACCCCAGATTCCGGTGAACTCCATCCACTCCGGCCGACGCTGTTGGTCCTAAAATATGTGCCTCATCGAGCTCTTTCTGTCTATCCAATTCGATTTGACTATCTCGCCACTACGTGCTTACCACCAACTCCAAACCCTAACTCTACCTTTTACGCCGGCGGGATGGCGAGGTCCAACCGCAACCCCGGTGTTTGGGCATGGAGTTTGGATGTTGGCGTCGTGCTGGTGGTGTGGCTCGGTGCGGTGCAGCGCGGTGGTGCTCCTCGTGCCACGTCGCTGTGATGGCTGCGATGAGAATGGGAAGTTGTCCTTGTGTGCATGCCGTCGTGGTCGCACGGGCCCAGCCTCGTCATGCCACGCTGGTTGCGCCATGAGCGTCAGGTGCATAGCTCCTTCTATCTCTCCTCTTCTCACTTCTTCATATAATCTCCATCAAGCCCTCTCTCTGACTTCCTACATTCATTTGGTTTATGTAAATGCACTTGTGCTTGAAAATCTTACTACTGATTCACTACACCACCAAACCTTTCCTGTTGCTTGTCCCTACTCTAGATGCTAAGGAAACCTGATGTGAATTGGCCTGATCATTGATGCTCTATACTAATCTATGTGGCACACCATTAAGACTATATATGATTTTGGTTGGCTGTTATTATGAATACTAATAGATTCAGATAGTGGGTTTGAAATCAAACACAACATGACTTGGCTTTTGGACTGGAGTGGCTGATTTTTAACTTGTGCTTCATGGAATCCTATATGTAGTGATGCCTGTTAATTACTATAATCTGTATGACAGTGTGCCTAAGGGACTTCAGTTAGAAGGATTTGCTGTGCTAGGAGATTTGGATAAATCATATGATTCTTTCTTTTGGATGATCAAGTGCAAAGCTTTTACGAAAATTAGCACTGGTTAGTGGTACTAAGACCGAGGCTTTGTTTTTTACAAGTGATTTCCTCTTCTTTGGTCATACTAAAGGGATGATTCTATGAGCAGTTATGATACACACATTCTTGGACCTGTTGGTGGCTACGGTTCTGAGCTAGTGACTTTTGTGGTCTTTAGTACCCACTGTTATGGGGTTTCCCCTGGAAGTATGACTTCCATTATAGTAAGATTTGCTGTTGTTATTAGCTAACCATGCTAAACTCATGCATCCATGCTCTTTGGTGAATTGACCTATGGTTCTGTGATGATATTTATCCCTCCTTGGAAGTGTCTGTGCTACATAAAATGATTCTTAGCAATTATAGCTAAGATGATTTATCTTCTACTTATAAGATGTTGGCTAGATTTTGTTTCTAGTTAATGAACCAAGTAACATCTGGAGATGGAATTCTCTTAATAAAAACTACTCCTTGTGAGCTTAGATCAATGTGAAGCCTCCATAAGGATGGTACACAAGATCTATGACTTGCAGGATTTGTGTTCTTTAATGTGGATTTAGATGACTTCAAATATCATATTTGAATTCAAGTGATGTAGGCTTATATCTTGGACATCTGGATTTGGTGATTTAAGAATTGGTGAAAGATTGGTGCTCCTATTTTTATGGAAAAATAACAAATGTGTGTTTTTGATTCCTAGAATTCCTTCTAGGAAAATGATAGGAACTATATTGTTTAAATTATTTGGATGATTGGCTAGTATGGAAGAATTACTCTAGTGGCTTCTGTAGATGATCTTGCTGTTGTGGTACCTTTTTAGAGGATGAATAGTAGCCAAGATCATCTGCATGATCTGCTACTTTATTGCCTGTCAAAAATTTGGATGACCCCTAGCCAAATGATGCAAATGCTGAGGCAACTCATTTTTTGAAATAGAACAGGTACTAGATCTGCTGTTAACACAGCTCTATGATGAATTTCCCATAACAATACTATGGGAGCCTGAGAGCTCCCCCTCTCTCCCAACCTATTTTCTAGATAGAACTGTTAAGAACAAATGCTTTAGCTAGGCAGTAGTATAGCAACCTACTACTGTCGTGGTTGCTTGAAACTGTCTGGCTACTCCTGATCTACTTCCTATGCTCCAGCTTGATGTTCTCCTCCATGTTGTTGCTTGCCCTTGATCTCCTTCAGGTTACCTTGCTTAACTATTGGCTGGGTTGGTTTAATGTGGTGGAATGGATGGATTTTTGGGATGAACTGGTGAATCTCCTCTCCTCCTAGCTTCTGGATGGCTTCCCCAAGCAACTAGAGTGTTAGATATGGAGTGGGATCTGGATGGTTAATTTTGTGGTGCATTGTGGTCGTCTTAGAGCTGAACAATGTATCATGGAGGTGTGGAGAGATGACCAACAAAGTGGTACTCTTGTGCCACCGTGATGCTCTTATCCTCCCCTTATGGATGTCATGTGTTAACAGCACACAGGCAGGTGGTGACTAAGCTCTTTCCTTGTTTGCTTCATACTTGTGGATCACCTCGAGTAACTACAGCTGACTCACTGCTTCCTTGTTACCTTCCTTGGTGAAACTTGCCCCTCTGACTAATGCTTGTGATGTTGTACTGGTGCATATAAGCTGATAAGAACAGATTCTTAAATTGGTGAAACTTGCCCCTTTAAGACTCAGCTCAGTGATGAAATAATTACAGTGCATAACACTGTTCATTCTGAGAGCAATGTACCTAACATTAACCCTTTTACTTTCCTTTTGTTTACTTCTGCGTTCACAGGTACAAGATCAAAAAAGATAAGAAGATGAAGATTAGTTTTAGGATTTTCCTTTTATCCAATTTTTGTAATTTCCTTTTATGGACATTGTAACACATTAGTTGATCTTATTATTATAACTATTTCTTATTATTCCTTTATTCTAAAAGAATAATGTAATATATATTTTTTCTGTTAATAAAGAGTTCTTCTATTTGCTTTATTGTTGCAATTCATTTTCCATTTCATTTATTCACTTATTTGTTTCATTGTAATCTTCCTTTATTTATAACACTAGTATTTGTATTCTTGTGAATAATTATTTATAATTCAAACTTCTCCCCCCATAATTCACTTAATCAATAGAGATCATGTCAAAATTCATCCCACTCACCTCGGATGGCACTAAACCTAACTCATCGGAGTAAGATAATTCTGATCACTCTAGTCTTTTATTTTGGCGACAATTTACCCATATTTTCAGATGCATGCATGCATATGCACAAAATCCTAAATCTACCCTTCGTTTAGTCCTAAATGCTGGGATGTTACACACACCCACTTGAGTGTGTGAGGCCATGTGAATCATTATGCTTTGGCAAAGACACATGCAATGTCACTCCAATATGTGTCAACCCATCGTAAGGAACGCAAGGAACATATTGGAATTCAAGTGTGATGTGCAATTGAGCACCAGTTTGAAAGAGGTTGCATCACCACTCCCACTTGAGTGTGTGTTGCCATGTGGATCATTGTGGTTTGTCAAAGAACACATGCAATGTCACTCCAATATGTGTTGTTGGGGATATGCTAAATGGGTATCATGATAGCATGTCTCTAATCTAGCTAACTCGGGTGGCCCACAGTTGGTAGCAAGGCCTATGGCCTGCTGGGCGGCCCAGTTAGACGGATCCAGAAGAGAGGCGCATGCCAGATCAACGAAGGCTATGCAGGAGTCACCGACGTACCCGGAGCCTTGGAGTGCAATACACAAAGACTAGTTTGTATTAATGTAGAACTATTTACCTTGTCCGGCAAGGTCTTTTCCCTATAACCCTAAGTTCTGGTGCCTTTATAAACCGGACCTGTGGGAGCCTTTAGGGCACAAAAACATACAACTCCTCGTACATCGAACCAATCTCTATAACTCAGTGTATTGCCATTATAGTGATTTATAGCAGGAGTAGAGTGCCACCACCATCGTGGAAGTTGAACCTAGGTAAACTGTGTTACCTCGTACCCGTGAACTCTCTGCCTTACCCCATGTCTCTAAACACACACTGTGAGGACCCCTCCATGGCTTACTTGTCGGCAATACCATGACAGTTGGCGCCCACAGTGGGGCAAGAGGCACTTTGAGCTCTATAATGGGCGAGTCCAAGTTCTTTGCGGGAACCGGCGACACCATAGTGATCGGACGTGTTCTCTTCTCCGACAATGTCCCGATCATCGCTCTAGATGAGTTATGGGTGCTAGGGAAGACGAACCCTACGCGCTGATCCGTCATCCCCTTCGGAGACATCCACATCTTCATCAGCGAAACTGACTCAGGTCCTAGCTCCTAGGAAGTAGGAAACTCGTCAAGGCCCGCACAGACCGCCTATTGGCAGGACATGTTCGCGGAACGATCTAGGACGTACCTCTCTCTAGAGTATGGCCGCTCAGATTAGGAAAATTCAAGGCCCACCCAAACCGCCCATGTGTAGGATATAAAGGTGGAAGGACCCTTCAAATCCTCTTGGCTTCCCCGAGCATTAGAGATGTGCAGGTCACACTTTGTCGACGTCATCACCATCTTCGATCTGGCCATATGCGTTCAAAGGGATGGAGAACCTCACGACGAATACCTCGCCAGATGGATGAGGGTGAGGGAAACCCTAGAGGGCGACCGGGCCGATGAACTCGTGAACCACTTCGTGGAACGGCTCACACCTGGAACACTCCTCCAGCATACCCTCCGAAGGCGGCAGGCCACGGGTCCTCTCACCCTTGGTGAAATGGTCACAATAGTCAATGAGTACGCGGACGCAAATGAGGAGGCTAAGGCCACGATCGCCATCATGGCCGGAGGAGGTAACAACAACAACGGTCCACCTCCTTCACCCTCCACATCCACCATCAATAACACCGAAGCCAACTCCGACTCCGTCCTCGACGCACTGTACGCTGAAGTCAATATGGATGGCGGCGGCTCGGATGCTAACTCGGAGGAATACGATGATATTATGAGGAAGATTGAGCAGGAGATCGAGAAGGAGGAGCGTGCCGAGAAGACCAACACATCCCACCAGGTGCTAGTCGCAATTGGGAGCGTGATGGAAGAAGACGGGCAGGCACCAAACCATGAAAGAGCTCCACCCACACCTACGGTTACCAGAGCTGGCAACCCATTGGTTACTCCCACCAACAAGGCGATCTATGGTGCACTCCTCATTGAACCCATTAACGTTGCCCATATCCGGAGCATTAAGAGCTTGATGAGAAGCGTGTAGCAATCCTAGCGGAGGCCAAGTGCATCGCAGAGCAGGGCGCTAAGCTGGATGAAGACATGGCCAAGGCGCAGCAATCTATCAAGGTTGTAAGGGCTATGGAGGCTGAGTACAAGCAGTTGTTGCTGAAGCACAACGGAAAGAAAGCACCAGTTCATGTCGTCGAAGACCCCGTTGTTCGGCCCAAGTTGTGATATGGCGGATCCAAGCCGGCAAAATCCAACTCGTTCATTGATTCAGAGGGGAGGCAAGTATCGCCAACTCCCGCCATCATCATTGTCTTCGCCAAAACCCTCCTGGAGCAGGAGAGGTCGCCAGAAGCAGTTTCTCATGTGTATGACCTTGTCGCCAAGGCATGTAAGCAACAAGAAAAGGCTACCTCATAGAGGCTTGAGTCCAACATGGAGCTTTGCCAGTCAACCCTAAACAGCCGCAGAAGGCCAAGAACTCCCCGTGACGAGGGATCCCCTACAGGCTCCATAGAGAAAAGATGGAGGGACGCGTGCAATAGGACTGACACCATACACATATCTTCGGATCACAGAGAAAAGGCTCGCACTCATTGGTCGCCACCTCCACCAACATCCTGGCGTCACGAGGAACCACAGTCGCACCACCATACAAGCATGCCACCGCCTAGGAGTCCCCAGGATGGTATCGTTATATGTGACCAGGGCAAGCAACCCTGGAATGTCGGAGAGCGTAGTGGCATTGAAGGACATAGGAGAATATCCTACAAGGAACTGCCACGTCCAACAAGAAACCACGACAGGCGTGAGGAGTTGCAGGAGGGTAACAGCAAGAAGGCTAACCCACTGCCTCCACCGCCACCGTCTCCACCTAGCAGCCATCATGGCGGAGGACACGGTGGATCTCATAAATCGCACTGCAACTCCCCTCCTCATGACAGAAAAGGGAAGCAACCAGAGCCGTACGATGCACGTTCCCAGCTGGACAAGATCCATGAAGCTCGGGAGCTCCCATACCTTGGGCCACGTTGTTTTTGACCAGTAATACGGGCCACAACCTACCCACAGGGCCTCCGGATAGACAATACTATCAAACCTACCCACGGAACCGCTAGAGCAGTTACATGGTTGCAGGACTACAGCGAAGCGATTCACATCACAGGGGGAAACCCTAATTTCACTATCAAGTACCTCCCACTTATGCTCACTGGTACCGCCCGGCAATGGATTGACGACTTGCTGGAGAAATCAATATGCAATTGGTTGGACATGCATGAAGCGTTCACCAAGAACTTCGAGGGTACGTACAAATGTCCCTGCACTGTCGGAGACCTACAGTGGTGCATACAAGAAAAGGATGAAACCTCTCGTGCCTACCTCTCTTGCTGGCTGGATATGAAAAATTCTTGCACAGGGGTGCACGAAAAAACCGCTATGGCCACCATCTTCGACGGTCTGGAGAAGGGAACTTTGCTCTGCATACGTTGGAGCGCAAGCAAGAGAACAATGAGCTCAACCTCAATGCAATGGTCGCCATGGCTAGCGAGTTCGTTGCTGTTGATGACAACACACACGGATCATTGCCGGCAATAGCATTCTCTACCTAGGCCAGAAAGAACAACAAAACCAAGCGGGAGACTCCGCCCAAAGAGAAGCAAACAACTGACATGGTTGCCACAACATTTAGTAGCAGAGGCGGAGGCGGACAGTGTGGGCGTGGCCAGGGGCTAGCCTTGGTCAGCAGAGGAGTGATTTTACACCCTCAGTGCCCCGCGTTCCCCAAACTGACGAAGAGTACCGCGATATGTCGTGTTTCGTCCACCTCGATGCAAATGGCAAATCCACCCACACCAACTGCCAATGAAAATTTGTCAATGACCTCAAGGAAGACCCTGAGTCCGACTATAAGCAAAGTCAGAAGAACAGACCCCACGGAAAGGGCAAAGGGAAGAAGGACGAGGAATCCTAGGATTCACGTGATATGGATGAAGACATGGAACCTAAATCCACCGACAAGGGTGAGGGTAAAGGGAAAACCCCTTCGAGAAGAAGGCTCCAGTTTATCACACTTTCCTTGGTACACCTACCGTCCGGTCCTAGAAAACCTCCCTGAGGATACTGATGGCTACCCTTCCTCCAGTTCCCCAGTATGTCAGGTGGTCGGAGATTCCAATCACTTGGGATAGAAAGGATCATCCAGATCTTATCCCAATAGAAAACCAGTATGCCATGGTCATCAACCCTTTGATTGACTGCAGAGAGTTCACCAAGTGCCTCGTGGACAGTGGAAGCAACATCAACATCATGTACCTGGATACACTGCACAAGATGAACTTGATGGAGACCCAGCTAAGGAAGAGCAACACTGTATTCCATGGCACTGTCCTTGGCCGACAAACAAATTTCCTGGGCTGCATCACCCTTCTGGTCGCTTTTGGCGATGTCAACAATTACCGCCAAGAACGCATGACCTTTGAAGTGGTGCCTTTCAAGAGCGTGTACCATGTCATCTTCGGAAGAGACATATTCCACTCCTTCCTCGCAAGGCCATGCTTTGTCTACAACAACCTCAAGATACCCGTACCAAACGACATCATCACCGTTGACGGAAGCTTCATTAAGGCACGGGAGTGCGAGCTCAGCGAAGCCGCCTCCACAGAAGAGGTCCTCTATGGTGAGGAGTTCAAGGAGCTCTAGAGCCAGGTCGAGGCCTTAGAGATGTCGGCTTCGAAGAAGCAGATCACTATTGCTGAACCTGCATTCAAGGCCGCCATCAAGACCAAGCAGGTGGAGCTTGTTGAAGGAGATTCCTCCAAGACCACCTCCATTGGAACAGACCTGGGTCCCAAATAGGAAAGCATGCTCGTCTAGTCCATGAGAATAGGGACATCTTTGCCTGGCAACCTGCCGACATGAAAAGGTGTACCTAGGGAACTTGTCGAGCACATCTTGAATATTGATCCTAAAGCCAAACTAGTGAAACAACCTCTACGATGCTTTAGTGATGAAAGACGAAGGACTATAGGCAAAGAAATATCTGGGTTACTTAAGGCTGGCTTTATCCGAGAAGTTATTCACACCCGATGGGTGGCAAATCCTGTACTTGTCTCCAAAAAGGGAACCAATGAGTTAAGAATATGCGTTGATTACACTAGCTTGAACAAAGCGTGTCCGAAGGATCCATTTGCTTTGCCTCACATTGACCAAGTCATTGATTCGTCATCTGGCTCGGAACTTCTGTGTTTTCTTGATGCCTACTCAGGTTACTACCAAATCTGGATGCGAAAGTCGGACCAATTGGCCACTTTGTTTACCACACCATACGGCACGTACTGCTATGTCACGATGCCCTTTGGGCTGAAAAACGCTGGTGCTACTTAGAACGTACAATGCAACGTTGCTTACACGACCAAATAGGTCGCAACGTACACGCTTAAGTGGACGACATCACGGTAATGTCAAATAAATCAAACGATCTTATCGCCGACTTGCAGGAAACTTTCGATAATCTTAGGAAATACAACATGATGATTAACCCCAAGAAGTGCGTCTTTGGGTGCCATCCGGCAAGCTATTGGGCTTCATCACTTCGCACCGCGGAATTGGGGTCAACCCCGAGAAAATCAAGGCCATCCTTGACATCAAACGCCCAATATGCTTGAAGGACATACAGAGGCTCACAGGCTGCATAGCAGCAGTAAGCCGGTTCATTAGATGACTTGGAGAGAAGGCTATGCCACTCTACAAGTTCCTCAAGAAGGCGGACAAATTCGTATGGACGGCCGAAGCTGACGCAACACTTCAGGATTTGAAGAGAATACTCTCCTCTGCACCAATACTAGCAGCACTGGTATCAAGGGAGCCTATGTTAGTTTACATGGTGGCAACAAACCGAGTAATCAGCATCGTCATCATGGTGGAGCGGAAGGAGCCAACGCATGAATACGGAGTTCAGCGACCAATTTACTATGTAAGCGAGGTCTTGACGGAATCCAAGCAGCGTTACCCGCACTACCAGAAGATAGCCTACGAAGTTTTCCTTGCTTCACGAAAGCTAAGACACTACTTCCAGGAGCACCCCATCACAGTGGTGAGCAAAGATCCACTGTCCGACATCATCAACAATAGCGACGCTATAGGAAGAATGGCAAAGTGGGGCATTGAACTTGCCGCCTTTGAAATCACCTACAAGAGGCGAGACGCTATCAAGTCACAAGCATTGGCGGATTTTGTTGCAGATTGGACAGAACTGCCAGAAGACACTCCTGTGCCAGAGCCAGAATATTGGGTCATGCACTTTGACGGATCAAAACTACTCAATGGCTCGGGGGCTGGTGTATTACTACAATTACCAATAGGGGAGAAGTTGCAATATGTCCTACAGATCCACTTCAACACTACCAACAACATGGCGGAGTATGAGGCCCTCATTGATGGACTATTAGTAGCCAAGGCTATTGGCATCAAGCACATAGTTTGATGTGGAGATTCCAACTTGGTTGCCCAGCAAGTAGCTGGCACCTGGAACGCGCGGAACCCTATGATGGCGGCATATCGAGACGAAGTAGACGATATTGCCAAGTGCTTCGATGGCTACGAAGTCAAGTACGTCAAAAGGGAGGAGAATGAGGTGGCAGATCTGCTTTCAAAGCTTGGATCAGCTCGCAGACCAATTCCTCCAAGCATTTTCCTGGAGCATTATGGACCCCATCCGTGAAGGGAGCGGACCCCGACAATCCGGATAGAGTGGATTCATTCATTAACAAAGTAATAGTGACCTCTC
The DNA here is from genome assembly GCA_023614405.1 of Avena insularis. Lineage (NCBI taxonomy): Eukaryota > Viridiplantae > Streptophyta > Magnoliopsida > Poales > Poaceae > Avena > Avena insularis. Next base: position 111,725,307 of record CM042684.1, read on the forward strand.
CGGCTTGGACGAAACCGTTCATGGACTATCTACAAGGCAGAACTTTGCATGCTGACGAATTTAAAAGCCGGCAAATAGTACGAAGAGCAAAAGGCTACGTCATCATTGACAACCAGCTATACAAAAGAAGTACCACATGAGTTTTCCTTTGATGCGTCTCAGAGCAGCAAGGTATTGAAATCCTTAGAGAGATACATCTCAGAGATTGCGGGCATCACGCCGCTCCTCGATCGTTGGTGGCTAAGGACTTCCGACAAGGGTTCTACTAGTTAACTGCCAAGGCAGACACTTACAAGCTGGTACAGACATGTCTTGGGTGTCAGTTCTATGCAAGACAAACAAGTGTTCTAGCTAAAGAATTGTGAACCATACCAATAACTTGGCGTTTGCAGTCTGGGATCTTGACATGGTGGGACCTTTGCAGACAGCACCTTGTGGATTTATACACTTGCTAGTTGTAGTGGATAAGTTCAAAAACTGGATTGAAGCTAAACACATTAGAAAGGTTGATGGGGAAACAACCCTAAAATTTGTCCGAGATCTAGTGGTGAGATTTGGTCTCCCACACAGCATCATCGCCGACAACGGCAAAAATTTGTCTCTCGGAGAAGTTGAGGAGTATTGTCATGAAAAAGGCATCCGCCTTGACCTAGCATTTGTGGCACATCCACAGTCTAATGGACAAGTTGAGTGAGCCAATGGACTAATTCTGCATGGAATCAAGCCACGCTTAGAGTCACCGATACACAAAGCAGTTGGATCCTAGGTCGAGAAATTACGATCTGTATTGTGGAGTTTAAGAACAACACCCAACAATCCACCGGCATGACTCCTTTCTTCATGGTTTATGGAGCATAAGCCGTCCTACCATCCGACATCCTCCACGATGCACCAAGAGTCACCGCCTACAAGGAGGATGACACTGGAGCATCTAGACGCTTATCTGGGGAACTACTTGAGGAAGAGCACGTGCTGGCATGCCAGAGATCTGCTGTCTACTAGTAGAAGCTACGTGCCTACCATAGTCGCCGTGTTAAGCATCACTCGTTTAAAGAAGGAGATCTGGTGCTTCGACTCAAGCAGGAAAAATCACACAAACTATCTCCGCCTTGGGAAGGACCGTTCATCATAAGAAAAGCATTGCTAAATGGTTCCTATTACCTCCGATGATGATTACCCAGAGACAGGTCGGCCATGGAACATAGCACAACTACGTCCCTTTTACACTTAGCATATTTTATATTATGTAATAAGTTTGTTATATGATTGATACGTCGTAAACATATCTATAATTTTTGATGCTCCATGCTTGTTTTGTATCAACTATCGTATGTTTTGTCTACACTTTGAGGGATTTTTATACATTTTCTGGAACTAACCTATTGATAAGATGTCGTAGTGCCAGTTGCCTGTTTTCTGCTATATTTGGTTTTAGAAAAGCTAGTAAAGAAATATTCTCGGAATTGGACAAAACAAAGCCTAAAGTTCCTATTTTTCCCGACACAAGATAGAGTCCAAAGCAGAGACGGAGGAGGCCTAGGGGCTGGCCACACCATAGGGTGGCGCGGGTCCCCTGGCCACGCCACTAGGTGGTGTGGGCCCCTCGGGTACCCGCCGACCTTGCCCCTTTGCCTATAAAAGTACCGCGAGACGAAAACCCTAGAGACCAGATCAGAATTCCATGAAAAGGTCTGCAGCACCGCTGCCACCAAAGAGGAGACTCGGGGGACATAAGTCTCTATTCCGGCACCCTGCCGGAATGGGGAAGTTCCCCCAGAGCCATCTCCATCGACTCCAGCACTATCTCCATCGCCGTTGCTGACTCTCGTGATGAGGAGGGAGTAGTTCTCTCTCGAGGCTAAGGGCTCTACTAGTAGCTATGTGTTTATCTCTCTCTATGCATGACCTTATGAGATCATGAGCTTTGTAATCTATAGATCTATTATGCTACTCAAGTGCTTTAATTAATCTCTTCTTATCCCCACGTGTGTGAAGTTGACAGTCTAAGGTTATAGAAATACTTATCATGAGTATAATTTGAGTTTGATGTCTCTATGAGATTGTGGTGTTTGTTGGAACTATCTAGCGCTCAAGGTGATAGTGAGGGATTATCTAGATGGGGAATGCGAAGTTTAAGGTGTCCTGTTATAGCCCTACATCGTCCAACCGGAGAGTAGTTCAGGGTAGCATAATGAAGAGAAGATATTTATATGAGAGTGTTCACTAGTGAAAGTATGATCCCCAGGCCTTGTTTCTAAGCATTGAAACATCATTTACAATCAGTCCTGTTACATGTTTGCTTACTGCCACTCTTATTTCAGATTGCAATTACCACTTATAATCATCCATATTACTTGTATTTCACTATCTCTTTGCTGAACTAGTGCACCTATACACCTGACAAGTGTATTGGGTGTGTTGGGGACACAAGAGACTTCTTGTATCTTGATTGCATGGTTGCTTGAGAGGGATACCTTTGACCACTTACTCCCTAAGTTCGATAAACCTTGGGTAATCCACTTAAGGGTAACTTGCTGCTGTTCTATGAACCTCTACACTTGGAGGCCCAACACTGTCTACAAGAATAGAAGCGTGCGTAGACATCAAGCTATTTTTCTGGCGCCATTGCCAGGGATTAAAGAAGAAGAAGCTCCCACGTCAACAACACGCCATCAATGATCAATGAAATAAAGCATTTGGTTCACTCATATTCTCTGAGTCTTTTACCTCCTTTAGTTGTTCATTTTTGGATCATATAAACCCTTTATGCGCAAGTTTGCATTTGCACTTGTGAAAATTCCACCTACGGGCGTTAGCTTAAGATTTCTAGTCTACACGTTTTCTGAAGTTTTTATGTGGATTCTGGAGTAGTGCCTTCTCAGCACTCAAAGATGGTGATTTTGCTCTTAGGTTCTTGATGGTGCTATTATGAATCATCACCTGAGAGCATAGTTCTGTGTCGCGAGTCTTCTGTCTCACGAAAGGTCAAGCATACGAACTAGAATAATGGATAAGCCAGTACTTGCTTAAAAATATATACATGGTGGAAATAGATAAGTAGCAGGAAACTTGAGTACAAGTTTTTTCCGCCTTACAAACACATAAGTTTTTCCACATACACATCACGGAGATACGTTTAATACAAATATTGTTTTTATGGCTCTACTAAAGTGGACTTCATGGTGGCATCATCAGCAATAGGAGAGCCAGGCCAAGAAAGCTCATCAAACTCAGAAGGAGATGGGCTAGACTCAGAAGAATCCATGTCCTCATCAAGTATCTCGGCAGGCACGAAGACGTCTGCCTTGACCATCTTGGTAACTCTAGTGTCAAAGCTGGTGAGGGAGTTCCAAATAGCGTCGCTATCGATCTCTTTCCCTTCCTTGTCCAGCTTGGGCATGCCGGAGATCACCAAATCAATGTCGGCATTGTCGTAGTGTGCTTTGACCAAAGACATGGTCATCCTTGCACCAACCCGGATGCAAGAGGCTTTCTAGTCCTTGACTTTCTCGGGGGCTCGACACAGGATTTCTGAGTACTAGGCTGCTGAGTCTGCCGCCTTGATGTTTATCCCTAAAGGTTGGGCTATCTCCTTGGCATGTGCAATGGCGGTGCTGACGAAGTTGCTGGCAAGAATCATGCATTCCTTGGGATTAGAAGGACCTTCACCCAAGTTGGTCAAGCCAATGGGAGCTACAGTTTGCATAAGAGGCAAGGACCATGAGTATAAGTACATCAAACATTTGTCGAAAGTACATAATTGATCAATACAGAGGAAACATACCGAGGATGCTGGATTTCGCTTGCTTGCATGTCTCCGCCAAGATGCCATGCTCATCCTAAAGTTTCTTGTACGCCTCAAGAATCCGAGAGTTTGGCTCTTGGGCAGCTTGGTTTTGCCCCTTGAGGCGTTCAATTTCTTCCTTCAGGTGCTGCATCTTGGCGTCTGCAGACTCTTGCCTGACCTTCATCGCCTCCTCGTGGCCCTTTAGTGCCTCGACCAAGTCTTTCTTCAAGATCTTGTTTTCACTATCAAGCCCTTGAATATGCTTCGATTGCTCGACAATGCCCTTGGCCTTGGCAATAAGTTATGTAAGACAGCAAAACAAGAATAGTATGAGAACATGGAAGAAATTAACTATCATGGAAATGGCCACGGCAGTCGCTGCCACTGGCAACAATTGAGTGTTTCCTAAGGAAGAGTTGGCGGCCATCTGTGGTGCGAGATGGTGGCGGATGCACATGGGTTTACCCAGGTTCGGCCCCCCGAAGGGTAAAGACCTACTCCTGCTAGATTAGATTATGAGAGAGCGAGTTACAGGGGTGGCGAGCTCGGCGGTTTAGGCAGTGAGTCGCTTGAGGGGGTGTATGATGGAACGTAAGGTTCAGGATACCCTAGGGAGGTTTATATATGAAGCACCTCGCTAGGGTTTACAAGCCGTGTCCGAACAGGATAAGGATCCGGGGACTTTTGACCTAATCCGACTGGGCTTCTGCTACGCTTCTAGGCTTCCAGTCGCCAGTCGATGGGCCTCTCCTTCATTTGCAATCCAGTTTCTGTCCTCCAGATGCACTTCGCAGGCCTTTCGGCCCACTCGGAACGTCCTGCTGGGCATACCCCCTTTGGCATATCCCCATCAGTAGTCCCCGAGGCCATCGTTGATGCAGGCGCGGGTGTCCTTTTGGCATTCGAAGTAAGCGAGCCCAATTTGGGCGTCCAATCGAGTCGGCGATGGACTTTATTAGAACCGGGGAGAATTTCCCCACAGCTCCACTCGTCATTTCAATGAACATCACTGCCGCTCAGTCGTTGTTTCGGCGAGAGGAGAGACTAGCGGGTGGCGAATAGACCACAGGAGTTGGACCGTCAAAACCTGGTCAAACTATCCGTTGGAATTTCCAACGGTAACTACGGCGCAATTACTGTAGGCAATGGCTACCCCTATTTTGGCGGGTGACGTTTCCCATATAAGGGGAGTGATAGATCAGCTGCGCAATCCTTCTCCGCATTCTTCATTCTTCCTCATTTATTCTGCCTTCCCGCGTCCTCCCGACTTACTCTCCCCGCATCGCGTGATTCCACATTTTTACTCGATGGCGCCTCCCAAAGGCTCATGGGGGAAATCCAAGTCTACCGCGGCCCATCTGAGATCCTTTGAGGACGCCGTGGTGCTCCACAAGTGGAATTGGCGGGCTCCCCCATCCTCCGAGACTGACCCGAAACAACGCCCCGGCGTTCATCTGCTTCACCAGTCATCTTGAGAGGGGCTTAGGGTTCCCCACCTCGCTCTTCTTCCGCCGCTTCTGCACATACTACGCGATCAAGCCCTTAGATCTTGGTCCACACAGGATCGAGTAGCTGGCGATTTTCGTCGCCTTCTGCGAATGCTACCTTGGCTGCAGGCTATATTTCCCGCTGTGGCTGGAGCTCTTCCACGGCCGCATCGGGCGCGAGGAGTCCAGCGGCTTGATGCTGACCGCAGGCGGGGTCACCTTCCAATTGAAGCCAAAGGCCAACTTCGTCAAGCTCCTCCTGCCGAAGAAGGCCGCCAGCGAGTGGAAGAAGAGCTGGTTCTACGTCAAGGAGGCCACTCCCTCTGGCGAGGTATGTCCTCCCGAGTTAGTCGCCGAGAGGAGCGAGCCCTATCGGTTGGCACCGAAGAAGCTTCCTGAATATCAGCGGATGGCCATCGCAGAAATGATGGATCAGATCCAGAAGCTGAAGGACCAGGTGTTGATTCCGATCAACCTCTACAATTGCTCGCTCAGGCGGCGCCTGGTTCCGCTAGCGGCTCGTCCACACTGGATGTACGAGTATAGCGGGAAACATGACCCGTCTCGGACCAGCAAGGAGTCATGGGAGGCCGAGGACTACAAGGCCGCCCTGAAAAATATTACCGACGCGGAGTTCACCGGCATGGCGGTCGGGGTCGCCCCGTATATTCCCGTGAAGAATGAAGCCCCCACAGTAAGTTCTCTTTCCAATCGCTGCGTTTGTACTTCAATCTTAGTCTTCCCGTTTGGCGTTTTTGACTTGTGGCGGTTCTCAGCTTTTTCAGGTATTGGAGGGTTGGATTCCTCCTCTTGGCGAAGAGGTTCCCCAAGAACTGGAGGAGGACTCCGAGGGGGATCCTTCCGACAGTGACGGGGAAGAAGAAGAAGTCCCTCCCCCATCGCCTGTGGCTCACAAGACCCAGATGCAGAGACAGAGAGAGGTCGAAGCGAGCCGTAGCCTGGGCGAGCTCGAAGAGGGCAACGAGGTCGCCCAGGAGCAAACGTCCCGGCGCACTGCTACGCCGTCGAAGCCTCCACGCTGGCCCAAGTCGCCAGCAAAAAGGCCCGCGTCACCGGTCAGGTCGTTAGTGGTGTTCGAGTCAGACGACGACTCCGACAACGAAGGATCTCCCGAAGTCTCGCACAAGGCCCCAAGGGACGCAGTCCCGACGAAGGGGTTGGAGGGCGAGGAAACGGAAGTGGTGGTAGAGGTTCCCCTGGTGGCGATTGCGCCGCCGATCTTGGGGGCTCCAAGCCAAGAAGCAGGTGGGGCGATGGTGCCCAAGTCGCCACAGTCGTCGAAGGCGGCGGTGTCGGAGCCAGAGATCCCGGCGACTGCAGCTTCATCGTCAAGGATGCCGTCAGTTTCGTGGGCTTCAGACGTCTTCGAGAGGGGGCTCAGCCGCAAGCTGGGTCCCGAGTTGAACAAGCCTGCCCATATTAGTACCAGGCTTCGCGTCCTCCCAGTCGCCAAGTAAGTTGTGCTTCCTTGTCCCAATTCGCCTTGATTCTTTTGTGTTGAGCTCGTGCTGATTGAAGGGGCTCGTGTAGGTCTGGCGCTAAGAAGATTGGTCGCCCTTCGGTGGCTAAGATTCCACCGGCCACTGGCGTGGGAGAGGGCGGTCTGCCCAAGAAGCGAAAATCCGCCGAAGATGTGGCGGCCGCCGATGTCGCGAAGAAGCAAAAGGGGGCGCTGACAACGCCGCGACCGGGGGGAGCACCGTGGAGCCAGCGGCTACGCCAGTCGCCAAAGAGGTGGAGGAGACACGATCGGAGACAACCCTGGCTGCGTCCGTGCCGGAGGCGCCGGGCTCGGCGACCAGAGCCCCTGCCAGGGCGTCCGTGACGTTCCCTCGTTTTATGGCGAAGGGGTTTCCAGGTGTTGGGGACACGCAATCTCCGCAGAGTCCGGAAATTGTGGATGCGGACGTTGGGTCCCGCCGCGGGCGCACCTCCTTCACTGTCCCGTCGACTGACGCCGGGGAACTTCACAAGATGCTCGGCGCCACTATCCAGGTATGTCCAGTCCCCAAATTCCTAGTCGCTGAGTCTTAGCGGCTGGGAATTGTTTTTATTTTTCTTCCTTCTCCAGTCCCCGAGTTCCTAGTCGCTGAATTTCAGCGGCTGGGAGCTGAATTTTGGTTTTCTTCCTTCTCCAGTCTCCAAGTTCCTAGTCACTGAATTTCAGCGGCTGGGAGCTGGATTTTTTTTCTTCCTTCTCTAGTCCCCGAGTTCCTGGTCACTGAATTTCGGCTGCTGCGAGCTGGTTTTTATTTTTCTTCCTTCTCCAGTCCCCGAGTTCCTAGTCGCTGAATTTTAGCGGCTGGAAACTAGATCTTTCTTTCCAATGCTTAGTTGAGTTCTTTGTTTACAGGGGTTGCAAAGGGATTCAACTGATCGGCAGGCTACGAAAGAGCGCTTGGAGCGTGACTTGCGCGAAGCGCAGGAGAGGAACCAGCGGCTTCAGGAGACTATTGGTGAGTGTCTATTCAGCCTTATTCTTCTTTTCCTGGTGTGAGCTGGTTGTGTGCACTACTCTAATATATTTGCTTACAAATGGTTTCCCGGCTGAGATCTCCAAGGCCCATGAGGGGTATGTCCCACTTGCCGAACTGGACATGGCGAATGGGCGAATAGCCTCTCTGGTCAAGGACTTGGAAGAGGCTAAGGCAGCCTCAATTTCCTCGAAGGAATGGGCGAAGGCTGCTGATGACGCGGCTGAAGAGGAACGCAAAGCCACAGACTCCATCATCATGGGGCTGCATAACGAGCAGACTGCCTTCGAGAAGCACGTCAGGAGAACTTCCGCAAACTCCTTGGTGAGTCTCTGTCTTTGCTTTAACCTTTTTGTCGAGTCCCCTCTTTGGGGGTTTCATTGTTTCGCTGACATCTGACTTTGCAGCCGTGGTAGGCCAAAGCGACCCGGTGGTGCAGACGTACACCGCCTCGCAGTGCATAACTATCGTGGTGAATGTGGCCATGGCCTCGGCGTTGTGTGTCCAGGCGGCTCTTCAGGGCATGTCTCCCACCGAGGTCATCCCTGGGGGGCTTACGAAGGTATGGCGCTATCTGGAGGAGGTGCCCGCGTGTCGAGTGGATGACGCGATCGGCGTTCAGATGCGGGGCCACACGGCGTTGAGCTTGGGTCTCGCACACTTCCCCGACGACTTCGATCTTGACGATGTGACGAGTGGCTATCCGTCGGCGACCGGCACGGTGGAGATCCCGGTGGTGCTGAGGCTAACCGCGAGGGCCACTCCTGATGCCGATCGTGTCTTGGCGATGGTATCAGGAGACGGTGTTGGCGCCTGACGACCCCGAGCCGGAGCATTGTGACATGAAGTCGGAGCAGCCCTTCCGGTCGTTGTTGGCGAAGTCGCTGACAACGTACCTGACGAATCCGTGGCACCCTTTTGTGCGCGTCAAGGGTGGTGGCGCTTCTTCTTCATAGGGGCCTGTGGAGTAAGCAAATGTAAAGGTTGTAATGTATGCCAAGTGGCGAAACATTGTATGGTATTTTTTGCAATGTATGCCACGGGGAGTTGATCGACTCGTGTTATGATTAAGAAAATGTTTTGTTCAAGAATTTGAGCGAGTCCCCGAGCGCGTCCTCCCTTTAATGGGGTATAACTCGATCATGTACTTTTGTGTTTTTGATTTATTTACGCGTTTGTTTTTATCCCTCGCGTCTTCTGAGTGGCGAGTGCCCGAGCGCGAGTAGGGCTGACTTGTGAGCGAGTCCCCGAGCGTGGTGCCTGACCGTATTGGTCGTGATTCTATTACAAGTTGTGAATGCGTTGTTTATAACGCGTCTCCTCCCCTGGCCCGGAGAGCCAGTCGCTTGGCGAGCCCTAGGCAGCTCTTTACTTGGCGTGTTCCCGATCCGCGTGGGGTTCCCGTTTTGCGGAGTCCCCGTGCGTGGTACTTATCCGTTCGAGTCGCTTTGCTCGAGGGTGGGAGGGACAGAACACTGTGGGAAGCGTGTATCGGATGTCTTGGCCCGGCGGGCCAGTCGGGCTAGGCGACTCCAAGGGCGGCTCTGGGTTGGCGTTTTTCATGGACAACCCAAGGCCCGGATACTTCCGGTGCCCTTGTGTCGCACTACTTTGCCATGTCGGTCGCTCGACCAGAGGTTGACTTCCGTAAGTAGCATATTGCTGGCATGTACGAGTGCGAGTGGCACAAGAATATGTCGAGTGGGCACAATTTGTGCGATCCGAATGAATTTCATTGTATATTCCGACAGAGTACAGTGTGTAGTTCTAAGTATAGAACTTTCTGAGGAGGTTTACATTCCATGGCCCCGCGACCTCCAATTGGCCATCACCCCGTATGTCGATGAGGTAGTAGGCGTCGTTGCCGAGGACTCGGCCTATGGAGAATGGCCCCTCCCATGGGGGGAGCTTGTGCATGCCCTTCTTGTCTTGGGACAGTCGTAGGACCAGGTCGCCTTCCTGGAAGGTGCGAGTTTGCACTCGGCGGCTGTGATAGCGGCGAAGTCCTTGCTGGTATATGGCGGTGCGGGAGCGAGCCAGGTCGCATGCCTCGTCAAGTTGATCGATGCTGTCTTGGCGGGCGATCTCATTGGCCGCCTCGACGTAGTTGGCGACTCGAGGGGAGTTGTGCGCCAGGTTTGTTAGCATTACGGCCTCGGCGCCATAAACCATGAAGAAGGGCGTGAACCCGGTTGATGGGTTGATGGAGGTGCGGATCCCCCATATCACAGAGGGGATCTCGTCGACCCAGCATCCTGGGGTGCGCTCGAGGGTCACCTGCAGTCGAGGTTTGAGCCCATGGAGGACGCTCTGGTTGGCGCGCTCTGCTTGGCCATTTGATTCCGGGTGGGCGACTGATGCGAGGTCGAGTCGTATGTCGTGCTCCTCACAGAATTCTGCCATGGCCCCCTTGGCGAAGTTGGTGCCATTGTCTGTTATGATGCTGTGCGGGTAGCCGTACCGGTAGATGAGTTCGCGGAGGAACTTGGTGGCCGTCTTTCCATCGCACTTCTTGATCGGCTTGGCCTCGACCCATTTGGTGAAGTTGTCGACTGCGACCAGGAGGTGAGTGAAACCAGACGGGGCCTTCTTGAATGGGCCTACCATGTCCAGGCCCCATACGGCGAATGGCCACGTGATGGGGATTATCTTGAGTGCCAAGCCAGGAAGGTGTGTCTGGTTGGCGTACTTCTGGCACCCGATGCATCGTTGGACGATGTTGGTGGCGTCGGCGTGTGCGGTTAGCCAGTAGAAACCATGCCGCATGGCCTTGGCGACTAGCGACTTGGCGCCGGCGTGATGGCCGCAGTCACCAGCGTGAATGTCCTAGAGGATCTTGCGGCCTTCTTCTGGCTGTACACAACACTGGAACACGCCGGTCGTACTACGCTTGTGGAGCTCGCCGTTGATGATGACGAAGGATTTGCAGCAGCGCACGATCATTCGGGCCTCTGTCTCGTTGCTCGGTAGGAGTTTGTGTTCCAGGAAGGCGACGTATGGCGCTGTCCAGTCGCTAGGTTCCGCGACCATGGCGACTAAGGCCGGTTCTGGTTGTAGTGGGATCCCTACGTCGATCTCCTTCGGCGCGCTGACCGAGGGTTTGTGGATGATGTCGAGGAAGACGCCTACTGGTGGTGCCTGTCGGGTCGATCCGATGCGGGAAAGGGCGTCTGCCTCCTTGTTTTTGTGCCTGTCGATCCACTCGACGGAATAGTCGTCAAACTGTCCTCCCAACTGGTTGACGGCTTGGCGGTACGCGATCATTGTCGGGGAGACAGCGTCACATGTCCCGGCTACTTGGCCGGCGACTAGGTCGGAGTCGTCATAGCATCATAGGTGGTTGATGTTCATCTCCTTGGCAGCTCTCATGCCGTGGAGGAGGGCCTCGTATTACGCCATATTGTTGGTGCAGGGCTTGAAGTTGAGGTGGAGCACGTAGTGGAGCTTGTCTCCTTTGGGGGAGGTTAGTATGACCCCAGCACCCGCGCCATCAGCGTTCTTGGAGCCGTCGAAGTGGAACGACCAGTAGTGGAGGTATGGGAGCTTCTCTGGCTACTGTGCTTCTTCCCAGTCTGCGAGGAAATCAGCCAGGACTTATGACTTGATTGCTTTTCGGGGCTCGTACTTGATGTTGTGGACGCCGATCTCGACGGCCCACTTGGCGACTTGCCCAGTCGCTTCGCGATTGCGTATGATGTCTTGCAGGGGCGCGGAGGATACCACCGTGATTGGGTGCTCCTGGAAGTAGTGTGGGAGCCGCCACTGTGCTTGGAATACCGCGTACACCAGTTTTTGGTAATACGGGTAGCGCTGTCGTGAGTCCGTTAGGACTTCAATGATGTAGTATACAGGGCGCTGTATGGGGCGCTCCTTGCCCTCTTCCGGTCGTTCGACGACCATTACGGCGCTAACGACTTGATTGGAGGCCGCGATGTAAACGAGCATTGGCTCTTTGTCAAGTGGCACGGCGAGTAGTGGCGCCGCAAGTAGCACTTCTTTGAGCGCTTTGAGTGCGTCATCGGCTTCCGCGTCCCATTGGAACGTTGGGTTCTTGCGCATCAGGCGGTAAAGGGGCATTGCCTTCTCGCCTAGTCGGGGGATGAAGCGACTGAGGGCCGTGACTCGCCCTGCCAACTTTTGGACATCGCGCAGGCACTCGGGTTTCCCGAGTCGCGCGATGGTGTCGATCTTGGTGGGGTTGGCTTCAATGCCTCGCTTGGAGACTACGTACCCCAGAAGTTGTCCGGCGGGTACGCCGAAGGTACATTTTCCAGGATTCAGCTTGATGTTGTACCTCCGCAAGTTCGCGAAGGTTTCGGCTAGATCGGCGAGCAGGTCGTCCTGGCGGGTGGATTTTACCACCACGTCATCGATGTAGACGTGAATGTTGCGGCCAATTTGGCTCGCTATACATTCCTGCATGCACCTCTGGTATGTGGAGCCTGCATTCTTGAGGCCGAACGTCATGGCCGTGTAGCAGAATGCGCCGAATGGCGTGATGAACACCGTGTTCTCCTCGTCTTCGACTGCCATCTTGATCTGGTCATAGCCAAAGTAGGCATCGAGAAAACACAGCGACTCTGATCCCACGGTTGAGTCGAAGATCTGATCGATGCGCGGTAGGACGAACTCCTCCTTCGAGCAGGTGCTGTTGAGGTTGGTGTAGTCAACGCACATTCTCCATGTGTTGTTCTTTTTGAGAACCAGAACTAGGTTTGCCAGCCACTTGGAGTACTTGATTGGCCGGATGAAGCCTGCAGCTAGCAGGCGCTGGACTTCTTTGGCGATTGCTCGGCGGCGCTCTTCATTGAAGGGCCGTGGACCGCCATCGGGTCGCACTTTGGGGTCGGCATTAAGTTTGTGCTCAGCGAGTTCCCTCGGGACACCTGGCATGTCAGACGGCTTCCATGCAAAGATGTCGCGGTTCTCACGGAGGAACCCGATGAGCGCGCTTTCCTATGCGGGGCTCATGTGCGTCCCGGTGGTGACCGTCTGGCTGGAGTCGCCTGGGACGAGCTCGACGGTGCGGTTGTGTGTGGTCGCCTCGAACATGGAGTTCGCGGCGATCGGTTTCTTCAGGATGGTGGGATCATCCTTATTGATGTTGCCCGCGTATTTCACGAGCTCCTCCGCGTGGTCAGTCTCCGTGGCGATGACGGCGTCGGAGAGCTCGGCGCCTTTTTCCTGGCATTCCACGGCCATATCGGGGTCTCCATGGACGGTGATGATGCCGCTCAGCCCGAGGGGCTTCATCATGTTGTAGGCGTAATGTGGGGTCGCCATGAACTTTGCGAATGCCTGGCGGCCCAAGACGCAGTGGTAGGGACTGCAGAAGTTCACCAGCTCAAAGACAATCCTCTCCGTGCGGTAGTTTGCCGGAGTGCCGAAGTGACGGGAAGCGTCACTTTCCCGATTGGGTACGCCTTCCGACCGGGGACGATGCCATGGAAGGTCGTCAGTGTTGGCTCGATGGCTGTTTCTAGGAGCTGGAGCCTTTTTAACATGTCGAGGTACAGGATATTGATGGAGCTCCCACCGTCCATCAACATCTTGGGCAGCCAGCAGTCGGCCACCTTTGGCCTGACCACCAGGGCGACTCGCCCTAGGTACTCGATTCTTGGCGCGTGGTCCTGGCAACTCCAGGTGATGCTTTGCTCGGACCAGTTTAGGAAGCGGGGGATGTCGACTTGCGTCACTGCATTGACGGTGACCGCGCGGGCGGGTACCTTCTTCTCACTCTTGTTGCTGAGCCCGGTGAAGGTATGTAGCGACCCGACGGCAGTGCCGAAGCCGCTACCGTTCCTGTTGTCCTGAGGTGGGTTGTTGTTGGGGTCCTCCCTTGCGCGTCTCGCCTTCTCAATTTCTTTAAGGGAGTGGAAATCGGTGGTGGTGTGGGTGGCCGGTTTTCCCTCCCTGCTAGATAGATGCAGGGTTTGTTGAGCAAGGCGGCGGGGTCGAATTTTGGCCTCGTCGTGTTGTTGGCGCGGTAGTTCCCGCTGTCGCGGTAGTTTCCTCCGTCGCGGCGGTAGTTCTTCGAGTCCCGCTGGCCGTAGCCGGCATTGGCGACAAAGTCGACTCGCCCGTCCGTGCAGCGCTTGCCGGTGATGCGGGTGTTGCTGTAGCGCATGTCCCGTAGGCGCTCGCTGTCATGGATGCTAGTGCGGCGTCTTCCTCCCGACTCGTCGTCGAAATCTTGGTTGGGGTCCTCCTCCGCATAGCGCTTGGCGATCTGAAGGAGGTCGGGGATGTTGTCGAGCGTCCGGTAGATCCTCTTGATCTTGGCGACGAGGGGTTCATACCGGCACGCGTTCTTGAAGCAGTGTATCGCCGTGTCTAGGTGGATGCCGGAGGCGTTTATCCACAGTTCTTGCCACCTTTGGATCCACCGGCGGGTCGACTCGCGTTGTCCCTGGACGCATAGCTCCAGGTCCTCTATGGTGGTGGCGCGGGTGTAGGAGCCCTCGAAGTGCCTGACGAAGGCGCCTCGCATTTCTTCCCAGGAATCGATGCTATTGGCGGGTAGCGTGTTGATCCACTGCCTTGTCGCACCCTCCATCATCAGGGGGAGGTAGCGAGCGGAGAGCAGGTCGGTGTGGCCTGCGGTCCCCATTGCCATGAGGTATGTGTCCAGCCAAACGGGGGGGTCGTACCACGAGTCGTACTTCTCGATTTCCTTGGGGCCTTGAAATTGGCGGCGTATTTTTCCCCGTGAATCATTGGTCCAAAGCATTGCGGCCCGACTCGGCTGAGCGAGCCTCTTGGCTCCGGGTCACCGCGGTTGGTGAGGTTGTGCCGAAGGTCGTAGGGCTGGCGTGACCACCACGCCTGATTGTTGATGATGTGCGTTCGGGCATCGAGGGGCTGCCCGTTTGCAGCGACAGTGTTGTTCGCCGGTCGCGGCTCGTTGGTTGACAACGCGGGATTGCCGGCCCGTGGTTGGTTCACCAGGGGCTGGGGTGGTGGGCAAACCAATGCGTTAGCCACGGTGGGGTGGCCGCTTGATGCCGCCCTGCTTGTTGACGAGCGGGAATACATCCGCCCCCGCGGTTTGACTCCCATAGCCTGTTGCTCGACGTCCCTGACCAGTAGGGCCTTGGCGTACTAGATCTATAGCGTGCCGTCGCCTTGGACATCGAGGTTGGCGATCGCGGCATCGGCCGCGACGACATTGTCCATCAGGGTGGAGTATAGTGGTAGCCCGTTGGCGTCCTAGGCTTGATGTGAGATGATGATATGTGGTTGGTCTGGTGGGGGCGCACGGCCCATGGGTGGTGGAGGGGCCCCAGTCGCCGGCGCAGTAGGTGGTGGTCTCGTGGGGTGGCTCCCTCCTGGCGGCGCGTTCTCGCAGTATTCGCGCTCGGCGGCGCGTGTGGGGTCGCCCTCGTCATTGAAATTCAGGACGCAGCCCTGAACATCGGGGTTCAGGCGGGTCCTGATGCGGCGCTGGTTATAGAGTGACAGCTCCCGCTCCGTCTCTCGTTCGAGGCGGTATTTCTCGCGCTTGGCGAGTTCGTTGCGTTGCGCCTCCTGGAGCCACAGGCGGGCTTGCTCCACCTCCATGGCCGTCACGGTCGGCGGGATCGGCATGGAGAACGGGTCTGGCGGGGCGGCTGTGCTACCCGCCATGTAGATCACGTTGAAGCGATTGGATCTGGCGCGAAAATCCTCAGGGGATTCCGAGCCAGAGTCGGAGTCGAAGATCCCCAGGATGGAGGGGTCCTCGAAATCCTCGGGGTTGGAGACTCGCGTGATGGAGTCCTCCCGTGACACGACGGTGATGGATCCGTTAATCGATGCAGGGGTCACGGAGTCGGTGTCGTCGTTTAGGGCGTCGTCGTTGGTGGCGGTGTTAGTCTTGGCCGCATTGCTAGCAGCCGAGTCTTACTCGGTGACGAGGCCCCTGATGGAGCGGACCTGCTCCTCCGAAAGCAAATCGCGATATGGAGGCGACCCGCCGACGATCACTGTCATGGCTGGATCGACCGCGCCGGTGAAGCCGACGAAGAGGTTGATGGAGCCGACCGGCATCACCGCGGCGTGAGTGACCGGGCGCGACGCCGGGATGTAGCTGCCGGGCAGGATCTGCAAGATCCCGCCAATGGCGATTATGCGGCCGGTGGCGAGCGGCCGATCGATCGGCGAATAGGGTCTCGCCGTAGAACTCAAACCAGTCCCGCTATGCCCCACAAAGGCACCACATCATGGAAATGGCGGCGATATGCCCGCATCGGCGATTGAGTGTTTCGTGAGGAAGAGAGCGAGTTACAGGGGTGGCGAGCTCGGCGGTTTAGGCAGCGAGTCGCTTGTGGGGGTGTATGATGGAATGTAAGGTTCAGGATACCCTAGGGAGGTTTATATATGAAGCACCTCGCTAGGGTTTACAAGCCATCTCCGAACAGGATAAAGATCCGGGGACTTTTGACCTAATCCGACTGGGCTTCTGCTACACTTCTGGGCTTCCAGTCGCCAGTCGATGGGCCTCTCCTTCCTTTGCAATCCAGTCGCTGTCCTCCAGACGCACTTCGCAGGCCTTTTGGCCCACTCGGAACGTCCTGCTGGGCATACCCCCTTTGGCATATCCCCATCATTAACTATGAGCAATAGCAAGGAAAAAGTTGGAGGAAAATAGACTCTTGCTATACACGATCTGTTCCTTCAGGAAAGCTATTTTACCCTTTTCAGCATCCAGGTCTGCCTGCAGCTTGGCATATTTCTCATTAGCCTTCTTCCTCCGGGCACTCTCATTCCGTGTAAGCAAAAGCTTTTAGTTTCTCTTAGAAGCATCTAGCTGGAACTATTCTAGTTTCCTATGGAAGCTCGGGGGCTACAATATGATATTTTGATCTATGACTAGTTCTTCTAGAGCATCTAGTCAGAACTTTGCTAAAAAAATTCAATTAGAAGCTCGGTGGCTACAGGATTAAATTTCCAAGACAAGTATGCTACTCTTAGAGCATATAGCCGAAACTTTTTCTAGTTTCGCCTAAATGCTCGGGCGCTACACTATCAAGTTCTACTCTTAGTTCTTTGGAGCACTCAGGCCAATAACTATTGTTTATCCTCTTAAGAGCTCAGGGGCTATAGAGGGATATGTTATACGATAAAAGATAGTTTAAAAGACTTACAATGGAAATAACTTTGAGATTGTTGGCCAAATTGGCATATGTAGTGTGGAAGATGCCAGCATTGTAGTACACGGCATCCGCCTTCTGGATAAGATCATCCAAGCTAAAAGTGGGAGGCACTAGAGGAAGTGGCATAGTAGAAGCAGGAGGCGTAGATGAAGCTCTGGCCGACTGTCGTGTTACTATGACAGTTGAAGGTGCAGAAGCTCCCGCCTTGTCAGTTGTTGCTGCCGCTGCTGCCTCTACATCCCTTGACATCTCTTTTCTTTTTTCGCTAGCATCCTTAGCCAGAGCTTTGCCACTTTGGAGGAAGTACTCTCCTGCATCGCCTGTCCACTGGGAGCAACGTTCGTCTCGGCAAAGTCTAAGACATCATAGGATTGACATATATCTCCATGCTGGAGATCTCAGGGATGTCGGGGGACGAAGGACCGATGGGGCCAGTTGTAGGCTTGGCGGGAGGAGTAGGGGGAGCGGTAGCGGGAGATGGCTTGGCGGCCACATCCTTGGTCAGCATATCACGAATGTTTTTTACCCTCCAGTATCTCTAGAGGATCTCTTCAGGCTAACACCAGCTTTCCTCCTGAAACATACAAAGTATAAGTACAGGATTTGAATACGGTGCAAGCTAAAAAATACAAGCTAGAGAATGAATACACTGACTCCACGGCGGGAGCCTTTGTTAGGGGAATATCGGTGGTTATTATCCGCCTCTAAGGCGGTGGTGGATCGTCTGGAGACTCCACTCTCCAATTTCTTCTTCTTCTTGGCCTCGGTAGCAGCGTCAGAGGTGGAGCTATTCCACGTTTGCACTACTGGAGCTGGGTGATCCTTGGGGGTGTCATCGTCGGACACCACCTGGATATCCTTCAGCTTGGGATCATAGACATAGGATGCCATCTGATCTTCTGACAAGGTCGCCAGCTGGGAAGCAAAGGTGTGTTAGACTGATAACTTCAAGACGGAAAATCCTTAGAGTACATTTGTAATGAGCAACAAAGGAAACAGAAGCTACCTTTGGGCACTTGTCGCATTCGAACATGTCATAGGTGATCTTGAAGCCACGCTTCCTGTCTTTCACCTTGACTATGTCCTTTAGCCGGAGAATGATGGAGTCAGTGGAGAAGTTGTCCTGCGAAATACACATAGGATCCTTATGGTTCTGGATGTACTTGCACATCAACTCAGCACGATGCTACAGAGGCTGGATCCGCCTAGTGAACCAGCACATGGCTCGGTCCAAGCCTGTAAGACCTCTGTCCATGAGTCATTCAATCCGCCTTATGGCGCGATTGGCGTCATCGTTAGACGGAAGGGAGGCTGGGGTCCTCCAAGTAGGTACTTCGGCGGCGGCTCCATCGACGAAGTCGAGATACATGTCAAGACGGTTAGGCAGGAGAATACCTAGGCCATAGAACTATCTGGGCTGCTAGTTCTTTCTTGACTCATGCCCTACAATGTCGGGGAAGCGTCCGCTAGGCCGGATCTTAAAGCTAACGGCTCCACAAGTCCGCAATTCGTCCTTGGACTCTATAGACTCTCTCTTGACGGTGAAAAAGTATACAAGCAGATCTAATCTAGGTTTGATTGTGAGATATCCTTTGCACAAAGCTACGAAATTGCTAAGGACGAGGATGCTGTTAGGAGAGAGGTTGTGGGGAAGTACCCGGAAGTGACGAAGGACATCCAGGAAGAAGTCAGAGACTGGCAGGATTACGCCACGAACCAGTTGAGCTTTGAGGTATACCTTCTCTCTGGCTTGGGGAGAAGGAGTCACCTTTGCGGCCGGTGTTGGCCACCAGACCAAACACTCCGTCGCAGGGAGGTACCCCTCGGTGATGAGTTCTTGCAGATCCTCGGTAAAGAGGTCAGAACCCCTCCAAACTCTGTTGTGGGATTCACCCTCTTCAGCGGCTTTTGGCACCGCCTATATTTGGTCGTCGCCGGTGACATGGACGACGACCCCCTCCATTGGGACCATCACTCCCTAAGATGGCTCCGTTGAAGCCTCTGGAGTCACCGCCGTCGAAGGAGCGGAGCTGCTAGAGGCCATTACGCAACTGGGAGTGGATGGAGAGAAGGGGGAGCTCTCGCTAGGGTTTTTTGATGAGGAGCTCGAACGGTCCTGCGGCTGGAGGAAGACGAAGACGCATGAGCAAATGCGGGTAAAAGAAAATAATCTAACTGTAGTCAAATTATATAGACCTAGCATCAAGATTCATGCAGAAGGATCCTACGGGCAGAGTGTTGCCGACGTGGAGATGAGCGTGCGTGGTAATTTCACCACGTCCTCCGTCTTTCCCGCTTTACCATTTTGGATTTTGCATGCATTAAAACAGCTAATGATTAATTCCCTACCTTCTGTGAGTTTCGAGGTAGTGTAGGCTGTACCCTACGCCATCCTCCTGACAGTTGCAGTGAAGGGTCACGTCTGAAGATTCCATCGAAGACAAAATATCCGGCTCTAGAAATGAAGACTCAAGAATCTCCGGCTACATTGGAAAGTCAGAGAGGATTTCAGGGTTCTTTGGGAGACCTTTGAAATATTTCTTGACGGATTGCCGGCATCACATAGACGGAGCATTTAAGATTAATAAGCACGACGGCGCAAGATTTCAAAGTCCTCCGAGGGCTACTGTTGGGGATATGCTAAATGGCTATCATCATAGCATGTATCTAATCTGGCTAACCCGAGTGGCCAATAGTTGGTGGCAAGGTCTATGACCTGTTGGGCGGCCCAGTTAGACGGATCCAGAAGGGAGGCCCATGCCGGATCAAGCAAGGCTACGCAGGAGTCACCGATGTACCCGGAGCCTTAGAGTGCAAGACACGAAAGACTAGTTTGTATAAGTGTAGAACTCTTTACCTTGTCCGGGAAGCTCTTTTCCCTGTAACCCTAGGTTCTGGTGCTTATATAAACTGGACCTGCAGGAGCCTTTAGGGCACGAAAACATACAACACCCCGCATAGCGAACCAATCTCTGTAACTCGGCGTATTTCCATTATAGTGATTTATAGTAGGAGTAGACTTCCACCACCGTCGTGGAACTTGAACCTGGGTAAACTGTGTTACCTCGTACCCGCCAACTCTCCGCCTTACCCCGCGTCTCTAAATATACACTGTGAGGACCCCCTCCATGGCGTACTCGTCGGAAATACCACGGCATGTGCCTAACCATGGTCGGGAACTCTAGGAACATGTTGGAATTCAACTGCCACATGCAATGGAGCACCAGTTTGAAAGAGGTTGCATCACCAAACCCACTTCAGTGTGTGTGGCCATGTGGATCATTGTGGTTTTTGGCAAAGAACACATGAAAGTCCAATATGTGTGAAACCATGGCCAGGAACCCCAGCAACATGTTGGAATTAAACTTCCACATGCCATGGAGCACCAGTTTGAAAGACGTTGCATCACCAAACCCACTTGAGTGAGTGTGGCCATGTGGATCATTGTGGTTTGGCAAAGAACACATGCAATGTCACTCCAATATGTGTCAAACCATGGCTAGGAAGCTAGGGAACATGTTGGAATTCAACTGCCACATGCAATGGAGCACCAGTTTGAAAGCGGTTGCATCACCATAGCCACTTGTGTGTGTGTGTGGCCATGTGGACCATTGTGGTTTGGCAAATAACACATGCAATGTCACTCCAATATGTGTCAAACCATGGCCACGAACCCCAGGAACATGTTGGAATTCCACTGCCACATGCAATGGAGCACCAGTTTCAAAGAGGTTGCATCACCACACCAACTTAAGAGTGTGGCCATGTAGATCATTGTGGTTTGGCAAAGAACACATGCAATGTCACTCCAATATGTGTTAAACCATGGCCAGGAAGACCCGGAACATATTGGAATTCAACTGCCACATGTAGCAGAGCACCAGTTTGAAAGAGGTTGCATCACCACACCAACTTGAGTGTGTGTGTCCATGTGGATCATCGTGGTTTGGCGAAGAACACATGCAATGGCAATCCAATATGTGTCAAAACATAGTCAGGAACCCCATGAACATTTTGGAATTCAACTGCAACATGCAATGGAGCACTAGTTTCAAAGAGGTTGCATCACCACACCCACTTGAGTGTGTGTGGACATGTAGATCATTATGGTTTGGCAAAGAGAACATGCAACGGCACTCCAATATGTGCTAAACCATGTCCAGGAAGGATAGGAACATGTTGGAATTCAACTGCCACATGCAATGGAGCACCAATTTGAAAGAGGTTGCATCACCAAACCCACTTGAGTGTGTGTGTCCATGTAGATCATTGTGGTTTTTTGCAAAGAACACATGAAATGTCACTCCAATATGTGTTAAACCATGGCCAGGAACCCCAACAACATGTTGGAATTCAACTTCCACATGCAATGGAGCACCAGTTTGAAAGAGGTTGCATCACCACACCCACTTGAGTGTGTGTGGCCATGTGGATCATTGTGGTTTGGTAAAGAACACATGCAATGACACTCCAATATGTGTCAAACCATGGCCAAGAAGCTTAGGAACATGTTGGAACTCAACTGCCACATGCAATGGAGGATCAATTTGAAAGCGGTTGCATCACCACAAACACTTGAGTGTGTGTGGCCATGTGTATTATTGTGGTTTAGCAAAGAACACATGTAATGTCACTCCAATATGTGTCAAAACATGGCCAGGAACCCCAGGAACATGTTGGAATTCAACTGCCACATGCAATGGAGTACTAGTTTGAAAGAGGTTCCTTCACCACACCAACTTGAGTGTGTGTGGCCATGTGGATCATTGTGGTTTGGCAAAGAACACATGAAATGTCACTCCAATATGTGTCAAACCATGGTCGGGATTGCAAAGAACATGTTGGAATTCAACTGCCACATGAAGTGGAGCACCAATTTGAAAGAGGCTACATCACCACAACCCCTTGAGTGTGTGTGGCCATGTGGATCATTGTGGTTTGGCAAATAACACATGCAATGGCAATCCAATATTTGTCAAACCATGGTCAGGAATCCCATCAACATCTTGGAATTCAATTGCCACATGCAATGGAGCACAACTTTGAAAGCAGTTGCATCACCACACCCACTTATGTGTGTGCGTCCATGTGGATAATTGTGGTTTGGCAAAGAATACATGCAATGTCACTCCAATACGTGTCAAACCATGGTCACGAACACAAGTAACATGTTGGAATTCATCTGACATGTGCAATGGAGCACCAGTTTAAAAGAGGTTGCATCACCACACCCACTTGAGTGTGTATCGCCATGTGGATCATTGTGGTTTGGCAAAGAGAACATGCAATGGCACTCCAATATGTGCTACACCATGTCCAAGCAGGATAGGAACATGTTGGAATTCAACTGCCACATGAAATGGAGCACCAGTTTGAAGGAGGTTGCTTCACCTCACCAACTTGAGTGTGTGTGGCCAAGTGGATCATTGTGGTTTGGCAAAGAACACATGCAATGTCACTCCAATATGTGTAAAACCATGGCCAGAAAGACCAGGAACGTGTGGGAATTCAACTGACACATGCAGTGGAGCACTAGTTTGAAAGAGGTTGCATTACCACACCAACTTGAGTGTGTGCGTCCATGTTGATCATCGTGGTTTGGCGAAGAACACATGAAATGTCACTACAATATGTGTCAAACCATGGTCAGGAAGACAAGGAACATGTTGGAATTCAACTGCCACATGCAGTGGAGCACTAGTTTAAAAGAGGTTGCATTACCACACCCACTTGAGTGTATGTGGACATGTAGATCATTATGGTTTGGCAAAGAACACATACAGTGTTACTCCAATATGTGTCAAACAATGGTCAGAAATGTAAGGAACATGTTGGAGTTCAACTTCCATGTGCAATGAAGCACCAGTTTGAAAGAGGTTGTATCACCACACCCACTTGAGTGTGTATCGCCATGTGGATCATTGTGGTTTGGCAAAGAGAACATACAATGGCACTCCAATATGTGCTAAACCATGTACAGGAAGGATAGGAACATGTTGGAATTCAACTGCTACATGAAATGGAGCACCAGTTTGAAGGAGGTTGCTTCACCTCACCAACTTGAGTGTGTGTGGCCAAGTGGATCATTGTGGTTTGGCAAAGAACACATGCAATGTCACTCCAATATGTGTAAAACCATGGTCACGAACACAAGGAACATGTTGGAATTCATCTGACATGTGCAATGGAGCACCAGTTTAAAAGAGGTTGCATCACCACACCTACTTGAGTGTGTATCGCCATGTGGATCATTGTGGTTTGGCAAAGAGAACATGCAATGGCACTCCAATATGTGCTAAGCCATGTCCAGGAAGGATAGGAACATGTTGGAATTCAACTGCCACATGAAATGGAGCACCAGTTTGAAGGTGGTTGCTTCACCTCACCAACTTGAGTGTGTGTGGCCAAGTGGATAATTGTGGTTTGGCAAAGAACAAATGCAATGTCACTCCAATATGTGTAAAACCATGGCCAGAAAGACCAGGAACATGTTGGAATTCAACTGAGACATGCAGTGGAGTACTAGTTTGAAAGAGCTTGCATTGCCACACCAACTTGAGTGTGTGTGTCCATGTTGATCATCGTGGTTTGGCGAAGAACACATGCAATGGCAATCCAATATGTGTCAAAACATAGTGAGGAACCCCATGAACATTTTGGAATTCAACTGCAACATGCAATGGAGCACTAGTTTCAAAGAGGTTGCATCACCACACCCACTTGAGTGTGTGTGGACATGTAGATCATTATGGTTTGGCAAAGAACACATGCAGTGTTACTCCAATATGTGTCAAACAATGGTCAGAAATGTAAGGAACATGTTGGAGTTCAACTGCCATGTGCAATGAAGCACCAGTTTGAAAGAGGTTGTATCACCACACCCACTTGAGTGTGTGTAGCTATGGGGATCATTGTGGTTTGGCAAAGAACACATGCAACGTCACTCCAATATGCGCCAAACCATGGTCAGGAACCCTTGGAACATGTTGGAATTCAACTACCACATGCAATGGAGCACCAGTTTGAAGAGGTTGCATCACCAAACCCACTTGAGTGTGTGTGTCCATGTAGATCATTGTGGTGTTTTGCAAAGAACACATGAAATCTCACTCCAATATGTGTCAAACCATGGCCAGGAACCCCAATAACATGTTGGAATTCAACTTCCACATGCAATGGAGCACCAGTTTGAAAGAGGTTGCATCACCACACCCACTTGAGTGTGTGTGGCCATGTGGATCATTGTGGTTTGGTAAAGAACACATGCAATGACACTCCAATATGTGTCAAACCATGGCCAAGAAGCTTAGGAACATGTTGGAACTCAACTGCCACATGCAATGGAGGATCAGTTTGAAAGCGGTTGCATCACCACACCCACTTGAGCATGTGTAGACATGTGTATTATTGTGGTTTAGCAAAGAACACATGTAATGTCACTCCAATATGTGTCAAACCATGGCCAGGAACCCTAGGAACATGTTGGAATTCAACTGCCAAATGCAATGAAGCACCAGTTTGAGAGAGGTTGTATCACCACACCCACTTGAGTGTGTGTAGCTATGTGGATCATTGTGGTTTGGCAAAGAACACATGCAACGTCACTCCAATATGCGCCAAACCATGGTCAGGAACCCTTGGAACATGTTGGAATTCAACTACCACATGCAATGGAGCACCAGTTTGAAGAGGTTGCATCACCAAACCCACTTGAGTGTGTGTGTCCATGTAGATCATTGTGGTCTTTTGCAAAGAACACATGAAATCTCACTCCAATATGTGTCAAACCATGGCCAGGAACCCCAACAACATGTTGGAATTCAACTTCCACATGCAATGGAGCACCAGTTTGAAAGAGGTTGCATCACCACACCCACTTGAGTGTGTGTGGCCATGTGGATCATTGTGGTTTGGCAAAGAACACATGCAATGTCACTCCAATATGTGTCAAACCATGGCCAGTAACCCCGACAACATGTTGGAATTCAGCTGCCACATGCAATGGAGCCCAGTTTGAAAGAGGTTGCATCACCACAAAACCTTGAGTGTGTGTGGCCATGTGGATCATTGTGGTTTGGCAAAGAACACATGCAACGTCACTCCAATATGCGCCAAACCATGGTCAGGAACCCTTGGAACATGTTGGAATTCAACTACCACATGCAATGGAGCACCAGTTTTAAGAGGTTGCATCACCAAACCCACTTGAGTGTGTGTGTCCATGTAGATCATTGTGGTTTTTTGCAAAGAACACATGAAATCTCACTCCAATATGTGTCAAACCATGGCCAGGAACCCCAACAACATGTTGGAATTCAACTTCCACATGCAATGGAGCACCAGTTTGAAAGAGGTTGCATCACCACACCCACTTGAGTGTGTGTGGCCATGTGGATCATTGTGGTTTGGTAAAGAACACATGCAATGACACTCCAATATGTCTCAAACCATGGCCAAGAAGCTTAGGAACATGTTGGAACTCAACTGCCACATGCAATGGAGGATCAGTTTGAAAGCGGTTGCATCACCACACCCACTTGAGCATGTGTAGACATGTGTATTATTGTGGTTTAGCAAAGAACACATGTAATGTCACTCCAATATGTGTCAAACCATGGCCAGGAACCCTAGGAACATGTTGGAATTCAACTGCCACATGCAATGGAGTACCAGTTTGAAAGAGGTTCCATCACCACACCAACTTGAGTGTGTGGCCATGTGGATCATTGTGGTTTGGCAAAGAACACATGAAATGTCACTCCAATATGTGTCAAACCATGGTCGGGATTGCAAAGAACATGTTGGAATTCAACTGCCACATGAAGTGGAGCACCAATTTGAAAGAGGCTACATCACCACAACCACTTGAGTGTGTGTGGCCATGTGGATCATTGTGGTTTGGCAAATAACACATGCAATGGCAATCCAATGTTTGTCAAACCATGGTTGGGAATCCCATGAACATGTTGGAATTCAACTGCCACATGCAATGGAGCACAACTTTGAAAGCAGTTGCATCACCACACCCACTTAAGTGTGTGCGTCCATGTGGATCATTGTGGTTTGGCAAAGAATACATGCAATGTCACTCCAATACGTGTCAAACCATGGTCACGAACACAAGGAAGATGTTGGAATTCATCTGACATGTGCAATGGAGCACCAGTTTAAAAGAGGTTGCATCACCACACCCACTTGAGTGTTTATCGCCATGTGGATCATTGTGGTTTGGCAAAGAGAACATGCAATGGCACTCCAATATGTGATAAACCATGTCAAGGAAGGATAGGAACATGTTGGAATTCAACTGCCACATGAAATGGAGCACCAGTTTGGAGGAGGTTGCTTCACCTCACCAACTTGAGTGTGTGTGGACAAGTGGATCATTATGGTTTGGGAAAGAACACATAAAATTTCACTACAATATGTGTCAAACCACGGTCAGGAACACAAGGAACATGTTGGAATTCATCTTCCACATGCAGTGGAGCACCAGTTTTTTTGCGAATAGTGGAGCACCAGTTTGAAAGAGGCTGCATCACCACAACCAGTTGAGTGTGTGTGGCCATGTGGATCAATGTGGTTTGGCAAAGAACCCATACAATGACAATCCAATATGTGTCAAACCATGGTTAGGAACCCCATGAACATGTTGGAATTCAACTACCCCATGCAATGGAGCACTATTTTGAAAGAGGTTTCATCACCACACCCACGTGAGAGTGTGGCCATTTGGATCGATGTGGTTTGGCAAAGAAACATGCAATGTCACTACAATCTGTGTCAAACCATGGACAGGAAGCCCACGAACATGTTGGTATTCAACTGCCACATGAAATGGAGCACTAGTTTGAAGGAGGTTGCATCACCACACCCACTTGAGTGTGTGTGGCCATGTGGGTCATTGTGGTTTTGCAAAGAATACATGCAATGTCACTCCAATATGTGTCAAACCATGGCCAGCCACCCCAGGAACATGTTGGAATTCAACTTCCACATGCAATGGAGCACCAGTTTGAAAGAGGTTGCATCACCACACCCACTTGAGCGTGTGTGGCCATGTGGATCATTGTGCTTTGGCAAAGAACACTTGCAATGTCACTCCAATATGTGCTAAACCATGGCCAGGAACCCTGTGAACATGTTGGAATTCAGCCACATGAAGTGGAGCACTAGTTTGAAAGATGTTGCATCACCACACCCACTTGAGTGTGTGTGGTCATGTGGATCATTGTGGTTAGGAAAAGAACACATGCGATGTCACTCCAGTATATGTCAAACAATGGCCAGGAACACCAGGAACATGTTGGAGTTCAACTGCCATGTGCAGTGGAGCACCAGTTTGAAAAAGGTTGCATAACCACACCCACTTTAGTGTGTGTGGCCATGTGGATCATTGTGGTTTCGCAAAGAACACATTCAATGGCAATCCAATATGTGTCAAACCATGGTCAGGAACCCCATGAACATGTTGGAATTCAACTACCACATGCAATGGAGCATTATTTTGAAAGAGGTTTCATCACCACACCCACTTGAGTGTGTGTGGCCATGTGGATCATTATGGTTTGGCAAAGAAACATGCAATATCACAACAATATGTGTCAAAACATGGACAGGAAGCCCGGACATGTTGGAATTCAACTGCCACATGAAATGGAGCACCAGTTTGAAGGAGGTTGCATCACCACACCCACTTGAGTATGTCTGGCCATGTGGATCATTGTGGTTTGGCAAAGAATACATGCAATATCATGCCAATATGTGTCAAACCATGGCCAGCCACCCCAGGAACATGTTGGAATTCAACTACCAAATGCAATGAAGCACCAGTTTGAAAGAGGTTGTATCACCACACCCACTTGAGTGTGTGTAGATATGTGGATCATTGTGGTTTGGCAAAGAACACATGCAACGTCACTCCAATATGCGCCAAACCATGGTCAGGAACCCTTGGAACATGTTGGAATTCAACTACCACATGCAATGGAGCACCAGTTTGAAGAGGTTGCATCACCAAACCCACTTGAGTGTGTGTGTCCATGTAGATCATTGTGGTTTTTTGCAAAGAACACATGAAATCTCACTCCAATATGTGTCAAACCATGGCCAGGAACCCCAACAACATGTTGGAATTCAACTTCCACATGCAATGGAGCACCAGTTTGAAAGAGGTTGCATCACCACACCCACTTGAGTGTGTGTGGCCATGTGGATCATTGTGGTTTGGTAAAGAACACATGCAATGACACTCCAATATGTGTCAAACCATGGCCAAGAAGCTTAGGAACATGTTGGAACTCAACTGCCACATGCAATGGAGGATCAGTTTGAAAGCGGTTGCATCACCACACCCACTTGAGCATGTGTAGACATGTGTATTATTGTGGTTTAGCAAAGAACACATGTAATGTCACTCCAATATGTGTCAAACCATGGCCAGGAACCCTAGGAACATGTTGGAATTCAACTGCCACATGCAATGGAGTACCAGTTTGAAAGAGGTTCCATCACCACACCAACTTGAGTGTGTGTGGCCATGTGGATCATTGTGGTTTGGCAAAGAACACATGAAATGTCACTCCAATATGTGTCAAACCATGGTCGGGATTGCAAAGAACATGTTGAATTCAACTGCCACATGAAGTGGAGCACCAATTTGAAAGAGGCTACATCACCACAACCACTTGAGTGTGTGTGGCCATGTGGATCATTGTGGTTTGGCAAATAACACATGCAATGGCAATCCAATGTTTGTCAAACCATGGTTGGGAATCCCATGAACATGTTGGAATTCAACTGCCACATGCAATGGAGCACAACTTTGAAAGCGGTTCATCACCACACCCACTTAAGTGTAAAGGTCCATGTGGATCATTGTGGTTTGGCAAAGAATACATGCAATGTCACTCCAATACGTGTCAAACCATGGTCACGAACACAAGGAAGATGTTGGAATTCATCTGACATGTGCAATGGAGCACCAGTTTAAAAGAGGTTGCATCACCACACCCACTTGAGTGTTTATCGCCATGTGGATCATTGTGGTTTGGCAAAGAGAACATGCAATGGCACTCCAATATGTGCTAAACCATGTCAAGGAAGGATAGGAACATGTTGGAATTCAACTGCCACATGAAATGGAGCACCAGTTTGGAGGAGGTTGCTTCACCTCACCAACTTGAGTGTGTGTGGACAAGTGGATCATTATGGTTTGGGAAAGAACACATAAAATTTCACTACAATATGTGTCAAACCACGGTCAGGAACACAAGGAACATGTTGGAATTCATCTTCCACATGCAGTGGAGCACCAGTTTTTTTGCGAATAGTGGAGCACCAGTTTGAAAGAGGCTGCATCACCACAACCAGTTGAGTGTGTGTGGCCATGTGGATCAATGTGGTTTGGCAAAGAACACATGCAATGGCAATCCAATATGTGTCAAACCATGGTTAGGAACCCCATGAACATGTTGGAATTCAACTACCACATGCAATGGAGCACTATTTTGAAAGAGGTTTCATCACCACACCCACGTGAGTGTGTGGCCATTTGGATCGATGTGGTTTGGCAAAGAAACATGCAATGTCACTACAATCTGTGTCAAACCATGGACAGGAAGCCCACGAACATGTTGGTATTCAACTGCCACATGAAATGGAGCACTAGTTTGAAGGAGGTTGCATCACCACACCCACTTGAGTGTGTGTGGCCATGTGGGTCATTGTGGTTTTGCAAAGAATACATGCAATGTCACTCCAATATGTGTCAAACCATGGCCAGCCACCCCAGGAACATGTTGGAATTCAACTTCCACATGCAATGGAGCACCAGTTTGAAAGAGGTTGCATCACCACACCCACTTGAGCGTGTGTGGCCATGTGGATCATTGTGCTTTGGCAAAGAACACTTGCAATGTCACTCCAATATGTGTTAAACCATGGCCAGGAACCCCAGGAACATGTTGGAATTCAGCTGCCACATGAAGTGGAGCACTAGTTTGAAAGATGTTGCATCACCACACCCACTTGAGTGTGTGTGGTCATGTGGATCATTGTGGTTAGGAAAAGAACACATGCGATGTCACTCCAGTATATGTCAAACAATGGCCAGGAACACCAGGAACATGTTGGAGTTCAACTGCCATGTGCAGTGGAGCACCAGTTTGAAAAAGGTTGCATAACCACACCCACTTTAGTGTGTGTGGCCATGTGGATCATTGTGGTTTCGCAAAGAACACATTCAATGGCAATCCAATATGTGTCAAACCATGGTCAGGAACCCCATGAACATGTTGGAATTCAACTACCACATGCAATGGAGCATTATTTTGAAAGAGGTTTCATCACCACACCCACTTGAGTGTGTGTGGCCATGTGGATCATTATGGTTTGGCAAAGAAACATGCAATATCACAACAATATGTGTCAAAACATGGACAGGAAGCCCACGGACATGTTGGAATTCAACTGCCACATGAAATGGAGCACCAGTTTGAAGGAGGTTGCATCACCACACCCACTTGAGTATGTCTGGCCATGTGGATCATTGTGGTTTGGCAAAGAATACATGCAATATCATGCCAATATGTGTCAAACCATGGCCAGCCACCCCATGAACATGTTGGAATTCAACTACCAAATGCAATGAAGCACCAGTTTGAAAGAGGTTGTATCACCACACCCACTTGAGTGTGTGTAGATATGTGGATCATTGTGGTTTGGCAAAGAACACATGCAACGTCACTCCAATATGCGTCAAACCATGGTCAGGAACCCTTGGAACATGTTGGAATTCAACTACCACATGCAATGGAGCACCAGTTTGAAGAGGTTGCATCACCAAACCCACTTGAGTGTGTGTGTCCATGTAGATCATTGTGGTTTTTTGCAAAGAACACATGAAATCTCACTCCAATATGTGTCAAACCATGGCCAGGAACCCCAACAACATGTTGGAATTCAACTTCCACATGCAATGGAGCACCAGTTTGAAAGAGGTTGCATCACCACACCCACTTGAGTGTGTGTGGCCATGTGGATCATTGTGGTTTGGTAAAGAACACATGCAATGACACTCCAATATGTGTCAAACCATGGCCAAGAAGCTTAGGAACATGTTGGAACTCAACTGCCACATGCAATGGAGGATCAGTTTGAAAGCGGTTGCATCACCACACCCACTTGAGCATGTGTAGACATGTGTATTATTGTGGTTTAGCAAAGAACACATGTAATGTCACTCCAATATGTGTCAAACCATGGCCAGGAACCCTAGGAACATGTTGGAATTCAACTGCCACATGCAATGGAGTACCAGTTTGAAAGAGGTTCCATCACCACACCAACTTGAGTGTGTGTGGCCATGTGGATCATTGTGGTTTGGCAAAGAACACATGAAATGTCACTCCAATATGTGTCAAACCATGGTCGGGATTGCAAAGAACATGTTGGAATTCAACTGCCACATGAAGTGGAGCACCAATTTGAAAGAGGCTACATCACCACAACCACTTGAGTGTGTGTGGCCATGTGGATCATTGTGGTTTGGCAAATAACACATGCAATGGCAATCCAATGTTTGTCAAACCATGGTTGGGAATCCCATGAACATGTTGGAATTCAACTGCCACATGCAATGGAGCACAACTTTGAAAGCAGTTGCATCACCACACCCACTTAAGTGTGTGCGTCCATGTGGATCATTGTGGTTTGGCAAAGAATACATGCAATGTCACTCCAATACGTGTCAAACCATGGTCACGAACACAAGGAAGATGTTGGAATTCATCTGACATGTGCAATGGAGCACCAGTTTAAAAGAGGTTGCATCACCACACCCACTTGAGTGTTTATCGCCATGTGGATCATTGTGGTTTGGCAAAGAGAACATGCAATGGCACTCCAATATGTGATAAACCATGTCAAGGAAGGATAGGAACATGTTGGAATTCAACTGCCACATGAAATGGAGCACCAGTTTGGAGGAGGTTGCTTCACCTCACCAACTTGAGTGTGTGTGGACAAGTGGATCATTATGGTTTGGGAAAGAACACATAAAATTTCACTACAATATGTGTCAAACCACGGTCAGGAACACAAGGAACATGTTGGAATTCATCTTCCACATGCAGTGGAGCACCAGTTTTTTTGCGAATAGTGGAGCACCAGTTTGAAAGAGGCTGCATCACCACAACCAGTTGAGTGTGTGTGGCCATGTGGATCAATGTGGTTTGGCAAAGAACACATGCAATGGCAATCCAATATGTGTCAAACCATGGTTAGGAACCCCATGAACATGTTGGAATTCAACTACCACATGCAATGGAGCACTATTTTGAAAGAGGTTTCATCACCACACCCACGTGAGTGTGTGGCCATTTGGATCGATGTGGTTTGGCAAAGAAACATGCAATGTCACTACAATCTGTGTCAAACCATGGACAGAAGCCCGAACATGTTGGTATTCAACTGCCACATGAAATGGAGCACTAGTTTGAATGAGGCTGCATCACCACAACCAGTTGAGTGTGTGTGGCCATGTGGGTCATTGTGGTTTTGCAAAGAATACATGCAATGTCACTCCAATATGTGTCAAACCATGGCCAGCCACCCCAGGAACATGTTGGAATTCAACTTCCACATGCAATGGAGCACCAGTTTGAAAGAGGTTGCATCACCACACCCACTTGAGCGTGTGTGGCCATGTGGATCATTGTGCTTTGGCAAAGAACACTTGCAATGTCACTCCAATATGTGCTAAACCATGGCCAGGAACCCCAGGAACATGTTGGAATTCAGCTGCCACATGAAGTGGAGCACTAGTTTGAAAGATGTTGCATCACCACACCCACTTGAGTGTGTGTGGTCATGTGGATCATTGTGGTTAGGAAAAGAACACATGCGATGTCACTCCAGTATATGTCAAACAATGGCCAGGAACACCAGGAACATGTTGGAGTTCAACTGCCATGTGTAGTGGAGCACCAGTTTGAAAAAGGTTGCATAACCACACCCACTTTAGTGTGTGTGGCCATGTGGATCATTGTGGTTTCGCAAAGAACACATGCAATGGCAATCCAATATGTGTCAAACCATGGTCAGGAACCCCATGAACATGTTGGAATTCAACTACCACATGCAATGGAGCATTATTTTGAAAGAGGTTTCATCACCACACCCACTTGAGTGTGTGTGGCCATGTGGATCATTATGGTTTGGCAAAGAAACATGCAATATCACAACAATATGTGTCAAAACATGGACAGGAAGCCCACGGACATGTTGGAATTCAACTGCCACATGAAATGGAGCACCAGTTTGAAGGAGGTTGCATCACCACACCCACTTGAGTATGTCTGGCCATGTGGATCATTGTGGTTTGGCAAAGAATACATGCAATATCATGCCAATATGTGTCAAACCATGGCCAGCCACCCCAGGAACATGTTGGAATTCAACTACCAAATGCAATGAAGCACCAGTTTGAAAGAGGTTGTATCACCACACCCACTTGAGTGTGTGTAGATATGTGGATCATTGTGGTTTGGCAAAGAACACATGCAACGTCACTCCAATATGCGTCAAACCATGGTCAGGAACCCTTGGAACATGTTGGAATTCAACTACCACATGCAATGGAGCACCAGTTTGAAGAGGTTGCATCACCAAACCCACTTGAGTGTGTGTGTCCATGTAGATCATTGTGGTTTTTTGCAAAGAACACATGAAATCTCACTCCAATATGTGTCAAACCATGGCCAGGAACCCCAACAACATGTTGGAATTCAACTTCCACATGCAATGGAGCACCAGTTTGAAAGAGGTTGCATCACCACACCCACTTGAGTGGGTGTGGCCCTGTGGATCAGTGTGGTTTAAAAAAGAACACATCCAATTACACTCCAATATGTGTCAAACCATGGCCAGGAAGCTTAGGAACATGTTGGAACTCAACCACATGCAATGGAGGATCAGTTTGAAAGCGGTTGCATCACCACACCCACTTGAGCATGTGTAGACATGTGTGTGTGGTTTAGCAAAGAACACATGTAATGTCACTCCAATATGTGTCAAACCATGGCCGGGAACCCTAGGAACATGTTGGAATTCAAGCGCCGCCACATGCAATGGAGTACCAGTTTGAAAGAGGTTCCATCACCACACCAACTTGAGTGTGTGTGGCCATGTGGATCATTGTGGTTTGGCAAAGAACACATGAAATGTCACTCCAATATGTGTCAAACCATGGTCGGGATTGCAAAGAACATGTTGAATTCAACCGCCACATGAAGTGGAGCACCAATTTGAAAGAGGCTACATCACCACAACCACTTGAGTGTGTGTGGCCATGTGGATCATTGTGGTTTGGCAAATAACACATGCAATGGCAATCCAATGTTTGTCAAACCATGGTTGGGAATCCCATGAACATGTTGGAATTCAACTGCCACATGCAATGGAGCACAACTTTGAAAGCAGTTTCATCACCACACCCACTTAAGTGTGTGCGTCCATGTGGATCATTGTGGTTTGGCAAAGAATACATGCAATGTCACTCCAATACGTGTCAAACCATGGTCACGAACACAAGGAAGATGTTGGAATTCATCTGACATGTGCAATGGAGCACCAGTTTAAAAGAGGTTGCATCACCACACCCACTTGAGTGTTTATCGCCATGTGGATCATTGTGGTTTGGCAAAGAGAACATGCAATGGCACTCCAATATGTGCTAAACCATGTCAAAGAAGGATAGGAACATGTTGGAATTCAACTGCCACATGAAATGGAGCACCAGTTTGGAGGAGGTTGCTTCACCTCACCAACTTGAGTGTGTGTGGACAAGTGGATCATTATGGTTTGGGAAAGAACACATAAAATTTCACTACAATATGTGTCAAACCACGGTCAGGAACACAAGGAACATGTTGGAATTCATCTTCCACATGCAGTGGAGCACCAGTTTTTTTGCGAATAGTGGAGCACCAGTTTGAAAGAGGCTGCATCACCACAACCAGTTGAGTGTGTGTGGCCATGTGGATCAATGTGGTTTGGCAAAGAACACATGCAATGGCAATCCAATATGTGTCAAACCATGGTTAGGAACCCCATGAACATGTTGGAATTCAACTGCCACATGCAATGGAGTACTAGTTTGAAAGAGGTTCCTTCACCACACCAACTTGAGTGTGTGTGGCCATGTGGATCATTGTGGTTTTGCAAAGAACACATGCAATGTTAGTCCAATATGTGTCAAACCATGGCCAGCTACCCCAGAAACATGTTAGAATTCAACTACCACATGCAATGGAGCAACAATTTGAAAGAGGTTGCATCACCACACCCACTTGAGTGTGTGTGGCCATGTGGATCATTGTGGTTAGGAAAATAACACATGCAATGTCACTCCAGAATATGTCAAACCATGGCCAGGAACCCCAGGAACATGTTGGCATTCAACTGCCATCTGCAATGGAGCACTAGTTTGAAAAAGGTTGCATAACCACACCCACTTGAGTGTGTGTAGCCTGGTGGATCATTGTGGTTTGGCAAAGAACACGTGCAATGGCAATCCAGTATGTGTAAAACCATGGTCAGGAACACCATGAACATGTTGGAATTCAACTGCCACATGTAATGGAGGATCTGTTTGAAAGCGGTTGCATCACCACACCCGCTTGAGTGTGTGTGGCCATGTGGATCATTATGGTTTGCCAAAGAACCCATGCAATGTCACTCCAATACATGTTAAACCATGGTCATGAATGCAAGGAACATGTTGGAATTCAACTGCCATGTGCAATGGAGCACTAATTTGAAAGAGGTTGCATCACCACACCCACTTGAGTGTGTGTGGCCATGTGGATCATTGTGGACTTGCAAAGAGAACATGCAATGGCACACCAATATGTGCTAATCCATGGCCAAGAATGCCAGGAACATGTTGGAATTCAACTGTCACATGAAATGGAGCACCAGTTTGAAGGAGGTTTGGCAAAGAACACGTGCAATGGCAATCCAATATGTGTCAACCCATGGTCAGGAACACAAATAACATGTTGGAATTCATCTGCCACATGCAGTGGAGCACCAGTTTGAAAGAGGTTGCATCACCACTACCACTTGAGTGTATGTGGCTATGTGGATCATTGTGGTTTGGCAAATAAACATGGAATGTCACTCCAATATGTGCCAAACCATCGATAGGAAGCCCACGAACATGTTGGAATTCAACTGCCATAAGAAATGGAGCACCAATTTGAAGAAGGTTACATCACCACACCCACTTGAGTGTGTGTGTCCATGTGGATCATTGTGGTTTTCCAAACAACACATGAAATGTCACTACAATATGTGTCAAACCATGGTCAAGAACACAAATAACATGTTGGAATTCATCTTCCACAAAAAGTGGAGCACCAGTTTGAAAGAGGTTGCATCACCACAACTAGTTGAGTGTGTGTGGCTATGTGGATCATTGTGGTTTGGCAAAAAAAATGCAATGTCACTCCAATATGTGCCAAACCAACGACAGGAAGCCCACGAACATGTTGGAACTCAACTGCCATAAGAAATGGAGCACCAATTTGAAGAAGGTTACATCACCACACACACTTTAGTGTGTGTGTCCATGTGGATCATTGTGGTTTTGCAAAGAACACATGCAATGTTACTCCAATATGTGTCAAACCATGGCCAGCTACCCTAGAAACATGTTAGAATTCAACTACCACATGCAATGGAGCAACAGTTTGAAAGAGGTCGCATCACCACACCCACTTGAGTGTGTGTGTCCATGTGGATCATTGTGGTTAGGAAAAGAACACATGCAATGTCACTCCAGAATATGTCAAACCATGGCCAGGAACCCTAGGAACATGTTGGAGTTCAACTGCCATCTGCAATGGAGCACTAGTTTGAAAAAGGTTGCATAACCACACCCACTTGAGTGTGTGTAGCCTGGTCGATCATTGTGGTTTGGCAAAGAACACGTGCAATGGCAATCCAATATGTGTAAAACCATGGTCAGGAACACCATGAACATGTTGGAATTCAACTGCCACATGTAATGGAGCATCAGTTTGAAAGCGGTTGCATCACCACACCCGCTTGAGTGTGTGTGGCCATGTGGATCATTGTGGTTTGCCAAAGAACACATGCAATGTCATTCCAATACATGTTAAACCATGGTCAGGAATGCAAGGAACATGTTGGAATTCAACTGCCATGTGCAATGGATCACTAGTTTGAAAGAGGTTGCATCACCACACCCACTTGAGTGTGTGTGGCCATGTGGATCATTGTGGTCTTGCAAAGAGAACATGCAATGGCACACCAATATGTGCTAATCCATGGCCAAGAATGCCAGGAACATGTTGGAATTCAACTGTCACATGAAATGGATCACCAGTTTGAAGGAGGTTTGGCAAAGAACACGTGCAATGGCAATCCAATATGTGTCAACTCATGGTCAGGAACACAAATAACATGTTGGAATTCATCTGCCACATGCAGTGGAGCACCAGTTTGAAAGAGGTTGCATCACCACAACCACTTGAGTGTATGTGGCTATGTGGATCATTGTGGTTTGGGAAATAAACATGCAATGTCACTCCAATATGTGCCAAACCATCGATAGGAAGCCCACGAACATGTTGGAATTCAACTGCCATAAGAAATGGAGCACCGATTTGAAGAAGGTTACATCACCACACCCACTTGAGTGTGTGTGTCCATGTGGATCATTGTGGTTTTGCAAAGAACACATGCAATGTCACTCCAATATGTGTCAAACCATGGCCAGCTACCCCAGGAACATGTTAGAATTCAACTGCCACATGCAATGGAGCAACAGTTTGAAAGAGGTTGCATCACCACACCCACTTGAGCGTGTGTAGCCATGTGGATCATTGTGGTTTGGCAAAGAACACTTGCAATGTCACTCCAATATGTGTCAAACCATGGCCAAGAACCCCAGGAACATGATGGAATTCAACTGCCACATGCAGTGGAGCACCAGTTTGAAAGAGGTTGCATTACCACACCCACTTGAGTGTGTGTGGCCATGTGGATCATTATGGTTTGGCAAACAACACATGAAATGTCACTCCAATATGTGTCAAACCATGGCCAGGAACCCCAGGAACATGTTGGAATTCAACTGCCACATGCAATGGACTAGTAGTTTGAAAAAGGTTGCATCACCACACCCACTTGGGTGTGTGTGGCCATGTGTATCATTGTCGTTTGGCAAAGAACACATGCAATGTCATTCCAATATGTGTCAAACCGTGGCCAGGAACCCTAGCAACATGTTGGAATTCAACTACCACATACTATGGAGCACCAATTTGAAAGAGGTTGCATCACCGCACCCACTTGAGTGTGTGTGGTCATGTGGATCATTGTGATTTCGCAAAGAGAACATGCAATGGCACTCCAATATGTACTAAACCATGGCCAAGAAAGCAAGGGACATGTTGGAATTCGACTGCCATCTGAAATGGAGCACCAGTTTGAAGGAGGTTACCTCACCACAACCACTTGAGTGTTTGTGGCCAAGTGGATCATTGTGGTTTGGCAAAGAACACATGCAATGTTACTCTAATATGTGTGAAACCATGGCTAGGAACCCAAGGAACATGTTGGAATTCAACTGCCACATGCAATGGAGCACCAGTTTAAAAGAGGTTGCATCACCACACCCACTTGAGTGTGTGTGGCCATGTGTATCATTGTGGTGTGGCAAAGAACACATGAAATGTCTCTCCAATATGTGTCAAACCATGGTCGGGATTGCAAAGAACATGTTGGAATTCAACTGCCACATGCAGTGGACCACCAGTTTGAAAGAGGTTGCATCACCACAACCACTTTAGTGTGTGTGGCCATGTGGATATTGTGGTTTAGCAAAGAACACATGCAATGGAAATCTAATATGTGTCAAACCATGGTCAGGAACCCATGAACATGTTGGAATTCAACTGCCACATGCAATGGAGCACCAGTTTGAAAGGGGTTGCATCACCACACCCACTTGAGTATATGTGGCCATGTGGATCATTGTGGTTTGGCAAATAACACATGCAATGTCACTCCAATACATGCACTCTGGTTTGTGGAGATGGAGATCGCCATGAAGAGAGCCATGCCATTTCACATTATAATTGTTTAATGTTGTGTTATTGTTGTGTCTCTGGTTTTACCTCTATAAGATAGTCAGTAGAATGTAATCCCTCAAAGAAGGTCTAGGGCGTATTTGGTAGGCCGGATCCTCTCTTCCCGCACCTAGCAAGAGGAAATAAGCCAGTTTGGTGTCTCGTGGTATGGCTGAGATTTGGCCCGCACGAGTCTTAAAGGAGGTCTCATCCTGGCTTCGGAGGAACGCAAGGGGAGGGACGGCGTGCGTGGGGAGGCGGCAGGGAGATGGTCGGAGTCGAAAGATTCATAGCACCGTATGGCACGAAAAGTAGGGTCATCTCCCTCTTATCCTACCACCTCCCGCTGGAAGACAAATCCCTCTTCATTTTCCCCTTGTGTGGGGGCTTTAGTGGTAGCAACAGTGTCAGTGATTTAGATCTCCGAAAGCAGTTGCTAAGCACACTCTGGCACCGGCTAGCGTCTTTTGTCTGACTCCAGCATCTGTTGGTTCACAGATCTTGGCGTGGACTTGTCCCCCATCTTCTTCTCCGCCTGCGGCAGGTCCTCGCTCTCCACCACCATGAAGGTAAGAACCGCTGCCATTCCTCCTCTCCAACTTGTTTACCTACATAGTTAGCTCGATATTGGGCTAGTGCATAGTCAGTGCTTAAGCAATGGCACTCTGTTTAGGGCCAACAATTGAAGGTTATCGTCCAGGCAGCTTCTCTAGTCGCTGTGATTCAGGCATGGATGTTCCTGATCTACAGAAGAGCGGCTGGTAGGAATAATAGGCCGACAGTGAAATATGTTCCCCTAATGCAGCATGATAGAGAGAGGATGGCAAATCTGAACTACATCTACAACAACAATGATGTCGAGGCTATCACCATGCTTAGGATGAGAAGATCCCGATTTAACCATCTCGTGCAGATATTCATGTCTAGGGGGTTGCTCAAAGACAACATGAACTGCTGTATCGAAGAACAAGTGGCTCTGTTTGTTCATGTTCTAGGCCATAACCAGAAATTCTGAGTGATTCATAGCACATGGAGGAGATCAACCGAGACAATTTCTTGGTATTTCCATCAGGTGTTGTATGCTATTGGAGAACTCAGACAAGAGATGATCAAGTCACCATCTGGTGAATTCCCCGCAAATATACATGGCAACGGTCGATGGTTCCCCTTTTACAAGGTGAGCAACTCTCTCATTTTATGTGTTGGATGAGTGTATTAGATTGCCGGATAACAATCATATAATGTCAGGATTGTATTGGAGCAATTGATGGTACTCGTGTCATGGATAGAGTGCCAAAAGCTGAGCAGGCTCCATAGAGGGGGAGGAAGCACTTACCCAGTCAAAATGTTCTTGCCGCCGTTGATTTCTACATGAAGTTCACATATGTGCTTAGTGGGTGGGAAGGATCTTCACACGATGCAATGATTCTGGCCGACAACCTTAGCAAACCTAATGGCCTCAAGCTCCGTGACGGCAAATTCTACCTTGCAGATGTTGGGTATGCCTGTCGGCCTAGAATTCTGCCACCCTTCAAGTCAACAAGGTACCATATCAATGAGTTCTTTGCTAGGAACTACCCAAGGACTCCGGAAGAACTTTTCAACCTTAGGCACTCTAGCCTTAGTCACGGTTGAGAGGGTTTTCGCTGCACTGAAGAACAGGTTTAAGATCCTTGACCAGAAGCCTTTCCACTCTTTCCCCACCCAAGTTAAGCTTGTTCTTGCATGATGCATTTTGCACAACTAGATCTTGCAATTCGGCACCGATGAGTACTTCCTGGCTGAGGAAGATGTAGTTCCTGATGACAACGACACTGATGATGGCCATGGTGTTGCACAGAATGATTGTGCTGCTTGGAAAAGCAGGAGACAACAGTGGGCACTCGACATGTGGGCGACGAGAGGCAACTACTAGACCGGAATGGTGATGGTCTGTTGATGAAGTGATGGTCTTGTGTTCCATGAACAACCCCTGATGTGGGTGTTAAACTTTCATTTTCTAGTAGCTAGGTAATATTGTGGTGAACTGTCATTTTCTAGTAGCTAGGGTCACAATTTGGTAATGCTAGTTTAATTTGCCACTTGTTTGAAACTGTAATTTCAGTTTTCTGGCTATTTGGTATTATGTGGTAACATCACCAGCTGTGAGAAGTGGTGAGCGCATCACTTTGGCATGAGCGACCAAACATGCAGGTTTTTACATCAAACGAGAGAAAATCAGTTTTATTGCCAACCAAACAACTTCCCAAAATTGCAGGAAAACTAGATATGGGCAACCAAACGAAGTGCCAAACTTGGCCCAAGCCCAATCTTCCCCCATGCAGCACCCGCCGAGCCAAGTAGAAAAAAGGGGAAATTTAGGCCCGGCCAACCAAACATGCTCCTAGTAAGTTTCCTCACCAGTGTTTCACCATCACAAGTTGGACATTTTTGGTAGTGGGATCATAAAATTAAGGTGCTATAAATTCTTTTTGACTACGTGGGTTTGAGTCGGACTCTTATAGCGGAAGCACCCGGTAATCTAAATGGGTCTATCACAACGGTTGTGAGACTTATGGAAATTTCGTACAGGAGATGGGTCATGTGATGCCACCCTACCAACAGTAGTCATATGAGATGCGATTGACAAAGAGTTGTCTACCTAGATCACTTGATAACTAGAGGTGATGCTAAATCTCACTAGTCGACTTGCTTATTTAGGATCCTGAATCACTTAGTAACCATCGGAGGGGTGTTGGTTCTAGTGGGATTATAAGTATTAAAATGTTTAATATGCTAGCTCTTTTATGGATACATGTCTTAAGTGTTTTGCACATTTTCTGTTGTAGATCAACGCATCTAGTAACAGTCTCCCTCAATTGTCTAGTTTTGCGTTGAGAATGATCCTAGAGAAAGATAAGCTTAAGGGAACTAATTTGATCAACTGGTATCATAATCTGAGAATTGTTCTCAAACAAGAAAAGAAGGACCATGTTCTAGATAACCCACTTCCATATGAGCTGAATGATAATGCGACTGTCGCGACCACCAATGCCTACCGTAGGATTTTGGATGAGTCCACGGAAATATTTGTCTTGTGCTTTCTTACATGGAACCAGACTTGCGGCAACAGTTTGAGAATTTTGAGGCCTATGATATGATGGAAAGCGTAAAAAGTATGTTCCAGGCTCAGGCAAAGACTAAGATGTATCACGTCACTCAGGCTTTATTGGGCTGCAAGCTGAAAAATAGCGATCCGATGAGTCTGCATGTGATCAAGATGGTTGGTTACATGCAGTATATGGAATGGTTGGGTTACCCCATTAGTGAAGAGTTCTCTATGGATATAATTCTAAACTCTCTTCCCAGTGCATAGGGTCAGTTCATATCAAACTACCACATACATGGTATGGATAAGAAGATCACTAAATTATATGAGATTTATATGT
Organism: Avena insularis; assembly: GCA_023614405.1. Lineage (NCBI taxonomy): Eukaryota > Viridiplantae > Streptophyta > Magnoliopsida > Poales > Poaceae > Avena > Avena insularis. The sequence continues at coordinate 111,767,798 of CM042684.1, forward strand.
CGTTGGGAGTTTCACAATGTCGATAGATATCATATCTATGCATAACTTGTTTTTGCAAGATGATGTTATGAATGGTATAGCTTAAGTGCATGTGATATTTGTAATCTATACGTGATCTATGAATCAAGGTTTTTTTAGCTGGCTGGAGCCTAGGCGCTGGCATTTGATGGTATTGCGACCTACGTGTCGGATTCTCTATATAATTTACTTTACTAGCTAGTATAGCTGTTTGGAGAACCTAGATGGCATGCAAGTCGATGTACAAGTCGGCAACATGGATCAAGCAGACAAGGGACAAGAGTTGGCACGAGTCGAATCACAGGATTTGTGGAGATGGAGATCGCCATGAAGAGAGCCATACCATTTCACATTATAATTGTTTTATATTGTGTTATTTTTATATCTCTGGTTTTACCTCTATAAGATATTCGATAGAATTTAATCCCCCAAATAAGATTTACTCGGTTTCCCCGCCAGTGTTGCACCATCACAAGTTGGACATTTTTTCTAGTGGGCTCATAAAATTGAGGTTCTATCAATTCTTTCTGACCAGCTGGGTTCGAGTCGTACTCTTACAGCGAAGCACTTGTTAATCAAGATGGGTTTATCACAACGGTTGTGGGACTCAGAGAAAAGTCGAACAGGAGCGAGGGAATGTGATGCCACCCGACCAATAGGAGTCGTATGAGATGTGATTGATAAGCAGTTTTCTACCTAGATCACTTGACGACTAGCGGTGATGCTAAAGCTCACTAGTAGGCTTGCTTATTCAGGATCTTGAATCACTTAGTAACCATCGAAGGGGTGTTGGTTCTAGTGGGAGCATAAGTATTAAAATGTTTAATATGCTTGCTATTTTATGGATACATGGCTTAAGTGTTTTGCTCATTTTCTATTGTAGATCAATGGTACCTAGTAATCCCTCACGTGTCCATTTTTGCGTTGAGAACGATCCTAGAGAAAGATAATCTTAATGGAACTAATTTGACCAACTGGTATCGTAATTTGAGAATTGTTATCAACCAAGAAAAGAAGGACCATGTTCTATATAACCCACTTCTAGATGAGCCGAATGAGAATGTGATTTTCGCTACCACTAATGCCTACCATAGGACTCTGGATGAGTCCATAGAAATAGCTGTCTTGTGCTAGCTCACATGGAACTGGACATGCAGCAACAATTCGAGAATTTTGATGCCTACGATATGATCGAAATCCTCAAAAGTATGTTCCACGCTCAGGAAAAGACTAAGAGGTATCACATCTCTTAGGATTTATTGGGATAAAAGGTGAAAAACAGCTATCCGATGTGTCCACACATGATTAAGATGGTTGGTTACGTGCAGTCTCTGGAAAGGCTGGGTTGCCCCAATAGCGAAGAGTTTGCTACGGATATAATTCTGAACTCTCTTTCTAGTGCATATGGTTTGTTCATATTGAACTACCACATGCATGGTATGGATAAGAAGCTCACTGAATTACATGGGATGCTCAAGTAGGCAGATACACATCTCAAGAAAGGCGCCAATCAAGTGTTGATGGTGTGGAATAAGGCTAAGTTCAAGAAAAGTTCTTGGACTAAGAAGAAGAAGAAAAAGTCGGGAGGCACTGACGGCTTGGTCATATAAGTCAGAAACACATGAATAAGCTCCATAATGATGGACTCCTAACTTCGTTCGACTTGGAGTCCTTTGAGACATGTGAACCTTGCCTACTCGGCAAAATGACCAAAACACCTTTCGCAAAAAGTTGTGAGAGGGTGTCTGACTTATAGGGACTACTACATAGTGATGTATATAGACCGATGAGCACGATAGCTAGAGGTGGTTATGAGTACTTCATTACCTTCACTAATGATTTGAGTAGGTATGGATCTATCTACTTGATGAAACATAAGTCAGAATCCTTTCAAAAGTTCAAGGAATTCCATAATGAGGTACATAATCAACTCGGCAAGAAAATAAAGTTTCTTCAGTCGGACCGAGGAGGTGAGTACATGAGCCATGAGTTTGATGACCATCCGAAGAGTTGTGGAATAGTTACCCTGCTCACTCCGTCGGGAACGCCGCAGAGAAATGGTGTGTCAGAGAGGCATAATTGGACCTTGTTGGACATGGTATGATCAATGATGAGTCAGACATATCTACCTTTATCATTTTGGGGTTATTGTCTAGAAATTGCAGCGTTCACACTAAACAGAGTACCATCAAAGTCAGTAGAGAAGACACTGCATGAGATGTGGACTCGCAAGAAGTCGATTCTGTCTTTTATAAAGATCCAGGGTTGTGAAGCATTTGTCAAGCGACTTTAGTCGGACAAGCTCACGACCAAGTTGGATAAGTGTAATTTCGTGGGGTATCCAAGGGAAACCTTGGTTTACTACTTCTACAACTGAGAAGAGGGTAATTTCGGCCAGTAGTGAGTCGGCAAAAGCCTTAGAGGTTGAGACGGTCGTGGTAGCTAAGCTGACATCTGCATCGACACTATGAAGATCGGCCAGATTGCGAAATGTTCGTGATGTGTTACTGTTGGATAGTGATGAGCCGATAACTTATTTGGAAATGATGGTGGGATCTGATTCCAATTCGTGGCTTGGATCCATGAGATCCGAGTTAAAGTCCATGGATGAAAAACAAGTTTGGAACTTGGTTGATCTGCTAGATGGTGCAAGACCCGCCGAGTGCAAATGGGTCTTTAAGAAGAAAACCGATATGGATGGAAATATTTCTATCTATAAATCACGGCTTGTCGTGAAGGTATTCTGATAGGTTCAAGGAGTTCACTATGATGAGACTTTCTCACTCATAGCGATGCTTAAATTAGTTCGGACCATGTTAGCTATAGCAGCATATTTCACATATGAGATATGGCAGACGGATATCAAGACGGCTTTCCTTACTGGAAATTTAACCAAGGACGTGTATATGATACAACCCGAGTGTTTTGTCGATCCTCCTAAACCTGAAAAGGTATGCAAACTTCAGAAATCCATTTATGGGTTGAAGCAAGCATCCCAGAGTTGCAATATTTGTTTTGATGAGGTAGTCAAATCGTTTGGCTTCATCAAGAGTGATCATGATTCTTGTTTATACAAGAATTTTAGTGGGAGCAAAGTAAACTTTCTGATCTTATATGTAGATGACATATTACTGATTGGAAATGATGTCCATATGTTGCAAGAAACCAAGGAATCGTTGGAAAGGAGTTTTTCGATGAAGGACTTGGGTGAAGCAACTTTCATTCCAGGAATCCGGATCTATAGAGATAGATCAAGGCGGCTCATTGGATTGAGTCAAGGTACATATTTGGACAAAGTGTTGAATAAGTTCAGCATGGAATCGTCTATGAAGGGGTTCTTACTGATGTCCCATGGTGTAAAACTTAGCAAGACTCAGTGTCCTTCGATGACTGACGAGTGAAGTCAGATGAGTATGATTCCGTATTCTTCATCAATCGGATCCATCATATATGTTATGATTTGTAAAAGGACGGATGTTTCCTGTGCTCTAAGTGTTGTGAGCAGATACCAGACTGACCCTAGAGAAATCCACTAGGCAAGGGCTAAAAATATCCTTAAGTACTTGAGAAGGACTAAGGATATGTTCCTAGTTTATGGAGGTGAGGATGAACTCAGTGTAAAGGGTTACACAGATGAGAGTTATCTTACTGACTCGGATGATTCTCGTTCGTAATCCGGATACGTGTTAGTGATAAACGGAGGGGTTGTGAGCAGGAAGAGTTCCAATCAAGAGACTATGTCTACGACTACGATAGAAGCTGAGTATATTGCCGCCTCGGAGGCGGCAAAGGAAGCCGTTTGGATGAGGAACTACCTCATAGATCTTGGTGTGGCTCAGGGCTCTTCCAATCCGTTAAACGTGTATTGTGATAACAATGGTGCTATTGCACAAGCCAAGAAACGTGGACTGCACCAGAGAACAAACACATACTGATGTGTTACCACCTGATTCGACAATTTGTTGATCAAGGTGACATGAAATTATGCAAGGTACACATGGATGCAAACATTGTGGATCCATTGACAAAGCTGCTACCATAGCCAAAGCATGAGGTGCACCTGAGAGCTATGGGTATTAGATGCTTAGACATGTGATGTCAGATGATTGACTCTAGTGCAAGTGGGAGATTGTTGGGAATATTCCCTAGAGGCAATCATATATGATGTTATTCCCGATGTATTCATAAAGTTGATATATTGTCCTTGTATGAACTTCTAATATGTATCATTGAATATGTGATTCGGTTGTGGAACTATATATTCATGTTGTTCATACTAGATGTCCTTGGTCGTTGAGATTGTGCTGAACACACAACTTAGACTAATGTGAAAGTCGGCTGATGACTTGGTTCCACTTGTCTTTTTTTACACCTTTACCCTAGGGGAAGCCCCTATGGATGTAAATTTTTATATAAATGTTGACAAAGCTTACAAAGAGGTCATAGAGAGAGATAAATCACGGGGGGTAGAAGTGTGTCAAGAGAACTAAGAAAACTATACAAAGATCGAAAGCAACCATTCAATCAGGGGTTGAACAAGAGCTGACTTCACTTTGTACCTATGAAGTAGAAGATCATGTTGGAAACCAACTTTCCATCGGTTGAAGGAGACAGGGATATCTCTGAAAATGAAGTCGTTGCGGATTTTCCATATGTTCCAAGAAGCACATGCCACCACCTCCATGAAGCATGGTCCAGTAAACAAGCTTCTAGCTGACACGAAATTGGTAGTCAAATAAACCGACATATTCCATTGAATATTAATGGCTGCCCAACACTGCCTAGCAAAGTCACAATCAAAAAATAGGTGGTCACGGTTTTCAAGAACTAGAGCTGAGCAAAGCACACACTCCGGGCCGGCAGCTGCCATTTTTTACGTAACATGAGGTCCTTGGTATTAAGACGATCGATTAGGAGCAGCCAGCTAAAAGCCTTCAACTTGGGCAGAGATTTAGATTTCTAAATATCATTCAACGCTACATGTGTTGGAAGCTGTTGTAACACTCTTAGTTTTACAAATAGTAATTATAATTTATTTGTGCATTCATGAGCATCATCATATATGCTAAAGAAAAATAATGAAAGAAATAATCACAAAACCCTAATTCTGCCCCTCTTATAAGCCCTCTCAAATGATTTTGTATTTTGAAAAAACTACCAAAACATGTGGATTCCAGATGGACTAAAAGGGTCCCACAATATTTCTCTAGTTTTACAAAAGGATCTGGTATTTTTGAATGACTCAAAACAGAAATGATTTTGAAATTATAAAAGAGACAAAAGAAAACAGAAAAGAAAAATATTTTGTTTAAAAAAAGTAAGCCAGATCAACACAGGCCACATCCCTCCCTCTCTCTCTTTCTGGCTCGGCCCAGCCAAGGCCCAGCCGGTGCCCAAAGCGGCCCAGCCAGCCTAATACCCATTCGGCCTCCTTTCTCGACCGTCGTCTTCGTCGACGACGAGCAAGCAGCTCGCTGGCCGCGTTTCCACCGCTCGTCTGCGCCAGGATCCCCGCTGGGCGTCGCGATGCACGATACCGACGCCAGATGCGTCTACAAGTAACCTCGCACCGCCGCTCGTCGAACCCTAGCCCCTTCCTCATCCTCTGCCTCTCTGGCCGAAACCCTACCTTGCCTGTCGTCGTCGTCCCCACCGATTCAGGCCACGCTGAGCCCATCTGAGACCTCCACCAGGACCGCCACCGTCTACTTGTTCTTCTAGTACAAGCTCCTGAGCTGGAGACGCCCCCGATCGTCTCAATTGACCCCTCGTTCCCGATGCCGGCCGCCGCACTCCGACACCGATTCTGGCGCCCTGCGACCCCGCCCGGTCTCCCCGAGCCCTTATCTGCAATCGTGGTGACCTCCTCTACCTCCTGGTGCCCTTCATCCTCTCTCTCGTGTGCTGTAGCCACCGCTCCTTGTCGACCTACCGCTGCCACCGCTGTCCATCGTCGCATTGCTTGGTCCGGTGGCCAATCCGCAGAGGCGCCGCTAGCATATGGTCCAGCGCAGCGTCCTGCGTCGAACACCCTCTCTCTCGCGGCCCCGCGCGCGCAATCGCCAGTTCCAGCGTCGATCTGAGGATCAAGCCCGGCTGACATCAGCATGACGTCATGCCCACGTCATAAGTGTCTTTTCTTTTATTTAAAATGTTTTCTATACATATTAATATGACAGGTAGGTCCCGATTGTCAGCGTTTTATTAATTTCCTAAATCATTTATGAAATGAATAAAATCCTGACATGTGGGGCCAGCTGGAAAATATTTTAATATAATCCAAAAATATTTAATTGTTTTAATAATGATTTAAAAATGTATTTAAAACGAGAAAAATCATAACTAATTCATTTTAAATTAGAAAAATATGTATAATATATCAACATGTTCAGAAAAATGTGATCTATCTGATAGCATCAAAGTCATACATCATTGTAACAAATAAAATGACCTCCTTAGTGAAACCTTAATGAACCTCTCTCATATGTCTCCGGAGTTTATCAGAAGTGCTATGTAGGGCATTCCTACTCCGCTTAAAATGGTTCATATACCTTTAGGGTTTGATGTAACACCTTTAAATATGCCATATCGTCATCCTTGCTTGTGCATTGCATCGATGCCATGTGTTGATTGTTGTTTTCCTTTCCGGTGTTTCTGCTTCTTCTCGGTAGTCCTCGGAGTTGATGTGAGAAACGATATTGAGTCCAAGATCGAAGCCCGAGATCAACACCATCGAAGGATATCATCAAATAAGTCCACCTGATGAACCTGAAGGTCTATAGTTGAGTATCAACAGGCAAAGGCAAGCAAAACCCCACACATGAATAATCCTATGTTTTCAAAGTATTTCATTCTTGCCATGTGCATATGATTCTAAAGTATTTCATCGATAGATATATCAATCCTATCCGATGCATGTTACCTTTGTAGCCTATATTCCTTGATCCACTGCTTCTAGCATAACTAGGGTTTGGCTTAAGAGCTTCGCTAGAGCTGTTATATGTGTTGTGCTTAGCCATGCTTAGCTGCTATTGCTGATCCATCCGGTTGATGAATCAGAGCTGCGAATGAACCTAGTTGGACAGGATGACGTGGTATGATCAGAGATGAAAGTTAAACAAGCTAAGGCTTGTATAGGAGTCCACGTCGGGTTATGGTTTTTGTAGTCCCATACTTGCCACCACTACGATCTGAGTTCTTGCCTCTTGAACCAAGACGAGCGTACAGCCACACGGGGTTTATGGGGACCCCTTTGCTGATTAACTTGCCTAGTAGATTCCATGAGTCACATAGTTCGGGCATTCCATTCGACATATGCATTCTGGTCGTTCTTGAAGGAGGTGGAGGAGGTGCATTCATACAGGTAGGTAAGCGTGGTCGGGAACAAGAGAGGCACGGCCTCCGTAATCTTGAACCATGCGCACATCTCTAGGGACCGACTTCAGAACTTGACCCGTTATGGCGGCATCTCCTTAGGGCGTGACTCATGGTTTCCGCGAATGCAAGGTAAAGGTCGTGGCCAACCACCCTCTATCGGCCTTCCAAGGAAGAGGGCTAATCTATAGTGGCATTAATAGTCAGTTGGTACGTGTGGGTAAAGTTGTGCACCCCTGCAGGGTAATAATCTATCCGAAAAGCCGTGTCCACGGTTATGGACGACTTGGGAACGGATTCAAAGATCATAGAGAAGAATAACCTAATCGTAAAACTTGACAAGTAAAGTATGCTTAAGGATGCTTCCTTAGTGATCGAGGGGGTGATCCTAGACGGTAGTTCAGCTGATAAAGAATTGGTGGATATCAAAAGATGATCAAAGCTAGTGATGTCGCTCTCTTATCCCCTTTCAAAAGGTTCTACTAGTCGAGCTTCTCCTTTTTCTCTTTTACAAAGAAAGTTATCTTTATGCAAAGTAACCCCACCAGCCATAAGTCTTGCGGAGTACACCCTGTACTCAGCCTTTCTTTGTTGATACTTTTGCAACAAGTGAGTGTTACCATAGAATAAGAGTTTGTTACAACATCGACATCGACCAGTAGTTTGGGGTTTCCAGTCGGCAGCCTGAAATCTATGGATTGGGACGTCATCGTTATGCTCCAGTCCCCTTAGGCCATTTATTAAGTTTGATATATTTAATAGAATAATCTGTCTTCCGTTGTTTGATGTTTGTGGTCAGTGACCTCTGCTTGTAATAATTTGGTTCTCTGCTCAGTTATGAGCTTGCTGTAATAATTTTTGTGCCGCAGGATCACTGTAATGTTACCGATTCTTTCTTTGTATGCTCCCGAGATTTAGGTTAGGCTTATATCAGACGGAGGTCTGGGACTTGTCTAGCCATAATCCCGGGGGTGTCACAGCTGTTCAAATAGAAATTTGTATAATCTAGATGGTCTGTAGTTATTTCCCAAAACAAAAATACTCTGATCGGTTAACAAAGTGTCAATCTACGTCCCTTGAATTAATTGAGAGACAAGCTGAAATTCCGTATATACCTCCACAGATAGAGGAATGTCAAAGCAAGAGCTAAAATCTTCCACGAGATATAAATTCCCACTGATGTGTCCTCGTCAATCACAAACAAAAAAAAGGCGAGGGTACTTGTCATAGAGAAGTTCTTCATGTAGCCAAAAATCTTTCCACAAAAGGATCATCTTACCACTTCCTACCTGACACCGAGAGATACTACGATACTATCCCACAAGACTAAAAATGTCCCTCCTCCAAAATGATCCACGCCGTGACTGCGCGTGCGGCACACTATCGCCATAAAGTGAGCACACCAGATTTACCCACGGTACATTGGCTTTAGAATAGAACTGATGAAGTTGTTTGAATAACAAAGCTTAAATTGCGAACACCAAGTCCCCATGTTTCTTAGGTCAACATACCAACGACCAGGCAGCTAAAGCATTCATAGACGAAGAATCTTCCTCCTTGGCCCATAAACAATGCCTTTGTGCTCTATTACAAATGTTGAGAATAATTTTCTGAATCTTAGGCGAGCAAAGATAAAAGTTTGGCAACATCAAGAGAACCGATCGATTAAATTCCAATATCCCTCCATATCCTAGGAAGCGTGCACTAGCATTAAGTTGGCGTTCAACCAGCCCAACTAGGGGCAATAGAAATTGCACTGTTGGTTTCGTAGTCCCTAGAGGAAGATCTAAGTATGTGAACGGCAATTGACCCACCGAACAGCCAAAAGTGTCCGCTAATATCACCAATTGATCATCGGACACATTGATTGGAAATAAACAAGACTTTGCATAATTAATCCTCAACCCTGTTGCATGAGAAAACACCTCCAGTAGCTCTTTTAATGTTGTAGGTTGAATAGGATAAACTTAGACAATCAACAATGTGTCATCCGCATACTGGATGATTGGAAAATCAGTGTTAGGTATATTCAAAGGAGCATGGAGCACACCCGCGTAGAATAAATGATTGACCATAATCCGAAGCAGCTCAGGCACACTCACAAATAAAAGTGGAGAAAGTGGGTCTCCCTGATGAACTCCTCGACGATAGAAGATTTTTTTTCCCAGGAACTCCATTTAACAAGACTAACGATATGCCAGTCGACATAATCATCTTTAACCAATTTAACCACTGCTGATCACAATCCAAGCTTCCAAAGATTTTGAGCACCGCTGCATGCTCCACCGTGTCAAATGCCTTAGCAAAGTCAAGTTATTGGATCATTGAAGCTGACATGGCCTGTTTGCACCGATGGATGTATTCATAGGCCCAACCAACACAATCTTGAATATTTCTCGATTTCAGGAAACCATATTGGTTAATATGAACTATCTCAAGAATTTTCTCCTGAAGGCGATTCGCAAAAAGTTTAGTAATTAGCTTTAAGCAAATATTTAGCAATGAGATCGACCTAAAATCATTAGGCCCCTCCGATGACAGGGTTTTAGGAACTAGTGTGATGAATGAATCATTGATGCTCTGCAAGTTAACCGATCCTTCCCAGAATTCATGACAAAGACAATAAAAATCGTATTTCACAACTGGCCAACATGCTTTCAGAAAAGTACCAAAAAAGCCATCAGGACCTGGAGAGTTGTCCCCTGGCATATGGTAAACCACATGGCCAATATCATCGTGGGCGAACTGTTGAGATAGCACCTCCAAGCACTCATAGGGAGCAAAACAATGAGAGAAATCAAACGTTGGAGCAATGGGCAAGGAAACACCTAAACGTGATCGAAATGCACTCCAAAGTAGGCCCTCTTTCTCACGGTGATCAATTGTAACCGAACCATCCTCTCGAGTAAGTGTAGAGATCATGCTTTTCCTATACCTGATCGTAGCCATGGAATGGAAAAACGAGGTGTTCTCATCTCCAAGTTTAGCCCAACGAGCAGTACAACGTTCTCTCCAATCATCTTTCTTACATAAAAGCAAGTGTTGTAACCAATTCTTAACAATATTCCGAAATTTCCACTCTGTAATATGCTGTACTATTTGCTCTTCAAAATTGTTAAGCAGAAGGATTATGTCATTGCAATTGTTAATCAGCTGGTTCAGAATCGCAATGCTTGTACTCCACTGTTTTAATCCTTTACGGAGCAGCTTAAATTTTCCTGACAACGATTTAGCACCATCCCCCGGATAGTTAATATCCCAAATATTTTTTACCACCTCGAAAAAACCTGGCATACGAATCCAATGATTCTCGAATCTAAACACTTTGGCCTTAGGGATTGAAGTTCCAATCGATTAACACACAGGACGTGGTCTGATGTAGCTTTGGCCAGTGGATTAACCAAGGTATTAGGAAATGACACACGGTTCCACTTGTCATAGGAACGGTTTCACTTGTCATGAGCATGTTGATGCTATTCCGACTTACACGGATTCGGCTAAAAAGTTTAGCGAGTCGGACTAACCCATATTGAGATATAACGAACAAGTCGTCATTTGTATGTCTCAACCAATGTAATCCTTACACCTCAGGTTGTTGCACAATCCGAGTTGTGGTTCATCGACTTTGGTTCTATCAAATGTTGCTTCATCAAAGGGAAGTTATAAAGGCAGAGCTCGGGTGGACTGAGAATCAAGCTGCATGATGTGGATGACCAAGATGGGATTTTCCCCTCCGACTGGAGAGATATTCTCTTGGCCCCCTTGGATGATATGATTCGGAAAGCATGGTCATGCATGAATCTATTAAGTGTTAACTGAGGCGTCCAACTAAGACTTAGTCAGATGAATCACGTATCTCGGATCGAGAAGAGATTTGTGCTATTTGAAGGATGACGATTATTCGTTTATAGCTTGATAAGGTGTATCGTCAGACAGAAGGGACTGAGACGCAAGTCACATTAAAAGGTATGTCATCGTGACTCTTTGGTACTTGGGAGTCGACATGTTCTACTAGGAGCCGTAGCCGACTAATCATTTACGAGTAAGACTCAAATCATGTCCGAGTTACCATGAGCATGTAGAGTCACACACTTATGAATGGGATTAAGTTTGGGTTGGACCTGAACCTGAAACCTGTTTGGGTTGGACCCAAATCGGACATGTTGGGTCAGTGAGTTGGACTCGCAGTGTCTAATATAGCTTTAGTGAATGGGCCACAAGTGAGTGGAGTCCACTTTCACTCCATATATATACTGGGGCGCAGATGCCCAAGGGGCACGGTTAGTTCATTACATGCATTGGAAACCCTAGCTCCATTTCAGTCCAGCCGTTGTAATGGACCTAGAAGTCCACCGCCGGTTCTCCTCCTCGTACGTGTGGATACCGGTAGAGGTGTTGTACAATCAGCATATCGATGATCATGGATTGGATCGGATCGTGACGGCTGCACTACTTCAGCTAACGTGCTTCATCAGTAATCCGCAACCGTGCACCTAGCGGCAATCCTCGTCGCCTCCTACCTCGGCTAGATCTTGGGATCACCGTGTAGGAAAATTTTATTTTTCTCTAGGTGTCCTAATAAGGACAAAGAGGGTACCTCGTAGCGTAGACCCTTGACGCGACGACATGTGAGATGCCTTTCATGCTTTCCTCTTAGTCACTTCCAAGTGGGCTCACGCTAAGGATCTAGGCAATAAAAGCTATAGGTTGCATGTTCTCTCATGAACTCTGTGTTCACTGTCATTCCCATATGCGGGTACTGCCATTATCGCGTGTGAGAAAGACGTGTTGTGCGGATTTCCACACCACCAGATCACCTGCGGCGGTTACAATGTCCATTGCCTGGCCTCGGTTATCCTCATCCTCTCTCTTTCTTCGTTTCTCTCCCTACACACACTCTCTCATTCTTTTTTCCCGGCGAGTTTAGTCGGCCGTCCGGCTCCCCTTCATAGGTTCTTTACTCTTTTATCTATTGATCTCAGCGACCTGCTCGGTCTCTTCTTTTTCCCTTGCTCTCTAATGGGCTATTTCCTCTTATATCGCATGTTTCATTCTATACGGTTTACGTATCATTCTATGCCTTCTGGGTTACTTCTGTTGGGTACTGTTTTTTGTTGTCCTTCTTCGCCTATTTGTGCTTTTTTGTCTCTTTTCTTGATGCCTTTCCGGTGCTATTATTTGCGTCTGCTAACTTTCTTTATTCGTCTTTTGCTGGTTTTTTTCTCCGTCGAGGTCCGTCGTAGTGCATAGTTCTCCTATCATGGTTGTCCAAATGGTTAGTCTTTTTTTGAGCATCATGTGTGTTTCATGCTACCTTGTCTAAGTTTTCTTGATGTTGTTACTTCTTGAAGGTTTGCAAGATGTGTGTCATAAAACGTTCATTCATCACTTGCCTATTAGCTACCGCTTACCTTGCTTCTTGATCCAGGTAATATCCATGCTACGTAGAGACATGCTTTAGATAAACTAAGTTTGAGTCTTCTTTTTAACATCTGCTCTATATTTTCTTCCAATCTATGGGGCGTTATTCGTATATATTTCCGCAGTTTCATCACACGCGTCTTGCATTGTTCAGTGATTGAATAGCTGAGCTTTCTTCTAGATAGAGCTTTCTTCTAGATATTTATAGGGTGTCCACTATACATGGGCTCTACTGTATGCATCACGACGTTTCTATTTTTGCAACTACTAATCTTGCAACGTGTTTGAGGGTACATGTCTTGCATTGTTGTGTTGCTTCTAAATTGCCAGACCTAGTCTTCCGCTTTGTCTGTTTTGTCTGTGTTATTACGCACGTGTTTTTTTCTTGCAGATGCCTACGTTTAGGTTTCTAGTGGACTGTAAAAGTAAAAGTTATGTAGTGCTTATGATTGCAATTTAATTCAGAATCACAACATAATGATGCAAGAATAAACATAGAGGCATAGATGTTATCAATGTAAATACAAGCTTGGAATTTGCTTGCCTAGAAGCTCAGAAGTGGAACCGGTTCTAGATAATACTCATGTGCAGCTCAATAACCTCCTTTCTCGGTGTCTATCACTACAAGAATCTGGGCGGTTCATGACGATCTGATATCGTCATGGATGAGGGTCAAAATGTCGTAGATGGCCATCCGCGACGAATTCTGCGACGAAAAAATAGGTTACGGACCTCACGTCATAATTCAATCTATGACGTTTTTTCTGTCTGAAAATGTCACGTCCGGTCGCGATGTTCCTGTAATTTCGTCGTAGCGAACAAGACCGGCCCAACCTAGGCCCGATCGTTCATCACATTTTTATTTCGTCATGACCGTGGCCATGTGGCAAACGGCACCGCGGGTGGCCATCGGCTACGTTTGCTGATGTCATCGACTTCCTAACGTTTTTTTCCGTCATGGCCTGATTCCGTTGTCTCCATATCCGTGACGGCATCCAACCCGTTCATGATTCCATCCATCCCATTTATGACATCACACGTGTCGTGATGAATTTTGTTCGTTGCCACCTTTCGACACCATGCTGACACGTGGATGGTTGGCACGGCCAAGCTTGCGCCAATCGGACGAGGCCACGTGGGGAAGCCGCAGAACATCTACCTACGACGAATTCTGTGTGATGACGTCATCCTTGGCCGTGACGTTTATTTTTCATCTAGATAGTTGGCCAATGAAAGGCGGCCATGTCGGCATTTACTTGTGACTAAAATGTTTCGTCAAAAACAACTGAGACGATTTCATTTTGATCGTGGATGCGGGCTAGCGTCACCGTGAGATCAGGGGGCCATTTGTGCACGTAAATTTCTACTAGCCCTAATCGTTTGTGACCATTTCACACCACATGCATAAAATAACAGAATTTGACAATGAATTTCAGGACAATTTTCCATATAAATTTCCACAGCAGTTTCTGAGCCAAAAGCCTCACAAGCTTCCACAGCCAAAAACTTTCCATAGAAGTTTATGAGCCAAAAGCCTCATAAGTTTCCCTGCCCAAATGACTCACAAGTTTCCACACCAGTTACTTTTCCAGCCCAAGAACTCACAAGTTTCCTCACCAATTAACTTTCCACAACCACGAGTTCACTTATCTTGCGATAGTGGAGCTGTTGTTGCTACTGCTTCTCCTAAGTCATCTGAGAAAACATTTGCTGAAGTAAGTTGTTTGTACGGTTTTCATTATCCTGCATCTCTACTTGCTTCTTCTGCATTTCTCTCATGTCTTTAGCATATTGCAGCCTCTCTGCCTCGGCGGCTTCTTTCGCTCTCTACAATTCCTCTATGGTACAGTGCAGTTTGTCACTCCCTGCTCTCTCAGCCAAAAGTTCCGCTTCAAGGCTAGACCTGCTTCGTCTTAATGTACTTGGATGGAGGTTGATGTTCTTCAGGAACATTGGCTTTGTGTTGTCCAACGAGAGTGCAAAGTGCATAGCCTCGGTGGACTAAAGTTGTTCTTCCTCCTGAACATCTGGAGCCATCTTCTTTTCCATGATTTCCTACAGTATTAGGAATATAAGAGAACATTATAAAAATAGCAAACAAACTACAATCATATCGTATACAATTTAGAGATGAAGATAGCATTGAATGTTACGAAGATGAAAAGTATTCAAGAAGACTTACAATTGCTTTCTTCACATTTTGAGTGTAGCCATGTTTCGGGCTGTAATGCGTCTTTTTGAAGAGTTCGAAAGCATTGTCCTCACCGTTGCACACAACCTCATAGCTATGAGAACCTGTGGTAGCAAGGTACAAGACTTTGCTCATGTTGGGCTTGTTTTTTACACAAGTACCCTACACAAGCAGAAACCATACAATATAAGAGGCAGTTCCAATCAAACAATTTAAACACATGCGGTAACAGTATAAGAGTAAACGAAAAGTGACCTGTTTCTTGGGGTCAGACCAAGTATCAACAAGCTTGCACCACTGTTCGTCGGTCATGTGTTTCACTTCATCAGGACATTTCCTTGTAACTTGGTTTAGAGGGTAGGGATCAAAATACTTCTTCTTCAGAATATGCCGCTGATTCCTTGCATGCCTCATAAATTGATTTGTGCAAGCATTTCGCATGTCAGGGTGATTTGTGTCCATGGCAAACTTTTGCTGAAATAAAACATGGAGCATCAACATTTGCATGAACACAAAAATGGAAAGGTAAAGGACAGCTAAGTCATAGAACATACAGAAACTTTACCTATGAAGTCTGATTGGACATCAACCCTCTTCTTTAATCTTTCAAGTGGGGTAAGATAGGCATGCTAGTCCTTACGGTGACTGCACACTCACTAGCAAACCTAGCAGTAACACTTGGCTCGTTTGGTCTAGTTCTTCCTAGAGGAACATTAAGTGAAAGCCTCCCTCCTTCGGACAACTTATCAAGCCTCTTCCCCATGTTTTCCCCCTCACTCTAGAGCTTGACCAGTATGCAGAACTATATCCTCAGAATTCTGCGTTTCGGTATCTTCAGAACAAGGTGCATCAAAGTCTTGAGACATCTGGTAGCCATCATCATCTACAGGAATACAATGTGTTGATTTAGTGTTCCACAGTAATATGATGGGATTAAATGGATTACTATAGAGCAAGCAGTCGGTTTAACACATTATCATGTTGAGACCAGTCACTCCAGTCTTGGCACAGTACTTCATGACTAGGATCAGATTCCCCATATTTGGTAGCTGACTCATCATATTGGGTAGCTAACCCATGACCCTCAAATTGGATACCAGAGTCCTCGTCGTTGGCAGCTGAACACATATGTTGGGTAGCTTATGCAGCGCTTTGGGTACCTAACCCATCTGTTTGGGATGGTGCATGGTCGCCTCGGGGAGGTGCCCACAGACAGCTGGAAGGTGTCTTCTGGATTTGGAGAGATGGCCGGTCACCTTTGGGGGATACCCGTGGGCAGAAGGATGCGGACTTCATCACTTGGGATGGTGGCTTCTTGATTTGTGGAGGTCGTAGGTTGGCTTTGGGAGGTGCCAGAGGACAGTAGGATGTGGGTTAGGCTTCCACACCTTGGGTACGTGGCTCCTGGCTTTGGGGAGGTGGTTACTAGCTTTGGAGATGTGGCTGCTGGCTTTGGGGGGTGGATGCTGGCTCTGGGGGGTGCATGCTGGATTTGGGGAGGTGGGCGCTGGCTTCAGGGATGTGCTGGACGGCATACCAGCCGGTCGGAGGGAGTGGGCAGGTCGCCTTGGGCAGAGTGCTGCTCATGTTGGACAGCTGCCAACTCACCTTGGGCAGCTGGTTGCTTGCCTTGGGCTACTGCCTTCTTGACTTGGGTAGGTGGTAGATTGATGGCTGCTAGCTTCTCGCCTTGGTGGGAATCAGGAACTCCATCTTTATCCACTTGGTCGGCATCAGGAACTGCATCTTTGGCCACTTGGCCGGCATCAGGAACTGCAGCTTTAGCCACTTGGCCGACATCAGGAACTGTAGCTTTGGCCACTTGGCCGGCTTCAGGAACTGAAGGTTTAGCTACTTGTCGGGCATCGAGAACTGCAGATTTGGCCACTAGGTTGCCATTAGGAACTGCATCATCGTTCACCGGCAGGGGAAAATGAAGTGCAACTCTAGCCACCTCCAGGGCATTAGGAAGTGCGGCTTTGGCGGTTTGTCTGGCATCAAGAAGTTCGGCTTTGGTCGTTTGTCGGGCATTGCACTCCGAGTTTCTTGTGAATGGGTTGCAGGAGATGTCGCTTTTGTTGTTTGCCGTGTGGAACCTGGACGTGGAAGTCCTGCTTTTAGCGAATTCCAGTTGGACCTCGTGTGTCTCTCATTTTCTATGTCTGGAGATAGTACTGATGCCACAAAGCGCTTGCGAGATGATCCACCACTAGGAGCCATCCTTCGCCTGGAAGTTGTCTTCTTGAATTTTCTCTGCTTAAGCTACACATTTTACATGTAACAGTCAATTGGAGAAAATAAAGAGGAACAAAACATATGGCAAAAGGAGTAAGCAAACAATTCCACACAAGATGATTTCGCAGCATCTTAATTGTGGAGAAATCATGACAAGATGGTGAGCTAGCAGGTAAGGGGACTACCTGCAGCCCAGTCTGCTCGGTGACTAGTGTTTCATCACCTGATATGTCACCTTCACTGATACCCCCCCTCGGGATCATACCGATGTCCAGAGGATAATGCAACAAACAGGATAATGCAACTATGAACTACTTATACGATGAACATAAGACATATCACGAAACAGCCAAAGTAATGCAACAAACAGGATAATGCAACCTTTATCACACGCAAACTGATCATAAGCCTAATAGTTTACAAGCTAGGCAATTCACCAATTGGTTGCAATAATGAAGAGGTCATGACAATTAAGCATGAGCAATACATGCATCTATATCTTTCCACTAAATAGGCAAGTAGGCAGAATATAACATATGTTGTTGTTTATCCAATATTAATCATAAGTGTAAAATAGTCCACTGAGAACAATTTGTATTTATACTCTGATCATAAGACATATGATGAAGCAGCCAAAATATTGCAACAAACAAGATAATGCAACCTTTATCACACACAAACTGATCATAAGCCTAATAGTTTATAAGCTAGACAATTCACCAATTGGTTGCAATAATAAGGAGGGGACGACAATTCAACATGAGCAGTATAAGCATCTATATCTTTCCACTAAATAGGCAAGTAGGCAGAATATAACTGACGAGGGTTTAACTCGTCAATGCCCATTGTTATGGACTTGGGTTTTGGAGAAGGAGGGAGCGCTGGAGACATCTATCGGCTAGCAAACAAGCACACAGGAGACAAAGGATTTACCCAGGTTCAGGCCTCATAGAGGTCCCTACTCCTGCTTGTCTGCTCGTGGAATTATTAAGGGAGTCGAAAGTTACAACGGTGCGCAGATGCAATGTGGCGAGGGTTTGTGGAAGCTAGGGTTGCGTGTGTCCTCCTCGCCGCCCCCTCCTAGCCCTTATATAGATAGGCTAGGTCTCGGGTAGCAGGTCGAGTCGGTTACAAGTTAGGGTTTCCCCTTTCAAACTTTCTATCTTTAGCTTCTTCTTATCCTTCAAGCAATCGAGAGTCCACAGGTTACTCGAGTCCTTTCATCTGGGCCTTGGCGACACCGTGGGCCTATACGTATTTGGACCATATATACCAAGCTCAAGTACCTGTAGGGTATACCCATGTCAGTAGCCCCCGAGTGTCCAGTGGAAGCGAAGATTCGACTAGGGACTTTTGAAGCCTTCAAATGCTTAAATGAGCACATTTTGATTGCTTTTATTCTTGTCATAGGGATTGTTGATGTACGTGCCTGATATAACCTAAGTATCGGTATCAGTTAACCACCTTAGGGTGAAACAACGCAATCTACTCAAATTCGAGTCCCCAGACTCGAATCCGGAAAAGTGCTGGTGTAATTCGACTCAGGCCGCGGAGGTCTTACAGGAGTCGAATTCCAGTTATATGGGTGTGAGCACTTGACGCGTCCGTCAAGGCATGTTCATCATGCCTATAGGCACGGATATGTTTCTGGTAGTGCGCAGTTAAATGCGTTGCCAGGCCTTATTCAGGTCTTACCTTCACGCCGTAGGCGCGACATCCGAATTTTATCATCGCGGAGACGATTCGGGTGACCCAGGGGATGCAGTCTCTTTGTAGGGGGAAAATTATGAGGCGGTGTCGCCATGAGTTTCGAGTGTGGATGTTATCAACACACAGTTTTTTGTACAAATAATCATAGGGTGCGCGACCAACGCTCCCTATGGGAGTAGCCCCCGAGTGCCTGGTTGAATCGAAGACTCAGGCAGGGACTAAAGAACTTTTGTGACTCCTGTCGTCTTTTGCTTGCTTGTTTCAGTCAATGACTCAGGCAGGTACTAAAACACTTTTGCGACTGTTGTCGTCTTTTGCCTGCTTGTTTCAGTCGAATTTGTTTACGGCGCTCCCTATGGGAGTAACCCATATCCATGATCGAACTGTGTTTCGAGTGGTTGGGTTTGCTTTTGTGATTATCCATGTTCCTGCAACAACAAAAAGAAAAGTCGTATGGTGCGCAGCCAGCGCTCCCTATGGGAGTAGCCCCCGAGTGCTTGGTGGAGTCGAAGACTCTAGTAAGGACTAAAAATAGTCGAAGTTTTCCACTGCGTAGCCTTGGTGACTTCAGTACTGATGCTTGTATGACCTTAGTTGCCCGCATGAGCGATTTTGATGGGACGTGACGAGCTGTGGGTCCTACTTTCTGACTTTGATTTGACTGGGAGTGCGTAACCTTATTTTTAACTGCGCCTCCTCGATTTCCGCGCGTAATGGTAGAAGTGGGGGGACGGTTCGCGCTTTCTCTTCTCCACGCGTCCAAATGCATGCATGCCACGCGTCCAATAGCATTTTTGTCAGCCGTTGGATTGCATCTCCCAGGGGTTAAGTAGCGGTGCTGCGGCGGTAATTTCCCATCTGCGCTCTTTCTTCCTTGCTGCCATCGCCATTGCTGCTTTGCTCGCTTCCTGCCCATCTTTTCCTGACGCTGACCAGCTCCGTTCGTTCTCGAGCTACTTCCTTTGCTCACATCGCCGCCACAAGAATGGGGAAGAAGAAGGGAGGTGCCACTGATTCGTGCCACCGTCGCGGCGAAGAAGAAGGTGGCTCATTGGCAAAGCACCGCCGGGCGGAAGAAGAAGGTCGCGGGGACCCACGTAACCAATGGCGCATGGCGCCCCTCTATCATCAAGGCGTCGGATCTCTGTCTTCTTCGCCAAGATGGAGTTATCTCTGTGGCAGTCGCCGATGCGGGCGTCCCCAGCGATGAGACCATTCCTGCTCCTCCCGCTGGTTTTCGAGTGATGTTTCTTGCATTCATCATTCGTGGTCTTTCCTTGCCTCTTTACACCTTTCTTAGGGGTCTTCTTTGTTTCTATGGGCTCTAGCTCCATCAGCTGTCCCCAAATTCGCTCCTCCATATCACTTGTTTCATCACTCTCTGCGAGTGCTGGCTCGGAATCGAGCCACATTTTGGTCTTTTCAAGCGCATCTTTAAATTGAAGCGTCAGTCCGCATCTGGCTCTTTAGTTTATGACGTAGGTGGTTGCGGAATCCACGTCGTCCCATCCGCCACCTACTTCGACATCAAGCTTACCAAGTCCGTCCAGGGATGGAGGGACAAATGGTTCTATGTTCGTGACCAGAAGGCCAAGGACGAGCACTTTGGACTCGCGCCTTTTGATCCCGCGACTCCCTGCAAGAAGATGCGTTCTTGGAAGAACGTGATCATGCCTTCCGAACTCGCGGAGACATACATGCTATATCAGAGCGTCTGCGACCTTGTGAGTCGCATAGGCACAGAAGAGGGAGGTTGCGCTCTTGTCAGGACTTGGCTGCGTCGTCGCAGCCTCTCCAGGCCAGGGTCCATCCCATGTTTCAATAGGGTGGCGCTGATGATGCCACTCGCGTGTCTGCTGATGGCATGTCCGCGAGTGAGGTAGATAAGAGGGTGCGACTGGTCACGAAGTACACCCTCAAAGGATGTGCTTCCGAACGAGCCAGTTGTTCCTCCTTTCGACGCTTCGAATCCTCCTCCTGAGGTACAGTTGTGCTACGTAGTAGCTTATTTTCTCGATTGCGTTTTCTGTTGCTTACCTATTATGTTTGCTGATCTTTATTGTTTGTATGCAGGAGTGGGTGGTGTCGCCTTGTATGCCTACCCTCCCTGAGGGGATTATTCCTCGTGAAGCTTTGGAAAAGGACGAGTCTGAGTCGACTGTCCCTTCTGATATGGAAGAGGAAGCCCCCGAGTCCGAGATCCCGGACACTCGCAAGCGTTCGCGTAGTGGGGATTCCGACGTGTCGACTCCTTCAACTCCAGGAGGCGCGGTTGTTGGCGCGGAGTCGCCAATTCCAACTGTTCCGGTGAGGGTTGTGGCACCATCTTCTCGCAAGAAGATGCGATTGCCCAAGGAGTCTTCGTCAGAATCGACGGCTTCCACGTTTGATCTTGACAACTTTAACTGGTAAGTTTGCTGGGTTATTCATTCTTTTCTATTTTCTTCTTGTTGGTTTTTGCCCTGGAGTTTTCCCTTTTCTCAATGTGGATTTTGTCTTGCAGTCAAGAGGCATCGTCATCTTCTGGTGACGTCGAATTTTTTAAGGAATCGGGAGTCGCGACTTCAAGGGCCAAGGTAGAGGTCGAGCGCGCTCCTTCTCTGGTGGCGGCCCACTCCGGGCAAAATTCTTTGATCTCTCCTCACGTAGGGGAGCATCGAGTATTTGCTCGGATGACTGTTCAACAAACTTCTTCGGAGTCACTGGAGGACCATGTAAGTATAGCTTTCTTTCTTTTTTAATGTGGTAGTCAACGCCTTCTGCTGCCCTCTGCTGACTCCTTGTTTTGTGCGACGGCTCCTTGTAAAGGAAGCCACGCAGGTGGCAGAGCAGGTGATGGCGATAGGTCGCCAGCATGCGATGCTAGAGACGCACCACCACGTGATCGAGAGTGAGTGTTCTATACTTATTCTTTTCGTCTTCTCTCTGTTTTGGTATAATCGACTGACAGCCAATTATTGACTGCCATGTAGCCAAGCATAACGCTTTACTGCGCGATGTCGCCACGTTGGAGAAGACACTAGCCGCAGTTGTGAAGGGGCGCGACGAGGCAATCGCGGCTCGTGATGATGCCTAGAAGCGTGAAGAGCATGTGTGCGCCTCCTTTGCGGTCAAGGAGAAGTTGTTCGAAGAGCAACTGTTCTCAGTCGCCAAGGCCCTCTCATGTACCTTTACTGGTAGATATTTTATTGATGTTCTTCTCTGCATCTGTAGTGCCGGTGGCACTAGAAGTTTGATCCATGTGTGTATTTTTGTGTAGATGCTGGGGGCTTGAGTTTTGATCCACAAGCCCTTTATCGTGATGACGCTCAGGCGGGCGCGGTATCTGTGGTCGAGGATCGTAGCGCCGCTGTCCAAAATACGTTGTCCAAGGCCAAGGCCACCCTTAGTTGCCTCCAGGAGGAGTTGATGCCGAAGGCGGAGCTGGTCGACAATGTGGAAGAGCTGGTGCAGTAGCTCGCTGGGGGTGTGCCTGCCACGTATAAGAACTCCCTCCGCGCAGCTGGCGCGACCATGTCGCTTGCCATGGTGCAAGCCCACGGAGTCGAAGTAGATCCTTCTGCGGTGTCGAAGACGATGCCTGTTGGCACGGATGGTCAGCAGGTAGTATTCGCTCCCTTTGTGACTGCCTGTGCCAAATATGGCCATTCCTTGATAAACACTGTTGCCAAGTATTCGGAGGAGCTCAATCGTGCGAAGAAGGCGGCGAAAACTTCGGCCTTAGGGACCGGCAGAAAGTCAGTGGCATCTGATACTGCCATGGACTTGATGAAGCCCCCGAGGTCATCGAAGTCGAAGAAGCCAGCTGCTTTGTAGTTAGTTTCTTGTAATAGTTGATGAATTGCTCTTTTGATTGGAGAACATGCCTGTGGGCGATTGTGTTTGTAGATACTTTTATGCTGATCCTGAATGCATCTGTTACTTTTGACTTTTGAGTTGGTCGCCTTATTTGCCTCTGGCTTGATTTTTGGTAGGGTACATCAAGTGGTCCTGTGGGGGGAACCCCAGACTCGCCATCTCTTAAGGATACAATGGCACCACCACGCTCTAGGGTAGAGGAGCTGTCCTTGCTTTCGCGACTTCGTGATCGCGTTAAGCAACTGGAGCGTGAGTTGCCCGTGATCCGCGGTAGCACGGACGTGTGGAAGTCAAAGGCTGAAAAAGCCGCCGCCATGAAAGCAATATCTGCTTGGCGAGGTGACGCAGCTGGGCGACCAGTTTAAGTGTTAGTTTGCTCATCCTCGTCTTTTCCTTTGTAGTTAATCGCAATGGTACGTTATACTCATGCTGTTGATGCTGCTCCGTGTAGTTGTTAGCGCACGCCATCCGCAGGAGGAGAGGGATAGGATTGCCATCCGCCTTCATGATCTCATCCAGGAGCAACTTCAGGAGAGTGGATACTTCTGGGTAGATCATGATCGTGCGACTGTGTTGGCAACCCTATAGGATCGCGCCTCGCGAGTGCTGCTCTTTCTGAAGAAGTCGCAGTCGTGTTTGAAGAACATCTATCGGGCGATGTTCCAGCTGGATGATACTCGATCAAGCCTGCTGGCTCTCCTGACCAAATTTCAAGATATGTCCACGGTTCGCGAGTGCGTGAGGCAGCAGTTGGTGGCTGGTGCCAAGGCTGCCCTCTCCATGGTGCGTTTACACAAGCCTGACGTGGATGTCGCCGCCATTGCCTCTGGGCCACCGGTGCCACCAGCAGGATCTTCCTGGAACATGGTGCCGCACTATCAGGCGGTGGACCGTCTAGCCGAGGAGGTCGTCGACTTCTTCGAGGAACAGATGTTCTTCTGTTGCAAGGGTAGCCAAATATGTATCCTGCAAATAAGTGTATTAGTGTTGTAAAGCTCATATACATTTGTAGATAATATACTGTTGAATGTGTACAAACAGCTTTAAGCGTGGGGTGCGTTGCACTTATGCGAGTCCTTTTCGTTAGCCTGGCCATCTTTGTATCGTTCCCTTGTCAACCTGTCAGGTGCGTTGCAGCTGGGTTGAGTTTGTGTTAAGGGGTTCGATTGATGTGCCAGCTGTAGGGGTTCGTAGCATGGAAAACAAAATTTTTCTATCGCATGCAAACAAACAAGCCAAGATCTATCTACTAGATTGTAGCAACGAGTCGATAGGGGAACTCACCCTCGAAGATTCCAAAGCGGTTAACGAGAGCAGATTCTCGTGGGTGATGTAGTCGTACTCTTTCCGATCTCAAGATCGCGTAGACGATCCTTCCAGCGCCACGTTCCAGCAGCGCTCCCGCAGTCGGTCACACGTTCGGTACTCGACGAAGACCTTCCTCTCCCTTGTTCCAAAGGGCAGCGGAGGTTGTAGCACTCTCGCGATTCCTAAAGACAATGGCGTGGTACCGGAAATAGAGGGGAGATCCCGCAGGGCTTCGCCTTAAGCCGGTGCGAGTATGGTGGAGCTTATGAGAGAGGCTATTAGTGGTCTAGTAATTAGACACACCAATTAGAAGGCTCTAAACCAATTAGAAGGCTCTAAACCTTGGCTAAAGCAATTAGAAGCTCTAAACCAAAACGGCTCTAAACCGAGATTAGAGGTGGAAACTTGTGTATTAGAGGGGAGCCCTGCCTCCTTATATAGGTGGGAGGGCCGGCCAAGGGAGGAGAGTCCCTCCCCAAGTCGGCTTGGTGGGCGCCGCCAAGGGAGGAACCTCCTCCAATTCGCCTCCACCAATCCTCCTCTCTTCCCACTTCCCAAAATTGCGTTTGACTTTCAAACTAGCCGCTTGACTTTTCAATTTAGGATTTAAATAAACCCTTTATTTTGGACAGCAAGAACACCTAGTACATGATGCAATCATTCCAACTTACAATGACACATTCATGTACCTTCCCTCCGGAGTGCCGGACATTCCGGGACCTTCTAGAATGTTCCCATGAAAACACCTAACCATTCCCCAACTCAAATGGGACTTTCCTTATATGAATCTTATTCTCCGGACCATTCCGGATCTCCTCGTGATATCCCGGATCCCATCCGAGACTCAACAACATTCGGTCTCTTTCTCATAATACCATAACTACTCAAACAACGTCAATCCTTAAGTGTGTCTCCCTACGGTTCGTGAATTATGCGGACATGATCGAGACACTTCTCAACAATAACCAATAGAGGAATCTGGAAATTCATATGGCTACATATTTCTACGATTACTTTGCGATCGAATGAACCACTTACATACGATACCAATTTCCCTTTGTCTCACGATAGTTTACTTATCCGAGGTTATGATCGTCGGTATCTCGCATACCTAGTTCAACCTCACACCGATAAGTACTCTTTTCTCGCTCCGTGATATGTGATCCCTTGTGAGCCAGTCACATGCTTGCAAGCTAATTGGATGACATTTCACCGAGAGGGCCCAGAGTATATCTATCCGTCATATGGATGGACAAATCCCACTCTTGATCCATGTGTTTCAACCAATACTTTCCGAACACTCAATGCCACTTTTATAGCCACCCTGTTACGGTGTGGTGTTTGATGACATCAAAGCATCCATCCGGTAAAGGTGATATGCATGATCTCATGGTCGAAGGAATTAGGTTACTATGTATCAGAAAGCATATAGCAATTGAACTATTGAAATGACTTGATCTTTATGCTACGCTTATCTATAGGAGTATGTCCATCACATCATTCTCCTAATGATATGACCCTGTTGTTAATAACATCTCTATGTTCATGATCAGGAAACCATGATCATATATTAACCAACAAGCTAGTTTAACAAGAGGCTTTTCTAGGGACTCTTTTATGTTTACAAATCACACAAGTATTAATGTTTCCTGTTAATACAATTATAGCATGGTATGTAAACATTTATCATAAGTATGAAGATATGATAATAACCACTTTATTATTGCCTCTTGGGCATATCTCCAACAGTCTCCCACTTGCACTAGAGTCAATAATCTAGTTTCAAACCTTTGTGTTTTCAACACCTATGACTTTCTGGTGTTGTATGTACACGATTGCTAGTGGTTAACTGATCTCCGGATCTGACACTTCCAGGTCCGTGTGTAATTGCATGTCTTTGCGTCTCTACGCATCACTCATTCTCTAATGAGATGGCTTTGTATGATTTGGTCTTTCGGTGTGACCTTTAGTTCTTTGGGGTTAAAACATGTTGATAATATTGTCGCACAATATATCTTCATAGTATTATCCCATGAACTACACCTAGTTTGATAACAAACTACTTGACACAAATGCCCTCTTTTGCTGCTATAATAGCAGTCATATACTTAGCCTTTTGTTGAAGTATCTCACAATGTCTTAACTTTGGAACTCATCCAAATCCATTATGGAACTCACTTTCCATTATATTGTGCCACCCTTAGTTTAGATTGAGATAAACTTAATTTGTACTCTGTGACAAAACTAGTATCAATGTAGTACTTTTACAATGAACTAATCATCTATTTGTCACTTCTACAAATATTATACTCTTAGTTCTTTCAAAAGATCATAAGAATATCCTTACTATCGTCCAATGATCATCTTATGAATCATTCTGGTATATGCTCATAATATTTATAGCATAGGACATATCTGGATTTGTACATATCACAGTATGATTGATATAAATACTCTTTGTGATTTCATACATCAAGTATCAATCTATACTTGAATCTTTGTTTCACTTACCAAGTGCCAATACACTTGTATATATCATCAACATTGAACTCTTTCAATCCTTTCTGTGCAACAAGAACCTTTCTTGTAGTTTCTATATTGAATTCATTCAATATCTCGTCTATGTACTTCTGGCACAACCATATTAGCGTCTATTGATGCCAAATATTTGGGTTTTGCCTAAGTCTTTCATCGGGATGAAATTCTTAATATGTGTTAATAAAAGATAAATTATTTCCAATCAACAATATGTCTTCCACATAATGTATTAGAAACATGTCTTAGCGCTCCCACTTGATTTCTTGCAAATGCAAGCATCTTCATTGTCTCCGATGAAATTAAACTCTTTTAACAGTTTCATCATAGTGAAGATTCCAACTCCGCTATGCTTACTTCAACCATTGAAGTTTGCATATGCTTTTAGCATCCTTTGAATTAACAAAACCCTTTGGACCGTGTCATGCACACGTCCAAGGTAACCATTCTATTAGAAGAACTTGTTTTGTTTATTCTACTACCACATAACAAATTATATGTAGTGGTTGCTACATTAATCCGTCTAGACTAAAAATCGCTATGAAGGATCAAATCTTGTCATATACAACCTTTGAACATTGTTGTGAACTCTTTCCCAACATGTCGACTATTTCATAGATGTGCAACATCCATGTCTATTTATTTATAAATCCAAACACGACTGTAAGGTCTTACACCTTTCTCGAGGGTCCTTCAAGTTCAAAACTTGATTTCTCGTGTATGGAACTATCACGGATTTTATGGCTTCAAGCCATTTGACGGAGTCAGGGCCCATCATCGCTTCTTTGCATGTAGTCTGTTCATTATTCTCAAATAATGATTCAACCCTCAAATCTTGGTATTTGATTGTTTATCCGACCTACTTGTTTCAATAGGAACTTGGATCTCCGTGACCACAACCTTTGAGGTACGTGAGCCATGAGTTTTGTTGCTGCCTCCGGAACACTTTTCGGCGCTGTGCAACTCTGCACATATAGCTAAGGTTCTTTTAACCTTATCAAAGTTCTATTGTGCTCTCACTTAACTTTTCACGAAAAATTCCTTCTCAAAGAAACTTGACGTTCTAAGCGACAAACACTTTTGTCTCCGGTGTTTATGGAGGAATACTTAACAGTAATACAAAGACAGGTTTATCCGACTTTGGTTGCAAACATCTTTCTTATGCATAGCATACCAATGTTTAAGAAAGGACTACTTGGGTTTTATCCCAAACCATAACCTTATATGGTGTCATTTCAGCGGATTATGATGGAGCTCTTTTAGTGGAAAACGGTAGTCTCTAAAGCTTTTAATCTTTAAAATATAATGGCAGTTTTATGAATTATACCTTTGATCTTACCATGTCAAACAAGGTTTAATTACATATCTCGAATGCTCCATACTCTTATGGTGTTTCGGGAAATGCAAATCCACGGAACTATTCCATAAATCTTAGGTATTATGCTAAACTTGTAACTTAAATATCTTCCTTTATGATCTTATCATAAACTATTCATATTCTTGTTACAATGATTTTGCACTTCATCTTGAAAGTCTTTGAACTTTTCAAGTGTTTCATACTTTATCCTTATTAAGTAAATATTCATATATTCACTCAAATTTTCGGAGAAAGCATATGAAGTTGAAATTCATCGCTCTTGACTACACATAATGGACTTTGTACAACAATATGTACAAGTTCAAATAAGCTAGTCATTCGTTCCCTTTTGGCCTATGAACGAAGTTTTAATTATCTCTAGGAAAGTTTCACAAGCGTTATTTGATCAAAATCAAAAGACTCCAAAATTCCATCCACATGGAGTTTCTTCATGTTTTCTTTCCAATATAATTTAAACGGCGATGTCACTTCCTAAGTGATCTTTCAATCAATCTGTCTTTCGACAATTTTAGCACTAGTTTTATGGATGTGATTTCTCCAACGAGATTTGTGAATCATCCATCTTTTATGGATTACGGCAATTATTTGAACAACCCTTTTGTTCTCATAATACCTGATAAAACAAATCCTGAAGGCAAGCTTTGATGTTTAACGAGCAACACAATAACCCTTTATTTGTTTTCGATGAACATCATCACATATTCTTTTGCTAGTTACTTAGGCCATTGTAGTTCATGAATTGTGTTGTTTCGTATGACGATTCACACCAACAAATTCAGTATCAAATACTTAAGAACCACATTGTTTAATAAGCAAAGAATATAGCCATAACATGTATATCATCCATATACTTAAGCTGAACAATTCTAGTCTTTTCTTTTCTGCCACATACTTATGAGATTCTCTTTCAGTATTTCCTTTTCTGTTTGAAAGAATCTATCAACATCAATAGTGGAGTCATACATATGACACATAGTCCAAAGCGTGTATAATTAAATACCAATGTCTTTGGACTTGCACTTTGAAGTAGATCACCATTATCAAATGTTTGGTGTTCTTTCAAATTCCTTTCTTTAGTTAACTCTTGGTGTAGTAAACATTTTACCTACATCAAATATTCACCTTCATCATGGATTTATCCATGATCAAGCTACTTTAGCTTATAACGGTGAATCGTGAGTATAATGTTGCTCTCCAAAACCTTTTGGAAGATTAGGACAACTAGTGTCTCCAACCTTTTGCAAATTCTCATCAAATATGAGAACATGACTTTTGCCATATTATACTCTATCATGTTGTAACCAAAACTTCATTTCAGATATCACAATATCTTCCACACATCATGGTTTCAAACAACTCTTCAGATCCTAGATAACCTTGATATTAAGACAATCCTTTGAATATCAAGAATCATGGAGACAAACATGATACTCAAACACTAACACTTGGAATTGTCACTCTTGTTTTAATACTAATTATTAAACTTTATGGAGTAACCGAAACTTACTGAAAGTTTGCAATAGGACTTTTAAACTTTAGATTAACACTTCAAAACAATACGATACCAGTCAGTAAAGTAACTAACCAGAATTCTATAGTTCTATCATCTCAATTATAACTAAGCGCAAGGTGGTAAACGGATGCCAATGACTACAACAACTATGCAAATAACCTTTGATTTAATTTATGATAAATTGAGTTCTAATTAATAATTAAATTAATCCAGGTGAACTCCCACTCAAAACAACATCCCTCACATTGTTTTAGTGATCACACGAACCAAATCCACCACATCAAAACCGATCATCACGAGAGTTGATGTAGCTTCAATGGAACAATCAACATGTTCATCATATCTACTATATGACTCATGCTTTACCTTTCGTGATCCGTGTTCACGAGACCATGTACGTACATGCTAGGCTCGTCAAGATCAAACCTTAGCTACCGTGATAAGCAAATCTGGCTTGCTTACGTTGTATTCACCGCGGAATCAAAGACACCCGATCATCACGTGGTGCTTGAAGCAAGCTTTGGCAACGGTGCATACTAAGGGTGAACACTTTAGAACTTGACATTTATGTGCATGAGGGATCATCTTATAATGCTACCGTCCTACTAAGCAATACAAGATGCATAAAGGATTAACATCACATGCAATTCATAATATGTGATATGATATGGCCTTTCTTCTTTGTGCTTCCGATCTCCATCTTCAAGCACGAACATGATCTCCATCATCACCGCATAGCATCAAGGTCAATGACGCTTCTTCATGGTTGTCGCCCACCAGCTTCAACTATTACAACTATTTTGAATAGACACGCAGGTCTTAACAGAAATTTAAAGACAACCATATGGCTCCTGCCGGTTGCCAACTTACAATAAGGAACATTGCATACATCAAATATAATCACAATCATGGCCATATCACATCATCGCACCCCTCGCAAAACAAAGTTAGACGCTTCTACTTTCTTTGCATATTTTACGTGGTTTGGGGCTTTCCATAAGTGTCGTTCTAACTACGAACAAGAACCACAACATTGATACTAGCATTGTTGATCACCCGTTGTAAATTGGATCTTTACTATGCTAGGAGAAACAGCACCATAAAGCCACTTATGCAATACAAGTTGCATGTCAAGCGGAGCAAGTCTCATGAACGATGTCATGTAAGGTTAGCCCGGGCCGCTTCATCCCAACATACCGCAAGATGCACAGTACACAAAAATCAATCTACAATAAAAGCATCAATGCACACAATGACCATTGTGTTCTACTCAGGCAATGTGAGATCTACATATAGACACGGCTCACGATACCACTTTGTAGGGGTTCGTAGCATGGAAAACAAAATTTTCTATCGCATGCAAACAAACAAGCCAAGATCTATCTACTAGATTGTAGCAACGAGTCGATAGGGAACTCACCTCGAAGATTCCAAAGCGTTAACGAGAGCAGATTCTCGTGGGTGATGTAGTCGCATTTTCCGATCTCAAGATCGCAGACGATCCTTCCAGCGCCACGTTCCAGCGCTCCAGCAATGGGTCACACGTTCGTACTTGACGAAGACCTTCCTCTCCTTGTTCCACGGCGAAGTAGTGGAGGTTGTAGCACTCTCCTGATTCCGCAGCAAGACGTGGTACCGGAAATAGAGGGGAGATCCCGCAGGGCTTCGCCTTAAGCCGGTGCGAGTATGGTGGAGCTTATGAGAGAGGCTATTAGTGGTCTAGTAATTAGACACACCAATTAGAAGGCTCTAAACCAATTAGAAGGCTCTAAACCGCTGGCTAAAGCAATTAGAAGCTCTAAACCAAAACGGCTCTAAACCGGAGATTAGAGGTGGAAACTTGTGTGTATTAGGAGGGGAGCCCTGCCCCTCCTTATATAGGTGGGAGGGCCGGCCAAGGGGAGGAGAGTCCCTCCCCAAGTCGGCTTGGTGGGGCGCCGGCCAAGGGAGGAACCCTCCTCCAATTCGGCCTCCACCAATCCTCCTCTCTTCCCACTTCCCAAAATTGCCGTTTGACTTTCAAACTAGCCGTTTGACTTTTCAATTTAGGATTTAAATAAACCCTTTATTTTGGACAGCAAGAACACCTAGTACATTATGCAATCATTCCAACTTACAATGACACATTCATGTACCCTTCCCCTCCCGGAGTGCCGGACATTCCGGGACCTTCTAGAATGTTCCCGATGAAAACACCGGAACCATTCCCCAACTCCGAAATGGGACTTTCCTTATATGAATCTTATTCTCCGGACCATTCCGGATCTCCTCGTGATATCCCGGATCCCATCCGAGACTCCGAACAACATTCGGTCTCTTTCTCATAATACCATAACTACTCAAACAATGTCGAATCCTTAAGTGTGTCTCCCTACGGTTCGTGAATTATGCGGACATGATCGAGACACTTCTCCGAACAATAACCAATAGAGGAATCTGGAAATTCATATGGATCCCACATATTTCTACGATTACTTTGCGATCGAATGAACCACTTACATACGATACCAATTTCCCTTTGTCTCACGATAGTTTACTTATCCGAGGTTATGATCATCGGTATCTCTGCATACCTAGTTCAACCTCGTTACCGATAAGTACTCTTTTCTCGTTCCCGTGATATGTGATCCCTTGTGAGCCAGTCACATGCTTGCAAGCTAATTGGATGACATTTCACCGAGAGGGCCCAGAGTATATCTATCCGTCATATGGATGGACAAATCCCACTCTTGATCCATGTGTTTCAACCAATACTTTCCGAACACTCAATGCCACTTTTATAGCCACCCTGTTACGGTGTGGTGTTTGATGACATCAAAGCATCCATCCGGTAAAGGTGATATGCATGATCTCATGGTCGAAGGAATTAGGTTACTATGTATCAGAAAGCATATAGCAATTGAACTATTGAAATGACTTGATCTTTATGCTACGCTTATCTATAGGAGTATGTCCATCACATCATTCTCCTAATGATATGACCCTGTTGTTAATAACATCTCTATGTTCATGATCAGGAAACCATGATCATATATTAACCAACAAGCTAGTTTAATAAGAGGCTTTTCTAGGGACTCTTTTATGTTTACAAATCACACAAGTATTAATGTTTCCTGTTAATACAATTATAGCATGGTATGTAAACATTTATCATAAGTATGAAGATATGATAATAACCACTTTATTATTGCCTCTTGGGCATATCTCCAACACCAGCTACTCAGGATGTCGCGTTATTGTTCGAAGAACATATGTGTATAGAGTGGCGTAGCCCCCGAGTATGAAAATTGACAAAGTAAAGGAGAACACGGAGTTTTGGGGCACTTAGCTTTTATTTATTCGAAGAACAGTGCAAAGTACAATGTGCGGCTAAGTATTCTTGGCTGAGTAGCCTTATTTGCGATGTAAAAAGTAAAACTACTAGGGGTAGAAGCATCGCAGTTCTGCAACGTTCCAAGGGTTGGAGTATGCGACTCCTGTCTCTAGATCTTTAAGGCGATAGGCACCCCCTGGGATTACTTTTGTAATCACGTACGGTCCTTCCCAAGGGGACTCGAGCTTGAGATGCCCTTGCTGCTTCAGTCGCAGGACCAAGTCACCTTCGACGAAGGATCTGGGGCGAAGCCTTCTGCTATGGTAGTTGCGCAGGTTCTGCTAGTAGATCGTGGATCTTTCTGCGGCGATTTCTCTTGCTTCGTCAAGGAGGTCGACGGAGTCTTCGAAAAGTAGGGATGACTCGCCGCTGTAGGCTACTACGCGTGGCGCTTTGTACCGTACCTCGGCGGGTAGTACTACCTCTGCTCCGTGTACCATAAAGAATGGCGTGTAGCCGGTGGCGCTGTTTGGAGTTGTACGAAGGCTCCAGAGTACGGATTGCAGTTCGTCTGGCCAGCAGCCCGCGGCTTGTTCGAGTGGTCGGAGGAGTCGCTTCTTGATGCCGCTGCAGACGAGTCCGTTTGCCTTTTCCACCTGACCGTTGGTCTGAGGGTGTGCTACTGAGGCATAGCTGATGTTGATCCCTAGGTTCTCGCAGAATTCTTGGAACTCCTTGGATGTGAAGTTCGTTCCGTTGTCGGTGATGATGCTGTGCGGCACGCCGAAGCGGTAGACGATGGAATCGAAGAACTTGACTGCGCTGTGCCCTGATTGCTTGGTCACCGGCATGGCCTCAATCCACTTGGTGAATTTGTCGACTGCGGCCAAGAGGTAGACGTAGCCTCCTTGCGAGGACCTTGTAAGTTTGCCAACCATGTCGAGTCCCCACTGGGCGAAGGGCCAGGCCAATGGAATAGGCCGTAGTTCTGCGCCTGGTGCGTGTGGCTTGTCCGTGGATCATTGGCAAGCATTGCATTTTTGGACAATGTCCTTGGCATCACGTATGGCCATGGGCCAGTAAAATCCAGCTCGTAGAGCTTTGGCGACGAGGGCGCGACTGCCTGCGTGGTGCCCGCAGATCCCTTCATGGATGTCGAGCAGAATTGCTCTTCCATCAGCCATGGAGACACATCGCTGTAGCACTCCTGTGATGCTGTGTTTGTATAGTTTGTCGTTGATAACGGCGAATGCCTTGGAGCATCGTGCGATGTGTCGTGCGTCTGTCGGGTCATCCGGTAGGCGCTTACTAAGGAGGTACGTAATGTACGGCTGCGTCCAGGATTGTTCGATCATCATGACGCTCATTGGCCCTTCGAGTCCTGTGTCTAGCTCCAGGTCGTCGAGTGCCATTGGCTCATTGGATGGCGTAGCCCCCGAGTCCATTGCTGCGCTTGTTTTCTTCTCTACGGCCTTTGGCTTGATGGAGCGTTCACAGATGCGCTCGAGAAATACACCAGGTGGTATGGGGGCGCAGGTAGAGCCTATGTTTGCGAGTGCATCTGCCTCCTCGTTGCTTTCGCGACCTACGTGTCGCAGCTCGCAACCATCAAAGTCCCTTTCGAGTGTATTGTAGAGGTTGTGGTACGCGATCATGTTGTCGTTCAGTGCGTCGCACTCGTGCATTGTTTGGTTGACGACCAGCTTGGAGTCGCCGTATATGATGAGCCTTTTTGCGCCACAGGCTTTTGCCATCCTCATCCCGTGCAACAGGGCCTCGTATTCAGCTTCGTTGTTTGAGGCTGTGAACTGCATTTGCAGTATGTATTTCAGCTTGTATCCTTGAGGTGATGTCAGTATGACACCTACTCCTGCTCCATCTTTCCGTTTGGATCCATCGAAGTGCATGGTCTAGAGGTAGGACATATCTGGCTTGTCTGGGAGTTGATTTTCCATCCAATGCACGAGGAAGTCAGGGAGAATTTGCGACTTGATTGCGTTGCGCTTTTCGTATGTGATGTCTTGTGGAGATAGTTCGATTCCCCAAAAGCGCGACTCGTCACGTGGCGTCGGGATTATTGAGGATATGTCCCAATGGAGCGTCGTTGACTACCACGATTGGGTGTTCCTGGAAGTAATGGCGCAGTCGTCGGGCGGTCATGAAGACGCCGTACGCCAACTTCTGGTAGTGCGGGTACCGCTGTTTTGTTGGCGTGAGGACCTCGCCGAGGTAGTATACCGGGCGTTGTACGCCATGGAACTTGTTTTCCTCTGCCCGTTCGACGACGAGCACTGTACTAACCACTTGGTTGGTAGCGGAGATGTACAGCAGTAGTGGTTCCCTTTCCCGTGGAGTCACCAGTACTGGCGATGTGGATAACAGGCGCTTGAGATCTTCGAATGCTTCTTGTGCTTCATTGGTCCACTCGAATTTATCAGCTTTGCGGAGGATTTGATAAAAGGGCAGTGCCTTTTCTCCCATTCGACTGATGAATCGACTGAGGGCCGCGATTCGTCCGGCTAGTTGCGGGACGCCTCTTATGTTCTTTGGCTTCTCCATGGCTAGTATGGCCTTTATCTTTTTCGGGTTTGCCTCAATCCCTCTCGCAGAGATGAGATACCCGAGCAGCTGCCCAGATGGTACGCCGAAGGCGCATTTGTCCGGATTGAGCTTGATCCGGTAACGGTTGAGATTGGCGAATGTTTCGCGCAAGTCATCGATTAGAGAGGCTTCCTTTTTAGTTTTGATTACTATGTCGTCGACATAGACTTGGATGTTGCGACCCAGCTTCTCCTTGAGGCAAGCCTGCATGCACCGTTGGTAGGTAGCTCCCGCGTTTTTTAGCCCGAAGGGCATTGTGTTGTAGCAGAACACACCGAAGGGCATTGTAAACGCGGTCTTCTCCTGGTCTTCCTCCTCCATTCGAATCTGGTTGTAGCCTGAGTAGGCATCGAGGAAGCAGAGGCGCTCGCATCCACCGGTGGAGTCGATGATTTGGTCGATCCTTGGTAGCGGGAAGTGATCTTTTGGGCAGTGCTTGTTTAAAGAAGTAAAGTCCACGCACATCCGTAGGATATCCATGTCCTTTTTTTGCACCAGCACCGTATTGGCGAGCCAAGTGCTTTCCTTGATCTCGCGTATGAATTTAGCCTCGAGGAGTCTGTTGATCTCCATTCCGACTGCCTGCGCTCGTGGCTCAGTCAGTCGCCTGATTGTTTGCTTGACGGGCCTTGCGTCGGGGTTGACGTTGAGTGCGTGCTCGGCGAATTCCCTAGGAACTCCTGGCATGTCCGTAGGACACCAGGCAAAAAATTTCCAGTGCTCACGGAGGAATTCGATGAGCGCGTCTTCCTATGCGGGACTCAAGTTGTTGGCGATGAGGGCCATTTTGGCGGGATCTGATGGATGGACCTGCACCTTCTTTGTGTGCACAGATGAGTCGAAGGAGAGGTCAGGTGAGCTTGGCCTACTCAGGGGCGGCAGACTGTTGTTTGTCGTTTCCTTCAATCGCGTGAGCTCCTCCTACATGCCGAAGGACTGGGAGATTCTGCTGAATTCCCTGTCGCAACTGTCAGATCGCTCAAAGCTCCCGTTGATCGTGATGACGCCGTTGGGACCTGGCATCTTCATCTACAGGTAGGCGTAGTGGGGTACCGCCATGAACCTAGCGAACGTGACGCGTCCGAGGATGCAGTGGTATTGTGAGGGCCAGTCGACAACTTCAAAGTCGATGTGCTCGCACCGGAAGTTCTTCGGCGTGCCGAATATGACGTCGAGGTTGATTTTGCCCAGGGGGTATACGCCTTTCCCTGGGACGATGCCGTGGAATGTTGTGTCCGATGCCTCCAAGCAGGTTAGAGGGATCCTCATTGCTCGCAAGGTACTCGCGAATATGAGGTTGATACAGCTTCCGCCATCCATGAAGACGTGACTCATGTCGAAGCCTCCAATTTGCGCCTCGAGTACGAGGGGGCAATGACCTGGGCGAGGTACTTGAGGCGGGTGGTCACGTTTGTCGAAAGTAATGAACAACTCACTGCCACTGAGGTACTCAGTGGTGGGTGGTGGCGAGTGCGTGGCCAAGTTGACTTGGCGAGTGATGGCCTTCTCCACCCTATTGGAGGGGCGCCCCTTTTGGATCATCATGGTACCCATGGCCCGTGGGTACAGTTCGCCTCCGTGCTGTTGGTCCGGTGCAGCTCCGTTCGGGGGTGGCCCAGGTGGTGGTGGTGGTGGTGCGCCATGTGCCACGGCGAGTGGAGCGACTCTGTAGCCTCTTTTGACTGCATTGCGGTTCATCCGAACCAATCCCTCGTGTAGCTTGAGGAACTCGCGGTAGTCCTTGAGGAGGTGGCTGGACTTTCTCTTGCCATCATGCTTGTCGATGTAGAAGTGTACCGTGCATGGCCCGGACAGTTTATCCTCGATGGGGGTCGCGGGTGCTTCATCGCGAGTGCGACGTTGCCACACTCCCGGAGTCGCGGTATCCGCCGCTGCGGTATCCACTGTTGCGGTTATCGTCGCGTCTATCGGCGTAGCCGGCTGCGACCAAGTTGACGTCATCGCGATCGGCGTAGACGCGCATGCGACGCTTACTCCGGCGGTCGCGTCTTCATTCGAATTCTGCCTCCTCGTTAGAGTGAACGCGATTCTTCATCGAATCTTCTCCATCAGCCCACCGATTCGCGATCTCCATCAGGTGGTCGATGGTCTGGGGATTTGAGCGGCCTAGCTCCTCCGTGAGTTCCATGCGGCGGACACCACCGTTGAATGCATCAATCGCGCGGTCTTCCGAGATGTTCTCCGTGGAGTTCTTGATGATGGACCACCTTTGGATGTAAGAGCGCAACGATTCGCCAGATCTTTGCTGGCAGCATCTCAGTTCTTCGATTGAGGCGGGGCGTTTGTACGTGCCCTTAAAGTTGCGCACGAAGCTATGGACCAGCTCATCCCAGCTGCGAATAGATCCGCGTGGGAGGTTATTGAGCCATGCCCGGGCGGCGCCCTGCAGCTGTAGCTGCAAGAATTGCATGGCAGTACTTCGACTGCGTCCATGTAGCCTGACCGAGGAGATGTGATCCTCCAGCTAGATCTTTGGGTCCTGCAGACTGTCAAATTTCGGGTTCTCCGATGGGAGTTTCAACCCTTTAGGCATTTGCTTTTGCCTGATGGATCTGCTGAAGCATCTGGCACCGCAGAGCTCCCCATCATCTTCTTCCGAGTCAGTCGACCGAGCACATCGTTCCCTTGACTTGTCGATCTTGCGTTGCGTGAGTTCATCGCGTGCATCGTAGTCGCGATCGTGTCGTCGTGAGCGGCAGCGCCGAGAAAGTTTGTGACTGTCATCGCTGGACAAGGGCGAGGTGTAGCGCTTTGCTAACGCTTTGCCCTTTTTTGGGTCTGGTACCGGTTCCTTATCGAGGACGGCCTCGATTAGCCCCAGGCCCGCGATCGTAGATCGGTGCATGGCCGTTCGGGGATCTCTAGCTGGTGGCTGGTTATTGAGAAGGTACATGGTGGCCGCTATCACCGCGGCCTGTGGTGTCCTGGGAACCACGTTGCCTCTCGTGTCGACTGTCATAGAGCCGAAGTCGAGGACTTTCGTGGCGGCTATGCGTTCTTGTTCGGTGAGGTGAGCCATCCGCGATTGCCTTTTCCTGGCGAGGTTCTCATTGCCTCTTGAGGAGGATCCTCCGTAGGAGGAGAGCCCAGCGCGACGAAGGCTTGACTCATCCGCCGCCTTTTTACGCGCCTCAAGTTGCGCGATTTCTTGTTTTTGGCGCTTGAATTCCTATTTTAGGAGCCAGTGGTAGCCCATCAGTAGCTCCTGCGGGGACCCGAAGGGTAGAGGTGCACCTCGTAGGGCTTCGGGGCAGCGTTCCCACTCTTGCTCGTTGAGCCTGATCACGACGCGTTCGCCGGTTTGCTCGTTGATTATGCTAGGAGGTTCGACTGCTCCTCCATTGCCACCGTTATCGCCGTTGCCGGTGTTGGGCGGGTCGGTGCCGTTGTCGGTGTTACCACCATTGTCGCGATTGGGTGGATCGGTGTAGTTGCTGGTGTTGCCACCGTTACCGCGGTTGGCGGAGGTGTCGCCTGCGTTGATGACGGTGCACATGAAGTGATTTGGGAAGTTGTTGCTTCCACAACTTTCAGATTCGGAACCGTAGGTTCCATCTTCAGTGGCCAGATCGCTTAGATCGGAGTCGCGACTGCTGTCGCTGACCATGTTCCCAACTACCGCCGGAGCATCAAGCTCACTGAGGGTGCCGATCGATGGAGGGAACCATGATGCTGGGGCA
The DNA here is from genome assembly GCA_023614405.1 of Avena insularis. NCBI lineage: Eukaryota > Viridiplantae > Streptophyta > Magnoliopsida > Poales > Poaceae > Avena > Avena insularis. The sequence continues at coordinate 111,806,954 of CM042684.1, forward strand.
ATCGCCGGTGCCGTCGGCTGATCGGGCATGCGAAGCGTGCCCATCTGACCAACTTGGACGCGGAAGCTCCCAATCGCCAGGATGATTCCGTCGCCCACGGACTCGAAGGCCGGGCGAGTAGCCGGCGTGTGGACGGTGAAGTCGAAGGCACCGAAAAGCTGGCGAATCTCCGCTGTTGCAGAGTTGTAGATCACATTTCATGGGACCGAAGAAGCCGCAACATCAACACTCCCAATTCCCACAGACGGCGCCAATTGACGAGGGTTTAACTCGTCAATGCCCATTGTTATGGACTTGGGTTTTGGAGAAGGAGGGAGCGCTAAAGACATCTATCGGCTAGCAAACAAGCACAGAGGGGACAAAGGATTTACCCAGGTTCAGGCCTCATAGAGGTCCCTACTCCTGCTTGTCTGCTCGTGGAATTATTGAGGGAATCGAAAGTTACAACGGTGCGCAGATGCAATCTGGCGAGGGTTGTGGAAGATAGGGTTGTGTGTGTCCTCCTCGCCGCCCCCTCCTAGCCCTTATATAGATAGGCTAGGTCTCGGGTAGCAGGTCGAGTCGGTTACAAGTTAGGGTTTCCCCTTCAAACTTTCTATCTTTAGCTTCTTCTTGTCCTTCAAGCAATCGAGAGTCCACAGGTTACTCGAGTCCTTTCATTTGGGCCTTGGCGACACCGTGGGCCTGTACGTATTTGGACCGTATATACAAGGCTCGAGTACCTGTAGGGTATACCCATGTCAATAACATATGTTGTTGGTTGTCCAATAGTAATCACCAGTGTAAAATAGTCCACTGTGAACAATTTGTAGTTATACTCTGATCATAAGATGTACTATTAAGTAGGCAAAATATTGCAACAAACAAGATAATGCAGCCTTTATCTACAACAGACAATATAACCAAATATCAGAAAAGCAAGGTAAATGTTTCCTTGCCTTCAGGCTGTGGGGCCTTTTTCTTATTGCTATTCCTGGTGGAACGCTTAAATCGTGGCATCGAGGCTTGTCAGCGGACCTTAGTAGCAGACTATGTGGACGAGGTGCACGGTGAGTAGGCAGACCTTGTCGACGGCGATGTGGCAGACCGTGTCGACTAGATGGACGGTGAGGTGCACGGCGTGTAGGCGTACCTTGTGTCGAGGTGCACGTCGAGTAAGCAGACCTTGACCGTGAGTGGGCAGATCTTGACGGTGACATGCACGAAAAGTGGGAAGACCTTGACGGTGAGGTGGCAGGCCTTGTCGATAAGGTGCACGGCGAGGTGGCGTACCTTGTCAGCGAGGTGCACGTCGAATGAGCAGACCTTGATCATGGGTGGGCAGACGTTGGCGTCCAGGGAGTAGACCTTGACGGAGAGGTGCACAGCGAGTGGGGAGATCTTTACGGAGAGGTGCACGTAGAGGTGGAAGATCTTGTGGGTGAGGTTGACGGTGAGGTTGCAGACCTTTCAGCTTCACAGTTGGCACGGCATGGTGGGAAACCGCGAAGGTCGCGATAGGCTAGGGTTTGGGCTATGGTGATGGCTAGCTGTCTACTGGAATGGCAGCATGGTTAGGAGGGTCATAGGGCGGCAAGGGGCGGAGGAAGGATGGAGGTGAGTGGAGGAGGGATGGACATCGGTGAGGGTGAGGGTGAGGGAGGAGGCAGAGCACGACGAGGTGAGGAAAATGGATCTCGTCCACTTTCAGTGGGGAGGGGATAAGTAGGGTTTATTTTAGATTACCTAAATTCCCTCTGCGCGAATGATGTGTGGCGATGTGCTAAAGGGTTGATCGGTCTATCCCAAGGACAAAATTTCTAGGCGCGAAATTTAACTCCTATGTGCAAAATTTGAGCGGGGTGTGTTGGTCAAATTTTTTGATGGCGTATCCTGGCCATCTATTGCATGATGAGTGGCTCAAATAAATTAATCATATAGGATACTTGTTAGAAATGGCACCTTTCAAAGAAATTAGCAGTTACTAACACAAAAAATCAGGAAAAATCCATTATGCTAAGTTTTGCTAAAATATTGGAATAGATGAGATCCTAAGTGTGGTATGAAAAATCTCTTTATGTGTGAAGCAAATGGGAAAAACATGTGGAATCTTGCATATATGGCATTACCATATTTATTAAAGTGTGGTGGGATGTTGATATAGGAAGAACCCACCCCTAGGTAAGCCTGTTCTCAGATGCAACTTCCCTGACATGGTGTAGTTGCATACACCATCATGGTCATACAGACCAAAAACACACCACACTGTGACAGAAGTTGCATCACAGAATCCACTAGAGTGTGTGTGGTCATGTAGATATCATTGTGGTTTTGGAAAAGAACACATATGCAATATGTAATGACTCTAGGGGGATCCAAGTGGCAAACCATGGTGTAGAAGCAAAACACACATAGGAAAGCAACTTCCACATTGCATGCACCAGTTTAACAGAAGTTGCATCACACAATCCACTTGAGTGTGTGTTGTCATGTAGATATTAATGTGGTTTTGGAAAAGAACACATGTATGTAATGTGGTCATGTGGATCATCAATGACTCTAGTGTAGATATCAATGTGTGGTTTAGGAAAAGAACACATGAAATCACTCTAGGGGATCCATATATATATGTGTCAAACCACCACATCATGGTCATAGAGACCAAAAACCCATAGGAAAGTAGCTTCCAACAACATTATTGCATGTTGCACCAGTGTGACAGAAGTTGCATCATAGAATCCACTTGGGTGTGTGTGATCATGTATATATCAATGTGATCCAAGTGGTAAACCATGGTGTAGAAGACCAAAAACACATAAGAAAGCAACTTCCATATTGCCTACACCAGTGTGACAGAAGTTGCATCACAGAATTACTGGAGTAGGGTGTGTGTGGTCTATATCAATGTGGTTTTGGAAAAGAACACATGTAAGGTCATGTGGATCATCAATAATGACTCTAGTGGAGAGATCAATTTGTGGTTTAGGAAAAAGAACACATGCAATCACTCTAGGGGGATCCATATATATATGTGTCAAACCATCATGGTCATAGAGACCAAAAACACACCACTGTGACAGAAGTTGCATCACAGAATCCACTAGAGTGTGTGTGGTCATGTAGATATCAATGTGGTTTTGGAAAAGAACACACATGCAATGTGCAATGAGTCTAGGGGGATCCAAGTGGCAAACCATGGTGTAGAAGCAAAACACACATAGGAAAGCAACTTCCACATTGCATGCACCAGTGTGACAGAAGTTGCATCGTAGAATCCAGTAGAGTGTGTGTGGTCATGTAGATATCAATGTGGTTTATGAAAAGAACACATGTAAGGTGTTCATGTGGATCATCAATGACTCTATTGGAGATATCAATGTGTTGTTTAGTAAAAGAACACATGCAATTATTCTAGGGTATCCATATATATATGTCAAACCATCACATCATGGTCATAGAGACCAAAAACACATAGGAAAGCAGCTTCCAACAACATTATTGCATGTTTCACCAGTGTGACAGAAGTTGCATCATAGAATCTACTAGGGTGTGTGTGGTCATGTATATGTCAATGTGATCCAAGTGGCAAACCATGGTGTAGAAGACCAAAAACACATAGGAAAGCAACTTCCACATTGCATGCACCAGTGTGATAGAAGTTGCATCACATAATCACTGGAGTAGGGTGTGTGTGTGGTCTATATCAATGTGGTTTTGGAAAAGAACACATGTAAGGTCATGTGGCTCATCAATAATGACTCTAGTGGAGATATCAATGTGTGGTTTAGGGAAAATAATGCATGCAATCACTCTAGGGGATCCATATATATGTGTCAAACCATCATGGTCATAGAGACCAAAAACACACCAGTGAAGTTGCATCAAAGAATCCACTGGGTTATTGTGTGTGGTCATGTAGATATCAATGTGTTTTTCGAAAAGAACACATAGGCAATGTGCAATAACTCTAGGGGGATCCAAGTGGGGAACCATGGTGTAGAAGCAAAACACACATAGGAAAGCTACTTCCACAATGCATGCACTAGTGTGACATAAGTTGCATCACAGAATCCACTGGAGTGTGTGTGGTCATGTAGATATCAATGTGGTTTTGGAAAAGAACACATGTATGTAATGTGGTCATGTGGATCATCAATGACTCTAGTGGAGATATCAATGTGTGGTTTATGAAAAGAACATATGCAATCAATCTAGGGGATCCATATATATGTGTCAAACTGTAACATCTCTGGATTAGCACCTCAGAATAGATAGGACACATGTGTGTGCATTGCATTCATGCATAAGAAAATCCAGGGAATTTTTGCACAAAACTAAAGAAGATATAGAATGATCGAGATCTCTCTGGTTCTAATGAAAGCATCCGAGCAAGTGCGGCAGATTTTGGCATGACCTCTCTTGTATCTTTAGTGTTTGAGGGGAAGACAATTCAAATTTGATTATTCAATTGATAAAATTGAATCTAAAAAATAATTTGAAATGAAATTATTACAATAATAATCTTTATTATTACATATATACATATAGTATTATTGTTCTTTCACAATAAAAGAATGAAAGAAAATTACAGGAAACAAATAAATAGAAAAAGGAATTACATAAATGAAATAACTAAATGAATTCATTATTACAAGAAAATATATATTACATTGCCTTTTACAAATGAAAAAGTAAATTACAAAAGAATATAGTAAAACCTAAAACTAAATTCATCTTCACTTTCTCCATCTTCTAAATCTTTTCTTTATATTTTTGATCTTATACCTGCAAACAAACAGAAAGAAAAATATAAGATGTGAAGGGGTTAGTTTTGTCTCCTCTCAGAATTATAGTGTAATGCATTGTTTGTCTCATCATTGAGCTTAAAATTGAAGGGGTAAGTTTCACCAATGTGTAAATCTGTTCTTATCATCAAAAATGGCTTCAGGCTTAGCATCATAAGCTAGGGGCAAGTTTCACCTTGGTTTAAAATAGTAAATAGATAAAAAGTAAAAAACCACCAGAAAATATCAAGGAAGTACTTGATCTGATCCATGAGTCACAGCAAGCAAACAAGATGCTCACATAGCCATGCATATGGGTGCGCTGTCAACACAGCAGCAACCCAAGGAAGGAGACAAGAAAGCAATTCATGTACACAAAGGGGTGAACCAGCCATAGAGGCAAAGCTACCATTCCATCTCCACACTCTAGAGCACATCCCTCATCTTACCATCGTATCATTAACCCAAGAACACCACCAAGAACATCACTTGTTCTTATCAGTTTTCTCTCAAGAACACCTAGATCATCCCACCCAAACCTCATCCAATCAATGGTTGCTTCAAGAAGCCATCCAATAGCTAGGACAAGGAGGAGATACAGATCACGCCAGCAACAGAGGAAAAGTTCAACACTAGCAATGACTCCAGGAGGAGAAGGCCAGAGTTTAGCTGTTGTAGTAGATCAAGAAGAAGCAGGACAGTATCTAATAGAGGAGCAAGCTACAACTAAAAGTAATAGCTGATCAAGGGAAAGCCAAGCTCACATATTAGTTGCTCAAGATCTACTATCAACTTATCTACATCAGGTAGCAAGGTAAATAAAATTACCACTAGATCATGCAGCATTTGTTCTTATATCCTGCATACAGATCTAAGAACACAAGGGAAATAATACACATCAACTAGTTCCATCTACCCTTCAACTAGATTTTCATCTAGGAGGATTGGATGGAGTGGTACTCTCAGTATTGCAAAAGGTTGCTTTGCCAAAATCATCATGGAGTAATAGAAAGCCATATAATAGCATATGTTCTTATTTATACCAATGCCTCAGCCTTTTGCATCACTAGCAAGAGAATTTCAGACCATTAGCCACATATAAGTTATCTCAAGTAAATGGTTCCAATTCCATTTATACAAGTACTGGAGTGCAGCAGATCATGCTAGTTAGATAACCACTATGCAAACTCAAATTTGAGGCACCATAGTGACATCTACACTAACAAAAGCCACTACTTTATCTTGCAGCATCATTTCCCTAATAGATGTTCTTGGAATCAAGTATGTAGATTGTTTCATTGTAGGCAAGATCTATAAAACAGACCCTTTCTACTCAAGCAAGAATCCATTCGTAGTTTGCTTCTACAAAGTTTAAGCCTCAAATTAAGATATCATTGGCTAGGGAAAGTCCAAACTTCTAACCAGCAATGTTATAGCAAGGATATATATATGATCTAGTTCATGTGAATCCTCCAAGGAGGTACCACAGCAGCCAGAACAATTTCTTAAAGCCCAAGTATTGCATACATGCAGTAGCCAGTAGACCAAAGAGTCACCACTAGTCTAGATGACAACAAATCATACACAGGATATATTGTTGTGTACTCTCTAGAAAGAGGCATCACAACAACAAGTTCCAGGCAGTAAAAGCCACTGTGAAAACTACAGTGAAATATCATTTCCCTAGTTTAAATAACTAGGAATCATTTGAATTTTCCATTGTCATGTTGGCAGCGTCATATTGTAAACAAATCTGAATATAGAGATCCAGTAAAGCATCGACAGTATCTCAAATACCAGCCAAAACTGTTAATACAGTTCATATCTATGTTACCAAATTATTACCTTACATAATTGTCCTAGGAATCATCAAGTACATCACTGAAGCAAAGCTTTAGTTAAGCTAAAATCCATCTCATATACTAATCAAAGCTACAACCACCAACAACAATCATTTCCCTGAGTCAACAACATAGGAATCATTTTTGATTCCAATATCACCATATCCATTTTCTTTCAAAATCGTAAGTAGTAAAGCAAGCCACTAGACTATCGTTAGTCAAATTCAACACAATATGGAATCATCCACTAACATATGCTTGGGATGAATATTCATCCAAATTGAATCATGGCATCTCACTTATCTCAGGAAAATTTCAAGAATATTAATAACAAATCGCCGAACCATCACCACTACATGTATGTACCTAACATAGGTACGACTACTCGGATGCTTATGATTTGCTACCCTATACTGGGTAAAAGGCTTACGGCCCATGAGGATTTCAGATGATAGCCCAAGGAAGTAGCCGACAAAGACTTTGATTGTATTAGGAAAGAGACTATGAACCGGCATTGTGTTGGTATTGTAATTGCGCGTATGTAAAACCTATCCGCATACAGCTTTGAGGCTCGGCCTATTATATATAGGACGGGAGAATCCCAAGCGAGGGTACCGAAATCTCCAAAGCAGTTTGTAATAGTGCAATTTCCCAATATTCAGGCGACTTTGACTCCGTTGTTTTCTTGACATCTGATGAAATCCCTAGCGTTCTCTTTTCCGTGAAACACTAAGTCCTTCACCATGGACATTGCCGAGGTTACCCCTCGTCAATTTGCGCCATCCGTGGGGAACCTGAACGCTGGAACCATGGATTCGGCGGGCCGCTCTCAACCAAGCATCAACCCAACAAAAGCAGATCCACACCCGCCCACCCCTGTATTGGTACCCGCCGATTTCAATGGCGGATCCGATCTAATCATCGGAACCTTCCACTTCCAAGTACAAGACCCGCACGAAGTACACCCTTCGGCCCTGATCACATCAGAACCGTCATTGGAAAAACCTACGACTACGGCGGTACCAACATCATCCGTCGGATCCTCCATGGACACCACAACATAGATCGAAGTTAGGTGAAGAAAACAAGCAAATCGAGATGGATCTGGGGGACCTTGATGGTCTTTACGACAATCTATCTTTCAGATCAGACCCATAGCTAACCCCACCACGAAAAGCAAGCCTGATGAATTCCGGACCCGAAGAATGTAGTGAAAGCATCGACTTCGGAATTCAGATGGCAGAAATCTACCTAGAACAAAAACTGATGGACTTCACTGGTTCACCTGATAGTGTCTCCCCCGGTTCAGACGATGACGTCACCAGTCCATGTATCACTCAGCACCAAGTATGCCTGATCATCAGAGACGCCTCGACCCAGCAAAACTCCAACGGTAACCCAATGTTTAACCTCGATGATATTCTTTCAAGCCACAATGCAGGAAGTCACGGCAACAAAGGAAGCCAAGGAAACAGGGGAGACCCAACAGTCAACCGTGTAAATCGAGAAGGAGAACCACGCAGAGGAGAGAGGCAAACTCTGAGCTTACCAGCCAGCGCATGGCAAAAAGCAAGGGCGGTAATTTCGGGTGCGGTTCCAATGACAACGGACACCACTCACGAAGATTTATTAGCATATCAATATTTACTCCATCACAAGAAGAGAGACCTACTAAATATGCAAAGGCAACTCGACGAAAGGAAAAGATTAGCCGATGAATCTAGCCTACAATGGGTGCAGTTAAGCTCCACTCGAGGATCAAGGAGCATAAAAGGAGGCGTCACCAAGGAGAGGAACATCTCGGTTGCAGAATATCCCCGAAGCAGAGAGGAGCGGACTAATTTGAGACCTTGATCTATCATTCATGTCAATAGACCAGGCTGGAAACATCAAGGCAAAAACAGCCCAGGCAGCCATTGTGGCCGCACAAACATATCTAATCACGACTCGGACCGCACCCGACGATCCTCATGCGGCCCTCCACCCCTCCGCCCTGATGAATCTCATCATGGTAGGAGCATATCTCGCGCAAGTAGAGCAAGGAACCACGTGGCAACTTAACAGATCCCCATGCTGTCGCAGTAGCCCTCGGCAAGGAGGTCATACCCGACGATCATGATCACCACATTGGGTCCACTTTTCAGAATCAAAGCCACGAAACGATGCAAGAAACGATATGACACAGTGATGTCTACACATGCTTCTATTCTTGTAGACAGTGTTGGGCCTCCAAGTGCGGAGGTTTGAAGAACAGCAGCAAGTTCCCTTTAAGTGGATCACCCAAGGTTTATCGAACTCAGGGAGGAAGTGGTCAAAGGTATCCCTCTCAAGCAACCCTACAATCAAGATACAAGAAGTCTCTTGTGTCCCTAACACACCGAATACACTTGTCAGGTGTATAGGTGCACTAGTTTGGCGAAGAGATAGTGAAATACAAGTAATATGGATGATTATAAGTGGTAATTACAATCTAAAATAAGAGTGGCAGCAAGCAAACATGTAACAGGACTGACTGTAAACGGTATTTCAATGTTTAGAAACAAGGCCTAGGGATCATACTTTCACTAGTGGACACTCTCATATAAATATCTTCTCTTCATTATGCTACCCTGAACTACTCTCTGGTTGGACGATGTAGGGCTATAATAGCACACCTTAAAGTTCGCATTCCCCATCTAAATAACCCCTCACTATCACCTTCAGCGCTAGATGGTTCCAACAAACACCACAATCTCATAGAGACATCCAACTCAAATTATACTCATGATAAGTATTTCTGTAACCTTAGCCTAAGTGCCACATGGTGTGCACACTGTCAACTTCACACACGTGGGGATAAGCAGATATTAATTAAAGCGCATGAGTAGTAGAATAGATCTACTTATTCATCTAGATTACAAAGCTCATGATCTCAATAAGATCACGCATAGAGAGAGAGATGAACACATAGCTTCCAGTAGAGCCCTTAGCCTTGAGAGAGAACTACTCCCTTCTTATCATGGGAGTTAGCAACAACGATGGAGATGGAGATGGAGTCGATGGAGATGGCTCCGGGGGCACTTCCTCGTCTCGGCAGGGTGCCGGAATAGAGACTTTTATCCCCCTAGTCTCCTCTTCGGTAGTGGCAGCGCTGTGGAACTTTTCGTGAAATTCTGATCTTCCCCTTAGGGTTTTCGTCTCGGGGGTTTATATAGGCGAAGAGGCGAGGTCGATGGTCGCCCGAGGGGCCCACACCAAGTCCTGGCGCGCCCAGGGGGCTACGCCACCCTATGGTGTGACCGCCTCGTGGCTCTCCTTCGTCTCTGCTTTGGACTTCCGTGTCGTGTCAGGAAAATAGTGACTTTGGCTTTTGTCCCGTCCAATTCCGAGAATATTTCCTTACTAGCTTTTCAGAAACCAAAAAAAGCAGAAAATAGGCAACTGGCACTATGGAATCTTGTTAATAGGTTAGTTCCAGAAAATGTATAAAAATACCTCAAATTGTAAAAAAATAAGAAAGTTGATACAAAAGAAGAATGGAGTATCAAAAATTATAGATACATTTATGACGTATCAAGCATCCCAAGCTTAACTCCTGCTTGTCCTCGAGTAGGTAAGTGATAAAAAGAATAATTTTTTAGGTGACATGCACCACCACAATCTTGATCAAGGTATTTGTAAAGCATTGATAGCTGGGATCAAAGTACTCTAAACATGAGCATGAAATATAGAGTTCTAACAATAAGACATAGCAACTATGTTGTAACATGAAAAGGTACAAACAAAACATCATGAATAACAATGCATTGAAAGACATTTGTTTGTTTCACATATAGAAAACATAATAAGAGTGGTATTCAGCTTGTGTCTCATGGTATAGCAAAACATAAATGCATAGGACTCCTTCAAAGTTATTAAGGGTGACTATATACAAATAATTTAAGAACAAGCAATATCAAAGTTATGAATCAATCAACAAGTTTTGGGACAATTCACATTAAACTAAGAATAACCACTATGCTCTCTCAATTGGTGCATAAAGATAGAAGATGGATACTCAACATAAAAGTAAAAAGAAAGGCCCTTCACAGAGGGAAGCAGGGATTTCAAGTTTCATAAAGAGCTTCCAAAAATTATGGTACTTACTAGCTTTCATCTCTCATTTTCCCTATCATAAGCATCTTGAGGTGATTAAGGTTAAAGTGAAACAAATATGAGGATATGCTTGACAAGTTATAAGTTTACCCCTTGTGTACGAGTATCGAACCTCATGCTACTCAACTTTGGTCTCAAGCAAGTTCTTTTCATTGTAAGTATATGTGTATCACAGAGAACCACCAACGGGGTACCCCTTGCCCCATGACACAGGAGCTTTCCCATATCAAAATGACAAGGCAATAGACAATGAGCATCTCAGCGATCTTTTTATTTCCTACTTGCATAGGTTTTTATTGAGGGTGCTTCATAGAATGCTCACTATGGTTATGCTGCAAGTTTCCACCATGATTAGGCATGGCTTAGGCTAGCCGCCCAGGCATTTCTATAACACACATACAAACTCCATGATCTTACAATCTCCTCATTTATTTCACACCGCCGGGATCCATAAACAAAAGAACATGATATCAACTGAATAATAAGTGCAATATTGAAAGTGTTCCCCATGGTATCATGGTTTTGCTAATTCATAACTTATAAAGTGCAAGCATATAAGAAACATAGATGGACAAAATGATTCAAGTTTATTAAGTGCAAGAAAATAAAGTATGCCATCAAGTTTGTGAGAGATTTAATCAGTAATTTTCACATAACAAAAGTTTAATTTGGAAGGTAGATAAAAACATGAATATAATTGGAATGGTGTAACACACCATGCATAGGAGTTTATAGTGGACTCTTTGGAATAACTTGGTTTTATTGGAGGTTGGATGCATGAGTAGAACTCATACTTGGTACAGGTGGAGGCTAGCAAAATACTAGGAGCGACCAACTAAGAGAGAAGTAATGGCCATAATCATGCAAAGCGACAAAACATTACTAATTAAAGCATAAAATGATATTACAAACCAACTAAATGATTATAGAGGCTAAGATAACTAGTTCATAGTCTTAACATGGTGTAAGCATGTGCCAAGTCAACCCAAATAAAGCATCAAAGGAGAATACCACAATATTATGCTTTTGTATGCTAAAACAACGCATGATTATTTCAAGGAACATTAAGCAATCTGAATTGTTTAAAACAAGTCATGCTACAACAATAATCACTAAGCATATGGTCAAAGTAACATCTAGCATGACATGATAAAGTCTAATTCACAGTCAAAACAAGCTTCCTTTTGTACCACTATAAGCATGAAACTTCCTACTCTTTTCCAACACCAATCGACTTATTTGAAACAACTCTCAAAGATAATAATCAATAAATACCAGAGAGCATGTCTCACCCATCTACAAAGAAGAACTAAAAAGTTCTAAGACAAAAGAATAAGAAAACTAAAGCTAAACGTAGTGCTAGCAAAGGAGAACACTCACAGAACAATAAGAGTGAAAACTAGAGTGTTCTAGGCAAATGAATAAAGGGGTGTGTCTCTCTCCAAAAGAACTACGTTGAGATCCAACCAACTTATTGCGGGAAAGAAACCAAAATAAAACTAAAAACAAAGATGCTCCAAGAACAACACATAGTGCATAAGGTAATAAAAATAAAGTGTCTTGCAAGAAGACCTGAGATTATTGATGAAGAAGGGGATGCATTGGGCATCCCCAAGCTTTGACGCTTGTATTTCTTGAATATTTCTTGGGGTGACTTGGGTGGCATCCCCGAGCTTGAGCTTTTGTCCATACTTCATCTCATCACATTATTCTTCCCTACACTTGAAAATTTCCTTCATACAAAACTTCACACAATTTTCATTAGCAACATTAGTGTATTCAAGATAATAAGTCTTCGGGTTTAGTTTCAACACATGTCAAACTTCCATTAAAACACACGCTCCTGTATCAATTCCTTCTAAAAGCTCAAGTGATCAAAGATAACTTAAAGAGAAAGAGATTAAGAGGAAAACGCAAATAATGGAAGAAATCTGTCAAAACAGACCAGCCGGTAAAAACTGATTTTTCCGAAGACCTTCTGTTGCTAAAATTGAAAAGTGCTAAACTAATGAAAGTTGGATAATAACCTGGAGCATGCGCACAAAAAATTGCAGATCAATACGACATTCTGGGATTTTTCAGGAATTTTGATAGCAAAGCACACAAATCTGTTTCGGGACAGCAACTTCCCCAAATCTTACCTTCTTCCTATTAGAGTATATTCTTGGCACAAAAACAAAATAAAAAGGACAAGGATAGGTCATTACAGTAGTAACAACTTCCAAGACTCAAAGAAACAAAAATAAACTAAAAGCAAAAATATAATGGGTTGTCTCCCAAAAGCTCTTTCTTTATAGCCATTAAGATAGGCTTAGGTATTTTAAAAGATGCTCACGTAAGAAATATGAATTGAAGTAAAAGAGAGCATCAAGAAGTAAATATGGAACAAATTTAAGTCTAACCCACTTCCTATGAAAAATAATCTTGTAAAGAAACAAGTCATGAAAGCACAAAGCAACAAGCATAGGAAAGCAAAACAAGTGCAACTTCAAAATTTTCAACATAAAGAGGGGAAACTTAATATTGTTGAGATACATAAAACCATGTTTCCCTCTCTCATAATAACTTTAAGTAGCATCATGAATAAAATTAACAATATAAATATCACATAAAACATTCTTATCATGAGCCACATGCATAAAATAATTATTACTCTCCATATAAGCATAGTCATTCTTATTAATCGTAGTGGGAGAAAATTAAAAAAAATTGCTATCATTATTATTCTCATCACCATAGTCATCAAATATAGGAGGCATATTGTAATCATAATTAATTTTCTCCTCAATAGTAGGTGGACTGAAAATATCATATTCATCATTATAATAATCATATATTGGAGGTATAGTATCATCAAAGTAAATTTTCTCATCCATGCTTGGGGGACTAAAAATATCATGCTCATCAAAACCAGCTTCCCCAAGCTTAGACATTTCCATAGCATTAGCAATAATGGTGTTCAAAGAATTCATACTAATAACATTGCTATTAGCATGCAAATAAAGTTCCATAGGTTTTTTAATTTTCTCTTCAAACACTTCATGTCCTAACTCAAGATAAATACTATAAAGCTCTCTAATTTTGTTGTTGTTTTCCATTAAGCCTAACTAGTGAAAATAACAACAAGAAACAAAAAGATATAATTGCAGAATCTAAAGGAAATAACTTTGAGCACTCACACACCAACAACAGTACGAGAAGATAGCTTAGTAGCCATAGGATGTGAGTACCTTTTACCTTACCTCCCCGGCAACGGCGCTAGAAAATAGCTTGATGTCTACGCACGCTTCTATTCTAGTAGACAGTGTTGGGCCTCCAAGTGCAGAGGTTTGTAGAACAGTAGCAAGTTTCCCTTAAGTAGATCACCCAAGGTTTATCGAACTTAGGGAGGAAGTGGTCAGAGGTATCCCTCTCAAGCAACCCTGCAATCAAGATACAAGAAGTCCATTGTGTCCCCAACACACCCAATACACTTGTCATGTGTAAAGGTGCACTAGTTCGGCGAAGAGATAGTGAAATACAAGTAATATGGATGATTATAAGTGGTAATTGCAATCTGAAATAAGAGTGGCAGCAAGAAAACATGTAACATGTCTGACTGTAAATGATGTTTCAATGCTTAGAAACAAGGACTAGGGATCATACTTTCACTAGTGGACACTCTCATATAAATATCTTCTCTTCATTATGCTACCCTAAACTACTCTCTGGTTGGATGATGTAGGACTATAACAGCACACCTTAAAGTTCGCATTCCCCATCAAGATAACCCCTCACTATCACCTTGAGCGCTAGATGGTTCCAACAAACACTACAATCTCATAGAGACATCCAACTCAAACTATACTCATGATAAGCATTTATGTAACCTTAGGCTAAGTACCACACGGTGTGCACACTATCAACTTCACACACGTGGGGATAAGTAGAGATTAATTAAAGCGCTTGAGTAGTAGAATAGATATACTTATTCAACTATATTACAAAGCTCATGATCTCAATAAGATCACGCATAGAGAGAGAGATGAACACATAGCTACCGGTAGAGCCCTTAGCCTCGAGAGAGAACTACTACCTCCTCATCATGGGAGTCAGCAACGGTGATGGAGATGGCGGTGGAGTCGATGGAGATGGATCCAGGGCACTTCCCTGTCCCAGTAGGGTGCCGGAACAGAGACTTTTGTCCCCCGAATCTCCTCTTCCGTGGCGGCGGCGCTGCAGAACTTTTCGTAATTCTGATCTTCCCCTTACGGTTTTCGTCTCTGGGTTATATAGGCGAAGAGGCAAGGTCGGTGGCCTCCCAAGGGGCCCACACCAGGGCATGGCGTGCCCAAGGGGCTGTGCCACCCTATGCTGTGGCCGCCTCGTGGCTCTCCTCCATCTCTGCTTTGGACTTCCGTGTCATGTCGGGAAAATATTGACTTTGGCTTTTGTCCCGTCCAATTACGAGAATAATTCCTTACTAGCTTTTCTGAAACCAAAAAATAGCAGAAAACAGACAACTAGCACTACGAGATCTTGTTAATAGGTTAGTTTTAGAAAATATATAAAAATACCTCAAAGTGTAAACAAAACATAAGAAAGTTGATACAAAACAAGCATGGAGCATCAAAAATTATAGATACATTTATGACGTATCACATAGTGAAGGATCGACCGATCCAGAGAAGAGCGTAGCATACGAAGATACCATGATGGTGAAAACGAGGAAGAGCAGGAACTATGCGGAGCCAGTTGCTTTAACCGATGGGTTCGCAAGACTCTGGTACCAAAAGACTTTAAATTACCTCAAGATCGTCAAAAGTATGATGGTCTCCAAAAACCTAAAGCTTGGTTGACAGATTATCTGGCAACCGTCAAGTTACAAGGCGGCTCCAAAGCTACCACAATGCAAGGTTTGCAGCTACACCTAACCGCCGCGGCATGTTCCTGGCTAAGACAACTACCTGAAGATTCTATCAGTAGTTGGAACGATCTTGAGGACAAATTTATCAGGAACTTCCAGTCCACATTCAAGCGACCCACATCTTTGGAGCAATTGCGGGCTTGCAAGAAAAATCCAGGAGAATCAATATGGGCTTTCGTCCAATGATGGAACATCATAAAAAATTCGGCTAAAGCCATATCCGATGAAAGAGCAATCGACGCCTTCAACAATGGACTTCGTCGTCAGGAATTTATTGAAGAACTAGGATGAACCAAGCCAAAGATAATTTCGCAGCTGATGGACATAGCCAATCGTTGGGCTGATGGAGAGGACGTAGTACACAACAAAAGAGCCTGTTCACCCGAAGAAGACAGGGACATGCACAATAATGATCAAAGACGATGAACCAATGATGGGTACAGTACACCAAGTTACGTTGCAGCTAGTTTCTCTGGAGGGGATAACCGACGAAGCGATGGTTACAACAATGGATACCGTGGTAACAAGGACAACATCGATGGAGGCCAGCCACAGCAATGATACCAGCCGATGAATCGAGACCCACCTATGTCAGCAGGACAAATGTTGGAAGGACCGTGCAATATGCACTTCTACGTCGACTCAACAAGGAAAAGGCGATCAAATCACCTCTTAAAGGACTGTCGAACATTCTTAAAAATGCAAGAGCTATGCAACACAAGGGCAACCGAAGCAGCAAACTGAGGCTACGCTACCACGCCTGGCGCTTTGGCTATCGGCGCGCCACCGCCACCGCAGGGGAACCCGCCAGTAGGACAGCGGAAAAACACAACACATCAAGACGACGAATATCCCAGGTCAAAAGGAGCAATGTCAATGATCCAGAAGGGATAGCCCTCAACAGAACACAGAAGTTGATCACTAGACCAGTAAACATGGCAGTAATGAAGCCACCTCCTACACCTGACTATCTCCATTGGTCAGAACAAGAAATTACATTAAGCAGAGCTGATCATCCACTTCGGGTCCCTCGACGAGGCTAGTTAGCGCTAAGCACAAATCGGCGGTTTCGACATGAGCAAGGTTTTCTTGGATGCAGGGAGCAGCATCAACCTGATCTACGCCAAAACTCTATGGGCTATGAATTGGTCCATGAAAAATCTAGTACCTATAGACACAACTTTCCACGGGATAGTTTCGGGAAAAGCCAAAATTCCATTGGGCAAAGTCCACCTCGATGTAGTCTTCGGATCAAAGAATAACTTCAGACGCGAAAAGCTAGAGTTCAAAGTCATGGAATGGCCATCTCAGTACCAGGCGATCCTGGGACGACTAGCTTTCACTAGGTTCATGGCAGTACCTCACTACCCATATCTGGTGCTAAAAATGCCAGCCCCAATAGGGTCATAATCGTAAAAGGAAGCTTCAGTCGCTCGGATAGCTGCAATCGGGAATTCAAAAAAATATCAGAATCTTTCGGGATGGAGACAGAACTTGGACAACTGAAAATAGCGGATCAGGAATCACTACATGAAGGGCACATCCACAAAAAGCGAACATCGGAAGAGCAAGCGCACAACAATCCCGCAAAAGCAACCTATTTGGCCTCCACTATAGGTCCCGCATAGGAATGCCCACTCATTGAAAAGACGATAGCACCACACATACAAACACGAAGCATGATGAAGAACCCGAAGAACAGAAGCCGAAGTTCCTAAAAAAAATCTTCACTTTGACGCACTTTATATTCAATAAAGGCCAACGGACAGGCGATCACGCCATCGCAATGTATTTTCATTTATGCTTATCAATGAATAAAGAAAGTATTTCACGAGATACAAATTTCTGTGGCACATGAAAGTAGTTATGCAAACGAACATCAGTTCGTCGGATCCTCGTCAAAAATACAATGTACAATCAAAATCTCGCATAAAACATATGACCTTTTTGACAAGTATAAAGTAGCTCTATACAGTATTTCTTCTACAAAGTACAAGGCTGCACATGCAAGCAGTAAGACAACAAAATTAACAAAAAATTATTCGTCTTCCTCTAAGCATCTTCGAACAATCCTAATGGCGGGTCTACGAGCAGAGGCGTAATGAGGCGCCATATCAACAAGACCACCATTGGAAGGGAAAGGTAGCCTCGAAGATACAACATCCAAGTCTAGCGTCAGATGATGCACATGTACCCAAGAAAGCGCGAGCTTGGCACCCGCCACAAGTTGAAGCTTCATGAAATGATGAATCCTTTCAACTGGTCGAAATTTCGCATGTAAACCCGCCAAGGTCTGAGGCTGGGGATCCCGAGGAAACATGGCATTATAAACAAAGGCCAGTGATCTGCGACAGCACTCGACAAACTACTCCAACTCTGATAGGAGGTCCTAAAACAACAACACGGCATAAGAATGGCGATGATCGGTCCAAAATTCTATCTCAGAAGTTCGGGAGGCAAACATAAGAGCTTGCATTCCGTTGCGCAGATGTTGGGTTTCCTCCCTCTCGCACGATCGAATGCCTACAAATCAGGGAGAAAACATTGACTTCCCGCAAAATAGAAGGAGCAACAGAAGCAAGAGGAAGAAGACTTACACAGCAGCTTCTCACTTTACCTAGAAATTTCATCCAAGAAAAAAGCTTCATGATCGAGGGCCTAGCGTGTCTTAGATTGGGTGTCAACACCCGGATTTTTAATCCCAGATTCCTGTTATGCCATACATCACAATCCCAGGATTACCATTTTTGCGAGACATAACAGATTGGATATCACAGTACATCATGCATTACAAACCATAAATAAGGTCTTACACAAATAAGGATCTCATGATCCAGTCTTAGTACAATCAAGTAGAGGAATAAATAGCATAGCGGTGGGGTCCATATTCAGAGTCATAGGCAATGCTGACGATGGAAGATAGTCCTAGTTATCATAGCCGTCCTGCTGTCCTTCATCTTGGTAATCTCCTTCATAGTCTGGCCATAGGAATAGCCAGGGACAAAAGCCATAAGTACTTTTTAAGTACTCACAAACTACCACTAACAAGTAGTACTCACAAACTACCACTAACAAGTAGTATAGTTCTAGTACTCTAAGTTTATTTGTAAAGTTAAGTTTGAAACCTAAGCTGAGTTCAGAAACAAAGAAAGATAAAAGAAGTTTTGAAAACACTTAAGTGGGAACTTAATCATCATAGTCACAACTCTGTTGTGGTCAAGTCATGTCACAATTCATTTCATAAGTTGTTTTGAAAACATCTGACAACGGAACAGTATGGCAACTCCAACTGTCCATAACCGCGGACGCGGCTATTCGAATAGTTTGACACTCTGCAGAGGTGGTACACTTTCACCACAAGATTTGATACATCTGTCAGGGATAACCCTGAATCGTCATACTTAGTATGCATATAATCAAACATAACATTTCCTTTACACACCCTAGTATAAGCACCTCTCCTATGAGCATGGCCTCCCAACCATGACCATCTGTTATCTTGGGCACTACATAGGTGGACAACATTGAGAGGTAGCCTCAGCTCAAACCTCTCCTGCGAGGGAACTAATACTAATGCATATAAACTTCCGGCTAAACCTTACCCAATTCAGGTATTGTGGTTGTACGGTAAGATTAGAATGGTATCGCATCCGAACCCAACCATCAGTTTTGTAAAAGGGCTAAGGCTCATGCCTCAACATTTTCATCATCATAAACCATTTGTGTTTTTCAACACATGTCAAAACATCTCAATAGAATGACTCATCATTCCAAGGTTTTCACAAGTCATTTTCACCAAGTATTCCCATCTAAAGTGAATCAAGTTTTGAGTTTTGTTCTAACTACTAAGTTAAGAGTGTTCACTAAAGTGGGATGCTAATGTCAATCTCATGCCATAGAATGAAATCTCAGTCTAACTATATAGGTCAAGTTTTATACTCTTTATGCTACCTTCAAACAAGTAAAGGACTTTGGTAAAGTAAAGGAAGTAAAGCTTGTAAATAAGACACGGAAAAGATATAAGTCAAAGTGGTATAACCAAAGCATGCGTAATGCCTTTGCTTAGGTTATCTAGATTGCAAGGGTTAGCTTGCATTATTAATGTTGGCTTGCTAGTATAATACTTGCAAGTGTTAGCTTGCCTTGGGTAGTGCAGTGGTTGAAGTTTTCTTCCTCCTCCTCTTGGTAGAACTCCTCCTCCTCATAAGCTTGGTCGGTACTATCGTCTATAAATACATACGGAATACACAATCACCAAACAATACTTAACTAGCCTACTTAGCACACTCAGGCACCATTTGATGATCTAATATCATCACAAGCATCACAAGGTTGAATTAACTAGCCTCATTCTTTTTATTTGAGAAAAGTAATTTCTACTGACTAAAATTAACTAAGATTTAATATTCTCCATTTAAAATATGGGATCATGTGGACACATGTCATCGCCACATATTCTAACATATGGGAATGTGATTTAAGGGTTGGATCACATTTTAATAAGTTTAAGTTTAATACTTAATGATTTAAAGTGACTAGGAATGCCTATATAGCATTATTTTGGTACTAGTCCAAAGTCACTGCATGTAAGACTTACTATTATTACATATTCAGATATGTATGGTTAAATGTGATTTTTGAGAGTTGGAATCAACTCAAAACCTATTATGGTTGATTTTATAAAAATGTTTGAATGTGCAAAAGCTTCTGTCTTGTTATTTTAACTAGGAGACATCTCTAACTCTAAATGATTTAAATCCACCGGGCTTGGATAGATATTTTCATTAGCTTTCTAACAAAATTGGAATCACTCGATTTGGTTCAGTAAATCTTCCTGAATTGATTTTTAAACTAAGGGACATAATTGAGTTTAAGCCTAAATAGAAAAATCCTTATTTGAATTACTGGGTCAGCACGGGAAATGAAATGGGCTGGCCCAGTGACGCTCAATGGTGTAGAGGGCGGCTGACAGGTTGGTCCCACTTGTCAGTGACACATAAAACCCGAAATGGTATGGGACGATCTGGGCGCTACGATCAGAAGATAGATGAACGGTCCACAGTCATTGTCGACGACGGACTCGTCGCCGGCGAGACCGAACCTTAAACAGTCGGTGGGGGTCTACTGGGGACATACCAGGGCTCCAGCTAGTGCGGTGAGGTGGGCGATCGAACTGGACGGCGATGGCAGACTCAGGCGAGGTAGCGGCAGGGGCTGAGGTGGACGGAATCGACGGCAGCGTCTCCTCCTCTGCAACAGCCTCCTCTGTTGCAATTCCGGCGAACAGCAGCTCGAGTGGCTCCGGCGAGAGAGGGGAAATGTTCAGGGGAGAGGGGGAGTGGAATGGTGTGAGGAGATGGTGCTGGGGAGGCCTGCTTATATAGGCGCGACGGTGAGACCGAAAGGCATGGGCGCGGCTCGTCGGTGACGGCAAAACAGAGGGGCTACCGGTGTGGCGAGGTAGGCGGACGGTGCCCGGTCTGCTGGTGGTGCTCTACGGCTTAATGGCGACGCTAGGGGCGGTGGATTGTGGTCAGGAGCGTCTTGCGCTCTAAGGGACAGAGGAGATGCTCGACGGCGATCATGGCAATTTGTGACACCCCGGTTCTGAAAAGACCGTGGCCTCTATGTGACATGCCAATCCCTGGATCGATTCATTGGCCCACAATAGAGTAAGATAGATAACATAGCAAAATATCTGTGTATCATAGATAACGAAGATCCAGAGTACCATTATTACAATAAAAGCTTAGCACAAGCTAGCTCAAATCATTCAGGTAGCAACCTAAACGATTAAATCCTCCATTCTTCAAATTGCCCACAAGTGAACAAGTGCCGAGTGGAGTACCGTGGCCTATAACGATCAATCAGAATCGGAATAACCTGCAAAGATAAACGCAACAGCCCCGAAGGGTCAATACATGGAATGTATGGCAAGTAGAGCTAGTAAATGGAGACAATAGTACTAACATCTACATGCATATTTGGCAAGTGGAGCTGTGTCTGGCTTGCATTTGCAAATAACTTTGTCCTACTTTCATAAACAGTTTTTGATTTTTCTTTGAAAAGATCCCAATTAAGTTATCCCAACAACATTAAAACAATTATGAAATTAGAATGAGCGAGAAACATGTCATGGAATCAATATCTAGAAACTCAGTTGTCCATAACCGGGGACACGGCTAATCGATTAGATTATACACTCTACAGAGGTTAGTACACTTTACCCATGTGACTTGGCCATCCTAGCTCGTACCATCACTCTCATTTTGGGTGATGATAGGGAGAAGACCAAGAAGGGACTGTTCGGGAAGTAGCTCCTCAATCCCGACGCGCACCGGTCCAACCTACCAAAATTCTACATCTCTGGATACGCGGGTTCGAGTTACCACAACCTACTAAGTCCAACCAACCGCCCATTTCATTATTGGCACATGGTTGTACACGTAAGCTACACAATAAATAAGCCAATCATTCTCTCTTGATACCTAGGTGCCTTTCCGCAATGAAACCACCAAAACTTATCAATACCATCACACCCAGGGGATTCATTGATTAAGTTGTTTTAGTTTTCACAAACCAATACTTTGAGAAAACAAGTATCAATGATGTAACCCAGCCCTCGTTCAACATAGCATGGCTAAGCACATCTACAACGGTGGTTCATCTACAAGGAAAGCCCTACCACATAATAGGTCATAGCATAGCGATAGTATCATCCTACTCATGCAACTACAAAATACACGACAATGCATTGAAAATAGTAGGACGATATCATGAAGAAAGTAGCATCTACTTGCCTTGATTGAAGCGGTCGGAGGAACAATCCAAACACGAGCAAGGGTTGCACTCCACACAATCTACACGACACAATTGCATTCATAAACAAACAATTCACAAATATATGCAACAAAGATGATGCATGAATGCAAGAACGGCAAGTGAATTGGTGCTACAGCTGCACCACATAATACTAATACATATTACTACCGAATAAATGCATGGAAAATATATTTGGCGCTAGGAAAACTATTAACCAAAAGTAGAGATCTCTACTAGAGCTAAAACTTAAATAATTCACTACCGGTAGTATACTGTTTGTAAAATCCTGGAAAAATTCTACCGCATAGGCATCGCCGATAAGAAACAGTACCAATTGGAATTACTCAAAAAGGAGTTATAAAACATCCCGAGTAATTAAAACACTGCAGAAAGCCATTAGACAAATATTGCAGAAGTTTTTACTGTAAGCCTATCTTTTTAATTCACGATGAGATTCCCCTCGTTCATATGAGTTCAGGGACATATCATACGCGATTTTTGGAGCTACGAAACTTTTACTACGAATTTATTACTCCGAAAAGGCCACTAACTAGTTTGATTAAACTGTACTAAACCTGACAGTAAAAGTCTGAACCAAAGGTACAGAGAGATTCTACATGACTCACTGAACTCGTGCATATTTTATTTGCAATTTTTGGCCAAGCAGTTTAATTTCTACTCAATTTACAAGATCCTACCGAAATCTGCCAACTAATAGGATTAACGAAATTGATTGACCAATCGTTCATTTGACTGGTCAACAGGTCTGATGACTGGGCGCTGACTGGGCGTCTGACTAGTCAACTCCTGGGATGCTGACCAGTCAACGAACGATCTAAGCCGCTGATCTGAGATCTGACGGTGGCTGCTGTCTTACCCGAATCGGACGGCGAAACGAACTCCGGCGAGCTCCGGACGGCGGCGACGGTCGGTTCCGGTGGCGTGGTTCTACCTGCACGTACACACACTGTCAACTACGGCTCCCGAAATAATAAACGCGCGCGACGTCTGGCGGCGATCTGCGAAGCGATTGGCGGCGGCGGATGGAGACGCGAGCACGGAACGGAAAGGCGGCAGCGACAGACGCCGACGCGATGGCTGGCGGCGGAGATGGCGGCGAGGAGAAGGCGGCGGCGAGGCGCCAGGCGGCGGCGTGGCAGGAGGAGTGTGGCGGTGTGGCGGGCACGGTCTACGAGGCAGGTGGGGCCTCCTTTAAGAAGTACCTCGCGCGCAGAAAAAAAAAAAGAAAAAAATCCTGAACCGAATAGGTCCGCAGTTGGACTCCGTTTCGGAAATCGGTCCGGATTTTCGGACCGTTTTCCGGCGGTTTACTAAAACGTCCGAGTCTTTTGCATACGAACTCCGATTAGAGCGATTTTCGCGCCTACGGGTTCGTATCGTCGAGGGGAACAACCTTCAGTCGAAGTTTGAGCGAAAGCTCGAACCTACAAAGGTGGTTGTTGCAAGTCCCTCTGAAGCTCCCCGCAGGAACCTCGAAGCGAAGTAGAAATGGGGTTTTGCAAATAGCGTTTCGTCGATCCTCTCTACTCGACGGTAATGCATGGAAAGATATGATGCGATGCAATGAATGATATGCAAGACCAAATCTAAAATTTGGGATGTGACACGATTGTGGGTCACGCGACGATGCACGGCCATGTCTGGCGGGGTGCTAGTGTCGAGGCGGAGCGGCGTGCGTGATATGGCGTCAAGGGGTGGTCTGCTACGTGCTGGCAGCAATCGCGTTGGCTGGCTCGCAGAGAGAAAGGGCGGCGATGTTGGGGAGTGTTCCAGGGGCTGGGATTGATCGAGGGGTGGACCGTGCGCGGTGGGAGGGTTGGGTGGGGACAGGGGCTTAACTAGAAACAGTATAAGTTAGGCAGTTTGATCTCTGTCTGCCACATGTTCGACACAATAGCCGCATGAGAGAAAGTTTGGAATTTTGAGCTGATCTTTGGTGGATGCTTTGATCTGATGCTTGGTAGACTGTGGTTGCTAGGATTTGTTAAATGGAATTCATTTGAGTGGTTTTTGAATAAGTGTGATCTATACATATGAACTACATTGAATTTTCAAATGTCGTTTAAATTTAGTGTTTGAAAGTTTTTGGGATGAAACAAAGTGGGCCTTGTCACATCACTACTTGTACTAGCAAGGGGTGCAAAGAACCACACTTGTTTCTGTAAGATTTGAGTTCTAGGAATAGCCAAAGTAGGCTATGTGATTAAAATGGCAAAAGTGACCATTGGCTTAATTAATTCTTTTTTATTTCTTTTTCTTTGGGATTTGTTTGGGAATGATCTAGATGATGTTTAATTCACCTTAGAATCATTTTACAATCAATAGATCACTCAAACATGGCATTTCAAACAAATCCTATTTTAAATGCATACACATATGAATGCTTAAAGATTTTTAAACAGAAAAAGTTTCTGTTAACCCTAAATTGGGTAGATTGGATCTTGATCACTTGGATTAGAGTTTTGGGATGTTACAAACCTTCCCCCCTTAAACAAAATCTCGTCCCGAGATTTACGAAAGAAAACTAGGAACTAAAGAGATCTGGGAACTCTGTCCTAATGTAATCTTCTCGCTCCCAAGTGGCTTCTTCTTCGGTATGGTTGCTCCATTGGATCTTGAGAAATTTGATACTCCTGGTCCTGGTGGTTCTGTAGGCTTCCTCCAAGATACAGATGGGCACTTCACGATACATCAGATCCTTGTTGATATCAACAGCTCGGTGATCGATGTTCTTGAATACTTCGGTCTTCTCCGGCACTTCTAAGCATTTGCGAAGTAGCGAGATATGGAACACATTGTGGATGGCTGACATCTCCTCTGGAAGTTCCAGTTGATAAGATACTTCTCCTCGGCGGTTCGGAATCTTGAAAGGCCCGATATATATGGGTTCCCTTCAATGGTGAAACCTTGAGATACACAAAATCTCTGACATTGAAAGTCAGGTCTCTCCTTCTCTTGTCAGCATAACTCTTCTGTCTGGATTGGGCGGTCTTGAGGTGCTCGCGGACTTTGTGAACCTTCTATTCGGCTTCTCGGAGAATGTCGGGTCCAAAGATCTGACTCTCTCCTACTTGCGACCAATTCAAAGGGGTGCGACACTTTCTTCCGTACAGGAACTCAAATGGTGCCATTTGCAAACTAGCTTGATAACTGTTGTTATATGAGAATTCTGCGAAAGGCAGGCAGTCTTCCCATTTTGATCCATACTCTAACACACAAGCTCTCAACATATCTTCTAAGATTTGGTTGACTCTTTCAGTCTGCCCATCAGTTTGCGGGTGATAAGTGGTGTTGAAGTTCAACTTGGTTCCTAATCCTTCCTGGACTTTCTGCCAAAATCTCGAGGTGAATTGGGTTCCTCGATCTGATACTATGGTCTTGGGGGTTCCATGCAGACTAACAATTCTAGCAATGTACAACTCTGCTAGCTTCGAACTCTGGTAAGCTGTCTTGATAGGTATAAAGTGAGCTACCTTGGACAGTCTATCAATGATGACCTAGATTGAGTCATTTCCCCTACTCGAAGTAGGCAATCCGGTGATAAAGTCCATTTCTACGGAATCCCATTTCCATTCTGGAATCTACAATGGTTGCAACAGTCCCGCGGGTCTCTGATATTCCGCTTTGACTCTTTGAGAGATATCACACTTGGCGATGTAGCTCCAGATTTCTCTCTTCATCTTGTGCCACCAAAATTGCTCTTTCAAATCTTGATACATCTTCATTCCTCCGGGGTGGATAGAATAAAGAGTATCATGAGCTTCTTGCATGATAACTTGCTTCAACTCCGAATCTGCTGGCACACAGATACGGCCTTTGTACCACAGAACTCCTTCTTCGTCTTCGGTGAATCCTGGTACCTTTCCGTCAATCTGACGTTTGACGTTTGATTCCGTCGATACTTTCATTTCCCTTCTGGGCTTCCTTGATTTGGCTAATCAAAGTGGGTTGAAGTTCAATGCTAGCTAAGAATCCTTTGCTAACTAGTTCAGTTCTGAACTGCTCCAACTCCTCATACAAACTTGGTTGCTTTTCCTTGATCATGGTGTTTAGCCTACTCGGCAATCTGCTAAGAGCATCCGCTACCACATTGGCTTTGTCGGGGTGATAGTGAATGTCAAGATCATAATCCTTGATTAACTCTATCCATCTTGTTTGCCTCATATTCAAGACCTTCTGAGTGAAAATATACTTCAAGCTTTTGTGATCCGAGTAAATCTCACAGCGATTACCCATAAGATAATGATGCCATGTCTTCAATGCCAAAACTACGGCTGCTAATTCAAGATCATGGGTCAGATAGTTCTTCTCATGCTACTTCAGTTGTCGAGACAGATAAGCGATGACTTTGCCTTCTTGCATTAGTACACATCCGAGACCAATCTTGGATGCATCGCAATATACATCAAATGGCTTCTTGATATCTGGCATGATCAATATTGGGGCTGAATTCAATCTCTTCTTCGGCTCCTAGAAACTGGCTTCACATTTGTCGGTCCATTCAAACTTCTTGTCCTTCTTCAACAATTGGGTCATGGATCGGGCGATGCTTGAAAATCCTTCAATGAACTTGCGGTAGTATCCCGCTAATCCGAGGAATGCACGGACTTGGGTTTGAGTGGTTGGGGCTTCCCATTCTTCAACAACTTTGATCTTGGCGGGATCAACAGCGACTCCTCCGGCAGACACAATATGTCCTAGGAATCCTACTTCTTTTAGCCAAAACTCACATTTGCTGAACTTGGCATACAACCGATGCTCTCTAAGGGTTTCAAGGATGATTCTCAGATGTTGCTCATGCTCTACTTCTGACTTGGAGTAGATAAGGATATTGTCGATAAACACAACGGCAAACTTATCCAGAAAATTCATAAAGATCTTATTCATGAGATTCAGGAAATAAGCAGGGGCATTGGTTAATCCAAAAGACATAACCGTATACTCGTATAAACCATAGCGAGTAGTAAAGGTGGTCTTTGGAATATCCATTGCATGAATCTTAAGTTGGTGATAACTTGTCCTAAGATCAATCTTTGAGAATATATTCGCTCCAGTCAACTGATCAAATAGATCCTCTATCTTTGGCAATGGGTACTTGTTTTTGCTGGTGACATCATTCAGCTTCATGTAATCGGTGCACAGACGGTTGCCTCCATCTTTCTTGTCGACGAATAACACTGGCGATCTCCATGGCGATGCGCTTGGTTGAATCAAGCATGTTGCCAACATAGCATCCAACTACTTCTTCAATTCTACTAACTCTAAGGGGTTCATGCTATAGGGTCTCTAGGCTATGGGTCTGATTCCGGGGATTAGTTCAATAATGAACTCAATATCCCTATCCGGGGGCATACCGGGCAATTCATCTAGGAATACGTCGGGGTATTCACATACTACTCTAACCTGGTCAATGGTCGGTAGGGCTAGACTTTTGTTACACTTGAATTGACGGGGCAAGGTTTCAAATATATGCTCTAATGAGACTCCAGAGCTACTGGTCATGGTGATGGCTTTCTTGGCACAGTCTATCAATCCTTTATGCTTTGACATCCAATCCATTCCTAGTACTACTTCCAATCCTTTGGTTCCAAGTACTATTAGATTAGCAAAAAAATCTATCCCATGTATTCTGATAGGCACAGCTTTGCAAATTTTTCTAGCTTTTATAGTTAAACCAGGGATTTAAACTATCATGACATGCTTCAAGTTGGTTGGGTGAATCTTACTAGTGCATGAAAATACTTCGGTGACAAATGAGTGTGATGCTCCCGAATCAAACAATACTCTTGCTAAAACTGAGTTGGCAGAAAACATACCTAGCACTACACTTGGAGCTTCTTGGGCTTCTTTGGTGTTCATGTGGAAGAGACGGCCGTTCCGGTTGTGAGGGTTCCCTGGGGCGAATCTTCTTCCTGGTTGAACACGACGCTGCTGTTGAGCTAGGGCATTTACATTTGCAGTGGTAGCAATCTTCTTGGGGCACTCATTGGAATAGTGACCCTTCACTCCACACGCGAAACAAGTGATCTGGGACTTGTCTTTAGCTGCAACTGGCACAACATTGCTTCCAGTTCGGGGTCCAGTGTAGTTATTGTTGTTGTTGTTGTTGTTGTTGTTGTTGTTGTTGTTGTTGCTCTTGGGAGGGGCACGGTTGAAATTGCCGGTGTTTCCGGAGTGATTGTTGTTTCCTCCGGACTTCACATTTCCTCCGCTACGGTTGGGGTAGCTGGGGCGAGACATTGGGGGTCGGTTATTCCTCGGTGCATATCCTGCTGAGGGGTTGGGACGGTACTTCTGGTGACTGTTGGATCCAGCTTGTTGCATCATATGACGTTTGCGGTTGTCGTTTGCCTGGTTAAGCTTCCCTTCCATATGAATGGAAGAGTCGACTAGCTCTTCGAGATCCTCAAAACGGATGTTGATGAGGACAGGAATCTCTCCTTCTTCTTGGCCTCCGTGTTGATCTCATCAGGTGCATACCTTGCTAAGGACAGGAATCTGTCATGGTACTCCACTACAGTCATTCTGCCTTGCTTCAACTCTCGGAATTCATCCCTCATTCAGGTGACTAGACCCTGCGGCACGCGGGTGCGGCTGAACTTGATTTTGAAGGCATCCCATGTCATCACTTGACCCTGGTTCATTGTGCGGATACTGTTCCACCATGCTCTTGCATCTCCTTCCAGATAGTGGGTGGCAAAAAGAACCTTCTCATTGGCATCTACTTCAGCTACTTCTAAGTTGTTTTCCATTGTCTGCAACCAGTCATCAGCATCCAGTGGGTTCTCTAAGGTACTAAAGATTGGGGGGGTTGTATTCTGGAAGTTCTTGAGTTTGGATCCATGATGATCTTGATTTTCATGGTTCTGGTTGTTGAGAGCCATCTGGGCGATCTGTTGTAGTGTTGCTAGATTAGCTTTGCGCTCTGCCCTGCTTGCTTCCCGATCTGGGATGAGATTCTACAGGATTTGCAGCATTGGGTCTTGCGATGAGCTGCTCCCTCCTTGGTTTCCACGAGTCATCTGAAGATTGAGGTAGATAAAGGGGTAAGAGGGAAAGTTCTAAGGTTCATGGTTTTTGATTTCAAAGCACACGATACAAACACACACGATGAGATCCTTATTTTTGCAACTAACTTCTTTTCATTCCTTCAAACAAAGCACACGATACAAACACACACACACCACAACATCAAAAGGAAAACAAATGGTTTTAAGAACCATTCTGTAAGCTACGATACAATGGGACCGATACTCCTCATGCTACGAGAGTGCTCTAGTGGATCTACTCATCATCGATGAAGTCGGAGTCGTCATCGTTGGTGTAGAAGTCCACGGCATCTTCCTCCAGAAAGTCATCATCATTGCTGAGGTAGGAGTCAATATCCCCTTGGATATCTTCACCTTCCTCTTCTTCTTCCTTTACTGCAAGCTGAGCTTCCTGCTCCTTGATGGTCTTCTCGAGGTCGGCCACCTTCTTGCAAAGACGGTCGATGGTGCGATCCTTCTTGGCGCGTTGACGACGAAGAGACTAACGATCCTGGACTAGCAGTGAGAAAGTCTGGGCCTTCTGGGCTGCAATGGCGAGGTTGTGGTTGGATAGCTCTCTTGCATTGTCCAACTCCTTCTGTCGGTCGTACAGTAGGAAGTCGAGGTTCTCCACTTGACGCTTCAGTATTGGGTGACTTGGCATCTCAAGCGTCATTCCCATGGAATCACGCCTTGCATAGTGAACAAAGCGGGTTCCTTGGATTAGGTTGACACTGAGGGCACATAGACGTGCGAGAGCTTCATGCATTCCCTTGGCTAATCCATCTAGCTAGTTGTTCTCTCTCACGGAGAACGGAATCCTCCTAGATACTGGTGCTTCTATTTTGCCTCGAAGATCAGCAGTCACTAGCCATTGCAAATCTCCTCCTGGTGGACCCGGGAGTTGAGCTCCAAGGAATTCCGGATGAGGACACTCCAAGAACTCAGATAGTGCATCCAAATCCCTCTCGAAGATCAGTTGGCCTCTATTGCCCAATTGGTAGAACTTACTGTATTGGGCTTCCATCTATAAGAATTTAGGATGAGAAAGTTAGTGAAGTGATCAAGTGTGTCAAAGTTTTATTTAGGAATGTAAGAATTTGGGGGAACATGTATTTTTTTGAGAGAAAGAATTCCCAAGGTTAAGAGAGGAAATAGTTTTCATAAATACTCATTTTGGTTTTTGAAACTAAGTTTTTGTTCGGACGTCCATTCTAACTAGGGTCTCCTATGGTCAGGATGGCTCTAATACCAACTTGTCAACACCCTGATTCTTAATCCCAGATGCCTGTTATGCCATACATCGCAATCCCAGGATTACCATTTTTGCGAGACATAACAGATTGGATATCACAGTACATCATCCATTACAAACCATAAATAAGGTCTTACACAAATAAGGATCTCATGATCCAGTCTTAGTACAATCAAGTAGCGGAATAAATAGCGTAGCGGTGGGGTCCATCTTCAGAGTCACAAGCAATGCTGACGATGGGAGATAGTCCTAGTTATCATAGCCATCCTACTGTCCTTCATAGTCTGGCCATTGGAATAGCCAGGGACAAAAGCCATGAGTACTTTTTAAGTACTCGCAAACTACCACTAACAAGTAGTATAGTTCTAGTGTAAATGCTAACTCTAATATTTGTAAAGTTAAGTTTGAAACCTAAGCTGAGTTCAGGAACAAAGAAAGATAAAAAAAGTTTTGAAAACACTTAAGTGGGAACTTAATCATCATAGTCACAACTCTGTTGTGGTCAAGTCATGTCACAATTCATTTCATAAGTTGTTTTGAAAACATCTGACAATAGAACAATATGGCCACTCCAACTGTCCATAACCGTGGACGCGGCTATTCGAATAGTTTGACACCCTGCAGAGGTGGTACACTTTCACCACAAGATTCGATACATCTATTAGGGATAACCCTGAATCATCATACTTAGTATGCAGATAATCAAACATAACCTTTCCTTTACACACCCTAGTATAAGCACATCTCCTATGAGCATGGCCTTCCAACCATGACCATCTATCATCTTGGGCACTGCATAGGTGGACAACATTGAGAGGTAGCCTCAGCTCAAACCTCTCCCGTGAGGGAACTAATACTAATGCATATAAACTTCCAGCTAAACCTTACCTAATTCAGGTATTGTGGTTGTATGGTAAGATTGAAATGGTATCACATCCGAACCCAACCATCAGTTTTGTAAAAGGGCTAAGGCTCATGCCTCAACATTTTCATCATCATAAACCATTTGTGCTTCTCAACACATGTCAAAACATCTCAATAGAATGACTCATCATTACAAGGTTTTCACAAGTCATTTTCACCAAGTATTCCCATCTAAAGTGAATCAAGTTTTGAGTTTTGTTCTAACTACTAAGTTAAGAGTGTTCACTAAAGTGGGATGCTAATGTCAATCTCATGCCATAGAATGACATCTTAGTCTAACTATATAGGTCAAGTTTTATACTCTTTATGCTACCTTCAAACAAGTAAAGGACTTTGGTAAAGTAAAGGAAGTAAAGCTTGTAAATAAGACTTGGAAAAGATATAAGTCAAAGTGCTATAACCAAAGCATGCCTAATGCCTTTGCTTAGGTTATCTAGATTGCAAGGGTTAGCTTGCATTGTTAATGATGGCTTGCTAGTATAATACTTGTAAGTGTTAGCTTGCCTTGGGTAGTGCAGTGGTTGATGTTTTCTTCCTCCTCCTCTTGGTAGAACTCCTCCTCCTCGTAAGCTTGGTTGGTACTATCGTCTATAAATACATATGGAATACACAATCACCAAACAATACTTAACTAGTCTACTTAGCACACTCAGGCACCATTTGATGATCTAATATCATCGGAAGCATCACAAGGTTGAATTAACTAGCCTCATTCTTTTTATTTGAGAAAAGTAATTTCTACTCATTGAAATTAACTAAGATTTAATATTCTCCATTTAAAATATGGGATCATGTGGACACATGTCATCAACACATATTCTAACAGATGGGAATGTGATTTAAGGGTTGGATCACATTTTAATAAGTTTAAGTTTAATACTTAATGATTTAAAGTGACTAGAAATGCCTATATAGCATTATTTCGGTACTAGTCCAAAGTCACTGCACGTAAGCCTTACTATTATTACATATTCATATAGGTATGATTAAATGTGATTTTTGAGAGCTAGAATCAACTCAAAAGCTATTATGGTTGATTTTATAAAAATGTTGGAATGTGCAAAAGCTTCTGTCTTGTTATTTTAACTAGCAGACATCTCTAACTCTAAATGATTTAAATCGAACAGGATAGGATAGAGATTTTCATTAGCTTCCTAACAAAATTGGAATCACTCGATTTGGTTCAGTAAATCTTCCTGAATTGATTTTCGAACTAAGGGACATAATTGAGTTTAAGCCTAAATAGAAAAATCCTTATTTGAATTACTGGGTCAGCGCTGGAAATGAAATGGGTCAGCCCAGTGACGCTTAGTGGCGCAGAGGGCGGCTGACAGGTTGGTCCCGCTTGTCAGCGACACATAAAAGCTGAAACGGTATGGGACGATCTGGGCGCTACGATTAGAAGATAGATCAACGGTCCATAGTCGTCGTCGACGACGGACTCGTCGCCGGCGAGACCGAACCCTAAATGGCCGGTGGGGGTCGACTGGAGACGTACCAGGGCTCCAGCTAGTGCGGCGAGGCGGACGATCAAACTAGACGGCGATGGCAGTCTCAGGCGAGGTAGCGGCAGGGGCTGAGGTGGACGGAATCGATGGCAGCGTCTCCTCCTCTACAGTGGCCTCCTCCGGTGCAATTTGGGCGAACGGCGGCTCGAGTGGCCCCGACGAGAGAGGGGAAATGTTCAGGGGAGAGAGGGGAGTGGAATAGTGTGGGGCGATGGTGTTGGGGAGTCCTGCTTATATAGGCGCGACGGTGAGACCGAAAGGCATGGTCTCGGCTCATCGGTGACGGCGAAACAGAGGGGCTACCGGCATGGCAAGGTAGGCGGACGGTGGCCGGTCTGCTGGTGGTGCTCTACGGCTTAATGGCGACGCTAGAGCTGGTGTATTGTGGTCGGGAGCGTCTCGCGCTCTGAGGGACAGAGGCGATGCTCGATGGCGATCATGGCGACTGTGGGTCGCACGGCGATGCACGGCCGTGTCTTGCAGGGTGCTGGTGTCGAGGCAGAGCGGCGTGCGCGATATGGCGTCAAGGGGCGGTCTGCTGCGTGCTGGCGGCAATCGTGCTCCGGCGCGCTCTGGCTGGCTCGCAGAGAGAAAGGGCGGCGATGCTGGGGAGTGGTCCAGGGGCTGTGATTGATCGAGGGGTGGACCATGGGCAGTGGTAGGGTTGGGCGGAGCTAGTGGGCATGTTGGCTTGGCATGGCGCGGTCCCTGGCTTGTTGCCCGCTTCTAGCCGGCGGTGACCATAATGTGGCGGCGCTCCACTACTGCTCCAGGCTTAGGGGTAGGCCGGTGAGGGTCTGGTTGGACTCAGGGGACAGGGGAGAGTAGAGAGGGTGCAATGGGGGACAGGGGCTTAACTAGGACAACCCGAAGTTTTCCTTCAAGTTTTTTCACATGTTCAATTCTTTCAGCGTACAACGGTGGGTCCACCGTACGCACAATGGTGGTATTGGTTGCGCCCACTACAGATGAGGACGGAATTACACCCGACAATTACACGGACCTAGAAGGAGCCGAAGATTCATTCAAAATCTGGCAAGACATGAAGGATATGAAACGTTTAGCATACAAAAACAAACTCATACGCATACATTTAATAGTTGCTTTCTTGTAAAAAGGAAGCAAAAGGCAGCTGGATAAGTTAAAGGTTCATTACAGTAACGGCAAGAGAGACAATAAAACTAAAAAATAAAGCCTATGAAGCTGTTTTTTCCAAAGAAGAAGTAGCACTAGCAGAAGGAGCACTAGCTACAGGAACGACAGGAGCAGCCGAAGAAGGAGAGCGCGTCGTAGAAGGGGCAGCCAGCTTCTCCGAGCCTGAGCCTATGCCCAAAAGCAGCCAGCAATACTTTCTGGCCCTCTTAACATAAGGCTTCAAATTAACTTCTTGGCCATTGGAGGTGACTGGGACAGAAGATCTAACCTTCTCCAAGTCGACCTTCTCGCCGTGCGCCATCGCCAGTGCTATTGAAGTTTCGGCACCACTCTTCGACTGCATTAGGCTATTACCAACAAGGGGGCTGGGGTCGGCACCGAAGACAGTGATAAGATCATTCAAGTTATTCGGCACCTCCTTGGTTGGAAAATTTTGGCGTGAAGGATTTTGAAGGCACGGCAGGAGCAGACAAGGAGGTTGTGCCCACGAACATTGTTGGCCTCCAAGGTGCTAACAACATCCGACAAAGGATCAACCTTTTTGCCTTTGTGCAGCGTCAGGTTCTAGATAGTCAGTTCTAAAAATAAAAGAGGAAAAGATTGATGACCAAAGAAAAGAAGTAAAATAAAGCGACACAAGACAAAAACCTTACGGGTCAAAGAAGCATTAAGGGACTCTAGGCGCTCCCGAAGATTTAAATCTCGAATAGCGGCTTGCTTGGCCACTTCTTCGGCATCAGTTTTCGCCTTCTACTTGGTCTCCTCCAAAGACTCCTCAACAACCCATTGTTTGGCCTCCAGATCATCAGCACGCTTCATCGCCTCGTCCCGAATAACTCCGGATTCCTTGGCAGCACGTGCACAAATAAATCATGAAAAGTGGAGAAGAAAAACACACAAAGAATTCCCGAAAATGAACAGGATATACCTTTCAGTTCTTCAGCTTCATCATGGATTTTTATAAAACGAGAGGCCATGTCGACCATCTCGCGCATCAAAGGGTGGAGAAGAACATCAAAGCAAGGGATATCAGGAAAAATAAAAAGCTACGAGTAGAAAACTTTGAAATATGGAGTAACTTACATATTTATATCCACATCAATAGGATTTTCAGATATCACCACACCTTTACCAGCCATTTTCTTCCTTTTTTGCGGTGGCAGCCTTGACGAAGTGGAAACACCTTTCTGGAATATCTTCTCCACAGATGACATAAGCATTTCCTTCAGCTCCATCGATGATAGAGGATATTTCTTCGCAGAACAGGTAGCAGACATATGAAGAGGAGACGCGGGAGGATCTTCATCATCATCATCACTGCCAAAGAAAAGAACCAAACAATTAGGAAAGCATCAGCAACATAACTACCAGATAAAGCAATAAAGAAGCAGTAAAACACTTATGAAGATACATCCTGCGCAAAGCTGAACAAGTTCATCTGGGCAGGAGTAGCTGAAACTGGAGAAGCATCAAAGGGTTTGGAAGTAGTTGAGGCACCCGAGTCTTCGCCCTTTTCTACAGCGTAAGAGTGCTTCCTCTTATCACCACTGTGCTCCACAAGAAAATCCCCAGAGCGAGCCGATGGAAGAGATTGCGTATTTGATGAAAAATCATAAGCAGGAAAATCCATCTCCTCATCTGCAGCAGTCCCATTCATAGGGAGATCACCGGATGCGGAAGAATGGACAGGGGGCTCACAGCTTCCAGGGAGAGGAGGAAGTGAGCTCAAGTGGTCAAAGTCCTACACAAACAGAAGACATGCAAAAAGCGCCAGTTATTTATAGGGTAAAAATTCATCCGCAAATAAAAGGGAGGAAAGATGGATGCAAAGGGAATTTACCTCGGGAAGACGGTTCTTCTTGCCATAGGGCTCCACAAGACAGCTGGAAGGAATCGTGCTTTTCTTGGTAAGAATGGTGAAGTTTCGAACCCTCTTTTCATACACCTTAAGGGTAAGGTCTTCCAGTGAAATCCTGATTGGATCTTTTTTCCTAATATACGCCCACATGCTAGAAAGCCGGGCCTGAAGTGGTTGGACATGAATCCGTAAAAACTATGCCAGAATCTGGAGACCCGACAATTCCTTGCTAACTTCATGCCGTAGCTTTGAAATGCGATCAAGATAGGGCTGGATTTCCACCATTGCTTCGGCAAAAGGACATTGATCCTAGGAGTCAAGTTTGCCACAAGTTTTCTTAGAATAAAAGGGGGCTAAACGGAAAGACTGGCCTTCGACTGGTTGATCTTTGATATAAAACCACTTGGACTTCCAGGCTTGGACAGAATCAGTGATCTTAAAATCAAAATAATCTACGTCGAAGCGAATAGAGAAAATGGCGCCACCAACGTCATGGACAATGGTGTCAGTGGCGTTACGGTGAACATAAAAGAAATGCTTCCACGGGCCCCAATGGGGATGAATCCCGAGAAAGCATTCATAGAGAGTGACGAAACAAGCAACATGGAGGATAGAGTTCGGCGTGAGCTGATACAACTACACTCCATAGACAAAAAGAAGACCACAAAGAAATTCGTGGACAGGAAGAGAAAGGCCGCGGGGAAGAAAGGAGAGAACATTACCCTCCAGCCTGGCTCGGGGATGGGAGAAGCTTCGTCTCCAGGGAGATTGAAGGTACCCTCCGCTAGATGGCCGGAGTTCCACGCCTCACGGAGATCCCACAATGTACACTTGGAAGGAGCCCATCTGACGGCCCTCTTCCTAGTTGCCTTCGTGGCCGCAGTGGAAGTCCCCGCCTTACTTTTGCTCATGGCGACAAAAGAGAAACACGAGCACAGAGAAGGAGTTCGCAAGGGGACAAGAGCGCAAGGAAGAAGATGGAGCAGAGGAAGGTGAAGTAAAAAATAGTAAAACAAATCTTCTTCCCCTTATAAGGAGCAAAGGTATGAAGTTTGGACCGTTCGATGCAAAATCGAACCGACAGAAGATCACATGGTGGTGACACGTGTTAAAGAGATTTAGTAAAGGAAAAAATCTAAATAATTTATTGTCGCGGTAAAAATAGAGGACAACGCGCGACGCCTCGATCTTCGCGTGGAGAGGTGACGTGCAGTCAAAAAACTTCGTTAATACGTTACCACGCATCATCATTACTGCCACATGGCCACACATTCGAAACTTCCCATTAGGACGTGTCTTCTTGAAATCAATAGCATAAAATACGTCATTACTAACATCACAGCAAAGACAATGCAGAAACTACGACTCTCTATAAGAGATATGACCCGAAAAAAGTAAAATTGGAGCCGAAGTAAATTCCTCCATGAGACTTGAGACTACACTCGAATATGCAATATTGCGACTGTAGCCTCGGGGGAAACTCCTATCAGGAGCACTAGTCGTGCACCCGACAAAATCTACAGAAACACTGGCGCCATAAATCCAAGTTTTCGAGCCTATGTTCTGATACATACATCCAAACATATCCTCAGGGGCTAATCCTATCAGGAGCATTGGCACGCACCTGATAAAGAAAGACAAATGAAAAATTATTCAATAGATACTCCTATCAGGAGCAGTTACGGAAAACAAAACAAAATCTTCAGCCGCCAAAAAACAAAAAATCTCGGATCGCACTCGACGCGGCAGACATCTGAATGCCATGTTCAAAAACATGAAGGTAAGACCCCAGGATTCGTCCTGTGTGGCCTGGTAATCGCACAAGAATGCACTCTGCTAGCAAAAATATCTGTATTAACGATACGATGAAAAATCCCGATGGACGCATTGGGTACCCGATAAAATAGAAACTGTAATTCAGTATTTGATAAGACCTCAGCGGCTCTAACTGAATTACGCCAGTAGTAA
Organism: Avena insularis; assembly: GCA_023614405.1. Taxonomy (NCBI): domain Eukaryota; kingdom Viridiplantae; phylum Streptophyta; class Magnoliopsida; order Poales; family Poaceae; genus Avena; species Avena insularis. The sequence goes on from CM042684.1 coordinate 111,845,137, forward strand.
ATTCCAAATTCGAGCCTAGGACTTGAATTTGATGTATGACAACTTTTTTTTGCCTAGGAGCAATTAACCGATTCCCGATCCGTCGGAAGCATCAGACTCATTGTACCAAACTCCCTACAAAATTAAAAATCAAGAAACAGAAATAAAGGGAAAGAAAGGAAAAAGAAACTTTGAGACTCAACCAAAAACTACTGTTCAGGTAGAGTCTCGGGGGCTACTGACATAGGTACGACTACTCGGATGCTTATGATTTTCTACCCTATACTGGGTAAAAGGCTTACGGCCCATGAGGATTTCAGATGATAGCCCAAGGAAGCAGCAGACAAAGACTTTGATCGTATTAGGAAAGAGACTATAAACCGACATTGTGTTGGTATTGTAATTGCACGTATGTAAAACCTATCCGCATATAGCTTTGAGACCTGGCCTATTATATATAGGATGGGAGAAGCCCAAGCGAGGGTACCGAAATCTCCCAGGCAATTTGTAATAGTGCGATTTTCCAATATTTAGGCGACTTTGACTCCATTGTTTCCTGACATCCGACGAAATCCCCATTGTTCTCTTTTCCATGAAATCCTAAGTCCTTCACCATGGACATTGCCGAGGTTACCCCTCATCAGTACCTAATACCATGTAATGGCTCCACATATCACCAAGAAGTACATCATCATGAAGGCTGGTCACTGAGGGTCGAAGCTCACCAAGGGTGCCGAGCACCTGGAGCGTAGGCTTGATGAAGCCATGGAAGAGCCCATGTCCAACACCATCAGGCATCAAAGGAGGCACTGGAGACTCCGGGGTCGCGCCTGGTAGACCTTCCCGCTAGCATCAGGGTCGAGGTCACCGTGAAGGAGCAGCAGGAGGTGGGACTCGACCTAGAGGCGCACGTCGGTGGCGGCAAGGATTGTCAGGTCACCCCGTACTCGACGCCGGTGATCGAGCTGAATCACGGGCTAGGGCTAGCCATGAAGTCGCGGTTGGGGGGCAGCGAGAACGGGCGCTAGTGGCGTTTGAGCAGAGGAAGTGGTGGTGGAGCCCATCCAGCAAGCAGTGGTGGTAGTAGTCGGCGGCGTCGGAAGTGAGCAGGGTCGCGGCGGCGCCCTGGGGTCGCGAGAGAGGAACGAGACCAAGTCTTATTGAGTGCCTATACGTGAGTGGAGAGGGTTGGGTCGGATTGACCCAACCAGACTGGGCTCTATTGGGCTAGGTCGGCCCATGTGCCCAACCAAACAAGCCAGTTTTAAAATAAAGTAAGAAGTAAAATACAAATTACCAAAACACCCCTAAGCTTATTTCCACCCTAAAAAAATATAGAAAAGTCCTAAAATATATATAATATATCAAAAAGACAACAAAAATAATATCTACCTAAGAAAAATACAACTCTATTTACTTGAGTTAAATAAAATGCAAACAAATATGAACACCATTAGATTTTAAGTGAAATTTCATAAAATAAGGAAAAGTCCTAAAAATCAATAAAAATCATTTTTGGATATAAAAATAAATATAATACTTTATAAAAATACCAACTCAATTTGTTTTAAAATAAAACTTGAAGCAAATATTTAAAGACATATAATACTCTATTGAATTTTATAAAAATATGAGTAACACTTAAAAATTAATAAAAATCGTTTTTAAGATCTTGAATAAATATATTTTACTAAAAAAATACTAAAAGTATTTTCCTAAAGATTTTTAAGATTTTCAGGAAATAAATCCATACCTATTTTATAAAAGACCTAGTTTGTAAATACTTTAAAAACATCTCTTAAATAAGAAATAATCACATTTCTATATATAAAACCTTAAATCCCTAATAACTAAATACTAAGACCAAAGCCATAACTTGGATCTATAATAAAACTTCAGTGTAACTTATTAACTTTATAAAAACTCTTTTAAAATAATAAATCCAAACTAAACCAACAATTTTAAGTAAATTTTAAACATCATTCACTTATAATAAATGTGAACGCTATTTATCTCTTAACTATTCTTAAACATGATTTCAAACTCTAATAGATTATTAAGATCATCTAAATTTACTTTCCTTAATAAGATAAACTAAATGCATAATAACAAATCACATTTAAACTCATCATTCACTTAAGCTAAAAGTGAATGATCCCATACCTTTAAACATGCGTGTTGCATGGTTTAAAACTTATTAATACTTTTAAACACATCACACCCTAGATCTACTTATGTTTAGAGTTAACTTTGGTACACTAAGTCATGCATAATGCCTAAAGAATATTTATGTTTTTATAGTTAACTTTTGTATGTTCCAAATTAAGTGATAAGGCATCTCAAATCCAAGCTTATCGGATAAGCGCAAATGACATCAATCACATTCAATTAACCACAAAGATTGTTTAAACTTTAACAAAGAAATCTTTTCTTTAAAAGTTATTTGTTTTTCCACTTTAAACAACAATCTTATAATAAGTCCCTTAACTCTTAATAACTTAACATAATAAATCCCATCATAATTACCAGATAAAAATTCACCTCAGCTTAGAATATTATTATACTTCACTTTTATACTTTGCATGTTAAACACTTAAATGCTTTTACCTTGTAAAGTAATCTTTTCCTAAAAGGTTATTCTTTTAATAAACATTAAAAGTAATCCTTCAGCATTTCTATAAAGGCTCTAATTGATTAATAATCTTCCTTAAGAAATATTTTAGATACCATGCCCCATTTGAGTGCTTTAGTATTGTATGTTACTTGTTATATTTACATATTGTTTCACACAATCTCATATGCCGTAACAAGAAGCACAAGTGTGAAGCTGGTATAAAAGTGGAACACATTCTAAGGATATCACCACAAGCTTGCAAACCTTAGATCATAAATTCTTATCCCGGGGATTCGTGATTATCCAATTGCATTACATTACTTATGCATAATTGCATTCTGTTTCTTTAAACATTCGTCCTTACCAGACCAATGCTGTTGTTTACAGAATTTGGGTCTTCTGTTGTCTTGAAGACCGTGATTGCATAATCTTGCAATCACAAAAGTCGAGTTCACACTTGCTCATGTCCTTTGATTATTTTCTATCAAATGCTTGTAACTCAAATGTTGTCATCACGTCCATTTCAAAAAGGTCAGAAAGCACTATCTTCATAATAATATGATTATGGATTATTTACCAAATGGTAATAATCTATTGATATAGTTCAATTGGTGAAGGAACATAATATCTAGGACTTAACAACCAATGTCGCCAGTGATTCTAGCACCGTATATTACGTGTTAACCATGAGATTTGGAATGGGTGTTGGGGATATACTTTCCGGGTATCCTCATTATACCTCACTGACTAGGGTGGCCCACTTTGGGTTAGAGCTTTGCTTCATGGGCGGCCCAGTCAGGGAGAAGAGACGGAGTCTAGTCCGGCTACAGGAAGGCCCAGAAGACTTACTGACATAGGCCTATTATGTTACTTGTAGTTCAAGTTGTACTCTGTAATCGACTCTTAGTCGTATCCAGATAGGTCTCTCCTGTAAACCCTAGGCCGGGATATCTATATAAGCCGCCATAGGGTACGCCTTTAGGGCACCCCACAATACTCTATAATCTCAACTCGCACAGGCGAAACCCTTGTAACCCATATTTCGGCTCTGTCGTATTACTGGATTGCTAGAGTAGGATTTGTCCAAAGACGGCAAATTCGAACCTGGGTAAACTTGTGTGCTCACCATCCCGGAATACTGTACGTCTCACACCCCTCTCTTTCGCACGCCTCGAGGACCCCCTCATGGCATACTTGTCATCAATCCGATGATAATTGGCGCCCACCATGGGGCAAGTGAGCTTCGGATTTGTGTTCTGAGCGGAATCTGCAAGAATCGGAATCGGCGAGACCATCACTGTCGGTCGCGTCCTCTATGCTAGCGACGTCCCTCTCATCGTTCTCGACGAGACCTGGATTCCGGCTAGGGAGGCCGTGACTACCTACACCATCATGTCTTTTGGCAAGATCGATGTTTACATCGGTTTCACTAAACCTGCCCCACCCACCCCAGCGGTGATGATAGAGGCAGAAGAAGTTCCTAGCTCCACTTTATCCGTGGAGGCGGCAGAGTTCCGGATCTTAGAAAACCCTAATACCACCTAGTCCGCACCTGTTGCGGAGATAGTGGAGAAAGTTGAGCTTGAAGCGGATCTTGCGGTGCAAGTAGAATCTAGAGTGGATCTCCCTAGCGAGGCCGAATCCCATATCGATCTACCCGCCGAGGTTGAAATCCAGGAGGAGCAAGACAACAACTTTGGTTCCGGCTCTTCTAATGCCGGAATAGATCAACCCTTCCTGAGGCATACGTTGAGGCGCATGATGATGCAAGGCGCAAATGTGGACCAGGTTCCCGAGACCATCAGAATTTTTGAGAAAGCCCAGGAAGAAAGCTGCAACTACCTCAGGGTGCACATGTCGCACTTTGTCGGCTATGTTGGATCCGGATCCAGCTCTGCTGATGCTGGAGACAACAAAGACTCGGTTGTGGAGGCGATCAGAACAAACACCGACTTACCGGCATCTTTGAATGATTCCATGACGTCAGCGGATTTCCAAAAGTTTTCCGCAGAATACGAACAGGAGTTCAACTCCAAAGCTGCAGAAGAAGGAGAAGCCATGGACGAAAGATCCGGAGAAAACTCTCCCAAAGCGCAATATGACATGGATCTCGGAGACAATCCTGACGTCTAGATGTCCAAAAGTATCGTTCAGAGATCGACTCTGGGAAATGGACCCAAAGCCATCTTTGCTACCACGCTGCCAAGAAGGCAAAGAAGAAGAACAAGAAGAACAAGACCCCGGCAAAAGATCCTCCAGCGAAGGAAGTGATTGCCGAGGAATTGGAAGAAGACTCGGATGGAGCCTTAATCCCAGACAAACCAAAGGAAACTCCGGTGGATGGACACGTGGTTACCGCTGGTTCACGTAAACTCATCGATGCTACGTTAACTACGCCTATCCCTACAGCTACAGAGCTTACACCTGCAGAAATGGAAGAAAGGGCTCAAGCCCTAGAAGCGCGTCGTCAAGTACTCCTGGATGAGGCTAACAACCTTATGGAAGAGAAGAAGCGCATGGCGTCTATGGAACAGTTTAACTCTCTGCAGCACCAGAAGACCCGGAACGGCCCCGTACGGGCTAACAGAAACCCGGAAGTCCACAAGACCCTCTTTGAGGGAGATGACACTATCAAAGGAGTGCCTCGGTTGGACATCAAGGGAGACCTGGTGTATGGAACGCCAGTGGAAAACGCTGCGGTAGCTCGAGATATCCTGGCGAACAATCCAAACCCAGATCAAGTCTGGTTGGGAGTGAAGCTGCTCACCAAGGGTCTGGAGCAATAGAAGGTCGCAAAATCCCGAAGAGGAAAACTGGTCTCTCAATCCAACCAATGTCGCACGGATCCGGCCTGGAAGGATATTAGGCTCCAACGGGTCACGGAACAACATTACCGTTCCAACCGTCAGGAAGAAAACTACTCAAGAAATGGATCTTCAGGGCGACAGCACAGAGTCGCACGTGACTAGAGCAATGTTGCTCCAGCCGTAGAGCGAGACACTGTGGCGGCACTGGTTCTGAGACACCCTTCCTGGCGAGAGTTGAACAATCGTAGGGAAGAAGACAGAGAGCAACATCGGGAGGAGGACCGACAAAGGATGCCACCTCCTAGGCATACAAGCCGTCCGACAGACCAACACCACAGTGGGGGGAATGACGGACAGCATGCTGAGTCAAGCCGACAGGGGGCTCGTCGTAATGAAGACCCTCCCTGAAACTGGAATAATGATGCTCTGGATGGAGGCCGGCGATCAGCCGGAATAATCCCACCTACACCACCCTCTCCACCAAGCAGCCATCACAACGACTCTCAAGGAGGCCAAGGAGAGCCTCGTGGCGGAGGAGGTGGTGGCAGAAGCAGAAGTCTGGCTCCAAGACACTGCAGCCATAGCCAACAACCAAGACGGCGTTCCCTGTCACCAAGTGATGCGAGACATCGGATCAACTCTAACATAGAGGCGTGGCGCTATGAGTCCGACAATATTTATGTGGGTCCGAAATGCTTCGGACCACGCATTCGACAAACAAATTTCCCGGAAGGATTTGCTATCTCAAGACACATTCAACCCTACGACGGTGTAGCTCGGAAATATACTTGGCTCCAGTATTTTTTCCAGGCTTTCTGCATCGCCAAAGACGGAAATAGCTTGGCCGCGACCCGGTATCTCCCACTTATGTTGTGGAAGATGACACGATCCTGGCTCAATGAACTTTCGGAGAATACCATCCATAATTGTTATGACATGCAAAGCGCGTTCTTTCAGAATTTCGAAGGCAAATATCGGAGGCCCTGTACGGTAGGAGACCTACAGCGTTGCACCCAGAAAGCCGGAGAAACTTGTCGAGATTACCTCGGATGATGGATCGACACCAAGAACTCCTGTGAAGGGGTAAATGATCAAACTGCGATTGAAGCTTTCATTGCAGGACTACTAGTTGGTTTACTACGTCACCGCTTGAAGTGCAACAAGGTCACTGATCTGGGAGAGATGATAGAAACGGTAAATAAATATGCATATGCCGATGATGATGTAGAAGGACTACTAAACATCATGGCGGTATCACAGTCGGCAAAATAGCCGAAGAAACAAGCTCAGAAGCGCAAGAACACCTCGGAAGAAAAACCCAATGCGGAAACTGCAGTTGTCACTGCTACTTTCAGGTCTGGACGACGAGGAGGGCGCGGACGCGGTCGTGCGTTGTCAAGAATCCAGGGTAGAGGAGACCAGCAACCTGGCAAACCTACTCCTGGGCTGACATTGCCAACAACCCATGTGTGCATCATTTAGCTGCCAACAGGGGCTCGTCCCACACAAATGTTGAGTGTCATTTCAATGACGACATAAAAAAAAGATGACTCCGCTTGCTACAGGGCTAAGCGGAATAAGGGAAAGAAGAATCCCGAAAAAGAAAAGGAGACCAAGCAAGATTCCGACATGGAGGAAGCTGACCCTTCAAATCCCAAGTCGTATGGAAAGAAGAACTTCCCAACAAAGAAAGACACTTATGTCACTTTCCTTGGGTCTCAACCAGCTAAGGTCAAGAAGGCAATTTTGCATGAGCTAAACGCAACTGTTCCAACTGTCCCTCAATTCTTGGACTGGTCGGAAGTGACAATCACCTTTAACTGCATTGATCATCCGCCTAAGTTGACAGGCGAGGAAATACGCCTTAGTCATCATTCCACTTATTGACGGCTATGGTTTCTCCAAGACTCTCATGGACGGCTATAGTAGCATCAACATCCTCTATATCGAAACGTTGCGTTGGATGAGGATCTCGGAAACTCAGCTGAATCACAGATCTGTGATCTTTCACGAAGTTGTCCCAGGAAGACAAGCAAATTCCCTGGGAGAGATCACTTTGAATGTTACCTTGGGAACTCCAAAGAACTATCGTATGGAAGCACTTTCCTTTGAAGTGGTCCCGTTCAAGAGCGCATACCACGCTATGTACGGATGTCCGGCTTACTGGGCTTTTATGGCTCGTCCGTGTTACATTTATAATATGATGAAAATTCCAGGTCCAAAGGGCATGATCACCATCAGGGGAGACCCGAAGAAAGCACGAGAATGTGAGGACGGAAATGTCGCCTTTACTAAAGCCGTACTGCACGCCCAGGAGTACCAGGAGATCAAGAAGACTATCGACCCGTCTGAGATGCCTGCTGCGAAGAAGGAGGTGACAAAGCCGACTCTGGAGATCAAGGCATCGGAAGAGACGAAGAAGACGCAGTTGAAGGATGATGACCCCTCCAAAGGTGACCCAAATAGGTGTAGGTTTAGAAAATGACCCCTCGTCAAGTTCCTCCAAGAAAATCAAGATATCGTCGCATGGCAGCCATCTGACATGACCGGAGTACCTAGGGAACTTGCCGAGCACTCTCTAAATGTAGAGCCAAACGCTAAACCCTTCAAATAGTCCTTATGACATTTCAGCGATGAAAAGTGAAAAGCAATAGCTAAGGAACTAGCTCGGCTCGAGTTAGCCGGATTCATAGAACAGGTCATCCACTAATGGTCGGCCAATCCTATAATGGTCCCTAAGAAGGACACCACTAATTTAAGGATATGTATTGATTATATTGCCTTGAACAATGCTTGTCCCAAAGATCCGTTCGCACTGCCTAGAATTGATCAAGTTGTTGATTCTACGACGGGCTCGGAACTCCTATGTTTTCTCGACGCATATTCCGATTATCACCAAATTCGGATGAAGGAATCAGACAAAGTCAAAACTTCATTCGTAACCCTCTTCGGAACCTTCTGTTTCGTTACGATGCCCTTTGGGCTGAAGAACGAGGAGTTACGTACCAGCGCACTATGAAGCGTTGACTCCACGATCTCATCGGACGCAATGTACATGCATATGTGGACGACATAGCGGTGATGTCCAAAAAGAAGGAAACCCTAATTTCAGACTTGAAGGAAACATTCGCTAATCTACAAAAATAAAACATAATGCTTAACCCGAAGAAGTGTTTCTTTGGAATACCAGCCAAAAAATTATTAGGTTTCATCATGTCTCAAAGAGGCATAGATGTGAACCGAGACAAAATTAAGGCTATACTCAATATTTCCAGGCCGACTCGCTTGAAGGATGTTTAAAGACTAACTGGTTGCATAGTTGCAGCCAGTCGATTTGTAAGCTGGCTCGGTGAAAGAGCCGCACCACTCTACAAGATCCTGAAAAAGACCATAAAGTTCGTTTGGACTGACGAAGATGAAGCTACACTACAAGACATGAAAGCAGTACTCTCATCTGCTCCTATCCTTGCAGCACCGGAACCTCGGGAACCGATGTTGCTCTATCTTGATGTGACAAACAGACTCATCGGTGTCGTCATGGTGGTGGAGAGACTAGAGGAAAAACAGGAACACCTGGTGCAGCATCCGACTTACTACCTCAGGGAATGTAACATCCCAAAACTTCAATCCAAGAGTATCAAAGATCAAATCATCCAAATTTAGGATTAACAAAAACTTTTCCAAATTTAAAATGAAAGCATTCATATATGTGTGCATTTAAAATAGGAGTTGTTTTGAATTGCCATGATTGTGTAATCCTTTGCTTCTAAAATGTTTCTTAAGGGAATTAAACATCATCTACATCATTCCCAAACTTTTCCTAAAAGAAATCAAATCAAAAAGTATTAAAATAAAGGAATGGTGATTTTGACAAAATTAACTCTCATGCCCACTTTGGCTATTCCTAGTACTCAATTCTTAACAGAAACAATTTTGGATCTTTACACCCCTTGCTAGTACACATAATGAGGTACCAAGGCCCACCTTTTGATCTTCTGAAAACATTCTGGAAACTATTTTAAATGACAGTTCAAAATTGAATCTAATGCATATGCATAGATCACCCCTATTTCAAAAACCATGTATTTGAGCTCCATTTTCAAAACCCTTGCAACCAGAGACTACCTAGCACTAGTGGAGATCACCCAAAATTTTTGAACTCAAAATTCAAAACTTTTTCTCTTGCGGCCATTTTGTCAAACACCTTGTTAGCAAGATCATTAAGGCCTAACTATTACTGTTTTGGGCTGATTTTGTCTAGCAATTCTATAGTGCTTTGATCATCTTGTCCCCCCTCAAGCCAGACCAGACCAAACCAGCCTCTTCTCTACCCCCTAGCCTTTGCACACCCATGCAGAGCACCACCTGGCCGGCCAACCTAGGAGGCAAATCACAGTGAGACCACTCCCCTTCCTCGCCATGTCTAGGAGGTAGCCAACGCCAAGACCCTCTACATCCTTGCCCGAGCCAAGAGCAGTCATGGACCACCGAGGAGAAGCGTGATGCCACCACAGACCATCTTGATGCCGCGCAGCGCCCTGCCTTGCCCATGAGCACAAGCCATCACTCGACACCAGCCCGCGCCCACCGCCCCGCCTCGACCTAGAGAACACACCAGACACCCCCGTTCGCCGCCCAAAGCCCCACAGCCACCGCTCGCCGTGGACACCGCCGCCTCTGCCTCTCAGAGCGTCACCTCACGCCGACCGCATACCACCGCCCCTACGGCCGCATTGAAGCGCTAGAGCACCGCCAGGGGACCGCCCGTCGATCGCCTTCCCCAGCCATGACGCTAGCTCGCCGTAGCCATGTCGCCACCGTCGACCGCCCATCCCGCTCGGTCTCACCGTCGAGCCTATAAAAGGAGCCCTCCCCAGCACCAAAGACTCACACCATTCCACTCTCCTCACCTCTCTGAACCTCACCCACCTCTCGCCGGAGCAAGTGGAGCAGCAGCTCGCCGGAATTGGAGCCGGAGCCGCCGCCTCTGGAGAAGAAGGGTGCCGTTGATTCCGGCCACCCCAAACTCCGCCGCGACCACGCCTCGCCTCGCTGTTGTCTTCCACTTTGTTCGCCTGCATCGCCGACCCCGCTGGAGCCCTGGTACGTCCCCAGTAGAACCCCACCGAGCCGATAGGGTTTGAGCTCGCCGACGACCCGTCCGTCCTCGACGACGACCCTCAGCCGTAGATCTAGCCTCTAATCTTGACCCACAGCCAATACCGCTTCGCGTGTTAAGTGCCGCTGACAAGCGGGACCCCCTGTCAGCTGAGCCCTGTGCCGCACAGCGCCACTGGGCCGGCCCATTTCCTTTCCCGCGCAAGCCCGTAGATTCAAATTAGGATTTTTCTTTTTAGTTAGAATATAGTTTCTGTCCAGTGTTTCAAAATTCAATTCTGTGAGTTTGACAAATCCAAATTGCATGAAACCAATTTTGTCTGAAAGGTATTGAAATGCTCTATCCAAGCCCGTTGGATTTAATTCATTTAGAGTTATAGATTTCTCCTAATAGAAATAAGAAGACAGAAGCTTTTGCAACTTGAAACATTTTTGTAAAATCAACCAAGTTAGCTTTTGAGTTGATTCCAATTCTCAAAAATCACATTTCATCATATCTATCCAAATATGTAATAATATTAAGGTTTACAGACAGTGACTTTGGACTAGTACCAAAATAATGCTATATAGGCATTTCTAGTCACTTTAAATCATTAAATAATAAACTTAAACCAAAGTAATATGGATCCAACCTTTAAATCTCATTCCCACATGTTAGAATATGTGGTGAGGACATGTGTACACATGATCCCATATTTTGGTGGTGAATATTAAATTATGGTTAATTTTTCAATGAGTAGAAATTACTTTTCCAAAATAAAAAGGTGGAAACTATTGAATTAAACTTGTGATGTTTTGGATGATAATAGATCATCAATTGTGTGGTTTAGAATACTACTTATCCTAAGTTAAGTATTGTTTGGTGATTGTGCCCTCCCTATGTATTTCTAGACGATAGTATGGACCAAGCCTTCGAGGAGGAGGAGTTCTACCAAGAAGAAGAAGAAGAAGAAGAAAATTTCAACCCCTGCACCAACCAAGGCAAGCTATTAGTGGCAAGCTAACCCTTGCAAACATGCTTTAGTAAGCTATTGTAGCAATCTAGAATAAAACTAGATATTTTAGTAAAGATGCCTTAAGCATACTTTGATCACACCTCCCCTTAGTTGACACAAAGTTCTTTAATTAATTTTGAAGATAGCATAAAGAGTATAAAACTTGACCTAATTAGAAACCCTTAGATGTCATTCTATGGCATGAGATTGATCCCACCTTTCCACCTTAGTGAACACTCTTAACCTAGTGTTTTAGAATAAATCAAAATTGATTCACTTTAGATGGGAACACTTGGTGAAAATCAGTTATGAAAACCTTAGAATGATGAGTCATTCTATTGAGATGTTTTGACATGTGTTGAGAAACCCAATTGGTTTATGATGATGAAAATGATGAGGCATGAGCCTTAACCCTTTTATAAAACTGATGGTTGGATTCGGATGCGATACCATTCCAAATTTACCATACAACCACATTACCTGAATTGGGTAAGGCTTAGCTGGAAATTTATATGCATTAGTATTAGTTCCCTCACGGGAGAGGTTTGAGCTGAGGCTACCTCTCAATGATGACCACCTATGCAGTGCCCAAGATGATTGATAGTCATGGTTGGGAGGCCATGCTCATAGGAGAGGTGCTTGTACTAGGGTGTGTAAAGGGAAGGTTATGTTTGATTATCTGCATACCAAGTATGATGATTCAGGATTATCCCTGACAGATGTATCGAATCTTGTGGTGAAAGTGTACCACCTCTGCAGAGTGTCAAACTATTCGAATAAGCGCATCATGATATGGACAGTTGGAATGGCCATACTGTTTCATTGTCAGATGTTTTCTAAATACCTTGAAATGAATGATGAACCCTAACTTGACCACAACAGGGTGGTGTAGATGAAATTAGCTTCCCAACTTAAGTGATTCTAGATTTTTATTTTATCTTTTCTGGTTTCAGAACTCAGCTTAGGTTTCAAACTTAACTTGCTAGTTATTCCTTCAATTCAGTACTTTAACTTGGAATCATAACCCTTGCTAGTAGTAGTTTGCGAGTACTTAAAGAGTACTCATGGCTTTTGTCCCTAGCTATTATCATGGCCAGACTATGAAGGAGAGTATCAAGATGATGGTCAGCAGGACGGCTATGATAACTAGGACCATCTGCCTTTGTCAGCATTGTCCGTGCCCCTGAAGATGGACCCCACCGCTACGCTATCGTTTATTTCCGCTGCTTGTTGTATTAAAGACTGGATCATGAGATCCTTATTTGTGTAAAACCTTATGTATGGTTTGTAATGGATGATGTACTATGATATCCAATCCGTTATGTCTCGCAAAAATGGTAATCCTGGGATTGCGAGGTATGGCATAACGGGCATCTGGGATTAAAAATCCGGGTGTTGATAGGGAAGTCCTAACTGAATCAAAGCAGTGGTATCCACATTATCAAAAGATGGCTTACAATGTGTTCTTTGCATCCCGGAAGTTACGGCATTATTTTCAGGAACATCCAATTACCATGGTGAGCACACCTCCCATGAGAGATATAATCAACAACATCGATGCTACAAGACGTGTCGCAAAATGGGGCATAGAGCTTTCATCTTTCAACATTGAGTACAAACCTCGTACAGCAATCAAATCCCAAATCCTCGCTGACTTTGTCACTGATTGGACAGAGACAATGAAGAATATGACCCTCCTAGAGTCGGAATAATTGACCTTACATTTTGGCGGGTCTAAAGCGCTCGGGGACTCGGGGGCTGGCGTGGTGATCAAGTCACCCCAAGGAGATAAACTTTTCTATGTGTTGCAGATCCACTTCACGACAACGAATAACATTGCCTAATATGATGCATTGCTGCATGGAATCTGGATTGCTAAGGATATCGGCATCCAATGATTAATGTGTTATGGAGATTCGGATCTTGTTGCCCAACAAGTGTCGGATATCTGTAATGCAAATAAGAAAATGGCAGCATATAGAGCTGTCGTGGATGAACTATCTAAATCGTTCGAAGGGTTTGAGGTTCAACACATCCCTCAAACAGAAAATGAGGACGAAGATGCATTATCTCGAATAGGCTCTGCACGGAAAAAGGTCTCGGATGGCACTTTTTGGGAGCACCTCAAAGTTCCCTCTATAAAAGGAGTAGATGAGGAATATCTAACCAAATCCGACTCACCTTTAGTGGCAATTCTGGCTGTAATTCCCAGCTGGACCCAACCCTACCTTGATTTCTTGGTAGATGACAAATTACCTGAAGACGAAGTTCTGAGCCGACAGATCGTCCAACGAGAAAAAACCTATACAATCATAAAAGGTGAGATCTATAAGCGGACTGTTTCTAGGGTCTTTTAGCACTGTGTATCTCCAGAGTAAGGATTGGAAATCTTACAAGAGATCCACGAAGGCAAATGTGGCCATCATGTTGCAGCCAAATCTTTAGTGGCAAAAGCTTTCAGACATGGATTTTTCTGGCTTACAGCCAAGGTAGATGTCGAACGGCTGGTCAAGACGTGCAAAGGCTGCCAAAAGTACGCCAAACAAGCTCATGTTTCGGCTGATCAGCTGCAAACAATACCTATAACATGGCCTTTTGTGGTCTGGGGGCTTGACATGGTAGGACCATTTAAACAGGCTCCAAGTGGATTTCCTCATCTCTTAGTGATGGTGGATAAATTCACAAAATGGATTGAGGCTAAACCCGTCATCAGTTGTGACGGAGCAACAACCAGAATATTTGTCGAGGATGTTATAATCCGATACGGTTATCCACATAGCATTATCACGAACAACAGGAGTAACTTTTCTATGGGAGAGCTTGCCGAATTCTATGATTAGCAAAACATCCGGCTTGACATTGCATCAGTCACAAATCCACAGGCTAATGGACAAGTTGAAAGATCAAATGGTTTAATCCTACAAGGCCTAAAACCAAGACTCGAAGCACCACTATGTCGTGCTGCAGGGGCTTGGGCAGAGGAATTACCTTCTGTGATATGGAGCTTACGAACAACTCCGAACAGGTCAACCGGATACACACCTTTCTTCTTGGTCTATGGTGCAGAAGCAGTTCTTCCTAGCGATTTGATTCATACTTCTCCCCGAGTTGCTACGTACATTGAAGAGGATGCCGAATTTTCTCGACAAAATGATCTTGCTTTAATCGAAGAAGTTTGCATCGTTGGTGAGATGAGATCAACAGCCTATCAGCAGAAATTACGCAAGTATCATAGCCAGGGAGTCAGAAACCGGTCTTTCAATAAGGACGATTTGGTTCTCCGGCTCGTGCAGAAAAGAAAGCACAAACTTTCCCCAGTATGGGAAGGGCCCTTTTTAGTTAGACGAGTATTGCATAATGGTTCTTACTATCTTACTAATATGCGGCCAGTCAAAGAAAGACCTTCTATTAAGAAAAGAAAGAGAGCTAGACGCAGTACAACCCAGAAGAATTAGACAGACCGTGGAATATTGCTCAGCTACGTCCCTTTTATTCTTAAGATTTTCTTTCTTTGTAATCATATATGTGTACATGTTCAATGAGAAATAAAGATTTTGTTGCCTCAAATTTTTATGAGAAGTTTTATATTACCATCTTATTTCCGAATGATCATGTCACAGTCAAAAATCCCAGAATACTTGAAAGTACTTTATGCTCATGTTTGTTCTGGTTAAGATTTCCGATTCTAAAAATGCTACCTTCAGGTATAAATATAAAAAAATTAGTTTGTACTTTGGCTATTTATCTGATTGCCAGATGCAGGCTTTTTCCATGTAGTGAATTGTTGGTATTGGAAGCCGACTTTGTTTCCGAGTTTAAACTGGTTTAGCAATTGAGCTCCGTTGCTCGACAAAGTTTCCGTGTTGAAGGTTGGCCGGCTCACGAAACAGACGAGGCAAAAAGGCAGATAAACGATAAGTATAGACAAAAAACATAAAGTGCTTATGTAAATATTGCAGGCAGATAAAAATAAAGCCAAAAGTGTTAAATAGAAGTAGCAAATCTTAGGACTAGCAAAAGTACTACATTACTTATTTACAACCCAAATTGTTTCAGAATATCACATTGTTTTTTCTGGTACTTTACGATGTAGGGGAAGAGGTAGGAGCAGCCGGATCACTATAGACATCGACCTTGCCTTGATATCGTTCCGGGACGTTCAAATCTGAAATGATTTATTCATCGTCGGAGACTTCAGCTGTTATTTCAGTAGGCGGAGGAGGCGTCTCTATGCGAGTGAAGAAAGGAGTGCCGTAGCTGGTCAGATCTGCTACGTGACATCCATATCCGGCACAGGAGTCCATGATAGCCTTGATATCTTGATCCTGTATGTCTTGATCCATAGTCGAATACCCTCTGGTTACTTGCCAGATTTCCATGCTTCCATGGTGGCTCATAACCATAGTGAGAGTGTTCTGTGTTACGGTTTGCGCATAGGACATATTCCAGTCTTGTATGAGCTGGGGCATCTCCTTCGCCTTGTCCCGCACTTCAAAGCTAGACATTATGTTCATGTCCAGAACCTTGAGTACTTCGCCAATATCCTCCAAAGATTGGAAGAAATCGTGAAGCAAATCGCCGACTTGTGTAAGCCGGCAGGTGCGAGACTCGGTGGAGGAAGAATCTAGCAAGTTCAGAGGACTTGCGCATATAAAGCAAAGTTTAAGAAATATATCCAGACTCCTAGAGTCGGAAAAGCAGAAAGTCAAAAGATAGGAAACATACCGAAGATGTCATCGTCGACTTTGGTCTTCTCTGCCCTAAGGCTCTGGAGTTCATCCTGGAGTGCCTTGGTAATGTCCTTCTCTCTGAATAATGCATCATTGTATCTAAGATTTTTTGGTCCTAGCCCGCGATCCTTCGATCACGTTCTTTGGTGGCCATGGAGGAGGATTCGAGGACTTGTGCGATGTTACGCTCATGATCTGCCTTAAGCTTATTCAGCTCTTGACGTAAGTCGGCATTCTCCACCTCCAGGGTCTTAAGATTCTTGGCCTCTTGAATCATGGCGCATGATTATTTGACCAGTGCTGTAACCAAAAGAACAACAGAGTAATTCGACTATGAAAGCAAAAAAGAGCAAGGTTAAGGACTGAAATGGTTACCTTCAGCCTCATCCTTGGACACCTTTAATAGGGAATTTTTAAGACGGAGGGCTCTAATCTCTCTCCGCTTGTTGCAGATATTCTTCAATAATTCCTAGTTATATGAATTAACTTTCTGAAGTCAGAATGATACCCAGAGTCAGAAGTCTACTAAAGACTCGAGCTAATATGTTTGCTAATATCAGCACGAGCCTTGGGGGCTACCCTAGTTCATTCTTTGGCATCCTATGAAAGCATAAAACTGGATTGTCTATCCAACTTCATGCTTGGGGGCTAGAGGATATGATATGAAATAAAGTAAAAAATGTGAGTTGGAAATTCGACTTACATGATGTTCATGAGTAAGCTTGCTTAAGCTCATGTTCACCTCGGTGCTAACCTTCTCGGCGAGGGTCAGCGGCATTACCGGTGGAGGAGGAACCACACCGGCTCTCAGCCTCTCGTCGTGAAGAAGGATTTGCTCAAGAAGCTCGGAGTACTTGATGTCCTCTGATTCTTGTGCCTCCTCCTCGGTAGTGATGTTCCGGCTTTCCAAGCATTGTTGGGCCAGCCATTGGATCTCCTCTGCAGATTTCCGAGTAATGCCAAGCGTGGCAAGACCCAGATTGTTGAGAAGGTTTTCGGCAAAAACCTCGGCCGAGGGATCATTACCCATTGAGGGTTCACCCTTATCAACTGCCAAGTCACCCATGGTGACATCGGTCTGCAAACCAAGGTTCGCAGGCTCGGAGTGAGGACCCGAATCTTCTGCGACGGTCGGAGATGCAGTGATCTCCGGTGTTGTAGAAGGTTGAGGGGCAGGAGTCGGAGGCACTTTGGTAGGAGAAGTCAAGTTTAACTTTCACTGGCGCAAGGGCTTCGACGAGCCTCCTTTCCCCTTGCCCTTGGTGAACTATTTAGCTCTGAGGAGGTAATAGAACAAAGATCATTACACCTCAGAAAGAAATAAGAAATTAAATATAGAGACCTTGTGAGGAAAGTTACCACTTCACAATGGGCACTTCCTTTGTGCCAATGGAAACTGTCGGAGCCTTACGATTTCGAGTAAGGGACTCTGGAAATGGTACCAGTTCTCCATCATCCTGAGAGATCTCTGGAGGATATCCCTCGAGAGGAGCAAGCTCCAACTTGGGGAGGTCAGCAAGCTAAAAAGCAGAAATATCTCAGTATTTTGATGTTCCATGCTTGGTTTTATACACTTTCTTGTGTCTGTCCACACTTTGGAGTAATTTTCATATGATTTCTTGGACTAACCTATTAACAAGAGCCACAGTGCCAACTGTCTGTTTTCTGCTGTTTTTGGTTCTAGGAAAGTCAAAAAATGAATATTCTCGGAATTGGACGGGACAAAAGCCAAAGTGCCTATTTTTCCGGATGTCATCAAGTGCCAGAATACGAGACGAAGAGGGGCCAGGGGCCACCACACCAACTGGCTGCGCGGCCAGGCCTGGCCCGTGCCAGGGGGTGGTGTGGCCGCTCCCGGCACCCCCTCGGCCTCTCCTTCCGCCTATATATTGCCCTCAGGGCGAAAACCCTAAGTACCCGATCAAAAATCTAGGAAAGAGTCTGTAGCCGCCATCATCTCCATCCCTAGATCGGGAGGGATCTGAAGCTCTTCCTGGCACCCTGCCGGAGAGGGGAATTCACCCTGGAGGCCTTCTTCATCACCTTGCAAGCCTCCGGTGTGATGCGTGAGTAGTTCATCCTTGGACTACCGATCCACGTACTAGCTAGATGGCTGGTTCTCCTCCTTTGTGCTTTCATGTCTAGATCTTGTGAGCTCCGTTCATGATCAATATCATCTATTTGTAATTCTACATGTTGTGTTTGAGGGGATCTGATGGATATTGAGATGCTATTTCACATTGATTATTGATTCTATCATGTCTTTTTTATTTGTGATCTTGCATGCTTTCCGTTGTTAGTAGCTATCTTGGCCAAGTAGATGCTAGCAACTCCAAGAGTTAGTATTTATGCTCGATAGTGGGTTCATGCCTCTGGTAATCTGGGGAAGTGACAGAAATCTCTAAGGTACTAGATGTGTTGTTGCTACTAGGGAGAAAACAACAATCCTTTGTTCATAGAACAATCATATTGTTTACTTTACACGCTGTTCATAAAGCAATAATCTGTTGCTTGCAACTTAATACTGGAGGGGGTTCGGATGATTACCTGAAGGTGGATTATTAGTCATAGATGCAGTTGGATGGCGGTCTATGTATTATGTTGTAATGCTCAATCCAGTCTCAAAGGAGTCAAGATGATTAGTATTTGCATGTATTGCTTTCTCGGTGTTTGTCAACTGCCCCGCTGTAATTTGTTCACCCAGCATGTTATCTATCTTAAGGAGAGCCACCTCTAGTGAACTATGGATCCCGGTCCTTGTCTTTTATATTCAATCTACAATCTTTTACTTCTGTTTGTTTACTTTCTGCAAACTTTTACTTCTTTCCATTCGATACGTTTAATCCTTTGTTTTCTGCAAAACACGGTGAGATTGACAACCTCATCGCAAGTTGGGGACAAAGTTATGTGGTTGTGTTGTGCAGGTCTCCACGTTGCTACTATCACCGGTAGTGCACCCTGCCAAAGCTCAGCTAGTAACACCTTTGGGGTGTTTCCTTGCTCCTACTGGTTCGATTAAACCTTGGTTTCATAACTGATGGTAACTTGCTGCTGTGCTAATCATACCTTCCTCTTGGGGTTCCCAACGAGCTCTACATCATCATTGCTCTAGCACTTTTCTGGGCCCCATACACAGAGCCATCAAACATTTTTCTAGCACCGTTGCCGGGGAGTCAAGGACATCTTCACAAGGGGAGTCCCTCAAAACCAATCTCTTTACTTTGTTATTTTTGTTTTGCTTAGTTTCTTTTTGCTTTGTTTTTTTGTTTTGTTTTTCAAAAAACACAAAAAATTTAGTTTTACTAGTTTGCTTTCTTATTTTAAAAACCCAAAAAAAATTAGTTCCTTTCTTAAGTTGCCTTTATGTCTAGCCTTGCTCCAGTCACTATGTCACCCGAGGAAATGATTTTCACTTTTAAACAAGGAATTGAGGAAAGTTTTAAGAAACCTTGGTCTAGAATCTCTGATCTACATGAAAAAACTGAGCCTAAAATGACTCAAAGCTTGTTCCTTAGCAGTTTTTACCTTGGAATTGCTCTTTTCTATAGATATTCTTTAGATGCTGTTGTGGGAGGAGATTTTATCCAATGTAATGAGGATGATTCTATTAATGCTATAAAGAAATTGATCCTCACTTACAACATGCCTAGCCAAACTTATATTTCTTTCGCAAAAATATTTGCTAGGTTGAACACTCTTGAGGCTAGCACTACTAGCTTATAAAATTGCTATAACACGCTTAGGGAGCATCACAATTATGTTTCAATAAACTCTGAACCATCAAAGTGGTTTCCTACAGGAAAGATTGAGATAAACACTGAAACTTTTCAAGCTCGATGTGATATCATGTCTGAATTTTTTCTTATGCCCAAAGATATTTATGAATCTTTGAATCTTTGGGGGCTTACTAAAGGAGGAAAAGAAATATCTCTTGCTAAGAATGCTACCATATTACCTATTGTAATAGCTGAAGGAGTGTTTACAAAGATCCTTGGGAAAATGATTTCTATTGATTATCTTGTTATTGAATGTGTAGGAAAAGGACAAATTACACTTGGAAGGTCCCTATTAGAACTCCTTGGAGCAATAATAGATGTGGGAAATGGGAACATGCACCTTTCTTCTCCACCAAACAATCATATTTTCCCTAAGGTTAAGAATAAGAGTAAGAGAGGTAAGGGCAAGAAATTTGGTCTTAATGCTTCTTCATTTGAGAACACTTGATTCTTTCTTTGCTTCTTATGCCTAACTTAAAGGTGTTAAAGAAAAGTACTTATTGGTAGATAACCCAAAAAATTTAGATGAGTCTTGGAAGTTATTACTTCAGTAATAACCTCTCCTTATCCTTTTTATTTTCTTTTTGTGCCAAGAGTAACATCTAATGAGAGTGAAGTAATGATTGGGAAAGTTGCTGTCCCGAAACAGATTTCTGTGCTTCACCGTAAATATTCTTGTAAAATATCTGAACGTATTTTTGAGGCGTGCATTTTTGTGCTTCTTCCCCAGGTTGTTATCTAACTTTCGTTAGTTCAACACTTTTTGATTTGAGCAACAGAAGGTCTTCGAAAAAAATCGTCTTTACCTGCTGGTCTGTTTTGACAGATTTCTTCCATTTTCTGCATTTGCTTCTTGTTGGTTCCTTTCTGAGTTCTTTTGGGGAATTGAGATTTTTGAGGGAAGTGCTACAGTAGATAGTGTTCTAATTTAAGTTTATTTGGTGTTAGAACTGAACCTTAAGAATTATTTATTTTGAGTGCACTAATGTTGCTAATAAAGATTGTGTGAAGTTTTGTATGAAGGAAAATGTTCAGGTGTATGAAAGGAATGAGTAATGAGATGAAGGATGGACTAAATCTCAAGCTTGGGGATGCCACGCGTGTCACCCCAAGAAATATCCAAGAAGTACAAGCGTCAAAGCTTGGGGATGCCCAAGGCATCCCCTTCTTCATCAATACAAATCCCAGGTTTCTTCCAAACGCTTCATTGTTATTGTTTCATGCACAGTTGTGTTGTTCTTGGAGCATCTTCTTTTTCATTTTCGTTTTGGTTTTTAGTTTGCTTTGGTTTTCTTAGTTTTCTGAATAAATTAGTTGGACCCCCTCTTTCATACATTAGTTTGCAAATAGTTTTGTTTGGTTTGGAAAAGATTAGGAAAGTTCATGCTTATGTGGTAAAAAGAGCTTGTTTTTGACTGTGGCCTATGCTTTGTCATGCCATGCTTGATATTGTTTTGGCTTTATGCTTAGTATTCTTTTTTGTAGCATGACTTGTTATAAACAATTGAGATTGCTTAATGTTCCTTGGATGAATCATGCGTTGTTTTAGCATATTAAAGCATAGTATAGTGGTATTCTCCTTTGATGCTTTATTTGGGTTGACTTGGTACATGCTCACACCATGTTATGACTATCTCAAGTCACCTTAGCCTTTATGATCCTTTAGTTTTCAACTTGTAGTATCACTTTATGCTTTGATCAATGATGTTTTGTCGCTCTGCATGATTATGGCCATTATTTCTCTCTTAGTTTGTCACTCCCAGTCTTTTGCTAGCCTCCACAACCAAGTATGAGTTTTACTCATGCATCCAACTCCCTAAACCAAGTTATTCCAAAGAGTACACCATACCTACCTACTATCTTAAGCTATTCCAAGTATATTCATGCTTTTGTTTAGCTTCCAAATTAAACTTGTTATGAGAAAACTAGTGATTAAAGCTCTCACGAACTTGATGGCACACTTTACTTTACTTGCCCTTAATAAACTTGAACCATTGTGTCTTCTATGTTGTATATGCTTGCACTTATTTGTTGGGAATTAGCAGAACCATGCTTTCATGGGGAACGCTTTCAACATTGCACTTGGTACTTGTACCTAGTTGATATTATGCTCTTTTGTATATGGATGTCGTCGGTGTGAAATGAAAGGGGAGCTTGTAAGTCCATGGAGTTATGTATATGTGTTAGATAAATGCCTGGGCTGCTGGTCTAATCCATGCTGACATGGTGGAAACCTGCAGCGTAACCATAATGAGCTGTCTATGAAGCATTCTTCTTATAAAAAAAAGAGTCCTATATTGAGAAAAAAAGAGAAAAAGAAAAAAAAAGGTACTATGAAAAGAGGAAAGAGAGAAAAAAGGACCATATTCCCATGGTAAATAAGAAGAATGCTGAGATGCTCGTTGTCTTCTTGCCTTGTCATTTTGATATGGGGATTCTTCCGTATCATCGGGCAAGGGGTACCCCATTGGCGGTTCTCTATGATACACATGTACTTACGATGACAAGAACTTACCCGTGACTAAACTTGAGTAGCATGAGGAGCGACCCTCTTATACAAGGGACATGAGATTTCTGACTTATACTTCGTCAAGCATGTACACCATAGTTTGTTCACTTTAACCTTAATCACTTCAAGATGCTTATGATAGGGGCAATGAGAGCTGAAAGCTATAAGTACCATAATTTTTGGAAGCTCTTTATGTGACTTGAATCCCTACTTCCTTTTACGAAGGCGTTTCTTCCACCATTATATTGAGTCTCCACCTTCTATCTTTATGCACCTACTTTGAGAGCATAGTGGCCATTCTTATTCTATGTGCATTGTCCCAAGACTAGTTGATTGATGCATACTTTGATATTGCTTGTTTTAAACTATTGTATCTAGTCACTCTTATGAACTTTGAAGGTGTCTTATGCATTTATATTTTCTACTCTATTGAGGGACAAGCTGAATACTATTATGCTATATTTTCTTTATGTGAAACAAACAATTGTCTTGCAAAGCATTGTTATTCATAAATCTTTTGTTTGTGCCTTTTCATGTTGCATCATAGTTTCTTTGCTTATTGCTAGAACATGGTCTTTCATGTTATGATTCAAGTACTATGATCCCAGCTTTGAATGTTTTGCAAATACTTTGATCAAGTCTTTGATGGTGCATGTCACCTCAAAAATTATTCTTTCTTTTTATAACTTACCTACTCAAGGACGAGCAGGAGTTAAGCTTGGGGATGTTGATACATTGCAAATGTATCTATAATTTTTGATGTTACATGCTTGGTTTTATCCACTTTCTTGTGTTCTGTCCACACTTTGGAGTACTTTTCATATGATTTATTGGACTAACCTATTAACAAGAGCCACAGTGCCTGCTGCCTGTTTTCTGCTGTTTTTGGTTCCAGGAAAGTCAGAAAATGAATATTGTCGGAATTGGATGGGACAAAAGCCAAAGTGCCTATTTTTTCGGATGTCATCAAGTGCCAGAATACGAGACGGAGAGGGGCCAGGGGGCCACCACACCACCCGACCACGCGGCCAGGCCTAGCCCACGCCAGGGGGTGGTGTGGCCGCTCCCGGCACCCCCTCGGCCTCTCCTTCCGCCTATATATTTCCCTCGGGATGAAAACCCTAAGTACCCGATCAAAAATCCACGAAAGAGTCTGTAGCCGCCGTCATCTCCATCCCTAGATCGGGAGGGATCTGAAGCTCTTCCCGGCACCCTGCCGGAGAGGGGAATTCACCACAGGCCTTCTTCATCACCATGCAAGCCTCCGGTGTGATGCGTGAGTAGTTCATCCTTGGACTACGGATCCATGTAGTAGCTAGATGGCTGGTTCTCCTCCTTTGTGCTTTCATGTCTAGATCTTGTGAGCTCCGTTCATGATCAAGATCATCTATTTGTAATTCTGCATGTTGTGTTTGCGGGGATCCGATGGATATTGAGATGCTATTTCAGATTGATTATTGATTCTATCATGTCTTTGTTATTTGTGATCTTGCATGCTTTCCGTTGTTAGTAGCTATCTTGGCCAAGTAGATGCTAGCAACTCCAAGAGTTAGTATTTATGCTCGATAGTGGGTTCATGCCTCTGGTAATCTGGGGAAGTGACAGAAATCTCTAAGGTACTAGATGTGCTGTTGCTACTAGGGAGAAAACAACAATCCTTTGTTCATAGAACAATCATATTGTTTACTTTACACGTAGTTAAGTAAAATAATCTGTTGCTTGCAACTTAATACTGGAGGGGGTTCGGATGATAACCTGAAGGTGGATTATTAGTCATAGATGTAGTTGGATGGCGGTCTATGTATTATGTTGTAATGCCCAATCAAGTCTCAAAGGAGTCAAGATGATTAGTATATGCATGTATTGCTTTCTCGGTGTTTGTCAATTGCCCCGCTGTAATTTGTTCACCCAGCATGTTATCTATCTTAAGGAGAGCCACCTCTAGTGAACTATGGATCCCGGTCCTTGTATTTTATATTCAATCTACAATCTTTTACTTCTTTGTGTTTACTTTCTTCAAACTTTTACTTCTTTCCATTCGATACGTTTAATCATTTGTTTTCCGTAAAACATGGTGAGATTGAAAACCTCATCGCAAGTTGGGGACAAAGTTCTATGGTTGTGTTGTGCAGGTCTCCATGTTGCTACTAGCACCGGTAGTGCGCCCTGCCAAAGCTCAGCTAGTAACACCTTTGGGGTGTTTCCTTGCTCCTACTGGTTTGATTAAACCTTGGTTTCATAACTGAGGGAAACTTGCTGTTGTGCTCGTCATACCTTCCTCTTGGGGTTCCCAACGAGCTCTACATCATCATTGCTCCAGCACTTTTCTGGGCGCCATACACAGAGCCATCAGTATTGCGGAAAGAAACAATAATGTATAGATGAACGCATAATTCGAGTTATTGCTGGAAACTTACTAGTACCACAGGATCATCAGCCGTATGCATGTCCAAGGACAGCTCTGAGATGTTCCTCTTGATCCGCTCCCTTATCAACCATCTGATTTGGGACTCATAGTCCTTTTTCGAGTAAGGACAGAAGCAGATCCGGAGAGAGTCCTTCTTGTTCGTCGTGATGGAGTGCATAAGCCAGTCACCATGGTGTTGGAGAGGCTGGATCCGGCGTGCCAACCAGCAGTGGATCAAGTCGGACCCTTTAAGACCTTTGTGCTTCATCAGATAGTCGATCCGCCTCTTGGCAAGAAGTAGATCATTAGTGAGAGTCGGCACATCTGCGTCCCAGGACTCTTGGGGTGTGGCGGCACCTTTAACAAAATCCGGCAAAGCAGTTGCTTTGTCGAGAGCTGGTCTATTCTTATGATAGAAAAAAGTGGATGGCCATTGCTTCACTTACTCACTAGCCTTAATCCTAAGATAGAAACGTTCTCTCCTAACAGAAAAGCTAAGAGTGCCAGTAATGTATGGATTACCGGTGGTGATAGAGTTTCTCCGGGTGTGAAAGCAATACCGGAAGAGAATGAGACTCGGCCTAATGCCGAGATATCCCTCGCACAAAGAGGCATAAGCATTCATCTCTAAGAGAGAGTTCGGGGGGAGATGGTGGAGTTGAACTCCATAATAATCTATAACCTCGGAGAAGAAATCTAAGGGTTGAAATCTCAAACCTCTGTCGAGGTGGGTGCCGAAATGCACCCGCTCGTCGGCGTTGGGGGTGGGGAAGATTTGTCCATAGTCGTTCCGCCAGTCGCTGCTGGGGAGGAGCCCTTCATTCTCGACAACACGAAGATTGGTGTCATCAAGAACACAGGGGATCCATACCCCACGAAAACTCTCCTTCTCCGCTGCCGACGAGATCGCTGTAGCCGCCGCCATGGCGGAAGATGAGGCTTCAGCCATCTTCTGGGTACCGGTGACATAGGATGGGCGGCACTGGGGGATTTTGGGGGAGGCAGAGGAGCTCTATTCGTGGGAAGCGTCAAGAGGAAGGAAGAGGCACTAGTGCTAGTGAAGAGGAAAGAGAGAAATATCAACCCCTTATATCCTTCATCTGTGCCAAGATTCGTGCAATGTAAACAGTAACCATGCCACGTGTCGTGGAAGGAGCTGGGTAACTCCCTCGCGGTGATTACACCGCCTCGATCTCCATGCACGCATTAAAACGACGCCTCGGTTCCACAAAAGGCGGACCCACCAACGGTCATGCTGACGGGAATGTCTGTCAGTGACGTGACTAGACCTTAACTGGTGTTAGGTTGCGTCAGAGGCGAAGTTCCGGCTCGGTTTGAATTTCAAGCTAGAAACCCAAATAATGTATTCATAGGCCCGACTCGTTTTAAGACACGGATCCTATTCTTTTTGAAGTTGCGGGAACCCTTCAAGATTCTACAAAGCCGAAGATCAAGCTAGACGATGATAGAATCTGACTCTAGATCTTGGAGGCTTCCGGGGGTTGCTATTGGGGATATACTTTCCGGGTATCCTCATTGTGCCTCACTGACTAGGGTGGCCCACTTTGGGTTAGATCTTTGCTTCACGGGTGGCCTAGTCAGGGAGAAGAGATGGACTCTAGTCTGGCTACAGGAAGGCACAAAAGACTTACCGACATAGGCATGTTATGTTACTTGTAGTTCAAGTTGTACTCTGTAACCGACTCTTAGTCGTAGCTAGATAGGTATCTCCTGTAAACCCTAGGCTGGATATCTATATAAGTTGTCCTAGGGTACGCCTTTAGGGCACCCCACAATAGTATACAATCTCAACTCGCACAGGCGAAACCCATGTAACCCATATTCCGGCTCTGCCGTATTACTGGATTACTAGCAGGAGTAGGATCCGTCCAAAGCCGGCAGATTCGAACCTGGATAAAGTTGTGTGCTCATCATCCCAGAATATTCTACATCTCACACCCCTCTCTTCCGCACGCCTCAAGGACCCCCACATGGCGTACTTGTCATCAATCCGACGACAATGGGGCGGAGAAGTCAGATGTATCCTTTTCCTTTGGTATGTAGGCAAGGCAACCTTAACGTGATGTTGTGATTCCTTATGTGGATCCAGCATATGGGTGGGCACCCTTATGCCCCACGATTTTGGTGTCTTGATTATCTATGAGTGGCTGCCGGAGGTATAGCCGGACCTGTATGGAACTTGCCAGGGGCATCACCAGCTCATAGAGTCTTTGGGAACTCATCAGGCTTATAGCCTGCCCGAAAGGGGTCTTAATAGAGGTGTAGTCAGCCCCGAAGGATCGTGCAGACATCGGGATCACATAGAGGGAAGTGATTGGCTTGGGTCATCTACTAGGCCCCACATCAAGGAATTGTGGACAGGGATAAGCTTCCCGGTTGTGCAACAAGGATTTGATCTCTCATGGGTAAAGTAACGCAGCTCTTTAGAGTGTAAGAACTGTGACATGTTACTCCTTATTCCGGGAAGGAGCTACAAACGCGGCAGGAATGGTACTCCATGAAAGTTCTGGTATACCTGTGAAGGCTGTCGGACATAGTTTTCAGAATAAAAGTAACCTTTGTGGAAATGTTTACGAAAACTTGCGTTGCCTATGACCTTTGGTATGTGGCT
Organism: Avena insularis; assembly: GCA_023614405.1. Taxonomy (NCBI): domain Eukaryota; kingdom Viridiplantae; phylum Streptophyta; class Magnoliopsida; order Poales; family Poaceae; genus Avena; species Avena insularis. The sequence goes on from CM042684.1 coordinate 111,872,704, forward strand.
TAGAGATAGTGCATCATACACTCCTTTTTAGTGAATTTGCTGAGTACGCTCGTACTCAACCGTACCTTCTTAACCCGTGATAGGTTCTAAGACATTGAAGATGACGTCAACATCAATTTCTGCTCAAGAAACCATCATCGACAACTCATGTCCTTCAGTAAAGTCAATGAAGTCAACATATACATCAACCGAAGTGAAGAGGAAGATCCTGATTAAACAGGAGTAGATACTCTAGCCATAAAACCTACCTATGTAGAGCATTGCATTAGTAGAAATTGTAGGCCAGATAACTTAGATGCTAGTCTTATTATCCAGATAATTCCGAGTTATTATTTCTGGTTCTTCTTTGTAAGAAGTTTCGTCCTCTCTCTTTAACCTAGATTGTTCTCTGGATCTTTTGTAAAGAGTCGAGTTGTACTCTATAGTCATGTCTTGGACCTGCTGTGTTTCTGTTGTACCACTCTGAGGGATGTAATTCTAGTGAACGGTGTTTCATTGGTGTTATGTCAACGACTATAGTGTACTACATCATGTAGTGGTATGTTAGGTCACCGCACAAACCACCACATCATGGTCATAGAAACCAAAAGCCACATAGGAAAGCAGCTTCCAACATTATTGCATGTTGCACTAGTGTGATAGAAGTTGCATCACAGAATACACTGGGGTGTGTGTGGTCATGTGTATATCGATGTGATCTAAGTGGCAAACCATGTTGTAGAAGACCAAAAACCCATAAGAAAGTGATGCCCCACAAGTATAGGGGGTGTATCGCAGTATTTTCGAGGGAAGTGAAACCCAATTTATTGATTCGACACAAGGGGAGCCAAAGAATATTTATAAGCCTTAACAACTGAGTTGTCAATTCAGCTACACCTGGAAACAATCTTGCTCACAGCAGTTTATCAGTAGCAACAATTTTGTAGTAGCAATAGCAAAGTAATAGCAGTAGTAAAAGTAAAGACAGTAGTAACAATTGCAGTAAATAGTAGGATTAAACCGCGGTAGGCATAGGGATGGATGGACGGGCGTTCCATGGACAAGACAATTCACGTAGAAATCAAGATATAGGGCATTTGTAGATAAATAAGATAAAGCATCCAAGTACTAAATAATCATAGGCATGTGTTCCATATATAGTCATACGTGCTCGCAATGAGAACTTGCACAACATATTTTGTCCTACCAGCCCGTTTGCAGCGAGGCGTCAAGGGAACTATTGGCAATTAAGGTGCTCCTTTTAATAGAGTACCGGAGCAAAGCATTAACACTCCATGAACACATGTGATCCTCACATCGAAGCCATCCCCTCCGGTTATCCTGATTATTGTCACTTCAGGGCCTTTGGTTCTGGACAACAATATGTGTATACAACTTGCAGGTAAGATCACAAACAATACTATCATCATGAATCTATAACATGTTCACATCTTAAATCATGGCACTCGGGCCCTAGTGACAAGCATTAAGCATAATAAGTCGCAACAAAGTCAAAAAGCATTAATAATAGATACTAGGCACCATGCCCTAACAATCTGATGCCATTACATGAACGATCTCATCCAATCTCTACCATCCCCATAGCCTACAGCAGGGGATTACTCACTCATGGATGGTTGATGGAGAAGCGCTGGTGATGATGGTGGAAATGATATCCTCCAATTCCCCATCCCGGCAGGGTGCCAAAACGGAGTTTCTGGTTCTTATTCGTGGAATCTGGTGGTGGCGGCGTAGCGGAACTCTTTTTGGAAAAACGTCAAACCCCCCTTGGTTTTTAGGTCAAGAGGCATCTTATAGGCGAAGAGGGAGGCCGATAGGGTGCCCGAGGCGGCCACACCACCCCTAGGCATGGCCTGGGCTGGCCTGTGTGGCCATGTGGTGTGGGCCCCTCGTGGCCCTCCTCTGTCTCGTCTTCTGGCTCCGTGAGTCTTCTGGTGAAATAGGATTTTTGGCATATTTTCTGTGATTTTTCCTGATAGTTGATTTTATGCACAAAAACTAGACAACAAGGTAATTCTGCTGAAAACATCATCAGTCCATGTTAGTTGTATCCAAATCACACAAGTTTAGAGGAGAAACAATAGCAAAATTGTTTGGGAAAGTAGATACGTTTTGGACGTATCAACTCCCCCAAGCTTAGGTTATTGCTTGTCCTCAAGCAATTCAGTTGAAAACTGAGTGCGATAAAAGAGCTTTCACGAACACATTTGCTTCATAAGATGTATATATTCTCAGCATATGGTCAACTACTTAAGCAATTCATAATAAAGAGTATGCAAATAAGTTTACTTAATGGTCATGCAAACTATGAAGATATTCCAACTCAAAAATAGTAAGTAGCATGAAACATAAACATAACCAACATTGCAATGATCATAAAAAGGTATGATAGAGTGGTATCTCGCTTGCCTTTGATTGTAGAGCAAACATAAATGCAGAGGCACCTCCGAAGTTCAAGTGAAAAGTAGAAGTAAAGATATCAAAGATACAAGCATCAAAGTCATGACACAATTAACCAAATTTTGAGACAAGCATATTACACTAAGAATGACAACCATGGTCTCAAGAAAGTTCTCATAGAATAAGTGGTGACTCAACAAGGAAGTGAAAAGTTTTTGAAAAGTTTGAAAGGCTTCCAAATGCTGAAAGTATAGTACTCATTAGCTTTTGAGGTCTCATTGCCCTTATCATAAGCATCTTTAAATGGTTAAGGTGAAAGTGAGGTCCAATATGAGTTATATGCTTCATAGACCATAAACTGGAAATCTCATGTCCCTTGAGTACGAGGGACGCTCCACATGCTACTCAACTTTAGTTACCGGTAAGTTCTTGTCATAGTAAATACATGAGTATCATAGAGAACTGCCAACGGGGTACCCCTTGCCCGATGATACGGAAGAATCCCCATATCAAAATGACAAGGCGGGCAGACAATGAGTATCTCAGCTATCTTCTTATTTACTATGGGAAAATGGTGCTTTTTTCTCTCTTTCCTCTTTCCTCATATCTCTTTTTTCTTTTCTCAATAGCTATCTCTTTTTTTATAAGAAGAATGCTTCATAGATACTCATTATGGTTATGTTGCAGGTTTCCACCATGATTATGCATGGATTAGATCGGCGGCCCAGGCGTTTCTCTAAAACACATACATAACTCCATGGACTTACAGGTTGCCCTTTTATTTCACACTGACGACATCCGCAAACAAAAGAGCATGATATCAACTGGGTATATATTTATAGGTGTTGAAAGCGTTCCTCGTGATAGCACAGTTCTGCTAATCCCCAGCCTATAATTTGCAAGCATATAACTTTCATGGACAGTCACAATGGTTCAGGTTTATTAAGTGCAAGAAATAAAGTGTGCCATCAAGTTCGTGAGAGCTTTACTAACTAACTTTCTCATAACAAGCAAACATTTTATTCGGAAGAAAACAAGGCACATTGAATATGCACAGAACAACAAATGACGCTAATAGGTAGGTATGGTGGCCACTCTCGGCAATATTGGTTTTTGGGGTATTGGAAACACGAGTAGAGCTCATACTCAGTGTAGGTGAAGGGTAGCAATAGCAAGGGAGCGACAAACGAGAGAGCAATAACTGTCATAATCATGCTTGCAACAAAACAGGACTAATCATGGCATGAAAGTGATTCAAGACCCTCAAGGCAAAATAATTCATTGAGGCTTAACTGATTATTTCAGTCATATGCATGCGTGAGCATGTGCCAAGTCAATTCAAGTGAAACATTCAGAGGAGGATATCACAGTGTCATACCAAGTTATGAATAGAGTAATGCAAGCAAACATTCAGATGACATGCTACGAACTATTAGCAAGCTGGAACTAATCATATGAAAGCAAGAACTACTAAGCATCCATAAATAACATACACCTTACATGAATAGACTAAGCATGCCCATAATGATGAGTATATGTACAAAAATGAAAACAAATAGAGTTCATTACCATCCTCTTACCACACCTCAAGTTGTCATTAATCTTCATTATTGCCCTTCACTTGTGTGGCTTGAATAATAACATGAAACCAAACTCCACTGAGGACTGCTGAACCCTGCAACGAACTTCACAAAACCAAAGAAGAACAAAAACTATTTTTGGTGTTTCTGATTTTTAAAGGCAAGAACGAAAAGGGAGATCAAGCAAAGTGAAATCTTTTTGGGTTTTTTGAATAATTAAGACAAAGCTAAAAGAAAGAGTCAAACCAAGGAAAAAAGATAAAGAAGCAAGCAAAGAGAAATAGCGAAAATATTTTTGTTCTTTTTGTGTTTTGGAAAGAAGAAATAAAGCAAGAACAAACACTAAAAATAAAAAAACATGGATATACAAAGTACCGACTAAACATGATATCTAGATGAGTGTGATGTTGGTGTACCTCCCCCCAAGCTTAGGCTTTTGGCATAAGTGGGTATCAATCCCAAGCTGGCCAAGATGGAGCGCCTCCGTCATACGGCGAAGAAGTGCCTTCATCCTGATACGAACTCGAGGACGCCCCAGCGTAGTATGCAGAGTAGTCGCAAGAGGGCACATCCCCCTAGTGCTTCCCGTGGAAACCAAGCAAGCGGAGCTGCTCATCCACCTCCTCCTTGGAACGCAACCATGCCATCCTGCAAATACTGAACAAAGTGGACTGTGGCAAAGGAATTTCCCTCTCGTCTCCGTCAGTAAACATCATCCTGTAAACTAAATTCTTGGTACTAGAGTCAGTAGTAACAAAATGATGTGTTTTGATAGCAGCAAGGTCAAGCCTTTGTGGTGTCAACACAGTGTCATTAGGATCAACAGAAAGTTCTAAGGCAGCAACCATGCGTGAGGCAATGATTCCCCCAAAAATGGGTCCTCTAGCAGCTAAGCGACGGGCAATGAGAGAACCCATATTATACTTGGTATCATTATTAAGTGCAGCACGAAGAAAGGCTAAATGATAATTTGAAATATTAATAGTGTTCTCCCTACTAAGAATGCTAGTGGCAAGATAATAAGCAAAATATCTAATAGCTGGGAGTTGAATGTTCCTTATCTTCCCACGCTGAGCTGTGCGGTCATCGTCATTTGTCAAACTTCGGTAGAGCTCCAGCAAATCAGCGGGTCGACCTTGGATCTTCTTTACTGTTCCAGTCATGCCTATGCCTATAATGCTACAAAATCTTTCCAATGGCATGGTAATAGGCATATTATAAATTTTGAACGAAACAGTTGACCGATAAGGGGTGTTGGTGAAAACGAAACTTTCAACAAAACTTTTGGTGAGCACGGCATATTGCTCACTCTCATCTTCCATGTAAGTGGTCATACCAACCCTCTGAACCAGTAGTAAGAAATCATCGAGGATCCCTGCAGCTTGCAAAAAAGTAAAACAAGGGAAGGTAGATGGGTGAGCATCTCCCTCATCTCCTTCATTGCCAAAGCATGGTGCAATAAGGTCTTCATTATATGATGGCCTAACTTGGGAGGCTGATCTCGAAAGCCTTGCCCTCCTAGGTGTGTCCCTCTCAAATACTTATCCAAAAGTGTGGTTGTTCATCTCCTCTATTCTGAAATTTAAGCATCCATCATACAAGTGATCGCAAAGTGAATAAATAAATAAAGGAACTACTCATAGGGACTTGTAAGACGCCTAAACATGCATCAAAATAATTTCTCTAAGCATTGAACAAGCTCACAAGCTCACATAACCTGTCACCTACAGTAGCAAAATACTCAAGATATAATCCACTAAACACAAATCTACTTGGACAAGCGGAGGAGTCACATACCGGAGAACAAATGCTCCAAATTTCAGCAGCAAAGATGGGCTGAGCAAGGAGATCGAAAAACCATGGGCAAGAACAGCAAGAACGCGAGTTTGAGCAATGAACTGGTGTTTTCTCGGGAGAGAGAAAGAAGTGGCAAGTGAGAGAGTAAGTGAAGGGCTAGGGGTGGCCCACACCATGGCCAGGCGCGCCCCTGGGGTGGCCGCGCCACCAGGTGGTGTGCCTACCTGGTGGGCCCCCCTGGGTCACTCCAGGCACTTCTCTGCCCCTTTTTTCACGTAAAATTTTAATATCAATTTTCTGGAATTTTTCGAGACACTTTATTTTTTTAGCAATTTTTAGGTATTGATAAATAATTTTTAGGCAGAAAGATAATTTTGGAATAATGAAATAACAAAACGAAACTAAAACTTTAGAAGTTCTAAGACACTCTAGTATGCAAGTAACTAGCAAGAGAAAAGTAAACTAACTGAAAGCAAAAATTAAAATGGATAAACTAAAAGTAAGCAAAGATAATCATGGTGAAAACATTGTTTTGTTCATTCAAATCCCTTTGTTAACAAGGTTGATCAGGTCTTGTTACCAAAACAATTTTATATGAAACAAAACTTTGTATTCCACTAAATGATTATGTTACCTCAACCTTGATAGCAATGGTCCCAATCATAATAGTTTCATATTTTTCTCTTAGTATGGGACAATATATTTCTCCAACTTTAATGCCCTTAATATTTTCAATTGAATTTAAGCCATAATTCCTATCAATCTTCTTGGGGAAATAGATAATATGCTCCTTTTCATTAACATTAAAAGTTATCTTTTCTTGATTGCAATTAATAACAGCTCCTGCAGTATTAAGAAAAGGTCTCCCAAGAATAATATACATATTATCATCTTCAGACATTTCAAGCACAACAAAGTCAGTTAATATCAAGCAATTATGAGACACTTGAATAGGAACATCCTCACATATACCAACAGGAATGGTAGTAGATTTATCAGCCATTTTCAAAGATATATCAGTTGGTATTAGTGTTTCCAATTGAAGTCTCTTGTAGAGAGAAAAGGGCATAACGCTAACTCCTGCTCCCAAATCACACAAGGAAGTTCTAACATAATTATTTTTAATAGAGCATGGAATAGTTGGAATCCCTGGGTCTCCAAGTTTCTTTGGAACCTTACCATTAAAGGAATAATTAGCAAGCAAAGTAGAAATTTCCTCATTAGGGATCTTCCTTTTATCAGAGATAGTATCCTTCATATACTTTGAATAAGGAGGTAATTTAATAGCATCAGCCAAAGGAATTTGCAAAAATAAAGGCTTCATCCACTCACAAAACTTATTATAGTGTTCGTCTTCCTTTGACTTGTGTTTCTTATTAGGAAAAGGCATTGGTTTTTGAACCCAGGGCTCTCTCTCACTACCATGTTTATTAGCAACAAAATCTTCCTTAGTGTATGTAGTATTCTTAGTGTGTCTTTCAGGTTCTTCTTCAACTTTCAGTATCAGCATTAGAGACATATATACTATTAGGATGTTTAGCAGGTTCAGAAGAATCTACAATAGTTTTATGTTTCTTTTTCCATTTCTTAGTAGAAGTACTCCTATTTTTAATTTGTTGAGAGTCCTTCTCAATTCTTTTAAGATGCCCCTCAGGATATAGAGGATCCTGAGTGGCAGCACCACTTCTAGTCCTAATTTTATAAGCTTGTTTTTCCTTAGAAGCATTAACTAGCAAATCTTTTTGTACCTTAATGAGTTGATCAATTTGATCTTGAACCATTTGGAAATGCTTAACAAGCATTTTAACATCATTAGAGGTTCTTTCTATAATATCCTTTAATTCAATAATATCTCTAGAGTTTTCCATCAAATGATCCTGCACTCTTTTATTAAAATTATATTGCTTAACAATAAAAATATCAAATTCTTCCAAGCATTGATCAGGAGGTTTAGAATAAGGAATATCACCTTCATCAAAATGTTGGAGAGAGTGTACCTCAATAGTGGATGAGTGGGAGATTGGCTTACATAATTCTTCTATAGGAGGTAAATTCTTCACATCTTCAGATTTAATACCCTTCTCCTTAAGACATTTCTTAGGTTCCTTCATCACTTCATCATATAGTTCAATCACTCCCCTCTTCTTAGGTGTTGGTGTTGGCTCAGGAACTGTTAACTCAGGTGTAGTTGACTTGGGTGAAGTCCAGTCATCATAATTCTTGCTTATTTTAGCCATTAATTCCTCAGCTTCTTTGGAGTTCTTTTCCTGAAAACACAATCAACACAACTATCCAGGTATGTCCTAGATTTTTCAGTTAGTCCATTATAATATATATCAAGAAGCTCATTTTTAGGTAATGGACACACAGGCTGTGCATGAATCAAAGCACAAAACCTTGCCCATGATTCAGGCAATATCTCCTTTTTTCCTTGTTTAAAATCAAAAAGTTCCTGCAAAATGGCATGTCTAGCACTAGGAGGGAAATATTTCCGAGAGAAAGTATCAATCAAGCAATCAGGGCTATCAATAGATCCAGGAGGTAAATTATTAAACCAAGCCTTAACTTCTCCTTTCAGTGAAAAAGGGAAAATTTTAGAGAGAAAGTAGGTGCGAATCTTAATATCATCAGAAAATAGGCCACTCATGGTAGAAAGCTTAGTCATATGTGCTACAGAACTTTCATTCTTAGTCCCACAAAAAGGTTCTTTCTCAACAATGGTTATGTAAGATAGATCAAGAGAGAAATCATAATCTTTATCTTTAATGTTTATGGGAGATGTAGCAAACTTAGCATTAGGAGATAATTTAGGTCTAACAGTATGTTTCTTAAGAAGACTCTTAATAGCACTCCTACCATGGCTATTTTGGCATTCTTTAATAAATTCATCAATCATTTCTATATATCCGTCTTCAATATCATAGCTCTCTCTAGACTCGGGTGAACTGACAGGTGTAGTAGTATCTTCATTAGGAGTTTCAGTATTTCCAGCTATAGATCTAGCAATCGTAGCAACTAGGGAAGGACCTAATGAACCACTCTTATCAAGCACAGTAGAAGCATCATAAGTATCAGAAGTTTCAGATTCAGCAGAAGTAGCAGTATGTGTAGCATGTGTATGCGGTGGTGTAAGGAGCTTACTCATCACAGATGGTGAATTAAGAACAACAGAGGTGTTCAGAACCGTACCTCTTCTTGTAGTGGATGGTAATATAGGAACTTTTCCATCACGAGACTTACCCATGATGAATGGATGGCAGCAAACAATAGTGATCCCAAGTGAACTTGATAAATAGAGCTATGCTCCCCGGCAATGGCACCAAAAAATAGTCTTGATGACCCACAGGTATAGGGGGTGTATCGCAGTATTTTCGAGGGAAGTGCACCCAATTTATTAATTCGACACAAGGGGAGCCAAAGAATATTTATAAGCCTTAACAACTGAGTTGTCAATTCAGCTGCACCTGGAAACAATCTTGCTCACATCAGTTTATCTGTAGCAACAGTTTTGTAGTAGCAATAGGAAAGTAATAGCAGTAGTAAAAGTAAAGACAGTAGTAACAATTAAAGTAAATAGTAGGATTAAAGCTCGGTAGGCATAGGGATGGATGGACGGGCATTGCATGGACAAGAAAATTCACGTAGAAATCAAGATATAGGGCATTTGCAGATAAATAAGATAAAGCATCCAAGTACTAAATATTCATAGGCATGTGTTCCATATATAGTCATACGTGCTTGCAATGAGAACTTGCAAAACATCTTTTGTCCTGCCAGCCCGTTTGTAGTGGGGACTCAAGGGAACTACTAGAAATTAAGGTGCTCCTTTTAATAGAGTACCGGAGCAAAGCATTAACACTCCGTGAACACATGTGATCCTCACATCGAAGCCATCCCCTCCGGTTATCCCGATTATTGTCACTTCGGGGCCTTTGGTTCTGGACAACAATATGTGTATACAACTTGCAGGTAAGATCACAAACAATACTATCATCATGAATCAATAACATGTTCAGATCTAAAATCATGGCACTCGGGCCCTAGTGATAAGCATTAAGCATAACAAGTTGCAACAAAGTCAAAAAGCACTAATAATAGATACTAGGCACCATGCCCTAACAATCTGATGCCATTACATGAACGATCTCATCCAATCCCTACCATCCCCATAGCCTACAGCGGGGGATTACTCACTCATGGATGGGGGAATCATGGATGGTTGATGGAGAAGCGATGGTGATGATGGTGGCGATGATCTCCTCCAATTCCCCGTCCCGGCAGGGTGCCAGAACAGAGTTTCTGGTTCTGATTCACAGAATCTGGTGGTGGCGGTGTAGCGGAACTCTTTCTAGAAAAACGTTGAATCCCCCTTGGTTTTTAGGTCAAGAGGCATATTATAGGAGAAGAGGGAGGCTGAGGGGGTTCCCGAGGAGACCACACCACCCCTAGGCATGGCCTGGGCTGGCCCGCACGGCCAGGTGGTGTGGGCCCCTCGTGCACCTCCTCCATCTCGTCTTCTGGCTTCGAGAGTATTCTGGTGAAATAGGATTTTTGGCATATTTTCCGGGATTTTCCTGATAGTTGATTTTCTGCACAAAAACTAGACACCAAGGTAATTCTACTGAAAACAGCGTCAGTCCATGTTAGTTGTATCCAAATAACACAAGTTTAGAGGAGAAACAATAGCAAAAGTGTTGGGGAAAGTAGATATGTTTTGGACGTATCAGAAAGCAACTTCCACATTGCATGCACCAGTGTGACAGAAGTTGCATCACAAAATCACTGGAGTAGGGTGTGTGTGTGGTTTATATCAATGTTGGTTTGGAAAAGAACACATGTAAGGTGATGTGGATCATCAATAATGACTCTAGTGGAGATATCAATGTGTGGTTTAGGGAAAAGAACACATGCAATCACTCTAGGTGATCCATATATATGTGTCAAACCATCATGGTCATAGAGACCAAAAACACACCACTAAGATAGAAGTTGCATCACAGAATCCACTACAGTGTGTGTGGTCATGTAGATATCAATGTGGTTTTGGAAAAGAACACATATGCAATGTGCAATGACTCTAGGGGGTTCCATGTGGCAAAACATGGAGTAGAAGCAAAACACACATAGGAAAGCAATTCCACATTGCATGCACCAGTGTGACAGAAGTTGCATCACAGAATCCACTAGAGTGTGTGTGGCCATGTAGATATCAATGTGGTTTATGAAAAGAACACATGTAATGTGGTCATGTGGACCATCAATGACTAGTGAAGATATCAATGTGTGGTTTAGGAAAAGAACACATGGAATCACTCTAGGGGGTCCATATATATGTGTCAAACCACCACATCATGGTCATAGAGACCAAAATCACATAGGAAAACAACTTCCAACAACATTATTGTATGTTGCACCGGTGTGACAGAAGTTGCATCACAGAATCCACTAGGCTATGTGTGGTCATGTAGATATCAATTTGCTCCAAGTGGCAAACCATGGTGGAAGACCAAAAACATATAGGAAAGCAAATTCCACATTATAGGCATCAATGTGACATCACAGGATCACTAGAGTAGGGTGTGTGTGTGGTCTACATCAATGTGGTTTTGGAAAACAATATATGTAAGGTCATGTGGATCATGACTAATGACTCTAGTGAAGATTTCAATATGTGGTTTAGGGAAAACAACACATGTAATCACTCTAGGGGATCAATATATATATGTGTCAAACTATCATGGTCATAGAGACCAAAAACACACTAGTGTGATATAAGTTGCATCATAGAATCCACTAGAGTTTGTGTGGTCATGTAGATATTAATGTGGTTTTTAAAAAGAACACATATGCAATGTGCAATGAGTCTAGGGGGATCCAAGTGGCAAACCATGGTGTAGAAGAAAAACATACATAGGAAAGCAAATTCCACATTGCATGCACCATTGTGACAGAAGTTGCATCATAGAATCCATTGGAGTGTGTGTGGTCATGTAGATATCAATGTGGTTTATGAAAAGAACACATGAAATGTGGTCATGTGGATCATCAATGACTCTAGTGGAGATATCAATGTGTAGTTTCAGAAAATAATACATGCAATCACTCTAGGGGTTCCATATATATGTGCCAAACCACCACATCATGGTCATAGAGACCAAAAACACATAGGAAAGCAGCTTCCAACAACATTATTGCATGTTGCACTAGTGTGACAGAAGTTGCATCATAGAATCTGTTGGGGATATACTTTCCGGGTATCCTCATAGTCCTCACTGACCAGGGTGGCCCACTTCGGGTTAGAGCTTTGCTTCATGGGTGGCCCAGTCAGGGAGAAGAGACGGAGTCCAATCCGGCTACGGGAAGGCCCAGAAGACTTACCGACATAGGCCCATAGTGTTACTTGTAGTTCAAGATGTACTCTATAACCGACTCTTAGTCGTAGCCGGATAGATCTCTCATGTAAACCCTAGGCCGGATATCTATATAAGACATCCTAGGGAGAGCCTTTAGGGCACCCCTTACAATCACAATATCAACTCGCACATGCGAACCCTTGTAACCCATATTCCGGCTCTTGCGTATTACTGGATTGCTAGCAGGAGTAGGATCCATCCAAAGCCGGCGAATTCGAACCTGGGAAACTTGTGTGCTCACTGTCCCAGAACACCGTACGCGTCACACCCCTCTCTTCCACACGCCTCGAGGACCCCCTCATGGCGTACTTGTCATCAATCCAACGACTGTTAGCGCCCACCATGGGGAAAGTGAGCTTCGGATCTTCGTTCCGAGCGGAATATGCAAGAATCGGAATCGGCGTGACTATCACCGTCGGTCACATCCTCTACGCCAGTAACGTCCCTCTCATTGTTCTCAACGAGACTTGGATTCTGGCTAGGGAAGCCGTGACCACCTACACCATCATGTCTTTTGGTGAGATCGATGTTTACATCGGTTTCGCTGAACCTGCCCCAACCACCCCGGCGGTGATGATAGAGGCAGAAGAAATTTCTGGGTCGCCTTTGTCTGCGGAGGTGGTAGAGTTCTGGATCACAGAAAACCCTAATCCCACCCAACCCGCACCAGTTGGGGAGATAGTGGAGAAATTTGAGCCTGAAGCAGACCTGGCGGTCCAAGTTGAATCTGGAGTAGATCTCCCTAGAGAGACCGAATCCCAGATTGACCCACCCGCTAAAGTCAAAATCCAGGAGGAGCATAGCAACAACAATGGTTCATGCTCTAATGACGTCAGGACGGACAGGCCTTTCCTGAGATACACACTAAGACGCATGATGATGCAAAACTCAGGCGTAGACAAAATCCTCGAAACCATCAAACGTTTCGACGAAGCCAACTATGAATACCACAGTTATCTCAGGAGGGGCGCGTCGCACTTTGTCGAATATGTGGGCTCCGGATCCGGCTCTGCCGATGCTGGAGGTAACACCGACTCCGTGCTGGAGGCTATCAGAACAAGCATCGAATTACCGGCATCCTCGGATGACTCGATGACGTCGGCAGATTTCCGGAAGTTCTCCGTGAAATATGAAGAGGAGGTTAACTCCATAGCTGCTGCAAAAGGAGAAGACATGGACGAAGGATCCGGAGAAAGCTCTTCCAAAGCACAGGACAACATGGATCTCGGAGATAACTCCGAGAACAAAATGGCCGAAAGTACCGATCAAAGTTTGACTCCGGAAAACGGGCCCAAAGCCGTCTTTGCTACCGACGCTGCCAAGAAGGCAAAGAAGAAGAATAAGAAAAACAAGACCCCGGCAAAAGATCCTTCGGCAGAGGAGGTGATTGCCGAGGAATACGAGGAAGACTCAGATGGAGCACTCATCCTAGACAAGCCGAAAGAAGAGTCGGTGGATGGACACGTGATCACTAAAGGTGCGCGTAAACTCATCGATGCTACATTAACCACACCTATTCCTACACCTGCAGAACTCACTGCTGAAGAGCTGGACGAAAGCGCCCAGGCCCTAGAAGCGCGTCGCTAAGTACTCCTCGAAGAAGCCAAAAATCTCGAGGAAGAAAAGAAACGCATGGCAATTGCGGAGAAGTACAACTCCAGGCAACATCAGAAGACCAAGAAACGTCATACTCATGACGACCAGTTCCCGCAGATTCACAAAGTCTTCTTTGGAGGAGCACATGGGATGCCTCGGCGCGACAGCAACGGGGATTGGGTGTATCCGACACCAGTACAGAACACCGTTGCAGCTCGAGAAATCCTATCGGCTAATCCAGGCACGGAACAGATCCGATTGGGAATTAAGCTACTCAACAAGGGCCTGGAGCAGCAAAAGGTCGCCCTGTCCGGAAGCCAAAATCCGGTCTCTCATTCTGACCAATGTTGCACGGATCCGGCCTGGGATGACGTAAGACCCCAACGTGTTCTGGAACAACACCATCGTTCCGACCGTCGGGAAGACAACTACTCAAGAACCGGATCTTCAGGACAGCACCACAAAGTTGCACGTGACTGGCGTAACGTTAACCCAGTTGCAGAGCAAGAGGCAATTGCTGCACTGAATCCGAGGAATCCTCCCCGGCGAGAGTCAAAAGATCGTAGGGAAGAAGATAAAGAGAAACGTCGGGAGGAGGACCGACAAAGAATGCCACCTCCTAGACATGCAAGCCGTCCGGCTGACGGGCGAGGAAGCGACGGACACCATGCTAAGACAAACCCTCCCTGGAACCGGAATAATGACGCTCCGGATGGAGGCCGGCGATCAGCCGGAAATAACCCAGTTGCTCGACCCTCTCCACCAAGTAGCCATCACAACGGATCCCAAGGAGGCCAAGGAGGGCGTCGTGGTGGAGGAGGTGGTGGCAGAAGCCGAAGTACGGCTCCAAGGCACCGCATCCATAGCCGTCACTTAGGACGATCTCTATCCCCAAATGACGCAAGGCATAGGATCAACTCCAACATAGAGGCGCGGCTCTACGAAAATGATGACATATACGTGGGCCCAAAGTGCTTCGGACCATGCATAAGAGCTACAAAATTACCGGAAGGATTTGCTATCTCAAGACATATTCAGGCCTACGATGGCATAGCTCAGCCAGATAACTGGCTCCAGGATTTCTTCCATGCTTGCTGCATGATGACCCACAAGTATAGGGGGTGTATCATAGTATTTTCGATAAGTAAGAGTGTCGTACCCAACGAGGAGCAGAAGGTGCTGCTAGTGGTATGGATCAGGAATTCTCTGCAAATACTTAGCAAATGGATTTTTAGGGGTTTTTGATAAAGCAAGTAAACAAAGTACGAGTAAATAAAAGATAGTAGGAATAAATGCAGCAAGTGGCCCAATCCTTTATGCAGCAAAGGACAAGCCGGTTGTATTACTTAAGATGACCACACGTTCTCGAGGACACATGGGAAGACTGTCAAGTGCTTTCGCTTCATATAGTTGATTAATCTTCTCTAGCTTGCTAATTGTTGTGTGGGTGAACCTGTGCTAATGTACCATCCCATCCAAGACTAATACATACTTGTGATTATACCCCTTGCAAACATCTGTAAGTACAAGAAACTAATTAAGGTAGAAACCTAACCACAACTTTAAACTCTAAGACCCTTACGTCCCTTGTGCAATGGTTTCCTAATGGGGGTTCAGGTTTCTGTCACTCCGGCGACCCCTACGATTAGTAGCCAAATACACAATGCATTCGCCTAGGCCCATATAGGTGAAGTGTCATGTATTCGACGTTCACATGACACCACTAGAAGAAGTACACCATAACTTAAATATCAAACTATTGAATCTTTCTCAACACAACTCCACTACTAACAACATGACTTCTCCCATGACGTCAAGAACAAAACGAAATACTCACAAGACATCATATGGATCATGATCAGAGATGGAATAATGATGTATAACAATCTGAACATAAACAATAATTCAATGGTTCACTCAATAGCATCAATTACAAAGAGTAATCAACACCGGGAAAGTTTCCCCTATGAACTAATGTAAGATTCAACTCAATTGTTACAGCAATATGGAGATGGTGATGAGGGTTCTGATGGTGATGATGGTGGTGATGATGATGATCCCGATGAAGTCCAGCTTGATGGTGTTGTTGATGGCGACGATCTCCCCTCTCCAGGAAGGAATTCCCCCGGCAGAAATCTATCTGCCGGAGAGATCTTTCTCTCTCGGTGTTTTCCGCCCCGCAGAGGCGGCGGAATCTTTCTTTGGTCGCTCACCGAGTCTTAGGGTTTCGGGAGGTTGATATACGCCAGAGGGGAGAGGCTGGAGTGGGCCAGGGTGGCCACACCACCTCCAGGCGCGGCCTAGGGCTGCCCGCGCTAGGGGGTGGTCTGGGCCCCCTGTGGCCCATCTCCACTCCGTCTTCTGGCATCCTTAGTCTTCTGGAAAATAAGGATTTCCGTATATTTTCCCAGATTTTCTGATCTTCACGAATTTTGCCTCCAAACAGCACCTTTTCCATCAGAATTCTGACTACAGCGGTCCATGCTCCAAAAGTCATCAACCATGCAAAAACAGATGAAATAACATACGTATCACCTCTCAATACGAAATATATCAATGAATAATAGTGAATTAAGACATAGAATAGTGATGCAAAATGGACGTATCAACTCCCCCTAAGCTTAGACTTCGCTTGTCCCCAAGCGAAACTGAGCTCAATAAACATGGCCTCAGGTTTATGGAGTGAAGAGTCGATAAAAGAATATGGACAAGAAGCATCACATCCATCAAGTACATAGATCATAATAGAAGACAACTCACTATTATATAACTCAACTTGCAATGAGTAAAGGAAACACAATAAAGATACATAAAGTGAATCATAATTGGTAATGGCAAACTTAGCTCTTGGTCGAAGAATAGTTGATAATTTGCTGGAGTTCACAAATAACTGGTTTTCCATGATAGCTTTCAAAGTAGTAAACATCAAGATAAGAGCAATGTGCTAAACAAGGAACATAAGAAACATGATTGAATAAATCATCATATGAATGAATGAAACACAACAACTCAAAATACTTGCTTAGATAGAAAGGAGTAGGTTTACTGACTCAACTACAAAGTAAAAGAAAGGCCCTTCGCACAGGGAAGCAGGGATTGCAAGTCTCATAAAGAGCTCCCAAAAATTATGATACTTACTAGCTTTCAGCTCTCATTGCCCCTATCATAGGCATATTTAGGTGATTAAGGTTAAAGTGATCAAATATGAGGATATGCATTGACAAGTTGTAAGTTGAGAATCTCATGTCCCTTGAATACGAGGGTTGCTCCTCATGCTACTCAAGTTTAGTCGCCAGTAAATTCTTGTCATCGTAAGCATATGTGTATCATTGAGAACCACCAACGGGGTACCCCTTGCTCGATGATACGGAAGAATCCCCATATCAAAATGACAAGGCAAGCAGACAACAAGTATCTCAGCAATCTTCTTATTTACCATGGGAATATGGTGCTTTTTTCTCTCTTTCCTCTTTTCATAATATCTCTCTTTTTTCTCTTTTTCTCAATCTTTATCTCTTTTTTTATAAGAAGAATGCTTCATAGATACTCGTTATGGTTACGCTGCAGGTTTCCACCATGTCAGCACGGATTAGACTAGCGGCCCAGGCGTTTCTCTAACACACATGCATAACTCCATGGACTTATAAGCTCCCCTTTCATTTCACACCGACGAAATCCATAGACAAAAGAACATGATATCAACTAGGTACGAGTACCAGTGCAATGTTGAAAGCGTTCCCCATGACAGCATGGTTCTGCTAACTCACAACTTACAAAGCGCAAGCATATACACAACATAGGTGAGCACAATGGTTCAAGTTTATTAAGTGCAAGAAAGTAAAGTGTGCCATCAAGTTCGTGAGAGCTTTAATCACTAATTTTCACATAACAAGTTTAATTTGGGAGATAGATAAAACAAGAATTTACTTGGAATAGCAATAATGCTACTAGGTAGGTATAGTGGACACAAATGGCAAAGGTTTTGGTTTAAAGGAGTGGATGCACGAGAAGAATACCCTCTCAGTACAGGTTTTTGGCTAGCAAGGCTGGGTAGCAAGTACAAGAGTTGAAGGAAACAAACAAACATACAAGTGATAAAGACAAACATGCAATCTTCCTTGGAAGAACAAAAGATCTTAACTAGAGAATACTAGACTTATGAGCAAATCAAGAAAGAAAGATGATGAAATTATTTTTTTAAAGGTACTTTTATCTTTTCTTTCAACTCTCAAAAACAGTATTGCTACTGACCGAGCCAGGTTTGCCAAAACCAACTAAATTAACTCAATGATCCCAAAGTGATACCAATACTAACAACAAGATCAATCATAAAACCACGAATTGAAAACTAATATAAGCTATGCAAGAGAGTAAATGATAGAACTTCTCATTAATATTCCATAATGGAAACTCACACCAAGGGATACATATCTAACGAGAGAGGGGACACTTCCATAATGCAAACCATACTACATAATAACTCCTATATTCCTGATATGACTCTACTAATAAGGTAAAAAGATAGAAGATAGTGATATGATACCGCGGCACTCCCCCAAGCTTGGAACAAACCAAGGGGATGCCAAACCTGAGGACGAATTACTCCTTTGGTGCTGGTGGTATCCTCTCGATGAGCCCTCTAATCAGTTTCCCCAAGTCCTCAATCTCGAAGGTGAGAGTACGAATCAACTCCGAGTTGTGCTCAATACGGCTCATGATCATTTTAGTTTGTGGATCCCAGCTCTTGTGATTCTTTTTCTGTTCTTCCCTCTTGGAGTCTTCTTTTCCTGTATGGTTATGGATAAAGGTATGGAAGGGATTCTTGGTGTGTGGAGGAAGTGACCATGGAGCCAAACTGTGACGGGGAGCTTTCCCCCCAGTCTGCATCCGTGCCATCCTTCTAACCCTGGCAGGTTTTGTCACCACTCCAATGCTTGCAATGGTAGTACCAGTGTGCGGATGTTGGTCTTGCTCCTCTTCACCTTCACTCTTGATCTCCTTCTCCTTCCCGGGGTCTTGGAGGTCTTCCTCCATGGGCTCCTTCCCTTTATCCTTGGCGGACACCATTGTGCTTCTAAGCCTTCAAAGAGTATGTCTGGCGAAGCAGATCAAACAAAAACACAGCGAAAACACGATATCTGAACCTCGGGGATCCGGGGTTATATATTCTGAAGTTTCACATCAAAAGGAAGGTACTAGGAGAAAAAGGAGGCGGAGTCCGGGTGGACTTCGCCACCTGGTGGCGCTGGGAGGCCCGCCACAGGTGGTGGTGTGAGACACCTGCTTCCGTTCCCTTTTAACCGCTACCTCTCCTTATTGACTGAAAACTGCAAAAATATAGTTGGATAGTTTTTTCGAGGAACTTTTCTTACCAGAACTGTTACCTATTTGGAGACAGACTCTGCAGGTCTCTGAATTTGGTATCTAGTAGATTCTTTTGGAGTCGTCACTTGAATATCATCTATATCTTCATCTTCATACTCTTATTACTTGAGTCATAAAACCTTTCTCTTCCTTATTACACCATTATCACCACTACCTGGAAATTTCTTTCACACAAAACTTCACACGGTTCTCATTAGCAACATTAGTATAAGTGAAGTGATAAAACCTTTTGAGCTAAATTTCAACTGAAAACCAACAAAACCTAAGCTACTGTAGCAACTCCTTCCGAAAACCCAAAAATAATTCAAAAAGGAAATCGAATAAAGAAGCAAATGCAAGATTGGCTAAATCTGTCAAAACAGACCAGCAGGTAAAGATCAATTTTTTCGAAAATCTTATGTTGCTCAAATAAAAAAGTGCAAAAGTAACGCAAGTTAAATAACAACCTGAGACAGAAGCACAAAAAATTACAGCTCAATCCGACATACAGAGATCTCTCACGAATTTTTACGGTGAAGCACAAAAAAATCTGTTTCGGGATAGCAACTTCCCCAAATCTTACTTCTCTCTCATTAGACGTTGATCTTGACACAAAAACCAAACAAAACGGATAAGGAGAGGTTATTACCAAAGTAATAACTTCCAAGACTTGAAGAAACAAAAACAAACTGAAAGCAAAAACAAATTGGGTTGTCTCCCATAAAGCTCTTTCTTTATTGCCATTAAGATGGGCACGATAATTTTGAAGAAGCTCACTCAGGAATATGAATTGAAGTTAAAGGGAGGATTAAGCATCAAAAACACACACACACACATTTAAGTCTAACCCACTTCCTATGCAAGGGAATTTTGTAAACAAACAAGTTGTTGAAACCAAAGGCTACTTGCATAAGAAGGCAAAAGAAGTGCAACATAAAAACTTTCAGCATAAAACGAGGAAACTTGATATTATTGAGATGCATAAGAACACTTTTCCCTCTCTCATAGTAACTTTCAGTATCATGCATAAACTTAACAATATAGCTATCACAAGTACCATCATAGCAATGATCACTTATTCTAACAGAAAACACAGGAATACTAGCTCTCGTAACACTACTATGTGAAACAATATTAGAGGTATCCTTACAAAGGATAGTGTGTTCCTCTTTTTTATATTTAGTGACAAAGTCTTTCACACTTGCTATTATAGGTTCATCAATGATTTGTTTATCAAGTTCAACAACTTTATTTGTACTTTCATTAACCATACTAGCTATCATAGAATGTTCCTTTACCTTAACTGGAAAAGGCATTTTCTCAATATAAGGATCAGGTAAAACATGATTAGTAGTATAAACTTTAGTATTTCTTGCAGGAACACTCTTAGCAATATCTTTATAAGGTTCATGATACTTATTCCACTTCTTTTTAGGCACTTCAATGTAGGAAGCAAAAGCCTTAAAATAAGAAGCAATAGCTTGAGAGTCTAGACCATAAGCATTTTTAATATTTTGAAAGTCATTAGTTCCCATAAAAGATTCAATGCATTCATAATCATAATTTATACCTGACTTTCTACCTTTGTCATTCTCCGAAGCTTCAACATTATCTTGAATACAGTCCAGAATATCTCATTTAGCTTCTTCTTTCATGCGAGTGAATGATCCAGCACAAGAAGCATCTAATAAATCTTTATCATGTAGAGGGAGCCTTGTATAAAAGTTATTGATAATAATATTGTTGGGGAGCTCATGAATGGGACATTTGAGCATTAGTAACTTCAATCTCCCCCAAGCTTGAGTTGTACTCTCTCCATCAAGAGGCCAAAAGTTGTATATTTGATTCCGATCTTTATGAATCTCACTAGGAGGATAAAACTTTGAATAAAAGAGAGGCACTATTTCCTCCCATTCCAGAGCTTGACCATTCTTTAGCATCTTATACCATTCCTTAGCTCTTCCTTTCAGTGATAATGAGAATAACTTCTTCTTAACTTGATCTGTAGTAATACATGCACACTTGAACAACCCGCATAATTTGTGTATAAAGAGTAAATGACTACCGGGATGGACAGTTCCATCCCCAACATAATAGTTATCCATAACACGATCAATAATTCTTGTAGGTATTTTGAAAACATCATTCTTAGCAGGTGGTGGCTTATCTACTACCTTAGCAGTGGTAGTAGCATTACCAATAAGAAACTCAGTGAATTATCCATAACAAAAATAAAGCAACTAGCAGAAGTAAACAATACTCACAGTAGAAGTTTCCTTTACCAGTTCCACGCTCCAATAGCGCTTCACTCCCCGGCAACGATGCCAGGAAATAGTCTTGATGACCCACAAGTACAGGGGGTGTATCACAGTATTTTTGATAAGTAAGAGTGTCGAACCCAACGAGGAGCTGAAGATGCTGGCTAGTAGTATGGATCAAGAATTCTCTACAAATACTTAGCAAACAGATTTTTAGGGGTTTTTGATAAAACAAGTAAACAAAGTACGAGTAAATAAAAGACAGTAGGAATAAATGCAGCAAGTGGCCCAATCCTTTATGCAGCAAAGGACAAGCCGGTTGTATTACTTAAGATGACCAAACGTTCTCGAGGACACATGGGAAGACTGTCAAGTGCTTTCGCTTCATATAGTTGATTAATCTTCTCTAGCTTGCTAAGTGTTGTGTGGGTGAACCTGTGCTAATGTACCGTCCCATCCAAGACTAATACATACTTGTGATTATACCCCTTGCAAACATCCGTAAGTACAAGAAAGTAATTAAGGTAGAAACCTAACCACAGCTTTAAACTCTAAGACCCTTACGTCCCTTGTGCAATGGTTTCCTAATGGGGGTTCAGGTTTCTGTCACTCCGGCAACCCCTACGATTAGTAGCCAAATACACAATGGATTCCCCTAGGGCCATATAGGTGAAGTGTCATGTAGTCGACGTTCACATGACACCACTAGAAGAAGTACACCACAACTTAAATATCAAACTATTGAATCTTTCTCAACACAACTCCACTACTAACAACATGACTTCTCCCATGTCCTCAAGAACAAAACGAACTACTCACAAGACATCATATGGATCATGATCAGAGATGGAATAATGATGTATAACAATCTGAACATAAAGAATAATTCAATGGTTCAGTCAATAGCATCAACTACAAAGAGTAATCAACACCAGGAAAGTTTCCCCTATGAACTAATGCAAGATTCAACTCAATTGTTACAGCAATATGGAGATGGTGATGAGGGTGCTGATGGTGATGATGGTGGTGATGATGATGATGATGATCCCGATGAAGTCTAGCTTGATGGTGGTGTTGATGGCGACGATCTCCCCTCCGGAAGGAATTCCCCGAAAATGCAATCACGGAGAGATCTTTCTCTCTCGGTGTTTTCCGCCCTGTAGAGGCGGTGGAATCTTTCTATGGTCGCTCCCCGAGTCTTAGGGTTTCGGGAGGTTGATATACGCCAGAGGGGAGAGGCTGGAGTGGGCAAGGGTGGCCACACCACCTCCAAAGGGCCTAGGGTCGCCAAGACGAGGTGGTGGGCCCCCTGTGGCCCACCTCCACTCCATCTTCTGGCATCCTTAGTCTTTTGGAAAAATAGGATTTTCCATATATTTTCCCGGATTTTCTGATCTTCGCGAATTTTGCCTCCAAACAGCACCTTTTCCATCAGAATCCTGACTGCAGCGGTCCATGCTCCAAAAGTCATCAACCATGCAAAAACAGATGAAATAACAGAAGTATCACCTCTCAATACGAAATATATCAATGAATAATAGTGAATTAAGACATAGAATAGTGATGCAAAATGGACGTATCACTACATCACCAAAGGCGGAAACAACTTGGTCGCAACCCGATATCTCCCACTCATGTTGCGGAAGACGGCACGATCATGGCTCAATGAACTTCCGGAGAACACCATCCACAACTGGTATGACATACAAAGCGCGTTCTTTCAGAATTTCAAAGGCACATACCAGAGGCCCTATACGGTAGGAGACCTATAGCACCCAGAAAGCCAGAGAAGCTTGCCAGGAATATCTCGGATGATGGATCGACACCAAGAACTCCTGTGAAGGAGTAAATGACCAAACTGTGATTGAAACTTTCATTGCAGGTCTCCCAATTGGTTTACTACGACATCGCTTGAAGTGTGACAAAGTCACTGATTTGGGAGAGATGATAGAAACAGCGAGCAAGTATGCAGATGCTGACGATGATGCAGAGGGATTACTCAATGCCCTAGTTGTGCCACAGTTGGCAAAACAACCAAAGCAACAAGCTCAGAAGCACAAGAATACCTCGGAAGAAAAGCCCAACGCGTAAACAACAATGGTCACTGCTACTTTCGGGTCTGGAGGACGAGGAGGAAAAGGTGGTGGCCACGGACATGGTCGTGGGACGTCAAGATTTCAAGGTAGAGGAGACCAGCAACACGGCAAAACCTACTCTTGGGCCGACATTGCCAATAACCCACGTGTGCATCACCTAGACGCCAATGGGGGCTCGTCCCACACAAACGCCGAGCGTCGTTTTAATGACGACATTAAGAGATATGATACCGCTGGCTATAGGGCTAAGCAAAAGAAGGGAAAGAAGAATCCCGAAAAGGATAAAGAGACCAAGGAAGATTCTGACATGGAGGAAGTTGATGCTTATAATCCCAAGCCGGAAGGGAAGAAAAACTTTCCGACCAAGAAAGACACGTACGTCACCTTCCTCGGATCTCAACCAGCAAAGGTCAAGAAAGCAGTTCTACATGAGCTCAACACAACAGTTCCAGTTGTCCCTCAATTCTTGGACTGGTATGAAGTGGCAATCACATTTGACCATGCTGATCATCCGCCTAAGTTACACAGGCGAGGAAAATACGCCTTAATCGTTAATCCACTTATTGACGGTTATGGTTTCTCCAAGACTCTCACGGACGGCGGCAACAACATCAATATTCTGTATGTCGAAACATTACGCTGGATGAAGATCTCGGAGACCCAGCTGAACCACAACTCTGTGATCTTTCACGGGGTTATCCTAGGAAGACAAGCAAATTCCCTGGGAGAAATCACTTTGGATGTTACCTTTGGAACTCCAAAGAACTATCGGACGGAAGCACTTTCCTTCGAATTGGTCCTGTTCAAGTGCGCGTACCATGCTATATTCGGACGTCCGGCTTACTGGGCTTTTATGGCTTGTCCGTGTTACATTTACAATATGATGAAAATTCCAAGTCCCAACAGCGTGATCCCCATCAGGGGAGACCCGAAGAAAGCACGAGAGTGCGAGGATGCAAATGCCGCCTTTGCTGAACCCGTGCTGCACGCCCAGGAGTACCAGGAGATCAAGAAGAGCATAGATCTGTCCGAGATGCCACAACGAAGAAGGAGGTGACAAAGCCGAATCCGGAGTTCAAGGCATCAGAAGAGACGAAGAAGATGCCATTGAAGGATGATGACCCCTCCAAGGTGACCCAGATAGGCGTAGGCCTAGATAGCACATAGGAAAGCGCGCTAGTCAAGTTCCTCCAAGCAAATCAAGATATCTTCACATGGCAGCCATCTGACATGACTAGAGTACCTAGGGAACTTGCCGAGCACTCTTTAAATGTAAACCCAAATGCTAAACCCGTCAGACAGTCATTACGGCATTTCGGCGATGAAAAGCGTAAGGCAATAGCTAAGGAACTAGCACGGCTCGAGTTAGCCGGATTCATAGAAGAGGTCATCCACATTGAGTGGTCGGCCAATCCTGTAATGGTCCCTAAAAAGGACACCACTGATTTAAGGATGTGTGTCGATTATACTGCCTTGAACAAGGCTTGCCCCAAAGATCCGTTCGCTCTACCTAGGATTGATCAAGTTATCGATTCTACGGTAGGCTCGAAACTCCTCTGTTTTCTCGACGTATATTCCGGTTATCCCCAAATCCGGATGAAGGAATCTGACAAAGTCAAAACTTCATTCATAACCCCCTTCAGAACCTTCTGTTTTGTTACGATGCCCTTTGGGCTGAAGAACGCAGGAGCTACGTATCAACGCACAATGAAGTGTTGCCTCCACGATCAAATCGGATGCAATGTGCATGCATATGTGGATGATATTGCGGTGATGTCCAAAAAGAAGGAAATGTTGATTTCCAACTTGGAGGAAACATTCGCCAATCTACAAAAATATAACATTATGCTTACTCTGAAGAAGTGTTTCTTTGGAATCCCAGCCGGAAAATTGTTAGGATTCATCATGTCTCAAAGGGGCATAGAGGTGAACCGAGACAACATCAAGGCTATACTCAATATTTACAGGCCAACTCACCTGAAGGACATACAAAGACTAACTGGTTGCATTGCTCCAGTCAGTCGGTTTGTAAGCCGTCTCGATGAAAGAGTCGCGCCATTATACAAACTCCTGAAAAAGACCAAGGATTTTGTGTGGACTGACGAAGCTGAAGCTGCACTACAAGACCTGAAAATAGTACTCTCATCTGCTCCTATCCTTGCTGCACCGGAACCATAGGAACCGATGTTGCTCTATCTTGCTACGACAAACAAAGTCGTCAGTATCATTATGGTAGTGGAGAGACCGGAGGAAAATCAGGAACACTTGGTGCAGCGTCCGACTTACTTTGTCAGCGAGGAGTTGACAGAATCGAAACAGCGGCATCCGCACTATCAAAAGCTAGCTTATCATGTGTTCTTGGCATCTCGTAAGGTACGACACTATTTTCAGGAGCATCGAATCACCATGGTGAGCACAGCTCCCATGAGAGATATAATCAACAAAAGTGACGCCACAGGACGCGTCGCCAGATGGGGCATAGAGCTTTTAGCCTTTGATATTGAGTATAAACCTCGGACAGCAATCAAATCCCCGATCATTGCCGACTTTGTTGCTGATTGGATAGAGACGAAGGAGAATATGACCCTCCCTGAGTCGGAATACTGGACCCTATATTTTGATGGGTCTAAGGCTCGCGGGGGCTCGGGGGCTGGGGTGGTGCTCAAATCACCCCAAGGACATAAACTTCTATACGTGTTGCAGATCCACTTCTTAGCAACAAATAATATTGCTGAGTATGAAGCATTGCTGCATGGAATATAGATTGCTAAGGATATCGGCATCCGACGTTAGATGTGTTACAGAGATTCGAATCTTGTTGCTCAGCAAGTGTCGGATATTTGTAGCGCAAATAAACACATGGCAGCATATAAAGCTGTCGTGGATGATCTATCTAAATCGTTTGAAGGGTTTGAGGTTCAACACATCCCTCGAGAAGAAAATAAGGAAGCAGATGCATTATCTCGGAGAGGCTCTGCACGAAAAGAGGTCCTGGATGGCGCTTTTTTAGAGCACCTCAAATTTCCCTCAATAAAGGGAGTGGACGAGGAATATCCGACCAAGTCCGACTCACCTTTGATAGCAGTTCTGGCTATAATTCCCAGCTGGACTCAACCCTACCTTGATTGTTTGGTAGATGGCAAATTACCTAAAGATGAAGTTCTGAACCGACAGATCATCCGACGAGCAAAAGCCTATATTGTAGTTAGTGGTGAGCTCTATAAGCGGAGTGTATCTAGGGTATTTCAGCGCTGTGTATCTCTGGAAGAAGGAGTGGAAATCTTAAGAGAAATCCACGAAGGCGAGTGTGGTCACCATGCTGCAGCCAAATCTTAGTGGCAAAAGCTTTTCGACACGGTTTTTTTTGGCTTACAGCCAAGGAAGATGCCGAACGGCTGGTCAAGACGTGCAAGGGCTACCAAAAGTACGCCAAACAAGCTCACGTTCCTGCTGATCAGCTGCGAACAATACCTATAACATGGCCTTTCGCGGTCTAGGGGCTTGACATGGTAGGACCGTTTAAACGGGCTCCAAGTGGATTTACTCACCTCTTAGTGATGGTGGATAAATTCACAAAATGGATTGAGGCTAAACTCGTCACTAGTTCTGATGGAGCAACAGCCAAAAGATTTGTCGAGGATGTTATAATCCGGTATGGTTAACCGCATAGTATTATCACGGACAACAGGAGTAATTTCTCTATGGGAGAACTTGCCGAATTCTGCAACGAACAAAATATCCGGCTTGACATTGTGTCAGTCGCACAT
This sequence comes from Avena insularis, assembly GCA_023614405.1. Classification (NCBI taxonomy): domain Eukaryota; kingdom Viridiplantae; phylum Streptophyta; class Magnoliopsida; order Poales; family Poaceae; genus Avena; species Avena insularis. The sequence goes on from CM042684.1 coordinate 111,899,975, forward strand.
CCGCAGGCTAATGGACAAGTCGAAAGAGCAAATGGTTGAATCCTACAAGGCCTAAAACTGAGACTCGAAGCACCACTACGACATGCTACGGGGGCTTGGACAGAGGAATTACCCTCTGTAATATGGAGTTTACGAACAACTCCGAACATGTCAACTGGATACACACCTTTCTTCTTGATCTATGGCGCAGAAGCAGTTCTTCCTAGTGATTTGATTCACACTTCTCCTAGAGTGGCCGCGTATATTGAAGAGGATGCCGAGATTTCTCGACAAAATGATATCGACTTAGTCGAAGAAGTTCACGTCGTTGCTGAAATGAGATCAACGGCGTATCAGCAGAAGTTATGCAAGTATCATAGCCAGAGAGTCAGGAACCAATCTTTCAATAAGGGCGATTTGGTTCTCCGGCTGGTGCAACAAAGAAAGCACAAACTTTCCCCAGTATGGGAAGGGTCCTTCTTGGTTAGTCGAGTATTACACAATGGTTCGTACTACTTAACTGATATGAGGCCAGTCAAAGAAAGACCTGCTACTAAGAAGAGAAAGAGAGCTGGAGGCAGAACAAATCTGGATGAGTTAGACAGACCATGGAATATTACTCAGCTACGTCCCTTTTATTCTTAGTTTATCTTTCTTTGTAATCATATATGTGTACATGTTCTGAGAGAAATAAAAGTTTTGGTTGCCTAAATTTTTTCTGAGAAGTTTTTACCATCTTATTTCCGAATGATCGTGTCACAGTCAAAAATCCCAGAATACTTGAAAGTACTTTATGCTCATGTTTGTTCTGGTTTAGATTTTCGATTCTAAAAATGCTACCTTTGAGTATAACTTTAAATTTCCTAGTCTATACTTTGGTTATTTGTTTGATTGCCGGATGCGTGTATTTTCCGAGTAGTGAATTGTTGGTACTGGAAGCCGGCTTTGTTTCCGAGTTTAAACTGGTTTAGCAATTGAGCTCCGTTGCTCGGCAAAGTTTTCGTGCTGAAAGTTTAGCCGGCTCACGAAAGGGACGAGGCAGAAAGCCAGATAAACGATAAGTGTAGACAAAAAAGTATAAAGTGCTTATGTAAACATTTCAGGCACACAAAAATCAAAGCCAAAAGTGCTGTATAGATTAAAACTTAGCACTAAGCAAAAGTATCATAATACATATTTACAGACCCACAATGTTTTCAGAATAACACATTTGTTTCTGATGATCTATGATGCAAGAGAAGAGGTAGGAGCCGTCGGCTCGCTGGATGCATCGGCCTCGGCTTTATAACGTTCCGAGATGTTCAAATCTGATACGGTTTGTTCATCATCGGAAACTTCAGATGCTTCTTCCGGAGGCGGAGGCGGTGTATCCACACGGTTGAAGAAAGGAGTGTCGTAGCTGGTCAAGTCAGCTACGTGGCACCCATATTCGGTGCAGGAGTCCATGATGGCTTTGATATCTTGTTGTTGGTCGTCATCATCCACAGTAGAGTACCCTCTGGTCACTTGCCAGATTTCCATGCTTCCATGGTGGCTCATGACCATTGTGAGAGCGTTCTGTGCTGCGGAATGCGCGTAGGACATATTCTAGTCCTGTACATGTTGCGGCATCTCCTTTGCCTTGTCTGGCACCTGAAAGTCAAACATGCTATGCATGTCCGGAACCTTGAGAGCTTCACCAATATCCTCGATGGATTGGCGGAAGTCATGAAGCAAATAACCGACTTGGTTAAGCCGGTGGGTGCGAGGCTTGGCAGAGGTGGAGTCCATCAAGTTCAGAGGACCTATGCATATAACGTAAAAAGGTTAAATAAATCCGACATCGAAAGAGTAGAAGAATGTAGACAAGTCAGAAAGATGGAAACATACCAAAGATGACATCATCAACTTTGGTTTTCTCTTCACGAAGACTCCGGAGTTTAGCTCAAAGCGCCTCGGAAAGATCCTTCTCTCTAAAAAGCTCATCGTTGAGATCCGAGATTTTTTGCTCATAGATTACAATCTTGCGATCACGCTCCATGGTGGCCATGGAGGAGGATTCGAGAACTTGAGCAATGCTCTTCTCATGATACGCCTTAAGCTGGTCTAGCTCTCGGCAGAGATCCTTGTTTTCCACCGCCAGGGTCTTCAGATTCTCGGCCCCTTCGATCATAGCACAGGACTGTTTTATCATTACTGTAAGTCAAAAAGGAACAATAGTTCAACAAAAATATTTGACTATGAAAAAGCAAGACAAGGTTTGAGTCTCGGAAAGTTTACCTTCGGCCTCATCTTAGAAACTTTAAGCTCAGCATTTTTAGGTCGGAGAGCTTTGATCTCTCTCCGCTTATTGCAGACATTCTTCAACAAATCCTAGTTATATGAATTAACTTTCTGTAAGTCAGAATACCCAGAGTCAGAAGTCTACTAAAGACTCGGGCTAATATTGTAGCTAATATCAGCATGAGCCTTGGGGGCTACACTAGTTCATTCTTTGGCATCCTAAGGAAGCATAAACCCAGACTATTTATCCAACTTCCTGCTTGGGGGCTAGAGGATATGGTATAAAGTACAATAAAGAAAAGCGTGAGTTGGAATTACGACTTACATGATGTTCATGTGTGATCTTGCTTAGGCACATGTTCACCTCAGTAGTAACCTTCTCAGCGAGGGTGAGTGGAATAACCGGAGGTGGTGGAAGCACACCAGCTCTTAGTCCCTCATCGCGGAGGCGGACTTGTTCGAGAAGATCAGAGTACTTGATGTCCTCGGCTTCTTGTGCTTCTTCTTTGGTAGAAACATTTCGGCTTTCTAGGCATTGCCGGGCCAGCAGCTGGATTTCCTCCGCAGATTTCCGAGATAAGCCAAATTTGGCAAGTCCCGGATTGTTCAGGAAATTTTCGGTGAAGGTTTCTGGCAAGGGATCATTACCCGAAGAGGGTTCACCCTTATCAAAACTTGAGTCACCCATGGTGATGTCAGTCTGCGACTCAAGGGTCGCTGGCCCTATTGAGGGAGCCGGATCTTCTATGACGACCGGGGATGGAGTAATCACGGTGATGTAGAAGGTTGAGGGGCAGGAGTTGGAGGAGCCACAGCAGGAGAAGCCATATTTAGCTTTGTCGGACGCATGGGGCTTCGAGATAGTCCATTCCCCTTGCCCTTGATGAGCTGCTTAGCTCTGAGAATGTAATAGAATAAAGAACATTATATCTTGAAAGAAATCATGAGTAAAGTACAAAGGCAGAAGTTGTGTAGAAAGTTACCTCTTCACAACTGGCACTTCCTTTGTGCCGATGGCCACTGTCGGAGTTTTGTTCTTCCTAGGCTCAACGTCCGGCAGCGGGACCAATTCTTCCTCCTGAGAAAACTCGGGAGGATATCCCTCGACAGGAGCCAATTCCGACTCGGGGAGGTCGGCAAGCTGAAAAGAAGATATCTCAGTGTTGCGACACAAATTAAAGGTGAAACATATAAAAAGGGTTTATTGCTAAAGATTACCAGCACTACAGGGTCTTCTGCTGTATGCATGTCTAGGGACAAATCCAGGATCTTTCTCTCGATCCGCTCCTTTATTAGCCATTTGATCTGGCTTATGTAATCCTGTGGCTTTGAAGCCTTAGGGCTGATGCGGAGGGAGTCGTTTTTGGACGCCGTGATGGAATGCATCAGTCGGTCGTCGTGGTGCTGGAGAGGCTGGATCCGGCATGCCACCCAAGATTGGACCAAGTCGGACCCTCTCAGGCCCTTGTGCTTCATCAGATACTCGATCCGCCTCTTGGCGAGAAGCAGATCATCACTGAGAGCTAGAGGAGCCTCGTCCCAGGATGCTCGAGGCGTGGCGGCTCCGTCGATGAAAGCCGGCAAAGCAGTATCTTTGTCGGGAGCGGGAATATCCTTATGATAAAAAAAGGTAGCCAGCCAATATTTGACCGACTCACTAGCTAAAATCCTAGAATAGCCACACTCATGTCTAACCGAAAGACTAATTGTGCCGGTAATGTAAGGATTACCGGCGGTGATGGAGTTTCTCCAGACATGGGAGGAAAATCGGAAGAGAATGAGACTCGGCCTAATGCCGAGATACCCCTCACACAAAGCTGCATAGGCCCTCATCTCTAAAAGAGAGTTTGGGTGAGATGGTGAAGTTGAACACCATAGTGATCTATCACCTCGGAAAAGAATTCCGAGGAAGGGAAAGACAAACCTCTGTCGAGGTGGGTGCCGAAGTGCACCCGCTCGTCGGCATGTGGATTGGGGATGGTTTCGCTGAAACCGCTTCGCCAGTCACCGGCGTGGAGGAGTCCTTCGTTCTCCACGCTGCTGAGCTTGGCGTCGTCGAGGATGCACGGGATCCAAACCCCATGGTTGCTTTCTTTCTCTGTTGCCACCATCGCCGCCGCTGCTGCCGCTGCCAAGACGGATGATGATGATGAAGCCATTCTTCCAGTGCACCGGTGACCTTGGGTGGGCGGCGCTGGGAATCTAGAGGCAAGGGAGCTCTCTGCACGTGGGAGAAGTGGAGGAGAAGGAAACGGCACGGGGAATAGGTGAAGAAGATGAGGGAAAGGGAATCCTCACCCCTTATAACCACCGAACCGTGCCAAGATTCGTTCAAATGGCACAGTACGGCCCAGTCAGGGAGAAGAGACAGAGTCCAATCCGGCTACGGGAAGGCCCAGAAGACTTACCTACATAGGCCCATAGTGTTACTTGTAGTTCAAGATGTACTATGTAACCGACTCTTAGTCGTAGCCGGATAGATCTCTCCTGTAAACCCTAGGCCAGATATCTATATAAGCCGTCCTAGGGAGAGCCTTTAGGGCACCCCTTACAATCACAATCTCAACTCGCACAGGCGAACCCTTGTAACCTATATTCCAGCTCGCCAGACATCGGATTGCTAGCAGGAGTAGGATCCGTCAAAGCCATGGATTCAACTCTGGGTAAACTTGTGTGCTCACCGTCCCAGAACACCGTATGTCTCACACCCCTCTCTTCCACATGCCTCGAGGACCCCCTCATGGCGTACTTGTCATCAACCCGACGACAGAATCCATTAGAGTGTGTGTGGTCATGTAGATATCAATGTGATCCAAGTGGCAAACCATGTTGTAGAAGACCAAAAACACATATATAGGAAATCAACTTCCACATTGCATGCAACAGTGTGATAGAAGTTGCATCACAGAATCACAAGAGTAGGGTGTGTGTGTGGTCTATATCAATGTGGTTTTGGAAAAGAACACATGTAAGGTCATGTGGATCATCAATAATGACTCTAGTGGAGATATGAATGTGTGGTTTAGGGAAAAGAACACATGCAATCACTCTAGGTGGATCCATATATATATATATGTGACAAACCATCATGGTCATAAAGACCAAAAACACACCAGTGAAGTTGCATCATAGAATCCACTAGAGTACTGTGTGTGGTCATGTAGATATCAATGTGGTTTTGGAAAAGAACACATATGCAATGTGCAATGACTCTAGGGGGATCCAAGGGGAAAACCATGGTGTAGAAGCAAAACACACACATAGGAAAGAAACTTCCACATTGCATGCATCAGTGTGACATAAGTTGCATCATAAAATCCACTGGAGTGTGTGGTCATGTAGATATCAATGTGGTTTTGGAAAAGAACACATATGCAATGTTCAATGACTCTAGGCGTATCCAAGTGGCAAACTATGGTGTAGAATAAAAACACACATAGGAAAGCAACTTCCACATTGCATGCACCAGTGTGATAGAAGTTGCATCACAGAATCCACTAGTGTGTGTGGTCATGTAGATATCGTGTGGTTTTGGAAAAGAACACATATCTAATGTGGTCATGTGGATCATCAATGACTCTACTGGAGATATCAATGTGTGGTTAAGGAAAAGAACACATGCAATATATGTGTCAAACCACATCATGGTTATAGAGAACAAAAACACATAGGAAAGCATGTTCCAACATTCCATGTTACAAAGTGTGACAGAAGTTGCATCAAAGAATCCATTGGGCTGTGTGTGGCGGTCTTGTAGATATCAATGTGGTTTTGGGAAATAACACATGCAATGTGTGCAATGACTCTAGGGGGATATCCAATTGGCAGACCATGGTGTAGAAGACCAAAAACACATAGGAAAGCAACTTCCACATTGCATCCACCAGTGTGATAGAAGTTGCATCACGGAATCAATAGAGTAGGTGTGTGTGGTCTATATCAATGTGGTTTATGAAAAGAACACATGTAATGTGGTCATGTGGATCATCAATGACTCTAGTGGAGATATCAATGTGTGGTTTAGGAAAAGAACACATGCAACCACTCTAGGGATCCATATGTGCCAAACCATCATGGTCATAGAGACCAAAAACACATAAGAAATTAAAGCAGATTTACCACATTGCATGTTGCACTAGTACTATGACAGAAGTTGCATCACATAATCCACTGAAGTGTACATATGTGTGGTCATGTGAAGATATATATATCAATGTGGTTTTGGAAAAGAACAATGCAATGTGGTCATGTGGATCAATGACTAGTGGATATCAATGTGCATTGACTCTAGGGGATCCATGTGTGTCAAACCATGGTGTACAAAGACCAAAAACACGTAGGAAAGCTTTTTGGTCCGCATGCATGCATGCATGGAGTATTTTGAGTAAAAATGATTTACTGAAAAATTAGAAGAAATCAAGTGGGTTTTGCATTTTCCATTGACATGCTTAAAAATAATTAACTGCAATAGAAATTGAGCTAGATATACACTATTTCCCACTCATGAGTTTTGCATTGACACATGCGATGTACATGTTTCCCACCCCGTGTGTGCTCCCACCTCCCAACTACCCCATCGTCTCCCAGTGATTTCAAAGACATTAGCCACACGGTCTCCCCATCGTCTCCTAGTCATTTCTCCACACACCATCCCACTCTTCCCTCTACACTCCAAAGAATAGAAGGAAACCCTAGCAACAACTAAGAGATCATTTTCGTGAAGATGAAGAGATCAAGACCGGTGGTCGCCGAGGACGCCAAGGTCATCATTGGCAAGGAGGCAACCAATGCTACCGTCGAGAAGGAGGCAGATAACAAGGTCTAAGAGGAAGCGGATGCACATCCGGTGGCGGTGGCGGTGGACTATGATTACTTCAATGATAGAGAGTATGAATAACCTATGGATCCATTCGCGTTTGAGCAAGAACCCAGCGATTGAGAACCGGAGGTAATTAGATCTGAACTATGAATGGGTTTTCTGATTTTACTGTTCATATTTTAATTTATAGGGTTTTCTGATCTTGTAGAGTTTGATAAATTAATTTGTTCTGCACCTAGTAGTTCTATGCTCATCTTTTGTTGGTCGATTTTATCTTCCCCTAGTCATTCCAGTCGCACATTTTCTAGTTTGATTTGATCTGCCCGTAGTAGTTCTAGACGCTTAGTGGTTCTATATATGCTAATCTTTTGTTGGTCGTTTTGATCGATATTTTCTAGTGATATAATTTCATGTGGAGTTCAGATCTCTTATCTAGGTTGTGTTCATGCTATCCAATGTATAATTTGATTTGTATGATAAAAGTCATATATATATAGTAATATAACAAGCTCCTGATTACATTAAAAGAAATTTAATATTCCGTAACTAAAAGTTCATCTCTGTTTTATAGTAAGTTTTGTATGTATATGTATAGACGCATTAAAATGCAGATAAATGTCCATCTCTGTTATATTTAGGGAAACAAATTTTTAAATGCCTAATTAACTGAGTATATTTAGGAGAAAGAAAATTCCTATCTATACCAGTTCTAGTCATACCTTGTTTTTGTTTTGCCAATTTACTGATAAGATGAGTGGAAATAATTACTCCATATGTCCTAAAAAAGGATGTCTCGGTTTTCTTATTAAAATTTGGATGTATCTATATATATATTGAAGATTGTATAGATATTCATTCAAATTATTTGAAAGAATAGTATAATTTTAACTTAAGTGGAGTGTATATGTTAAATATTGGATCATGCATGTTATCCAATCTTTGTTATAGTAAGTTCTGTATTTATATGAACAAATGCATTAAAATAATGCAGATAAATTAAATTTCTCTGTGTAGTCTATCTTTGTTATTTGTTTAGGGAAACAAATTGTTAAATTCATAATACACTGAGTATATATCTAGAAGAAAACAAATTCCTATTTATACCATCTTCAAACTGAATAATACTAGCTAGTCATAACTTATTTATTTTTTACCAATTTACAGATATGATAAATGGAAAGAATTACTCCCTCTGTCCTAAAAAAGGATGTCTCAGTTCTGTTAAAATTTGGATGTATCTTTATATACTGAAACTTGTATAGATTATTTCAAATTATTTAAAAGAATGGTATAATTTTATATAGCACTTCTTTTATCATATATGTATGCAAATAGATATATATTTGATGGACTAGTTTGTTCAAAAGCTGGTTGAACTTGTGCGCACATGCTAAAATTATTCTCTCAACACAGCTCTTTCCTAGTTTGATCTCATGATTTTGGGAGAGTAATTTTTTCATTCACTGACTTCTTCTCTCTACTTGCTAATTCGCGGGAACGAGATAGTGATGTGGGTGAAAGTATGTGGTCCCCTTCCGCCGAGGTCCAAACAAGTACAGGTGCCCCTTCTGCGTAAGAAGGATTGCGGAAGACCTGAGCAACATCGTGCAGCATGCCGAGGGCACTGCCCGTGGAGGATAGCGGTGTGTGAATCATACGAAGGCCAACCATGCTGCCTTCATGGTTTGCCTGAGAAAGTATGCCAACCTCGGTCACATTGCTCTATGGCCCTAACTGCTAGCTCCTATAGCCTTAGTTGCCGCCTCGTGTTGCCTCTGCTGCCGTGTCCTGTTGCATCTGCTGCCTCTTGTTGCATGTTGCATGTTGCTGCCTCTTGTTTATGTAATGGGCGTACTGTTATAGTATATCGTTTAGGTTGTCTAATTAAGTGCTACTAGTAGTATGTGGTGATTGTTATCGAACCTATTTAACTAGTACCTCTATATATTGTCAGTACCTTTTATGTTGTTTGTTATGATTGTTCTTGGTTGAACATATTTCCGACATTTGAAAATATATTTTTAGTGTGAATCTTTGAGAATCACACACGCAATTGTTCTTGGTTTTGCAACAATATATAAAATCCATGGTTATTGTTCCTGGTTGCACCATGTTTGAAATCAACAAAAGATAAATACACATTACTTTTGCAACCATGATTTTTCCTAGTTGCAACAAGTTTGGTACAACAGGTTAAATACATCTCATGAATACTGAAAACAACTGACTAGCTAGCTAGCTAACTAAACATCTAACAAACTCATTTCTCATACTGATCTATAAAATGTCAAAACCAAGAGGAAGCATAATACATCCATAATTCAATACTTATTTCCACAATAGCCAAAAAGAAAAGGAAGAACACACCCTAAATTCACTACCACACTAACCATCATCATGAACCAAACATGCTTGCATTTCATTTCTTTTCTCATTTTCTTCAACCTCAGTTTAGATATCTGCAGATTCGTGTCTCTATTTGTAAGCCTCAGCTCAATCATCATCTTATCATATGCCTTCTTACATAGCTGGGCAAGCATCCTCTACATCTGTGATGGCCATGAGTTGTCCATCCAGTACAAGTAATAGCACACCTCATCTGGACAACCTAAAAAAATTCTACCAATGTCTGCACCATAGGAGGCAACCATCCTAGTAGGAACATGGTTGCACTGGCATCTCCAACTAGGATCTAGTCCTTCCCACCAATCTCTTGATCTAGGATGGAAATTGGCAGACCCCCATTGATTCCAACCCAACTCTCCAAAAAAAGTCATGGAAACTCTTAAATTCCTCTAACTGCTAGAGCCCTAGCTTGAACAGATTCAGGGACGGAGCATGACCTAATTTACCTCGTCCACAATTTTTCCCTCTCCTGTCGGCTCACGCATCCCCATGGCAGCCGAGATGTGGTAGAGACGGCAGCGGAGATGTGACGGCAGCAACGGCGGCTGTGCGGTGGCGCGGGTGCTGGAAAGCAGTGCAGCGAAAGCGGTCCTGGTCGCCATGGGGCCACTCGTCAGCTCCAGCATGGGCCCCACTTGTCGTTGGGTATTACGGGTCCCTTCCACACTCTCCCAAATCCACTCACCTCCTAGTGCTGGGAAAACCCTATCCAGCGACAGCTGAATCCCCTCCCTGACCCTCCCCAGTGATGGAAAAATCCCCTCCTCGACCCTCCTCGGTGACGGACAAATCCCCTCCCCTCTCAGACCCTTCCCGGCGACGGACAAATCACCTCCCCTCTCGTACCTTCCCTAGCGACGACCAAATCCCCTCCCCTCCCCTGCGGCTTCCAAATCACCTCCCCTACCCGTCCCGGTGACGACAAACCACCCTTCCCTCATGCGCAACGACGACTGCAACGTAAGTGCTCCTCGACCTACTTCCCTTCATTGTGTCACCTCCTCGTTCTAGGTTCACCGCATTAGTGCTCCATCTAGGTCACCGGTGATGGATCTTGGCCTCAGTGTCACCGCCTTGTTCTAGGGCAGAGCGGCGGCGTTGTTGTCTATTTCACTGGATGATCTTGAAGTAGTCGACAAATTTATGCCCCAAATTGTTGTTTTTCATGGCTATATGTTAGTGCTGATGGATAATCTTATGATATTAACTGTTTACAACTGGCCAGTGACTAATATGTGGCATTTAGCATGTTGATGGGATGATCTCCATCTACTTAGTGTCTTTGTACAACCACTATGGCTCTACATCTCCTTGGTAGATACAGATTCATCTCATTGACTTGTGGGTGCTATCTTATTATGGAGCCAACATTATATATTGATGTAGGTCATTGTCTTCTCTTCACATGCATTTGGCCAATGATTAAAGTGTGGCACTATCTGTGTCCATGGGATAATGTGCATATAGCACGTGTTTTGTACAAACACATTTTTTGTGCATGCTTCTTGCTATATGCTTGATTATCTCATTGATTTATGTGTTCTTTGTTAGTATGAGGCTTACCAAATTGGTATTTTTCATAGCTATATGTTAGTGCTGATGGATAATCTTATGATATTAACTGTTTACACCTGGCCAATGACTAATATGTGGCACTTAGCATGTTGATGGGATGATCTCCATCTACTTAGTGTCTTTGTACAACCAGTATGGCTCTACATCTCCTTGGTAGATACAGATTCATCTCATTGACTTATGTGTGCTATCTTACTATGGAGCCCACATTATATATTGATGTAAGTCATTGTCTTCTCTTCACATGCATTTGGCCAATGGTTAAAGGGTGTCACTATCTGTGTCCATGTGATAATGTCCATATAGCACGTGTTCTGTATAAACACATTTGTTGTGCATGCTTCTTGCTATATGTTTGATTATCTCATTTATTATGTGTGCTTTGTTAGTATGAGGCCCAGGGATAATCTTCTGATTTTCACTATTTACAACTAGTCAATGATGAAAATGCGGCACTTTGATTGTTGATGGGATGATAGGCATCTACTTACTATCTTTGCATGGCCACTATGGTTGTACATGCTCCTGATATATACAGATTCATCTCATTGGACGATGCTTTTAGTCTGGACCAAACCATATGCTTTTAAATTTGATTTTTGTAGTTCACTAATTATTATTTGATTCTTCTAGTTAGCATGTCTCCAAATGGTTGCAATGACTCTAGGGGGATATCCAATTGGCAAACCATGGTGTAGAAGACCAAAAACACATAGGAAAGCAACTTCCACATTGCATCCACCAGTGTGATAGAAGTTGCATCACGGAATCACTAGAGTAAGTGTGTGTGGTCTATATCAATGTGGTTTATGAAAAGAACACATGTAATGTGGTCATGTGGATCATCAATGACTCTAGTGGAGATATCAATGTGTTGTTTAGGAAAAGAACACATGCAACCACTCTAGGGATCCATATGTGCCAAACCATCATGGTCATAGAGACCAAAAACACATATGAAATTAAAGCAGATTTACCACATTGCATGTTGCACTAGTACTATGACAGAAGTTGCATCACATAATCCACTGAAGTGTACATATGTGTGGTCATGTGAAGATATATATATCAATGTGGTTTTGGAAAAGAACAATGCAATGTGGTCATGTGGATCAATGACTAGTGGATATCAATGTGCATTGACTCTAGGGGATCCATGTGTGTCAAACCATGGTGTACAAAGACCAAAAACACGTAGGAAAGCTTTTTGGTCCGCATGCATGCATGCATGGAGTATTTTGAGTAAAAATGATTTACTGAAAAATTAGAAGAAATCAAGTGGGTTTTGCATTTTCCATTGACATGCTTAAAAATAATTAACTGCAAAAGAAATCGAGCTAGATATACACTATTTCCCACTCATGAGTTTCGCATTGACACGTGCGATGTACATGTTTCCCACCCCGTGTGCGCTCCCACCTCCCAACTACCCCATCGTCTCCCAGTCATTTCAAAGACATTAGCCACACGGTCTCCCCATCGTCTCCTAGTCATTTCTCCACACACCATCCCACTCTTTCCTCTGCACTCCAAAGAATAGAAGGAAACCCTAGCAACAAATACGAGATCATTTTCGTGAAGATGAAGAGATCAAGACCGGTGGTCGCCGAGGACGCCAAGGTCATCATTGACAAGGAGGCAACCAATGCTAGCATCAAGAAGGAGGCAGATAACAAGGTCTAAGAGGAAGCGGATGCACATCCGGTGGCGATGGCGGTGGACTATGATTACTTCAATGATAGAGAGTATGAATAACCTATGGATCCATTCGCGTTTGAGCAAGAACCCGGCGATTGAGAACCGAAGGTAATTAGATCTGAACTATGAATGGGTTTTCTGATTTTACTGTTCATATTTTAATTTATAGGGTTTTCTGATCTTGTAGAGTTTGATTAATTAATTTGTTCTGCACCTAGTAGTTCTATGCTCATCTTTTGTTGGTCGATTTTATCTTCCCCTAGTCCTTCCAGTCGCACATTTTCTAGTTTGATTTGATCTGCCCGTAGTAGTTCTAGACGCTTAGTGGTTCTATATATGCTCATTTTTTGTTGGTCGTTTTGATCGATATTTTCTAGTGATATAATTTCATGTGGAGTTCAGATCTCTTATCTAGGTTGTGTTCATGCTATCCAATGTATAATTTGATCTGTATGATAAAAGTCATATATATATAGTAATATAACAAGCTCCTGATTACATTAAAAGAAATTTAATATTCCGTAACTAAAAGTTCATCTCTGTTTTATAGTAAGTTTTGTATGTATATGTATAGACGCATTAAAATGCAGATAAATGTCCATCTCTGTTATATTTAGGGAAACAAATTGTTAAATGCCTAATTAACTGAGTATATTTAGGAGAAAGAAAATTCCTATCTATACCAGTTCTAGTCATACCTTGTTTTTGTTTTGCCAATTTACTGATAAGATGAGTGGAAATAATTACTCCATATGTCCTAAAAAAGGATGTCTCGGTTTTCTTATTAAAATTTGGATGTATCTATATATATATTGAAGCTTGTATAGATATTCATTCAAATTATTTGAAAGAATAGTATAATTTTAACTTAAGTGGAGTGTATATGTTAAATATTGGATCATGCATGTTATCCAATCTTTGTTATAGTAAGTTCTGTATTTATATGAACAAATGCATTAAAATAATGTAGATAAATTAAATTTCTCTGTGTAGTCTATCTTTGTTATTTGTTTAGGGAAACAAATTGTTAAATTCATAATACACTGAGTATATATTTAGAAGAAAACAAATTCCTATTTATACCTTGTTCAAACTGAATAAAACTAGCTAGTCATAACTTATTTATTTTTTACCAATTTACAGATATGATAAATGGAAAGAATTACTCCTTCTGTCCTAAAAAAGGATGTCTCAGTTCTGTTAAAATTTGGATGTATCTTTATATACTGAAACTTGTATAGATTACTTCAAATTATTTAAAAGAATGGTATAATTTTATATAGCACTTCTTTTATCATATATGTATGCAAATATATATATATTTGATGGACTAGTTTGTTCAAAAGCTGGTTGAACTTGTGCGCACATGCTAAAATTATTCTCTCAACACAACTCTTTCCTCGTTTGATCTCACGATTTTGGGAGAGTAATTTTTTTCATTCACTGACTTCTTCTCTCTACTTGCTAATTCGCGGGAACGAGATAGTGATGTGGGTGAAAGTATGTGGTCCCCTTCCGCCGAGGTCCAAACAAGTACAGGTGCCCCTTCTGCGTAAGAAGGATTGCGGAAGACCTGAGCAACATCGTGCAGCATGCCGAGGGCACTGCCCGTGGAGGATAGCGGCGTGTGAATCATACGAAGGCCAAGCATGCTGCCTTCATGGTTTGCCTGAGCAAGTATGCCAACCTCGGTCACATTGCTCTATGGCCCTAACTTCTAGCTCCTATAGCCTCAGTTGCCGCCTCGTGTTGCCTCTGCTGTCGTGTCCTGTTGCATCTGCTGCCTCTTGTTGCATGTTGCATGTTGCTGACTCTTGTTTATGTAATGGGCGTACTGTTATAGTATATCGTTTGGGTTGTCTAATTAAGTGCTACTAGTAGTATGTGGTGATTGTTATCGAACCTATTTAACTAGTACCTCTATATATTGTCAGTACCTTTTAAGTTCTTTGTTATGATTGTTCTTGGTTGAACATATTTCTGACATTTGAAAATATATTTTTAGTGTGAATCTTTGAGAAACACACACGCGATTGTTCTTGGTTTTGCAACAATATATAAAATCCATGGTTATTGTTCCTGGTTGCACCATGTTTGAAATCAACAAAAGATAAATACACATTACTTTTGCAACCATGATTTTTCGTAGTTGCAACAAGTTTGGTACAACAGGTTAAATACATCTCATGAATACTGAAAACAACTGACTAGCTAGCTAACTAAACATCTAACAAACTCATTTCTCATACTGATCTATAAAATGTCAAAACCAAGAGGAAGCATGATACATCCATAATTCAATACTTATTTCCACAATAGCCAAAAAGAAAAGGAAGAACACACCCTAAATTCACTACCACACTAACCATCATCATGAACCAAACATGCTTGCATTCCATTTCTTTTCTCATTTTCTTCAACCTCAGTTTAGATATCTGCATATTCGTGTCTCTATTTGTCAGCCTCAGCTCAATCATCATCTTAGCATATGCCTTCTTACATAGCTGGGCAAGCATGCTCTACATCTGTGATGGCCATGGGTTGTCCATCCAGTACAAGTAATAGCACACCTCATCTGGACAACCTAAAAAAATTCTACCAATGTCTGCACCAAAGGAGGCAACCATCCTAGTAGGAACATGGTTGCACTGGCATCTCCAACTAGGATCTAGTCCTTCCCACCAATCTCTTGATCTAGGATGGAAATTGGCAAATCCCGATTGATTCCAACCCAACTCTCCAAAACAAGTCATGGAAACTCTTAAATTCCCCTAACTGCTAGAACCCTAGCTAGAACAGATTCAGGGACGGAGCAAGACCTAATTTACCTGGTCCACAATTTTTCCCTCTCCTGTCGGCTCACGCATCCCCATGGCAGCCGAGATGTGGTAGAGACGGCAGCGGAGATGTGACGGGCATTGTCTGGGTGATGGCGGCTGTGCGGTGCAGCAAGGCGGGTCTGTGCGGTCGGGGCAACGTCTCGTCATGGGGCCACTCGTCAGCTCCAGCGTGGGCCCCACTTGTCGTTGGGTATTACGGGTCCCTTCCACACTCTCCCAAATCCACTCACCTCCTAGTGCTGGGAAAACCCTATCCAGCGACAGCTGAATCCCCTCCCTGACCCTCCCCAGTGATGGAAAAATCCCCTCCTCGACCCTCCTCGGTGAGGGACAAATCCCCTCCCCTCTCAGACCCTTCCGCGACGACAAACCCTCCCTCTCGTACCTTCCCTAGCGACGACCAAATCCCCTCCCCTCCCCTGCGGCTTCCAAATCACCTCCCCTACCCGTCCCGGTGACGACAAACCACCCTTCCCTCATGCGCAACGACGACTGCAACATAAGTGCTCCTCGACCTACTTCCCTTCATTGCGTCACCTCCTCGTTCTAGGTTCACCGCATTAGTGCTCCATCTAGGTCACCGGTGATGGATCTTGGCCTCAGTGTCACTGCCTCGTTCTAGGGCAGAGCGGCGGCGTTGTTGTCTATGTCACTGGATGATCTTGAAGTAGTCGACAAATTTATGCCCCAAATTGTTGTTTTTCATAGCTATATGTTAGTGCTGATGGATAATCTTATGATATTAACTGTTTACAACTGGCCAGTGACTAATATGTGGCACTTAGCATGTTGATGGGATGATCTCCATCTACTTAGTGTCTTTGTACAACCACTATGGCTCTACATCTCCTTGGTAGATACAGATTCATCTCATTGACTTGTGGGTGCTATCTTATTATGGAGCCAACATTATATATTGATGTAGGTCATTGTCTTCTCTTCACATGCATTTGGCCAATGATTAAAGTGTGGCACTATCTGTGTCCATGGGATAATGTGCATATAGCACGTGTTTTGTACAAACACATTTTTTGTGCATGCTTCTTGCTATATGCTTGATTATCTCATTGATTTATGTGTTCTTTGTTAGTATGAGGCTTACCAAATTGGTGTTTTTCATAGCTATATGTTAGTGCTGATGGATAATCTTATGATATTAACTGTTTACACCTGGCCAATGACTAATATGTGGCACTTAGCATGTTGATGGGATGATCTCCATCTACTTAGTGTCTTTGTACAACCAGTATGGCTCTACATCTCCTTGGTAGATACAGATTCATCTCATTGACTAATGTGTGCTATCTTACTATGGAGCCCACATTATATATTGATGTAAGTCATTGTCTTCTCTTCACATGCATTTGGCCAATGGTTAAAGGGTGTCACTATCTGTGTCCATGTGATAATGTCCATATAGCACGTGTTCTGTACAAACACATTTGTTGTGCATGCTTCTTGCTATATGTTTGATTATCTCATTGATTATGTGTGCTTTGTTAGTATGAGGCCCAGGGATAATCTTCTGATTTTCACTATTTACAACTAGTCAATGATGAAAATGCGGCACTTTGACTGTTGATGGGATGATAGGCATCAACTTACTATCTTTGCATGGCCACTATGGTTGTACATGCTCCTGATATATACAGATTCATCTCATTGGACGATGCTTTTAGTCTAGACCAAACCATATGCTTTTAAATTTGATTTTTGTAGTTCACTAATTATTATTTGATTCTTCTAGTTAGCATGTCTCCAAATGGTTGCACTGTCAAGGGAAGAATTAGAAAGAGGTGCCTGTAGAAACCGTGAATACTACAAAATGGAAGGGATGATGCAGAAGGAGCCTACTATACAATATACCATCAAACTGTAGGTTTTAAAACTATTGATATTGACTCTAAGATAGTAGTTAATCCTACTGTACAGCAGCAAAACAAAACATTATAATTACTGCAATGTCCATTTAGGTTTCTAAAACCAACGCTGGCTTAACCGATGTCACATCCGATGATGATGATGATGATGATTATGATGTGAAGGAACCTGTAGTCAAGAGACCTAAGAAAGCGAGGTTCAGAGCATCTGATGACGATGTGAAGAAACTAGTCAAGAGACCTAAGAAAGCAAGGTTCAGAGCACCTGGTGATGTGGTTGTTAGAATCACCAAAGCTAAGAAAACTAGGATCCCAACTCTGGTGTTTAAATTATAATATGTTTAATGTATATATACAGTCTATTTATTTTGGGAGTTTAGTTCCATATGTCGTTTAGACATTCATCATTTTTGCCTAACGGGATCTGGCATCGTGTCTAGTATGCAAGAGCAATTACGAATCCAGGTTGTCATCGGGCATGTCCTTTTGTATCTACTTGTCAGAGTCAGAGGGGTTCCAGAACTCAGTGGTAAGTGGTAACAAGCAATTTTCTTTCAAACTACACGGTAACCGTTTGTTTAATGTCTGAATCTTTTGTTTTTGGTGCATAGATTGTGCCATGCAATTCAACGTTCATGTTCAATCTAGCCACAGCTGAATGTGAGAGTGTGCCCTTCAAGGTGCTTGGGCGCACCTACAAGACTGACCTCGAGAAAAGAAAGAACATTACTATCATGGGAGATGAAGGATGGAAGCAATTAATTACACAGAACGATCTTATTGGGGAAGAAATGTTATGGTTTTCTTTGATAGGACTCGTGCCGAGGATAACTGTTCTCTATATCCGTGGTCTTGGTGGCGAGGAAGACGTATATGAATTGACGGTTGTCGCCCAAAGATTCCACCTTACCGATGATGAGATGGAACACCTCCTAGATACCCTACCGCCAGTCAACACCTTCATCAGGGTTCCAATTGTGACCTGTTTGACAAGGACAAATCTTGTCCATCATAAGATAGTATGGCAACTACCTTTTGTTTGTTCCTTGTATGGCTCCATATATAACTTGTGGTGGTCTCCATCTGACATGATTAATTCTTCTTTTTAATCCACGGCATGACATCGCAGAGATTACCTATGAAAGTGGTTTCCTCCATGGGAATCCCTGATGATGGCGTGGCTAGAGTACAGCTAGGAAATTTTGACATCATCCCAATTGCATAAAAGAATGACCCAGATGGTCGTGTTGTCTTTAGCAATCAGGGATGGAAGAAATTCCACCAGAGTGAAGATGATCTAAAGGTTGGACAAGTCGTGCTAATCATTGGTAGAAAGACCACAAAAGAGATGTTGGACGTGAAGTTTGTGTTCGAGACAATCTAGAGTGTAGTTGTGGTTGGGAACTGTTAAGTTTAACTAGTACGATGTAGTCTGGAACAGTTAATTAGTTGTTTGAAACCTAGTGTATATATATAATATATTTTCCTGTTTAGTCTACTTTTGGAAGATTTTGTCAGGTTTGGTTATGATTTTGTGAACTGGAAGCTCCTACAAAGAATTATGGAAGCTACTAGTACAAGAGAATTCTAAAAGATTTCCTGTCCACATGCATTCTGGTCGTTTGGGCTGCTCGCGAGAGGGTCCCTCATCGTGAGTTCGAGAGATTTCCATGAGACTCAGATCTCTATTGGATTTTTTGAATTAGTAATTACAACTTCAGTACTATGATTGTAAAAGTTGAAAGATAGTACTTGCACATAATTTCGAAAGCTAACACAGAGAATTCTGAAAGAAGCTACTAAAAATAAATACTTTGAATTATGAAAGTACTAAAATTAAATACATTACAATTTTATCTGAAAGGTAATATGCATACTGCTGATCCAAATAATATAAACTCAATACAAATATCTACTTTGAATAGACATGAAAATGCTACCAAATAACCTAGGATGAATATAGGATTCATTTTGCCCTATATATTTCATCGTCGCCGGCTCCTAGGTGCTGCATCATATATTCATTGAACTATCTCTATCTATAGTGTGCTGCCAGTATCTTGTCCAGAGGGTAAGGCCTCGGCGTATGTTCCAGCTGATGATGACCTAAGCCATGAAAAACCATTGTTGGTTCCTTATCTGAGGCTTTATCATCATGATTGTACAGTCTGATATAATTTGTGTAGTATATGCAACCAGGTTTTACTGTGGGCTGCAACCTGGTGTCGATGGAGATAGACCAACGAAAATCAACAAAGAGGGCATGACTTCCAATGTCACTGACGACCTTGAGAGAGAGGTTCTCTGTGTCCACCCGGTACAACACCGGTTGACCTTTGGTGAAATTCCCATTCAACATAAGAAGCAGATCACCATCTGACTCCACTAGGTAAAATTTGTAGGTTCCGTGTATCTGTTCAAAGACGGGGGCTGAAATTATTTTGGCCATCGTGGATAGTTGTCACAAGACCGCTCTAATTAGATGTTGGTCGACATGATGTCTCCATTCTCAAGTAATGCATATATTTCCCCTCAGAATTCCGTCATGCAGACCAAAAGCACATCGGGCGGTGGCGAATACATTCCTTCTCCAAATGATTCATTGAATTGCCGCGTTGGGGTGCTCTCATCGGCCCATGCAATAATTTGGGGATAATTTGTGCGAACGAATGCCATCGTTGGGGACTTCTTCACGATGATAGATAGCAGCATATGAGATGGTATATGTGCTTGAAACTCAGTGTTGGACTTATGAGTGATTGGGATCAGAAGCCAAATCTTGCACGGATCCATCCTCTGAGCAATCACGATGACGCCACGAGAAACACCAACGAAGTAGAATCTTTGGAAGAAGAGAACAGTTAGCACTAAGATGTTTACAATGGAAAATACAAATAAATGAATGTTATATATATATCGGATGTGAATGTGAACATCCGATGGATGTCCATTAGATTCCTCGTGAAGAACCTAGTGGCGAGGTTGAGGAAGTTGAAGTCGTCGATGTCTGAAAGTGTGTGATCTATCATGATCCAGTTGTTAAGATGGAATTCGGGCACTTTTAACGTGTGGCACCAATCAGTACAGACTTCCCAACAAGAAGCATAGGTGTCGACGTACTACTCTTTCTCCAGCAAGTAGTCCGCGGTCTTCCAAAGTGGGTCGGTCGGGAGATCGTACCAGTTCCTCTTCATCCGGCTGCTATCCATGGCTTACATGCGGGAATGTTTTGATCGAGGAAGAAAGAAGAACAGGGAAAGACAAGGAGAAGAAGAAGAGGAGAAGAGATGAGGAATACAAACCAGAACTGCCACTACGAGGAGATGAGGAGACGAGGGAGAAGAAGCGAGAACTGCCACTGCACTAGCACGTGAACTAGTCATGCACTGCATGTAAGTTTGGATCAAAGAGACTGACATGTGGGACTGGCCAAAGAACAACCCCCAGATTCTGTGAAGTGCTACCATGCATAGTGCGCTAATAGGTGGCGTTAGTTCACGGATGTCGTCGTCGTGGAAAAAATAGATTCAAACATGCGGCGCTACGATATCCATGATGATTATACGCGAGACGAATTGGATAATTGGGCTTCAGAGCCGGGGACAAATTCCGCGACGATTTCACCACGACAAAACAAGGAAACGTCATGCATGACCGGGCCGGAGGCCCTTTGAGCCCCTCCCGACGAAAAAAACTAGACAGTCATGGATCTGCGATGTTTTTAGGTACCGTCATGAAAAAACATCATGGATCGTCCGGATTCTTGTAGTGTATCCGGAATAAAAGCCAAATAAATAAGGGCCATAATAAATAAAGTTTGTAAATATATGAAGCATATGAAACAATTAAAACATGTTATGTTATGATTAAGTGATGCACAATTGCATGGTATAACATGATGGAGCATTGGTGAAGCATTACCAACAATCTAGAATTAAATCCAATTTTATTTGTCTAGTTTAATATTAAATTTCCTTGCAATAACGTATTATAAATGCACGAAATAGGAAGAAAATGCATATATGGAAAGGGATCGTCGTGCTGATCAATTTAGACACATTATGTATTGAATTCCGATTTATGAAATTAAAGATATTAATTTATTATGAAAAAGGGCATTTAATAGTATTAAAATAGTTTCAAATTTTTAATTGCCCAAAAATTATTTTGGATGGCATATTATTGATCCTTGCATTTTTATGATCTCAAAACATATACTCCCTCCGATCCTAATTAATGTTCTCATGTTTGTCTAGATTCAGATGTACCATCCGAATCTAGACAAACTTGACAACATTAATTAGAATGGGAGAGACATCCGAATCTAGACAAACCTGAGAACATTAATTAGAATGGGAGAGAGTATTATTTGCAACATTTGGATTTATGATTAAAATATGTGATTTAATCATATAATAAAGCATTTAATACTAATAGAAAATACTTAATATATTAGAAATTTCAGACAAAATAAACAAAGGGCATTCTCATGTTCAACATTCAAAAACAAACATATTTGGTTTTTGAATTATTTCAAAATTCCTCACAGAACTCTCTCAGATCATGGTCAAATTTTGTAAATAGGTTTGACTTAGGTTTTGTTTGAATTTGAAAATTCTGAATCGTTTTTGTCTTTTCTCACCGAGCCCAACCCTAGACACAGCCACAGATAGGTGGGCCTGCGTGTCGGCTTGCTGCGCTGGATGGGTCGCTCCTCTGGCTAACAGGTGGACCTCATGGTTGAACACCTGGTTCAGAGGATAAAACACCAGTTGCTTTGGCAAAACAACTCGTGCTAACCTGTAACATCCCAGCATTAGAGCTTAGAAATAAGCTGAGATCAGGTGTGTACATTGCATTCATACATAGAAAAACTAGATAATTTTCGCGCTTTTAAAGAAAACTTGTCAAAGTGATTGAAGCTTCTCTTGACCTCGTGGAACTGAAGTAGATCATCAAGTTGACTGCAATAAGTTTCAATATGACCTTTGCTAAAACCTTATCTTTTGGTAATATAATTTGATCTATGGGTAGACCAAACGGAATCAAGCTAAACCCACAACACACTAAAAAGGGATCTTATAGAGATCATATCATGGTATTCATTACAATCACTCTTGAATACTCAATCAAGTATATAACTCCAAGTAAAGAAACCCCATGACTAAATCTTGAAACACTTGTTTGCAATAGTTATTCTTACCATGGGTATCATGGTAGTTCTTAAACATTAACTCTTATCACAAACAGAGTAGAAAGGGAAGTCAAGCCAAGACCATTCGTCATATATCCTTAATATCATATTAAGTGGTGACATATCTATTTAACCAAGTCCTAGTGTTAGGTGATCATCTAGGTTGAGTGATAAATCCTTGACCTAGAATTTATTGACTCTTATCCTTTGACCTATTATATTAACCTCCAAAGACCTTAAGTAAATTAATAAGAAGAAGGAACAAGTTATGGTAGAGTGTGCCATCATCAATGGAATCAGATCCTTAGTGGAGATCAAACCATCTGATGTTGGAGGAGTTAACTCACTCATGAGTTAACTAGAAGAAGCATCTAAACCTAAGAGTTTAGCTAGAAATTATGAAGCTATGAGAAAGCTAGTAGTAGTAGTAGAGAATTCAATAACTAAATCTTGTTAAGCCAAGTAGGTATAAACCTAAAGTAAGTTTCCTTAACAAGATAAACTTTATAAAGAGACTTGTACAAGTATACTATTTAGTGTTAATAAATCTTGACCGGACAATTAGAAGCCTAAGCTAAGCATGATCAAGGGTTGGTGGTCATGATTCTCAAGTCACTTGATAATAGATAACTAGGTGTTAAAAAAGAGTTGTGAGTATACCAAAATAGGTAAAACCCTAGTAAGCTGAATTATCTAGCTTGATCATGAGAAGTCAAGCTAGAGTATGAGGAAGTATATAACATAAGTTGTATGGAGTAGTTGGAGGCATAGTAGTTTAACCAGGCTAATACAAGGACAAACTTGTATTATGGAGGGTAGTACCATACCTATTCCAGAGGTTTGATATCACATGTGATCTGGAGAGAAGTGTAATCTTGCAAGCCTTGGAAGTAGATGCAAGGCTAATATAAAGGAGTTTATGGATGGAGTTAGAAACAACTACATGGATGGATTCATCAAGAGTAGTTAAGAAGTGCAAGTTAGGCAGTAAAGGAAGAATGCTAGGAGAATGGAATAATATAGTTATAACTAACTAGATGAATGACTTACTTAAGGGTAGTTTATAAATGGAAGATGTATATATATACTAGGAGCGGAATGAAGGAATATTGTAGAAGTGACATGACCATGTCATCATATGATGATGGATATGGTGGAGCCAGATGACTAGATCATTTAGTCAAAAGATATCTTAGTGAAGCAGATGAGAGATTTAAATAGAGTATATTTAGGAAGGGAATTCCTTAACTAGGACACAAGCTTAGTGAAGTATTGAGGATAGGAATTCTATAGAAATATTTAATCAAGATCACAGTTAGAGGCTATATCAATATCTCACTCTGGGTTGAGACATCAACTACAATTACCTAGTTAGAAATAAACCCTTAACCTTTGATCCTGAGGGATTATATTGTTCTCGAGTGAATAAATTGATTTCATACTTAAAAATTTGAAACTTTTGAATAAGGTTAGAAAATTAGAGGTAATTAGTATTTATTTGATCTCCAAAAAGAATTAATATTATTGTTTGAATATATCACATTTATAAAACAAAAAAGGACATTGATAACAATATAAGAGTATAACTCAAATAGTACTTCTTAATTCTTTCCTTTATTCCACAAGTATTAAATGAATACAAATCTATTTGAAGTAAAAATAGTACAGAGACATTCTCAATGTAATAAAAGCTTTATTAAATAATGAATATATATTACATTGATCTTTACAAAGAGTAGAAATAACATATTACAAAAGAAAATAAAAGAAAGCCCTAAACTAATACTTGTTGAGTCCTAAACTAATCCTAAACTATTTCTCCTGATCACTTGGTCTTGTACCTGCAAACAAGACAGAAGAAGAAATAAACAAAGAGAGAGTTAGAGTTAGTTTTGCTCTCAGTTTCTAACACTATAATGCATTGTTTTCCAAACATCACTGACCCAAATCTTTCAAAGAAGGGACAAAACCCATCAAGTGTAGAGTCTATTCTTTTCAAAGTTTAAGCCTCCGTCAACATCATTGTCCTGGGGCAAGCTTCACCATTTCAACAGAGAAAAAATAACAATTTGAGGCTAATACCAACTGGGATTTGAACCAATCCATAGTCAAATATCTGAACCATTGAAACTTGAGTCCAGTGGAGCCCATGAGTAAGAAGCTTGGTCACTTCATGCATGTTGTGTGTTGTCAACACAGTAGCAGCAACCTAATACACATAAAAGAGGTCACACAACTGCAGCACAACTGCTAGCTTTTACCTCAGTCTTAGATCATCACAATCTATCAAGAACACAACCAACATCACCTCACATCTGGCCAAATCCCCAAGATATAAACCAACCATTCACCACACAAAACCAATTAGATCATCAATAAGATATTGACCTATATGGGGTGGTTTAGGAAGTGCAGAGCAAGGACAAGGAGGAGTAGCAATTCTAGAAGAAGATCTACAAGCTCATCAGCAAGGCTAGGACAAGGCAACAACCACATCTTTTCACCAATTACTAACAGGTAGGTGATTCATAAAGCATACGTGCTTTGTATCTGTGCCTATCCATTTAGAAAGTAAAGATCTGTTGGATAAGAAGAATCCTCAGAGATACACCCAAGTGGGGTGTATACTTCATCATGGGATATAATAAATAGCCACTATAAAACATGTGTTCTTACATGGAGGGTTTCAGACCAGCATCATCAACCCTATCATCTAGTTTTAACTAGATTTATATGAGCCACAACTGCTAGGCTATAGGGCACATCCCAAGAGGGTAGCACCTCTGTACCTAGCAGATTCGATGTCGCTTGAGTACAAGCTCAAGTGTACTTTCTTAAACCCACATAATCATCTTCCTAAAAGATTTAGGAATCATTTACATAACTAACACATGGAACACATGGGAAGGGAGACAGCAAGTAAAAACATCTGTTTTTACCTAGAAGTGCCTAAAACCAGTATCATAGGAGAATATATTAAACAAGTAAAACACTGTAGAAGTTCTTAAATGCTTATAATATAAGCCAATACAAAGTGCAGTTTAGGAAAAACTTAGAATTAGACAGGGATTATGTACCATTCAATGGAAGGTGTCACAAAGACCCATACTAACTAAGTAATCCATATACATAGGCTCCATAGCCAAATCTTATTAAGGAAATGCTTAATCATTTTCCTAAAACAATAGTTAGGAATCATTTCTATCATCTACAAAATCATCAGATAACGTTTACAATAGTTATCCAGCTCTGATGCTCTCATCCCAAAGCATAGCAATCAGAACCAATGAATCAATCTTAATCCAGATGCTAACTATAGCCTCACCAAGCAAGTATAGGACAGTAAGTAAAATTTCAGACAATAGTTCACTGACAGAAACCACTGCCATTATTCATAACCTCAGTACGGCAAGGAATGCTACACAATCTAGATTCAGAAGGTAATCACATAAAACAGCTTGATCATCAAGAATGATTAATATACCAAGGGAAGAACCCTAGCACATAGGGATGGACCCTAATTAGGGTTCACAATAAACAACCACATGGAGTGTAGCAAGGTGTGATAAAGAACAAAGAGGGGAAAGCAAGGCAAACTCACCGGTGGTCCTCGCAAGTTATAGAAGAGGAAGCAATGTGGCCGACGGTGGTGTTGACGGCGGCACAAGGAGCACCCGAAGGCGCTGCGACCCGCGCTAGGCCACAAACACGGAAGCCATAGGATCACAAAGGCACTGGCAGCACCACATAGCCACTAGGGTACTAGAGTAGCACCATGGAAGCGGTGGGGCTCCAGATCACCGGCGACACCCAAACCCTAGGTATCGGGGTGTAGGCGACGTGGTCAGGGGAGCGCCCGAGCGCCAAATCGCACTGGACCAGTCGACGGAGCATCGTCGACTGGCCCATCTCGTGTCATGGTGGAGGCCAAGAAGTCCAGGAATGGTCGGAATCACATGGCGACGACATCGGCACCACATCGCCATGGAGGGGAACGACCAAGAGGAGAACACGAGTGCGCGAGGAAGAGAGAGGGGTATTGGGCCAGTCTGGGCCAGTACCGGGAGAGCCAAGGGGGTTGACTTAACCCAGATGGGTCGGGTCGGGATGCTCTAGCCTAGTGGGCCAGGCTCGTGATTTAAAAGGAGTTATGTAAAATACATAATTACAAATATACCCCTAGAACTAGATGATCTCTAAAAAATAAATAAAAATCCTAAAAATACATATAATATATCTATGGAATCCAAAAAATATCCTCTACCCAATAAAAGTAATAAGTAGTAATTTTACATAATTAAATTAAGATCTAGTTTAGAAATTATGTATATTCCTACATAGAATTTTATAAAAATAAATAAAATACTTAAAATTGAATAAAACTCACTTTTAAGATCCTAAATGGATATACTAAGTTATAAAAATTCTAACTTGTATTTAGTTGAGTAAAGTAAGTTTGCATAAAATAAAATCTTATTTCCTTCATAGAATTTTAGGAAAATATTAAGAAGAGCTAAAATTAAATAATATTTTTTTGGAACTCCTAGAATATTATTTGTTATCATAAAAATATTAAATATAATAATTAAGAAGTCTTTAGATACCATTCCACACTTGAGTGCTTTAGTATTGTATGTTACTTATTGTATTTACATATTATTTCACACTCTCACAAACCTTAATAAGAAGCACAAATGTGAAGCTGGTATAAAGGTAAAACACATTCTAAAAAAGCCATTCCCAGTTTTCAACCCTAGATCAGACACGATTATTTTGGGAATTCATGTTTATCAAACTTCATTATATTACTTATACATAATTGCATCCTGCTTTTTTAAACATTAGTCCTTACCAGACCAATGATGTTATTTCTAGATTTTGGATCTAATAGTATCTTGAAGACCGTGAGTGCATAATCTTGCAATCACAAAAGAAAAGTTCACACTTGCTCATGTCCTTTGATTATTTTCTATCAAATGCTTGTAACTTAAATGTTGTCATCACTTATTTTCAAAAAGGCCAGAAAACACTATTTTCATAATAATATGATTATGGATTATTTACCAGATGGTAATAATTTACTGATACAGTTCCAGTGATAAAGGAACATAATATGTAGGACATAATCAACCAATGTCGCTAGTGATTCTAGCGCCGTATATTATGTGTTAACCATGAGATTTGGAATGGGACGGAGAAGTCAGTTGTATCTTCTTCCTCTCGCACATAGCCAGGTGCGCAAGTCGTGGCAGTTATCCTCGTAGCATGCATTAATTGGTAATTCATAGAGGATATGCAGCATATGGGTGGGAAACCTCAACGTCCCATGATAGTTCTAGCATTTGAAGGGTCTATACTAACCATTGCCATAATTCAATACGTGGGCATGGCGTACACCAAGGAGACATGTGGGGTCGCGAAGGGGGTAGTGATTAGCTTGGATCATCTACTAGGCCCCACATCACGAAATTGTGGACGGGAATAAGCTGCCCGGTTGTGCAATAAGGATTTGGTCTCTCATGGGTAAAGTAATAAACCTTTGCAGAGTGTAAGAACTGTGACATGTTACTCCCTGTTCCGGAAAGGAGCTACGAACGCGGCAGGAAAGGAACCCCACGAAGGTTCTGGTCAACTTGTGAAGGTTGTCGGGCATAATCCTGCATTACCTACGACCATAGGTCTATGGCTTTAGAGATAGTGCATCATACACTCTTTTTTAGTGAAATTGCTGAGTACACTCGTACTCAACCATACCTTCTTAACCCTTGCTAGATTTTAAGCCATTGAAGACGATGTCAACATCAATTTATGCTCAAGAAACCATCATCGACAACTTAAGTCCTTCAAGAAAGTCAACAAAGTCAACATGTGCATCCATTAAAGTGAAGACGAAGTTCCTGATTAGATAGAAGTAGATACTCTAGCCATAGAACCTACTTCTATAACAGCATTGCAATAGCAGCAATTGCAAGCCAATGAGTTTAGATGCTAGTCTTAGTAACTAGATGGTTATGAGTCATTATTTCTGTTTCTTCTTTCTAAGAAGTTTCTTACTCTTTTTAAAGCTAGAGTATTCTCTAGATCTTTTGTAAAGAGTTGAGTTGTAATCTATAGTCATGTCTTGGACCTGATGTGTTTCTGTTGTACCACTCTGAGGGATGTAATACTAGTGAATGGTGTTTCATTGGTGTTATGTCAATGACTATAGTGTACTACATCATGTAGTGGTATGTTAGGTCACCGCACAAACCACCACATCATGGTCATAGAAACCAAAAGCCACATAGGAAAGCAGCTTCCAACATTATTGCATGTTGCACTAGTGTGATAGAAATTGCATCACAGAATACACTGGGGTGTGTGTGAATCGGATTTACCAAAGGAATAATGTCTAAGAAGATAAAAGTAAGATACGTAAAGTTGGAAGATTCATTTCAGAGATCCACAATTGTGTGGATATACCGCAGATTCTTTTGTGAGACCTTCCAGAGGTAAAGTATAAGCTGGATAGAGACTGATATCCTAACCATTGAGTTAATGGGTATTATACATGTAGTTTATAGACCATTAGGAAACCCCAAGGGGAAGAGTAAACAATAAACACTAAAATGTTGTTGTTTGACCTTCCGACTAAAGGTTGGAGAAGAAATACTAAAAGATGATAGGATTAAGCCTTATTCTTATAAGGTTATAAGAAGTCATCTATATAAAGAGTACTCTCAAGAGTATGTCTAGATGAAAGATCAAAGGATATATAATAGATTAAACCTAGAGGACTAGTTCTTAAATAAACAACTCATAAGTTGTTCTCAAAGGGGGAATAAAGTATTCCAATATAGGCCAGTGTAGAGTAATGGGAAAACCTGATTGAAATGGACAAAATGTGTCCACCGTCAATCCAAAGTAGGACTGGTAGAACATCATTCAAAAGGATTATAATATAAGGAACTAGGTGGTAATCGGAAATGGCAAGTGGATTCTGTTAATAAGAAAGAGGATTCAAGGAAAAAAAGATCTAGATATGGTATACCATAGTTATCCTCATTTGGGATCGCGATGGAGTTGAGGAATGTCGTGACCAATACAAGTCAATTCCTCATTCTGAAGCATGAGAGTGTACGAACTTCGAGGATGAAGTTTATTTTAGAGGGGAGTCTGTAACATCCCAGCATTAGAGCTTAGAAATAAGCTGAGATCAGGTGTGTGCACTGCATTCATGCATAGAAAATCTGGATAATTTTTGTGCTTTTAAATAAAACTTGTCAAAGTGGTTGAAGCTTCTCTTGACTTGGTGGAACTGAAGTAGATCATCAAGTTGACTGCGATAAGTTTCAATATGACCTTTGCTAAAACCTTATCTTTGGGTAATATAATTTGATCTATGGGTAAATCAAATGGACTCAAGATAATCCCACAACACACTAAAAAGGGATCTTATAGAGATCATATCATGGTATTCATTACAATCACTCTTGAATACTCAATCAAGTATATAACTCCAAGTAAAGAAACCCCATGACTAAATCTTGAAACACTTGTTTGCCAAAGTTATTCCAACGATGGGTATCATGGTAGTTCTTAAACATTAACTCTTATCACAAATATAGTAGAAAGGGAAGCAAAGCCAAGACCATTCATCACATGTCCTTAATATCATATTAAGTGGTGACATATCTATTTAACCAAGTCCTAGTGTCAAGTGATCATCCAGGTTTGAGTGATGAATCCCTGACCTAGAAATTATTGACTCTTATCCTTTGACCTATTATATTGACCTCCAAAGACCTTAAGTAAATTAATAATAAGAAGGAACAAGTTATGGTAGAGTGTGCCATCATCAATGGAATGAGATCCTTAGTGGAGATCAAACCATCTGATGTTGGAGGAGTTAACTCACTCATGAGTTAACTAGAAGAAGAATCTAAACCTAAGAGTTAGCTAGTAATTATGAAGATATGAGAAAGCTAGTACTAGTAGAGAATTCAATAACTAAATCTTGTTAAGCCAAGTAGGTATAAACCTAAAGTAAGTTTCCTTAACAAGATAAACTTTATAAAGAGACTTGTACAAGTCTACTGTTTAATGTTAATAAATCTTGATCAGACAATTAGAAGCCTAATCTAAGCATGATCAAGGGTTGGTGGTCATGATTCTCAAGTCACTTGAGAATAGATAACTAGGTGTTAAAGAAGAGTTGTGAGTATACCAAAATAGGCAAAACCGTAGTAAGCTGAATTATCTAGCTTAATCTTGAGAAGTCAAGCTAGAGTATGAGGAAGTATATAAGATAAGTAATATGGAGTAGTTGGAGGCATAGTAGTTTAACCAAGCTAATACAAGGACAAACTTGTATTATGGAGGGTAGTACAATACCTATTCCAGAGGTTTTATATCACATATGATCTGGAGAGAAGTGTAATCTTGCAAGCCTTGGAAGTAGATGCAAGCCTATATATAAAGGTGTTTGTGGATGGAGTTAGAAACAACTACATGGATGGATTCATCAAGGGTAGTTAAGAAGTGCAAGTTAGGCAGAAAAGTAAGAATGCTAGGAGAATGGAATAATGAAGTTATAACTAACTAGATGAATGACTTACTTAAGGGTAGTTTATAAATGGAAGTTGTATATATATACTAGGAGTAGAATGAAGGAATATTGTAGAAGTAACATGACCATGTCATCATATGATGATGGATATGGTGGAGCCGGATGACTAGATCAGTTAGTCAAAAGAGATATTAGTGAACCAGATGAGAGATTTAAATAGAGTATATTTATGAAAGGAATTCCTTAACTAGGACCCAAGCTTAGTGAAGTGTTGAGGATAGGAAATCTAGAGAAATCTTTAATCAATATTATAGTAAGAGGCTATATCAATATCTCACTCTGGGTTGAGACATCAACTATAATTACCTAGTTAGAAATAAACCCTTAACCTTTGATCCTTAGGGATTATAATGTTCTCGGGTGAATAAATTGATTTCATATTTAAAAATTTGAAACGTTTGAATAAGGTTAGGAAATTAGAGGCAATTAGTATTTATTTGATCTCGAAAAAGAATTAATTATTATTGTTTGAATATATCACATTTATAAAACAATAAAGGACATTGATAACAATATAAGAGTATAACTCAAATAGTACTTCTTAATTCTTTCCTTTATTCCACAAGTATTAAATGAATACAAATCTATTTGAAGTAAAAATAGTACAGAGACATTCTCAAAGAAATAAAAGCTTTATTAAATAATGAATATATATTACATTGATCTTTACAAAGAGTAGAATTAACATATTACAAAAGAAAATAAAAGAAAGCCCTAAACTAATAGTTATTGAGTCCTAAACTAATCCTAAACTATTTCTCCTGATCACTTTGTCTTATACCTGCAAACAAGACAGAAGAAGAAATAAACAAAGAGAGGGTTAGAGTATGTTTTGCTCTCAGTTTCTAACAATGTAATGCACTGTTTTCCAAACATCACTGAGCCAAATCTTTTAAAGAAGGGACAAAACCCATCAAGTGGAGAGTCTATTCTTTTCAAAGTTTAAGCCTCAGCACAACATCATTGGCCTAGGGCAAGCTTCATCATTTCAGTAGAGAAAAAACAATCTGAGGATAATGCCAACAGGGATTTGAACCAATCCATAGTCAAATATCTGAACCATTGAAACTTGAGTCTAGTGGAGCCCACGAGTAAGCAGCTTGGTCACTACATGCATGATTTGTGTTGTCAACATAGTAGAAGCAATTCAATACACATAAAAGAGGTCACACAGCCGCAGCACAGCTGCTAGCTTTTCCTTAGTCTCACATCATCACAAGCTATCAAGAACACAACCAACATCACCTCAGATCTTGCCAAATCCCCAAGAGATAAACACACCATTCACCACAGAAAACCAATTAGATCATCAATAAGATGGTGACCTATATGGGTGTGGTTTAGGAAGTGAAGAGCAAGGACAAGGAGGAGTAGCAATTCTAGAAGCTGATCTACAAGCTCATCAGCAAGGCTAGGACAAGGCAACAACCACATCTCTTCACCAATTACTAACAAGTAGGTGATTCATAAAGCATACATGCTTTGTATCTGTGCTTATCCATTCAGAAAGTAAAGATCTTTTGGATAAGAAGAATCCTCAGAGATACACCCAAGTGGGGTGTATAATTCATCATGGGATATAATAAATAGCCACTATAAAACATCTGTTTTACACAGAGGGTTTTAGACCAGCATCATAAACCCTATCATCTAGTTTTAACTAGATTTATATGGGCCACAACTTCTAGGCTACAGGGCACATCCCTAGAGGGTATCACCTCTATACCTAGCGGATTTGATGTTGATGGAGTAGAAGCTCAAGTCTACTTTCTTAAACCCACATAATAATCTTCCTAAAAGATTTAGGAATCATTTACATAACTAACACATGGAACACATGGGAAGGGAGACAACAAGTAAAAACATCTGTTTTTACCTAGAAGTGCCTCAAACTAGTATGATAGGCCAATGTATTAAATAAGTAAAACACTATAGAAGTTCTTCAATGCTTACAATATAAGCCAATATAGAGCATAGTTTAGGAAAAACTTAGAATTAGACAAGGATTGTGTACCATTCAATGGAAGGTGTCACAAAGACCCAAAGTAACTAAGTAATCCAGATACATAGGCTCCATAGCCAAATCTTCTTAAGGAAATGCTTAATCATTTTACTAAAACAATAGTTAGGAATAATTTTTGTCATCTACAAAAACATCAAATAACGTTTACAATAGTTATCCAACTCTGATGCTCTCATCCCAAAGCATAGCAATCAGAACCAATGAATCAATCTTAATCCAGATGCTAACCATAGACTCACCAAGCAAGTACAGGATAGTAAGTAAAATTTTAGACAATAGTTCACTAACAGAAACCACTATCATTATTCACAACCTCAGTACAGCAAGGAGTGCTACACGATCTAGATTCAATAGGTAATCACATAAAATAGCTTCCTCATCTAGAATGATTAATATACCTAGGGAAGAACCCTATCACTAAGGGATGAACCCTAATCAGGGTTCATAATAAACAACCACATGGAGTGTAGCAAGGTGTGATAAAGAATAGAGAGGGTAAAGGAAGGAAAACTCATTGGTTCTCCTCGCAAGTTTTAGAAGAGGAAGTAGTGTGGCCGACGGTGGTGTTGACGGCACCACGGGGAGCACCCGAAGGTGCTATGAACCGTGCCAGGCCACAAACACGGCAGCCGCAGGATCACGAAGGCGCTGGCAGCCCCACATAGCCACTAGGGAACCAAAGCAGCACCATGGAAGTGGCGGGGCTCCAGATCATTGGCGACACCCGAACCCTAGGTATCGGGGTGTAGGCGACGTGGTCAGGAGAGCGCTCGAGCGCCAAATCGTGCTAGACAAGTCGACGGAGCATCATCGACTGACCCATATCGCGTCACGGCGGTGGCCAGGAAGTCCAGGAATGACCGGAATCGCACGGGGATGGAGGCGGCACCACATCGCCATGGAGGGGAACGACCAAGAGGAGAACACGAGTGCCTGAGGAAGAGAGAGGGGTACTGGGCCAATGTGGGCCAATATCGGGTGAGCCAAGGGGGTTGACCCAACCCATATGGGATGGGTCGGGCTAGTCTAGCCTAGTGGGCTGGGCCCGTGATTCAAAAGGGCTTATGTAAAATACATAATTACAAATATACCCCTAGAACTAGGTGATCTCTAGAAAAATAAATAAAAATTCTAAAAAATACAAGTAATATATCTATGAAATCACAAAAATATCCTCTACCCAATAAAAATAATTAGTAATAATT
This sequence comes from Avena insularis, assembly GCA_023614405.1. Classification (NCBI taxonomy): domain Eukaryota; kingdom Viridiplantae; phylum Streptophyta; class Magnoliopsida; order Poales; family Poaceae; genus Avena; species Avena insularis. The sequence goes on from CM042684.1 coordinate 111,934,464, forward strand.
TTAAATAATTAAATTAAGATCTAGTATAGAAACTATGTATGTTCCTACATAGAATTTTATAAAAATAAATAAAATACTTAAAATTGAATAAAATTCACTTTTAAGATCCTAAATGGATATACTAAGTTATGAAAATACGAACTTGTATTTTAGTTGAGTAAAGTAAGTTTGCATAAAATAAAATCTTATTTCCTTCATAGAATTTTAAGAAAAATATTAAGAAGAGCTAAAATTAAATTAAAAAAATTCGAACTCCTAGAATATTGTTCTCATAAAAACATTAAATATAATAATTGTATGATTTTAAGAAGTCTTTAGATATCATTCCACACTTGAGTGCTTTAGTATTGTATGCTACTTATTGTATTTACATATTATTTCACACACTCTCACAAGCCTTAATAAGAAGCACAAATGTGAAGCTGATATAAAGGTGAAACACATTCTACAGAAGCCATTCCCAGTTTTCAACCCTAGATCAGACACGATTATTTCTGGAATTCACGTTTATCAAACTTCATTATATTACTTATGCGTAATTGTATCATGCTTCTTTAAACATTAGTCCTTACCGGACCAATGATGTTATTTCCAGATTTTTGGATCTTATAGTATCTTGAAGACCATGAGTGCATAATCTTGCAGTCTCAAAAGGAAAGTTCACACTTGCTCATGTCCTTTGATTATTTTCTATCAAATGCTTGTAACTTAAATGTTGTCATAACTTGTGTTTCAAAAAGGTCAAAAACACTATTTTCATCATAATATGATTATGGATTATTTACTAGATGGTAATAATCTACTGATACAGTTCCAGTGGTAAAAGAACATAATATCTAGGAATTAATCAAACAATGTCGCCAGTGATTCTAGCACCGTATATTATGCGTTAACCATGAGATTTGGAATGGGACGGAGAAGTCAGTTGTATCTTCTTCCTCTCGCATGGAGACGGATGTGCAGGTCGTGGCTGTTATCCTCGTAGCATGTATTAATTGGTAATTCATAGAGGATATGCAGCATATGTGTGGGAACCCTGAACGTCCCACGATAGTTCTGGCATCTGAAGGGTCTATACTAACCATTGTCGTAATTCAATATGTGAGCATGGCGTACACCAAGGAGGCATGCGGGGTCGTGAATGGGGAAGTGATTGACTTGGATCATCTACTGGGCCCCGCATCATAGAATTGTGGGCGGAAATAAACTGCCCAGTTGTGTAACAAGGATTTGGTCTTTCATAGGTAAAGTAACGCACCTCTGTAGAGTGTAAGAACTGTGACATGTTACTCCCTATTTCGGGAAGGAGCTACGAACGCAGCAGGAAAGGAACCCCATGAAGGTTTTGGTCAACTTGTGAAGGCTATCGGACATAGTTTTAGAATAAAAGCAACCTTTGAAGAAATGTTTAAGAAAACCTGCATTGCCTATGACCTATGGTCTGTGGCTGTCGAAATAGTGCATCGTATACTCTTTTTTAGGGAACTTGCTAAGTGTGCTCGTACTCAATCGTACCTTCTTTACCCTTGATAGCTTTTAAACCGTGGAAGACGACGTCAACATAAATTGCTGCTCAAGAAACCATCATCTACAACTCAAGTCCTTCAAGAAAGTCAAAAAGTAAACATGTGCATCGACTAAAGTGAAGACGAAGTTCCTGATTTGATAGAAGTAGATACTCTAGACATAGAACCTACTTATGTAACAGCATTGCAATAGCAGCAATTGTAAGCCAATGAGTTTAGATGCTAGTCTTAGTAACTAGATAGTTATGAGTCACTATTTCTGGTTCTTCTTTGTAAGAAGTTTCTTACTCTTTTTAAAGCTAGAGTATTCTCTGGATCTTTTGTAAAGAGTCGAGTTGTAATCTATAGTCACGTCTTGGACCTGCTGTGTTTCTATTGTACCACTCTGAGGGATGTAATACTAGTGAACGGTGTTTCATTAGGGTTATGTCAACGACTATAGTGTACTACATCATGCAGTGGTATGTTGGGTCACTGCATAACCAAATCTCGCGGCAGTGCTACTGTTCTTCTGTAATCTTCATCAGGTTCAGAGAGCCAAGAACAAAACGTCACGCACGGGGATCAAATATAGGACCTATGGGTTCACGGCTAAGGTTGCATTCCACTACGGTGAGGCCAGGCTTTTACTAGGGTAGGATATGGGTGCTAGATAAGCCACGGTTGCTCGTCACTAATGACCACATAAAGGTGACGCCATCAGCGGCATGGTGGGATCTCGGACATGCACGGTGGCCCGACTATGTGGGGTTCCAAGAAGCGCAGATGGTCGCATTCAATGCAGCACAACGAGGCGAGTCTATGCGTGCAAGAGTGCGACGGCAGGGTGCACTAACAGCGAAGCATGCAAGCAGGGATGGTAGCGGTGATGCATACCCGCAGAGCGCTCGACAAAATTACACGGCGATCCAGTAAGCGAGAGTGCACAGGATCATGTCCAAGACGGTCAGAGGCTCACCACGGTTGTGCTGGTGATGGTAAAACAGCTCGAGGCAGTGGCGATCGACGGAGAGGATGACTTCCAGAACTAGGGTTTAGATATCGGCCTTGCACTGATCTGCTGGCTTCAGTGGCGCTGCACTGCTTCTCCATGAACGAGCGGGTACAGGGGACGGTGGCAAGCTTCCCCAACACCCCATAATACTTTCCCCCTTCTCCTCTTCGCCAAATGAGCAACTTACCTAAGCTTGCTGCTATGGGGGTAGGTGGCTAGCAAGGAGGCAGGGGAAGGAAGGAGTTTTTTTTAGCAAATCCCAGGATGAGATCTAGGTCTAGGAGGAGCACGTGGGTTTCCTGATAAGGATTGGAGGGCTTGACCCTGGTTGAGCCAGGAGGGGACTGAGGTTTGGTTGTTTTTCTCTCCTTTGCTCTGTAGACGAGAGAGGGGGCAGGGAGAGGGGACTAGGGAGTGGGGTGGTGGTATTGGGTTGGAAGAAAACCGGCTAGGATGACATGGCCTTCTGCTGGCCAAACCTTGGTCATGGATAAATGCACATGTGGTAGCTCGGGTTAGGCATGTGGGGTTAGGGCTTGGGGTGTGTTTAGAGGGGTATCTAGGTAGCTTGGGGGTTGATCTGGTCTGGGGCAACCAGATTAGGCAGGGGAAGGTGGCTCGGGTTCAGGGTAGAGCTTAGGTAGAATTTAGGTTTTTCTTTCGATTTGTTTTGTTTGGTTTATTTTCAACCTTGTTTCAAAAACCAAAAGGTATGATCCATCTAAGAGAGAAAACAAGCAATAAGAAGGAAGATGGTCATGATTAGAGGTCCTTACAATAGGGATATTGGTCTCATGTTTGAATTTGAAACCTTATAGAACCATATGGTAAAACCAAAGGAAATCCTAAAGAAGGATAGGATGCACCATGCATGAGCCATGCATGCTTACATGATGTGGTGGTGAAAACCACTACATCTTCATTAGCATTTGCGTAAAAACATGTGAAGCAAACCAATTAAACTTCCTCTCATGAGTCCATTTAGAAAAGGGTTAATTATTGGTTTGCCACTAGAGGCCGCCATATGCTCAGTTTTGCCACTAGCGCGAAATAGTGCTCAGTTTTTTCACTATTTCGGGCGCAGAAGCTATGGCGACGCCAATCGGCTAGTTTAAATGAGCATAACAAATTCAAAAAAATCAAAAAAATTCAAAAAATGAAAAACCTATGCACATAGTCTTCTTATGTCTTATACTAACGATTCAAGTTGATAAACAAGGTTTACATATATTCAAACGAAATATTCATGTATGTAAACCTTGTTTATCACGTATTCATGAGTTTTTCGTTTGAATGTATGTAAACATTGTTTATCAACTTGAATCGTTAGTATATGACATAAGAAGGCTATGTGCGCAGGTTTTTTATTTTTTTGATTTTTTTTTTGATTTTGTTATGCTCATTTAAACTGGCTGATTAGCGTCGCTATAGCAGTTGTGCCTAAAATAGTGGAAAAACTGAGCACCATTCTGCACTAGTGGCAAAACTGAGCATATGGCGACCTCTAGTGGCAAACCAATAATTAACCCTTTAGAAAAAGGGTATATTTGAAATAAAAGACCAAATGTAGTGTGTATGAGAAACTACAGATTGTATGGTCTCACTAAATCAAACAACAAGGATTTCTTGCCCATGGTGGATGCGACGCATACTCTCCACACCATCCAATAGTGGGCTATCTACTCCCTTGATGCAACGATGCTGACTACGGCTATACTGTATAATAAACGAAGTTCCCTAACCCATCTGCTTGGGTCGCGTGTCCATGGATGGTGTGCGGTACTATTGCATAGATTCACATGTCTAATGGTGCATGCTTATCCGTCTCTCGCGTAACTTGGATAGAAACTAGACTAAAAATTCTTATACAGCCAGCGGTATAGTTCACGCGTGTAAAAGCATCTGCTCTCGTGCGCCCATAAGTGCATGCACGATATTGCTCATCTATTTCACCCGGCCTCAGTCGCACAGCATAGTTCTTCTCAGCTCTTAGTCCATCACAGCAGCAGATCCAGCTGACATGTATGGAAATGAAATTATCATCTAGTTCCAAAAACTCGCACCCATATCTCTCCCTTGTGTTTTTTTATTGGTTGCGGAATTAACCATAAAATTCTTGTTTGTTAGGCTCTCAATAGTGGAAAGGATAAGTGTTTTGAGCTACATGTCATCGGATTGATGACAAGTACGCCATGTGGAGGTCCTCGAGGCGTGTGGAAGAGAGGGGTGTGAGACGTACGGTGTTCCGGGACGGAGAGCACACAAGTTTACCCAGGTTCGAATCCGCTGACTTTGGACGGATCCTACTCCTGCTAGCAATCCAGTAATATGGCAGAGCCGGAATATGTGTTACAAGGGTTTCGCCCGTGTGAGTTGAGATTGTATACTATTGTAAGGGTGCCCTAAAGGCTCTCCCTAGGACGGCTTATCTAGATATCCGGCCTAGGGTTTATAGGAGAAACCTATCCGGCTACAACTATGAGTCGGTTGTAGAGTACATCTTGAATACAAGTAACACTATGGGCCTATGTCGATAAGTCATCTAGGCCTTTTCGTAGCCGGATTGGACTCCATCTCTTCTCCCTGACTGGGCCGCCCATGAAGCAATGCTCTAACTCGAAGTGGGCCACCCTGGTCAGTGAGGCACAGTGAGGATACCCAAAAAGTATATCCCCAACAGCAGCCCCCTGAAGCCTCCAAGACACAGAGTCGTATTTCATCATCGCCTAGCTTGATCTTCGGCTTACAGAGTCTTGAAGGGTTCCTAAAACTTCAAAAGAAAGGATAGGATCCGAGTCTCAAAACGAGTCGGGCCCTTTAATACATTGTTCGGTTATCCAGCTCGAAATTCAAACTAAGCCAGAACTTGGTCTCTAACTTAACCTGACACTAGTCAAGGTCAAGTCACGTCACTGCCAGACAATCCTGACACCACAATCGTTGGTGTGTCCGCTTCGTGCAGAACCGAGGCATCATTTTAATGCATGCACGGATATCGAGGTGGCGTAATCCTCACGAGGAGGTTACCCAGCTCCTTCCATGACGCGTGGCACGTTTCACTTTTGCGTTTACACAAATCTTGGTGCAGTTGGAGGATATAAGTGGTTAGGATTCTCTTTCCCATCTTCTTCACCAGCACTTGTGCCGCTTCCTTCCTCCCAACGCTTCCCACAAAAACAGAGCTCCTCTGCCTCCCCAGAATCCTCCAGCACAGCCCATCCCAGGTCACTGGCCCACGAGAAAATGGCTTCGACCTCATCTTCCAGCGCGGCAGCGATGGCAGCGGTGGCTTTGGCAGCGGAGAAGGAGAGTAACCGTGCGGTCTAGATCTTGTGTTTCCTCGACGACGCCAAGCTCCGCCTCGTGGAGAACGAAGGGCTCCTCTGCATCGGTGACTAGCAGATCGGCTATGGCCAAACCGTCCCTACTCCTCCCACCGACAAGCGGGTGCACTTCGGCACGCACCTCGACAGAGGTTTGAGTTTCCCACCCTCAGATTTCTTTTCTAAAGTTATAAATCACGATGGAGTTCAACTCCATCATCTTCCCCGAATTCTCTCTTAGAGATGAGCGCATATGCTTTTTTGTGTGAGGGGAACCTCGGCATTAGGCCGAGTCTCACTCTTTTCCGGTTTTATTTTCACATCCGGAGAAATTCTATCACTGTTGATAATCCATACATTGCCAGAACCATTAGTTTTCTGTTAGGAGAGAGCGTGTTTATCCTCGGATTAAGGCCGGTGAGTCGGTGAAATGGTGGTCGTCCACGTTCTTCTGTCATAAGGACAGAACGGCCCCCGGCAAAGCTACGGCCTTGCCGGCTTTCATCGATGGAGCTGCCACGCCCCAAGAATCCTGGGACGCGGATGCTCCGACTCTCACAGGCGACCTTCTTATTGCAAAGAGGCGGATCGAATACCTGATGAAGCACAAGGATCTAAAAGGATCCGACTTAGTGCACTGCTGGCTGGCGCTCCGGATCCAGCCTCTCCAACACCACGGTGATCGACTCATGCACACCATTACCAAGAGCAGGTCGGACTCTCTTCGTATCTGCTCCACACCATATCCGGAAAAGGAATATTAGTCCCAAATCAAATGGCTGATCAAGGAGCGGGTCGAGAGGAAAATTCCAGACTTGTCTTTGGACATGCACATAGCTGAGGATCCTATGACACCAGTAAGTTTTCCAGCAGTAACTCGAACTATGTGTCCATCTTATACATTATTTTGCAATACTGAGATTCCATTTTCCTTTTCAGCTTGCTGACCTCCCTGAGTCGGAGCTTGCTCCTGTCGAGGGATATCCTCCTGGGTTATCTCAGGACGACGGAGAGTTGGTTCCATTGCCGGACGCAATTACTCGGAAGCGTAAGGCTCTGATAGTGTCTATTGGCACAAAGGAGGTGACCATTGTGAAGAGGTAACTTTCCTCGCAAGGTCTTTGTATTTTATATCTTATTCTTTCTGAAGTATAGCGATTTTTGTTCTATTACCTCTTCAGAGCTAGAAAGCTCACCAAGGGCAAGGGGAAGGGAGCCTCGTCAAAGCCCCTGCGCCAGTCAAAACTTAATTTGACTTCTTCCACATCGCCTCTGACTCCTGCCCCACAGCCTTTCGCAGCACTCGAGACTACTCCATCTCCTCCCATTGCGGAAGATCCGGCTCAAGCAGCAGAGCCAGCGATCCTTGGGTCGTAAACTGATGTCCCCATGGGTGACTCGGGTTTTGATAAGGGTGAACCCTCTACGGGTAATGATCCCTCCGCCAAAAATCTTCTCAACAATCCGGGTCTTGCCAAACTTGGCATTTCTCGGAAATCTGCGGAGGAGATCCAACGGCTATCCTAGCAATGCCTAGAAAGCCAGACTATCACTACCGAAGAAGAAGCACAAGAAGCAGAGGACGTCAAGTACTCCGAACTTCTTGAACAAGTCCATCTTCGCGACGAGAGACTGAGAACTAGCAAGCTTCCGCCACCACCAGTGATCCCGCTCACTCTCGCCAAGAAGGTTACCACTGAGGTGAACATGAGTTTGAGCAAGCTCACTCATGAACAACATGTAAGTCGGAATTCCAACTCACTTTTTTACTTTACTTTATGTCATATCCTCTATCCCCCAAGCATGAAGTTGGATAGATGATCCGGATTTATGCTTTCCTAGGATGCCAAAGAACGGACTAGTATAGCCCCCAAGGCTCGTGCTGATAAAAATATTAGCCTGAGTCTTTAGTAGACTTCTGTCCCTGGGTATTCTGACTTACAGAAAGTTAATTCATATAACCAGGAATTATTGAGGAATATCTACAAGAAGCGGAGAGAGATCAGAGCTCTCCGGCTTGAAAATGCTCAGTTAAAGGTGTCAAGGGATGAAGCTGAAGGTAAACATTTTAGGCTTTCCTCTTTTTTGCTTTTATAGTCGAATTTTATACTCAATTGTTATTTGTTTCTTACAGCACTGGTCAAACAATCATGTGCCATGATTGAAGAGGCTGAGAATTTGAAGACCCTGGAGGTGGAAAACGCCGACTTACGCCGAGAGCTGAATAAGCTCAAAGCGGATCATGAGAAGAGCATTGCTCAATTTCTTGAATCCTCCTCCATGGCCACCGAAGAGCCTGATTGATCGTGCTTCAGGATAAGAAAATCTCGGATCTCAGTAATGAACTATTCAGAGAGAAGGATATCACTGAGGCACTCCGGGCTGAACTCCAGAGCCTTAGGGAAGAGAAGACCAAAGTTGACAATGTCATCTTCGATATGTTTCCCCCTTTCTGACTTTTCTACCTTTTCTGACTCTTGGAGTTCAGATATGTTTACTAACTTTTTGCATTACATGCGCATGTCCTCTGAACTTACTGGATTCTGCCTCCACCGAGTCTCGCACTAGCTGGCTTTCACAACTTGGCGATTTGCTTCATGACTTCCGCCAATCCTTGGAGGATATTGGCGAGGTTCTCAAGGTTCCGGACATGCATAGAATGTCTGGCTTTGAAGTGCAAGACAAGGCCAAGGAGATGCCTCAGCTCATCTAGGACTGGAACATGTCCTATGCGTGAACTGCAGCGTAGAACGCTCTCACCATGGTTATGAGCCACCATGGAAGCATGGAAATCTGGCAAGTGACCAGAGGGTATTCTACTGTGGATGAAGACGGACAGGAGAAGGACATCAAAGCAATCATGGACTCATGTGGTGGATATGGATGTCACGTAGTTGATCTGACCAGCTACGATACTCCTTTGTTCACTCGCGTAGAGACGCCGCCTCTGCCCGCCGAAGAAACTGGTGAAGTTTTCGACGACGAACAAACCGTATCGGATTTGAATGTCTCGAAAAGATATCGGGGCGAGGGTGATCTCTCCAGTGAGCCGACTACTCCTTCCTCTTCCCCTGCATCATAGAGCATCAGAAAACTTTGTGTTATTCTGAAAGCAATTGGGTTGTAAATAAGTAATTAAATACTTTTGCTAGTGCTAAGATTTACTATATCTATTTAGCACTTTTGGCTTTATAATTTCCATGCCTGAAATTTTTACATAACCACTTTTTATTTTGCCTGTATTTATCGTTTATCTGGCTTTCTGCCTTGTCCCTTTCGTGAGCCTGCCAACCTTGAACACAGAAACTTTGTCGAGCAACGGAGCTCAATTGCTAAACCAAATTAAACTCGAAAACAAAGACGGCTTCTAGTACCAACAATTCACTACTCGGAAAATACCCGCATCCGGCAATCAGATAAATAAAAAAAGTACAAGATAGAAAATTTAGAGTTATACCCGAAGGTAACATTTTTAGAATTGGAAATCATAACCAGAACAAACATGAGCATAAAATATTTTCAAGCATTTTGGGATATCCGACTGTGACATGATCATTCAGAAATAAGATGGTAATATAAAACTTCTCAGAGAAAATGAGGCAACCAATACTTTATTTCTCATTGAACATGTACACATATATGATTAGAAAGATAATTTAAGAATAAAAGGGACGTAGCTGAGCAATATTCCACGATCTGTCTAATTCTTCTAGGTATGTACTGCCTCCAGCTCTCTTTCTCTTCTTAGTAGCAGGTCTTTCTTTGACTGGCCGCATATCAGTTAGATAGTAAGAACCATTGTGTAATGCTCGGCTAACTAAAATGGGCCCTTCCCATACTGGGGAAAGTTTGTGCTTTCTTTTCTGCACAAGCCGGAGAACCAAATCGCCCTTATTGAAAGACCGGTTTCTGACTCTCTGGCTATGATACTTCCATAACTTTTGCTGATAGGCTGTTGATCTCATCTCAGCAACGACGCGAACTTCTTCGATTAAATCGAGATCATTTTGTCGAGAAATTTGGTATCCTCTTCAATATACGCAGCAACTCAAGGAGAAGTATGAATCAAATCACTCAGAAGACCTGCTTCTGCACCATAGAACAAGAAGAAAGGTGTATATCCAGTTGACCTGTTCGGAGTTATTCATAAGCTCCATATCGCAGAAGGTAATTCCTCTGCTCAAGCCCCTGCAGCACGTCGTAGTGGTGCTTCGAGTCTTGGTTTTAGGCCTTGTAAGATTAAACCATTTGCTCTTTCGACTTGTCCATTAGCCTGTGGATGTGCGACTAAGTGTAACTACCTCGGTGAATTACGCTCCTAGTTACAAGCCTGGATGAGCGGAAATGTTTAAAATAGTACGGTGGGGCCCAAATGCCACTCACAGGTAGACCTTTCGGCCGTCCTAACCATTTCCAAACATCGAGACAAGAACGGGCGGCGTAATCGGCAGGCGAAGGGATCAACTACATACACAAATGAGTATGTATGCAAGCCACCATACAATGGTTCTCAGAGTCATTCCATCTAACAAAGAAAGGAAATATAGCAACGCCATACGGCAAGATCCAAATATCCTAGATAGATATAATAGTTTAGGATATCTCCTCATACATCAAACATCAGAGTATCAGGCGGAAGCGGAAAACAAGATCCGAGTACGGATAAGAAGCAAATCGGTATTAGATGCCCCATAAATAAACACATCCCGCCCATAGATCTCATGGATCCCCGTTCCCCGAATCTCTACACCGAATGATCGTTGCCCACATCGTCCGTCTCCTCCACCCAGTATCCATCTTGCGAGCTTACCTGTGCATCTGAATCAAACAATTTATCGTGTGAGACCCTAGGGGTACTCAGCAAGTCTTTATGCCTCTAAAGGGACACAACTTTGGGTTAATTGCAGCAAAAGATAAACCCTAGCAATTCTATAGATACTCGCTAACCATCCGCCTAACCAAAGATATACAGATGTCCGTGAAATAAGAACAACAGTTATAACAGTAATATTAACAGATCCATCCTCCTCCTCACTTACCAACGAGGAAGCGGACGAACAACCCCCCCATCCGTTGGCAGTTTTATTATCCATTCCATGAGTGTTGCACTATTACTAGTCAGGTACTTAGTCAAATTAAAAGCGGTACTTTAGTTATACTTGTCTATGATCGAGAAACTGTGCTCCAAGTCGTCCATAACCGCGGATACGGCTTTCAGAAAGTTTTACCCTACAGGGGTGCACAAATAGCAACACACACTCGATCAACCTCGGAAAAACCAAATCAAAACCCAACGAGGCAGTCACGACAAAGCGATCACAGGATTCAGAAATATTTCAGGGGGCCACCCCATTAAGCTACCCGCGACGAAGTTGGCCGACTCCGAGACGGACTCAAGGTTTGCGTCAATGGCTGTAAATGACTGGGAACCCGAAAATGTGACTGGGCTTGTCGATACCGCGAAAACACTCCGCTTCCCTAAACAGTACAGGTGCATTCCTCGCACAATTTTAATTAAGCAGTAAAGCATGGCATAAGTACAGAATAGTAATAAAGCCCCAAACTACTTTGTGGCCCCAAGAAATAAGAATGAATCAATCTCTGGCTCAGGGGGGTTCATCAGCCTCCCGGATGTGGATAGCGCGAATATTCAAGGAACAGGAATCAAGTACTCGGGGTCCTACGGGACACAAGTGAGCCTGAAAAACCAAATAGCAAATATGGCTCACCGATGCCACTTTCATTAGTTATCCCATTACTACTCAGGTTAAGTTGTTTAAGTACCTCGTTATCCATCAGACTCTCACATACCCTACACATGCTGTTCTATGACTCGCATGGCTCAAACAACTCCTGTAGTAATGGCTCATGGGATGGAGGAACCAGCTTCGGTGGGGTTTAAAAGTAAAGGCTATGCAATACTTGGGATTCAATTTAATGCAATCGCGACTCAATGATGCAAGAATAAGATAGAGGCAATAGGTACTATATGTATGCAAGCATGTGGTAGTGCTTGCCTAGCAGCTCAGTTGAAGCGAGAGAAGGATCCGGTAGTGCTCACAGGTCTCTTGATATATCCCCACCTTTCAGCGTCTATTCGGAGAAGAACCAAACAAACAAGGGCCGACATAAATAAAGTGCACAAGCATATGAATAAAATGCATCAAGCAAACAATCATGCCATGATGAATGATGCACAATTTGCATGGCAATAATGTAGCATGGCATGGGTGAGGTGTGGAATACAAGTATAAATCATTTTGTTGAGTTTTAATCATGTTTTAACCTTAATTAAGTTGCTGTATACATTATATTTATATGATGCATGCTGCAAAACAGAACAAGGAATGCATAAACAGAAAGGTCTCGTCGAGCTAATCATTTTAGACATATTATTTGTTAAATTTGGATTTATAAAACAAAAGTTATTAATTAATTAAGGGAAAAGGGCATTTTATTGTAATTTTAAATGTTCAAAAAGTATTTTGAAGGGTATATTTGAATTCCTCACATTTTTCTGATTTTCAAAACATATATTATTTGTATTATTTGGATTTATATTTTAAAAGTTATTTGAAAACAGATTTAAATTTGAATTTGAATTAATTTTGAAAAAGATTTAAATTAAAACAGAAACACAGAAATACTTTTTCTACTCAGGTTAAGTTATCCACAGACAATGACCAGTGGGTCCAATGACTCAAGAAGACACTGCTGGAGAAGCTTCTCTCACCGCGGGTTGAGCTAGCCTCAGCGAATGACAGGTGGGGCCGGAGAACACGCGGACCCACACGCGGGCGCGCCAGCGGGGACACGACACGTGGGGCATCCGTGGGAGCGCGGGTTAAGTGCTAAAAACTGCGGGGATGTTTCTGCAAAACGTACAGAGAGGCTGCCGGTGGGGCTATGCGGACTGCGGGTTGAGCGAAAGCAAAAAGGAAGGGGCTAACTGCAAAACCGCCACGGTACTGTGGATCTTCTCCGCGAGCGACCGATCGGTGCGCGACCGACGCAGCGCTGGGAATCGATCCGGACACAGGACTCACATGGAGGCGCCACCGCGGTAGCTTGGGGTTGCCGATAGGGAGGGCTGCGCTTAGATAGGGTTCATGACGCGATGAGCGAGCAGACGACGCCGCTGGGTACGTAGGGTGCTCGACGGAACGTACGACGCGACCAGGAAACGACGACGAAGGAGAGGGTGTCTAGGAGGTTGCATGGCTCACCGTGAGGCTGTTGGAGCTGGCGGATCGCCCAGAGGAGCAGCGGATCGTCGGCGAAGCAGAAGCCGGCGGAGCTAGGGTTTCGCGTCGGCGCGGCGTCGGCCTGGTGGCTCTGGTCCTCCTCCTCCTCCTCGGCTCCGTGTACAGGGTGATGCAGGGGTGCCGCGTGGCCTTCCTCGACACCAGTGATCGTCGCGCCTCCGGCTGGAAGAGAGGAGGATCGGTGGAGACCGACGGTGGTCAGCGTTGGGTAGATGGCTGTAGGGGGAGGCAGGGAGAAAAGGGAGTGGCCTGGGGAGATCTGGAGGATGTAGAGGTGTCGTGGAGAAGGAGATAAAGCAGAGAGGGAGAGGGAGGTGCCGTGGGGGAGTGGTTCGCGGTAGAGGTGGCTTTGGCCCCTTTTCCCTCCTCTCCTTCACGTGCTCGGGTCGGGGCAGGAGCAGGGCAGGCGCATGGGGATGCAGGTGGGGTCGGGGCGAGGCCAGGCAGGCAGGGGAGGCTCGGGCTGGTGGGGCATGCAGGGCAGAGAGAGCTAGAGAGAGAGAGGGAGAGGGGCGGCATGGAGCTCGGGTTGGAGCTAGGCTCGGTTAGGGTTTGGTTCTAGGGTTGGGGTAGCTAGGTGGGCCAGGGTTAGGAACCAGGTGGGGTAGCCTTGGCATGAGAGAGGAGAGAGACCGAGAGGGAGGCATGAGGGTAGATGGGGTTAGCTAGGGAGGCATCAGATTAGGGTTTTAGAGATAGGGGGTATGGGTTTAGATTAGGTATAGATTAGGAGAGAGGTTTAGAGAGAGAGGTGAGATGTGGTGTGGTAAACTTTGGACAAGATCAAGCATGATCAAGACAAGCTCAAGCAAGATATAGTCAAAAGGGAGGAGAGAAGAAAAAGGTGGTGATGGTATGGATGGAGATGGTGATGGGGTTTTAGATGCTTGCATGCATCAAGCAAGATCAAGCATAAGAGGGGTAGAGAGAGACATGGGAAAGATCCACTCAATGATTCAAATAAAAAACCAAAAGGCTAGAATGTGGTGGTTCTTGCATGGCCCATGCAAAACAATTAATGCCATGCTTGATCTTGTGAAAACAATAATATTTACACGGCATTATTCCTATGCATTCCCAAAAGTGGGTTTAAGCCAAGCAAAAGAATTTAAAAGGATGCCCCATGTGGAGTAGAGGGAGATGACCATATTTGAATAGAAATGGGACTTGCTAGTGTGTATGTGCCACTAGGTATTTAGTAAGCCCAAAAATATCCCAACATGATAATAACCCCAAAACAACCCATATGGAAGCTAGGAAAAGGTTCCACTCACAAGGCATGCAAAGGTGGCCATGTGGCTCTCATGAACCAATAATGTGAAAACAATATGGTGCATATATGAGAGCATGTGGAGATAGAGTTGGATCCATCCCAACCCACATGAGCTAGAGGTAAAACCAAATAAGTTGCCATGCTCATATATGGTGGAATGGTGGAATGATGGGGTGATGACAAGAAAGGTGGTGGAGTTGGAATAAAAGATATGCCCCCAACTCAACTTGGGCATCAAGCATTTATCAAGAACCAAATACAATTTATTAAGAACCAAATACAATTAATAATGCATATGGGATAAGAACCAAATGAAAAGGGTTTTATATGATGCTCAAATGCAAGGTGGCATGATGACATGAGCATGATATAATATGATGCAACAATTATATATAGGAAGTAGCATTTATATAGACTAGGCTAGTAGCATTGCAATTGTTAGACAATTGGGATGCTACAACTCTCCCCCACTAAACAAGAATCTCGCCCCGAGATTTCTAGGAAAAATAAAACAACACAAGGAGAGGCGGGTGTTCGAACAAAGGTGACCCTCACGTTCCCAAGTTGATGAACAACGGAATGGTGCGACCACTACACCTTGCAAAACTTGCTAGACTTGTTGCGAGTCTTGCGTTTTGCTTGAGACACAAAGGTTTAGAAGAATTGAAGGATTGTCGTGAGACAAGAAAGGATAGGATGGACATAGCTCCGGTTTTCTCAAGAACATGATAAAAGAATAGAACCACTTGAGAAGAAAAGGAAAGGATGATGTATCATGGATAAAGAAAGACACACCGTTAAGATTAAAGATTTACCGATACGAGAGCGGATGAATCTTTGTCTCGCCGGAAGAAAAAGAGCTAGATTGGAGAGGTTTGAACCACTATGACAATAGCATCGTATCTTCTCTCGGATTTGAGAAATGAAGTACGGAAACAATATTGCCTTCAAACAATAGAGTCCCTTGATATCAATAGAAATATTTAGTTAGACATTGTCGGATTAGATTCTTCTTGCGCCGGTAAGACCCAAAGGATCACGCAATTGAGGTGCGCGGATAAAACTTCCAGAGACGGATGTGAAGCCAGATCATGGTGGAATCCCGAGAAGCAAAGAATATGGAGGATCTGGAGTTGATTGTAGAGATACTTATTGCTTTCTTTAACCTTGAGGCTAACGCAATAGATTTGCGACTGATGGCATCAACCATAATTGGCCTTACCACAGAAAAGAATCGATGAAACAAAGAGAGAGATAGTTTTCTTTCATATTGTTTGGGGATGTCGAGCATCGGTAGAAAGACGAGGACCGAAAGGAGTTTGCGTTTGTCTCCACCAGATAATTGAAGATTTTGCTCCATCTAGAATAGACAGACCACTAACAAGAGATTAATGATTGCTTTCTTCGAGAGAGCACTCTGGAAAAACAAGGACGGAAGTAAAAGTATCGAGGGATAAAGGCCACTTCTAACTTCCGTGGAATGAGTGAAATCGCATTAATTCACCAATTCAATGTACAAGAGCGAATGATAATAGTAGTGGTATGGTAGCTACTCCATCCCGCACTCAAAGCATTACTCCGCACATGAATAAGAAAACCATGCAACCCAACTACCGAAACAGACTGAAGGTATTGACAAAAACTCATGGAACTTCGTTAGAAAACAAGGATAGATGCAAACGATTCGCCGGATTCATAGATAGATAAAGATGATGATGTTGTTGTCATGTCGGAAATACCAAGCCTCCGGAAAGATATGAAGGAAGATTATGGAGAACAACTGCAAGATTCAACAGCTACAGAAAAGATATCACCAACTTGAACGGAAGGAATACAAGATCTGGAAGGTCTTCATGGCCTCCGATGGATTGAGCATAGACGATAGAACGAGAGGGTTTCAAAAGATCACTTGACGAGACTGGTGTGAAAGAACTCCATGTTCTTCTTGAAAAGATTGAGAGAGATTTAGCAGTCTTGAGGAAAATCTTTAGCGAAACGATGATGATAACTTGCCAACAAGGAAAACTCCGGGTTTGATTGAAGATGGAAGATGGAATTAACAATGAACTTGCTGATTCCAGAATTGAAGCGATCTATTTAGCAGAAGGACGTGGCCGAGATAGGTGACTTCAAAAAGTCAGAATTCTCACTTTGAGACTTTGCACACAGGCAGTGGTCACAAAGCTTGAGAGAAAAAGACACAGATGATCTTCCATGTCCTTACATTGATATCGAATAGGCAAGCATATTATCAACATATACCACCATGGATTAACAAGATATTCCCAGAATACCAAGTTCAAAAGGCGAGAGGAACGAACAAATGCTCGAAACACTTTCTGAGCTCAACGCTCTTTGAAAGTCAATATTAAGAGCACGGGTTCGTGTTGAAGAAGATGCACTGGAAGAATAGATTATCTGGTCCTTCGGAAGAAAAAGAGATGTCACCTGGTTCACATTGTCGATTGGATCACCGGTTACAAGGATAAAGAGATCTTGGATGAGAAACGATGATAGCTCATACCTCAAGCAAAGCTACCAGAGACGAAAAGATGCAATTCCCTCGTCTCAAAGAGAATTTTGCAGATATGGAGTTCAAAAAGATGTGCAGCAGGATGGACAGATGATAGACCGCCGTAGTGCCTTGAGAAACTCCGGATTGCCAAAGATGCTTGAATATGCATAGATATGATCACGGTGTACTCAAAATCACAGGAGATAACCGTCACCATTTGGAGGATAGTGGTGATTGCATTTTCCCATATTCCACTCATGATAAGTGTCATATAGCTATGCCGAGAACCAAATTACAATCACTAGCATCGGATCGACACATGTCATGTAATTAGACCAAGAGAATTGATGATGAAGTAAAACTCCAGGATTAAGCGCCGGTGACAAAAGAATGAGTTAGCATGGACATGCTGATAAAAGGGAGATAGATAATGTTTCACACACGACTAAAAAGGAGTGTGGAAACACAGATGTATCAAAGAATTTTTTTCCGCATTTTCGGCATTAAAATACCAATAGATGCGCAAAATCACTTATCAGGTAGAGATTAGCAACAGATGCTTACACAGAATGTGGAGTTGCTAGAAGGAAGAACACCCTTAAGAAGATGGCACCGGTTAACAAGGAGTCAGATAGATCGCGCCGGTTTTCAAAAGCCTGTCAGTATGGAATGTACCAACAGTTGATAACCAAAAGGCCGATAAAGATAACATGTTGGATGCAACAGATAGACAAGGGATTACACACACACACACTTTCTATGGTACTACGGAAACCCAGAACACGTGAACCCTAGTTTGAATTTTAAGAAGAGGATTGAAACATTACACTTCCTTACCAGAAAAGGTTGGGTGGGTGGGTAAGAAGAAAAGTGGAAGCAGTCCTACTCGCACGCTTTGTTTTTCCCTAGTATACATAGCTATCAAAAATATTTGCTAGACTGACAACGACCATTTGGCTGAGACCCTGAAGGGCGGGATGGCTCTGATACCAATTGTAACTACCTCGGTGAATTACGCTCCTAGTTACAAGCCTGGATGAGCGGAAATGGTTAAAATAGTGCAATTGGGGCCCAAATGCCACTCACAGGTAGACCTTTCGGCCGTCCTAACCATTTCCAAACATCGAGACAAGAACGGGCGGCGTAATCGGCAGGCGAAGGGATCAACTACATACACAAATGAGTATGTATGCAAGCCACCATACAATGGTTCTCAGAGTCATTCCATCTAACAAATAAAGGAAATATAGCAACGCCATACGGCAAGATCCAAATATCCTAGATAGATATAATAGTTTAGGATATCTCCTCATACATCAAACATCAGAGTATCAGGCGGAAGCGGAAAACAAGATCCGAGTACGGATAAGAAGCAAATCGGCATTAGATGCCCCATAAATAAACACATCCCGCCCACAGATCTCACGGATCCCCGTTCCCGGAATCTCTACACCGAATGATCGTTGCCCACATCGTCCGTCTCCTCCACCCAGTATCCATCTTGCGAGCTTACCTGTGCATCTGAATCAAACAATTTATCGTGTGAGACCCTAGGGGTACTCAGCAAGTCTTTATGCCTCTAAAGGGGACACAACCTGGGGTGACGCAATTGCAGCAAAAGATAAACCCTAGCAATTCTATAGATACTCGCTAACCATCCGCGTAACCAAAGATAGACGGATGTCCGTGAAATAAGAACAACAGTTATAACAATAATATTAACAGATCCATCCTCCTCCTCACTTACCAACGAGGAAGCGGACGAACAACCCCCCCATCCGTTGGCAGTTTTATTATCCATTCCATGAGTGTTGCACTATTACTAGTCAGGTACTTAGTCAAATTAAAAGCGGTACTTTAGTTATACTTGTCTATGATCGAGAAACTGTGCTCCAAGTCGTCCATAACCGCGGACACGGCTTTCAGAAAGTTTTACCCTGCAGGGGTGCACAAATAGCAACACACACTCGATCAACCTCGGAAAAACCAAATCAAAACCCAACGAGGCAGTCACGACAAAGCGATCATAGGATTCAGAAATATTTTGAGGCCACCCCATTAAGCTACCCGCGAAGTTGGCCGACTCGAGACAGACTCAAGGTTTGCGTCCAATGGTCAGTACATCGGGAACCCGAAAATGTGGTCGACAGATACATGAAAAACACTCCGCTTCCCTAAACAGTACAGGTGCATTCCTCGCACAATTTTAATTAAGCAGTAAAGCATGGCATAAGTACAGAATAGTAATAAAGCCCCAAACTACTTTGTGGCCCCAAGAAATAAGAATGAATCAAGATCTGGCTCAGGGGGGTTCATAAGCCTCCCGGATGTGGATAGCGCGAATATTCAAGGAACAGGAATCAAGTACTCGGGGTCCTACGGGACACAAGTGAGCCTGAAAAACCAAATAGCAAATATGGCTCACCGATGCCACTTTCATTAGTTATCTCATTACTACTCAGGTTAAGTTGTTTAGGTACCTCGTTATCCATCAGACTCTCACATACCCTACACATGTTGTTCTACGACTCGCATGGCTCAAACAACTCCTGTAGTAATGGCTCATGGGATGGAGGAACCAACTTCGGTGGGGTTTAAAAGTAAAGGCTATGCAATACTTGGGATTCAATTTAATGCAATCGCGACTCAATGATGCAAGAATAAGATAGAGGCAATAGGTACTATATGTATGCAAGCATGTGGTAGAGCTTGCCTGGCAGCTCAGTTGAAGCGAGAGAAGGATCTGGGTAGTGCTCCTGGGTCTCTTGATATATCCCCTGCTCAGCGTCTATTCGGAGAAGAACCAAACAAACAAGGGCCGACATAAATAAAGTGCACAAGCATATGAATAAAATGCATCAAGCAAACAATCATGCCATGATGAATGATGCACAATTTGCATGGCAATAATGTAGCATGGCATGGGTGAGGTGTGGAATACAAGTATAAATCATTTTGTTGAGTTTTAATCATGTTTTAACCTCAATTAAGTTGCTGTATACATTATATTTATATGATGCATGCTGCAAAACAGAACAAGGAATGCATAAACAGAAAGGTCTCGTTGAGCTAATCATTTTAGACATATTATTTGTTAAATTTGGAGTTATAAAACAAAAGTTATTAATTAATTAAGGGAAAAGGGCATTTTATTGTAATTTTAATCACTTGCAATTTTAAATGTTCAAAAAGTATTTTGAAGGGCATATTTGAATTCCTCACATTTTTCTGATTTCAAAACATATATTATTTGTATTATTTGGATTTATATTTTAAAAGTTATTTGAAAACAGATTTAAATTTGAATTTGAATTAATTTTGAAAAAGATTTAAATTAAAACAGAAACACAGAAATACTTTTTCTACTCAGGTTAAGTTATCCACAGACAATGACCAGTGGGTCCAGCGCTGACTCAGCAGCACAGCGCGCGGAGAAGCTTCTCTCACCGCGGGTTGAGCTAGCCTCAGCGAATGACAGGTGGGGCCGGAGAATACGCGGACCCACACGCGGGCGCGCCAGCGGGGACGCGACACGTGGGGCATCCGTGGGAGCGCGGGTTAAGTGCTAAAAACTGCGGGGATGTTTCTGCAAAACGTACAGAGAGGCTGCCGGTGGGGCTATGCGGACTGCGGGTTGAGCGAAAGCAAAAAGGAAGGGGCTAACTGCAAAACCGCCACTGATCATGGATCTTCTCATGCGAGCATCGATCGGTGCGCCTCGACGCAGCGAGGAATCGATCCCAGACCTGGGCTCACATGTGAGGCGGCTACCGCTGCGGTAGCTTGGGGGTTGCTGATAGGGGAGGGCTGCGCGGCTAGATAGGGTTCCGCGACGCGATGAGCGAGCAGACGCACGCGCTCGCCGGTGCACAGAGGGTGCTCGACGGAACGTACGACGCGACCAGGAAACGACGACGAAGGAGAGGGTGTCTAGGAGGTTGTGTGGCTCACCGTGAGGCTGTTGGAGGTGGCGGATCGCCCAGAGGAGCAGCGGATCGTCGGCGAAGCAGAAGCCGGCGGAGCTAGGGTTTCACGTCGGAGCGGCGTCGGCTTGGTGGCTCTGGTCCTCCTCCTCCTCGGCTCCGTGTACAAGGTGATGCAGGGGTGCCGCGTGGCCTTCCTCGACACCAGTGATCGTCGCGCCTCCGGCTGGAAGAGAGGGGGATCGGTGGAGACCGACGGTGGTCAGCGTTGGGTAGATGGAAGTAGGGGGCGGCAGGGAGAAAAGGGAGTGGCCTGGGAGATCTGGAGGATGCAGAGGTGTCGTGGAGAAGGAGATAAAGCAGAGAGGGAGAGGGAGGTGCCGTGGGGGAGTGGTTCGGGGTAGAGGTGGCTTCGGCCCGTTTTCCCTCCTCTCCTTCACGTGCTCGGGTCGGGGCAGGAGCAGGGCAGGCGCATGGGGCTGCAGGTGGGGTCAGGGCGAGGCCAGGCAGGCAGGGGAGGCTCGGGCTGGTGGGGCATGCAGGGCAGAGAGAGAGCTAGAGAGGGGAGAGGGAGAGGGGCGGCATGGAGCTCGGGTTGGAGCTAGGCTCGGTTAGGGTTTGGTTCTAGGGTTGGGGTAGCTAGGTGGGCCAGGGTTAGGAACCAGGTGGGGTAGCCTTGGCATGAGAGAGGAGAGAGACCGAGAGGGAGGCATGAGGGTAGATGGGGTTAGCTAGGGAGGCATCGGATTAGGGTTTTAGAGATAGGGGGTATGGGTTTAGATTAGGTATAGATTAGGAGAGAGGTTTAGAGAGAGAGGTGAGATGTGGTGTGGTAAACTTTGGACAAGATCAAGCATGATCAAGACAAGCTCAAGCAAGATATAGTCAAAAGGGAGGAGAGAAGAAAAAGGTGGTGATGGTATGGATGGAGATGGTGATGGGGTTTAGATGCTTGCATGCATCAAGCAAGATCAAGCATAAGAGGGGTAGAGAGAGATATGGGAAAGATCCACTCAATGATTCAAATAAAAAACCAAAAGGCTAGAATGTGGTGGTTCTTGCATGGCCCATGCAAAACAATTAATGCCATGCTTGATCTTGTGAAAACAATAATATTTACACGGCATTATTCCTATGCATTCCCAAAAGTGGGTTTAAGCCAAGCAAAAGAATTTAAAAGGATGCACCATGTGGAGTAGAGGGAGATGACCATATTTGAATAGAAATGGGACTTGCTAGTGTGTATGTGCCACTAGGTATTTAGTAAGCCCAAAAATATCCCAACATGATAATAACCCCAAAACAACCCATATGGAAGCTAGGAAAAGGTTCCACTCACAAGGCATGCAAAGGTGGCCATGTGGCTCTCATGAACCAATAATGTGAAAACAATATGGTGCATATATGAGAGCATGTGGAGATAGAGTTGGATCCATCCCAACCCACATGAGCTAGAGGTAAAACCAAATAAGTTGCCATGCTCATATATGGTGGAATGGTGGAATGATGGGGTGATGACAAGAAAGGTGGTGGAGTTGGAATAAAAGATATGCCCCCAACTCAACTTGGGCATCAAGCATTTATCAAGAACCAAATACAATTTATTAAGAACCAAATACAATTAATAATGCATATGGGATAAGAACCAAATGAAAAGGGTTTTATATGATGCTCAAATGCAAAGTGGCATGATGACATGAGCATGATATAATATGATGCAACAATTATATATAGGAAGTAGCATTTATATAGACTAGGCTAGTAGCATTGCAATTGTTAGACAATTGGGATGCTACACTAAGGGAATGTCAAGCCGGATGTTTTGTTCGTTGCAGAATTCGGCAAGCTCTCCCATAGAGAAGTTACTCCCGTTGTCCGTGATGATGCTATGAGGATAACCGTATTGGATTATGACATCCTCGACAAATCTTCTGGTTGTTGCTCCATCACAACTGCTGACGGGTTTAGCCTCAATCCATTTTGTAAATTTATCCACCATCACTAAGAGATGAGTAAATCCACTTGGAGCCCGTTTAAATGGTCCTACCATGTCAAGACCCCAGACTGTGAGCGGCCATGTTATAGGTATTGTTCACAGTTGATCATCTGAAACGTGAGCTTGTTTGGTGTACTTTTGGCAGCCTTTGCACGTCTTGACCAGCCTTTAGGCATCTGCCTTGGCTGTAAGCCAGAAAAAACCATGTCGGAAAGCTTTTGCCACTAAAGATTTGGCTGCAGCATGGTGACCACACTCGCCTTCATGAATTTCTCGTAATATTTCCACTCCTTCTTCCGGAGATACACAGCGTTGAAAGACCCTAGACACGCTCCACTTATAGAGCTCACCACTAATTATAGTATAGGCTTTTGCTCGTCGGACAATCTGCCGGCTCAGAAATTCATCTTCGGGTAATTTTCTATCTACAAAATAATCAAGGGAGGGTTGAGTCCAGCTGGGAATTACAGCTAGAACTGCCACTAAAGGTGAGTCGGATTTGGTCGGATATTTCTCGTCTACTCCTTTTATAGAGGGAACTTTGAGGTTCTCCAAAAAAGCGCCATCCGGGACCTTTTGCTGTGCAGAGCCTATACGAGATAGTGCATTCGCTTCCTCATTTTCTATTCGAGGGATGTGTTGAACCTCAAACCCTTCGAACGATTTAGATAGTTCATCCACGATAGCTCTATATGCTGCCATGTGCTTATTCGCTTACAGATATCCGACACTTGTTGGGCAACAAGATCCATTTCTCCGTAACACATCAAATGTCGGATGCCGATATCCTTAGCAATCCGGATTCCATGCAGCAGTGCTTCATGATCGGCAATGTTATTCATCACCGTGAAGTGGATCTGCAACACATAGAAAAGTTTATCTCCTTGGGGTGATTTGAGCACCATGCTAGCCCCCGAGCGCTTTAGATCTGTCAAAGTGTAAGGTCCAGTATTCCGACTCTGGGAGGGTCATATTTTCCGTTGTCTCCGGCCTGCATGACAAAGTTAGCGAGGATTTGGGATTTAATTTCTGTACGAGGTTTATACTTAATGTCGAAAGCTGAAAGCTCTATGCCCCATTTTGCGACATGTCCTATAGCATCACTGTTGTTGATTATATCTCTCATGGGAGCTATGCTCTCCACGGTAATGGGATGTTCCTAAAAATAATGTCGTAACTTATGAGATGCAAAAAAAACACCATGAGCCATCTTTTGATAGTGTGGATACCGCTGCTTTGATTCAGTTAGGACCTCGCTGAGGTAGTAAGTCGGATGCTGCACCAGGTGTTCTTGATTTTCCTCTAATCTATTCACGACCATGACGACACTAACGACTTTGTTTGTCACAGGAAGATAGAGCAACATCAGTTCCCGTGGTTCCGGTGCTGCAAGGATAGGAGCAGATGAGAGTACTGCTTTCAGGTCCTGTAATGCAGCTTCAGCTTTGTCCGTCCAAACGAATTTTTTGGTCTTTTTCAGATGCTTGTAGAGTGGTGCGGCTCTTTCACCGAGCTGGCTTGCAACCCGATTGACTGCAGCAATGCAACCAGTTAGTCTTTGAACGTCCTTTAGGTGAGTTGGCCTGGAAATATTGAGTATAGCCTTGATCTTGTCTCGGTTCACCTCTATGCCTCTTTGAGACACGATAAAACATAACAATTTTCCAGCTGGTATTCCAAAGAAGCACTTCTTAGGGTTAAGCATTATGTTGTATTTTCGTAAATTGGCAAACGTTTCCTCGAAGTCGAAAATTAGATTTTCCTTCTTTCTGGACATCACCACAATGTTGTCCACATATGTATGTACATTGCGTCTGATTTGGTCATGGAGACAACGCTGCATAGTGCGCTGGTACGTAGCTCATGCGTTCTTGAGCCCAAAGGGCATCATAACAAAACAGAAGGTTCTGAAGGGGGTTATGAATGAAGTTTTGACTTTCTCTGATTCCTTCATCTGGATTTGGTGATAACCGGAATATGCGTCGAGAAAACATAGGAGTTCTGAGCCTGCCGTAGAATCGATAACTTGATCAATTCTAGGCAGAGCGAACGGATCTTTGGGACAAGCCTTGTTCAAGATAGTATAATCAACACACATCCTTAAATCAGTGGAGTCCTTTTTAGGGACCATTACAGGATTGGCCGGCCACTCAGTGTGGATGACCTCTTCTATGAATCCGGCTAACTAGAGCCGGGCTAGTTCCATAGCTATTGCCTTAAGCTTTTCATCGCCGAAACATCATATGGACAGTTTTAGGGGTTTAGCGTTCGGGTGTACATTTAGAGAGTGCTCGGCAAGTTCCCTAGGTACTCCGGTCATGTAAGATGGTTATAATGCGAATATATCTTGATTTGCTTGGAGGAACTTGACGAGTGCGCTTTCCTATGCGCTATCTAGGCCTACACCTATCTGGGTCACCTTGGAGGGGTCATCATCCTTCAACGGCGTCTTCTTTGTCTTTAACGATGCCTTGAACTCCAGATTCGGCTTTGTCACCTCCTTCTTTGTTGGGGCATCTCAGACGGATCAATGGTCTTCTTGATCTCCTGGTACTCCTGGGCGTGCAGCACGGCTTCAGCAAAGGTGGCATTTTCGTCCTTGCACTCTCGTGCCTTCTTTGGGTCTCCCCTGATGGTGATCACGTCTTTGGGACCTGGAATTTTCATCATATTTTAAATGTAACAGGGACGAGCCATAAAAGCCAGTAAGCCAGACGTCCGAATATAGCACGATATGTGCTCTTGAACGGGACCACTTCGAAGGAAAGTTCCTCCATCCGATAGTTCTTTGGAGTTCCGAAGGTAACATCCAAAGTGATCTCTCCCAAGGAATTTGCTTGTCTTCCCGAGACAACTCCGTGAAAGATCACAGACCTGTGATTTAGCTGTGTCTCCGAGATGCGCATCCGGCATAGCGTTTCAACATACAGAATATTGATGCTACTGCCACCGTCCATGAGAGTCTTAGAGAAACCATATCCATCAATGAGTGGGTTCACGACTAAGGCATATTTTCCTTGCATGTGAAACTTAGGCGGATGATCAGCACGGTCAAAGGTGATTGCCACTTCCGACTAGTCCAGGAATTGTGGGATAGCCGGAACAGTTGCATTGAGCTCATGTAGAACTGCTTTCTTAACCATAGCTGGTTGAGATCCAAGGAAGGTGACGTAGGTGTCTTTTTTCGTTGGGAAGTTCTTCTTTCCATCCGACTTGGGATTTGAAGGGTCAGCTTCCTCCATGTCGGAATCTTCCTGGTCTCCTTCTCTTTTTGGGGATTTTTTCCCTTCTTCCACTTAGCCCTGTAGCCAGCGGTATTGTCTTTCTTGATGTCATCATTAAAATGACACTCGGTGTTTGTGTGAGACGAGCCCCCACTGGCATCCAAGTGATGCACACATGGGTTGTTGCCAATGTCGGCCCAGGAATAGGTTTTGCCAGGTTGCTGGTCTCCTCTACCCTGGACTCTTATGTCCCACGACCGCGTCCGCGGCCACCGCCGCGCCCTCCTCGTCCTCCAGACCCGAAAGTAGCAGTGACCACTGCCGTTTCCGCGTTGGGTCTTTCTTCCGAGGTGTTCTTGCACTTCTAAACTTGCTGCTTTGGTTGTTTTGCTGACTGTGGCATATCTAGGGCATTCAGTAATCCCTCTACGCCATTGTCAGCATCTGCATACTTTCTCGCTATTTCTATCATCTCTCCCAGATCAGTGACCTTGTCACACTTCAAGCGATGATGTAGTAAACCAATTGGGAGTCCTGCAATGAAAGCTTCAATCGCAGTTTGGTCATTTACTCCTTCATAGGAGCTCTTGGGGTCGATCCATCGTGCGAGATAATGTCGGCAAGTTTCTCCGGCTTTCTGGGTGCAACGTTGTAGGTCTCCAACCGTATAGGTCCTCTGGTATGTGCCTTCGAAATTGCGAAAGAACGCGCTTTGAATATCATAAGAGTTGTGGATGCTGTTCTCTGGAAGGTCATTGAGTCATGATCGTGCCGTCTTCCGCAACATAAGTGGGAGATATCGGGTTGTGACCAAGTTGTTTCCGCCTTTGGTGATGCAGCAAGCCTAGAAAAAATCCTAGAGCCAAGTATCTGGCCGGGCCACACCATCGTAGGCTTGGATGTGTCTTGAGATAGCAAATCCTTCCGGGAAGTGTGTTTGTCGAATTCGTGGTCCGAAGCATTTTGGGCCCACGTATATATCATTGTTTTCATAGCACCGCGCCTCTATGTTGGAGTTAATCCGGTGTCTGGCATCACTTGGTGATAGGGAACATCGTCTCGGTTGTTCACTATAGCTGCGGTGCCTTGGAGCCGGACTTCGGCTTCTACCACTACCTCCTCCGCCACGACGCCCTCCTTGGCCTCCTTGAGAGTCGTTGTGATGGCTACTTGGTGGAGAGGGTGGAGCAACTGGAATGTTTCCGGCTGATTGCCGGCCTCCGTCCAGAGCATCATTATTCCGGTTCTGGGGAGGGTCTTTATTGCGACGAGCCCCCTGCCGGCTTAACTCGGCACAGTGTCCGTCATTCCTTCGTCCGTCACTCCCACCACGATGGGGTTCAGCCGGACGGCTTGTATGTCTAGGAGGTGTCATTTTTTGATGGTCCTCCTCCCGACGTTTCTCCTTGTCTTCTTCCCTGCGATCGTTCGACTCTCGCGGGGGAGGATTTCTCGGATATAGTGCAGCAATTGCCTCTTGCTCCGCGGCTGGAGCAACGTTGTGCCAGTCACGTGCAGTTCTGTGGTGCTGTCCTGAAGATCCGGTTCTTGAGTAGTTGTCTTCCTGATGGGCGAAACGATGATGCTGCTCCGGAACCCGTTGGGGCCGTATATCATTCCAGGTTGGATCCGTGCGACATTGGTCAGATTGAGAGACCAGTTTTTCACTTCTGGACTTCGCACCTTCTGCTGCTCCAGACCCTTGGTGAGTAGCTTAATGCCCAATCGGACTTGTTCTGGGCCTAGATTATTTCCCAGGATATCTCGAGCCATAGCGGTGTTCTGTACTGGTGTTGGGTACCCCAGATCTCCACTAATGTTGAGCTGAGTAATCCCCGGATCGCCCTCAAAGAGAACCTTGCGTACTTCCAGAAATTTGTTGGCCCGTGCATGGCCTTTCCGGGTCTTCCGATGTTGTAGAGAGATGAGCTTCTCCGCAGCAGCCATGCGCTTCTTCTCTTCCTCGATGTTTTTGGCTTCATCTAGGAGTACTTGGCGACGTGCTTCTAGGGCTTGGGCCTTTTCATCCAATTCCGCAATAGTGAGTTCTGCCGCAGTAGGGATAGGTGTAGTTAATGCAGCATCGATGAGTTTACGAGCACCTGCGGTGATCATGTGTCCATCCACCGTAGCTTCTTTGGGCTCATCTGGGATTAAAGCTCCATCCAAGTCTTCCTCGTACTCCCCGGCAATCACTTCCTCGGCTGGAGGATCTTTTGACGAGGTGTTGTTTTTCTTGTTCTTCTTCTTTGCCTTCTTTGCAGCGCCGGTAGGAAAGACGGCTTTGGGTTAGTTTCCCGGAGTCAAGCTCTGAGCAGTACTTTCAGACATCTGGACGTCGGGATTGTCTCCGAGATCCATGTCATCCTGTGCTTTGGGGGAGTTTCCTCTGGATCCTTCATCCATGGCTTCTCCTTCTTCTGTAGCTTTGGAGTTGAACTCCTCTTCATATTCCACGGAGCACTTTCGGAAATCCGCCGACGTCATCGAGTCATTTGAAGATGCGGGTAAGTCAGTGCTTGTTCCGATCGCCTCCAGCACTGAGTCCTCGTTGTCTCCAGCATCGGCAGAGCTAGATCCGGATCCAACATATCCGACAAAGTGCGACGCGTTGGTCCTGAGGTAGTTGCGGCTTTCCTCCTGGGCTTCCTCGAAAATCCTGATGGTTTCGAGAACCTCATCCATGTTTGCTCCTTGCAGCATCATGCGCCTCAATGTATGCCTCAGGAAAGGTTGGTCGATTTCGGCGTTCGTAGAGTCGGAACCGAGGTTGTTGTCCTACTCCTCCTGGATTTCAACCTCGACGGGTAGATCAATCTGGGATTCGGCCTCGCTAGGGAGATCCACTCCAGATTCGACTTGAACCGCAAGATCTGCTTCAGGTTCGGCTTTCTCCACTATCTCCGCAACGGGTGTGGGCTGGGTGGGATTAGGGTTCTCTGATATCTGGAACTCTGCCGCCTTCACGTACAAAGTGGACCTAGAGATTTCTTCTGTCTCTATCGTCACCGTTGGGGTGGGTGGGGCCGGTTCAGCAAAACCGATGTATACATCGATCTCGCCAAAAGACATGATGGTGTAACAGTTACGGCCTCCCTAGCCAGAATCCAAGTCTCGTCGAGAACGATGAGAGGGATGTCACTGGCGGAGATGACGCGATCGACGGAGATGGTTTCACTGATTTCGATTCTTGCAGATTCTGCTCGGAACACAGATCCGAAGCTCACTTGCTCCACGGTGGGTGCCAACCGTTGTCGGATTGATGACAAGTACGCCATGAGGGGGTCCTCAAGGCGTGTGGAAGAGAGGGGTGTGAGACGTATGGTGTGAAGGGGATCCGCAGCAGAAAACAAAAATATTCCTACGTTGGAACCCCAAAACCTTCCTAGGATCTATCTATGTAGTAATGCGGTAACGGCCAATCCGTAGAGAATACATACCCTTGTAGATCGTACACGGTTAACATTCCGAGGGGAATGTGGTTGATGTAGTCGTACTCGTAGCCGACCTCAAGGTCGCGAAGCTCCTCGCAGGTCACCCCTTGCTCCTTCTTCATCATGCAGCAGCTCCAGCTCACGACATTTAAGCGCCCCAAGTGTTGCGCCTCGTGTCTTCGTACACATCCGGTGCATGATGAGACCTCCGGCTCCCCGATCCCGCCGGGAGTGCGGAAGTTGATATCCGGTTAGGAATCCCTGCAGCATAACGGCGTACTGCAGGTGTGCCTCATTCGCACAGCCCAAACTTGGGGCCATGGTCACAAGGGCTAGAGAGAGAGGAAAGGAGGAAGTCAACCAAAGGACTTCTCCAAATATTGGTGTGTCTCATCCCACACATGGACACCCCTTTATATAGGCTAAGGGGGTGTGCCTTTCTCAAAGGCTAAGCCATGTGGGACTAAACAAGAGGAAGAGAGGAGGGGGAGGCGCATGGCCCCTTAGGGCTTCATGGGCCAGCCGTCCAGGGGTGGGCCCCACCCCGCGCATAGCCCTAGGCTGGCCGGGTGGCCCCCTTGTGGCGGCTAGTCCTTGGCCCTCTTGGCCCTTCCCTCTTTCAGTTTTCCCTCATGGGCCCTTATTCACTAGGAAGTTTGGCCCATTAGTAGAATAACCCTTCAAATTAGATTTTAATATTATATTTAATATTAATTACACTAATTAATATGTAAATACATATGACAAAACCTGATTCAACCCGAAACACCTTTCGGTTCCCCTTTCTATATCCTCCGAACAACTTTGGAATGATTTCGGTCCTTTATTATTTCTCCGAATAGCTTCGGATTTCTCCGCGGAACAATTCCGGCTTCTCTTTCTCTACTGTGATTCCGTCTTATGAATGATCGTTCTCATCATACCCTTAAGTGTATCCTCTCACGGCTCGGGAATTCTCTAGACATGATCTGCATCAATGATCAACAGAGGGACCAGGGATATCCATGTGACCCCTATGTATTCCTGATGACAATGTCATTTGAACCTCTAAATGTAGCATCCAATTCCTTTTGTTTCTAGATACGACTTGTCCGAGATCCGATCATTGGTATCACATACCTTGTTCAATATCGTTCACAACAAGTTCTGTTTTCTTGTTACCATGATATTACATCCCCGTGACCGAGTCACATGTTGCAACATTTATGGATGTAATCTCACCAAGCCGACCGTATGTATCTTTACCCATCATGTGGGTGAACAAATCCCGGTCTTGCAGTCACATGTCATCAACTGTTCCTTTGGAATACCCAACGTACACCTTTATGGCCACCGTATTACCAGAGGACGGTTGATGCAGTCAAAGCAGCCTCGGGAAACAGTGAGTAATATGAGCTCACGGTCTAAGGAAAAGGAGTCTAGGTATAGCTGTTGCAACAATGAACTATATGACTTGATCGGGTTGCAATCCTTCGAGGAATGTCCATCACATCATTCTCCAATGATATGACCCTATTGTCAATTGGCATAAATGCCCATGATCTTGAAATCCAGATCGTCCTCATGACCAACGAACTAGTATGAATAGAGGCTACTAGGGACTTGGTTGTTTCATACCACACCTGTACCAATGTTTCTACCTGACACAGTTATATCACAATATGAAACTATTATAAACTAATTGAGATATGACAATAAAAACATATTTATTATTTGCCTCTAGGGCATATCTCCTTCAGTCTCCCACATGCACTAGAGTACAAATAACCTAGCTTGCATTTTCTCATATAAACCATATACCATATGCGTTTACAGATCATGCATGCTCATGGGAAACGTCATGTCCATGTTCTGTTTTACCAGATCATTATGTCTTTTGCAAATCATTAATGTATTCCTAATTTTGACATTCACTCCATTATCTGATAATGGGTCGAAGTATTTGTTTGGCAGCAAAGTGAGACTTTGTTTCTAGTGTTTATAATGACGGTCGTTTTCACTGTTGTCATCTAAACTTCGAAATACACTTTGCTACCTTTTGTGTATATACTGTAGTCATGGCAGCAGAACGAGGCCGGATTCCAGGACCTTATAGTGACTTTAGATCAACCTCGAGGGCTTTCTCATGGGCACTGGGCCCTGGGACACATCATTCTACGTTAAAAGCGAACTAGCCCCACCATAACATTATATAGCACACCAGATGGAGCCTTTATACTTCTATATCTATGTAGATCCTAGTGCATGAAATGCATCTATGCCACTTACATTGCTTCTTGCCATTTATGTACAAACTTAATTCTGGTTCAGTGATCAACTCAGGAATCACTTAAAAACACGTTCTTACAGTTAAGACTTTGTCCTATCAACCAGAACCTCGGGTCACATTATGTCAAGTATACAACATGGTTGTATGGAAGAACCTATGACTGAGGCATAGGAGATGCAACGCATCTCTTTATTTCAACCATAGTTGCAATACTAAGTCAATGCTTCATATAGTAAGAACTACTTTCTTACCTTGTTCCATTCTAAGCTTCTTTAGAACCTTTGCTTAGGACATTCTGAACATCTTTCAGAATCAAGTCCAAGAAGCATTTGACATTTAGTGTTTATTAAACTCATCAATCTATCTCGATAGATCTTATTGTTTAATAACTTCAACTTCATCCTTATTATCTAACTTAAATATTATTAACACCAATCACATCATTCACATATGTCGTCCACATATCCTAGAATGATTTCACGCTCCCACTCAAATATGACATTCATGTTTGAGATCTAGCGATTCACTTAGCTCCCATTCAAAATATGTCAGCTACATATTATGATTTAGCCAAGCTGATTTGCTCCCACTCAAAACTAGGTCCTCTCGATAATCTTGGACATTCCAAAATTCTTTGATCATCATCAATTTGAGAATTCCAATTACGAGACTTCAATATCCATATATTACTAATGTAAATCCAAAAGACTTAAGCATCACTATAGTTGTAGTCAACTCCTTGAATTTGTCCAAACTTGTGACAAATCGAGCTTTTTGTCATTCATTATGTTTCATTTCCTTCTTATGACTTTGCAGTCATTCAGAAATATCAAGTAAACTTCTTTACTTTAATAAGATCAAGTAGCATGTTACTTTGCAATATTAAATGTAACTTAATATAGGATTTTATGACTCCTAGTCATTTCTCGCACTCAGGTCCATCACGCTTCTTTGTAATTTGTAGGTATGTCTTGTTTAAAACATAACAAGTGAATCAACAATATAATTCGACAAACTTGTAGAATATATAGTTGAATCGTACTTTCTTTAGTAAAAGTATTCACTGAAACTTTATGATCATTATCATTGGTTTCACATCTATTTGCAGAGTTTGGATTCACGGAACAAATTCCGATGCGCCACTCAACAATCTGGAGGTAAGGTAAAATACCTTGTTTTGATCTTTTACTTTCTTCCACCTGTATCTTCATCAAGACACGTCAACTTCGGACAACAACAGGTTTGCCCCTTTTATGGAAGATGCATTCATAGCTTCCTAAGAATGCTCTACAAATACTTGTTTATTCTCCATGATTTCGACTTATCGAAATCTCCAGAAACTCGAACTTGCCATAACACTTATGGTGTTGTTTCCAAGAATCTATAGATGTTCCTTTGCATTTCAAATGAGTGTTTGCTTATTTTGATCTCTAATTCTAAACAATAAATATAACCCCTATAAGAGATGATATTATACCATATGTATCTTAATACATAATGATTATGATGTTTAGATATTTCAACACAGTTTGAATTTATCCAATTATCATAATTTGTGAAACATCTTTCACAAGTCTCTTTTATGCTAAACTTAACTTGATTACTTCAGTCATGTCGATCAAATCGAAGAGACTTCGTATTCTCGTTAATTTCAATATCCTCTTATTGTTGTGAACTCATTTGAACAATTCAAATCATTTCGAACTCATGTTTCATTAAGTACGCTTATTCACTTAAGTCCACAATAAATGATTTCCACTACTTGTTAAAAATACGATACATCACTATGTATAAGATTCAACATTTCTTCGCATATCACCGTTTTACCAGAATGTGGAGTCTTAGTCATTCTGCCCAAGAGGCATGGTTTTACAAAGTCTCTAGATTAAGCATCTAGGACCCCGATCTTCATTAAGAACACTAGTCCTCAACCCGTGCTCTAGCACGGGCTAGCCATAAAAGTCCATATAGTTATCTTCTAATTGGAGATGGTTTGCTTTGATCCAAATCAGTCAAATTATACTTCCTCAGAAAATGACGTAGTCATTTGTTTTTATACGATATTGTTTAGAGTTTAGCATCTATGCAATGGAGCAACATAAAGGAAAATTATAGTATGGAAACGTAAAAGGACAATATATAAAATCGATATCTTGATGGACACGCATAAATCAAAGTTCATGACACCTAGTAGATATCACTTTTAATTAGTAGAGGACAAACTTAATTTAGGTTTTAAACTATGCAATGAAGTATTTCTACATCTCAGTTAGAAGTAGAGATAGACTTGTACCCTAAGTGGAATGTTTTTTGACTACCATATAGTTTAGTCTAGAATGTCACTTGAGCAAAGAAAAACAACATTTTAAACACTCAATATAGTAACCCATAGCAAAACAAATCACTCAAGATATCAAACATCAAATATTAGTAAAAATGATAATTTGTTTTGTACTTCTAGTACACCAAGCAATCCGTCAAATCTCTAGCAGCCAAACCAAATATGCACTTAAGAATTGTTGATCGGCAACAAATAATAATAGGAAGGTTGGATTTTCATGTTTATGAGGGGGTATATTTTGGCTTGACATGCATCCTAGCTTCACCTTAGATGGAAGTTGCTTCATAGAGTAAAGTAATATTTTGCAAAGCGATGAGAAATAATTCCATTATTGTTCATTCGTGTCTGCCATATATAAAATGATTTGAAATTTTGAAGTACTCCCTCAGTTTGGATTTGCATGTCCTCTTTGTTTTTGAAGTCCAACTTTGACCATGAATTAAACATAAATCATATATTATAAAAAGCACACGATTGGTTTGATATATGAAAGAACGTTCCGATGATATATATTCTGTGACAAACAAATCATATTTTATTAGACAATTTTATTGTAAAAGTGGGGCTCAAACCTCCAAGGGGGCTTACATAAAAGCAGTGGCTTGCGACAGGTTACATTGTTAAAGACAAATGGGAAATGATATCAGTTCACCCTGTATTTCATAACATGGAACCGTGCATCCATGTAAGAATAACTAAGTTGGGAATATCCTATCCTCCACTTTTATTTTACTACATAGCTTAGAATTTCTTGGACCACCCAACAGATAGTTTACTGCAGTATTGGACACTGAAACATGTTTAGAAGGAAAATGCCGGATTATGGATTGCAAAGGTAGGTTCAAAGTTGTAGGCACCAATATGGTGTAAGAAAGTAACACACCTCCGCATTTAATAAACAATAATGGAATGTAGATCGTAACCTATATTGAGGTCATGCGATGCCCAGCATAATTGTCAAAGAACAGTAGAAATTAATTAAGTAATGAAGCCAAGTTTACAAAGAGTGCTCATGCCTAAATATATCACAGCGAGCTAGATAAGAAGTGAAAGAGGGTGAAGTTGAAGTCCACCGTAATTAAAAAGTTGATTGTTCTAAAGCACAGAGTAATTACCTAAGCTAATCGGATAAAGAACCTGAAATCTTCATGGTCCTATAGGCTTGTACTGAAAAGTAAAAAGTGACAATTAAATATAAGATCGAGCTGTTTACTTTCTATCAGTCTTCATCGCTAAAAAAAACCTTCCTAGAAACTTTTGAGCTCCTCCTGCTTACATAGAAATCAGCTTAACTTATATCCTTCTTTCATGCATGGTCTTCAAAAACATTTTTTTGTTATACTGCCATATATTTGTTATAAGGAAAATGTGTGGCTAGGGATATTTTTCTGTGGTCTGCATATAAGATGATCAAAAACATACAAGTTGTATTGAATAACTTATGCCGTTAAACTTAAATATCATACACCCTCTATCCTGAAAATGATTTCGTAAATTTGTATAAATTTGGATGAATCTATAAACTAAATAGTGTCTAGATACATTCAAATTCAGATAAATCTGTGACATCCTTTTTAGGACGGAGGGAGTAGTAATGCATTGCAATTTAAACTATTTACTTACATATGCTTTAACGTGAGTTTACATCACCTTAGTTCCATAGAAGCCATGAGCTAACAGGATTACATTATTTGTAGTAACCTATATCTGATCCCATACCGATGAGATTGAACCAACCTAAGAATTCCTTTGTAATACACGGCGCCCTGGTGAGATAAAACCAATACGTAGGTGAGCACTCCTGCGCAGAGTAAGCAACAAACATTTAATAGGTCAGAAGTAGTTATAATTTGTAACAAACCAATTACTGTACCGAAATTATCACAGTTTTTACAATTTCCGAAGCTTAGATTTTTGTATGAATGAATTTGTAGCATGAAAATCTGATGGTAAGCTGAGAAGAGTTTTGGTCGTAGGCTTGTTGCAGGTAGAAATTGTGCATCGCTTTTACCTGAAATCAAAACCTGAAAAGAGCGGCGCAGTGAAATATGAATCACTGCATGGCCCCGTTGTCTCCCGCATCACAATTTCATCTATCTGATGGTATTGACTGCCGGGGGGCCTCCGGCAAAAAAAATAGGTGTCAACTTCTGCCTCACAATTTCACTTTGCCTAGATCAATGCAAAACACGTACGCTGCAGACCAGCAGGAAGGGAGGCATAGGAAAGACTTATCCGCCTTGAGGCTTTGCAGGCAATCAAAGGAGTTGGAATCCATGATGGATGCTTGATTTTACTCGCCGCCACCAGATCAAAATTGGAGATATTTTTTCTTTGGAACTTTGTATTAGCACCAGAGGGAAGGTGGGGAGTTACGCCGTGAGGGAGACCTGTTTCTGTAATATATCAATCCCTTGAAGGAAGTTATCTACCATCCATGAGCTGGTCTGCACGGACGCCACCGCTAGTCATTGTCGCCGGCCGCCGCGAAAAGGAGGAGGCAGTCATCAGATTATGTGGATAGAAGGGTGATATCCTGATTCCTGAGGACGTTCCCGAGGCCGGTACGACCATCTCATCTTTTTTTTCTCTCGGTAGGATAGGACATTTCATCTAATGGCTCTTAATAGCTAGGAGATCTATCGGACGGATTAGTTACTATTTCACACGAGGATTAACGTGCAGCCTCCTACGGTGCCTCCAATTAGTAAATATAAGATGCAATAACTAAAATGACTTAAACTACAATGTCATTACATTATTAAACTTTGGATATCTTTTAGCATTCTAATCCTCTTATAAATGTTTAAACTACTATCATTAACATAGTGATGAGAATAACTGGTTTGTAATCGTAATGTGACCATAACGGTATTGTTTATAAGAATAGTACAAACTGGCTTGTAACTTGTTCATATGAATAATCATCTTACCAAAAGCAAGACACACAAACAAGGATTACAAATTATATTCAAGTCCACTGATCCAAATGACAAACTTTGAGAAAAGAGGTGATGTCGCCCATCAAACTGTTTTGCTTGTCGTCATCAAGTCACGCTGCCTCAAAAACAGCAATTCTCAAGCAGATCCTCCTGTTTTCACAAAATAGGACAAGTATCAAATACTTTGCAAACTGTAACGAGTTTTGCAAGAACCACGTTTATAATTTGTATATCTTACATATACATTTTCATCCATGACCTCCATTGCAATCAATCCCTTCCAAGAGATCTCAACTCTAATGCAAGATCGCTAAGTGTTTTTCCAAACATTCTCTTTTCATCCATGATGGAGGAAAAAACCAATCCAGCGACTCATACTCTATGTGCCTTATTCTGTAGAATTCAAAATGTAGCCCAACTCTCCATCGAATAGAGAATGGCTTATTGGATGATTATGGAGAAAACACAAACATTCTGGAGTCATCGAATTATCTCCTAATGGTTATTGTATAAAGAAGAGAAGATCACCTTTTACGAGGATATCCCTCAGGTGGATGATTATGGAGAAAACACAAACATTCCAGAGTCATCGAATTATCTCCTAATGGTTATTGTATCAAGAAGAGAAGATCACCTTTTACGAGGATATCTCTTAGGCGTGGGTATTAATCTAAGTTCCAAATTAAGCAATATATTCACATGGTCGCAAAGGACCTCAATGGGATAGTCCATGATCTACTAAGATATTTTCAAACAGACATCTAGACTAAGTTTATAATAAGAGATCAATTTATAATTGGTCTCCACTAAAATTGTCATCCCCTGGATGATTTTGGTGATCACATGATCCCTATCCTCTCCACCTCCCCCGATCATCACGGCCATCAGTGCAGCCTCAAAGGTAGACATTCAATAATGCCAATCACATCATCCATGTGACTCATGCTCGATATTTCAATCTCTTGTGTTCCGAGGCCATGTATGTACATGCTAGGCTCGCCAAATCTAACTTGTGTGTATTCGCTATGCAACATGGCTTACATCCACTGTATGCGAACATAGATATGTCTGACCCCCGATTATCACGGCCGGCCTCATAACGAAGAACTTTCTTGGTGGTGCACACACATGGGGAACACGGAACATTGGAATTAAATAGGGATTATCTTATTTCCTACCGTTGAGTATCTAAATACTAGCACACAATAAGATGTAAAACATGTATCAATATCATATGTATAATGTGATATGGTATGGTCCTTCTTCTTGCGCCTTGATCTCCATCGAGTGCTCCGGCATGATCTCCATCCTGCCATCGGTTTGACGCCAAGTCCACGATGCCTCCACCAGGTCGTCCATCGGAACGATGACTATTACTATACTACTTAGTAATAGAAAAGTAAACTACTTTACCTTCATAATGACCAATGCCATATCATAATCACATGCCCTCCTGCAAAATAAAGTTAGACGCCTCTACTTTATCTATTGCAAGTTTTACGTGGTTGTTAGGGCTTTCGCAATAGAACCGTTTCTAATCTATAAACTTTCCAACCACAACACGGATCTAACAGTTGTCTATACTACACCCCTTTCGGGACCCTCCGTTGTAAATGCTATATCCACTATTGAATAAGAGACACACACCCGCTAGCCACTTATACGGTACAAGCCGTATGTTGAGCATGGAACCAGTCTCGCATACGAATACGCGTAAGGTCGGTCCGGGCCGCTTCATCAAACAATATCGCGATATAAACAAGTATACGTGAGAGGGTAATAACTAAGGGATCAATGCCCGCACAAAACTTGTACGTACTGGCTGTACAACACTCCTACGCATAGATCGGCTCTAATACCACTGAAGGGGATCCGCAGCAGAAAACAAAAAAATTCCTATGTTGAAACCCCAAAACTGCCTAGGATCTATCTATATAGTAATGCGGTAACGGCCAATGTATAGAGAATACATACCCTTGTAGACCGTACGTGGTTAACATTCCGAGGGGAATGTGGTTGATGTAGTCATACTGGTAGCCGACCTCAAGGTCGTGAAGCTCCTCGCAGGTCACCCCTTGCTCCTTCATCGTGCAACAGCTCCGGATCACGACATTTAAGCGCCCCAAGTGTTGCACCTCGTGTCTTCGTACACATCCGGTGCACGATGAGATCTCTGGCTCCCCGATCCCGCCGGGAGTGCGGAAGTTGATATCCGGCTAGAAATCCCTGCAGCGCAACGGCGTACTACAGGTGTGCCTTGTTCGCACAGCCTAAACTTGGGGCCATGGTCACAAGGGCTAGAGAGAGAGGAAAGGAGGAAGTCAACCAAAGGACTTCTCCAAATATTGGTGTGTCTCATCCCACCCTTGGGGCACCCCTTTATATAGGATAAGGGGGTATGCCTTTCCTAAAGGCTAAGCCATGTGGGACTAAACAAGGGGAAGAGAGGAGGGGGAGGCGCATGGGCCCTTAGGGCTTCATGGGACATTCGGCCAGGGGTGGGCCCCACCCTGCGCACAGCCCTAGGCTGGCCGGGTGGGTCCCCTTGTGGCGGCTGGGCCTTGGCCCTCTTGGCCCTTGGCCCTTCCCTCTTTCAGTTTTCCCTCATGGGCCCTTATTCACTAGGAAGTTTGTCCCATTAGTAGAATAACCCTTCAAATTAGATTTTAATATTATATTTAATATTAATTACACTAATTAATATTTAAATACAAATTACAAAACCTGATTCAACCCAAAACACCTTTCGTTTCCCTTTTCTATATCCTCCGAACAAATTCGGAATTCCCGGAATGATTCCGGTCCTTTATTCCTTCTCCGAATAGCTTCGGATCTTTCCGCGGAACGATTCTAGCTTTCTCTTTCTCTACTGTGATTCCGTCTTATGAATGATCGCTCTCATCGTACCCTTAAGTGTATCCTCTCACGGCTCGAGAATGCTCTAGACATGATCTGTATCAATGATTAACAAAGGGACCAGGGATATCCATGTGACCCCTATGCATTCCTAATGACAATGTCGTTTGAATCGCTAAATGTAGCAACCAATTCCTTTTGTTTCTTGATATGACTTGTTCGAGATCCGATCATTGGTATCACATACCTTGTTCAATCTCGTTCACAACAAGTTCTATTTTCTTGTTACCGTGATATTACATCCCCGTGACTGAGTCACATGTTGCAACATTTATAGGTGGACAACATTGAGAGGTAGACTCAGCTCAAACCTCTCCTATGAGGGAACTAATACTAATGCATATAAACTTCCGGCTAAACCTTA
Source organism: Avena insularis (assembly GCA_023614405.1). Classification (NCBI taxonomy): domain Eukaryota; kingdom Viridiplantae; phylum Streptophyta; class Magnoliopsida; order Poales; family Poaceae; genus Avena; species Avena insularis. The sequence continues at coordinate 111,974,769 of CM042684.1, forward strand.
CCCAATTCAGGTATTGTGGTTGTACGGTAAGATTGGAATGGTATCGCATCCGAACCCAACCATCAGTTTTGTAAAAGGGCTAAGGCTCATGCCTCAACATTTTCATCATCATAAACCATTTGTGCTTTTCAACACATGTCAAAACATCTCAATAGAATGACTCATCATTCCAAAGTTTTCACAAGTCATTTTCACCAAGTATTCCCATCTAAAGTGAATCAAGTTTTGAGCTTTGTTCTAACTACTAAGTTAAGAGTGTTCACTAAAGTGGGATGCTAATGTCATTCTTATGCCATAGAATGACATCTCAGTCTAACTATATAGGTCAAGTTTTATACACTTTATGCTACCTTCAAACAAGTAAAGGACTTTGGTAAAGTAAAGGAAGTAAAGCTTGTAAATAAGACATGGAAAAGATATAAGTCAAAGTGGTATAACCAAAGCATGCCTAATGCCTTTGCTTAGGTTGTCTAGATTGCAAGGGTTAGCTTGCATTGTTAATGATGGCTTGCTAGTATAATACTTGCAAGTGTTAGTTTGCCTTGGGTAGTGCAGTGGTTGAAGTTTTCTTCCTCCTCCTCTTGGTAGAACTCCTCCTCGTAAGCTTGGTCGGTACTATCGTATATAAATACATACGGAATACACAATGACCAAACAATACTTAACTAGTCTACTTAGCACACTCAGGCACCATTTGATGATCTAATATCATCACAAGCATCACAAGGTTGAATTAACTAGCCTCATTCTTTTTATTTGATAAAAATAATTTCTACTCATTGAAATTAACTAAGATTTAATATTCTCCATTTAAAATATGGGATCATGTGGACACATGTCATCACCACATATTCTAACATATAGGAATGTGATTTAAGGGTTGGATCACATTTTAATAAGTTTAAGTTTAATACTTAATGATTTAAAGTGACTAGAAATGCCTATATAGCATTATTTTGGTACTAGTACAAAGTCACTGCATGTAAGCCTTACTATTATTACATATTCAGATAGGTATGGTTAAATGTGATTTTTGAGAGTTGGAATCAACTCAAAAGCTATTATGGTTGATTTTATAAAAATGTTTGAATGTGCAAAAGCTTCTGTCTTGTTATTTTAACTAGGAGACATCTCTAACTCTAAATGATTTAAATCCAACGGGATCGGATAGATATTTTCATTAGCTTCCTAACAAAATTGGAATCACTCGATTTGGTTTAGTAAATCTTCCTAAATTGATTTTTGAAGTAAGGGACAGAATTGAGTTTAAGCCTAAATAGAAAAATCCTTATTTGAATTACTGGGTCAGCACGGGAAATGAAATGGGCTGGCCCAGTGACGCTCAGTGGCGTAGAGGGCGGCTAACAGGTTGGTCCCACTTGTCAGCGACACATAAAACCCGAAATGGTATGGGACGATCTGGGCGCTACGATCAGAAGATAGATGAACGGTCCACAGTCGTCGTCGATGACGGACTCGTCGCCGGCAAGACCGAACCCTAAACGGCCGGTGGGGGTCTACTGGGGACATACCAGGGCTCTAACTAGTGCGGTGAGGTGGGTGATCGAGCTGGACGGCAACGGCAGACTCAGGCGAGGTAGCGGCAGGGGCTGAGGTGGATGGAATCAACGGCAGCGTCTCCTCCTCTGCAGCGGCCTCCTCTGGTGCAATTCTGGCGAACAGTGGCTCGAGTGGCTCCGGCGAGAGAGGGTAAATGTTCAGGGAGAGAGGGGGGTGGAATGGTGTGAGGAGATGGTGCTGGGGAGGCCTACTTATATAGGCGCGATAGTGAGACTGAAAGGCATGGGCGCGACTCGTCGGTGACGGCAAAATAGAGGGGCTACCGGTGTGGCGAGGTAGGCGGACGGTGCCCGGTCTGCTGGTGGTGCTCTACGGCCTAATGGCGACGCTAGGGGCGGTGGATTATGGTCGGGAGCGTCTCATGCTCTAAGGGACAGAGGCGATGCTTGACGGCGATCACGGCGAATGTGGGTCACGTGGCGATGCACGGCCATGTCTGGCGGGGTGCTAGTGTCGAGGCGGAGCGGCGTGCGCGATATGGCGTCAAGGGGTGGTCTGCTGCGTGCTGGCAGCAATCATGTTGGCTGGCTCGCAGAGAGAAAGGGCGGCGATGTTGGGGAGTGTTCCAGGGGCTGAGATTGATCGAGGGGTGGACCGTGGGCGGCGGTAGAGTTGGGCGGAGCTAGTGGGCACGCTGGCTTGGCACGTCGTGGTCCCTGGTGTGTTTCCCGCTTCTGGTCGGCAGTGACCATACTATGGCGGCGCTCCACTGTTGCTCTAGGCTTAGGGGTAGGCCGGTGAGGGTCTGGTTGGACTCAGGGGGACAGGGTAGAGTAGAGAGGGTGCAATGGGGACAGGGGCTTAACTAGAAACAATATAAGTTGCAGTTTGATCTCTGTCTGCCACATGTTCGACACAATAGCCGCATGAGAAAAAGTTTGGAATTTTGAGCTGATCTTTGGTGGATGCTTTGATCTGATGCTTGGTAGACTGTGGTTGCTAGGATTTGTTAAATGGAATTCATTTGAGTGGTTTTTGAATAAGTGTGATCTATACATATGAACTACATTCAATTTTCAAATGTCATTTAAATTTAGTGTTTGAAAGTTTTTGGGATGAAACAAAGTGGGCCTTGGCACATCACTACTTGTACTAGCAAGGGGTGCAAAGAACCACACTTGTTTCTGTTAAGATTTGAGTTCTAGGAATAGCCAAAGTAGGCTATGTGATTAAAATGGCAAAAGTGACCATTGGCTTAATTATTCTTTTTTATTTCTTTTTCTTTGGGATTTGTTTGAGAATGATCTAGATGATGTTTAATTCACCTTAGAATCATTTTACAATCAATAGATCACTCAAATATGGCATTTCAAACAACTCCTATTTTAAACGCATACACATATGAATGCTTAAAGATTTTTTAAACAGAAAAAGGTTTTGTTAACCCTAAATTGGGTAGATTGGATCTTGATCACTTGGATTAGAGTTTTGGGATGTTACAAACCTTCCCCCTTAAACAAAATATCGTCGCGAGATTTACGAAAGAAAACTAGGAACTAAAGAGATCTGGGAACTCTGTCCTAATGTAATCTTCTCGCTCCCAAGTGGCTTCTTCTTCGGTATGGTTGCTCCATTGGATCTTGAGAAATTTGATACTCCTGGTCCTGGTGGTTCTGTAGGCTTCCTCCAAGATACGGATGGGCACTTCATGATACGTCAGATCCTTGTTGATATCAACAGCTCGGTGATCGATGTTCTTGAATACTTCGGTCTTCTCCGGCACTTCTAAGCATTTGCGAAGTAGCGAGATATGGAACACATTGTGGATGGCTGACATCTCCTCTGGCAGTTCCAGTTGATAAGATACTTCTCCTCGGTGGTTCAGAATCTTGAAAGGCCCGATATATCTGGGGCTAACAATCCTTTCAGACTAAAACGTTGGGTTCCCTTCAATGGTGAAACCTTGAGATACACAAAATCTATAACATTGAAAGTCAGGTCTCTCCTTCTCTTGTCAGCATAACTCTTCTGCCTAGATTGGGCGGTCTTGAGGTGCTCGCAGACTTTGTGAACCTTCTCTTCGGCTTCTCGGAGAATGTGGGGTCCAAAGATCTGACTCTCTCCTACTTGCGACCAATTCAAAGGGGTGCGACACTTTCTTCCGTACAGGAACTCAAATGGTGCCATTTGCAAACTAGCTTGATAACTGTTGTTATATGAGAATTCTGCGAAAGGCAGGCAGTCTTCCCATTTTGATCCATACTCTAACACACAAGCTCTCAACATATCTTCTAATATTTGGTTGACTCTTTCAGTCTGTCCATCAGTTTGCGGGTGATAAGTGGTGCTGAAGTTCAACTTGGTTCCTAATCCTTCCTGGACTTTCTGCCAAAATCTCGAGGTGAATTGGGTTCCTCGATCTGATATTATGGTCTTGGGGGTTCCATGCAGACTAACAATTCTAGCAATGTACAACTCTGCTAGCTTCGAACTCTGGTAAGTTGTCTTGACAGGTATAAAGTGAGCTACCTTGGACAGTCTATCAATGATGACCTAGATTGAGTCATTTCCCCTACTCGAAGTAGGCAATCCGGTGATAAAGTCCATTCTGACGGAATCCCATTTCCATTCAAGAATCTACAATGGTTGCAACAGTCCTGCGGGTCTCTGATATTCCGCTTTGACTCTTTGAGAGATATCACACTTGGCGATGTAGCTCCCGATTTCTCTCTTCATCTTGTGCCACCAAAATTGCTCTTTCAAATCTTGATACATCTTCATTCCTCCGGGGTGGAAAGAATAAAGAGTATCATGAGCTTCTTGCATGATAACTTGCTTCAGCTCCGAATCTGCTGGCACATAGATACGGCCTCTGTACCACAGAACTCCTTCTTCGTCTTCGGTGAATCCTCGTACCTTTCCCGTACCAATATGATGTTTGATTCCGTCGATACTTTCATTTCCCTTCTGGGCTTCCTTGATTTGGCTAATCAAAGTGGGTTGAAGTTCAATGCTAGCTAAGAATCCTTTGCTAACTAGTTCAGTTCTGAACTGCTCCAACTCCTCATACAAACTTGGTTGCTTTTCCTTGATCATGGTGGTTAGCCTACTCCGCAATCTGCTAAGAGCATCCGCTACCACATTGGCTTTACCGGGGTGATAGTGAATGTCAAGATCATAATCCTAGATTAACTCTATCCATCTCCTTTGCCTCATATTCAGCACCTTCTGAGTGAAAATATACTTCAAGCTTTTGTGATCCGAGTAAATCTCACAGCGATTACCCATAAGATAATGATGCCATGTTTTCAATGCCAAAACTACGGCTGATAATTCAAGATCATGGGTCAGATAGTTCTTCTCATGCTACTTCAGTTGTCGAGACAGATAAGCGATGACTTTTCCTTCTTGCATCAGTACACATCCGAGACCAATCTTGGATGCATCGCAATACACATCAAACGGCTTCTTGATATCTGGCATGATCAATATTGGGGCTGAATTCAATCTCTTCTTCAGCTCCTAGAAACTAGCTTCACATTTGTTGGTCCATTCAAACTTCTTGTCCTTCTTCAACAATTGGGTCATGGATCGGGCGATGCTTGAAAATCCTTCAACAAACTTGCGGTAGTATCCCGCTAATCCGAGGAATGCACGGACTTGGGTTTGAGTGGTTGGGGCTTCCCATTCTTCGACAACTTTGATCTTGGCGGGATCAACAGCGACTCCTCCGGCAGACACAATATGTCCTAGGAATCCTACTTCTTTTAGCCAAAACTCACATTTGCTGAACTTGGCATACAACCGATGCTCCCTAAGGGTTTCAAGGATGATTCTCAGATGTTGCTCATGCTCTACTTCTGACTTGGAGTAGATAAGGATATCGTCGATAAACACAACGACAAACTTATCCAGAAAATTCATAAAGATCTTATTCATGAGATTCATGAAATAAGCAGGGGCATTGGTTAATCCAAAAGACATAATCGTATACTCGTATAAACCATAGCGAGTAGTAAAGGTGGTCTTTGGCATATCCATTGCATGAATCTTAAGTTGGTGATAACTGGTCCTAAGATCAAGCTTTGAGAATACATTCGCTCCAGTCAACTGATCAAATAGATCCTCTATCTTTGGCAATGGGTACTTGTTTTTGATGGTGACATCATTCAGCTTCCTGTAATCGGTGCACAGACGGTTGCCTCCATCTTTCTTGTCGACGAATAACACTAACGATCTCCATGGCGATGCGCTTGGTTGAATCAAGCATGTTGCCAACATAGCATCCAGCTGCTTCTTCAATTCTACTAACTCTAAGGGGTTCATGCTATAAGGTCTCTAGGCTATGGGTCTGATTCCGGGGATTAGTTCAATAATGAACTCAATATCCCTATCCGGGGGCATACCAGGCAATTCATCTAGGAATATGTCGGGGTATTCACAGACTACTCTTACTTGGTCAATGGTGGGTAGGGCTAGACTTTTGTTACACTTGAATTGACGGGGCAAGATTTCAGATATATGCTCTACTGAGACTCTAGAGCTACTGGTCATGGTGATGGCTTTCTTGGCACAATCTATCAATACTTTATGCTTTGACATCCAATCCATTCCTAGTACTACTTCCAAACCTTTGGTTCCAAGTACTATTAGATCAGCAAAAAAATCTATCCCATGTATTCTCATAGGAACAGCTTTGCAAATTTTTCTAGCTTTTATAGTTGAACCAGGGATTTGAACTATCATGACATGCTTCAAGTTGGTTGGGTGAATCTTACTAGTGCATGCAAATTCTTCGGTGACAAATGAGTGCGATGCTCCCAAATCAAACAATACTCTTGCTAAAACTGAGTTGACAGAAAACATACCTAGCACTACATCTGGACCTTCTTGGGCTTCTTCGGTGTTCATGTGGAAGAGACGGCCGTTGCGGTTGTGAGGATTCCCTGGGGCGAATCTTCTTCCTGGTTGAACACGACGCTGTTGTTGAGCTGGGGCATTTACATTTGCAGTGGCAGCAATATTCTTGGGGCACTCATTGGAATAGTGACCCTTCACTCCACACGCAAAACAAGTGATCTGAGACTTTTCTTTAGCTGCAACTGGCACAACATTGCTTCTAGTTCGGGGTCCAGTGTAGTTATTCTTGTTGTTGTTGTTGCTCTTGGGAGGGGCACAGTTGAAATTGCTGGTGTTGCCGGAGTGATTATTGTTTCCTCCGGACTTCACATTTCCTCCGCTACGGTTGGGGTAGCTGGGGCGAGACATTGGGGGTCGGTTATTCCTCGGTGCATATCCTGCTGAGGGGTTGGGATGGTACTTCTGGTGACTGTTGGATCCAGCTTGTTGCATCATATGACGTTTGCGGTTGTCGTTTGCCTGGTTGAGCTTCCCTTCCATATGAATGGAAGAGTCGACTAGCTCTTCGATATCCTCGAAACGGATGTTGACGAGGACAGTCTGCATCTCATCATGCAGTCCGTTCAAGAATCTCTCCTTCTTGGCCTCCGTGTTGATCTCATCATGTGCATACCTTGCTAAGGACAGGAATCTGTCATGGTACTCCACTACAGTCATTCTTCCTTGCTTCAACTCTTGGAATTCATCCCTCATTCAGGTGACTAGACCCTGCGGCACGTGGGTGCGGCTGAACTTGATTTTGAAGGCATCCCATGTCATCACTTGACACTGGTTCATTATGCGGATACTGTTCCACCATGCTGTTGCATCTCCTGCCAGATAGTGGGTGGCAAAAAGAACCTTCTCATTGGCATCTACTTCAGCTACTTCTAAGTTATTTTCCATTGTCTGCAACCAGTCATCAGCATCCAGTGGGTTCTCTGAGGTACTAAAGTTTGGGGGGTTTGTATTCTGGAAGTTATTGAGTTTGGATCCATGATGATCTTGATTTCCATGGTTCTGGTTGTTGAGAGCCATCTGGGCGATCTGTTGCAGTGTTGCTAGATTAGCTTTGCGCTCTGCCCTGCTTGCTTCCCGGTCTGCGATGAGATTCTGCAGGATTTGCAGCATTGGGTCTTGCGATGAGCTGCTCCCTCCTTGGTTTCCACGAGTCATCTGAAGATTGAGGTAGATAAAGGGGTAAGAGGGAAAGTTCTAAGGTTCATGGTTTTTGATTTCAAAGCTAAAACTTTGAGTTTGACTCAGATTTTTGCAACTAACTTCTTTTCATTCCTTCAAACAAAGCACACGATACAAACACACACACACCACAACATCAAAATGAAAACAGATGGTTCTAAGAACCATTCTGTAAGCTATGATACAATGGGACCGATACTCCTCATGCTACGACAGTTCTCTAGTGCATCTACTCATCATCGATGAAGTCGGAGTCGTCATCGTCGGTGTAGAAGTCCACGTCATCTTCCTCTAGAAAGTCATCATCATTGCTGAGGTAGGAGTCAATATCCCCTTGGATATCTTCACCTTCCTCTTCTTCTTCCTTTACAGGAAGCTGAGCTTCCTCCTCCTTGATGGTCTTCTCGAGGTCGGCCACCTTCTTGGAAACACGGTCGATGGTGCGATCCTTCTTGGCGTGTTGACGGCGAAGAGACTGACGATCCTGGACTAGCAGTGAGAAAGTCTGGGCCTTCTGGGCTGCAATGACGAGGTTGTGGTTGGCTAGCTCTCTTGCATTGTCCAACTCCTTTTGTCTGTCATAAAGTAGGAAGTCGAGGTTCTCCACTTGACGCTTCAGTATTGGGTGACTTGGCATCTCAAGCGTCATTCCCATGGAATCACGCCTTGCATAGTGAACAAAGCGGGTTCCTTGGATTAGGTTGACAATGAGGGCACATAGACGTGCGAGAGCTTCATGCATTGCCCTGGCTAATCCATCTAGCTAGTTGTTCTCTCTCACGAAGAACTGAATCCTCCTAGATACTGGTGCGTCTATTTTGCCTCGAAGATCAGCAATCACTAGCCATTGCATATCTCCTCCTGGTGGACCCGGGAGTTGAGCTCCAAGGAATTCCGGATGAGGACGCTCCAAGAACTTAGACAGTGCATCCAAATCCTTCTCGAAGATCAGTTGGCCTCTATTGCCCAACTAGTAGAACATGCTCTATTGGGCTTCCATCTATAAAAATTTAGGATGAGAAAGTTAGTGAAGTGATCAAGTGTGTCAAAGTTTTATGTAGTAATGTAAGAATTTGGGGGAACATGTATTTTTTTGAGAGAAAGAATTCCCAAGGGTAAGAGAGGAAATAGTTTTCATAAATACTCATTTTGGTTTTTGAAACTAAGTTTTTGTTCGGACGTCCATTCTAACTAGGGTCTCCTATGGTCAGGATGGCTCTAATACCAACTTGTCAACACCCTGATTTTTAATCCTAGATGCCTGTTATGCCATACATCGCAATCCCAGGATTACCATTTTTGCGAGACATAACAGATTGGATATCGCAGTACATCATCCATTACAAACCATAAATAAGGTCTTACACAAATAAGGATCTCATGATCCGGTCTTAGTACAATCATGTAGCGGAATAAATAGCGTAGCGGTGGGGTCCATTTTCAGAGTCACAGGCAATGCTGACGATGGGAGATAGTCCTAGTTATCATAGCCATCCTGTTGCCCTTCATAGTCTGGCCATAGGAATAGCCAGGGACAAAAGCCATGAGTACTTTTTAAGTACTCGCAAACTACCACTAACAAGTAGTATAGTTCTAGTGTAAATGCTAACTCTAAGTTTATTTGTAAATTTAAGTTTGAAACCTAAGCTGAGTTCAGAAACAAAGAAAGATAAAAAAAGTTTTGAAAACACTTAAGTGGGAACTTAATCATCATAGTAACAACTCTGTTGTGGTCAAGTCATGTCACAATTCATTTCATAAGTTGTTTTGAAAACATCTGACAACAGAACAGTATGGCCACTCCAACTGTCCATAACCGCGGACGCGGCTACTCAAATAGTTTGACACTCTGGAGAGGTGGTACACTTTCACCACAAGATTCGATACATCTGTCAGGGATAACCCTGAATCATCATACTTAGTATGCAGATAATCAAACATAACCTTTCCTTTACACACCCTAGTATAAGCACATCTCCTATGAGCATGGCCTCCCAACCATGACCATCTGTCATCTTGGGCGCTGCATAGGTGGACAACATTGAGAGGTAACCTCAGCTCAAACCTCTCCTGTGAGGGAACTAATACTAATGCATATAAACTTTCGGCTAAACCTTACCTAATTCAGGTATTGTGGTTGTACGGTAAGATTGAAATGGTATCGCATCCGAACCCAACCATCAGTTTTGTAAAAGGGCTAAGGCTCATGCCTCAACATTTTCATCATCCTAAACCATTTGTTCTTTTCAACACATGTCAAAACATCTCAATAGAATGACTCATCATTCCAAGGTTTTCACAAGTCATTTTCACCAAGTATTCCCATCTAAAGTGAATCAAGTTTTGAGTTTTGTTCTAACTACTAAGTTAAGAGTGTTCACTAAAGTGGGATGCTAATGTCAATCTCATGCCATAGAATGACATCTTAGTCTAACTATATAGGTCAAGTTTTATACTCTTTATGCTACCTTCAAACAAGTAAAGGACTTTGGTAAAGTAAAGGAATTAAAGCTTATAAATAAGACTTGGAAAAGATATAAGTCAAAGTGGTATAACCAAAGCATGCCTAATGCCTTTGCTTAGGTTATCTATATTGCAAGGGTTAGCTTGCATTGTTAATGATGGCTTGCTAGTATAATACTTGCAAGTGTTAGTTTGCCTTGGGTAGTGCAGTGGTTGAAGTTTTCTTCCTCCTCCTCTTGGTAGAACTCCTCCTCCTCGTAAGCTTGGTCGGTACTATCGTATATAAATACATACGGAATACACAATGACCAAACAATACTTAACTAGTCTACTTAGCACACTCAGGCACCATTTGATGATCTAATATCATCACAAGCATCACAAGGTTGAATTAACTAGCCTCATTCTTTTTATTTGATAAAAATAATTTCTACTCATTGAAATTAACTAAGATTTAATATTCTCCATTTAAAATATGGGATCATGTGGACACATGTCATCACCACATATTCTAACATATGGGAATGTGATTTAAGGGTTGGATCACATTTTAATAAGTTTAAGTTTAATACTTAATGATTTAAAGTGACTAGAAATGCCTATATAGCATTATTTTGGTACTAGTACAAAGTCACTGCATGTAAGCCTTACTATTATTACATATTCAGATAGGTATGGTTAAATGTGATTTTTGAGAGTTGGAATCAACTCAAAAGCTATTATGGTTGATTTTATAAAAATGTTTGAATGTGCAAAAGCTTCTGTCTTGTTATTTTAACTAGGAGACATCTCTAACTCTAAATGATTTAAATCCAACGGGATCGGATAGATATTTTCATTAGCTTCCTAACAAAATTGGAATCACTCGATTTGGTTTAGTAAATCTTCCTGAATTGATTTTCGAACTAAGGGACAGAATTGAGTTTAAGCCTAAATAGAAAAATCCTTATTTGAATTACTCGGTCAGCGCTGGAAATGAAATGGGCCAGGCCAATGACGCCCAGTGGCGCAGAGGGCGACTGACAGGTTGGTCCTGCTTGTCAGCGACACATAAAACCCGAAACGGTATGGGACGATCTGGGCGCTACGATTAGAAGATAGATCAACGGTCCATAGTCGTCGTCGACGACGGACTCGTCGCTGGCGAGACCAAACCCTAAACGGCCAGTGGGGGTCTACTGGGGAAGTACCAGGGCTCCAGCTAGTGCGGCGAGGCGGACGATCAAACTGGACGGCGACAGCGGACTCAGGCGAGGTAGCGGCAGGGACTGAGGTGGACGGAATCGACGGCAGCGTCTCCTCCTCTGTAGCGGCCTCCTCTGGTGCAATTCAGGCGAACGGCGGCTCAAGTGGCTCCGACGAGAGAGGGGAAATGTTCAGGGGAGAGAGGGGAGTGGAATGGTGTGAGGCGATGGTGCTGGGGAGTCCTGCTTATATAGGCGCGACGGTGAGACCGAAAGGCATGGTCTCGGCTCATCGGTGACGGCGAAACAGAGGGGCTACCGGCGTGGCGAGGTAGGCGGACGGTGGCCGGTCTACTGGTGGTGATCTACGGCTTAATGGCGACGCTAGGGCTGGTGGATTGTGGTCAGGAGCATCTCGCGCTCTGAGGGACAGAGGCGGTGCTCGACGGCGATCACGGCGACTGTGGGTCGCGCGGCGATGCACGGCCGTGTCTTGCGGGGTGCTGGTGTCGAGGCGGAGCGGCGTGCATGATATGGCGTCAAGGGGCACTCTGCTGCGTGCTGGCGGTAATCGTGCTCTAGCGTGCTCTGGTTGGCTCGCAGAGAGAAAGGGTGGCGATGCTGGGGAGTGGTCTAGGGGCTGTGATTGACCGAGGGGCGGACCGTGGGCAGCGGTAGGGTTGGGCGGAGCTAGTGGGCATGTTGGCTTGGTGCGGCGCGGTCCCTGGCGTGTTGCCCGCTTCTAGCCGGCGGTGACCATAATGTGGCGGCGCTCCACTGCTGCTCCAGGCTTAGGGGTAGGCCGGTGAGGGCCTGGTTGGACTCAGGGGGACAAGGGAGAGTAGAGAGGGTGCAATGGGGGGCAGGGGCTTAACTAGGAACAGTATAAGTTAGGCAGTTTGATCTCTGTCTGCCACCTGTTCGACACAATAGCCGCATCAGAGGAAGTTTGGAATTTTGAGCAGATTTTTGGTGGATGCTTTGATCTGATGCTTGGTAGACTGTGGTTACTAGGATTTGTTAAATGGAATTCATTTGAGTGGTTTTTGAATAAGTGTGATCTATACATATCTATACATATGAACTACTTTCAATTTTCAAATGTCATTTAAATTTAGTGTTTGAAAGTTTTTGGGATCAAACAAAGTGGGCCTTGGCACATAACTACTTTACTAGAAAGGGGGGCAAAGAACCACACTTGTTTCTGTTAAGATTTGAGTTCTAGGAATAGCCAAAGTAGGCTATATGATTAAAATGGCAAAAGTGACCATTGCCTTAATTAATTCTTTTTTATTTCTTTTTCTTTGGGATTTGTTTGGGAATGATCTAGATGATGTTTAATTCACCTTAGAATCATTTTACAATCAATAGATTACTCAAACATGGCATTTCAAACAACTCCTATTTTAAATGCATACACATATGAATGCTTAAAGATTTTTAAACATAAAAAGTTTTTGTTAACCCTAAATTGGGTAGATTGGATCTTGATCACTTGGATTAGAGTTTTGGGATGTTACATTGGGCAACATCCACCACTGACTGAACAACCCGAAGTTTTCCTTCAAGTTTTTTCACCTGTTCAATTTTTTCAGCGTACAACGGTGGGTCCACCGTACGCACAATGGTGGTATTGGTTGTGCCCACTACAGATGAGGACGGAATTGCACCCGACAATTACACGGACCCAGAAGGAGTCGAAGATTCATTCAAAATCTAGCAAGACATGAAGGATATGAAACGTTTAGCATACAAAAACAAACTCATACGCATACATTCAACAATTGCTTTCTTGTAAAAAGGAAGCAAAAGGCAGCTGGATAAGTTAAAGGTTCCTTACAGTAACGGCAAGAGAGACACAATAAAACTAAAAAATAAAGCCTATGAAGCCGTTTTTTCCAAAGAAAAAGTAGCACTAGCAGAAGGAGCACTAGCTACAGGAATGACATGAGCAGCCGAAGAAGGAGAGCGCGTCGTAGAAGGGGCAGCCAGCTTCTCCGAGCCTGAGCCTATGCCCAAAAGCAGCCAGGAATACTTTCTGGCCCTCTTAACATAAGGCTTCAAATCAACTTCTTGGCCATTGGAGGTGACTGGGACAGAAGATCTAACCTTCTCCAAGTCGACCTTCTCGCTGTGCGCCATCGCCAGTGCTATTAAAGTTTCGGCACCACTCTTCGACTGCATTAGGCTATTACCAACAAGGGGGTTGGGGTCGGCACCGAAGACAGTGATAAGATCATTCAAGTTATTCGGCACCTCCTTGGTTGGAAATTTTCGGCGTGAAGGATTTTGAAGGCACGACAGGAGCAGACAAGGAGGTTGTGCCCACGAACATTGTTGGCCTCCAAGGTGCTAACAACATCCAACAAAGGATCAACCTTTTTGCCTTTGTGCAGCGTCAGGTTCTAGATAGTCAGTTATAAAAATAAAAGAGGAAAAGATTGATGACCAAAGAAAAGAAGTAAAATAAAGCGACACAAGACAAAAACCTTACGGGTCAAAGAAGCATTAAGGGCCTCTAGGCGCTCCCGAAGATTTTCATCTCGAATAGCGGCTTGCTTGGCCACTTCTTTGGCATCAGTTTTCGCCTTCTACTTGGTCTCCTCCAAAGACTCCTCAGCAACCCGTTGTTTGGCCTCCAGATCATCGGCACGCTTCATCGCCTCGTCCCGAATAACTCCGAAAATGAACAGGATATACCTTTCAGTTCTTCATCTTCATCATGAATTTTTATAAAACGAGAGGCCATGTCGACCATCTCGCGCATCAAAGGCTGGAGAAGAACATCAAAGCAAGGGATATCAGGAAAAATAAAAAGCTATGAGTAGAAAACTTTGAAATATGGAGTAACTTACATATTTATATCCACATCAATAGGATTTTCAGATATCACCACACCTTTACCAGCCATTTTCTTCCTTTTTTGCGGTGGCAGCCTTGACAAAGTGGCAACATCTTTCTGGAATATCTTCTCCACAGATGACATAAGCATTTCCTTCAGCTCCATCGATGACAGAGGAGATTTCTTCACAGAACAGGTAGCAGACATATGAAGAGGAGACGCGGGAGGATCTTCATCATCATCATCACTGCCAAAGAAAAGAACCAAACAATTAGGAAAGCATCAGCAACAGAACTACCCGATAAAGCAATAAAGAAGCAGTAAAACACTAATGAAGATACATCCTGCGCAAAGCTGAACAAGTTCATCTGGGCAGGAGCAGCTGAAACTGGAGCAACATCAAAGGGTTTGGAAGTAGTTGAGGCATCCGAATCTTCGCCCTTTTCTACAGCGTAAGAGCGCTTCCTCTTATCACCACTGCGCTCCACACAAAAATCCCCAGAGCGAGCTGAGGGAAGGGATTGCGTCTTTGATGAAAAATCAAAAGAAGGAAAATCCATCTCCTCATCTACGGCAGTCCAGTCATAGGGAGATCATCGGATGCGAAAGAATGGACAGGGGGCTCACAGCTTCTAGGGAGAGGAGGAAGTGAGCTCAAGTGGTTAAAGTCCTACACAAACAGAAGACATGCAAAAAGCGCCAGTTATTTATAGGGTAAAAATTCATCCGCAAATAAAAGGGAGGAAAGATGGATGCAGAGGGAATTTACCTCGGGAAGACGGTTCTTCTTGCCATAGGGCTCCACAAGACAGCTGAAGTTTCGAACCCTCTTTTCATACACCTTAAGGGTAAGGTCTTCCAATGAAATCCTCATTGGATCTTTTTTCCCGATATACGCCCACATGCCAGAAAGCCGGGCCTGAAGTGGTTGGACACGAATCCGTAAAAACTATGCCAGAATCTGGAGACCCGACAATTCCTTGCCAACTTCATGCCGTAGCTTTGAAATGCGATCAAGATAGGGCTGGATTTCCACCATTTCTTCGGCAAAAGGACGTTGATCCTAGGAGTCAAGTTTGTGACAAGTTTTCTTAGAATAAAAGGGGGCTAAACCGAAAGACTGGCCTTCGACTGGTTGATCTTTGATATAAAACCACTTGGACTTCCAGGCTTGGACAGAATTAGTGATCTTAAAATCAAAATAATCTACGTTGAAGCGAATAGAGAAAATGGCGCCACCAACGTCATGGACAATGGTGTCAGTGGCGTTACGGCGAACATAAAAGAAATGCTTCCACATGCCCCAATGGGGATGAATCCCGAGAAAGCATTCATAGAGAGTGATGAAACAAGCAACATGGAGGATAGAGTTCGGCGTGACCTGATACAGCTACACTCCATAGACAAAAAGAAGACCACAGGAAGAGAAAGGCCGCGGGGAAGAAAGGAGAGAACATTACCCTCCAGCCAGGCTCGGGGATGGGAGAAGCTTTGTCTCCAGGGAGATAGAAGGTACCCTCCGCTAGATGGCCGGAGTTCCACGCCTCACGGAGATCCCGCAATGTACACTTGGAAGGAGACCATCTGACGGCCCTCTTCCTAGTTGCCTTCGTGGCTGCAGTGGAAGTCCTCGCCTTACTTTTGCTCATGGCCGCGAAAGAGAAACACGAGCACAGAGAAGGAGTTCGCAAGGGGGCAAGAGCGCAAGGAAGAAGATGGAGCAGAGGAAGGTGAAGTAAAAAATAGTAAAACAAATCTTCTTCCCCTTATAAGGAGCAAAGGTATGAAGTTTGGACCATTCGATGCAAAATCGAACCGACAGAAGATCACATGGTGGTGACACGTGTTAAAGAGATTTAGTAAAGGAAAAAATCTAAAGAAGTTATTGCCACGGTAAAAATGGAGGACAGCGCGCGACGCCTCGATCTTCGTGTGGAGAGGTGACGTGCAGTCAAAAAACTCCGCTAAATACGTTACCACGCATCATCATTACTACCACATGGCCCCACATTCGAAACTTCCCATCAGGACATGTCTTCTTGAAATCAACAGCATAAAATACGTCATTACTAACGTCATAGCAAAGACAATGCAGAAACTACGACTCTCTATAAGAGATATGACCCAAAAAAAGTAAAATTGGAGCCGAAGTAAATTCCTCCATGAGAAGACTTGAGAGTACACTCGAATATGCAATATTGCAACTGTAGCCTCGGGGGAAACTCCTATCAGGAGCACTAGTCGTGCACCCGACAAAATCTACAGAAACACTGGCGCCATAAATCCAAGTTTTCGAGCCTATGTTCTGATACATACATCTGAACATAGCCTCAGGGGCTACTCCTAACAGGAGCATTGGCACGCACCTGATAAAGAAAGACAAATGAAAAATTATTCAACAGATACTCCTATCAGGAACAGTTACAGAAAACAAAACAAAACCTTCAGCCGCCAAAAAACAAAAAATCTCAGATCGCACTCGACGCGGCAGACATCTGAATGCCATGTTCAAAAACATGAAGGTAAGACCCTAGGATTCATCCTGTGTGGCCTGGTAATCGCACAAGAATGTGCTCTGCTAGTAAAATATCCGTATTAATGATACGATGAAAAATCCTGATGGACGCATTGGGTACCCGATAAAATAGAAACTGGAATTAAGTATTCGATAAGACCTCAGCGGCTCTAACTGAATTACGCCAGTAGTAAATTCCAAATTCGAGACTAGGACTTGAATTTGATGTATGAAAACTTTGTTTTTTCCTAGGAGCAATTAACCGATTCCCGATCCGTCGGAAGCATCAGACTCATTGTACCAAACTCCCAATAAAATTAAAAATCAAGAAACGGAAATAAAGGGAAAGAAGGGAAAAAGAAACTTTGAGAGTCAAACCAAAACTACTGTTCAGGTAGAGTCTCAGGGGCTACTGACATAGGTACGACTACTCGGATGCTTATGATTTTCTACCCGATACTGGGTAAAAGGCTTACGGCCCATGAGGATTTCAGATGATAACCCAAGGAAGCAGCAGACAAAGACTTTGATCGTATTAGGAAAGAGACTATGAACCGACATTGTGTTGGTGTTGTAATTGCACGTATGTAAAACCTATCCGCCTATAGCTTTGAGACCTGGCCTATTATATATAGGATGGGAGAATCCCAAGCGAGGGTACCGAAATCTCCCAGGCAATTTGTAATAGTGTGATTTTCCGATATTTAGGCGACTTTGACTCCATTGTTTTCCTGACATCCAATGAAATCCCCATTGTTCTCTTTTCCATGAAACCCTAAGTCCTTCACCATGGACATTGCCGAGGTTACCCCTCGTCAGTACCTAATACCTTATAATGTCTCCACAGATCACCAAGAAGTACATCAGCATGAAGGCTGGTCACAGAGGGTCGAAGCTCACCAAGGGTGCCGAGCACCTGGAGCGTAGGCTTGATGAAGCCATGGAATAGCCCATGTCCAACACCATCAGGCATCAAAGGAGGCACTGGAGACTCTAGGGTCGCGCCTGGTACACCTTCCCGCCGGCATCGGGGTCGAGGTCACCATGAAGGAGCAGCAAGAGGTGGGACTCGACCTAGAGGCGCACGTCAGTGGCGGCAAGGATTGTCAGGTCACCCCGTACTCGACGCTGGTGATCGAGATGAATCACGGGCTAGGGCTAGCCATGAAGTCGCGGTTGGGGGCAGCGAGAGCGGGCGCTAGTGGCGTTTGAGCAGAGGAGGTGGTGGTGGAGCCCATCCAGCAAGCGGTGGTGGTAGTGGTAGGCAGCGTCGGAAGTGAGCAGGGTCGTGGCGGCTCCCTGGGGTCGCGAGAGAGGAACGAGACCAAGTCTTATTGAGTGCCTATACGTGAGTGGAGAGGGTTGGGTCAGATTGACCCAACCAGAGTGGGCTCTATTGGGCCGATTTGGTCTAGCAAGACCAGTTGGGCTAGGTCGGCCCATGTGCCCAACCAAACAAGCCAGTTTAAAAATAAAGTAAGAAGTAAAATACAAATTACCAAAATACCCCTAAGCTTATTTCCACCCTAGAAAAATATAGAAAAGTCCTAAAATATATATAATATATCAAAAAGACCACAAAAATAATATCTACCTAAGAAAAATACAACTCTACTTACTTGAGTTAAATAAAATGCAAAGAAATATTAACACCATTAGATTTTAAGTGAAATTTCATAAAATAAGGAAAATTCCTAAAAATCAATAAAAATCATTTTTGGATATAAAAATAAATATAATACTTTATAAAAATACTAACTCATTTTGTTTTAAAATAAAACTTAAAGCAAATATTTAAAGACATATAATACTCTATTGAATTTTATAAAAATAAGAATAACACTTAAAAATTAATAAAAATCGTTTTTAAGATCTTGAATAAATATATTTTACTAAAAGAATACTAAAAGTATTTTCCTAAAGATTTTTTAGATTTTATGGAAATAAATCTGTACCTACTTTATAAAAGACCTAGTTTGTAAATACTTTAAAAACATCTCTTAAATAAGAAATAATCACAATTCTATATATAAAACCTTAAATCCCTAATAACTAAATACTAATACCAAAGCCATAACTTGGATCTATAATAAAACTTAAGTGTAACTTATTAACTTTATAAAACTCTTTTAAAATAATAAATCCAAACTAAACCAACAATTTTAAGTAAATTTTAAACATCATTCACTTATAATAAAAGTGAACGCTATTTATCTCTTAACTATTCTTAAACATGATTTCAAACTCTAATAATTATTAAGATCATCTAAATTTACTTTCCTTAATAAGATAAACTAAATTCATAATAACAAATCACATTTAAACTCATCATTCACTTAAGCTGAAAGTGAATGATCCCATACCTTTAAACCTGCTTGTTGCATGGTTTAAAACTTATTAATACTTTTAAACACATCACACCCTAGATCTACTTATGTTTAAAGTTAACTTTGGTACACTAAGTCATGCATAATGCCTAAAGAATATTTATGTTTTTATAGTTAACTTTTGTATGTTCCAAATTAAGTGATAAGGCATCTCAAATCCAAGCTTATCGGATAAGCGCAAATGACGTCAATCACATTCAATTAACCACAAAGATTGTTTAAACTTTAACAAAGAAATCTTTTCTTCAAAAGTTATTTGTTTTTCCACTTCAAACAACAATCTTATAATAAGTCCCTTAACTCTTAACAACTTAACATAATAAATCCCATCATAATTACCAGATAACAATTCACCTCAGCTTAGAATATTATTATACTTCACTTTTATACTTTGCATGTTAAACACTTAAATGCTTTTACCTTGTAAAGTAATCTTTTCCTAAAAGGTTATTCTTTTAATAAACATTAAAAGTAATCCTTCAGCATTTCTATAAAGGCTCTAATTGATTAATAATATTGCTTAAGAAATATTTTAGATACCATGCCCCATTTGAGTGCTTTAGTATTGTATGTTACTTGTTATATTTACATATTGTTTCACACACTCTCATATGCCTTAACAAGAAGCACAAGTGTGAAGCTGGTATAAAAGTGGAACACATTCTAAGGATATCACCACAAGCTTGCAAACCTTATATCATAAATTCTTATCCCGGGGATTCGTGTTTATCCAATTGCATTACATTACTTATGCATAATTGCATTCTGTTTCTTTAAACATTCGTCCTTACCTGACCAATGATGCTGTTTACAGAATTTGGGCCTTCTATTGTCTTGAAGACCGTGATTGCATAATCTTTCAATCACAAAAGTCGAGTTCACACTTTCTCATGTCCTTTGATTATTTTCTATCAAATGCTTGTAACTCAAATGTTGTCATCACCTCCAATTCAAAAAGGTCAGAAAACACTATATTCATAATAATATGATTATGGATTATTTACCAAATGGTAATAATCTATTGATATAGTTCAATTGGTAAAGGAACATAATATCTAGGACTTAACAACCAATGTCGCCAGTGATTCTAGCATCGTATATTATGTGTTAACCATGAGATTTGGAATGGGTGTTGGGGATATACTTTCCGGGTATCCTCATTATACCTCACTGACCAGGGTGGCCCACTTTGGGTTAGAGCTTTGCTTCACGGGCGGCCCAGTCAGGGAGAAGAGACGGAGTCTAGTCCAGCTACAGGAAGGCCCAGAAGACTTACTGACATAGGCCTGTTATGTTACTTGTAGTTCAAGTTGTACTCTGCAATCGACTCTTAGTCGTATCCGGATAGGTCTCTCCTGTAAACCCTAGGCCAGATATCTATATAAGCCGTCATACGGTACGCCTTTA
This sequence comes from Avena insularis, assembly GCA_023614405.1. NCBI lineage: Eukaryota > Viridiplantae > Streptophyta > Magnoliopsida > Poales > Poaceae > Avena > Avena insularis. The sequence continues at coordinate 111,995,187 of CM042684.1, forward strand.
GGGCACCCCACAATAGTCTACAATCTCAACTCGCACATGCGAAACCCTTGTAACCCATATTTCGGCTCTGGCGTATTACTGGATTGCTAGAGTATGATCTATCCAAAGCCGGCAAATTCGAACCTGGGTAAACTTGTGTGCTCACCGTCGCGGAATACCGTACGTCTCACACCCCTCTCTTTTGCACGCCTCGAGGACCCCCTCATGGCATACTTGTCATCAATCCGATGATAAATTGCGCCCACCGTGGGGCAAGTGAGCTTCGAATTTGTGTTCCGAGCGGAATCTACAAGAATCGGAATCGGCGAGACCATCACCATCGGTCGCGTCCTCTACGCTAGCGACGTCCCTCTCATCGTTCTCGACGAGACCTGGATTCTGGCTAGGGAGGCCGTGACTGCCTACACCATCATGTCTTTTGGCAAGATCGATGTTTACATCGGTTTTGCTAAACCTGCCCCACCCACCCCAGCGGTGATGATAGAGGAAGAAGAAGTTCCTAGGTCCACTTTATTCGCGGAGGCGATAGAGTTCCGGATCTTAGAAAACCCTAATACCACCTAGTCCGCACCTGTTGCAGAGATAGTGGAGAAAGCTGAGCTTGAAGTGGATCTTGCGGTGCAAGTCGAATCTAGAGTGGATCTGCCTAGCGAGGCCGAATCCCATATCGATCTACCCGCCGAGGTTGAAATCCAGGAGGAGCAAGACAACAACTTTGGTTTCGGCTCTGCTAATGCTGGAATAGATCAACCCTTCTTGAGGCATACGTTGAGTCGCATGATGATGCAAGGCGCAAACATGGACGAGGTTCCCGAGACCATCAGAATTTTCGAGAAAGCCTAGCAAGAAAGCTGCAACTACCTCAGGGTGCACATGTCGCACTTTGTCGGCTATGTTGGATTCGGATCCAGATCTGCTGATGCTGGAGACAACAAAGACTCGGTGCTGGAGGCGATCGGAACAAACACCGACTTACCGGCATCTTTGAATGACTCCATGACGTCAGCGGATTTCCAAAAGTTCTCCACGGAATACGAAGAGGAGTTCAACTCCAAAGCTGCAGAAGAAGGAGAAGCCATGGACGAAAGATCCGGAGAAAACTCTCCCAAAGCGCAAGATGACATGGATCTCGGAGACAATCCTGACGTCCAGATCTCCGAAAGTATCATTCAGAGCTTAACTCTGGGAAACGGACCCAAAGCCATCTTTGCTACCGCGCTGCCAAGAAGGCAAAGAAGAAGAACAAGACCCCGACAAAAGATCCTCCAGCGAAGGAAGTGATTGTCGAGGAATTGGAAGAAGACTCGGATGGAGCCTTAATCCCAGAGGAACCAAAGGAAACTCCGGTGTATGGACACATGGTTACCGCTGGTTCCCGTAAACTCATCGATGTTGCGTTAACTACGCCTATCCCTACAGGTACAGAGCTTACACCTGCAGAATTGGAAGAAAGGGCTCAAGCCCTAGAAGCGCGTCGTCAAGTACTCCTAGATGAGGCTAACAACCTTATGGAAGAGAAGAAGCGCATGGCGTCTATGGAACAGTTTAACTCTCTACAGCACCAGAAGGCCCGGAACGGCCCCGTACGGGCTAACAGAAACCCGGAAGTCCACAAGACCCTCTTTGAGGGAGATGACACTATCAAAGGAGTGCCTCGGTTGGACATCAAGGGAGACCTGGTGTATGGAACGCCAGTGGAAAACACCGCGGTAGCTCGAGATATCCTGGCGAACAATCCAAACCCAGATCAAGTCCGGTTGGGAGTGAAGTTGCTCACCAAGGGTCTAGAGCAACAGAAGGTCGCAAAATCCCGAAGAGGAAAACTGGTCTCTCAATCCAACCAATGTCGCACGGATCCGGCCTGGCAGGATATTAGGCTCCAACGGGTCCCGGAACAACATTACCGTTCCAACCGTCAGGAAGAAAACTACTCAAGAAACGGATCTTCAGGGCGACGGCACAGAGTCGCACGTGACTAGAGCAATGTTGCTCCAGCCGTAGAGCGAGACACTGTGGCGGCACTGGTTCTGAGACACCCTCCTCGGCGAGAGTTGAACAATCGCAGGGAAGAAGACAGAGAGCAACATCGGGAGGAGGACCGACAAAGGATGCCACCTCCTAGGCTTACAAGCCGTCCGTTAGAACAACACCACAGTGGGGGGAACGACGGACAGCATGCTGAGTCAAGCCGGCAGGGGGCTCGTCGTAATGAAGACCCTCCCCGAAACCGGAATAATGATGCTCTGGATGGAGGCCGGCGATCATCCGGAATAAACCCACCTACACCACCCTCTCCACCAAGCAGCCATCACAACGACTCTCAAGGAAGCCAAGGAGAGCCTCGTGGCGGAGGAGGTGGTGGCAGAAGCAGAAGTCTGGCTCCAAGACACCACAGCCACAGCCAACAACCAAGACGGCGTTCCCTGTCACCAAGTGATGCGAGACACTGGATCAACTCTAACATAGAGGCGTGGGTCCAAAATGCTTCGGACCACGCATTCGACAAACAAATTTCCTGGAAGGATTTGCTATCTCAAGACACATTCAACCCTACGACGGTGTAGCTCGGAAAGATACTTGGCTCCAGTATTTTTTCCAGGCTTGCTGCATCGCCAAAGACGGAAATAGCTTGGCCACTTATGTTGTGGAAGATGACACGATCCTGGCTAAATGAACTTTCGGAGAATACCATCCATAACTGGTATGACATGCAAAGCGTGTTCTTCAGAATTTCGAAGGCAAATATCGGAGGCCCTGTACGGTAGGAGACCTACAACATTGCACCCAGAAAGCTGGAGAAACTTGCCGAGATTACCTCGGATGATGGATCGACACGAAGAACTCCTACGAAGGGGTAAATGATCAAACTGCGATTGAAGCTTTCATTGTAGGACTTCCAGTTGGTTTACTACGTCACCGCTTGAAGTGCAAAACGGTCACTGATCTGGGAGAGATGATAGAAACGGTAAAAAAATATGCATATGCCGATGATGATGCAGAAGGACTACTAAACATCATGGTGGTACCACAGTAGGCAAAACAGCCGAAGAAACAAGCTCAGAAGCGCAAGAACACCTCGGAAGAAAAACCCAATGCGGAAACTTCAGTTGTCACTGCTACTTTCAGGTCTGGACAACGAGGACGGCGCGGAAGCGGTCGTGGGATGTCAAGAATCCAGGGTAGAGGAGACTAGCAACCTGGCAAACCTACTCATGGGCTGACATTGCCAACAACCCATGTGTGCATCATTTAGCTGCCAACGGGGGCTCGTCCCACACAAATGTTGAGTGTCATTTCAATGACGATATAAAAAAAGATGACTCTGCTTGCTACAGGGCTAAGCGGAATAAGGGAAAGAAGAATCCCGAAAAAGAAAAGGAGACCAAGCAAGATTCCGACATGGAGGAAGTTGACCCTTCAAATCCCAAGTCGTATGGAAAGAAGAACTTCCCAACGAAGAAAGACACTTATGTCACTTTCCTTGGGTCTCAACCAGCTAAGGTCAAGAAGGCAATTTTGCAAGAGCTAAACGCAACTGTCCCAGTTGTCCCTCAATTCTTGGACTGGTCGGAAGTGACAATCACCTTCGACTGCATTGATCATTCGCCTAAGTTGCACAGGCGAGGAAAATACGCCTTAGTCGTCATTCCACTTATTGACGGCTATAGTTTCTCCAAGAATCTCATGGACGGCTATAGCAGCATCAACATCCTCTATATCGAAACGTTGTGTCGGATGAGGATCTCGGAAACTCAGCTGAATCACAGCTCTGTGATCTTTCACGAAGTTGTCCCAGGAAGACAAGCAAATTCCCTAGGAGAGATCACTTTGAATGTTACCTTTGGAACTCCAAAGAACTATCATATGGAAGCACTTTTGCTTTGAAGTGGTCCCGTTCAAGAGCGCATACCACGCTATGTACGGATGTCTGGCTTACTGGGCTTTTATGGCTCATCCGTGTTACATTTATAATATGATGAAAATTCCAGGTCCAAAGGGCATGATCACCATCAGGGGAGACTTGAAGAAAGCACGAGAATGTGAGGACGGAAATGCCGCGTTTACTGAAGCCGTACTGCACTCCCAGGAGTACCAGGAGATCAAGAAGACCATCGACCCGTCCGAGATGCCCGCGACGAAGAAGGAGGTGACAAAGACGACTCTAGAGATCAAGGCATCGGAAGAGACGAAGAAGACATCGTTGAAGGATGATGACCCCTCCAAAGGTGACCCAGATAGGTGTAGGTTTAGATAGCGCATAGGAAAGCGCGCTCGTCAAGTTCCTCCAAGAAAATCAAGATATCTTCGCATAGCAGCCATCTGACATGACCGGAGTACCTAGGGAACTTGCCGAGCACTCTCTAAATGTAGAGCCAAATGCTAAACCCGTCAAACAGTCCTTATGACATTTCAGCGATGAAAAGTGAAAAGCAATAGCTAAGGAACTAGCTCGGCTCGAGTTAGCTGGATTCATAGAACAGGTCATCCACACTGAGTGGTTGGCCAATCCTATAATGGTCCCTAAGAAGGACACCACTGATTTAAGGATATGTATTGATTATATAGCCTTGAACAAGGCTTGTCCCTAAGATCCGTTCGCACTGCCTAGAATTGATCAAGTTGTTGATTCTAAGGCGGGCTCAGAACTCCTATGTTTTCTCAACGCATATTCCGGTTATCACCAAATTCGGATGAAGGAATCAGACAAAGTCAAAACTTCATTCATAACCCTCTTCGGAACCTTCTGTTTCGGTACGATGCCCTTTGGGCTCAAGAACGAGGATTTACGTACCAGCGCACTATGAAGCATTGCCTCCACGATCTCATCGGACGCATTATACATGCATATGTGGACGACATAGCGGTGATGTCCAAAAAGAAGGAAACCCTAATTTCCGACTTGAAGGAAACATTCGCTAATCTACAAAAATAAAACATAATGCTTAACCCGAAGAAGTGTTTCTTTGGAATACCAGCCAAAAAACTGTTAGGTTTCATCATGTCTCAAAGAGGCATAGAGGTGAACCGAGACAAAATTAAGGCTATACTCAATGTTTCCAGGTTGACTCGCTTGAAGGACGTTTAAAGACTAACTGGTTGCATAGTTGCAGCCAGTCGATTTGTAAGCTGGCTCGGTGAAAGAGCCGCACCACTCTACAAACTCCTAAAAAAGACCAAAAAGTTCGTTTGGACTGACGAAGCTGAAGCTACACTACAAGACGTGAAAGCAGTACTCTCATTTGCTCCTATCCTTGCAGCACCAGAACCTCGGGAACCGATGTTGCTCTATCTTGTTGTGACAAACAGAGTCATCGGTGTCGTCATGGTGGTGGAGAGACTAGAGGAAAAACAGGAACACCTGGTGCAGCATCCGACTTACTACCTCAGGGAGTCCTAACTAAATCAAAGCAGTGGTATCCACATTATCAAAAGCTGGCTTAAGGTGTGTTCTTTGCATCCCGGAAGTTACGACATTATTTTCAGGAACATCCAATTACCATGGTGAGTACAGCTCCCATGAGAGATATAATCAACAACAGCGATGCTACAAGATGTGTCGCAAAATGGGGCATAGAGCTTTCAGCTTTCGACATTGAGTACAAACCTCGTACAGCAATCAAATCCCAAATCCTCGCTGACTTTGTCACTGATTGGATAGAGACAACGGAGAATATGACCCTCCCAGAGTCGGAATACTTGACCTTACATTTTGGCGGGTCTAAAGCGCTCGGGGACTCGGGGGATGGCGTGGTGCTCAAGTCACCCCAATGAGATAAACTTTTCTATGTGTTACAGATCCACTTCACGGCAACGAATAACATTGCCTAATATGATGCATTGCTGCATGGAATCTGGATTGCTAAGGATATCCACATCCAATGATTAATGTGTTATGGAGATTCGGATCTTGTTGCCCAACAAGTGTCGGATATCTGTAATGCAAATAAGCAAATGGTAGCATATAGAGCTGTCGTGGATGAACTATCTAAATCGTTCGAAGGGTTTGAGGTTCAACACATCCCTCAAATAGAAAATGAGGACGAAGATGCATTATCTCGAATAGGCTCTGCACGGAAAAAGGTCTCGGATGGCACTTTTTGGTAGCGCCTCAAAGTCCCCTCTATAAAAGGAGTAGATGAGGAATATCTGACCAAATCCGACTCACCTTTAGTGGCAGTTCTGGTCGTAATTCCCAGTTGTACCCAACCCTACCTTGATTTCTTGGTAGATGACAAATTACCTGAAGACGAAGTTCTGAGCCGGCAGATCGTCCAACGAGAAAAAACCGATACAATCATAAAAGGTGAGATCTATAAGCGGACTATTTCTAGGGTCTTTTAGCACTGTGTATCTCCAGAATAAGGATTGGAAATCTTACAAGAGATCCACGAAGGCGAATGTGGCCATCATGTTGTAGCCAAATCTTTAGTGGCAAAAGCTTTCAGACATGGATTTTTTGGCTTACAGCCAAGGCAGATGTCGAACGGCTGGTCAAGACGTGCAAAGGCCACCAAAAGTATGCCAAACAAGCTCATGTTTCGGCTGATCAGCTGCAAACAATACCTATAACATTGCCTTTTGCGGTCTGGGGGCTTGACATGGTAGGACCATTTAAACAGGCTCCAAGTGGATTTACTCATCTCTTAGTGATGGTGGATAAATTCACAAAATGGATTGAGGCTAAACCCGTCACCAGTTGTGATGGAGCAACAACCAGAAGATTTGTCGAGGATGTTATAATCCGATACGGTTATCCACATAGCATTATCACGAACAACATGAGTAACTTTTCTATGGGAGAGCTTGCCGAATTCTATGATGAGCAAAACATCCGGCTTGACATTGCATCAGTCACACATCCACAGGCTAGTGGACAAGTTGAAAGAGCAAATGGTTTAATCCTACAAGGCCTAAAACCAAGACTCGAAGCACCACTATGTCGTGCTGCGGGGTCTTGGGCAGAGGAATTGCCTTCTATGATATGGAGCTTACGAACAACTCCAAACAGGTCAACCAGATACACACCTTTCTTCTTGGTCTATGGTGCAGAAGCAGTTCTTCCTAGCGATTTGATTCATACTTCTCCCTGAGTTGCTATGTACATTGAAGAGGATGCCGAAATTTCTCGAAAAAATGATCTTGATTTAATCGAAGAAGTTCGCATCGTTGGTGAGATGAGATCAATAGCCTATCAGCAGAAGTTACACAAGTATCATAGCCAGAGAGTCAGAAACCGGTCTTTCGATAAGGGCGATTTTGTTCTCCGGCTCGTGCAGAAAAGAAAGCACAAACTTTCCCCAGTATGGGAAGGGCCCTTTTTAGTTAGCCGAGTATTGCACAATGGTTCTTACTATCTTACTAATATGCGGCCAGTCAAAGAAAGACCTTCTACTAAGAAAAGAAAGAGAGCTGGACGCAGTACAACCCAGAAGAATTAGACAGACCGTGGAATATTGCTCATCTACGTCCCTTTTATTCTTAAAATTTTCTTTCTTTGTAATCATATATGTATACATGTTCAATGAGAAATAAAGTATTGGTTGCCTCAAATTTTTATGAGATGTTTTATATTACCATCGTATTTCCGAATGATCATGTCACAGTCGAAAATCCCAGAATACTTGAAAGTACTTTATGCTCATGTTTGTTCTGGTTAAGATTTCCGATTCTAAAAATGCTACCTTCAGGTATAAATATAAAAAAATTAGTTTGTACTTTGGTTATTTATATGATTGCCAGATGCAGGCTTTTTCCAAGTAGAGAATTGTTGGTATTGGAAGCCTACTTTGTTTCCGAGTTTAAACTGGTTTAGCAATTAAGCTCCATTGCTCGGCAAAGTTTCCGTGTTGAAGGTTGGCCGGCTCACGAAACGGACGAGGCAGAAAGCCAGATAAACGATAAGTATAGACAAAAAACATAAAGTGCTTATGTAAACATTGCAGGCAGATAAAATAAAGCCAAAAGTGTTAAATAGAAGTAGCAAATCTTAGGACTAGCAAAAGTATTACATTACTTATTTACAACCCAAATTGTTTCAGAATAACACATTGTTTTTTCTGGTACTTTACGATGTAGGGGAAGAGGTAGGAGCAGCCGGATCACTATAGACATCGACCTTGCCTTTATATCTTTCCGAGACGTTCAAATCTGAAATGATTTATTCATCGTCGGAGACTTCAGCTGTTATTTCAGTAGGTGGAGGAGGTGTCTCCATGCGAGTGAAGAAAGGAGTGTCGTAGCTGGTCAGATCCGCTACGTGAGATCCATATCCGGCACAGGAGTCCATGATAGCCTTGATATCTTGATCCTGTCTGTCTTGATCCATAGTCGAATACCCTCTGGTTACTTGCCAGATTTCCATGTTTCCATGGTGTCTCATAACCATAGTGAGAGTGTTCTGTGTTACGGTTCACGCATAGGACATATTCCAGTCTTGTATGAGCTGGGGAATCTCCTTGGCCTTGTCCCGCACTTCAAAGCTAGACATTATGTTCATGTCCAGAACCTTGAGTACTTCGCCAATATCCTCCAAATATTGGCAGAAATCGTGAACTAAATCACCGACTTGTGTAAGCCGGCAGGTGCGAGACTCAATGAAGGAAGAATCCAGCAAGTTCAGAGGACTTGCGCATATAAAGCAAAGTTTAAGAAATATATCCGGACTCCTAGAGTCAGAAAAGCAGAAAGTCCAAAGATAGGAAACGTACCAAAGATGGCATCGTCTACTTTGGTCTTCTCTGCCCTAAGGCTCTGGAGTTCAGCCTGGAGTGCCTCGGTAATGTCCTTCTCTCTGAATAATGCATCATTGTATCTAAGATTTTTTGGTCCTAGCCCGAGATCCTTCGATCACGTTCTTCGGTGGCCATGGAGGAGGATTCGAGGACTTGTGCAATGTTATGCTCATGATCCGCCTTAAGCTTATTCATCTCTCGACGTAAGTCGGCATTCTCCACCTCCAGGGTCTTAAGATTCTCGGCCTCTTCAATCATGGCGCATGATTGTTTGACCAGTGTTGTAACCAAAAGAACAACAGAGTAATTCGACTATGAAAGCAAAAAAGAGCAAGGTTAAGGACTGAAATGGTTACCTTCAGCCTCATCCTTGGACACCTTTAATAGGGAATTTTCAAGACGGAGAGCTCTAATCTCTCTCCGCTTGTTGCAAATATTCTTTAATAATTCCTAGTTATATGAATTAACTTTCTGAAGTCAGAATGATACCCAGAGTCAGAAGTCTACTAAAGACTCGAGCTAATATTTTTGCTAATATCAGCACGAGCCTTGGGGGCTACCCTAGGTCATTCTTTGGCATCCTATGAAAGCATAAAACAGGATTGTCTATCCAACTTCATGCTTGGGCTAGAGGATATGATATGAAATAAAGTAAAAAAGGTGAGTTGGAAATTCGACTTACATGATGTTCATGAGTAAGCTTGCTTAAGCTCATGTTCACCTCGGTGCTAACCTTCTTGGCGAGGGTCAGCGGCATTACCGGTGGAGGAGGAACCACACCGGCTCTCAGCCTCTCGTCGTGAAGAAGGATTTGCTCGAGAAGCTCGGAGTACTTGATGTCCTCTGATTCTTGTGACTCCTCCTCGGCAGTGATGTTCCGGCTTTCCAAGCATTGTTGGGCTAGCCATTGGATCTCCTCTGCAGATTTCAGAGTAATGCCAAGCTTGGCAAGACCCAGATTGTTGAGAAGGTTTTCGGCAAAAACCTCTGCTGAGGGATCATTACCCATTGAGGTTTCACCCTTATCAACTGCCAAGTCACCCATGGTGACATTGGTCTGTAAACCAAGGTTCGCTGGCTCGGAGTGAGGACCCGAATCTTCTGCGACGGTCAGAGATGGAGTGATCTCCGGTGCTGTAGAAGGTTGAGGGGCAGGAGTCGGAGGCACTTTGGTAGGAGAAGACAAGTTTAACTTTCACTGGCGCAGGGGCTTCGACGAGCCTCCTTTCCCCTTGCCCTTGGTGACCTATTTAGCTCTAAGGAGGTAATAGAACAAAGATCATTACACCTCAGAAAGAATTAAGAAATAAAATACAGAGACCTTGTGAGGAAAGTTACCACTTCACAATGGGCACTTCCTTTGTGCCAATGGAAACTGTCGGAGCCTTACGCTTTCGAGTAAGGTACTCTTGCAATGGTACCAGTTCTCCATCATCCTGAGAGATCTCTAGAGGATATCCCTCGAGAGGAGCAAGCTCCAACTCGGGGAGGTCAGCAAGCTGAAAAGCAGAAATATCTCAGTATTTGATACATTGCAAATGTATCTATAATTTTTGATGTTCCATGCTTGTTTTTATCCACTTTCTTGTGTTTGTCCACACTTTGGAGTAATTCTCATATGATTTTTTGGACTAACCTATTAACAAGAGCCACAGTGCCAGCTGCCTGTTTTCTGCTGTTTTTGGTTCCAGGAAAGTCAAAAAATGAATATTCTCGGAATTGGACGGGACAAAAGCCAAAGTGCCTATTTTTCCGGATGTCATCAAGTGCGAATCTGAGGCGGAGAGGGGCCGGGGCCACCACACCACTGGCAGCGGCTGGGCAGCCCGTGCTGGGTGGTGTGGCGCTCCGACACCCCCCTCTCTCCTTCCGCCTATATATTGCCCTCGAGACGAAAACCCTAAGTACCCGATCAAAAATCCACGAAAGAATATGTATCCACCGTCATATCCATCCCTAGATCGGGAGGGATCTGAAGCTCTTCCCTGCACCCTACCAGAGAGAGGAATTCACCCCGGAGGCCTTCTTCACCACCTTGCAAGCCTTCGGTGTGATGCGTGAGTAGTTCATCCTTGGACTACGGATCCATGTAGTAGCTAGATGGCTGGTTCTACTCCTTTGTGCTTTCATGTCTAGATCTTGTGAGCTCCGTTCATGATCAAGATCATCTATTTGTAATTCTGCATGTTGTGCTTGCAGGGATCTGATGGATATTGAGATGCTATTTCACATTGATTATTGATTCTATCATGTCTTTGTTATTTGTGATATTTCATGCTTTCCGTTGTTAGTAGCTATCTTGGCCAAGTAGATGCTAGCAACTCCAAGAGTTAGTATTTATGCTCGATAGTGGGTTCATGCCTCTGGTAATCTGGGGAAGTGACATAAATCTCTAAGGTACTAGATGTGTTGTTGCTACTAGGGAGAAAACAACAATCCTTTGTTCATAGAACAATCGTATTGTTTACTTTACACGCAGTTCGTAAAACAATAATCTGTTGCTTGCAACTTAATACTGGAGGGGGTTTGGATGATTACCTGAAGGTGGATTATTAGTCATAGATGCAGTTGGATGGCGGTCTATGTATTATGTTGTAATGCTTAATCCAGTCTCAAAGGAGTCAAGATGATTAGTATGTGCATGTATTGCTTTCTCGATGTTTGTCAATTGCCCCGCTGTAATTTATTCACCCAACATGTTATCTATCTTAAGGAGAGCCACCTCTAGTGAACTATAGATCCCGATCCTTATCTTTTATATTCAATCTACAATATTTTACTTCTTTGTGTTTACTTTCTGCAAACTTTTACTTCTTTCCATTCGATATGTTTAATCCTTTGTTTTCCGCAAAACACGGTGAGATTGACAACCTCATCGCAAGTTGGGGACAAAGTTATGTGGTTGTGTTGTGCAGGTCTCCACGTTGCTACTAGCACCGGTAGTGCGCGCTGCCACAGCTCAGCTAGTAACACCTTTGGGGTGTTTCCTTGCTCCTACTGGTTCGATTAAACCTTGGTTTCATAACTAAGGGTAACTTGCTGCTGTGCTAATCATACCTTCCTCTTGGGGTTCCCAACGAGCTCTACATCATCATTGCTCCAGCACTTTTCTAGGCCCCATACACAGAGCCATCAAGCATTTTTCTGGCGCCGTTGCCGGGGAGTCAAGGACATCTTTACAATGGGAGTCCCTCATAACCAATCTCTTTACTTTGTTATTTTTGTTTTGCTTAGTTTCTTTTTGCTTTGTTTGCTTGTTTTGTTATTCAAAAAACACAAAAAAAATAGTTTTACTAGTTTTCTTTCTTATTTTAAAAACACAAAAAAAAAATTAGTTCCTTTCTTAAGTTGCCTTTATGTCTAGCCTTGCTCCAGTCAATATGTCACCCGAGGAAATGATTTTCACTTTTAAACAAGGAATTGAGGAAAGTTTTAAGGAAGCTTGGTCTAGAATCTCTGATCTACATGAAAAAACTGAGCCTAAAATGACACAAAGCTTGTTCCTTAGCAGTTTTTACCTTGGAATTGCTCTTTGCTATAGATATGATTTAGATGCTATTGTGGGAGGAGATTTCCTCCAATGTAATGAGGATGATGCTACTAATGCTATAAAGAAATTGATCCTCACTTACAACATGCCTAGCCAAACTGATATTTCTTTCGCAAAAATATTTGCTAGGTTGAACACTCTTGAGGCTAGCACTACTAGCTTAGAAAATTGCTACAACACGCTTAGGGAGCATCACAATTATGTTCCAATAAACTCTGAACCACCAAGGTGGTTCCCTACAGTAAAGATTGAGATAAACACTGAAAATTTTCAAGCTCGATGTGATATCATGTCTGAATTTTGTCTTATGCCCAAAGATATTTATGAATCTTTGAATCTTTGGGGGCTTACTGAAGGAGGAAAAGAAATATCTCTTCCTAATAATGCTACCATATTACCTATTGTAATAGCTGAAGGAGTGTTTACAAAGATCCTTGGGAAAATGATTTCTACTGATTATCTTGTTATTGAATGTGCAGGAAAAGGACAAATTACACTTGGAAGGTCCCTATTAGAACTCCTTGGAGCAATAATAGATGTGGGAAAGGGGACCATGCACCTTTCTTCTCCACCAAACAATCATATTTTCCCCAAGGTTAAGAATAAAAGTAAGAGAGGTAAGGGCAAGAAATTTGGTCTTAATGCTTCTTCATTTGAGAACACTTGCTTCTTTCTTTGCTTCTTATGCCTAACTTAAAGGCGTTAAAGAAAAGTACTTATTGGCAGATAACCCAAAAAATTTAGATGAGTCTTGGAAGTTATTACTTCAGTAATAACCTCTCCTTATCCTTTTTATTTCCTTTTTGTGCCAAGAGTAACCTCTAATGAGAGTGAAGTAATGATTGGGAAAGTTGTTGTCCTAAAACAGATTTCTATGCTTCACCGTAAAACTTTGTGTAAAATCTCTGAACGTATTTTTGAGGGGTGCATTTTTGTGCTTCTGCCCCAGGTTGTTATATAACTTTCGTTAGTTCAAGACTTTTTGATTTGAGCAACAGAAGGTCTTCGAAAAAATTCGTCTTTACCTGCTGGTCTGTTTTGACAGATTTCTTCCATTTTCTGCATTTGCTTCTTGTTGGTTCCTTTTTGAGTTCTTTTGGGGAATTGAGATTTTTGAGGTAAGTGCTATAGTAGGTAGTGTTCTAATGGAAGTTTATTTGGTGTTAGAACTGAATCTTAAGACTTATTTATCTTGAGTGCACTAATGTTGCTAATAAAGATTGTGTGAAGTTTTGTATGAAGGAAAATTTTCAGGTGTATGGAAGGAATGAGTAATGAGATGAAGGATGGACTAAAGCTCAAGCTTGGGGATGCCACGCGTGTCACCCCAAGAAATATCCAAGAAGTACAAGCGTCAAAGCTTGGGGATGCCCAAGGCATCCCCTTCTTCATCAATAAAAATCCCAGGTTTCTTCCAAACGCTTCATTTTTATTGTTTCATGCACAGTTGTGTTGTTCTTGGAGCATCTTATTTTTCGTTTTGGTTTTGGTTTTTTGTTTGCTTAGGTTTTCTTAGTTTTCTGAATAAATTGGTTGGACCCCCTATTTCATACATTGGTTTGCAAATAGTTTGGTTTGGTTTGGAAAAGAGTAGGAAAGTTCATGCTTATGTGGTAAAAAGAGCTTGTTTTTGACTGTGGCCTATGCTTTGTCATGCCATGCTTGATATTGTTTTGGATTTATGCTTAGTATTCTTTGTTGTAGCATGACTTGTTATAAACAATTGAGATTGCTTAATGTGCCTTGGATGAATCATGCATTGTTTTAGCATATTAAATCATAGTATAGTGGTATTCTCCTTTGATGCTTTATTTGGGTTGACTTGGCACATGCTCACACCATGTTATCACTATCTCAAGTCACCTTAGCCTTTATGATCCTTTAGTTTTAAACTTGTAGTATCATTTTATGCTTTGATCAATGATGTTTTGTCGCTCTGCATGATTATGGCCATTATTGCTCTCTTAGTTTGTCACTCCCAGTCTTTTGCTAGCCTCCACAACCAAGTATGAGTTTCACTCATGCATCCAACTCCCTAAACGAAGTTATTCCAAAGAGTACACCATACCTACCTACTAGCTTATGCTATTCCAAGTATATTCATGCTTTTGTTTACCTTCCAAATTAAAGTTGTTATGAGAAAACTAGTGATTAAAGCTCTCACGAACTTGATGGCACACTTTACTTTAGTTGCCCTTAATAAATTTGAACCATTGTGTCTTCTATGTTGTATATGCTTGCACTTATTTGTTAGGAATTAGCAGAACCATGCTTTCATGGGGAACGCTTTCAACATTGCACTTGGTACTTGTACCTAGTTGATGTCATGCTCTTTTGTATATGGATGTCGTCGGTGTGAAATGAAAGGGGAGCTTGTAAGTCCATGGAGTTATGTATATGTGTTAGAGAAACGCCTGGGCCGCATGTCTAATCCATGCTAACATGGTGGAAACCTGCAGCGTAACCATAATGAGTTGTCTATGAAGCATTCTTCTTATAAAAAAAGAGTCCTATATTGAGAAAAAAAAGAGAAAAAGAAAAAAAAGAGATACTATGAAAAGAGGAAAGAGAGAAAAAAGTACCATATTCCCATGGTAAATAAGAAGAATGCTGAGATGCTCGTTGTGTGCTTGCCTTGTCATTTTGATATGGGGATTCTTCCGTATCATCGGGCAAGGGGTACCCCGTTGGCGGTTCTCTATGATACACATGTACTTACGATGACAAGAACTTACCGGTGACTAAAATTGAGTAGCATGAGGAGCGGCCCTCGTATACAAGGGACATGAGATTTCTGACTTATACTTCGTCAAGCATGTACACCATAGTTTGTTCACTTTAACCTTAATAACTTCAAGATGCTTATGATAGGGGCAATGAGAGCTGAAAGCTATAAGTACCATAATTTTTGGAAGCTCTTTATGAGACTTGAATCCCTACTTCCTTTTACAAAGGTCTTTCTTCCACCATTATATTGAGTCTCCACCTTCTATCTTTATGCACCTACTTTGAGAGCATAGTGGCCATTCTTAGTTCTATGTGCATTGACCCAAGACTAGTTGATTGATGCATACTTTGATATTGCTTATTTTAAACTATTGTATCAGTCACTCTTATGAACTTTGAAGGTGTCTTATGCATTTATATTTTCTACTCTATTGAGGGACAAGCTGAATACTATTATGCTATATTTTCTTTTTGTGAAACAAACAATTGTCTTGCAAAGCATTGTTATTCATAAATCTTTTGTTTGTGCCTTTTCATGTTGCATAATAGTTTGTTTGCTTATTGCTAGAACGTGGTCTTTCATGTTATGATTGAAGTACTATGATCCCATCTTTGAATGTTTTGCAAATACTTTGATCAAGTCTTTGATGGTGCATGTCACCTCAAAAATTATTCTTTCTTTTTATCACTTACCTACTCGAGGACGAGCAGGAGTTAAGCTTGGGGATGTTGATACATTGCAAATGTATCTATAATTTTTGATGTTACATTCTTGGTTTTATCCACTTTCTTGTGTTTTGTCCACACTTTGGAGTACTTTTCATATGATTTCTTGGACTAACCTATTAACAAGAGCCACAGTGCCAGCTGCCTGTTTTCTGTTGTTTTTCGTTCCAGGAAAGTCAGAAAATGAATATTCTCGGAATTGGACGAGACAAAAGCCAAAGTGCCTATTTTTCGGATGTCATCAAGTGCCAGAATACGAGACGGAGAGGGGCCAGGGGGCCACCACACCACCTGGCCACGCGGCTAGGCCTGACCCGCGCCAGGGGGTGGTGTGGCCACTCCCGGCACCCCCTCGGCCTCTCCTTCCGCCTATATATTGCTCTCGAGACGAAAACCCTAAGTACCCGATCAAAAATCCACGAAAGAATCTGTATCCACCGTCATCTCCATCCCTAGATCGGGAGGGATCTGAAGCTCTTCCCTGCACCCTACCGGAGAGAGGAATTCACCCTGGAGGCCTTCTTCACCACCTTGCAAGCCTTCGGTGTGATGCGTGAGTAGTTCATCCTTGGACTACGGATCCATGTAGTAGCTAGATGGCTGGTTCTCCTCCTTTGTGCTTTCATGTCTAGATCTTGTGAGCTCCGTTCATGATCAAGATCATCTATTTGTAATTCTGCATGTTGTGTTTGCGGGGATCTTATGGATATTGAGATGCTATTTCAGATTGATTATTGATTCTATCATGTCTTTGTTATTTGTGATCTTGCATGCTTTCCGTTGTTAGTAGCTATCTTGGCCAAGTAGATGCTAGCAACTCCAAGAGTTAGTATTTATGCTCGATAGTGGGTTCATGCCTCTGGTAATCTGGGGAAGTGACAGAAATCTCTAAGGTACTAGATGTGCTGTTGCTACTATGGAGAAAACAACAATCCTTTGTTCATAGAACAATCATATTGTTTACTTTACACGTAGTTCGTAAAGCAATAATCTGTTGCTTACAACTTAATACTGGAGGGGGTTTGGATGATAACCTGAAGATGGATTATTAGTCATAGATGTAGTTGGATGGCGGTCTATGTATTATGTTGTAATGCCCAATCAAGTCTCAAAGGAGTCAAGATGATTAGTATGTGCATGTATTGCTTTCTCGGTGTTTGTCAATTGCCCCGCTGTAATTTGTTCACCCAGCATGTTATCTATCTTAAGGAGAGCCACCTCTAGTGAACTATGGATCCTGGTCCTTGTCTTTTATATTCAATCTACAATCTTTTACCTCTTTGTGTTTACTTTCTGCAAACTTTTACTTCTTTCCATTCGATACGTTTAATCCTTTGTTTTCCGCAAAACACGGTGAGATTGAAAACCTCATCGCAAGTTGGGGACAAAGTTCTGTGGTTGTGTTGTGCAGGTCTCCACGTTGCTACTAGCTTGAGGTAGCATACGCCAAAGCTCAGCTAGTAACACCTTTGGGGTGTTTCCTTGCTCATACTAGTTCGATTAAACCTTGGTTTCATAACTGAGAGAAACTTGTTGTTGTGCTCGTCATACCTTCCTCTTGGGGTTCCCAACAAGCTCTACATCATCATTGCTCCAGCACTTTTCTAGGCGCCATACATAGAGCCATTAGTATTGCGGAAAGAAACAATAATGTATAGATGAACGCATAATTCGAGTTATTTCTGGAAACTTACTAGTACCACAGGATCATCAGCCGTATGCATGTTCAAGGACAGCTCTGAGATGTTCCTCTTGATCCGCTCCCTTATCAACCATCTGATTTGGGACTCATAGTCCTTTTTCGAGTAAGGACAGAAGCAGATCTGGAGATAGTCCTTCTTGTTCGTCGTGATGGAGTGCATAAGCCGGTCACCATTGTGTTGGAGAGGCTGGATCCGGCATGCCAACCAGCAGTGGATCAAGTTGGACCCTTTAAGACCTTTGTGCTTCATCAGATAGTCGATCCGCCTCTTGGTAGGAAGCAGATCATCAGTGAGAGTCGGTGCATCTGCGTCCCAGGACTCTTGGGGCGTGGCGGCACCTTTAACAAAATCCGGCAAAGCAGTTGCTTTGTCAAGAGCTGGTCTATCCTTATGATAGAAAAAAGTGGATGGCCATTGCTTCACTTACTCACTAGCCTTAATCCTAGGATAGAAACGTTCTCTCCTAACAGAAAAGCTAAGAGTCCCAGTAATGTATGGATTACTGGTGGTGATAGAGTTTCTCCGGGTGTGAAAGCAATACCTGAAGAGAATGAGACTCGGCCTAATGCCGAGATATCCCTCGCACAAAGAGGCATAAGCACTCATCTCTAAGAGAGAGTTCGGGGGGAGATGGTGGAGTTGAACTCCATAATAATCTATAACCCCAGAGAAGAAATCTAAGGGTTGAAATCTCAAACCTCTGTCGAGGTGGGTGCCGAAATGCACCCGCTCGTCAGCGTTAGGGGTGGGGAAGATTTTTCCATAGCAGCTCCGTCAGTCGCCGCCGAGGAGGAGCCCTTCATTCTCAACAACACGAAGATTGGTGTCATCAAGAACGCAGGGGATCCATACCCCGCGAAAACTATCCTTCTCCGCTGCCGACGCCATCGTTGTAGACGCCGCCATGGCGGAAGATGAGGCTTCAGCCATCTTCTGGGTACCGGTGACCTAGGATGGGCGGCGCTGGGAGATTTTGGGGGAGGCAGAGGAGCTCTGTTCGTGGGAAGCGTCAAGAGGAAGGAAGAGGCACTAGTGCTAGTGAAGAGGAAAGAGAGAAATATCAACCCCTTATATCCTTCATCTGTGCCAAGATTCGTGCAATGTAAACAGTAACCATGCCACACGTCGTGGAAGGAGCTGGGTAACTCCCTCGCGGTGATTACACCGCCTCGATCTTCATGCACGCATTAAAACGACGCCTCGGTTCCGCAAAAGGCGGACCCACCAACGGTCATGCTGACGGGAATGACTGTCAGTGACGTGACTAGACGTTGACTGGTGTTAGGTTGCGTCAGACGCCAAGTTCCGGCTCGGTTTGAATTTCAAGCTAGAAACCCGAATAATGTATTCATAGGTCCGACTCGTTTTAAGACACGGATCCTATTCTTTTTGAAGTTGCAGGAACCCTTCAAGATTCTACAAAGCCGAAGATCAAGCTAGACGATGATAGAATCACTACTAGGAAAACGGCTATAGGTAATCAGCACATCCGTGGCTCACATGGTTGAAGTTCCCCACGGCTAAAACAGGCGTGGCTCACCTGTGGGCAGTGCCCTACTAATAACTAGAACAACCGTGGCGCACATGACTATAGTGCGCCACAGATGTGTGTGGGACAGGGCCCTGTTGGCCGCACGCCAAACATCTGTAGCGCACTATAGTCATGTGCGCCACGGTTGTTAGTGTCATCTGTGGCGCACATGGGGCCTAAGCGCATGCCCCCCTCTGCTCTGAAACGGCCACAAACTTCTGTGGCGCACTCGGCCTAGTGCGCCACAGGGAGTAGGAGCATCTGTGGCGCACATGGCCTAGTGCGCCACAGATGTTTGTACTCCCCGGCGCGGCACTGCAGTCGTGCCCACGGATGTGTCATTCTTTAGGACAGCACTTTATGTGCACATGTGTGACCACATCCACCACCCCACACTTCACTTTCCCCTTCTTCTTCCTCCTTAGATCTAGTCGGGATCTTCTCCTTCCCACCTCAATTTCTCCACACATTCACCATTTTTAGCAAGTAAAACTTGCTTTGGATGTTACATAAGTAATAGAGGAGGTCTCCAGTCTCTCATCTATCCTTCACCGGTCGACGCGCGCACCTCTCCTTTCCATCTTTCTCGCGATCGGTCTCTCATCTCGGTAAGTTGTCCATGTAAGGATGTGTTCATGTGTATATGGATGATGTGCTCATATGTATGTAGATGATCGATGCTCATGATGTGTGTATGTGAAGAGTATCGATGATGCTCATGCATGTGTGTATGGAGAGGATAATGATATGTTCATGTGTGTATGGATCGGTCTCTCTCTCTCTTGTGTTTGTATGTGAACAAGTTGCCATTTGTTTTGCCAAAATGTTGATTCATTTCCATTTTGGCAAGATTTTGGCATTTCGCAAAGGTCCTAATTTTAGGATAGGTCATGCCGAAATTTTCTATCGACCATTGCATGCATGCATTCATTATGTGGTTCTAATGGACTTCAAAATTGTACCGTGTACACCGTGCAGGCAAAAATGGTCCGCATAATGAGCGAAGGCATTGTGGCTAGATTTTTGAAATGTGCGACGGCCGACATGATACGAAATAACAAGACGGATATAAGATGTCCGTGCGAAGATGCAAACTCAATCGGTGATCGACCCAGATTCCAGGAATCTGCAGGCGCACCTGCTCCGCCATGGTTTCATGGATGGATACACTCGTTGGATAAGCGATGACGTAGATGATGGAGACGGTGAAGGTGGCCAACATGACGATGATCATCATCACGGCAAGAACGGGCGAGATGATGAAGAGTCTCCTGGAGATGGTGAAGGTGCGGAAGGCATCGATGATGATGATCTAGATGCCGGAGGAGCAGACGACGATGGAACAACGTCAGGCTGGGTGCAGTACCCTTATGTGCAAGAGCTGCTTCTCAAGCAGACGAGTAACGCCAGGGCTTCCGCTAGAGAGAAAGCCAAGCTTGCGCAACTTGAGAAAGACGCGGTTACTCCATTGTATGAAGGATGCATGCCCGATGATACCCGGTTGAATGTAATGCTCAAGGCTATGGAGATGAAGGCAAAGCACAAATTGAGCGACGCAAGCTTCGACGATATGATGGCATTCTGGCACGATCGTCTCCCGGAGGGGAACACATGTCCAACTAGTATCGAGGATGCCAATAAATCGTCTGTCCTCTCGATCTACCGCATGTTAGATATCACGTATGCATCAACGATTGCATCATTTATCGGGGCGAGGACGCGGAGAAAACCACATGTCCGGTGTGCGGCGTGAGTCGATACAAGAAAGGGAAGAAAGCACCTCGAAAAGTGGTATGGTACTTTCCTATCACTCCTCGTCTGCAGCGCTAATTCGCGGACCCTAAGGAAGCGAAGCTCATGCGATGGCATGCGGAAAGGAAGAAGCCAGGAGATGATGATGACCCCGAAAAGGATGAGTTGCTGACGCACCCTTCAGATGCTAGCCAGTGGAAAGCATTGGACCTCGAATTCCCAGAATTCGTTGGAGATTCGAGGAACATCAGGCTTGGTGCGAGCACCGATGGACTCAATCCGTTCGGTAGCCAGAGCAGCACGCACAGCACTTGTCCCGTGTTTGTATGGATGTACAACCTACCTCCATGGTTGTGCATGAAGAAGAAGTACATACAAATGAGTATGCTAATTCAAGGGCCGAAACAACCTGGTACCAACATCAATCTGTATCTCGGGCTGTTGAAAGAGGATCTAGCCACGTTAATGGAATCTGGAGCCAATACTTACGACACCGTCGCACAAGATTATTTCACTATGAGAGCCGCGTTGGTCACTACGGTGCAAGACTATCCAGGTTGCGGGTATATCTCGGGGCAGGTTATCCAAGGATTCTGCGCATGCGTTAGGTGCATGGATAACACAAGCTATCTCCAACTAGAGAAAGATCCAGGGTCATCGAAAACCGTGTTCATGGCGCACCGGAGGTGGCTCGGCAAGAATGATCCATGGAGAAAACGTGGAGACCTGTTCGATGGCAAATCAGAGACCCGAGGAATCCCAGAGCGTAGGAGCAGCGAAGAAGTGGAAGAGTTGCTGAAAAACTGGAAAGATTGTCCTAAGCCAGGAAAGAAGCGAAAGAGGCAGCAACAAGACAAGCCGCTGATGAAGGTATGGAAAACAAGGTCTGCTTTTCGAGTTGCCATCTTGGAAGTTTCTCCGACGCCTCATAGCCTCGACATCATGCATATCACGAAAAACGTGTAGAGTCCGTCGCCACCATAATCAACATGCCGATAGTACGAAAGATGGTCCGAAGCAAGGCACGACCTGATATGCTTGGGTATCCGGAAGGAGCATCACGGAGGACGACTACTCCCGATGATCGGGAAGATGGCGATGATCATGAGTCGGAGACGACACAAGGTCGTCGGAAGGGTAAAAAGTTCAAGAAGAACGAATATTACTGCCCTCCTTCTTGCTTCACTCTAAGCCAGGATGAGATCAAACAGTTTTTCAAGTGCCTTCTAGGAGTCAAATTTCCTTACGGCTACGCGGGCAAGATAAGCAGATACCTAGACGAGGCGAAGCAGAGGTTCAGTGGCATGAAGTCTCACGACTGTGCCGTGCTAATGACGTAGTACTTCCGGTCGCACTAAGAGGGATAATGGACGAGCACGTCCGTGAAACGTTATTTGGCCTATGCAAGTTTTTCGACATCATCTCTAGGAAGTCGATTGGCTTGAATCAGCTCGGAAGGCTACAGGAGGAGATCGTGGTGATACTATGTGATCTTGAGGTCTACTTCCCACCCGCATTCTTCGACATTATGGTGCATCTGCTGGTCCATGTCGTGGAGGACATCGTAACTCGGGCCGATGTTCCTCCGCAGCATGATGGCGTTCGAAAGGATCAACGGACACATCAAAGGATACGTCGCAACAGGTCCCGGCCCAGATGGAAGCATAGCCAAGGGCTTTCTGGCCGAAGAGTGCATCTCTTCTGCACGAATTATCTAGACATCGAGAACCCTGTCGGTCTTCCCGTCAATAGACACCTTGGCAAGCTCGACGGATCTGGTCACCGAGAGGGTCGTCGCATATCGCATGCGAACTTGATTTTCGACGTACAGACTTTGATCGAGCAAACCTCGCCGCTATAGCATATAGAACTGGTCGATCCTTGGGTACAAGCACAAAAGGTTAATCGAGAAGAAGGATGGACCGGGCATACAGAGGACGCAGGGAGAAATAATCAAAGAGCACAACTCAGATTTCACGCGTTGGTTTAGGCGACGCTCCTTGATAATCCTCGCGCCGCATTCTTCCGACACGAAAAGATCATATTCACCTTGTCGCAGGGACCGATGCAAAACCTGGTGACCTATCAGGCGTATGATATCAACGGCTACACATTCTACACGGAGGAAAAGGACAACAAGTGTGATTATCAGAACTCAGGCGTAACGTCGGAATTCTACACCGATGACAACGTGAAGGAAAGATTCTACGGAAGAATCGAGGAGATCTGGGAGCTCGACTATTATGGAGAAAAGGTGCCGATGTTCCGTGTCAGATGGGCAAAGAGCGTCGAAAGAGAAGACCGGTATTTCACAACCATGGTTATACCCGAAGCAGCCAAATCCAAGGCCGCTGGTGCAAACGTGGCCGCGAAAAATGAACCGTGGGTACTGGCTACCAAAGTGGACCAATGTTTTTTCATTACCGACCCGACAAAGCCTAGCCGTGTTGTCGTGAGGAGAGGAAAAAGAAACATCATCAGAATGGATGGAGTCGCCAACGAGCAAGACTTCACCAAGACGGCGATCCAAAGATTGAAGATGACGACTACGATGCAGCAACATACATCACAAGAAGAAAAAGGACAACCCTACCCAAAAAAGGTAGCCCGTTCGAAAGAAGAAACATTAAAGTGCCGGGGCTAAATTATTCAACCGCGACAAAGAAGGGAAAAAAGATTGTAAAACGCTAGCTCAAAAAATATTGTAAAACGCGTGGTCGAAAAAGATTGTAATATTCATGGACAAATTATTATGAAATTTAGTTATACTTTAAATCATATTTTTGGGCATTTTTGGAATATTATTACTTTTGGGCATTTTTGGAATATTTAAAAGTATTTTAAAATCAAAATAAAACTTCTATGGCATATATCACCACTTTTGGGCATTTTTTGGAATATTTAAAAGTATTTTGAAAATAAAAACAAAAAATTAGGGCACCAGGATTCGAACCTGGGTGCTCTTAGGTTTAGAATAGAGTAATGGGCAGAACCAGTGGGATAGGCTAGTATAGTTGTTAACTAGTGGGGCTGTAGTTCTCTTATGCAGTAGTTAGAAGCCGATAGGCGTAGCGCACTAGCCCATAGTGCGCTACAGATATCCGTAGCGCACTATGGCTCAGTGCGCTACGCCTAAGTGGCTTTATCCACATGTGGCGCCCGACCCCCTCTCTCATCCCCATCTCTCCATCTCTCAGCCCGAGTACGATCCGCCGCCGCCGCTCTCAATCCGGCCAAGGCCCGAGGAGGAGGAGGCCTGCCCGCGCCCGAGGAGGAGGAGGTCCGCCAAGTGTCCGAGGAGGAGGTCCGCCCGCGTCTCAGGAGGAGGCCCGTGTCCGAGGAGGAGCAGCCGCCGCGTCTCAGGAGGTGGAGGCCGCCGTCGTCCGCCCGTCGTCGTCCGCCCGTTAGAGGTGAGCGTCGCCTCTCTCCTCTCTCCCTCTCTCCCTCTCTCTCCCTCTCTCCCTCTCTCCCCTCTCTCTGCAGGCCATGGTTAGGGTTCAGTAGCCTCTCCCCTCTCTCCCTCTCTCCCTCTCTCCCTCTCTCTCCATGTCCTGCTCTCTTGATTCAAGCCTATCTCATTTGAAGTACAATTTAGTTCTATATATGTTCTCCTTTTTGTATTCTTTAACACTATAGGCTCATTTGCACTGTCAACATAGCCTCTATCTACAATATTGCTACTACCTTGTATGTACTGAAATAACCATACTTTCTGCTTAGTGCAACTTTTTTGAGTTGAACTAGTTAGCTAAGTAGTTGGCGTGGTGCCGTGGTGTCAAAAAGTATTTATACCTGGTGTTGCATATGAACAAAGCACATTCAGATTTTTTTTCCTTTTCAGCAACCACAAAGCCAACATATGCCTTGTTCGTTTTGCAGTGATCAAATCCCCTGGCGACAAAGGAGCTTCAGCCCACTTTAACATATTTGTATGTCAGAAATTTCAGTTTACAACTAATATCATGAATAGCAGTCTTAGAACAAATTACAAAGGAAAAATTCGGCTGTTCACACTTACATGCTTCTACATGTACTCAAATCTGTTAAAAGCCAAGTTGGTACACACTGAATTATTATGCAAACAGTATTATATTTCAGAACATTGGTTCCAACATCAGTTACAACATGCTTGCATTCATCCTATAGTATGCATGGCACAAAGACTAGATAGATAGATAGATAGATAGATAGATAGATAGATACTAAAT
The DNA here is from genome assembly GCA_023614405.1 of Avena insularis. NCBI lineage: Eukaryota > Viridiplantae > Streptophyta > Magnoliopsida > Poales > Poaceae > Avena > Avena insularis. The sequence goes on from CM042684.1 coordinate 112,020,116, forward strand.
GTCTTAGTGGTTACACATCAGATCAGCATAGCAAATGTAAACATCTTAAAATCATCAAGAACAGTATATCTTCAGGACAGGACATGTCCAAGAGACCAGATGACCAACTTCCAAAAAGGAGTACCTCAAAAAAAAACTTCCAAAAAGGAGAACATATATAGAACTGAAGAATACAAATTGGAAAATTGTTTGCAAAAAAACAATTGAAGTAAAAGAACACCAAATTGGAAAATTGTTTGCAAAAAAACAAAATATAGCTTGAGCAGATATGAAAAATTGATGGTAAGAATTGCAGAAACAATCAGCATATAGGCCAGACTTCATGAAATTGACTGCATGAATTGCAGAAACAATCAGCATATATTTTGCACCCTTCTCATTTGACTTTTCGGCATTTTTGAATGTTAGCAGGTGTGATATACATCTTCTCACAGTATTTTTTTTAACAATTTTGTGTCCACAAATATATTGTCAGTTCATTAGCACTAGTGCACTACTAGTATTTCCAGCCTTCTTGGGGACTACTAGTAGTTGTAGGGATGTGATGGAATCTGGAACTAGTTCACTGATTACAAAGGTTCTGTGCAATGTTTGATTTGTTCTTGACACATGTACAATCAATGGTTATCCGAGCTTCGATATGTTCTGCACTTCATGTTTTCTTACAATGAAATTACACACTTCTTTGGGAAACAGAACAAATAGCAATTGCTAAGTTAATTTGGGAAACTTGCTCTAACTCTTTAGTTCAACATTTCACTGCTACATTTTGCCTAGAGAGGTGGCCTGTGTGTATGTGTGTGACCGAGAGTTGTCCTCCTTGCCTAGAGCAAAAGAAAGAATGGCGTAGGAGTAGGAGTAGAGAATTAGCAGTAGGTTACTATTAGCAAATTGTAGGTTACTAGTAGGAGTAGAGAATTAGCAGTATCTCAAATTGCATCTTATGTAAATTTTGCATGACCTTTGTCTTCAAGTTAGCAGTAGGTTAGTTTTTTAGGTTTAGTTAGTTGCTGTCAAGAATTAGGTTACTATTAGCAAGCAGTAGGTTGAGTAGTTGCTGTCAAGAAATAGATTGTGTAGTTGCTGTTAGCAAGCAGTAGGTTTCAGAGGATTAGGATTAGGTTCAGAGGATTAGGAAATTTAAATGTTTTCAAAGTTGCCAGCAAGAAGATAGTGTACATAATAGAAAATAAGGAGCAACTGGTAGTACAATAGAACAAGAACAAAACCTGGTGATAGTAGTAGCAACAACAAACTGTGACAAGATCAATAGATCATAAATAAAATCAGCAGCAACTATCTTAGGCATGTAAGCAGTGCTTGTTAAATCTTGTTTTAGCAGTGCTTGTTAAATCTTGTTAAAGTAGTGCTTGTTAAATCTATTCTCTAGGCAACTAGAAATCTATTTGCTGTCATTTGCTTGGTATTTGCTGTCATATTTGCTGTCATATAATCCATACTTGCTGTCATATACTTGTTGTCATATTTGTTGTCATATACTTGCTGTCATATAATCCATACTTGTTGTCATATACTTGCTGTCATACTTGTTGTCATACTTGCTGTCATATACTTGCTGTCATATATTTGCTGTCATACTTGTTGTCAATGACAGTTGATATAATCTGTGGTGATATAATTGTAGCACTTGAAATTGTGCTTGTGCTTGTATATGAAGCACTTTATTATGTGTGTATGCAGGTTCTTGTATGAAACGAGTCCCGATTTTTGCCGGAATGTTGATTAACTTCCGTTTCGGCAGAAATCGGGCACTCCTAGTTTAAGAAAATTAGCAAAGGTCATGCCGGATTTTTCCGTGCATTTAACCAATTATTTGTTTTTTATTAGTGCAAAGATGTGTGACAACGACGAGGCTGGATGTTCTAAGCGCATCAGCGCTGAAGGAGAACTCAGACCTCCGAATAAACAATTGACATTCTGGGAGGCGGCCTAGCGGCTAGAAGACGATGAAGAATACCATCCTTCGGAGAGCGAGGATGATGAGATGGAAGACGCGGAGGAAGAAGCCGAAGGAACGGCAGACGATGAAGCCACTGATGGCGGCGAGGGCACAGGGAGTGGTAGCAACCCTCCTAAGAAGAAGAAGAAGAAGCCGAAGGACCGGCGCCCGAACACGGTCGGCACGGTCAGGGAGGAAATTACCGAAGTGAGCCCATCAGGGGTTCCTTTGGAGCCCGCCCTTGTCGTCAAAGGGTACGGTGGGCAAGTGGCAGCGATCACCCGGACAACCATCTCGATCAACACCGAGAATCTCCGGCATAAAGATAATGGCCACTTCGAGAAGTTGCACGCAAGATACAAGTTCCCCGCACAGTATCAGAACACAAATTATCATGGGAACTCAGTAAACAAATCCGCCCTCACAAAGATGAGCACCGCCCTGGCCAGCTGGAGAACCCGGATAAAGAAGAAGATCTATAAAGAAGGCAAAAGTCTCGAGGAGATCCAGAAGATTGACCCGCAGATCACCGAAGATCAGTTGCGGGAGTTCAAGGAGAGGTGTGAATCAAAGAGCCCCGCCAGTAGTAATCGGGAAAGGTCTGCAGCGATGAATATAGGTCATCACCATCTCGGATCTGGTGGATCAGAACCGCGGAGGCCAAATGGAATAAGGAGGACGAAGAGTATAGATCCAAGGGATAGAAAACCCTTTGCTAAATTCGAACCCGGCAGGTTCGAACTTCATCAGGCCGCTACCATGTGGACCCCAAAACCAAACAACTCACCGCGGATCCTGCGGTGAAGGAATTCGAGGAAATTGTGGTAAGTATAATCTAATTACCGTGGATCAACACGATTGCAATCTAATCGATGATCTAAATGATTCATCGTTACTTCTTCCGCAGGAGGAGGAAATTGTTGCTAGTCATGGATCCTGTGGTTCCTCATCCTGTGGTCGACGGCGGCCAGTGGGATAACCCTTTAACAGGCGATGAACCGCCCAAGAAAATAGAGCCGGTTATGAAGAAGCCATCGTCGGCTGGCCGTCTGGCCGGCCTCGGGGGTAAGAATTGGGTGGATCATTTTGGTCCACCGCCGAGGACGCATGTGGCACCGTCGGGAAGGAGCGAGGAGGAAAACCAAGAGGTTCAAGAACTTAAGTCACAAGTGGCGCGGATCCCGCAGATCGTCCAAGACAACCTGGCAATCACCCTCACGTCCTTCCTGCCTACCTTGGTGGAGTCAATAGCGAACTGGAGTGCGGGTGGTCGAGTAGGGTCGTGCCCGATTCCAAGCATGGTCAGCAGCCACTCGAACAACGCGGCGCCGATTTAATCAGCGAACTACGTGTTCGTGACTCCGCCCGCTAGCACCGCGGTGCCGCAAGTGTTGGTGACTCCCCCTGCCATCACCGCGGCGCCGGAGTACATGTTGGTGCCCCCCTGCCATTGTTGCGGCGGCACCGGAGCTCCAAGCACCTGTTGGTAGGGAGAATACACCGGCGGCCAGCACCGCGCCATCAAGCAGCCCTTCCGTCTCTTGCACGCCCGTCGCCGTATGCGGTGCGTCGACATTAGCCGATCTCGACGCCATCACGGTAAACAAATTGCTTTAATTACCGCCTTTCATGCCATCTATTACTCTTATGGCATCTCGCTCTGACGACGCCGTACATGTTTTCCGCAGACGGATGTTCCTTGCACTCTCTTATGCTACGTGAACAACGAGCTGAGGGATGTTGCCAAGGGTAACATCGTTCAACCCTTGCAGCGCACGTTCCACTCAAAGCCGATGCCAGATAGCGTGCATGTGGTTAAAATTAGTCGGTGCTAAGGCGCTGCGACGACACGAACCTCCCATTCAACCCCGTGAGCGGATAAAGAAGAGCCGTCGTCCTCGGTTGCTTCGCTTATTCTTGCTATGGCCAAAGAGCATGATCCGTTTGGGGACGGGGCCATCACGCCACAGACAACAGACCGCTGTCGTGCAGCGACAAGCGGTGGCAAGGCCCTCACCGCCTCGCCCGTCACCTCCACGCCGGTGGGTCGGATGATCATGTTGATGATATGCACATGGCGCAGGATCCGCCGAGGACGACGAAGACCGGAATGATCACTTCTTCAGACTCAGTTTGGCAATGAAGAAGACCTAGCTGGTGGCCCCACAGAAAGACACTATCACCAAGCGCCTGCTTGGTTCTCGAGACGCCCAGCTTGCGCCTTTATAGAGCCAGCTGATACAACCAAGCCCTTTATTCTAAGCCACGACACACTACATAGGGCGCTGCTCAGATTATGTGCCTGCCCGCTCTCCAAAAGGAAAAAAGGGCAGGAAAAGAAAATCTAGCAGCTCGAGCCAGCCGGTGGCGTCAACAACTGCGAATCCGATCAGGTTTCGGGACGGGCCACCAAGACCCGAGGGTATTATGTGGAGGATTCATGTGGCGGGTGAGCCCATGCTACCTAAGAATTTGCGGAAGCTCGCCAGTTCGGAACTGCAGAGTGTGCATGACGGCGTGCTGACGATAGAGAGACGCCTTCTATCGGAGAAAGATCCTCGCACCCGGTATTCGTGGTTAAGGTGCCACCAGGCTTGGGCTTCGTCGACACTGCCCCCGCGGATCTGTTCTTCCTGCGGTTCGAGGACATCTTCAATATGTTCCACCTATACCCGCTGCACTATACCATGGTCCGTCTGTTTTCTCTCAGCCTGGCCACGCAGATCATTAGAGAGAACACACCGGGCATCGCTATAGTGGACCCCTACTACATGCGTGACGGCTGCTTGGGTTCCCCCGCCGAATGACGTATCGTGGCCTCGTACCTAAAAAGAATCCTCGTGGCGAACAAGACAAAGGAATACATTCTCGTGCCTTACTTTCCCGAGTAAGTCGTTATTCACTCGCCACCGTCGATTGGCTTTATTAGATCATCATCATTCTTTTTCCAACACATTCCATTTGAATTTTTTGCGCAGAGATGAACACTGCACGCTCATCTCCTTATCGCCGAAGCATTCCCACGCCACGTATTTCGACTCGGGGAGTCTAGAAAAGAAGAAAAACTACGACAAGATCAAGGAAGTTCTGGATGATGCTCTCACTGGCTTTGCCTCGACGGAAGGCACCAGCTTCGTGCGTAAGAAGGTCAAGTTCGGCAGGCACGTCTTCAACCACGTAACGGAGTTCCCCTGCGTGAAGCAGCCGGAAAACAGTAAGAAGGAAGCCTACTACGCACTCCATCACATGAGGGCGTTCCTACTTGACCAGCAGAATTCTATGCTGCCAGATCATCTCAAACAGTGGGCCAAAGCAAAGGCCAAGATCAATGATTCAGATATTAGACAAGAGATGTATCGCATCCAGCAGCAGTTTGGGGTAATCATCTTTCGTGATGTCATGACTTCGGGGGGGATCTTCTACGGAGGAAATATCCCGAATAACCGTGACATAGAAGATCGCCTAGAGATGCAGGGTGACTATAGGAAGTTCATGACGAGACAGGGCGTCCTCCCGTTCCCTAAGCCGAGCCAGAAGGCTTGATGTTGGCCTAGTTGTAGTTACAAACTATAGATGACCTTTGTGTGTGTGTGGACGACAAGTGAACTTATTTTGCTTATTATTATTATATATCAATCAATGCTTGGTTTTTTTGCTTACTCTTTGGTCCTTTGCTCAATTTGGTCCTTCTTTTTTTCCTTACTCTTTTTTCGAGAATAATGTCGATGATTGAAATGTCGTGGCACACTATATATGTGAATGTGCTACGATGGGATTGTACGCCTTGTGCTATGCACAAGTCCAGGTGTTGTGCATCCTACTTGGCGTACGGTTCCATCGTAGCATATTCCTGTGTCCAACGACCTATGTATATATATGAGGCATGCTTTTTGAGTTACTTTGGTCTTTTTCGAGAATAATGCCGATGATTGAAATGTCGTGGCACACTATATATGTGAATGTGCTACGATGGGATTGTACGCCTTGTGCTATGCACAAGTCCAGGTGTTGTGCATCCTACTTGGTGTACAGTTCCATCGTAGCATATTTCTGTGAAACGACCTATGTATATATATGAGGCATGCTTTTGAGTTACTTTGGTCTTTTCGAGAATAATGCCGATGATTGAAATGTCGTGGGCACACTATATGTGAATGTGCTGCGATGGGATCCGCCTTGTGCTATGCATAGGTCCGTGTTGTTGTGCATCCCACTTGGCGGACAGTTCCATCGTAGCATATTCCTGTGTCTAACAACCTAGTTATATATGAGGCATGCTTTTTGAGTTTGGTCTTTTTGATTTAGGAGTACTTTCTATAAGTGTATCTTCATATGCGACTTTAATTATATATGTTTTTTCAATAGTCGGTTAATTATTATTGTCAACTTATAGATGACGTGGTACGTCGTGTACAAGGGACGGGTTCCCGGAGTCTACGATGATTGGGAAGACTGCCGGAGACAGGTGCACCGTTTCAGCGGCAATAGCTACAAAGGGTACAACACTATGGCGGAGGCGGAAGCTAGATACACGCGCTATCTAGCGGGAGTTAGGACAAGGAACCGGATGAAGACCTACACCTTCGTCGCGGCGGTGATCATGCTTATCTTCTTTGGTTATTTATCCCGCGTTTGTGTCTAGCTAGCTAGTTTAGATGTTTAGGCGAGCTTAGAGCTCTAACTTGTTCGATCGACACATGTATTCGCATGTCACCAACTACTACTTTGTAACATGATCAAAACAATGTAATTAACTTAGACTATGTATTCATGTATGAGACTTATCTATATGTATTTGTTTCAATCTTGTTTTTCATATTGAGTATTTATATATATAATTGTATATCTTGTATCTGTGTGTGTATATCTGCTGTAATATTGTATATAATCTGTATTGCATATAATCTGGCTCAAAAATTAAAAAAAACAAAAAATACATCTGTGGCGCACATGGTCTACCTTCTGTGGCGCACTACACCTAAAGCGCACTATGGAAGTTTAGTGGCGCACTAGGTAGTGCGCCACAGAAGATCCCAGGGGTAGCGCACCATCCCAAACTTCTGTGGCGCACTAGGAGGTGCGCTACGCCTATCTCAGATTAGGGCAAAGGCGCCACGGCTGAGAGATAGCCGTAGCGCAAGGCCCGTGGCGCACTGCTAGTGCGCCACGGATGGGCATTCCTGGTGCGCCACTAACAGCCTGTTTCCTAGTAGTGAATTCGACTCTGGATCTTGGAGGCTTCCGGGGGCTGCTATTGGGGATATACTTTCCGGGTATCCTCATTGTGCCTCACTTACCAGGGTGGCCCACTTTGGGTTAGAGCTTTGCTTCACGGGTGGCCTAGTCAAAGAGAAGAGATGGACTCTAGTTCGGCTACAGGAAGGCACAGAAGACTTACCGACATAGGCATGTTATGTTACTTGTAGTTCAAGTTGTACTCTGTAACCGACTCTTAGTCGTAGCTAGATAGGTATCTCCTATAAACCCTAGGCTAGATATTTATATAAGTTGTCCTAGGGTATGCCTTTAGGGCACCCCGCAATAGTCTACAATCTCAACTCGCACAAGCGAAACCCATGTAACCCATATTCCGGCTCTGCCATATTACTGGATTACTAACAGGAGTAGGATCCGTCCAAAGCCGGCGGATTCGAACCTGGGTAAAGTTGTGTGCTCATCATCCCAGAATATTGTACATCTCACACCCCTCTCTTCCGCACGCCTCGAGGACCCCCTCATGGCGTACTTGTCATCAATCCGACGACAATGGGACGGAGAAGTCAGATGTATCCTTTTCCTTTAGTATGTAGGCAAGGCAACCTTAACGTGATGTTATGATTCCTTATGTGGATCCAGCATATGGGTGGGCACCCTTATGCCCCACGATTTTGGTGTCTTGATTATCTATGAGTGGCTGCCGGAGGTATAGCCGGACCTATATGGAACTTGCCAGGGGCATCACCATCTCATAGAGTCTTTGGGAACTCATCAGGGTTATAGCCTTCCCGAAAGGGGTCTTAATAGAGGTGTAGTCAGCCCCGAAGGATCGTGCAGACATCGGGATCGCAGAGAGGGAAGTGATTGGCTTGGATCATCTACTAGGCCCCACATCAAGGAATTGTGGACGGGGATAAGCTGCCCGGTTGTGCAACAAGGATTTGATCTCTCATGGGTAAAGTAACGCACCTCTTTAGAGTGTAAGAACTGTGACATGTTACTCCCTATTCCGGGAAGGAGCTACAAACGCGGCAGGAATGGAACTCCATGAAAGTTCTGGTATACCTGTGAAGGCTGTCGGACATAGTTTTCAGAATAAAAGTAACCTTCGTGGAAATGTTTACGAAAACCTGCATTGCCTACGACCTTTGGTATGTGGCTTAGAGATAGTGTATCATACACTACTTTTTAGTGAATTTGCTGAGTACGCTCGTACTCAACCGTACCTTCTTAAACCTTGATAGGTTTTAAGACATTGAAGATGACGTCAACATCAATTTCTGCTCAAGAAACCATCATCGACAGCTCATGTCCTTCAGTAAAGTCAATGAAGTCAACATATACGTCAACCGAAGTGAAGACAAAGATCCTGATTAAATAGGAGTAGATACTCTAGCCATAAAACCTACCTATGTAGAGCATTGCATTAGTAGCAATTGTAGGCTAGATAGTTTAGATGCTAGTCTTATTATCCAGATAATTCTGAGTTATTATTTCTGGTTCTTCTTTGTAAGAAGTTTCGTCCTCTCTCTTTAACCTAGATTGTTCTCTGGATCTTTTGTAAAGAGTCGAGTTGTACTCTATAGTCATGTCTTGGACCTGCTGTGTTTCTGTTGTACCACTCTGAGGGATGTAATTCTAGTGAACGGTGTTTCATTGGTGTTATGTCAACGACTATAGTGAACTACATCATGCAGTGGTATGTTAGGTCACCGCACAAACCACCACATCATGGTCATAGAAACCAAAAGCCACATAGGAAAGCAACTTCCAACATTATTGCATGTTGCACCAGTGTGATAGAAGTTGCATCACAGAATACACTAGGGTGTGTGTGGTCATGTGTATATCGATGTGATCTAAGTGGCAAACCATGTTGTAGAAGACCAAAAACCCATAGGAAAGTGATGACCCACAAGAATAGGGGGTGTATCGCAGTATTTTCGAGGGAAGTGAAACCCAATTTATTGATTCGACACAAGGGGAGCCAAAGAATATTTATCAACCTTAACAACTGAGTTGTCAATTCAGCTACACCTGGAAACAATCTTGCTCGCCGCAGTTTATCAGTAGCAACAGTTTTGTAGTAGCAATAGCAGTAGTAAAAGTAAAGACAGGAGTAACAATTGCAGTAAATAGTAGGATTAAAGCGCGATAGGCATAGGGATGGATGGACGGGCGTTCCATGGACAAGACAATTCACGTAGGAATCAAGATATAGGGAATTTGCAGATAAATAAGATAAAGCATCCAAGTACTAAATAATCATAGGCATGTGTTCCCTATATAGTCATACGTGCTCACAATGAGAACTTGCACAACATATTTTGTCCTACCAGCCCGTTTGCAGCGAGGCCTCAAGGGAACTACTGGCAATTAAGGTGCTCCTTTTAATAGAGTACCGGAGCAAAGCATTAACACTCCATGAACACATGTGATCCTCACATCGAAGCCATCCCCTCCGGTTATCCTGATTATTGTCACTTCAAGGCCTTTGGTTCCGGACAACAATATGTGTATACAACTTGCAGGTAAGATCACAAACAATACTATCATCATGAATCTATAACATGTTCAGATCTGAAATCATGGCACTCGGTCCCTAGTGACAAGCATTAAGCATAATAAGTTGCAACAAGGTCAAAAAGCACTAATAATTGATACTAGGCACCATGCCCTAACAATCTGATGCCATTACATGAACGATCTCATCCAATCTCTACCATCCCCATAGCCTACAGCGGGGGATTACTCACTCATGGATGGGGGAATCAATGATGGTTGATGGAGAAGCGATGGTGATGATGGTGGCGATGATCTCCTCCAATTCCCCATCCCGGCAGGGTGCCAAAATGGAGTTTCTGGTTCTGATTCGTGGAATCTGGTGGTGGCAGCGTAGCGGAACTCTTTTTGGAAAAACGTCAAACCCCCCTTGGTTTTTAGGTCAAGAGGCATCTTATACGTGAAGAGGGACGCCGATAGGGTGCCCGAGGCGGCCACACCACCCCCAGGCATGGCCTGGGCTGGCCTGTGTGGCCAGGTGGTGTGGGCCCCTCGTGGCCCTCCTCCGTCTCGTCTTCTGGCTCCGTGAGTCTTCTGGTGAAATAGGATTTTTGGCATATTTTCTGGGATTTTTCCTGATAGTTGATTTTCTGCACAAAAACTAGACACCAAGGTAATTCTGCTGAAAACATCATCAGTCCATGTTAGTTGTATCCAAATCATACAAGTTTAGAGGAGAAACAATAGCAAAAGTTTTCGGGAAAGTAGATACGTTTTGGACATATTAACTCCCCCAAGCTTAGGTTATTGCTTGTCCTCAAGCAATTCAGTTGAAAACTGAGTGCGATAAAAGAGCTTTCACGAACACATTTGCTTCATAAGATGTATATATTCTCAGCATATGGTCAACTACTTAAGCAATTCATAATAAAGAGTATGCAAATAAGTTTACTTAATGGTCATGCAAACTATGTAGAGATTCCAACTCAAAAATAGTAAGTAGCATGAAACATAAACATAACCAACATTGCAATGCTCATAAAAAGGTATGATAGAGTGGTATCTCGCTTGCCTTTGATTGTAGAGCAACCATAAATGCAGAGGCACCTCCAAAGTTCAAGTGAAAACTAGAAGTAAAGATATCAAAGATACAAGCATCAAAGTCATGACACAATTAACCAAATTTTGAGACAAGCATATTACACTAAGAATGACAACCATGCTCTCAAGAAAGTTCTCATAGAATAAGTGGTGACTCAACAAGGAAGTGAAAAGTTTTTGAAAAGTTTGAAAGGCTTCCAAATGCTGAAAGTATAGTACTCATTAGCTTTGAGGTCTCATTGCCCTTATCATAAGCATCTTTAAATGGTGAAGGTGAAAGTGAGGTCCAATATGAGTTATATGCTTGACAGACCATAAACTGGAAATCTCATGTCCCTTGAGTACGAGGGACGCTCCTCATGCTACTCAACTTTAGTTACCGGTAAGTTCTTGTCATAGTAAATACATGAGTATCATAGAGAACTGCCAACGGGGTACCCCTTGCCCGATGATACGGAAGAATCCCCATATCAAAACGACAAGGCGGGCAGACAATGAGTATTTCAGCAATGTTCTTATTTACCATGGGAAAATGGTGCTTTTTTCTCTCTTTCCTCTTTTCTCATATCTCTTTTTTCTTTTCTCAATAGCTATCTCTTTTTTTATAAGAAGAATGCTTCATAGATACTCATTATGGTTATGCTGCAGGTTTCCACCATGATTAGGCATGGATTAGACTGGCGACCCAGACGTTTCTCTAAAACACATACATAACTCCATGGACTTACAGGCTGCCCTTTTATTTCACACTGACGACATCCGCAAACAAAAGAGCATGATATCAACTGGGTATATATTTATAGGTGTTGAAAGCGTTCCCCGTGATAACATGGTTCTGCTAATCCCCAGCCTATAATTTGCAAGCATATAACTTTCATGGACAGTCACAATGGTTCAGGTTTATTAAGTGCAAGAAATAAAGTGTGCCATCAAGTTCGTGAGAGATTTACTAACTAACTTTCTCATAACAAGCAAACATTTTATTCGGAAGAAAACAAGGCACATTGAATATGCACAGAATAGCAAATGACGCTAATAGGTAGGTATGGTGGACAGTCCCGGCAATATTGGTTTTTGGGGGATTGGAAACACGAGTAGAGCTCATACTCAGTGTAGGTGAAGGCTAGCAATAGCAAGGGAGCGACAAACGAGAGAGCAATAACTGTCATAATCATGCTTGCAACAAAACAGGACTAATCATGGCATGAAAGTGATTCAAGACCCTCAAGGCAAAATAATTCATTGAGGCTTAACTGATTATTTCAGTCATATGCATGCCTGAGCATGTGCCAAGTCAATTCAAGTGAGACATTCAGAGGAGGATATCACAGTGTCATACCAAGTTATGAATAGAGTAATGCAAGCAAACATTCATATGACATGCTACAAACTATTAGCAAGCTGGAACTAATCATATGAAAGCAAGAACTACTAAGCATCCATAAATAACATACACCTTACATGAACAGACTAAGCATGCCCACAATGATGAGTATATGTACAAAAATGAAAACAAATAGAGTTCACTACCATCCTCTTACCACACCTCAAGTTGTCATTAATCTTCATTATTGCCCTTCACTTGTGTGGCTTGAATAATAACATGAAACCAAACTCCACTGAGGACTGCTGAACCCTGCAACGAACTTCACAAAACCAAAGAAGAACAGAAACTATTTTTGGTGTTTTTGATTTTTAAAGGCAAGAACGAAAAGGGAGATCAAGCAAAGCGAAATCTTTTTGGGTTTTTTGAATAATTAAGACAAAGCTAAAAGAAAGAGGCAAACCAAGGAAAAAAGATAAAGAAGCAAGCAAAGAGAAATAACGAAAATATTTTTTGGTCTTTTTGTGTTTTGGAAAGCAGAAATAAAGCAAGAACGAACACTAAAAATAAAAAAACATGGATATACAAAGTACCGACTAAACATGATATGTAGATGAGTGTGATGTCGGTGTACCTCCCCCCAAGCTTAGGCTTTTGGCCTAAGTGGGTATGAATCCCAAGCTGGCCAAGATGGAGCGCCTCCGTAATACGGCGAAGAAGTGCCTTCATCCTGATACGAACTCGAGGACGCCCCAGCGTAGTGTGCAGAGTAGTCGTAAGAGGGCACATCCCCCTAGTGCTCCCCGTGGAAACCAAGCAAGCGGAGCTGCTCATCCACCTCCTCCTTGGAACGCAACAATGTCATCCTGCAAATACTGAACAAAGTGGACTGTGGCAAAGGAATTTCCCTCTCGTCTCCGTCAGTAAACAACATCCTGTAAACTAAATTCTTGGTACTAGAGTCAGTAGTAACAAAATGATGTGTTTTCATAGCAGCAAGATCAAGCCTTTGTGGTGTCAACAAAGTGTCATTAGGATCAACAGAAAGTTCTAAGGCAGCAACCATGCGTGAGGCAATGATTCCCCCATAAATGGGTCCTCTAGCAGCTAAGTGATGGGCAATGAGAGAACCCATATTATACTTGGTATCATTATTAAGTGCAACACCAAGAAAGGCTAAATGATAATTAGAAATATTAATAGTGTTCTCCCTACCAAGAATGCTAGTGGCAAGATAATAAGCAAAATATCTAATAGTTGGGAGTTGAATGTTCCTTATCTTCCCACGTTGAGTTGTGCGGTCGTCGTCATTTGTCACACTTCGGTAGAGCTCCAGCAAATCAGCGGGTCGACCTTGGATCTTCTTTACTGTTCCAGTCATGCCTATGCCTATAATGCTACAAAATCTTTCCAATGGCATGGTAATAGGCATATTATAAATTTTGAACGAAACAGTTGACCGATAAGGGGTGTTGGTGAAAACGAAACTTTCAACAAAACTTTTGGTGAGCACAGCATATTGCTCACTCTCATCTTCCATGTAAGTGGTTAGACCAACCCTCTGAACTAGTAGTAAGAAATCATTGAGGATCCCTGCAGCTTGCAAAAAAGTAAAACAAGGGAAGGTAGATGGGTGAGCATCTCCCTCATCTCCTTCATTGCCAAAGCTTGGTGCAATAAGGTCTTCCTGGGTGTGTCCCTCTCAAATACTTCTCCAAAAGTGTGGTTGTTCATCTCCTCTATTCTGAAATTTAAGCATCCATCATACAAGTGATCGCAAAGTGAATACATAATGAAAGGAACTACTCGTAGGGACTTGTAAGAGGCCTAAACATGCATCAAAATAATTTCTCTAAGCATTGAACAAGCTCACAGGCTCACATAACCTGTCACCTACAGTAGAAAAATACTCAAGATATAATCCATTAAACACAAATCTACTTGGACAAGCGGAGGAGTCACATACCGGAGAACAAATGCTCCAAATTTCAGCAGCAAAGATGGGCTGAGCAAGGAGATTGAAAAACCATGGGCAAGAATAGAAAGAACGCGAGTTTGAGCAATGAACTGGTGTTTTCTCAGGAGAGAGAAAGAAGTGGCAAGTGAGAGAGTAAGTGGAGGGCTAGGGGTGGCCCACACCATGGCCAGGCGTGCCCCTAGGGTGGCCGCGGCACCAGGTGGTGTGCCTACCTGGTGGGCCCCCCTGGGTCACTCCAGGCACTTCTCTACCCCTTTTTTCACGTAAAATTTTAATATCAATTTTCTGGAATTTTTCGAGACACTTTATTTTTTTAGCAATTTTCAGGTATTGATAAATAATTTTCAGGCAGAAAGATAATTTTGGAATAATGAAATAACAAAACGAAACTAAAACTTTAGAAGTTCTAAGACACTCTAGTATGCAAGAAACTAGCAAAAGAAAAGTAAACTAAGTGAAAGCAAAAATTAAAATGGATAAACTAAAAGTAAGCAAAGATAATCATGGTGAAAACATTGTTTTATTCATTAAAATCCCTTTGTTAACAAGGTTGATCAGTTCTTGTTACCAAAACAATTTTATATGAAACAAAACTTTGTATTTCACTAAATGATTATGTTACCCTAACCTTGATAGCAATGGTCCCAATCATAATAGTTTCATATTTTTCTCTTAGTATGGGACAATATATTTCTCCAACTTTAATGCCCTCAATATTTTCAATTGAATTTAATCCATAATTCCTATCAATCTTCTTGGGGAAATAGATAGTATGCCCCTTATCATTAACATTAAAAGTTATCTTTCCTTGATTGCAATTAATAACAGCTCCTGCAGTATTAAGAAAAGGTCTCCCAAGAATAATATACATATTATCATCTTCAGACATTTCAAGCACAACAAAGTCAGTTAATATCAAGCAATTATGAGACACTTGAACAGGAACATCCTCACATATACCAACAGGAATGGTAGTAGATTTATCAGCCATTTTCAAAGATATATCAGTTGGTATTAGTTTTTCCAATTGAAGTCTCTTGTAGAGAGAAAAGGGCATAACGCTAACTCCTGCTCCCAAATCACACAAGGCAGTTCTAACATAATTATTTTTAATAGAGCATGGAATAGATGGAATCCCTGGGTCTCCAAGTTTCTTTGGAACCTTACCATTAAAGGAATAATTAGCAAGCAAAGTAGAAATTTCCTCATTAGGGATCTTCCTTTTATTAGACACAATATCCTTCATATACTTTGAATAAGGAGGTAATTTAATAGCATCAATCAAAGGAATTTGCAAAAATAAAGGCTTCATCCACTCACAAAACTTATTATAGTGTTCGTCTTCCTTTGACTTGTGTTTCTTATTAGGAAAAGGCATTGGTTTTTGAACCCAAGGCTCTTTCTCACTACCATGTTTATTAGCAACAAAATCTTCCTTAGTGTATGTAGTATTCTTAGTGTGTCTTTCAGGTTCTTCTTCAACTTTTGCTTTATCAGGAGCATCATTTTCCTCATTACCACTTTCAGTATCAGCATCAGAGACATATATACTATTAGGATCTTTAGCAGGTTCAGAAGACTCTACAATAGTTTTATGTTTCTTTTTCCATTTCTTAGTAGAAGTACTCCTATTTTTAATTTGTTGAGAGTCCTTCTCAATTCTTTTAGGATGCCCCTCGGGATATAGAGGATCCTGAGTGGCAGCACCACTTCTAGTCCTAGTTTCATAAGCTTGTTTTTCCTTAGAAGCATTAACTAGCAAATCTTTTTGTACCTTAATGAGCTAATAAATTTGAGCTTGAACCATTTGGAAATGTTTAAGAAGCATTTTAACATCATTAGAGGTTCTTTCTATAATATCCTTTAATTCAATAATAGCTCTAGAGTTTTCCATCAAATGATCCTGCACTCTTTTATTAAAATTATATTACTTAACAATAAAAATATCAAATTCTTCCAAGCATTGATTAGGAGGTTTAGAATAAGGAATATCACCTTCATCAAAATGTTGGAGAGAGTGTACCTCAATAGTGGATGAGTGGGAGATTGGCTTACATAATTCTTCTATAGGAGGTAAATTCTTCACATCTTCAGATTTAATACCCTTCTCCTTAAGACATTTCTTAGCTTCCTTCATCTCTTCATCATTTAGTTCAATCACTCCCCTCTTCTTAGGTGTTGGTGTTGGCTCAGGCACTGTTAACTCAGGTGTAGTTGACTCAGGTGAAGTCCAGTCATCATAATTCTTGCTTATTTTAGCCATTAATTCCTCAACTTCTTTGGGAGTTCTTTTCCTAAAAACACAATCAGCACAACTATCTAGGTGTGTCCTAGATTATTCAGTTAGTCCACTATAATATATATCAAGAAGCTCATTTTTAGGTAATGGACACACAGGTTGTGCATGAACCAAAGCACAAAACCTTGCCCATGATTCAGGCAATATCTCCTTTTTTCCTTGTTTAAAATCAAAAAGTTCCTACAAAATGGCATGTCTAGCACTAGGAGGGAAATATTTCTGAAAGAAAGTATCAATCAAGCAATCAGGGCTATCAATAGATCCAGGAGGTAAATTATTAAACCAATCCTTAGCTTCTCCTTTCAGTGAAAAAGGGAAAATTTTAGAAAGAAAGTAGGTGCGCATCTTAATATCATTAGAAAATAGGCCACTCATGGTAGAAAGCTCAGTCATATGTGCTACAGCACTTTTATTCTTAGTCCCACAAAAAGGTTATTTCTCAACAATGGTTATGTAAGATAGATCAAGAGAGAAATCATAATCTTTATCTTTAATGTTTATGGGAGATGTATCAAACTTAGCATTAGGAGATAATTTAGGTCTAACAGTATGTTTCTCAAGAAGACTCTTAATAGCACTCCTACCATGGGTATTTTGGCATCCTTTAATAAATTCATCAGTCATTTCTATATATCCGTCTTCAATATCATAGCTCTCTCTAGACTCAGGTGAACTGACAGGTGTAGTAGTATCTTCATTAGGAGTTTTAGTATTTCCAGCTATAGATCTAGCAATCGTAGCAACTAGGGAAGGACCTAATGAACCACTCTTATCAAGCACAGTAGAAGCATCATAAGTATCAGAAGTTTCAGATTCAGCAGAAGTTGCAGTATGTGTAGCATGTGTATATGGTGGTGTAAGGAGCTTACTCATCACTGATGGTGAATCAAGAACAACAGAGGTGTTCAGAACCGTACCTCTTCTTGTAGTGGATGGTAATATAGGAACTTTTCCATCACGAGACTGACCCATGATGAATGGATGGCAGCAAACAATAGTGATCCTAAGTAAACTTGATAAATAGAGCTATACTCCCCGGTAATGGCGCCAGAAAATAGTCTTGATGACCCACAGGTATAGGGGGTGTATCGCAGTATTTTTGAGGGAAGTGCACCCAATTTATTGATTCAAAACAAGGGGAGCCAAAGAATATTTATAAGCCTTAACAACTGAATTGTCAATTCAGCTGCACCTGGAAACAATCTTGCTCACATCAGTTTATCTGTAGCAACAGTTTTGTAGTAGCAATAGCGAAGTAATTGCAGTAGTAAAAGTAAAGGCAGTAGTAACAATTGCAGTAAACAGTAGGATTAAAGCTCGGTAGGCATAGGGATGGATGGACGGGCATTGCATGGACAAGACAATTCACGTAGAAATCAAGATATAGGGCATTTGCAGATAAATAAGATAAAGCATCCAAGTACTAAATAATCATAGGCATGTGTTCCATATATAGTCATACGTGCTCGCAATGAGAACTTGCAAAACATCTTTTGTCCTGCCAGCCCGTTTGTAGTGGGGACTCAAGGGAACTACTAGAAATTAAGGTGCTCCTTTTAATAGAGTACCGGAGCAAAGCATTAACACTCCGTGAACACATGTGATCCTCACGTCGAAGCCATCCCCTCTGGTTATCCCGATTATTGTCACTTCAGGGCCTTTGGTTCTGGACAACAATATGTGTATACAACTTGCAGGTAAGATCACAAACAATACTATCATCATGAATCAATGACATGTTCAGATCTGAAATCATGGCACTCGGGCCCTAGTGACAAGCATTAAGGATAACAAGTTGCAACAAAGTCAAAAAGCACTAATAATAGATACTAGGCACCATGCCCTAACAATCTGATGCCATTACATGAACGATCTCATCCAATCCCTACCATCCCCATAGCCTCCAGCGGGGGATTACTCACTCATGGATGGGGGAATCATGGATGGTTGATGGAGAAGCGATGGTGATGATGGTGGCGATGATCTCCTCCAATTCCCCGTCCCGGCAGGGTGCCAGAACAGTTTTTGGTTCTGATTCACAGAATCTGGTGGTGGCGGTGTAGCGGAACTCTTTCTGGAAAAACTTCGAATCCCCCTTGGTTTTTAGGTCAAGAGGCATATTATAGGAGAAGAGGGAGGCTGAGGGGGTGCCCGAGGAGACCACACCACCCCTAGGCATGGCCAGGGCTGGCCCGCACGGCCAGGTGGTGTGGGCCCCTCGTAGACCTCCTCAGTCTCGTCTTCTGGCTCCAGGAGTATTCTGGTGAAATAGGATTTTTGGCATATTTTCCGGGATTTTTCCTGATAGTTTATTTTCTACACAAAAACTAGACACCAAGGTAATTCTGCTGAAAACAGCATCAGTCCATGTTAGTTGTATCCAAATCACACAAGTTTAGAGGAGAAACAATAGCAAAAGTGTTGGGGAAAGTAGATACATTTTGGACGTATCAGAAAGCAACTTCCACATTGCATGCACCAGTGTGACAGAAGTTGCATCACAGAATCACTGGAGTAGGGTGTGTGTGTGGTTTATATCAATGTTGGTTTGGAAAAGAACACATGTAAGGTGATGTGGATCATCAATAATGACTCTAGTGGAGATATCAATGTGTGGTTTACGGAAAAGAACAAATGCAATCACTCTAGGTGATCCATATATATATGTGTCAAACCATCATGGTCATAGAGACCAAAACACACCACTAAGATAGAAGTTGCATCACAGAATCCACTATAGTGTGTGTGGTCATGTAGATATCAATGTGGTTTTGGAAAAGAACACATATGCAATGTGCAATGACTCTAGGGGGTTCCATGTGGCAAACCATGGAGTAGAAGCAAAACACACATAGGAAAGCAATTCCACAATGCATGCACCAGTGTGACAGAAGTTGCATCACAGAATCCACTAGAGTGTGTGTGGCCATGTATATATCAATGTGGTTTATGAAAAGAACACATGTAATGTGGTCATGTGGATCATCAATCACTAGTGAAGATATCAATGTGTGGTTTAGGAAAAGAACACATGGAATCACTCTAGGGGGTCCATATATATGTGTTAAACCACCACATCATGGTCATAGAGACCAAAAACACATAGGAAAGCAGCTTCCAACAACATTATTGCATGTTGCACCGGTGTGACAGAAGTTGCATCACAGAATCCACTAGGATATGTGTGGTCATGTAGATATCAATGTGATCCAAGTGGCAAACCATGGTGGAAGACCAAAAACACATAGGAAAGCAAATTCCACATTGCATGCATCAATGTGACATCACAGGATCACTAGAGTAGGGTGTGTGTGTGGTCTACATCAATGTGGTTTTGGAAAACAATATATGTAAGGTCATGTGGATCATGACTAACGACTCTAGTGAAGATTTAGGTATGTGGTTTAGGGAAAAGAACACATGTAATCACTCTAGGGGATCAATATATATGTGTCAAACCATCATGGTCATAGAGACCAAAAACACACTAGTGTGATAGAAGTTGCATCATAGAATCCACTAGAGTGTGTATGGTCATGTAGATATTAATGTGGTTTTGAAAAAGAACACATATGCAATGTGCAATGAGTCTAGGGGGATCCAAGTGGCAAACCAAGGTGTAGAAGCAAAACATACATAGGAAAGCAAATTCCACATTGCATGCACCATTGTGACAGAAGTTGCATCATAAAATCCATTGGAGTTTGTGTGGTCATGTAGATATCAATGTGGTTTATGAAAAGAACACATGTAATGTGGTCATGTGGATCATCAATGACTCTAGTGGAGATATCCATGTGTGGTTTAGGAAAAGAATACATGCAATTGCTCTAGGGGATCCATATATATGTGTCAAACCACCACATCATGGTCATAGAGACCAAAAACACATAGGAAAGCAGCTTCCAACAACATTATTGCATGTCGCACTAGTGTGACAGAAGTTGCATCACAGAATCTATTGGGGATATACTTTCTGGGTATCCTCATAGTCCTCACTGACCAGGGTGGCCCACTTCGGGTTAGAGCTTTGCTTCACGGGCGGCCTAGTCAGGGAGAAGAGACGGGGTCCAATCCGGCTACGGGAAGGCCCAGAAGACTTACCGACATAGGCCCATAGTGTTACTTGTAGTTCAAGATGTACTCTGTAACCGACTCTTAGTCGTAGCCGGATAGATCTCTCCTGTAAACCCTAGGCCGGATATCTATATAAGACATCCTAGGGAGAGCCTTTAGGGCACCCATTACAATCACAATCTCAACTCGCACATGCGAACCCTTGTAACCCATATTCCGGCTCTGCCGTATTACTGGATTGCTAGCAGGAGTAGGATCCGTCCAAAGCCGGCGGATTCGAACCTGCGAAACTTGTGTGCTTACCGTCCCGGAACACTGTACGCATCACACCCCTATCTTCCACACGCCTCGAGGACCCCCTCATGGCGTACTTGTCATCAATCCAATGACAGTTAGCGCCCACCACGGGGAAAGTGAGCTTTGGATCTGTGTTCCGAGCGGAATCTGCAAGAATCGGAATCGGCGTGACTATCACCGTCGGTCACATCCTCTACGCCAGTAACGTCCCTCTCATTGTTCTCGACGAGACTTGGATTCTGGCTAGGGAAGTCGTGACCACCTACACCATCATGTATTTTGGTGAGATCGATGTTTACATCGGTTTCGCTGAACCTGCCCCACCCACCCTAGTGGTGATGATAGAGGCAGAAGAAATTTCTGGGTCACCTTTGTCCGCGGAGGCGGTAGAGTTCTGGATCCCAGAAAACCCTAATCCCACCCAACCCGCACCAGTTGGGGAGATAGTGGAGAAATCCGAGCCTGAAGTAGACCTAGCGGTCCAAGTTGAATCTGGAGTAGATCTCCCTAGAGAGACCAAATCCCAGATTGACCCACCTGCTGAAGTCGAAATCCAGGAGGAGCATAGCAACAACAATGGTTCAGGCTCTAATGACGTCGGGATGGACAGGCCTTTCCTGAGATACACACTAAGACGCATGATGATGCAAAACTCAGGCGTAGACGAAATCCTCGAAACCATCAAACGTTTCGACGAAGACTACTATGAATACCATAGTTATCTCAGGAGGGGCGCGTCGCACTTTGTCAGATATGTGGGCTCCAGATGGCTCTGCCGATGCTAGAGGTAACACCGACTCCATGCTGGAGGCTATCAGAACAAGCATCGAATTACCGGCATCCTCGGATGACTCGATGACGTCGGCAGATTTCCAGAAGTTCTCCGTGAAATATGAAGAGGAGGTTAACTCCATAGCTGCTGCAAAAGGAGAAGACATGGACGAAGGATCCGGAGAAAGCTCTTCCAAAGCACAGGACAACATGGATCTCGGAGATAACTCCAAGAACCAAATGGCCGAAAGTACCGATCAAAGTTTGACTCCGGGAAACGGGCCCAAAGCCGTCTTTGCTACCAGCGCTGCCAAGAAGGCAAAGAAGAAGAATAAGAAAAACAAGACCCCGGCAAAAGATCCTCCGGCAGAGGAGGTCATTGCCGAGGAATATGAGGAGGACTCAGATGGAGCACTCATCCTAGACGAGCCGAAAGAAGAGTCGGTGGATGGACACGTGATCACTGAAGGTGCGCGTAAACTCATCGATGCTACATTAACCACACCCATTCCTACATCTGCAGAACTCACTGCTGAAGAGCTGGACGAAAGGGCCCAGGCCCTAGAAGCGCATCGCCAAGTACTCCTCGAAGAAGCCAAAAATCTCGAGGAAGAAAAGAAACGCATGGCAACTGTGGAGAAGTACAACTCCAGGCAACATCAGAAGACCAAGAAACGTCATACTCATGACGACCAGTTCCCGCAGATTCACAAAGTCTTCTTTGGAGGAGAACATGGGATGCCTCGGTGCGACAGCAATGGGGATTGGGTGTATCCGACACCAGTACAGAACACCGTTGCAGCTCGAGAAATCCTATCGGCTAATCCAGGCCCAGAACAGATCCGATTGGGCATTAAGCTACTCAACAAGGGCCTAGAGCAGCAAAAGGTCGCCCTGTCCGGAAGCCAAAAGCTGGTCTCTCATTCTGACCAATGTCGCATGGATCCGGCCTAGGCTGACGTAAGACCCCAACGTGTTCTCGAACAACACCATCGTTCCGACCGTCGGGAAGACAACTACTCAAGAACTAGATCTTCAGGACAACACCACAAAGTTGCACGTGACTGGCGTAACGTTAACCCAGTTGCGGAGCAAGAGGCAATTGCTGCACTGAATCCGAGGAATCCTCCCCGGCGAGAGTCAAAAGATCGTAGGGAAGAAGATAAAGAGAAACGTCGGGAGGAGGACCGACAAAGAATGCCACCTCCTAGACACGCAAGCCGTCCGGCTGACGGGCAAGGAAGCGACGGACACCGTGCTGAGACAAACCGGCAGGGGGCTCGTCACAATGAAGACCCTCCCCGGAACCGGAATAATGACGCTCCGGACGGAGGCCGACGATCAGCCGGAAATAACCCAGTTGCTCCACCCTCTCCACCAAGTAGCCATCACAAAGGATCCCAAGGAGGCCAAGGAGGGCGTCGTGGTGGAGGAGGTGGTGGCAGAAGCCGAAGTCCGGCTCCAAGGCACCGCAACCATAGCCGTCACTAAGGACGATCTCTATCCCCAAATGACGCAAGGCATAGGATCAACTCCAACATAGAGGCGCGGCGCTACGAAAATGATGACATATACGTGGGCCCAAAGTGCTTCGGACCATGCATATACGTGGGCTCAAGACATATTCAGGCCTACGACGGCATAGCTCAGCTAGATAACTGGCTCCGGGATTTCTTCCAAGCTTGCTGCATGATGACCCACAAGTATAGGGGGTGTATCGCAGTATTTTCGATAAGTAAGAGTGTCGAACCCAACGAGGAGCAGAAGGTGCTGGCTAGTGGTATGGATCAGGAATTCTCTACAAATACATAGCAAACGGATTTTTAGGGGTTTTTGATAAAGCAAGTAAACAAAGTACGAGTAAATAAAAGACAGTAGGAATAAATGCAGCAAGTGGCCCAATCCTTTATGCAGCAAAGGACAAGCCGGTTGTATTACTTAAGATTACCAAACGTTCTCGAGGACACATGGGAAGACTGTCAAGTGCTTTCGCTTCATATAGTTGATTAATCTTCTCTAGCTTGCTAAGTGTTGTGTGGGTGAACCTGTGCTAATGTACCGTCCCATCCAAGACTAATACATACTTGTGATTATAACCCTTGCAAACATCCCTAAGTACAAGAAAGTAATTAAGGTAGAAACCTAACCACAGATTTAAACTCTAAGACCTTTACGTCCCTTGTGCAATGGTTTCCTAACAGGGGTTCAGGTTTCTGTCACTCCGGCGACCCCTACGATTAGTAGCCAAATACACAATGCATTCCCCTAGGCCCATATAGGTGAAGTGTCATGTAGTTGACGTTCACATGACACCACTAGAAGAAGTACACCATAACTTAAATATCAAACTATTGAATCTTTCTCAACACAACTCCACTACTAACAACATGACTTCTCCCATGTCGTCAAGAACAAAACGAACTACTCACAAGACATCATATGGATCATGATCAGAGATGGAATAATGATGTATAACAATCTGAACATAAAAAATAATTCTATGGTTCACTCAATAGCATCAACTACAAAGAGTAATCAACACCGGGAAAGTTTCCCCTATGAACTAATGTAAGATTCAACTCAATTGTTACAGCAATATGGAGATGGTGATGAGGGTGCTGATGGTGATGGTGGTGGTGATGATGATGATGATGATGATCCCGATGAAGTCCAGCTTGATGGTGGTGTTGATGGCGACGATCTCCCCTCTCCGGGAAGGAATTCCCCCGGCAGAAATCTGTCTGCCGGAGAGATCTTTCTCTCTCGGTGTTTTCCACCCCGCAGAGGCGGCAGAATCTTTCTATGGTCGCTCCCCGAGTCTTAGGGTTTCGTGAGGTTAATATACGCCAGAGGGGAGAGGCTGGAGTGGGCCAGGGTGGCCACACCACCTCCAGGCGCGGCCTAGGGCTGCCCGCGCCAGGGGGTGGTGTGGGCCCCCTGTGGCCCATCTCCACTCCATCTTCTGGCATCCTTAGTCTTCTGGAAAAATAGGATTTCCTTATATTTTCCCAGATTTTCTGATCTCCATGAATTTTGCCTCCAAACAGCACCTTTTCCATCAGAATCCTGACTGCAGCGGTCCATGCTCCAAAAGTCATCAACCATGCAAAAACAGATGAAATAAAATACCTATCACCTCTCAATACGAAATATATCAATGAATAATAGTGAATTAAGACATAGAATAGTGATGCAAAATGGACGTATCAACTCCCCCCAAACTTAGACTTCGCTTGTCCCCAAGCGAAACTGAGCTCAATAAACATGGCCTCAAGTTTATGGAGTGAAGAGTCGATAAAAGAATACGGACAAGAAGCATCACATCCATCAAGTACATAGATCATAATAGAAGACAACTCACTATTATATAACTCAACTTGCAATGAGTAAAGGAAACACAATAAAGATACATAAAGTGAATCATAATTGGTAATGGCAAACTTAGCTCTTGGTCGAAGAATAGTTGATAATTTGCTGGAGTTCACAAATAACTGGTTTTCCATGATAGCTTTCAAAGTAGTAAACATCAAGATAAGAGCAATGTGCTAAACAAGGAACATAAGAAACATGATTGAATAAATCATCATATGAATGAATGAAACACAACAACTCAAACTACTTGCTTAGATAGAAAGGAGTAGGTTTACTGACTCAACTACAAAGTAAAAGAAAGGCCCTTCGCAGAGGGAAGCAGGGATTGCAAGTCTCATAAAGAGCTCCCAAAAATTATGATACTTACTAGCTTTCAGATCTCATTGCCCCTATCGTAGGCATCTTTAGGTGATTAAGGTTAAAGTGATAAAATATGAGGATATGCATTGACAAGTTGTAAGTTGAGAATCTCATGTACCTTGAATATGAGGGTCGCTCCTCATGCTACTCAAGTTTAGTCGCCGGTAAGTTCTTGTCATCGTAAGCATATGTGTATCATTGAGAACCGCCAACGGGGTACCCCTTGCCCGATGATACGGAAGAATCCCCATATCAAAATGACAAGGCAAGCAGACAACAAGTATCTCAGCAATCTTCCTATTTACCATGGGAATATGGTGCTTTTTCCTCTCTTTCCTCTTTTCATAATATCTCTTTTTTTTCTCTTTTTCTCAATCTTTATCTCTTTTTTTATAAGAAGAATGCTTCATAGATACTCGTTATGGTTACGCTGCAGGTTTCCACCATGTCGAGGATTAGACCAGACCTAGGCGTTTCTCTAACACACATGCATAACTCCATGGACTTACAAGCTCCCCTTTCATTTCACAACGACGACTTCCATAGACAAAAGAACATGATATCAACTAGGTACAAAGTACCAGTGCAATGTTGAAAGCGTTCCCCATGACAGCATGGTTCTGCTAACTCACAACTTACAAAGCGCAAGCATATACGCAACATAGGTGAGCACAATGGTTCAAGTTTATTAAGTGCAAGAAAGTAAAGTGTGCCATCAAGTTCGTGAGAGCTTTAATCACTAATTTTCACATAACAAGTTTAATTTGGGAGATAGATAAAACAAGAATTTACTTGGAATAGCAATAATGCTACTAGGTAGGTATGGTGGACACAAATGGCAAAGGTTTTGGTTTAAAGGAGTGGATGCACGAGAAGAATACCCTCTCAGTACAGGTTTTTGGCTAGCAAGGCTGGGTAGCAAGTACAAGAGTTGAAGGAAACAAACAAACATACAAGTGATAAAGGCAAACATGCAATCTTCCTTGGAAGCACAAAAGATCTTAACTAGAGAATACTAGACTTATGAGCAAATCAAGAAAGAAAGATGGTGAAATTATTTTTTAAAGGTACTTTTATCTTTTCTTTCAACTCTCAAAAATAGTGTTGCTACTGACCGAGCCAGGTTTGCCAAAACCAACTAAATTATCTCAATGATCCCAAAGTGATACCAATACTAACAACAAGATCAATCATAAAACCACGAATTGAAAACTAATATAAGCTATGCAAGAGAGTAAATGATAGAACTTCTCATTAATATTCCATAACGGAAACTCACACCAAGGGATACATATCTAACGAGAGAGGGGAAACTTCCATAATGCAAACCATACTACATAATAACTCCTCTATTCATGATATGACTCTACTAATAAGGTAAAAAGATAGAAGATAGTGATATGATACCGCGGCACTCCCCCAAGCTTGGAACAAACCAATGGGATGCCAAACCTGATGACGAATTACTCCTTTGGTGCTGGTGGTATCCTCTCGATGAGCCCTCTGATCAGTTTCCCCAAGTCCTCAATCTCGAAGGTGAGAGTACGAATTAACTCCAAGTTGTGCTCAATACGGCTCATGATCATTTCAGTTTGTGGATCCCAGCTCTTGTGATTCTTTTTCTGTTCTTCCCTCTTGGAGTCTTCTTTTCCTGTATGGTTATGGATAAAGGTATGGAAGGGATTCTTGGTGTGTGGAGGAAGTGACCATGGAGCCAAACTGTGACGGGGAGCTTTTCCCCCAGTATGCATCCGTGCCGTCCTTCTAACCCTGGAAGGTTTTGTCACCACTCCAATGCTTGCAATGGTAGTGCCGGTGTGCGGATGTTGGTCTTACTCCTCTTCACCTTCACTCTTGATCTCCTTCTCCTTCCCGGGGTCTTGGAGGTCTTCCTCCATGGGCTCCTTCCCTTTATCCTTGGCGGACACCATTGTGCTTCTAAGCCTTCAAAGAGTATGTCATGGCAGAAACAGATCGAAACAAAAACACGACGAAAACACGATATACGAACCTCGGGGGATCCGAGGGGTTATATATTATGAAGTTTCACATCAAAAGGAAGGTACTAGGAGAAAACGAGTCGGAGGCGGAGTCCGGGGTTACTCACCACCTGGTGGCGCGGCCAGGGGAGGGCCCGCGCCACAGGGTGGTGTGAGACACCCTGGCTCCATTTCCGTCCCTTTTTCGCTTCGTAGCTCTCCTTATTGACTGAAAACTGCAAAAATATAGTTGGATAGTGTTTTCGCGGAACTTTTCTTACCAGAACTGTTACCTATTTGGAGACAGACTCTGTAGGTCTCTGAATTTGGTATCTAGTAGATTCTTTCGGAGTCCTCACTTGAATATCATCGATATCTTCATCTTCATACTCTTATTACTTGAGTCATAAAACCTTTCTCTTCCTTATTACACCATTATCTCCACTACCTGGAAATTTCTTTCACACAAAACTTCACACGGTTCTCATTAGCAACATTAGTATAAGTGAAGTGATAAAACCTTTTGAGCTCAATTCAACTGAAAAACAACAAAACATAAGCTACTATAGCAACTCCTTCTGAAAACCCAAAAAGAATTCAAAAAGGAAATCGAATAAAGAAGCAAATGCAAGATTGGCTAAATCTGTCAAAACAGACCTGCAGGTAAAGATCAATTTTTTCGAAAATCTTATGTTTCTCAAATAAAAAAGTGCAAAACTAACGCAAGTTAAATAACAACCTGAGGCAGAAGCACAAACAATTACAGCTCAATCTGACATACAGAGATCTCTCACGAATTTTTACGGTGAAGCACAAAAAAATCTGTTTCGGGATAGCAACTTCCCCAAATCTTACTTCTCTCTCATTAGAGGTTGATCTTGACACAAAAACCAAACAAAACGGATAAGGAGAGGTTATTACCGAAGTAATAACTTCCAAGACTCGAAGAAACAAAAACAAACTGAAAGCAAAAAACAAATTGGGTTGTCTCCCATAAAGCTCTTTCTTTATTGCCATTAAGATGGGCACGATAATTTTGAAGAAGCTCACTCAGGAATATGAATTGAAGTGAAAGGGAGCATTAAGAAGCAAAAACACACACACACATTTAAGTCTAACCCACTTCCTATGCAAGGGAATTTTGTAAACAAACAAGTTGTTGAAACCAAAGGCTACTTGCATAAGAAGGCAAAAGAAGTGCAACATAAAAACTTTCAGCATAAAACGAGGAAACTTGATATTATTGAGATGCATAAGAACACTTTTCCCTCTCTCATAGTAACTTTCAGTATCATGCATAAACTTAACAATATAGCTATCACAAGGACCATCATAGCAATGATCACTTATTCTAACAGAAAACACAGGAATACTAGCTCTCATAACACTACTATGTGAAACAATATTAGAGGTATCCTTACAAAGGATAGTGTGTCCCTCTTTTTTATATTTAGTGACAAAGTCTTTCACACTTTCTATTATAGGTTCATCAACGATTTGTTTATCAGGTTCAACAGCTTTATTTGTACTTTCATTAACCATACTAGCTATCATAGAATGTTCCTTTACCTTAACTGGAAAAGGCATTTTCTCAATATAAGGATCAGGTAAAACATGATTAGTAGTATAAACTTCAGTATTTCTTGCAGGAACACTCTTAGCAATATCTTTATAAGGTTCATGATACTTATTCCACTTCTTTTTAGGCACTTCAATGTAGGAAGCAAAAGCCTTAAAATAAGAAGCAATAGCTTGAGAGTCTAGACCATAAGCATTTTTAATATTTTGAAAGTCATCAGTTCCCATAAAAGATTCAATGCATTCATAATCATAATTTATACCTGACTTTCTACCTTTTTCATTCTCCCAAGCTTCAGCATTATCTTGAATACGGTCCAGAAGATCCCATTTAGCTTCTTCTTTCATGCGAGTGAATGATCCAGCACAAGAAGCATCCAATAAATGTTTATCATGTAGAGGGAGCCTTGCATAAAAGTTATTGATAATAATATTGTTGGGGAGCTCATGAATGGGACATTTGAGCATTAGTAACTTCAATCTCCCCCAAGCTTGAGTTGTACTCTCTCCATCAAGAAGCCAAAAGTTGTATATTTGATTCCAATCTTTATGAATCTCACTAGGAGGATAAAACTTTGAATAAAAGAGAGGCACTATTTCCTCCCATTCTAGAGCTTGACCATTCTTTAGCATCTTATACCATTCCTCAGCTCTTCCTTTCAGTGATAATGAGAATAACTTATTCTTAACTTGATCTGTAGTAATACCTACACACTTGAACAACCCGCATAATTCGTGTATAAAGAGTAAATGATCACTGGGATGGACAGTTCCATCCCCAACATAATAGTTATCCATAACACGATCAATAATTCTTGTAGGTATTTTGAAAACATCATTCTCAACAGGTGGTGGCTTGTCTACTACCTTAGCAGTGGTAGTAGCATTACCAAATAAGAAACTCAGCGAATTATCCATAACAAAAATAAAGCAACTAGCAGAAGTAAACAATACTCATAGTAGAAGTTTCCTTTACCAGTTCCACTCTCCAATAGAGCTTCACACCCCGGCAACGGCGCCAGAAAATAGTCTTGATGACCCACAAGTACAGGGGGTGTATCACAGTATTTTCGATAAGTAA
Source organism: Avena insularis (assembly GCA_023614405.1). NCBI lineage: Eukaryota > Viridiplantae > Streptophyta > Magnoliopsida > Poales > Poaceae > Avena > Avena insularis. The sequence goes on from CM042684.1 coordinate 112,050,012, forward strand.
GAGTGTCGAACCCAACAAGGAGCAGAAGGTGTTGGCTAGTAGTATGGATCAGGAATTCTCTACAAATACTTAGCAAACGGATTTTTAGGGGTTTTTGATAAAGCAAGTAAACAAAGTACGAGTAAATAAAAGACAGTAGGAATAAATGCAGCAAGTGGGCCAATCCTTTATGCAGCAAAGGACAAGCCGGTTGTATTACTTAAGATGACCAAACGTTCTCGAGGACACATGGGAAGACTGTCAAGTGCTTTCGCTTCATATAGTTGATTAATCTTCTCTAGCTTGCTAAGTGTTGTGTGGGTGAACCTGTGCTAATGTACCGTCCCATCCAAGACTAATACATACTTGTGATTATACCCCTTGCAAACATCCGTAAGTACAAGAAAGTAATTAAGGTAGAAACCTAACCACAGCTTTAAACTCTAAGACCCTTACGTCCCTTGTGCAATGGTTTCCTAACGGGGGTTCGGGTTTCTATCACTCCGGCAACCCCTACGATTAGTAGCCAAATACACAATGCATTCCCCTAGGGCCATATAGGTGAAGTGTCATGTAGTCGACGTTCACATGACACCACTAGAAGAAGTACACCACAACTTAAATATCAAACTATTGAATCTTTCTCAACACAACTCCACTACTAACAACATGACTTCTCCCATGTCCTCAAGAACAAAACGAACTACTCACAAGACATCATATGGATCATGATCAGATATGGAATAATGATGTATAACAATTTGAACATAAACAATAATTCAATGGTTCACTCAATAGCATCAACTATAAAGAGTAATCAACATCGGGAAAGTTTCCCCTATGAACTAATGGAAGATTCAACTCAATTGTTACAGCAATATGGAGATGGTGATGAGGGTGCTGATGGTGATGATGGTGGTGATGATGATGATGATCCTGATGAAGTATAGCTTGATGGTGGTGTTGATGGTGACGATCTCCCCTCTCCGGGAAGGAATTCCCCCGGCAGAAATCTGTCTGCCGGAGAGATCTTTCTCTCTCGGTGTTTTCCGCCCCGTAGAGGCGGCGGAATCTTTCTATGGTCGCTCACCGAGTCTTAGGGTTTCAGGAGGTTGATATACGCCAGAGGGGAGAGGCTAGAGTGGGCCAGGGTGGCCACACCACCTCCAGGCGCGGCCTAGGGCTGCCCGTGCCAGGGGGTGGTGTGGGCCCCCTGTGGCCCACCTCCACTCCGTCTTCTGGCATCCTTAGTCTTTTGGAGAAATAGGATTTTCCATATATTTTCCCGGATTTTCTGATCTTCGCGAATTTTGCCTCCAAACAGCACCTTTTCCATCAGAATCCTGACTGCAGCGGTCCATGCTCCAAAAGTCATCAACCATGCAAAAACCGATGAAATAACAGAAGTATCACCTCTCAATACGAAATATATCAATGAATAATAGTGAATTAAGACATAGAATAGTGATGCAAAATGGACGTATCACTGCATCACCAAAGGGGAAAACAGCCTGGTCGCAACCCGATATCTCCCACTCATGTTGCGGAATACGGCACGATCATGGCTCAATGAACTTCCGGAGAACACCATCCCCAGCTGGTATGACATACAAAGCGCGTTCTTTCAGGATTTCGAAGGCACATACCGAAGGACCTATACGGTAGGAGACCTACAGCACCTAGAAAGCCGGAGAAACTTGCCGGCAATATCTCGGATGATGGATCGACACCAAGAACTCCTGTGAAGGAGTAAATGACCAAACTGTGATTGAAGCTTTCATTGCAGGTCTCCCAATTGGTTTACTATGACATCGCTTGAAGTGTGACAAAGTCACTGATTTGGGAGAGATGATAGAAACAGCGAGCAAGTATGCAGATGCTGACGACGATGCAGAGGGATTACTCAATGCCCTAGTTGTGCCACAGTTGGCAAAACAACCAAAGCAACAAGCTCAGAAGCGCAAGAATACCTCGAAAGAAAAGCCCAATGCGGAAACAGCAATGGTGACTGCTACTTTCGGGTCTGGAGGACGAGGAGGAAAAGGTGGTGGCCGCGGACATGGTCGTGGGACGTCAAGATTTCAAGGTAGAGGAGACCAGCAACACGGCAAAACCTACTCTTGGGCCGACATTGCCAATAACCCATGTGTGCATCACCTAGACGCCAATGGGGGCTCGTCCCACACAAACGCCGAGCGTCGTTTTAATGACGATATTAAAAGAGATGATACCGCTGGCTATAGGGCTAAGCGAAAGAAGGGAAAGAAGAATCCCGAAAAGGATAAAGAGACCAAGGAAGATTCTGACATGGAGGAAGCCAATGCTTATAATCCCAAGCCGGAAGGGAAGAAAAACTTTCCGACCAAGAAAGACACGTACGTCACCTTCCTCGGATCTCAACTAGCAAAGGTCAAGAAAGCAGTTCTACATGAGCTCAACACAACAGTTCCAGTTGTCCCTCAATTCTTGGACTGGTCGGAAGTGGCAATCACATTTGACCACGCTGATCATCCGCCTAAGTTACACAGGCGAGGAAAATACGCCTTAATCGTTAATCCACTTATTGACGGTTATGGTTTCTCCAAGACTCTCATGGACGGCGGCAGCAGCATCAATATTCTGTATGTCGAAACGTTACACTCGATCAAGATCTCGGAGACCCAGCTGAATCACAACTCTGTGATCTTTCACGGGGTTGTCCTAGGAAGACAAGCAAATTCCCTAGGAGAAATCACTTTGGATGTTACCTTTGGAACTCCAAAGAACTATCGGACGGAAGCACTTTCCTTCGAAGTGGTCCTGTTCAAGTGCGTGTACCACGCTGTATTCGGACGTCTGTCTTACTGGGCTTTTATGGCTCGTCCGTGTTACATTTACAATATGATGAAAATTCCAGGTCCCAACAGCGTGATCCCCATCAGGGGAGACCCGAAGAAAGCGCGAGAGTGCGAGGATGGCAATGCCGCCTTTGCTGAAGCCGTGTTGCACGCCCAGGAGTACCAGGAGATCAAGAAGAGCATAGATCTGTCCAAGATGCCCGCAACGAAGGAGGTGACAAAGCTGAATCCGGAGTTCAAGGCATCAGAAGAGACGAAGAAGACACCATTCAAGGATGATGACCCCTCCAAGGTGACCCAGATAGGCGTAGGCCTAGATAGCGCATAGGAAAGCGCGCTAGTCAAGTTCCTCCAAGCAAATCAAGATATCTTCACATGGCAGCCATCTGACATGACTAGAGTACCTAGGGAACTTGCCAAGCACTCTTTAAATGTAATCCCAAATGATAAACCCGTCAAACAGTCCTGATGACATTTCGGCGATGAAAAGCGTAAGGCAATAGCTAAGGAACTAGCACGGCTCGAGTTAGCCGGATTCATAGAAGAGGTCATCCACACTGAGTGGTCGGCCAATCCTGTAATGGTCCCTAAAAAGGACACCACTGATTCAAGGACGTGTGTCGATTATACTGCCTTGAACAAGGCTTGCCCCAAAGATCCGTTTGCTCTGCCTAGGATTGATCAAGTTATCGATTCTATGGCAGGCTCGGAACTCCTCTGTTTTCTCGACGCATATGCCGGTTATCACCAAATCCGGATGAAGGAATCTGACAAAGTCAAGACTTCATTCATAACCCCCTTCGGAACCTTCTGTTTTGTTACAATGCCCTTTGGGCTGAAGAACGCAGGAGCTACGTACCAACGCACAATGCAGCGTTGCCTCCACGATCAAATCGGACGCAATGTGCATGCATATGTGGATGATATTGCGGTGATGTCCAAAAAGAAGGAAATGTTGATTTCCAACTTGGAGGAAACATTCGCCAATCTACGAAAATACAACATTATGCTTAATCCGAAGAAATGTTTCTTTGGAATCCCAGCCGGAAAATTGTTAGGATTCATCATGTCTCAAAGGGGCATAGAGGTGAACCGAGACAAAATCAAGGCTATACTCAATATTTCCAGGCCAACTCACCTGAAGGACGTACAAAGACTAACTGGTTGCATTGCTGCAGTCAGTCGGTTTGTAAGCCGGCTCGATGAAAGAGCCGTGCCATTATACAAACTCCTGAAAAAGACCAAGGATTTTGTGTGGACCGACGAAGCTGAAGATGCACTACAAGACCTGAAAACAGTATTCTCATCTGCTCCTATCCTTGCTGCACCGAAACCATAGGAACCGATGTTGCTCTATCTTGCTGCGACAAACAAAGTCGTCAGTATCGTTATGGTAGTGGAGAGACCGGAGGAAAATCAGGAACACTTGGTGCAGCGTCCGACTTACTTTGTCAGCGAGGTCTTGACAGAATCGAAACAGCGGTATCCGCACTATCAAAAGCTAGCTTATGGTGTGTTCTTGGCATCTCGTAAGCTACGACACTATTTTCAGGAGCATCCAATCACCATGGTGAGCACAGCTCCCATGAGAGATATAATCAACAAAAGTGACGCCACAGGACGCGTCACCAAATGGGGCATAGAGCTTTTAGCCTTTGATATTGAGTATAAACCTCGGACAACAATCAAATCCCAGATCATTGCCGACTTTGTTGCTGATTGGACAGAGACGAAGGAGAATATGACCTTCCCTGAGTCGGAATACCGGACCCTATATTTTGATGGGTCTAAGGCTCGCGGGGGCTCGGGGGCTGGCGTGGTGCTCAAATAACCCCAAGGAGATAAACTTCTATACGTGTTGCAGATCCACTTCTTAGCGACAAATAATATTGCTGAGTATGAAGCACTGCTGCATGGAATCTGGATTGCTAAGGATATCGGCAACCGACGTTTGATGTGTTACAGAGATTCGAATCTTGTTTCTCAGCAAGTGTCAGATATTTGTAGCACAAATAAACACATGGCAGCATATAAAGCTGTCGTGGATGATCTATCTAAATCGTTTGAAGGGTTGGAGGTTCAACACATCCCTCGAGAAGAAAATGAGGAATCAGATGCATTATCTCGGATAGGCTCTGCACGGAAAGAGGTCCCGGATGGCGCTTTTTTAGAGCACCTCAAATTTCCCTCAATAAAGGGAGTGGGTGAGGAATATCTGACCAAATCCGACTCACCTTTGATAGTAGTTCTGGCTGTAATTCCCAGCTGGACTCAACCCTACCTTGACTGTTTGGTAGATGGCAAATTACCCAAAGACGAAGTTCTGAACCGACAGATCATCCGACGAGCAAAAGCCTATACTGTAGTTAGTGGTGAGCTCTATAAGTGGAGTGTATCTAGGGTCTTTCAGCGCTGCGTATCTCCGGAAGAAGGAGTGGAAATCTTAAGAGAAATCCACGAAGGCGAGTGTGGTCACCATGCTGCAGCCAAATCTTAGTGGCAAAAGCTTTTCGACACGGTTTTTTCTGGCTTACAACCAAGGCAGATGCCGAACAGCTGGTCAAGATGTGCAAAAGCTACCAAAAGTACGCCAAACAAGCTCACGTTCCGCCTGATCAACTGCGAACAATACCTATAACATGGCCATTCGCGGTCTAGGGGCTTGACATGGTAGGACCGTTTAAACGGGCTCCAAGTGGATTTACTCACCTCTTAGTGATGGTGGATAAATTCACAAAATGGATTGAGGCTAAACCCGTCACTAGTTGTGATGGAGCAACAGCCAAAAGATTTGTCGAGGATGTTATAATCCGGTATGGTTATCCGCATAGTATTATCACGGACAACAGGAGTAATTTCTCTATGGGAGAACTTGCCGAATTCTGCAACGAACAAAATATCCGGCTTAACATTGCGTTAGTCGCACATCCGCAGGCTAATGGACAAGTCGAAAGAGCAAATGGTTGAATCCTACAAGGCCTAAAACCGAGACTCGAAGCACCACTACGACATGCTACGGGGGCTTGGGCAGAGGAATTACCCTCTGTAATATGGACTTTACGAACAACTCCGAATAGGTCAACTAGATACACACCTTTCTTCTTGGTCTATGGCGCAGAAGCAGTTCTTCCTAGTGATTTGACTCGGGGAGGTCGGCAAGCTGAAAAGAAGATATCTTAGTGTTGCGACACAAATTAAAGGTGAAACATATAAAAAGGGTTTATTGCTAAAGCTTACCAGCACTACAGGGTCTTTTGCTATATGCATGTCTAGGGACAAATCCGGGATCTTTCTCTCGATCCGCTCCTTTATTAGCCATTTGATCTGGCTTATGTAATCATGTGGCTTTAAAGACTTGGGGCTGATGCGGAGGGAGTTGTTTTTGGACGCTGTGATGGAATGCATCAGTCGGTCGCCGTGGTGCTAGAGACGCTGGATTCGGCGTGCCACCCAAGATTGGACCAAGTCGGACCCTCTCAGGCCCTTGTGCTTCATCAGATACTCGATCCGCCTCTTGGCGAGAAGCAGATCATCGCTGAGAGCCGGAGGAGCCTCGTCCCAGGATGCTCGGGGCGTGGCGGCTCCATCGATGAAAGTCGGCAAAGCAGTATCTTTGCCGGGAGCGGGAATATCCTTATGATAAAAAAAGGTAGCCGGCCACTATTTGACCGACTCACTAGCTAAAATCCTAGGATAGACACACTCACGTCTAACTGAAAGACTAATTGTGCCGGTAATGTAAGGATTACCGGCGGTGATGGAGTTTCTCCGGACATGGAAGTAAAACCGGAAGAGAATGAGACTCGACCTAATGCCGAGATACCCCTCACACAAAGCTGCATAGGCTCATCTCTAAAAGAGAGTTTTGGGGGAGATGGTGAAGCTGAACACCATAGTGATCTATCACCTCGGAAAAGAATTCTGAGGGAGGGAAAGACAAACCTCTGTCGAGGTGGGTGCAGAAGTGCACCCGCTCGTCGGCGTGTGGATTGGGGATGGTTTCGCTGAAACCGCTCCGCCAGTCACCGGCGTGGAGGAGTCCTTCGTTCTCCATGCCGCTGAGCTTGGCGTTGTCGAGGATGCACGAGATCCAAACCCCGCGGTTGCTTTCTTTCTGTGTTGCCACCATCGCTGCCGCTGCTGCCGCTGCCAAGCCGGATGATGATGATGAAGCCATTCTTCCAGTGCACCGGTGACCTTGGGTGGGCGGCGCTGGGAATCTAGAGGCAAGGGAGCTCTATGCACGTGGGAGAAGTGGAGGAGAAGGAAACGGCATGGGGAATAGGTGAAGAAGATGAGGGAAAGGGAATCCTCGCCCCTTATAACCACCGAACCATGCCAAGATTCGTGCAAATGGCATAGTACACACGCCACGCATCGTGGAAAGAACTAGGAAGTCCCCGCGCGATGATTACGCCGCCTCGATCTCCACGCGTGCATTAAAACAGCGCCTCGGTTCTGCGAACGGCGGACCCACCAACGGTCGTGCTGACAGAAGATGTTTGTCAGTGACGTGACTTGACCATGACCAGTGTCAGATGACGTCAGAGACCAAGATCCGGCTTAGTTTGAATATCAAGCTGGAAATCCGAATAACGTACTGATAGGTCTGACTTATTTTTGAGACCCGGATCATATCTTTTGTTTTGAAGTTTCAGGAACCCTTCAAGATTCTGCAAGCTGAAGATCAAGCTAGATGATGATGAATCCGACTTTGGATCTTGGAGACTTCCGGGAGCTGCTGTTGAGGATATACTTTTCGGGTATCCTCACAGTCCTCACTGACCAGGTTGGCCCACTTCGGGTTAGAGCTTTGCTTCACGGGCGGCCCAGTCAGGGAGAAGAGACAGAGTCCAATCCGGCTACGGGAAGGCCCAAAAGACTTACCGACATAGGCCCATAGTGTTACTTGTAGTTCAAGATGTACTCTGTAACCGACTCTTAGTCGTAGCCAGATAGATCTCTCCTGTAAACCCTAGGCCGGATATCTATATAAGGCATCCTAGGGAGAGCCTTTAGGGCACCCCTTACAATCACAATCTCAACTCGCACAGGCGAACCCTTGTAACCCATATTCCGGCTCTACCGTATTACTGGATTGCTAGCAGGAGTAGGATCCTTCCAAAGCCGGCGGATTCGAACCTGGGTAAACTTGTGTGCTCACCGTCTCGGAACACCGTACGTCTCACACCCCTCTCTTCCACATGCCTTGAGGACCCCCTCATGGCGTACTTGTCATCAATCCGACGATAGAATCCATTAGAGTGTGTGTGGTCATGTAGATATCAATGTGATCCAAGTGGCAAACCATGATGTAGAAGACCAAAAACACATATATAGGAAATCAACTTCCACATTGCATGCAGCAGTGTGATAGAAGTTGCATCACAGAATCACAAGAGTAGGGTGTGTGTGTGGTCTACATCAATGTGGTTTTGGAAAAGAACACATGTAAGGTCATGTGGATCATCAATAATGACTTTAGTGGAGATATGAATGTGTGGTTTAGGGAAAAGAACACATGCAATCACTCTAGGTGGATCCATATATCTATATATGACAAACCATCATGGTCATAAAGACCAAAAACACACCAGTGAAGTTGCATCATAGAATCCACTAGAGTACTGTGTGTGGTCATGTAGATATCAATGTGGTTTTGGGAAAGAACACATATGCAATGTGCAATGACTCTAGGGGGATCCAAGGGGAAAACCATGGTGTAGAAGCAAAACACACACATAGGAAAGAAACTTCCACATTGCATGCACCAGTGTGACATAAGTTGCATCATAAAATCCACTAGAGTGTGTGGTCATGTAGATATCAATGTGGTTTTGGAAAAGAACACATATGCAATGTTCAATGACTCTAGGCGTATCCAAGTGGCAAAGTATGGTGTAGAAGAAAAAACACATAGGAAAGCAACTTCCACATTGCATGCACTAGTGTGACAGAAGTTGCATCACAGAATCCACTAGTGTGTGTGGTCATGTAGATATCGTGTGGTTTTGGAAAAGAACACATATCTAATGTGGTCATGTGGATCATCAATGACTCTAGTGGAGATATCAATGTGTGGTTAAGGAAAAGAACACATGCAATATATGTGTCAAACCACATCATGGTTATAGAGAACAAGAACACATAGGAAAGAATGTTCCAACATTGCATGTTACACAGTGTGACAGAAGTTGCATCAAAGAATCCATTGGGGTGTGTGTGGCGGTCATGTAGATATCAATGTGGTTTTGGAAAATAACACATGCAATGTGTGCAATGACTCTAGGGGGATATCCAATTGGCAAATCATGGTGAAGAAGACCAAAAACACATAGGAAAGCAACTTCCACATTGCATCCACCAGTGTGATAGAAGTTGCATCACGGAATCACTAGAGTAGGTGTGTGTGGTCTATATCAATGTGGTTTAAGAAAAGAACACATGTAATGTGGTCATGTGGATCATCAATGACTATAGTGGAGATATCAATGTGTGGTTTAGGAAAAGAACACATGCAACCACTCTAGGGATCCATATTTGCCAAACCATCATGGTCATAGAGACCAAAAACACATAAGAAATTAAAGCAGATTTACCACATTTCATGTTGCACTAGTACTATGACAGAAGTTGCATCACATAATCCACTGGAGTGTACATATGTGTGGTCATGTGAAGATATATATATCAATGTGGTTTTGGAAAAGAACAATGCAATGTGGTCATGTGGATCAATGACTAGTGGATATCAATGTGCATTCACTCTAGGGGATCCATGTGTGTCAAACCATGGTGTACAAAGACCAAAAACACGTAGGAAAGCTTTTTGGTCCGCATGCATGCATGCATGGTGTATTTTGAGTAAAAATGATTTACTGAAAAATTAGAAGAAATCAAGTGGGTTTTGCATTTTCCATTGACATGCTTAAAAATAATTAACTACAAAAGAAGTCGAGCTACATATACACTGTTTCCCACTCATGAGTTTTGCATTGACACGTGCGATGTACATGTTTCCCACCCCGTGTGCGCTCCCACCTCCCAACTACCCCATCGTCTCCCAGTCATTTAAAAGACATTAGCCACACGGTCTCCCCATCGTCTCCCAGCCATTTCTCCACACACCATCCCACTCTTCCCTCTACACTCCAAAGAATAGAAGGAAACCCTAGCAACAACTACGAGATCATTTTCATGAAGATGAAGAGATCAAGACCGGTGGTTGCCGAGGACGCCAAGGTAATCATTGACAATGAGGCAACCAATGCTAGCATCGAGAAGGAGGCAGATAACAAGGTCTAAGAGGAAGCGGTTGCACATCCGGTGGCGGTGGCGGTGGACTACGGTTACTTCAATGATAGAGAGTATGAATAACCTATGGATCCATTCGCGTTTGAGCAAGAACCCAGCGATTGAGAACCGGAGGTAATTAGATCTGAACTATGAATGGGTTTTCTGATTTTACTGTTCATATTTTAATTTATAGGGTTTTCTGATCTTGTAGAGTTTGATTAATTAATTTGTTCTACGCCTAGTAGTTCTATGCTCATCTTTTGTTGGTCGATTTTATCTTTCCCTAGTCATTCCAGTCGCACATTTTCTAGTTTGATTTGATCTGCCCGTAGTAGTTCTAGACGCCTAGTGGTTCTATATATTCTCATCTTTTGTTGGTCGTTTTGATCGATATTTTCTAGTGATATAATTTCATGTGGAGTTCAGATCTCTTATCTAGGTTGTGTTCATGCTATCCAATGTATAATTTGATTTGTATGATAAAATTCATATATATATAGTAATATAACAAGCTCCTGATTACATTAAAAGAAATTTAATATTCCGTAACTAAAAGTTCATCTCTGTTTTATAGTAAGTTTTGTATGTATATGTATAGACGCATTAAAATGCAGATAAATGTCCATCTCTGTTATATTTAGGGAAACAAACTGTTAAATTCCTAATTAACTGAGTATATTTAGGAGAAAGCAAATTCCTATTTATACCATGTTCTAGTCATACCTTGTTTTTGTTTTGCCAATTTACTGATAAGATGAATGGAAATAATTACTCCATATGTCCTAAAAAAGGATGTCTCAGTTTTCTTATTAAAATTTGGATGTATCTATATATATATATTGAAGCTTGTATAGATATTCATTCAAATTATTTGAAAGAATAGTATAATTTTAACTTAAGTGGAGTGTATATGTTAAATATTGGATCATGCATGTTATCCAATCTTTGTTATAGTAAGTTCTGTATTTATATGAACAAATGCATTAAAATAATGCTGATAAATTAAATTTCCCTGTGTAGTCTATCTTTGTTATTTGTTTAGGGAAACAAATTGTTAAATTCATAATACACTAAGTATATATTTAGAAGAAAACAAATTCCTATTTATACCATGTTCAAACTGAATAAAACTAGCTAGTCATAACTTATTTATTTTTTACCAATTTACAGATATGATAAATGGAAAGAATTACTCCCTCTGTCCTAAAAAAGGATGTCTCAGTTCTGTTAAAATTTGGATGTATCTTTATATACTGAAACTTATATAGATTATTTCAAATTATTTAAAAGAATGGTATAATTTTATATAGCACTTCTTTTATCATATATTTATGCAAATAGATATATATTTGATGGACTAGTTTGTTCAAAAGCTGGTTGAACTTGTGCGCACATGCTAAAATTATTCTCTCAACACAGCTCTTTCCTAGTTTGATCTCATGATTTTAGGAGAGTAATTTTTTTCATTCACTGACTTCTTATCTCTACTTGCTAATTCGCAGGAACGAGATAGTGATGTGGGTGAAAGTATGTGGTCCCCTTCCGCCGAGGTCCAAACAAGTACATTTGCCCCTTCTGCGTAAGAAGGATTGCGGAAGACCTGAACAACATCGTGCAGCATGCCGAGGGCACTGCCCGTGGAGGATAGCGGCGTGTGAATCATACGAAGGCCAAGCACGCTGCCTTCATGGTTTACCTGAGCAAGTATGCCAACCTCAGTCACATTGCTCTATGGCCCTAACTGCTAGCTCCTATAGCCTCAGTTGTCGCCTCGTGTTGCCTCTGCTGGCGTGTCCTATTGCATCTGCTGCCTCCTGTTGCATGTTGCATGTTGCTGCCTCTTGTTTATGTAATGGGCGTATTGTTATAGTATATCGTTTGGGTTGTCTAATTAAGTGCTACTAGTAGTATGTGGTGATTGTTATCGAACCTATTTAACTAGTACCTCTATATATTTTCAGTACCTTTTAAGTTGTTTGTTATGATTGTTCTTGGTTGAACATATTTCCGACATTTCAAAATATATTTTTAGTGTGAATCTTTGAGAAACACACACGCGATTGTTCTTGGTTTTCCAACAATATATAAAATCCATGGTTATTGTTCCTGGTTGCACCATGTTTGAAATCAACAAAAGATAAATACACATTACTTTTGCAACCATGATTTTTCCTAGTTGCAACAAGTTTGGTACAACAGGTTAAATACATCTCATGAATACTGAAAACAACTGACTAGCTAGCTAGCTAACTAAACATCCAACAAACTCATTTCTCATACTGATCTATAAAATGTCAAAACCAAGAGGAAGCATAATACATCCATAATTCAATACTTATTTCCACAATAGCCAAAAACAAAAGGAAGAACACACCCTAAATTCACTGCCACACTAAGCATCATCGTGAACCAAACATGCTTGCATTCCATTTCTTTTCTCATTTTCTTCAACCTCAGTTTAGATATCTGCAGATTCGTGTCTCTAATTGTCAGCCTCAGCTCAATCATCATCTTATCATATGCCTTCTTACATAGCTAGGCAAGCATCCTCTACATCTGTGATGGTCATGGGTTGTCCATCCAGTACAAGTAATAGCACACCTCATCTGGACAACCTAAAAAAATTCTACCAATGTCTGCACCATAGGAGGCAACCTTCCTAGTAGGAACATGGTTGCACTGGCATCTCCAACTAGGATCTAGTCCTTCCCACCAATCTCTTGATCTAGGATGGAAATTGGCAGATCCCCATTGATTCCAACCCAACTCTCCAAAACAAGTCATGGAAACTCTTAAATTCCCCTAACTGCTAGAACCCTAGCTAGAACCGATTCAGGGACGGAGCAAGACCTAATTTACCTGGTCCACAATTTTGCCCTCTCCTGTCGGCTCGGGCATCCCCATGGCAGCCGAGATGTGGTAGCGACGGCGACGGAGATGTGACGGCAGCAACGGTGGCTGTGCGGTGCGGTGCAGCGCAGTGCGGTCTGGTGCGGTGCGGTCGGGGCAACGTCTCGTCATGGAGCCACTCGTCAGCTCCAGCGTGGGCCCCACTTGTCGTTGGGTATTACGGGTCCCTTCCACACTCTCCCAAATCCACTCACCTCCCAGTGTTGGGAAAACCCTCTCCAGCGACAGCTGAATCCCCTCCCCGACCCTCCCAGCGATGGACAAATCCCCTCCTCGACCCTCCTCGGTGACGGACAAATCCCCTGCCCTCTCAGACCCTTCCCGGCGACGGAAAAATACCCTCCCCTCTCGTACCTTCCCTGGCGACGACCAAATCCCCTCGCCTCCCCTGTGACGGCCAAATCACCTCCCCTACCCTTCCCGGTGACGACAAACCACCATCCCCTCCTGGGCAACGATGGCTGCAACGTAAGTTCTCCTCGACCTACTTCCCTTCATTGCGTCACCTCCTCGTTCTAGGTTCACCGCATCAGTGCTCCATCTAGGTCACTAGTGATGGATCTTCGCCTCAGTGTCACCGCCTCGTTCTAGGGCAGAGCGGCGGTGTTGCTGTCTATGTCACTGGATGATCTTGAAGTAGTCACCAAATTTATGCCCCAAATTGTTGTTTTTCATAGCTATATGTTAGTCCTGATGGATAATCTTATCATATTAACTGTTTACAACTGGCCAGTGACTAATATGTGGCACTTAGCATGTTGATGGGATGATCTCCCTCTACTTAGTGTCTTTGTACAACCACTATGGCTCTACATCTCCTTGGTAGATACAGATTCATCTCATTGACTTGTGGGTGCTATCTTATTAAGGAGCCAACATTATATATTGATGTAGGTCATTGTCTTCTCTTCACATGCATTTGGCCAATGATTAAAGTGTGGCACTATCTGTGTCCATGGGATAATGTGCATATAGCACGTGTTTTGTACAAACACATTTGTTGTGCATGCTTCTTGCTATATGCTTGATTATCTCATTGATTTATGTGTTCTTTGTTAGTATGAGTCTTACCAAATTGATGTTTTTCATAGCTATATGTTAGTGCTGATGGATAATCTTATGATATTAACTGTTTACACCTGGCTAATGACTAATATGTGGCACTTAGCATGTTGATGGGATGATCTCCATCTACTTAGTGTCTTTGTACAACCAGTATGGCTCTACATCTCCTCGGTAGATACATATTCATCTCATTGACTTATGTGTGCTATCTTACTATGGAGCCCACATTATATATTGATGTAAGTCATTGTCTTCTCTTCACATGCATTTGGCCAATGGTTAAAGGGTGTCACTATCTGTGTCCATGTGATAATGTCCATATAGCAAGTGTTTTGTACAAACACATTTGTTGAGCATGCTTCTTGCTATATGTTTGATTATCTCATTGATTATGTGTGATTTGTTAGTATGAGGCCCAGATTGATGTTTTTCATAGCTATGTTAGTGCTCAGAGATAATCTTCTGATTTTCACTATTTACAACTGGTCAATGATGAAAATGTGGCACTTTGACTGTTGATGGGATGATAGGCTTCTACTTACTATCTTTGCATGGCCACTATGGTTGTACATGCTCCTGATATATATAGATTCATCTCATTGGACGATGCTTGTAGTTGTGACCAAACCATATGCTTTTAAATTTGATTTTTGTAGTTCACTAATTATTATTTGATTCCTCTAGTTAGCAAGTCTCCAAATGGTTGCACTGTCAAGGGAAGAATTAGAAAGAGGTGCCTGTAGAAACTGTGAATACTACAAAATGGAAGGGCTGATGCAGAAGGAGCCTACTGTACAATATAGCATCAAACTATAGGTTTTAAAACTATTACTACTGACTCTAAGATAGTAGTTAAACCTACTGTACAACAGAAAAACAAAACATTATAATTACTGCAATGTCCATTTAGGTTTCTAAAACCAACGCTGGCTTAACCGATGTCACATCTGATGATGATGACGATGATGATTATGATGTGAAGCAACCTGTAGTCAAGAGACCTAAGAAAGCAAGGTTCAGAGCATCTGATGACGATGTGAAGAAACTAGTCAAGAGACCTAAGAAAGCAAGGTTCAGAGCACCTGATGATGTGGTTGTTAGAATCACCAAAGCTAAGAAAACTAGGATCCCAACTCTGGTGTTTAAATTATAATACGTTTAATGTATATATACAGTCTATTTCTTTTGGGAGTTTAGTTCCATATGTCGTTTAGACATTCATCATTTTTGCCTAACGGGATCTGGCGTCGTGTCTAGTATGCAAGAGCAATTACGAATCCAGGTTGTCATCGGGCATGTCCTTTTGTATCAACTTGTCAGAGTCAGAGGGGTTCCAGAACTCAGTGGTAAGTGGTAACAAGCAATTTTCTTTCAAACTACACGATAACCGTTTGTTTAATGTCTGAATCTTTTGTTTTTGGTGCATAGATTGTGCCATGCAATTCAAGGTTCATGTTCAATCTAGCCACAGCTGAATGTGAGAGTGTGCCCTTCAAGGTGCTTGGGTGCACCTACAAGACTGACCTCGAGAAAAGAACGAACATGACTATCATGGGAGGTGAAGGATGGAAGCAATTCATTACACAGAACGATCTTACTGGGGAAGAAATGTTATGGTTTTCTTTGATAACTGTTCTCTATATCCGTGGTCTTGGTGGCGAGGAAGACGTATATGAATCGACGGTTGTCGCCCAAAGATTCCACCTTACCGATGATGAGATGGAACACCTCCTAGATACCCTACCACCAATCAACACCTTCATCAGGGTTCCACTTGTGACCTGTTTGACAAGGACAAATCTTGTCCATCATAAGATAGTATGGCAACTACGTTTTGTTTGTTCCTTGTATGGCTCCATATATAACTTGTGGTGGTCGCCATCTGACATGATTAATTCTTCTTTTTAATCCACGGCATGACATCGCAGAGATTACCTATGAAAGTGGTTTCCTCCATGGGCATCCCTGATGATGGCGTGGCTAGAGTACAGCTAGGAAATTTTGACATCACCCCAATTGCATCCAAGAATGACCCAGATGGTCGTGTTGTCTTTAGCAATCAGGGGTGGAAGAAATTCCACCAGAGTGAAGATGATCTAAAGGTTGGACAAGTCGTGCTAATCACTGGTAGGAAGACCACAAAAGAGATGTTGGACGTGAAGTTTGTGTTCGAGACAATCTAGAGTGTAGTTGTGGTTGGGAACTGTTAAGTTTAACTAGTACGATGTAGTCTGGAACAGTTAATTACTCGTTTGAAACCTAGTGTATCTATATAATATATTTGCCTGTTTAGTCTACTTTTGGAAGATTTTGTCAGGTTTGGTTATGATTTTGTGAACTGGAAGCTACTACAAAGAATTATGGAAGCTACTAGTACAAAAGAATTCTGAAAGATTTCCTGTCCACATGCATTCCGGTTGTTTGGGCTGCTCGCGAGAGGATCCCTCATCGTGAGTTCGAGAGATTTCCATGAGACTCTGATATCCGTTAGATTTTTTAAATTAGTAATTACAACTTCAGTACTATGATTGTAAAAGTTGAAAGATAGTACTTGCACATAATTTCGAAAGCTAACACAGAGAATTCTGAAAGAAGCTACTAAAAATAAATACTTTGAATTCTGAAAGTACTAAAATTAAATACATTACAATTTTATCTGAAAGGTAATACGCATACTGCTGATCCAAATAATATAAACTCAACACAAATTTCTACTTCGAATAGACATGAAAATGCTAGCAAATAACCTACGATGAATATAGGATTCATTTTGCCCTATATATTTCATCATCGCCGGCTCCTAGGTGTTGCATCATATATTCATTGAACTATCTCTATCTGTATTGTGCTGCCAGTATCTTGTCCAGAGGGTAAGGCCTCGGCGTATGTTCCAGCTGATGATGACCTAAGCCATGAGAAACCATTGTTGGTTCCTCATCTGAGGCTTTATCATCATGATTGTACAGTCTGATATAATTTGTGTAGTATATGCAACCAGGTTTTACTGTGGGGTGCAACCTGGTGTCGATGGAGATAGACCGACGGAAATCAACAAAGAGGGCATGACTTCCAATGTCACTGACGACCTTGAGAGAGAGGTTCTCCGTGTCCACCCGGTACAACACCGGTTGACCTTTGGTGAAATCCCCATTCAACATAAGAAGCAGATCACCATCTGACTCCACTAGGTAAAATTTGTAGGTTCCGTGTATCTTTTCAAAGACGGGGGCTGAAATTATTTTGGCCATCGTGACAGTGCTCGCGCACTGCTCTAATTAGATGTTGGTCGACATGATGTCTCCATTCTCAAGTAATGCATATATTTCCCCTCAGAATGCCGTCATGCAGACCAGAAGCACATCGGGCGGTGGCGAATACATTCCTTCTCCAAATGATTCATTGAATTGCCCCGTTGGGGTGGTCTCATCGGCCCATGCAATAATCTGGGGATAATTTGTGCGAACGAATGCCATCGTTGCGGACTTCGTCACGATGATAGATAGCAGCATATGAGATGGTATATGTGCTTGAAACTCAGTGTTGGACTTATGAGTGATTGGGTTCAGAAGCCAAATCTTGTACGGATCCATCCTCTGAGCAATCACGATGACGCCACGAGAAACACCAATGAAGTAGAATCTTTGGAAGAAGAGAACAGTTAGCACTAAGATGTTTACAATGGAAAATACAAGTAAATGAATGTTATATATATATATCGGATGTGAATGTGAACATCCGATGGATGTCCATTAGATTCATCGTGAAGAAACTAGTGGCGAGGTTGAGGAAGTTGAAGTCGCCGATGTCTGAAAGGTGTGATCTATCATGATCCAGTTGTTAAGATGGAATTCGGGCACTTTTAAAGTGCGGTGCCAATCAGTACAGACTTCTCAACAAGCAGCATAGGTGCCGACGTACTCCTCTTTCTCCAGCAAGTAGTCAGCGGTCTTGCAAAGTGGGTCGGTCGGGAGATCGTACCAGTTCCTCTTCATCCGGCTGCTATCCATGGCTTACATGCGGGAATGTTTTGATCGAGGAAGAAAGAAGAACAGGGAAAGACGAGGAGAAGAAGAAGAGGAGAGGAGATGAGGAATACAAACCAGAACTGCCACTACGAGGAGATGAGGAGACGAGGGAGAAGAAGCGGGAACTGCCACTTCACTAGCACGTGAACTAGTCATGCACTGCATGCAAGTTTGGTTCAAAGAGACTGACATGTGGGACCGGCCAAAGAACAACCCCCAGATTCTATGAAGTGCTACCATGCATAGTGCGCTGATAGGTGGGGTTAGTTCACGGATGACGTCGTCGTGGAAAAAATAGATTCAAACATGCGGCGCAATGATATCCATGATGATTATACGCGAGACGAGTTAGATAACTGGGCTTCAGGGCCGGGGACAAATTCCGCGACGATTTCACCTCGACAAAACAAGGAAACGTCATGAATGACCGGGCCGGAGGCCCTTTGAGCCCCTCCCGACGAAAAAAACTAGACAGTAATGGATCTGCGATGTTTTTAGGTACCGTCATGAAAAAACACCATGGATCGTCCGGATTCTTGTAGTGTATCCAGAATAAAAGCCAAATAAATAAGGGCCATAATAAATAAAGTTTGTAAATATATGAAGCATATGCAACAATAAAAACATGATATGCTATGATTAAGTGATGCACAATTGCATGGTATAACATGATGGAGCATTGGTGAAGCATTACCAACAATCTAGAATTAAATCCAATTTTATTTGTCTAGTTTAATTACATTTCCTTGCAATAACGTATTATAAATGCACGAAATAGGAAGAAAATGCATATATGGAAAGGGATCGTCGTGCTGATCGATTTAGACACATTATGTATTGAATTCCGATTTATGAAATTAAAGATATTAATTTATTATGAAAAAGCGCATTTAATAGTATTAAAATAGTTTCAAATTTATAATTGCCCAAAAATTATTTTGGATGGCATATTATTGATCCTTGCATTTTTATGATCTCAAAACATATACTCCCTCCGATCCTAATTAATGTTCTCAGATTTGTCTAGATTCGGATGTATACATCCGAATCTAGACAAACCTGAGAACATTAATTAGAATGGGAGAGATATCCAAATCTAGACAAACCTGAGAACATTAATTAGAATGGGAGAGAGTATTATTTGCAACATTTGGACTTATGATTAAAATTTGTGATTTAATCATATAATAAAGCATTTAATACTAATAGAAAAATACTTAATATATTAGAAATTTCAGACAAAATAAACAAAGGGCATTCTCATGTTCAACATTCAAAAACAAACATATTTGGTTTTTGAATTATTTCAAAATTCCTCACAGAACTCTCTCAGATCATGGTCAAATTTTGTAAATAGGTTTGACTTAGGTTTTGTTTGAATTTGAAAATTCTGAATCGTTTATGTCTTTTCTCACCGAGCCCAACCCTAGACACAGCCACAGACAGGTGGGCCTGCATGTCGGCTTGCTGCGCTGGATGGGTTGCTCCTCTGGCTAACAGGTGGACCTCATGGTTGAACACCTGGTTCAGAGGATAAAACACCAGTTGTTTTGGCAAAACAACTGGTGCTAACATGTAACATCCTAGCATTAGAGCTAAGAAATAAGCTGAGATCAGGTGTGTACATTGCATTCATACATAGAAAAACTGGATAATTTTCGCGCTTTTAAAGAAAACTTGTCAAAGTGATTGAAGCTTCTCTTGACTTCATGGAACTGAAGTAGATCATCAAGTTGACTACGATAAGTTTCAATATGACCTTTGCTAAAACCTTATCTTTTGGTAATATAATTTGATCTATGGGTAGACCAAATGGAATCAAGCTAAACCCACAACACACTAAAAAGGGATCTTATAGAGATCATATCATGGTACTCATTACAATCACTCTTGAATACTCAATCAAGTATATAACTCCAAGTAAAGAAACCCCATGACTAAATCTTGAAACACTTGTTTGTCATAGTTATTCCTACCATGGGTATCATGGTAGTTCTTAAACATTAACTCTTATCACAAATAGAGTAGAAAGGGAAGTCAAGCCAAGACCATTCGTCATATATCCTTAATATCATATTAAGTGGTGACATATCTATTTAACCAAGTCCTAGTGTCAGGTGATCATCTAGGTTGAGTGATAAATCCTTGACCTAGAATTTATTGACTCTTATCCTTTGACCTATTATATTAACCACCAAAGACCTTAAGTAAATTAATAAGAAGAAGGAACAAGTTATGGTAGAGTGTGCCATCATCAATGGAATCAGATCCTTAGTGGAGATCAAACCATCTGATGTTGGAGGAATTAACTCACTCATGAGTTAACTAGAAGAAGCATCTAAACCTAAGAGTTTAGCTAGAAATTATGAAGCTATGAGAAAGCTAGTAGTAGTAGAGAATTCAATAACTAAATCTTGATAAGCCAAGTAGGTATAAACCTAAAGTAAGTTTCCTTAACAAGATAAACTTTATAAAGAGACTTGTACAAGTATATTATTTAGTGTTAATAAATCTTGACCGGACAATTAGAAGCCTAAGCTAAGCATGATCAAGGGTTGGTGGTCATGATTCTCAAGTCACTTGAGAATAGATAACTAGGTGTTAAAAAAGAGTTGTGAGTATACCAAAATAGGTAAAACCCTAGTAAGCTGAATTATCTAGCTTGATCATGAGAAGTCAAGCTAGAGTATGAGGAAGTATATAACATAAGTTGTATGGAGTAGTTGGAGGCATAGTAGTTTAACCAAGCTAATACAAGGACAAACTTGTATTATGGAGGGTAGTACCATACCTATTCCAGAGGTTTGATATCACATGTGATATGGAGAGAAGTGTAATCTTGCAAGCCTTGGAAGTAGATGCAAGGCTAATATAAAGGAGTTTATGGATGGAGTTAGAAACAACTACATGGATGGATTCATCAAGAGTAGTTAAGAAGTGCAAGTTAGGCAGTAAAGGAAGAATGCTAGGAGAATGGAATAATATAGTTATAACTAACTAGATGAATGACTTACTTAAGGGTAGTTTATAAATGGAAGATGTATATATATACTAGGAGCGGAATGAAGGAATATTGTAGAAGTGACATGACCATGTCATCATATGATGATGAATATGGTGGAGCCAGATGACTAGATCATTTAGTCAAAAGATATCTTAGTGAAGCAGATGAGAGATTTAAATAGAGTATATTTAGGAAGGGAATTCCTTAACTAGGACCCAAGCTTAGTGAAGTATTGAGGATAGGAATTCTATAGAAATCTTTAATCAAGATCACAGTTAGAGGCTATATCAATATCTCACTCTGGGTTGAGACATCAACTACAATTACCTAGTTAGAAATAAACCCTTAACCTTTGATCCTTAGGGATTATATTGTTCTCGAGTGAATAAATTGATTTCATACTTAAAAATTTGAAACATTTGAATAAGGTTAGAAAATTAGAGGTAATTAGTATTTATTTGATCTTCAAAAAGAATTAATATTATTGTTTGAATATATCACATTTATAAAACAAAAAGGACATTGATAACAATATAAGAGTATAACTCAAATAGTACTTCTTAATTCTTTCCTTTATTCCACAAGTATTAAATGAATACAAATCTATTTGAAGAAAAAATAGTACAGAGACATTCTCAAAGTAATAAAAGCTTTATTAAATAATGAATATATATTACATTGATCTTTACAAAGAGTAGAAATAACATATTACAAAAGAAAATAAAAGAAAGCCCTAAACTAATACTTGTTGAGTCCTAAACTAATCCTAAACTATTTCTCCTGATCACTTGGTCTGTTACCTGCAAACAAGACAGAAGAAGAAATAAATAAAGAGAGGGTTAGAGTTAGTTTTGCTCTCAGTTTCTAACACTGTAATGCATTGTTTTCCAAACATCACTAACCCAAATCTTTTAAAGAAGGGACAAAACCCATCAAGTGTAGAGTCTATTCTTTTCAAAGTTTAAGCCTCCGTCAACATCATTGACCTGGGG
This sequence comes from Avena insularis, assembly GCA_023614405.1. NCBI lineage: Eukaryota > Viridiplantae > Streptophyta > Magnoliopsida > Poales > Poaceae > Avena > Avena insularis. Next base: position 112,072,120 of record CM042684.1, read on the forward strand.
CAAGATTCACCATTTCAACAGAGAAAAAATAACAATTTGAGGCTAATACCAACTGGGATTTGAACAAATCCATAGTCAAATATCTGAACCATTGAAACTTGAGTCCAGTGGATCCCATGAGTAAGAAGCTTGGTCACTTCATGCATGTTGTGTATTGTCAACACAGTAGCAGCAACCTAATACACATAAAAGAGGTCACACAACCGCAGCACAGCTGCTAGCTTTTACCTCAGTCTCAGATCATCACAAGCTATCAAGAACACAACCAACATCACCTCAGATCTGGCCAAATCCCCAAGATATAAACCGACCATTCACCACACAAAACCAATCAGATCATCAATAAGATGGTGACCTATATGGGATGGTTTAGGAAGTGCAGAGCAAGGACAAGGAGGAGTAGCAATTCTAGAAGAAGATCTACAAGCTCATCAGCAAGGCTAGGACAAGGTAACAACCACATCTTTTCACCAATTACTAACAGGTAGGTGATTCATAAAGCATACGTGCTTTGTATCTGTGCTTATTCATTTAGAAAGTAAAGATCTGTTGGATAAGAAGAATCCTCAGAGATACACCCAAGTGGGGTGTATACTTCATCATGGGATATAATAAATAGCCACTATAAAACATGTGTTCTTACATAGAGGGTTTCAGACCAGCATCATCAACCCTATCATCTAGTTTTAACTAGATTTATATGAGCCACAACTGCTAGGCTATAGGGCACATCCCAAGAGGGTAGCACCTCTGTACCTAGCAGATTTGATGTTGCTTGAGTACAAGCTCAAGTGTACTTTCTTAAACCCACATAATCATCTTCCTAAAAGATTTAGGAATCATTTACATAACTAACACATGGAACACATGGGAAGGGAGACAGCAAGTAAAAACATCTATTTTTACCTAGAAGTGCCTAAAACCAGTATCATAGGAGAATATATTAAACAAGTAAAACACTGTAGAAGTTCTTAAATGCTTACAATATAAGCCAATACAGAGTGCAGTTTAGGAAAAACTTAGAACTAGACAAGGATTATGTACCATTCAATGGAAGGTGTCACAAAGACCCATACTAACTAAGTAATCCATATACATAGGCTCCATAGCCAAATCTTATTAAGGAAATGCTTAATCATTTTCCTAAAACAATAGTTAGGAATCATTTCTATCATCTACAAAATCATCAGATAACATTTACAATAGTTATCCAGCTCTGATGCTCTCATCCCAAAGCATAGCAATCAGAACCAATGAATCAATCTTAATCCAGATGCTAACCATAGCCTCACCAAGCAAGTACAGGACAATAAGTAAAATTTCAGACAATAGTTCACTGACAGAAACCACTGCCATTATTCATAACATCAGTACGGCAAGGAGTGCTACACAATCTAGATTCAGTAGGTAATCACATAAAACAGCTTCATCATCTAGAATGATTAATATACCAAGGGAAGAACCCTAGCACACAGGGATGGACCCTAATTAGGGTTCACAATAAACAACCACATGGAAGGTAGCAAGGTGTGATAAAGAACAAAGAGGGGAAAGGAAGGCAAACTCACTGGTGGTCCTCGCAAGTTATAGAAGAGGAAGCAATGTGGTCGACGGTGGTGTTGACGGCGGCACAAGGAGGACCCGAAGGCGCTGCGACCCGCGCTAGGCCACAAACACGAAAGCCAGGGGATCACGAAGGCGCTGGCAGCACCACATAGCCACTAGGGTACTAGAGTAGCACCATGGAAGCGGTGGGGCTCTAGATCACCGGCGACACCCAAACCCTAGGTATCGGGGTGTAGGCGACGTGGTCAGGGGAGCGCCCGAGCGCCAAATCTCACTGGACCAGTCGACAGAGCATCATCGACTGGCCCATCTCGTGTCATGGTGGCGGCCAAGAAGTCTAGGAACGGTCGGAATTGCACGGCGACGACAGCGGCACCACATCGCCATGGAGGGGAACGACCAAGAGGAGAACACGAGTTCGCGAGGAAGAGAGAGGGGTATTGGGCCAGTACTGGGAGAGCCAAGGGGGTTGACTTAACCCAGATGGTTCGGGTCGGGATGCTCTAGCCTAATAGGCCAGGCCTGTGATTTAAAATGAGTTATGTAAAATACATAATTACAAATATACCCCTAGAACTAGATGATCTCTAAAATATAAATAAAAATCCTCAAAATACATATAATATATCTATGGAATCCCAAAAATATCCTCTACCCAATAAAAGTAATAAGTAGTAATTTTACATAATTAAATTAAGATCTAGTATAGAAATTATGTATATTCCTACATAGAATTTTATAAAAATAAATAAAATACTTAAAATTGAATAAAACTCACTTTTAAGATCCTAAATGGATATACTAAGTTATAAAAATACTAAATTGTATTTAGTTGAGTAAAGTAAGTTTGCATAAAATAAAATCTTATTTCCTTCATAGAATTTTAGGAAAATATTAAGAAGAGCTGAAATTAAATAATATTTTTTTGGAACTCCTAGAATATTATTTGTTATCATAAAAATATTAAATATAATAATTGTATGATTTTAAGAAGTCTTTAGATACCATTCCACACTTGAGTGCTTTAGTATTGTATGTTACTTATTATATTTACATATTATTTCACACACTCTCACAAGCCTTAATAAGAAGCACAAATGTTAAACTGGTATAAAGGTGAAACACATTCTAAAGAAGCCATTCCCAGTTTTCAACCCTAGATCAGACACGATTATTTCGGGAATTCATGTTTATCAAACTTCATTATATTACTTATACATAATTGCATCCTGCTTTTTAAAACATTAGTCCTTACCGGACCAATGATGTTATTTCTAGATTTTGGATCTAATAGTATCTTGAAGACCGTGAGTGCATAATCTTGCAATCACAAAAGGAAAGTTCACACTTGCTCATGTCCTTTGATTATTTTCTATCAAATGCTTGTAACTTAAATGTTGTCATCACTTCTTTTCAAAAAGGCCAAAAAACACTATTTTCATAATAATATGATTATGGATTATTTACCAGATGGTAATAATCTACTCATACAATTCCAGTGGTAAAGGAACATAATATCTAGGACTTAATCAACCAATGTCGCTAGTGATTCTAGCGCCATATATTACGCGTTAACCATGAGATTTGGAATGGGACGAAGAAGTCAGTTGTATCTTCTTCCTCTCGCACGTAGCCGGGTGCGCAAGTCGTGGCAGTTATCCTCGTAGCATGCATTAATTGGTAATTCATAGAGGATATGCAGCATATGGGTGGGAAACCTCAACGTCCCACGATACTTTTGGCATCTGAAGGGTCTATACTAACCATTGCCATAATTCAATATGTGGGCATGGCGTACACCAAGGAGACATGTGGGGTCGCGAAGGGGGCAGTGATTGGCTTGGATCATCTACTGGGCCCCACATCACAGAATTGTGGACGGGAATAAGCTGCCCGGTTATGCAACAAGGATTTGGTCTCTCATGGGTAAAGTAATGCACCTCTGCAGAGTGTAAGAACTGTGACATGTTACTCCCTGTTCCGGGAAGGAGCTACGAACGCGGCAGGAAAGGAACCCCATGAAGGTTCTGGTCAACTTGTGAAGGTTGTCGGACATAATCCTGCATTACCTACCACCATAGGTCTGTGGCTTTAGAGATAGTGCATCATACACTCTTTTTTAGTGAACTTGCTGAGTACGCTCGTACTCAACCGTACCTTCTTAACCCTTGCTAGATTTTAAGCCGTTGAAGACGATGTCAACATCAATTTATGCTCAAGAAACCATCATCGACAACTTAAGTCCTTCAAGAAAGTCAACAAAGTCAACATGTGCATCCACTAAAGTGAAGACGAAGTTCCTGATTAGATAGAAGTAGATACTCTAGCCATAGAACCTACTTCTATAACAGCATTGCAATAGCAGCAATTGCAAGCCAATGAGTTTAGATGCTAGTCTTAGTAACTAGATGGTTATGAGTCATTATTTCTGGTTCTTCTTTGTAAGAAGTTTCTTACTCTTTTTAAAGCTAGAGTATTCTCTAGATCTTTTGTAAAGAGTTGAGTTGTAATCTATAGTCATGTCTTGGACCTGATGTGTTTATGTTGTACCACTCTGAGGGATGTAATACTAGTGAATGGTGTTTCATTGGTGTTATGTCAATGACTATAGTGTACTACATCATGTAGTGGTATGCTGGGTCAATACAGCTGGTATCAGAGCATATGCTTTGACCTTAGGATTAAAACCCTTTTAGGAAGATATGTTGGTTGGATAGTGACTATAGGAAGCCATCTTATCTAAACCAAGACTTGTGATTGATATCCACTTTAGGATAACCTTTTCACACTTAAGTTGGGTACTTTTTTTATCTTTCTTAAAGATTAGTTATTTATCTTCTCTTGAGAAAAGCCATTTTAGCGTAGATCTCAATAGGTATAACACCACTAAGATATCTTGAGTAAGTTAAAATATCAAAGAAGATTACGATTAAGATTGGGATATCATGTGGAGTAGTATTAGTGATGGGGTCTGTATTTAGAATCCATGTGAAGCAACAGAATCTCACCACTAGTTGATACCATTATACCACATAAGGTAGACCATTAGAGTATGTATAGATACAATTGGAAGTAAATCATGTGGCATTCACTTGAGAATTCCATGTGATGAGTAGTATTTTTTAAGAATCATTAATAGTAAGCTAAGAAGAAGAGTCGTCATGGTGAGGTTAGCTCTTCAATCATGATGACTAGGTAAATCTTAACAAGTTCATGGTGAGAATAGCTCCGAGACCATGCTAAGTTTGTAAGTGGGACAAGTATTCAGTAACAAATTTTGTAATAACAGTAAGTAAAGAATAGTCTAGGTCTATGATAGAAGTCATAGGTGACATAGCATTACGACAATTTTTGGATTTAGTAACTACAATTTCGTTAGTAGTTTTGAGAGATTATGTGAGGATAGTTTACGATAGAATAGAAGATTGGTAGTCTTTAGTAGTCATGAAAGAAAGGTAAGAGGTTAGTCAGAACCAAAGTGAGACCACTTTTCTCAAAATTATCCAATTGCAATTGGGCAGTTTGGGTCAATAATGAGACAAAGAGTAGTTTAACCCTAAGTGCTAAGTATCACAAAGTAAACCTATACTAGGAGGTGTCATATACTTCACCCTAAGCTTGAATTTTAGAGATTTTTTACTCAAATACTATATTTTGGGCTTAGAACAATGTGTGTTATATGCATCACATTTGGATTTCTTAGTTTTTCTTGGATCTTCTTGATTGACTAGATTCGTGCATGAAGTTTGACTTGATGTGAAAGTGCATGTTGCATAATCAAGTTATTACTTGATGTTATAAACCTAGGTAGAAAAGGGAATTCATGTAATGGAGTGACGAGTTCTGAAGATCAAGATGAAGAATTACATGAAGAGTGAAGCTAAATATAAGGAGTATCAACACTATTTTGAAGGATGGATCAATCCCAATTCATTATTAGCCAGCAATAAGAAGGAATATTCGTGCAGAAAAGGTGTAGAGCAACATGAAGGAATGAACTTAAGTTCAGTTAAAGTGGGTGATGTTGCTCAGAAGCTAACGAAGTAGTTGTACCAATTTCATGGAAGTAACTTGGAAGGGTGCAAAGAAGAAGTCTTGGAACAAAAGTTGTATTCAAGCTCTGACAACTCGGAGAGAATGCCAGTAGTAAGTCGAAAATCCATAAAGTAATCTATACACCTAGGAGGATCCGCAGCTGGTATCCGTAACTAGTATCCTAGCGGTTTAGCTAATTAGGTCATCTTTGTATGATTTAAAGAGCATAAAACTTGGCGTAAGTTAAGAAGTACATAAAGGAGTATAAAATTTTAGGCGAACGGCTTTTGAGACGCTTTGAAAAATCGGATTTACCAAAGGAATAATGTCTAAGAAGATAAAAGTAAGATACGTAAAGTTGGAAGATTCATTTCGGAGATCCACAATTGTGTGGATATACCGCAGATTCTTTTCTGAGACCTTCTAGAGGTAAAGTATAAGCTGGATAGAGACTGATATCCTAACCATTGAGTTAATGGGTATTATACATGTAGTTTCTAGACCATTAGGAAACCCCAAGGGGAAGAGTAAACAATAAACACTAAAATGTTGTTGTTTGACCTTCCGACTAAAGGTTGGAGAAGAAATACTAAATGATGATAGGATTAAGCCTTATTCTTATAAGGTTATAAGAAGTCATCTATATAAAGAGTACTCTCAAGAGTATGTCTGGATGAAAGATCAAAGGATATATAATAGATTAAACCTAGAGGACTAGTTCTTAAATAAACAACTCATAAGTTGTCCTCAAAGGGGGAATAAAGTATTCCAATATAGGCCAGTGTAGAGTAATGGGAAAACCTGATTGAAATGGACAAAATGTGTCCACCATCAATCCAAAGTAGGACTCGTAGAACATCATCCTAAAGGATTATAATATAAGGAACTAGGTGGTAATCGGAAATGGCAAGTGGATTCTGTTAATAAGAAAGAGGATTCAAGGAAAAAAGATCTGGATATGGGATACCACAGTTATCCTCATTTGGGATCGCGATGGAGTTGAGGAATGTCGTGACCAATACAAGTCAATTCCTCATTCAGAAACATGAGAGTGTACGAACTTCGAGGATGAAGTTTATTTTAAAGGGGAGTCTGTAACATCCCAGCATTAGAGCTTAGAAATAAGCTGAGATCAGGTGTGTGCATTGCATTCATGCATAGAAAATCTGGATATTTTTGGTTCTTTTAAATAAAACTTGTCAAAGTGGTTGAAGCTTCTCTTGACTTGGTGGAACTGAAGTAGATCATCAAGTTGACTGCGATAAGTTTCAATATGGCCTTTGCTAAAACCTTATCTTTGGGTAATATAATTTGATCTACGGGTAGATCAAATGGAATCAAGCTAATCCCACAACACACTAAAAAGGGATCTTATAGAGATCATATCATGGTATTCATTACAATCACTCTTGAATACTCAATCAAGTATATAACTCCAAGTAAAGAAACCCCATGACTAAATCTTGAAACACTTGTTTGCCAAAGTTTTTCCAACCATGGGTATCATGGTAGTTCTTAAACATTAACTCTTATCACAAATACAGTAGAAAGGGAAGTCAAGCCAAGACCATTCATCACATGTCCTTAATATCATATTAAGTGGTGACATATCTATTTAACCAAGTCCTAGTGTCAAGTGATCATCCAGGTTTGAGTGATAAATCCCTGACCTAGAACTTATTGACTCTTATCCTTTGACCTATTATATTGACCTCCAAAGACCTTAAGTAAATTAATAATAAGAAGGAACAAGTTATGGTAGAGTGTGCCATCATCAATGGAATGAGATCCTTAGTGGAGATCAAACCATCTGATGTTGGAGGAGTTAACTCACTCATGAGTTAACTAGAAGAAGCATCTAAACCTAAGAGTTTAGCTAGTAATCATGAAGCTAAGAGAAAGCTAGTAGTAGAGAATTCAATAACTAAATCTTGTTAAGCCAAGTAGGTATAAACCTAAAGTAAGTTTCCTTAACAAGATAAACTTTATAAAGACTTGTACAAGTCTACTGTTTAATGTTAATAAATCTTGATCAGACAATTAGAAGCCTAATCTAAGCATGATCAAGGGTTGGTGGTCATGATTCTCAAGTCACTTGAGAATAGATAACTAGGTATTAAAGAAGAGTTGTGAGTATACCAAAATAGGAAAAACCCTAGTAAGCTGAATTATCTAGCTTGATCTTGAGAAGTCAAGCTAGAGTATGAGGAAGTATATAAGATAAGTAATATGGAGTAGTTGGAGGCATAGTAGTTTAACCAAGCTAATACAAGGACAAACATGTATTATGGAGGGTAGTACCATACCTATTCCAGAGGTTTTATATCACATATGATCTGGAGAGAAGTGTAATCTTGCAAGCCTTGGAAGTAGATGCAAGCCTATATATAAAGGAGTTTGTGGATGGAGTTAGAAACAACTACATGGATGGATTCATCAAGGGTAGTTAAGAAGTGCAAGTTAGGCAGAAAAGGAAGAATGCTGGGAGAATGGAATAATGAAGTTATAACTAACTAGATGAATGACTTACTTAAGGGTAGTTTATAAATGGAAGTTATATATATATACTAGGAGTAGAATGAAGGAATATTGTAGAAGTAACATGACCATGTCATCATATGATGATGGATATGGTGGAGCCAGATGACAAGATTAGTTAGTCAAAAGAGATATTAGTGAAGCAGATGAGAGATTTAAATAGAGTATATTTAGGAAAGGAATTCCTTAACTAGGACCCAAGCTTAGTGAAGTGTTGAGGATAGGAAATCTAGAGAAATCTTTAATCAAGATTATAGTAAGAGGCTATATCAATATCTCACTCTGGGTTGAGACATCAACTATAATTACCTAGTTAGAAATAAACCCTTAACCTTTGATCCTTAGGGATTATAATGTTCTCGGGTGAATAAATTGATTTCATATTTAAAAATTTGAAACATTTGAATAAGGTTAGGAAATTAGATGAAATTAGTATTTATTTGATCTCCAAAAAGAATTAATTATTATTGTTTGAATATATCACATTTATAAAACAATAAAGGACATTGATAACAATATAAGAGTATAACTCAAATAGTACTTCTTAATTCTTTCCTTTATTCCACAAGTATTAAATGAATACAAATCTATTTGAAGTAAAAACAGTACAGAGACATTCTCAAAGAAATAAAAGCTTTATTAAATAATGAATATATATTACATTGATCTTTACAAAGAGTAGAATTAACATATTACAAAAGAAAATAAAAGAAAGCCCTAAACTAATAGTTATTGAGTCCTAAACTAATCCTAAACTATTTCTCCTGATCACTTTGTCTTATACCTGCAAACAAGACAGAAGAAGAAATAAACAAAGAGAGGGTTAGAGTTCGTTTTGCTCTCAGTTTCTAACAATGTAAGGCACTGTTTTCCAAACATCACTGAGCCAAATCTTTTAAAGAAGGGACAAAACCCATCAAGTGGAGAGTCTATTCTTTTCAAAGTTTAAGCCTCAGTACAACATCATTGGCCTAGGGAAAGCTTCATCATTTCAGTAGAGAAAAAACAATTTGAGGATAATGCCAACTGGGATTTGAACCAATCCATAGTCAAATATCTGATCCATTGAAACTTGAGTCTAGTGGAGCCCACGAGTAAGCAGCTTGGTCACTACATGCATGATGTGTGTTGTCAACACAGTAGCAGCAACCCAATACACATAAAAGAGGTCACACAGCCGCAGCACAGCTGCTAGCTTTTCCTTAGTCTCACATCATCACAAGCTATCAAGAACACAACCAACATCACCTCAGATCTTGCCAAATCCCCAAGAGATAAACCAACCATTCACCGCAGAAAACCAATTAGATCATCAATAAGATGGTGACCTATATGGGGGTGGTTTAGGAAGTGAAGAGCAAGGACAAGGAGGAGTAGCAATTCTAGAAGCTGATCTACAAGCTCATCAGCAAGGCTAGGACAAGGCAACAACCACATCTCTTCACCAATTACTAACAAGTAGCTGATTCATAAAGCATACATGCTTTGTATCTGTGCTTATCCATTCAGAAAGTAAAGATCTGTTGGATAAGAAGAATCCTCAGAGATACACCCAAGTGGGGTGTATACTTCATCATGGGATATAATAAATAGCCGCTATAAAACATCTGTTTTACACAGAGGGTTTCAGACCAGCATCATAAACCATATCATCTAGTTTTAACTAGATTTATATGGGCCACAACTTCTAGGCTACAGGGCACATCCCTAGAGGGTATCACCTCTGTACCTAGCGGATTTGATGTTGCTTGAGTACAAGCTCAAGTCTACTTTCTTAAACCCACATAATAATCTTCCTAAAAGATTTAGGAATCATTTACATAACTAACACATGGAACACATGGGAAAGGAGACAGCAAGTAAAAACATCTGTTTTTACCTAGAAGTGCCTCAAACCAGTATGATAGGCCAATATATTAAATAAGTAAAACACTATAGAAGTTCTTCAATGCTTACAATATAAGCCAATATAGAGCGTAGTTTAGGAAAAACTTAGAATTAGACAGGGATTGTGTACCATTCAATGGAAGGTGTCACAAAGACCCAAAGTAACTAAGTAATCCAGATACATAGGCTCCATAGCCAAATCTTCTTAAGGAAATGCTTAATCATTTTACTAAAACAATAGTTAGGAATAATTTTTGTCATCTACAAAATCATCAAATAACGTTTACAACAGTTATCCAACTCTGATGCTCTCATCCCAAAGCATAGCAATCAGAACCAATGAATCAATCTTAATCCAGATGCTAACCATAGCCTCACCAAGCAAGTACACGATAGTAAGTAAAATTTTAGACAATAGTTCACTAACAGAAACCACTATCATTATTCACAACCTCAGTACAGCAAGGAGTGCTACACGATCTAGATTCAGTAGGTAATCACATAAAACAGCTTCATCATCTAGAATGATTAATATACCTAGGGAAGAACCCTAGCACAGAGGGATGAACCCTAATCAGGGTTCATAATAAACAACCACATGGAGGGTAGAATGGTGAAATAAAGAACAGAGAGGGGAAAGGAAGGCAAACTCATTGGTGCTCCTCGCAAGTTTTAGAAGAGGAAGTAGTGTGGCCAACGGTGGTGTTGACGGCACCACGGGGAGCACCCAAAGGTGCTACGAACCGTGCCAGGCCACAAACACGGCAGCCACAGGATCACAAAGGCGCTGGCAGCCCCACATAGCCACTAGGGAACCAAAGCAGCACCATGGAAGTGGCGGGGCTCCAGATCATTGGCGACACCCGAACCCTAGGTATCGGGGTGTAGGTGACGTGGTCAGGAGAGCGCTCGAGCGCCAAATCGTGCTAGACAAGTCGACGGAGCATCGTCGACTGACCCATATCGCGTCACGACAGTGGCCAGGAAGTCCAGGAACGACCGGAATCGCACGGGGATGGAGGCGGCACCACATCGCCATGGAGGGGAACGACCAAGAGGATAACACGAGTGCGTGAGGAAGAGAGAGGGGTACTGGGCCGGTGTGGGCCAGTATCGGGTGAGCCAAGGTGGTTGACCCAACCCATATGGGTCGGGTCGGGCTAGTCTAGCCTAGTGGGCTGGGCCCGTGATTTAAAAGGGCTTATGTAAAATACATAATTACAAATATACCCCTAGAACTAGGTGATCTCTAGAAAAATAAATAAAAATTCTAAAAAATACAAATAATATATCTATGAAATCACAAAAATATCCTCTACCCAATAAAAATAATTAGTAATAATTTTAAATAATTAAATTAAGATCTAGTATTGAAATTATGTATATTTCTACATAGAATTTTATAAAAATAAATAAAATACTTAAAATTGAATAAAATTCACTTTTAAGATCCTAAATGGATATACTAAGTTATGAAAATACTAACTTGGATTTTAGTTGAGTAAAGTAAGTTTGCATAAAATAAAATCTTATTTCCTTCATAGAATTTTAAGAAAAATATTAAGAAGAGCTAAAATTAAATTAAAAAAATTTGAACTCCTAGAATAATATTTGTTATCATAAAAATATTAAATATAATAATTGTATGATTTTAAGAAGTGTTTAGATATCATTCCACACTTGAGTGCTTTAGTATTGTATGCTACTTATTGTATTTACATATTATTTCACACACTCTCACAAGGCTTAATAAGAAGCACAAATGTGAAGCTGATATAAAGGTGAAACACATTCTACAGAAGCCATTTCCAGTTTTCAACCCTAGATCAGACATGATTATTTCAGGAATTCACGTTTATCAAACTTCATTATATTACTTATGCATAATTGTATCATGCTTCTTTAAACATTAGTTCTTACCGGACCAATGATGTTCTTTCCAGATTTTTGGATCTTCTAGTATCTTGAAGACCATGAGTACATAATCTTGCAATCACAAAAGGAAAGTTCACACTTGCTCATGTCCTTTGATTATTTTCTATCAAATGCTTGTAACTTAAATGTTGTCATAACTTGTGTTTCAAAAAGCTCAAAAAATACTATTTTCATAATAATATGATTATGGATTATTTACTAGGTGGTAATAATCTACTGATACAGTTCCAGTGGTAAAGGAACATAATATCTAGGACTTAATCAACCAATGTCACCAGTGATTCTAGCACCGTATATTATGCGTTAACCATGAGATTTGGAATGGGATGGAGAAGTCAGCTGTATCTTCTTCCTCTCGCATGGAGCCGAATGCGCAGGTCGTGGCTGTTATCCTCGTAGCATGTATTAATTGGTAATTCATAGAGGATATGCAGCATATGTGTGGGAACCCTGAACGTCCCACGATAGTTCTGGCATCTGAAGGGTTTGTACTAACCATTGTCGTAATTCAATATGTGAGCATGGCGTACACCAAGGAGACATGCGGGGTCGTGAATGGGGCAGTGATTGGCTTGGATCATCTACTGGGCCCCGCATCATAGAATTGTGGGCGGGAATAAACTGCCCAGTTGTGTAACAAGGATTTGGGCTTTCATAGGTAAAGTAACGCACCTCTGCAGAGTGTAAGAACTGTGACATGTTACTCCCTATTCCGGGAAGGAGCTACAAACGCGGCAGGAAAGGAACCCCATGAAGGTTCTGGTCAACCTGTGAAGGCTATCGGACATAGTTTTAGAATAAAAGCAACCTTTGAAGAAATGTTTACGAAAACCTGCATTGCCTACGACCTATGGTCTGTGGCTGTCGAAATAGTGCATCATATACTCTTTTTTAGGGAACTTGCTGAGTATGCTCGTACTCAATCATACCTTCTTAACCCTTGATAGCTTTTAAGCCGTTGAAGACGACGTCAACATCAATTGCTACTCAAGAAACCATCATCTACAACTCAAGTCCTTCAAGAAAGTCAACAAAGTAAACATGTGCATCGACTAAAGTGAAGACGAAGTTCCTGATTTGATAGAAGTAGATACTCTAGACATAGAACCTACTTATGTAAGAGCATTGCAATAGCAGCAATTGCAAGCCAATGAGTTTAGATGCTAGTCTTAGTAACTAGATAGTTATGAGTCATTATTTCTGGTTCTTCTTTGTAAGAAGTTTCTTACTCTTTTTAAAGCTTGAGTATTCTCTGGATCTTTTGTAAAGAGTCGAGTTGTAATCTATAGTCACGTCTTGGACCTGCTGCGTTTCTATTGTACCACTCTGAGGGATGTAATACTAGTGAACGGTGTTTCATTGGGGTTATGTCAACGACTATAGTGTACTACATCATGCAGTGGTATGTTGGGTCACTGCATAACCGAATCTCGCTGCAGTGCTACTGTTCTTCTGTAATCTCCATCAGGTTCAGAGAGCCGAGAACAAAACGTCACGCGCGGGGATCAAATATAGGACCTATGGGTTCACGGCTAAGGTTGCATTCCACTACGGTGAGGCCAGGCTTTTGCTAGGGTAGGATATGGGTGCTAGGTAAGCCACGGTAGCTCGTCACTAATGACCACATAAAGGTGGCGCCATCAGTGGCATGGTGGGATCTCGGACATGCACGGTGGCCCGACTATGTGGGGTTCCAAGAAACGCGGATGGTCGCGTTCAATGCAGCACAACGAGGCGAGTCTATGCGTGCAAGAGCGCGACGGCAGGGTGCACTAACAGTGAAGCATGCAAGCAGGGGTGGTCGCGGTGATGCATACCCACAGAGCGCTCGACAAAATGACACGGAATCCAGTAAGCAAGAGTGCACATGATCATGTCCAGGACGGTCAGAGGCTCACCGCGGTTGTGCTGGTGATGGTAAAACAGCTCAAGGCAGCGGCGATCGACAAAGAGGATGACTTCCAGAACTAGGGTTTAGATCTCGGCCTTGCACTGATCTGCTGGCTTCAGTGGCGCTGCACTGCTTCTCGATGAACGAGCAGGTACAGGGGACGGTGGCAAGCTTCCCCAACACCCCATAATCCTTTCCCCCTTCTCCTCTTCACCAAATGAGCAACTTACCTAAGCTTGTTGCTATGGGGGTAGGTGGCTAGCAAGGAGGCAAGGGAAGGAAGGAGTTTTTTTGGCAAATCCCAGGATGAGATCTCGGTCTAGGAGGAGCACGTGGGTTTCCTGATAAGGAGTGGAGGGCTTGACCCTGGTTTAGCTAGGAGGGGACTGAGGTTTGGTTTTTTCTCTCCTTTACTCTGTAGACGAGAGAGGGGGGCAGGGAGAGGGGACTAGGGAGTGGGGTGGTGGTATTGGGTTGGAAGAAAAGCGGCTAGTATGACATGGCCTTCTGCTGGCCAAACCTTGGTCATGGATAAATGCACATGTGGTAGCTCGGGTTAGGCATGTGGGGTTAGGGTTTGGGGTGTGTTTAGAGGGGTAGCTAGGTAGCTTGGGGGTTGATCTGGTCTGGTGCAACCAGATTAGGCAGGGGAAGGTGGCTCGGGTTCAGGGTAGAGCTTAGGTAGAGTTTAGGTTTTTCTTTCGATTTGTTTTGTTTGGTTTATTTTTAACCTTGTTTCAAAAACCAAAAGGTATGATCCATCTAAGAGAGAAAACAAGCAAGAAGAAGGAAGATGGTCATGATTAGAGGTCCTTACAATAGGGATATTGGTCTCATGTTTGAATTTGAAACCTTATAGAACCATATGGTAAAACCAAAGGAAATCCTAAAGAAGGATAGGATGCACCATGCATGAGCCATGCATGCTTACATGATGTGGTGGTGAAAACCACTACATCTTCATTAGCATTTGCATAAAAACATGTTAAGCAAACCAATTAAACTTCCTCTCATGAGTCCATTTAGAAAAGGGTTAATTATTGGTTTGCCACTATAGGCCGCCATATGCTCAGTTTTGCCACTAGCGCGAAATAGTGCTCAGTTTTTCCACTATTTCAGGCACAGAAGCTATGGCTACGCCAATCGGCCAGTTTAAATGAGCATAACAAATTCAAAAAAATTCAAAAAATGAAAAAACTACGCACATAGTCTTCTTATGTCTTATACTAACGATTCAAGTTGATAAACAAGGTTTACATATATTCAAACGAAATATTCATGTATGTAGACCTTGTTTATCACGTATTCATGAGTTTTTCGTTTGAATGTATGTAAACCTTGTTTATCAACTTGAATCATTAGTATATGACATAAGAAGACTATGTGCGCAGGTTTTTTATTTTTTTGATTTTTTTTGATTTTGTTATGCTCATTTAAACTGGCTGATTAGCGTCGCTATAGCAGTTGCGCCTAAAATAGTGGCAAAACTGAGCACCATTCCGCACTAGTGGCCAAACTGAGCATATGGCTACCTCTAGTGGCAAACCAATAATTAACCCTTTAGAAAAAGGGTATATTTGAAATAAAAGACCAAATGTAGTGTGTATGAGAAACTACAAATTGTATGGTCTCACTAAATCAAACAACACGGATTTCTTGCCCATGGTGGCTGCGACGCATACTTTCCACACCATCTGATAGTGGGTTATCTGCTCCCTTGATGCAACGATGTTGACTACGGCTGTACTGTATAATAAACGAAGTTCCCTAACCCATCAGCTTGGGTCGCGTGTCCATGGATGGTGTGCGGTACTATTGCATAGATTCACATGTCTAAT
The DNA here is from genome assembly GCA_023614405.1 of Avena insularis. NCBI lineage: Eukaryota > Viridiplantae > Streptophyta > Magnoliopsida > Poales > Poaceae > Avena > Avena insularis. The sequence goes on from CM042684.1 coordinate 112,087,810, forward strand.
GGTGCATGCTTTGCCGTCTCTCATGTAACTTGGACAGAAACTAGACTAAAAATTCTTATATAGCCAGCGGTATAGTTCACGCGTGTAAAATCATCTGCTCTCGTGCGCCCGTAAGTACATGCACGATATTGCTCATCTATTTCACCCGGCCTCAGTCGCACAGCATAGTTCTTCTCAGCTCTTAGTCCATCACAGCAGCAGATCCAGCTGACATGTATGGAAATGAAATTATCATCTAGTCCCAAAAACCCGCACCCATATCTCTCCCTTGTGTTTTTTTCTTGGTTGCGGAATTAACCAGAAAATTCTTGTTTGTTAGGCTCTTAAGAGTGGAAAGGATAAGTGTTTTGAGCTACATGTCATCGGATTGATGACAAGTACGCCATGTGGAGGTCCTCGAGGCGTGTGGAAGAGAGGGGTGTGAGACGTACGGTGTTCCGGGACGGCGAGCACACAAGTTTATCCAGGTTCGAATCCGCTGGCTTTGGATGGATCCTACTCCTGCTAGCAATCCAGTAATATGGCAGAGCCGGAATATGGGTTACAAGGGTTTCGCCTGTGCGAGTTGAGAATGTAGACTATTCTAAGGGTGCCCTAAAGGCTTTCCCTAGGATGGCTTATCTAGATATCCGGCCTAGGGTTTATAGGAGAAACCTATCCGGCTACAACTAAGAGTCGGTTATAGAGTACATCTTGAACTACAAGTAACACTATGGGCCTATGTCGATAAGTCATCTAGGCCTTTCCGTAGCCGGATTGGACTCCATCTCTTCTCCCTGACTGGGCCGCCCATGAAGCAATGCTCTAACTCGAAGTGGGCCACCCTGGTCAGTGAGGCACAGTGAGGATACCCGGAAAGTATATCCCCAACAGCAACCCCTAGAAGCCTCCAAGACATAGAGTCGGAATTCATCATCGCCTAGCTTGATCTTCGGCTTGCAGAGTCTTGAAGGGTTCCTAAAACTTCAAAAGAAAGGATAGGATCCGAGTCTCAAAACGAGTCGGGCCCGTTAGTACATTGTTCGGTTTTCCAGCTCGAAATTCAAACTAAGCCAAAACTTGGTCTCTAACGTAACCTGACACTAGTCAAGGTCAAGTCACGTCACTGCCAGACATTCCTGACACCACAATCGTTGGTGTGTCCGCTTCGTGCAGAATCGAGGCGTCGTTTTAATGCGTGCACGGATATCGAGGTGGCGTAATCCTCACGAGGAGGTTACCCAGCTCCTTCCATGACGCGTGGCACGTTTCACTTTTGCGTTTACACAAATCTTGGCGCAGCTGGAGGATATAAGTGGTTAGGATTCTCCTTCCCATCTTCTTCACCAGCACTTGTGCCGCTTCCTTCCTCCCAACGCTTCCCGCGAAATCAGAGCTCCTCTGCCTCCCCAGAATCCTCCAACACAGCCCATCCCAGGTCACCGGCCCACGATAAAATGGCTTCGACCTCATCTTCCGGCGCGGCGGCGACGGCAGCGATGGCTTTGGCAGCAGAGAAGGAGAGTAACCATGGGGTCTGGATCTTGTGTTTCCTCGATGACGCCAAGCTCCGCCTCATGGAGAACAAAGGGCTCCTCCGTGTCAGCGACTGGCGGAGTGGCTATGGACAAACCGTCCCTACTCCTCCCACCGACAAGAGGGTGCACTTCGGCACCCACCTCGACAGAGGTTTGAGTTTCCCACCCTCAGATTTCTTTTCTGAAGTTATAGATCACTATGGAGTTCAACTCCATCATCTTCCCCGAACTCTCTCTTAGAGATGAGCGCATATGCTTCTTTGTGCGAGGGGTACCTCGGCATTAGGCTGAGTCTCACTCTTTTCTGGTTTTATTTTCACATCCGGAGAAATTCTATCACTGCAGGTAATCCATACATTACTGGAACCATTAGTTTTCTGTTAGGAGAGAGCGTGTTTATCCTCGGATTAAGGCCGGTGAGTCGGTGAAATGGTGGTCGTCCACGTTCTTCTATCATAAGGATAGACCAGCCCCCGGCAAAGCTACGGCCTTGCTGGCTTTCATCGATGGAGCCGCCACGCCCCAAGAATCCTGGGACACAGATGCTCCGACTCTCACGGGCGATCTTCTTCTTGCAAAGAGGCGGATCGAATACCTGATGAAGCACAAGGATCTAAAAGGATCCGATTTAGTGCACTGTTGGCTGGCGCGCCGGATCCAGCCTCTCCAACACCACGGTGATCGACTCATGCACACCATTACCAAGAGCAGGTCGGACTCTCTTCGTATCTGCTCCACGCCATATCCGGAAAAGGAATATCAGTCCCAAATCAAATGGCTGATCAAGGAGCGGGTCGAGAGGAAAATTCCGGACTTGTCTTTGGACATGCACACAGCTAAGGATCCTGTGACACCAGTAAGTTTTCCAGCAGTAACTCGAACTGTGTGTCCATCTTATACATTATTTTGCAATACTGATATTCCATTTTCCTTTTCAGCTTGCTGACCTCCCTGAGTCGGAGCTTGCTCCTGTCGAGGGATATCCTCCTGGGTTATCTCAGGACGACGGAGAGTTGGTTCCATTGCCGGACGCAATTACTCGGAAGCGTAAGGCTCTAATAGTGTCTATTGGCACAAAGGAGGTGCCCATTGTGAAGAGGTAACTTTCCTCGCAAGGTCTTTGTATTTTATATCTTATTCTTTCTGAAGTGTAGCGATTTTTGTTCTATTACCTCTTTAGAGCTAGACAGCTCACCAAGGGCAAGGGGAAGGGAGCCTCGTCAAAGCCCCTGCGCCAGTCAAAACTTAATTTGACTTCTCCTTCCACATCGCCTCCGACTCCTGCCCCCACAGCCTTCCGCAGCACTGGAGACTACTCCATCTCCTCCCATTGCGGAAGATCCGACTCAAGCAGCAGAGCCAGCGATCCTTGGGTCGTAAACTGACGTCCCCATGGGTGACTCGGGTTTTGATAAGGGTGAACCCTCTACGGGTAATGATCCCTCAGCAGAAACCTTCGCCGAAAATCTTCTCAACAATCCGGGTCTTGCCAAACTTGGCATTTCTCAGAAATCTGCGGAGGAGATCCAACGGCTATCCTAGCAATGCCTAGAAAGCCAGACTATCACTACCGAAGAAGAAGCACAAGAAGTAGAGGACGTCAAGTACTCCGAACTTCTTGAACAAGTCCATCTTCGCGACGAGAGACCGAGAACTAGCGAGATTCCACCACCACCAGTGATCCCGCTCACTCTCGCCGAGAAGGTTACCACTGAGGTGAACATGAGTTTGAGCAAACTCACTCATGAACAACATGTAAGTCGGAATTCCAACTCACTTTTTACTTTACTTTATGTCATATCCTCTAGCCCCCAAGCATGAAGTTGGATATATGATCCGGATTTATGCTTTCCTAGGATGCCAAAGAACGGACTAGTATAGCCCCCAAGGCTCGTGCTGATAAAAATATTAGCCTGAGTCTTTAGTAGACTTCTGTCCCTAGGTATTCTGACTTACAGAAAGTTAATTCATATAACCAGGAATTGTTGAGGAATATCTACAACAACCGGAGAGAGATCAAAGCTCTCCGGCTTGAAAATGCTCAGTTAAAGGTGTCAAGGGATGAGGCTGAAGGTAAACATTTTAGGCTTTACCCTTCCTCTTTTTTGCTTTTATAGTCGAATTTTATACTCAATTGTTTTTTGTTTCTTATAGCACTGGTCAAACAATCATGTGCCATGATTGAAGAGGCCGAGAATTTGAAGACCCTGGAGGTGGAAAACGCCGACTTACACCGAGAGCTGAATAAGCTCAAAGCGGATCATGAGAAGAGCATTGCTCAATTTCTCGAATCCTCCTCCATGGCCACTGAAGAGCCTGATTGTAAGATCATGCTTTAGGATAAGAAAATCTCGGATCTCAGTAATGAACTATTCAGAGAGAAGGATATCACCGAGGCACTCTGGGCTGAACTCCAGAGCCTTGGGGAAGAGAAGACCAAAGTTGACAATGTCATCTTCGATATGTTTCCCCCTTTCTGACTTTTCTGCCTTTTCTGACTCTTGGAGTTCGGATATATTTACTAACTTTTTGCATTACATGCGCAGGTCCTCTGAACTTACTGGATTCTGCCTCCACCGAGTCTCGCACTAGCTGGCTTTCACAACTTGGCAATTTGCTTCATGACTTTTGCCAATCCTTGGAGGATATTGGCGAGGTTCTCAAGGTTCCGGACATGCATAGAATGTCTGGCTTTGAAGTGCAAGACAAGGCCAAGGAGATGCCTCAGCTCATCCAGGACTGGAACATGTCCTATGCGTGAACTGCAGCGTAGAACGCTCTCACCATGGTTATGAGCCACCATGGAAGCATGGAAATCTGGCAAGTGACCAGAGGGTATTCTACTGTGGATGAAGACGGACAGGAGAAGGACATCAAAGCAATCATGGACTCCTGTGCCGGATATGGATGTCACGTAGTTGATCTGACCAGCTATGACACTCCTTTGTTCACTCGCGTAGAGACGCCGCCTCTGCCCGCCGAAGAAACTGGTGAAGTTTTCGACAACAAACAAACCGTATCGGATTTGAATGTCTCGGAAAGATATCGGGGCGAGGGTGATGTCTCTAGTGAGCTGGCTGCTCCTTCCTCTTCCCCTGCATCATAGAGCATCAGAAAACTTTGTGTTATTCTGAAAGCAATTGGGTTGTAAATAAGTAATTAAATACTTTTGCTAGTGCTAAGATTTACTATATCTATTTAGCACTTTTGGCTTTATAATTTCCATGCCTGAAATTTTTACATAAGCACTTTTTATTTTGCCTGTATTTATCGTTTATTTGGCTTTCTGCCTTGTCCCTTTCGTGAGACGGCCAACCTTCAACACGGAAACTTTGTCGAGCAACGGAGCTCAATTGCTAAACCAAATTAAACTCGGAAACACAGACGGCTTCCAGTACCAACAATTCACTACTCGGAAAATACCCGCATCCGGCAATCAGATAAATAACGAAAGTACAAGCTAGAAAATTTAGAGTTATACCCGAAGGTAACATTTTTAGAATTGGAAATCATAACCAGAAGAAACATGAGCATAAAATATTTCCAAGCATTCTGGGATATCCGACTGTGACATGATCATTCAGAAATAAGATGGTAATATAAAACTTCTCAGAGAAAATGAGGCAACCAATACTTTATTTCTCATTGAACATGTACACATATATGATTAGAAAGATAATTTAAGAATAAAAGGGACGTAGTTGAGCAATATTCCACGATCTGTCTAATTCTTCCAGGTCTGTACTGCCTCCAGCTCTCTTTCTCTTCTTAGTAGCAGGTCTTTCTTTGACTGGCCGCATATCAGTTAGATAGTAAGAACCATTGTGTAATACTCGGCTAACTAAAAAGGGCCCTTCCCATACTGGGGAAAGTTTGTGCTTTCTTTTCTGCACAAGCCAGAGAACCAAATCACCCTTATTGAAAGACCGGTTTCTAACTCTTTGGCTATGATCAATGGTAAGGAAATCGGTAATCGTTAACTGCTCGGTCGGCTTGGGAGTAGCGACTAATCGGAATTCGGACGATTAACTGATTTAATCGGTCGGCTATTAATTGGTGCAACCTACGCAAATCGGCACCTAAAACACGTGTATAAAAGAAAAAATAGTATATGGGCATGGATATGCCCGGCCCTATTTCTCTTGAGCCGAAAAGCCGAGTAAAACATTTATGCTTTTCCTCTCTTACTTAATCTTTAAGGTGAGCGACTCAGCCAGCTGACAGCATGTGCCCTCATTCCGTTTATTCTCATCCTCTAGACGGGCGATATGCGTTGAAAATTTTGCAACTTTTTTGACCAAGTTTGGTAGTTAATCGGGAATATATCTAGTAATCGGTCTATCAGAGCTATTAGTTAGGCTAAAGGATTAACATGACAGATTAGTGGTAATCGACACGGTTAGGTTCCTAGTAGCGATTAATCGGCCTATTAATCGCTGACTCGGGGTATTTTTTGAACAGTGCCTATGATACTTCCGTAACTTTTGCTGATAGGCTGTTGATCTCATCTCAGCAATGACGTGAACTTCTTCGATTAAATCGAGATCATTTTGTCGAGAAATTTCGGTATCCTCTTCAATATATGCAGCAACTCGAGGAGAAGTAAGAATCAAATCACTCAGAAGAACTGCTTCTGCACCATATACCAAGAAGAAAGGTGTATATCCAGTTGACCTGTTCGGAGTTATTCATAAGCTCCATATCACAGAAGGTAATTCCTCTGCTCAAGCCCCCGCAGGACGTCATAGTGGTGCTTCGAGTCTTGGTTTTAGGCCTTGTAGGATTAAACCATTTGCTCTTTCGACTTGTCCATTAGCCTGTGGATGTGCGACTGAGGCAATGTCAAGCCGGATATTTTGTTCGTTGCAGAATTCGGCAAGCTCTCCCATAGAGAAGTTACTCCCGTTGTCCGTGATGATGCTATGAGGATAACCGTATTGGATTATGACATCCTCGACAAATCTTCTGGTTGTTGCTCCATCACAACTGTTGACGGGTTTAGCCTCAATCCATTTTGTAAATTTATCCGCCATCACTAAGAGATGAGTAAATCCACTTGGAGCCTGTTTAAATGGTCCTACCATGTCAAGCCCCCAGACTATGAGCGGCCATGTTATAGGTATTGTTCACAGTTGATCAGCTGAAACGTGAGCTTGTTTGGTGTACTTTTGGCAGCCTTTGCACGTCTTGACCAGCCTTTCGGCATCTGCCTTGGCTGTAAGCCAGAAAAAACCGTGTCGGAAAGCTTTTGCCACTAAAGATTTGGCTGCAGCATGGTGACCACACTCGCCTTCATGAATTTCTTGTAAGATTTCCACTCCTTCTTCTGGAGATACACAACATTGAAATACCTTAGACACGCTCCACTTATAGAGCTCACCACTAATTATAGTATAGGCTTTTGCTCATCGGACAATCTGCCGGCTCAGAACTTCATCTTCGGGTAATTTGCCATCTACCAAATAATCAAGGGAGGGTTGAGTCCAGCTGGGAATTACAGCCAGAACTGCCACTAAAGGTGAGTCGGATTTGGTCGGATATTTCTCGTATACTCCTTTTGTAGAGGGAACTTTGAGGTTCTCCAAAAAAGCGCCATCTGGGACCTTTTCCCGTGCAGAGCCTATACGAGATAGTGCATTCGCTTCCTCATTTTCTATTCGAGGGATGTGTTGAACCTCAAACCCTTCGAAGGATTTAGATAGTTCATCCACGATAGCTCTATATGCTGCCATGTGCTTATTCGCATTACAGATATTCGACACTTGTTGGGCAACAAGATCCATTTCTCCGTAACACATCAAATGTCGGATGCCGATATCCTTAGCAATCCGGATTCCATGAGCAGTGCTTCATGATCGGCAATGTTATTCGTCACCATGAAGTGGATCTGCAACACATAGAAAAGTTTATCTCCTTGGGGTGATTTGAGCACCATGCTAGCCCCCGAGCACTTTAGATCCGTCAAAGTGTAAGGTCCAGTATTCCGACTCTGGGAGGGTCATATTTTCCGTTGTCTCTGTCCAGACAGTGACAAAGTTAGCGAGGATTTGGGATTTAATTTCTGTACGAGGTTTATACTTAATGTCGAAAGCTGAAAGCTCTATGCCCCATTTTGCGACATGTCCTATAGCATCACTGTTGTTGATTATATCTCTCATGGGAGCTATGCTCACCACGGTAATGGGATGTTCCTAAAAACAATGTCGTAACTTACGAGATGCAAAAAACACACCATGAGCCATCTTTTGATAGTGTGGATACCGCTGCTTTGATTCAGTTAGGACCTCGCTGAGGTAGTAAGTCGGATGCTGCGCCAGGTGTTCTTGATTTTCCTCTGATCTCTTCACGACCATGACGACACTGACGACTTTGTTTGTCACAGCAAGATAGAGCAACATCGGTTCCCGTGGTTCCAGTGCTGCAAGGATAGGAGCAGATGAGACTACTGCTTTTAGGTCCTATAGTGCAGCTTCAGCTTTGTCCGTCCAAACAAATTTTTTGGTCTTTTTCAGGAGCTTGTAGAGTGGTGCGGCTCTTTCACCGAGCCGGCTTGCAACCCGATTGACTGCAGCAATGCAACCAGTTAGTCTTTGAACGTCCTTCAGGCGAGTTGGCCTGGAAATATTGAGTATAGCCTTGATCTTGTCTCGGTTCACCTCTATGCCTCTTTGAGACACAATAAAACATAACAATTTTCCGGCTGGTATTCCAAAGAAGCACTTCTTAGGGTTAAGCATTATGTTGTATTTTCGTAGATTGGCAAACGTTTCCTCCAAGTCGAAAATTAGAGTTTCCTTCTTTCTGGACATCACCACAATGTTGTCCACATATGCATGTACATTGCGTCCGATTTGGTCATGGAGACAACGCTGCATAGTGCGCTGGTACGTAGCTCATGCGTTCTTGAGCCCAAAGGGCATCATAACAAAACAGAAGGTTCTGAAGGGGGTTATGAATGAAGTTTTGACTTTCTCTGATTCCTTCATCTGGATTTGGTGATAACCGGAATATGCGTCGAGAAAACATAGGAGTTCTGAGCCTGCCGTAGAATCGATAACTTGATCAATTCTAGGGCAGAGCGAACGGATCTTTGGGACAAGCCTTGTTCAAGGCAGTATAATCAACACACATCCTTAAATTAGTGGTGTCCTTTTTAAGAACCATTTCAGGATTGGCCGGCCACTCGGTGTGGATGACCTCTTCTATGAATCCGGCTAACTCGAGCCGGGCTAGTTCCTTAGCTATTGCCTTAAGCTTTTCATCGCCGAAACATCATAGGGACAGTTTGACGGGTTTAGCGTTCGGGTGTATGTTTAGAGAGTGCTCGGCAAGTTCCCTAGGTACTCCGGTCATGTCAGATGGCTATAATGCGAAGATATCTTGATTTGCTTGGAGGAACTTGACGAGCGCGCTTTCCTATGCACTATCTAGGCCTACACCTGTCTGGGTCACCTTGGAGGGGTCATCATCCTTCAACGGCGTCTTCTTCGTCTCTGACGATGCCTTGAACTTCGGATTCGGCTTTTTCACCTCCTTCTTTGTTGGGGGCATCTCAGACGGATCAATGGTCTTCTTGATCTCCTGGTACTCCTGGGCGTGCAGCACGGCTTCAGCAAAGGCGGCATTTCCGTCCTTGCACTCTCGTGCCTTCTTTGGGTCTCCCCTGATGGTGATCACTCCTTTGGGACCTGGAATTTTCATCATATTGTAAATGTAACAGGGACGAGCCATAAAAGCCTAGTAAGCCAGACATCCGAATATAGCGCGATACGTGCTCTTTAACGGGACCACTTCGAAGGAAATTTCCTCCGTCCGATAGTTCTTTGGAGTTCCGAAGGTAACATCCAAAGTGATCTCTCCCAAGGAATTTTCTTGTCTTCCCGATACAACTCCGTGAAACATCACAGACCTGTGATTTAGCTGTGTCTCCGAGATTCGCATCCGGCATAGCGTTTCAACATACAGAATATTGATGCTACTGCCACCGTCCATGAGAGTCTTGGAGAAACCATATCCATCAATGAGTGGGTTCACGACTAAGTCATATTTTCCTTGCATGTGAAACTTAGGAGGATGATCAGCACGGTCAAAGGTGATTGCCACTTCCGACCAGTCCAGGAATTGTGGGACAGCCGGAACGGTTGCATTGAGCTCATGTAGAACTGCTTTCTTAACCATAGCTGGTTGAGATCCAAGGAAGGTGACGCAGTTGTCTTTTTTCGTTGGGAAGTTCTTCTTTCCATCCGACTTGGGATTTGAAGGGTCAGCTTCCTCCATGTTAGAATCTTCCTGGTCTCCTTCTCTTTTTGGGGATTTTTTCCCTTCTTCCACTTAGCCCTGTAGCCAGCGGTATTATCTTTCTTGATGTCGTCATTAAAATGACACTCGGTGTTTGTGTGAGACGAGCCCCCACTGGCATCCAAATGATGCCCACATGGGTTCTTGGCAATGTCGGCCCAGGAATAGGTTTTGCCAGGTTGCTGGTCTCCTCTACCCTGGACTCTTATGTGCCACGACCGCGTCCGCGGCCACCACCGCGCCCTCCTCGTCCTCCAGACCCGAAAGTAGCAGTGACCACTACCGTTTCCGCGTTGGGTCTTTCTTCCGAGGTGTTCTTGCACTTCTGAACTTGCTGCTTTGGTTGTTTTGCCGACTGTGGCATAGCTAGGGCATTCAGTAATCCCTCTACGTCATTATCATCATCTGCGTACTTTCTCGCTATTTCTATCATCTCTCCCAGATCAGTGACCTTGTCACACTTGAAGCAATGACACAGTAAACCAATTGGGAGTCCTGCAATGAAAGCTTCAATCGCAGTTTGGTCATTTACTCCTTCACAGGAGTTCTTGGTGTCGATCCATCGTCCGAGATAATCTCGGCAAGTTTCTCCGGCTTTCTAGGTGCAACGTTGTAGGTCTCCAACCGTACAGGGCCTCTGGTATGTGCCTTCGAAATTGCGAAAGAACGCGCTTTGCATATCATAAGAGTTGTGGATGTTGTTCTCTGGAAGTTCATTGAGTCAGGATCGTGCCGTCTTCCGCAACATAAGTGGGAGATATTGGGTTGTGACCAAGCTGTTTCCGCCTTTGGTGATGCAGCAAGCCTGGAAAAAATCCTAGAGCCAAGTATCTGGCCGGGCCACACCATCGTAGGCTTGGATGTGTCTTGAGATAGCAAATCCTTCCGGGAAGTGTGTTTGTCGAATTCGTGGTACGAAGCATTTTGGGCCCACGTATATATCATTGTTTTCATAGCACCGCGCCTCTATGTTGGAGTTAATCCGGTGTCTCGCATCACTTGGTGATAGGGAATGCCGTCTCGGTTGTTCGCTATAGTTGCGGTGCCTTGGAGCCGGACTTTGGCTTCTGCCACCACCTCCTCCGCCACGAAGCCCTCCTTGGCCTCCTTGAGAGTCGTTGTGATGGCTACTTGGTGGAGAGGGTGGAGCAGCTGGAATGTTTTCGGCTGATCGCCGGCCTCCGTCCGGAGCATCATTATTCCGGTTCCGGGGAGGGTCTTTATTGCGACGAGCCCCTTGCCGGCTTGACTCGGCACGGTGTCCGTCATTCCTTCGTCCGTCACTCCCACCATGATGGGGTTCAGCCGGACGGCTTGTATGTCTAGGAGGTGGCATTTTTTGATGGTCCTCCTCCCGACGTTTCTCCTTATCTTCTTCCATGCGATCGTTCGACTCTCGCGGGGGAGGATTTCTCGGATATAGTGCAGCAATTGCCTCTTGCTCCGCGGCTGGAGCAACGTTGCGCCAGTCACGTGCAGTTCTGTGGCGCTATCCTGAAGATCCGGTTCTTGAGTAGTTGTCCTCCTGATGGTCGGAACGGTGATGCTGCTCCAGAACCCGTTGGGGCCGTATATCATTCCAGGTCGGATCCATGCGGCATTGGTCAGATTGAGAGACCAGTTTTTCACTTCCGGACTTCGCGACCTTCTGCTGCTCCAGACCCATGCTGAGTAGCTTAATGCCCAATCGGACTTGTTCTGGGCCTAGATTATTTGCCAGGATATCTCGAGCCGTAGCGGTGTTCTGTACTGGTGTTGGGTACCCAAGATCTCCACTAATGTTGAGCCGAGTCATCCCCGGATCTCCCCCAAAGAGAACCTTGCGTACTTCCAGAAATTTGTTGGCCCGTACATGGCCTTTCCGGGTCTTCTGATGTTGCAGAGAGATGAGCTTCTCCGCAGCAGCCATGCGCTTCTTCTCTTCCTCGATGTTTTTGGCTTCATCTAGGAGTACTTGGCGACGTGCTTCTAGGGCTTGGGCCCTTTCATCCAATTCCGCAGTAGTGAGTTCTGCCGCAGTAGGGATAGGTGTAGTTAATGCAGCATCGATGAGTTTACGAGCACCTACGGTGATCATGTGTCCATCCACCGAAGCTTCTTTGGGCTCATCTGGGATTAAAGCTCCATCCAAGTCTTCCTCGTACTCCCCGGCAATCACTTCCTCGGCTGGAGGATCTTTTGACGAGGTGTTGTTTTTCTTGTTCTTCTTCTTTGCCTTCTTGGCAGCGTCGGTAGGAAAGACGGCTTTGGGTCCGTTTCCTGGAGTCAAGCTTTGAGCGGTACTTTCAGACATCTGGACGTCTGGATTGTCTCCGAGATCCATGTCATCTTGTGCTTTGGGGGAGTTTTCTCCGGATCCTTCATCCATGGATTCTCCTTCTTCTGTAGCTTTGGAGTTGAACTCCTCTTCATATTCCACAGAGAACTTTCAGAAATCCGCCGACGTCATCGAGTCATCCGAAGATGTGGGTAAGTCAGTGTTTGTTCCGATCACCTCCAGCACCGAATCCTCATTGTCTCCAGCATCGGCAGAGCTAGATCCGGATCCAACATATCCGACAAAGTGCGACGCGTTGGTCCTGAGGTAGTTGTGGCTTTCCTCGTGGGCTTCCTCAAAAATCCTGATGGTTTCGAGAACCTCATCCATGTTTGCTCCTTGCAGCATCATGCGCCTCAACGTATGCCTCAGGAAAAGTTAGTCGATTCCGGCGTTCGTAGAGTCGGAACCGAGGTTGTTGTCCTACTCCTCTTGGATTTCGACCTCGACGGGTAGATCGATCTGGGATTCGGCCTCGCTAGGGAGATCGACTCCAGATTCAACTTGAACCGCAAGATCTGCTTCAGGTTCGGCTTTCTCCACTATCTCCGCAACGGGTGCGGGCTGGGTGGGATTAGGGTTCTCTGAGATCCAGAACTCTGCCGCCTCCGCGTATAAAGTGGACCTAGATATTTCTTCTGTCTCTATCGTCACCGTTGGGGTGGGTGGGGCCGGTTCAGCAAAACCGATGTATACATCAATCTCGCCAAAATACATGATGGTGTAAGCAGTTACGGCCTCCCTAGCCAGAATCCAAGTCTCGTCGAGAACGATGAGAGGGACGTCACTGGCGTAGATGACGCGATCGACGGTGATGGTTTCACCGATTTCGATTCTTGGAGATTCCGCTCGGAACGCAGATCCGAAGCTCACTTGCTCCACGGTGGGCGCCAACCGTTGTCGGATTGATGACAAGTACGCCATGAGAGGGTCCTCGAGGCATGTGGAAGAGAGGGGTGTGAGACGTACGGTGTGAAGGGGATCCGCAGCAGAAAACAAAAAAATTCCTACGTTGGAACCCCAAAACCTGCCTAGGATCTATCTATGTAGTAATGCGGTAACGGCCAATGCGTAGAGAATACATACCCTTGTAGATCGTACGCGGTTAACATTCCGAGGGGAACATGGTTAGTGTAGTCGTACTCGTAGCCGACCTCAAGGTCGCGAAGCTCCTCGCAGGTCACCCCTTGCTCCTTCTTCATCGTGCAGCAGCTCCAGCTCATGACATTTAAGCGCCCCAAGTGTTGCACCTCGTGTCTTCGTACACATCCGGTGCACGATGAGACCTCCGGCTCCCCGATCCCGCCGGGAGTGCGGAAGTTGATATCCGGCTAGGAATCCCTGCAGCATAACGGCGTACTGCAGGTGTACCTCATTCGCACAGCCCAAACTTGGGGCCATGGTCACAAGGGCTAGAGAGAGAAGAAAGGAGGAAGTCAACCAAAGGACTTCTCCAAATATTGGTGTGTCTCATCCCACCCATGGGCACCCCTTTATATAGGCTAAGGGGGTGTGCCTTTCTCAAAGGCTAAGCCATGTGGGACTAAACAAGGGGAAGAGAGGAGGGGGAGGCGCATGGCCCCTTTGGGCTTCATGGGCCAGCCGTCCAGGGGTGGGCCCCACCCCGCTCATAGCCCTAGGCTGGCCGGGTGGGCCCCCTTGTGGCGGCTGGGCCTTGGCCCTCTTGGCCCTTGGCCCTTCCCTCTTTCGGTTTTCCCTCATGGGCCCTTATTCACTAGGAAGTTTGGCCCATTAGTAGAATAACCCTTCAAATTAGATTTTAATATTATATTTAATATTAATTACACAAATTAATATGTAAATACATATTACAAAACCTGATTCAACCCGAAACACCTTTCGGTTCCCCTTTCTATATCCTCCGAACAACTTTCGAATGATTCCGGTCCTTTATTCTTTCTCTGAACAGCTTCGGATTTCTCCGCGGAACAATTCTGGCTTTCTCTTTCTCTACTATGATTCCGTCTTATGAATGATCGTTCTCATCGTACCCTTAAGTGTATCCTCTCACGGCTCGGGAATGCTCTAGACATGATCTGTATCAATGATGAACAGAGGGACCAGGGATATCCATGTGACCCCTATACATTCCTGATGACAATGTCGTTTGAACCGCTAAATGTAGCATCCAATTCCTTTTGTTTCTTGATACGACTTGTCCGAGATCCGATCATTGGTATCACATACCTTGTTCAATATCGTTCACAACAAGTTATGTTTTCTTGTTACCGTGATATTACATCCCCGTGACCGAGTCACATGTTACAACATTTATGGATGTAATCTCACCAAGCCGACCATATGTATCTTTACCCGTCATGTGGGTGAACAAATCCCGGTCTTGCAGTCACATGTCATCAACTGTTCCTTTGGAATACCCAACGTACACCTTTATGGCCACCGTATTACCAGATGACGGTTGATGCAGTCAAAGCAGCCTCGGGAAACAGTGAGTAATATAAGCTCACGGTCTAAGGAAAAGGAATCTAGGTATAGCTGTTGCAACAATGAACTATATGACTTGATCGGGTTGCAATCCTTCGAGGAATGTCCATCACATCATTCTCCAATGATATGACCCTGTTGTCAATTGGCATAAATGCCCATGATCTTGAAACCCAGATCATCCTCATGACCAACGAACTAGTATGAATAGAGGCTACTAGGGACTTGGTTGTTTCATACCACACTTGTACCAATGTTTCTACCTGGCACAGTTATATCACAATATGAAACTATTATAAACTAATTGAGATATGACAATAAAAACATATTTATTATTTGCCTCTAGGGCATATCTCCTTCAGTCTCCCACTTGCACTAGAGTACAAATAATCTAGCTTGCATTTTCTCATATAAACCATATACCATATGCGTTTACAGATCATGCATGCTCATGGGAAACGTCATGTCCATGTTCTGTTTTACCAGATCATTATGTCTTTTGCAAATCATTAATGTCTTCCTAATTTTGACATTCACTCCATTATCTTATAATGGGTCGAAGTATTTGTTTGGTAGCAAAGTGAAACTTTGTTTCTAGTGTTTATAATGACGGTCGTTTTCACTGTTGTCATCTAAACTTCGAAACACACTTTGCTACCTTTTGTGTATATACTGTAGTCTTGGCAGCAGAACGAGGCCGGATTCCAGGAGCTTATAGTGACTTTAGATCAACCTCGAGGGCTTTCTCATGGGCACTGGGCCCTGGGACACATCATTCTACGTTAAAAGTGAACTAGCCCCGCCATAACATTATATAGCACACTAGATGGAGCCTTTATACTTCTATATCTATGTAGATCCTAGTGCATGAAATGCATCTATGCCACTTACATTGCTTCTTGCCATTTATGTACAAACTTAATTCTGGTTCAGTGATCAACTCAGGAATCACTTAAAAACACGTTCTTACAGTTAAGACTTTGTCCTATCAACCAGAACCTCGGGTCACATTATGTCGAGTATACAACATGGTTGTATGGAAGAACCTATGACTGAGGCATAGGAGATGCAATGCATCTCTTTCTTTCAACCATAGTTGCAATACTAACTCAATGCTTCATATAGTAAGAACTACTTTCTTACCTTGTTCCATTCTAAGCTTCTTCAGAATCTTTGCTTACGACATCCTGAACATCTTTCAGAATCAAGTCCAAGAAGCATTCGACATTTAGTGTTTATTAAACTCATCAATCTATCTCGATAGATCTTATTGTCTAATAACTTCAACTTCATCCTTATTTATCTAACTTAAATATTATTAACACCAATCACATCATTCACATATGTCGTCCACATATCCCAGAATGATTTCACGCTCCCACTCAAATATGACATTCATGTTTGAGATCTAGCGATTCACTTAGCTCCCACTCAAAATATGTCAGCTACATATTATGATTTAGCCAAGCTGATTTGCTCCCACTCAAAACTAGGTCCTCTCGATAATCTTGGACATTCCAAAAAAAAATTGATCATCATCAATTTGAGAATTCCAATTACGAGACTTCAATATCCATATATTTCTAGTGTAAATACAAAAGACTTAAGCATCACTATTGTTGTAGTCAACTCCTTGAATTTGTCCAAACTTGTGACAAATCGAGCTTTTTGTCATTCATTAAGTTTCATTTCCTTCTTATGACTTTGCAGTCATTCAGAAATATCAAGTAAACTTCTTTACTTTAATAAGATCAAGTAGCATGTTACTTTGCAATCTTAAATGTAACTTAATATAGGATTTTATGACTCCTAGTCATTTCTCGCACTCAGGTCCATCACGCTTCTCTGTAATTTGTTGGTATGTCTTGTTCAAAACATAACAAGTGAATCAACAATATAATTCCACAAACTTGTAGAATATATAGTTGAATCGTACTTTCTTTAGTAAAAGTATTCACTGAAACTTTATGATCATTATCATTGGTTTCTCCTCTATTTGCAGAGTTTGGATTCACGGAACAAATTCCGATGTGCCACTCAATAATCTGGAGGTAAGGTAAAATACCTTGTTTTGATCTTTTACTTTCGTCCACCTGTATCTTCATCAAGACACGTCAACTTCGGACAACAACAGGTTTGCCCCTTTTATGGAAGATGCATTCATAGCTTCCTAAGAATGCTCTACAAATACTTGTTTATTCTCCATGATTTCGACTTATCGAAATCTCCAGAAACTCGAACTTGCCATAACACTTATGGTGTTGTTTCCACGAATCTATAGATGTTCCTTTGCATTTCAAATGAGTGTTTGCTTATTTTGATCTCTAATTCTAAACGATAAATATAACCCCTATAAGAGATGATATTATACCATATGTATCTTAATACATAATGATTATGATGTTTAGATATTTCAACACAGTTTGAATTCATCCAATTATCATAATTTGTGAAACATCTTTCACAAGTCCCTTTTATGCTAAACTTAACTTGAATACTTCAGTCATGTCGATCAAATCGAAGAGACTTTGTATTCTCATTAATTTCAATATCCTCTTATTGTTGTGAACTCATTTGAACAATTCAAATCATTTCGAACTCATGTTTCATTAAGTAAATACGCCTATTCACTTAAGTCCACAATAAATGATTTCCACTACTTGTTGAAAATACGATACATCACTATGTATAAGATTCAACATTTCTTCGCATATCACCGTTTTACCAGAATGTGGAGTCTTAGTCATTCTGCCCAAGAGGCATGGTTTTGCAAAGTCTCTAGATTAAGCATCTAGGACCCCGATCTTCATTAAGAACACTAGTCCTCAACCCGTGCTCCAGCACGGGCTAGCCATAAAAGTCCATATAGTTATCTTCTAATTGGAGATGGTTTGCTTTGATCCAAATCAGTCAAATTATACTTCCTCAGAAAATGACATAGTCATTTGTTTTTATAGGATATTGTTTAGAGTTTAGCATCTATGCAATGGAGCAACATAAAGGAAAATTATAGTATGGAAACGTAAAAGGACAATATATAAAATCGATATCTTGATGGACACACATGAATCAAAGTTCATGACACCTAGTAGATATCACTTTTAATTAGTAGACGACAAACTTAATTTAGGTTTTAAACTATGCAATGAAGTATTTCTACATCTCAGTTAGAAGTAGAGATAGACTTGTACCCTAAGTGAAATGTTTTTTGACTACCATATAGTTTAGTCTAGAATGTCACTTGAGCAAAGAAAAACAACATTTTAAACACTCAATATAGTAACCCATAGCAAAACAAATCACTCAAGATATCAAACATCAAATATTAGTAAAAATGATAATTTATTTTGTACTTCTAGTACACCAAGCAATCCGTCAAATCTCTAGCAGCCAAACCAAATATGCACTTAAGAATTGTTGATCGGCAACAAATAATAATAGGAAGGTTGGATTTTCATGTTTATGAGGGGGTATATTTTGGCTTGACATGCATCCTAGCTTCACCTTAGATGGATGTTGCTTCATAGAGTAAAGTAATATTTTGCAAAGCGATGAGAAATAATTCCATTATTGTTCATTCGTGTCTGCCATATATAAAATGATTTGAAATTTTGAAGTACTCCCTCAGTTTGGATTTGCATGTCCTCTTTGTTTTTGAAGTCCAACTTTGACCATGAATTAAACATAAATCATATATTATAAAAAGCACACGATTGGTTTGATATATGAAATAACGTTCCGATGATATATATTCTGTGACAAACAAATCATATTTTATTAGACAATTTTATTGTAAAAGTGGGGCTCAAACCTCCAAGGGGGCTTACATAATAGCAGTGTCTTGCGATAGGTTACATTGTTAAAGACAATTGGGAAATGATATCATTTCACCCTGTATTTCATAACATGGAACCATGCATCCATGTAAGAATAACTAAGTTGGGAATATCCTATCCTCCACTTTTATTTTACTACATAGCTTAGAATTTCTTGGACCACCCATCAGATAGTTTACTGCAGTATTGGACACTGAAACATGTTTAGAAGGCAAATGTTGGATTATGGATTGCAAAGGTAGGTTCAAAGTTGTACGCACCAATATGGTGTAAGAAAGTAACACGCCTCCGCATTTAATCAACAATAATGGAATGTAGATCGTAACCTATGTTGATCAGTTTTGTGTTGATCACAATTCTGGTCATGCGATGCCCAGCATATTTGTCAAAGAACAGTAGAAATTAATTAAGTAATGAAGCCAAGTTTACAAAGAGTGCTCATGCCTAAATATATCACAGCGAGCTAGATAAGAAGTGAAAGAGGGTGAAGTTGAAGTCCACCGTAATTAAAAAGTTGATTGTTCTAAAGCACAGAGTAATTACCTGAGCTAATCGGATAAAGAACCTGAAATCTTCATGGTCCTACAGGCTTGTACTGAAAAGTAAAAAGTGACAATTAAATATGAGATCGAGCTGTTTACTTTCTATCAGTCTTCATCGCTGAAAAAATCTTCCTAGCAACTTTTGAGCTCCTCCTGCTTACATAGAAATCAGCTTAACTTATATCCTTCTTTCATGCATGGTCTTCAAAAACATTTTTTTGTTATACTGCCATATATTTGTTATAAGGAAAATGTGTGGCTAGGGATATTTTTCTGTGGTCTGCATATAAGATTATCAAAAACATACCAGTTGTATTGAATAACTTATGCCGTTAAACTTAAATATCATACACCCTCTATCCTGAAAATGATTTCGTAAATTTGTATAAATTTGGATGAATCTATAAACTAAATAGTGTCTAGATACATTCAAATTCAGATAAATCTGTGACATCCTTTTTAGGACGGAGGGAGTAGTAATGCATTGCAATTTAAACTATTTACTTACATATGCTTTAACGTGAGTTTACATCACCTTAGTTCCATAGAAGCCACGAGCTAACAGGATTACATTATTTGTAGTAACCTATATCTGATCCCATACCGATGAGATTGAACCAACCTAAGAATTCCTTTGTAATACACGGCGCCCTGGTGAGATAAAACCAATACGTAGGTGAGCACTCCTGCGCAGAGTAAGCAACAAACATTTAATAGGTCAGAAGTAGTTATAATTTGTAACAAACCAATTACTGTACCGAAATTATCACAGTTTTTACAATTTCCGAAGCTTAGATTTTTGTATGAATGAATTTGTAGCATGAAAATCTGATGGTAAGCTGAGAAGAGTTTTGGTCGTAGGCTTGTTGCAGGTAGAAATTGTGCATCGCTTTTACCTGAAATCAAAACCTGAAAAGAGCGGCGCAGTGAAATATGAATCACTGCATGGCCCCGTTGTCTCCCGCATCACAATTTCATCTATCTGATGGTATTGACTGCCGGGGGGCCTCCGGCAAAAAAAATAGGTGTCAACTTCTGCCTCACAATTTCACTTTGCCTAGATCAATGCAAAACACGTACGCTGCAGACCAGCAGGAAGGGAGTTGGAATCCATGATGGATGCTTGATTTTACTCGCCGCCACCAAATCGAAATTGGAGATATTTTTTCTTTGAAACTTTGTATTAGCACCAGAGGGAAGGTGGGGAGTTACGCCGTGAGGGAGACCCGTTTCTGTAATATATCAATCCCTTACAGGAAGTTATCTACCATCCATGAGCTGGTCTGCACGGACGCCACCGCTAGTCATTGTCGCCGGCCGCCGCGAAAAGGAGGAGGCAGTCATCAGATTATGTGGATAGAAGGGTGATATCCTGATTCCTGAGGACGTTTCCGAGGCCGGTACGACCATCTCATCTTTTTTTTCTCGGTAGGATAGGACATTTCATCTAACGGCTGTTAATAGCTAGGAGATCTATCGGACGGATTAGTTACTATTTCACACGAGGATTAACGTGCAGTCTCCTACGGTGTCTCCAATTAGTAAATATAAGATGCAATAATCAAAATGACTTAAACTACAGTGTCATTTTATTATTAAACTTTGGATATCTTTTAGCATTCTAATCCTCTTATAAATGTTTAAACTACTATCATTAACATAGTGATGAGAATAACTGGTTTGTAATCGTAATATGACCATAACGGTATTGTTCATAAGAATAGTACAAACTGGCTTGTAACTTGTTCATATGAATAATCGTCTTGCCAAAAGCAAGACACATAAACAAGAATTACAAATTATATTCAAGTCCATTAATCCAAATGACAAACTTTGAGGAAAGAGGTGATGTCGCCCATCAACTGTTTTGCTTATCGTCATCAAGTCACGCTGCCTCAAAAACAGCAATTCTCAAGCAGATCCTCCTGTTTTCACAAAACGGGACAAGTATCAAATACTTTGCAAACTGTAACGAGTTTTGCAAGAACCACGTTTATAATTTGTATATCTTACATATACATTTTCATCCATGACCTCCATTGCAATCAAGCCCTTCCAAGAGATCTCAACTCTAATGCAAGATCACTAAGTGTTTTTCCAAATATTCTCTTTTCATCCATGATGGAGGAAAAACCCAATCCAACGACTCATACTCTATGTGCCTTATTCTGTAGTATACAAAATGTAGCCCAACTCTCCATCGAATAGAGAATGGCTTATTGGATGATTATGGAGAAAACACAAACATTCCGGAGTCATCGAATTATCTCCTAATGGTTATTGTATCAAGAAGAGAAGATCACCTTTTACGAGGATATCCCTCAGGTGGATGATTATGGAGAAAACACAAACATTCCAGAGTCATCGAATTATCTCCTAATGGTTATTGTATCAAGAAGAGAAGATCACCTTTTACGAGGATATCCCTTAGGCATGGGTATTAATCTAAGTTCCAAATTAAGCAATATATTCACATGGTCGCAAAGGACCTCAATGGGATAGTCCATGATCTACTAAGATATTTGTAAACAGACATCTAGACTAAGTTTATAATAAGAGATCAATTTATAATTGGTCTCCACTAAAATTGTCATCCCCTGGATGATTTTAGTGATCACATGATCCCTATCCTCTACACCTCCCCCGATCATCACGGCCATCAGTGCAGCCTCAAAGGTAGACATTCAATAATGCCAATCACATCATCCATGTGACTCATGCTCGATCTTTCGATCTCTTGTGTTCCGAGGCCATATCTGTACATGCTAGGCTCGCCAAATCTAACTTGTGTGTATTCGTTGTGCAACATGGCTTACACCCACTGTATGCGAACGTAGATATGTCTGACCCCCGATCATCATGGCCAGCCTCATAACTAAGAACTTTCTTGGCGGTGCACACACAAGGGGAATACGGAACATTAGAATTAAATAGGGATTATCTTATTTGCTACCGTTGAGTATCTAAATACTAGCACACAATAAGATGTAAAACATGTATCAACATCATATGTATAATGTGATATGGTATGGTCCTTCTTCTTGCGCCTTGATCTCCATCGAGCGCTCCGGCATGATCTCCATCCTGCCATCGGTTTGACGCCAAGTCCACGACGCCTCCACCAGGCCGTCCATCGGAACGATGACTATTAATATATTACTTAGTAACAGAAAAGTAAACTACTTTACCTTCATAACGACCAATGTAATATCATAATCACATGCCCTCCTGCAAAATAAAGTTAGACGCCTCTCCTTTATCTATTGCAAGTTTTACGTGGTTGTTAGGGCTTTCGCAATAGAACCGTTTGTAATCTACAAACTTTCCAACCACAACACGGATCCAACAGTTGTCTACATTACACCCCTTTCGAGGCCCTCCGTTGTAAATGCTATATCCACTATTGAATGAGAGACAGACACCCGCTAGCCACTTATACGGTACAAGCCGTATGTTGAGCGTGGAACCAGTCTCGCGTACGAGTACGTGTAAGGTCGGTCCGGGCCGCTTCATCAAACAATACCGCGATATAAACAGGTACACGTGAGAGGAAAAAACTAAGGGATCAATGCCCGCACAAAACTTGTGTATACTGGCTATACCGCACTCCTACGCATAGATCGGCTCTGATACCACTGAAGGGGATCCGCAGCAGAAAACAAAAAAAATTCCTACGTTGGAACCCCAAAACTGCCTAGGATCTATCTATGTAGTAATGCGGTAACGGCCAATGCATAGAGAATACATACCCTCGTAGATCATACACGGTTAACGTTCCGATGGGAACGTGGTTGATGTAGTCGTACTCGTAGCCGACCTCAAGGTCGTGAAGCTCCTCACAGGTCACCCCTTGCTCCTTCTTCATCGTGCAGCACCTCCGGCTCACGACATTTAAGCGCCCCAAGTGTTGCGCCTTGTGTCTTCGTACACATCCGGTGCACGATGAGACCTCCGGCTTCCCGATCCCGCTGGGAGTGCGGAAGTTGATATCAGGCTAGGAATCCCTGCAGCGCAACGGCGTACTGCAGGTGTGCCTCGTTCGCACAGCCCAAACTTGGGGCCATGCTCACAAGGCCTAGAGAGAGAGGAAAGGAGAAAGTCAACCAAAGGACTTCTCCAAATATTGGTGTGTCTCATCCCACCCATGGGCACCACTTTATATAGGCTAAGGGGGTGTGTCTTTCTTAAAGGCTAAGCCATGTGGGACTAAACAAGGGGAAGAGAGGAGGGGGGCGCATGGGCCCTTAGGGCTTCATGGGCCAGCCGGCCAGGGGTGGGCCCCACCCCGCTCACAGCCCTAGGCTGGCCGGGTGGGCCCCCTTGTGGAGGCTGGGCCTTGGCCCTCTTGGCCCTTGGCCCTTCCCTCTTCCGATTTTCCCTCATGGGCCCTTATTCACTAGGAAGTTTGGCCCATTACTAGAATAACCCTTCAAATTAGATTTTAATATTATATTTAATATTAATTACACTAATTAATATGTAAATACATATTACAAAACCTTATTCAACCCGAAACACCTTTCGGTTCCCCTTTCTATATCCTCCGAACAACTTCAGAATTCCCGGAAATATTCTGGTCCTTTATTCTTTCTCCGAACAGCTTCAGATTTCTCCGTGGAACGATTCTGGCTTTCTCTTTCTCTACTGTGATTCCGTCTTATGAATGATCTCTCTCATCGTACCCTTAAGTGTATCCTCTCACGGCTCGGGAATTCTCTAGACATGATCTGTATCAATGATCAACAGAGGGACCAGGGATATCCATGTGACTCCTATGAATTCTTGATGACAATATCGTTTGAACCGGTAAATGTAGCATCCAATTGCTTTTGTTTCTTGGTACGACTTGTCCGAGATCCGATCATTGGTATCACATACCTTGTTCAATCTCGTTAACAACAAGTTCTGTTTTCTTGTTACCGTGATATTACATCCCCATGACCAAGTCACATGTTGCAACATTTATGGATGTAAACTCACCAAGCCGTACGTATGTATCTTTACCCATCATGTGGGTGAACAAATACCGGTCTTGAAGTCACATGTCATCAATTGTTCCTTCGGAATACCCAACGTACACCTTTATGGCCACCGTATTACCAGATGACGGTTGATGCAGTCAAAGCAGCCTCGGGAAACAGTGAGTAATAAGAGCTCACGGTCTAAGGAAAAGGAGTCTAGGTATAGCTGTTGCAACAATGAACTATATGACTTGATCGTGTTGCAATCCTTCGAGGAATGTCCATCACATCATTCTCTAATGATATGACCCCGTTATCAATTGACATAAATGTCCATGATCTTGAAACCCAGATCATCCTCATGACCAACGAACTAGTATGAATAGAGGCTACTAGGGACTTGGTTGTTTCATACCACACATGTACCAATGTTTCTACTTGGCACAGTTAAACTAATTATTTGCCTCTATTGGTACAAGTGTAACCAAGTTAGGTGTAACTAAGTATCAAATATTTTGCAAACTGTAACGAGTTTTGCAAGAACCACGTTTATAATTTGTATATCTTACATATACCTTTTCATCCATGACCTCCATTCCAATCAAGCCCTTCCAAGAGATCTCAACTCTAATGCAAGATCGCTAAGTGTTTTTCCAAACATTCTCTTTTCATCCATGATGGAGGAAGAACCCATCCAACGACTCATAATCTATGTGCCTTATTCTGTAGAATACAAAATGTAGCCCAACTCTCCATCGAATGGAGAATGGCTTATTGGATGATTATGAGAGAAAACAAACATTCCGGTGTCATCGAATTATCTCCTAATGGTTATTGTATCAAGAAGATAAGATCACCTTTTACGAGGATATCCCTCAGGTGGATGATTATGGAGAAAACACAAACATTCCGGAGTCATCGAATTATCACCTAATGGTTATTGTCATAAGAAGATAAGATCACCTTTTATGAGGATATCCCTCAGGCATGGGTATTAATCTAAGTTCCAAATTAAGCAATATATTCCCATGGTCGCAAAGGACCTCAATGGGATAGTCCATGATCTACTAATATATTTGCAAACAGACATCTAGACTAAGTTTATAATAAGAGATCAATTTATAATTGGTCTCCACTAAAATTGTCATCCCCTGGATGATTTTAGTGATCACATGATCCCTATCCTCTGCACCTCCCCCGATCATCACGGCCATCAGTGCAGCCTCAAAGGTAGACATTCAATAATGCCAATCACATCATCCATGTGACTCATGCTCGATCTTTCGATCTCTTGTGTTCTGAGGCCATATCTGTACATGCTAGGCTCGCCAAATCTAACTTGTGTGTGTTCGCTGTGCAATATGGCTTACACCCACTGTATGCGAACGTAGATATGTCTGACCCCCGATCATCATGGCCAGCCTCATAACTAAGAACTTTCTTGGCGGTGCACACACAAGGGGAATATGGAACATTAGAATTAAATAGGGATTATCTTATTTGCTACCGTTGAGTATCTAAATACTAGCACACAATAAGATGTAAAACATGTATCAACATCATATGTATAATGTGATATGGTATGGTCCTTCTTCTTGCGCCTTGATCTCCATCGAGCGCTCCGGCATGATCTCCATCCTGCCATCGGTTTGACGCCAAGTCCACGACGCCTCCACCAGGCCGTCCATCGGAACGATGACTATTACTATATTACTTAGTAACAGAAAAGTAAACTATTTTACCTTCATAACGACCAATGTAATATCATAATCACATGCCCTCCTGCAAAATAAAGTTAGACGCCTCTACTTTATCTATTGCAAGTTTTACGTGGTTGTTAGGACTTTCACAATAGAACCGTTTGTAATCTACAAACTTTTCAACCACAACATGGATCCAACAGTTGTCTACACTACACCCCTTTCGAGGCCCTCCATTGTAAATGCTATATCCACTATTGAATGAGAGACAGACACCCGCTAGCCACTTATATGGTACAAGCCGTATATTGAGCGTGGAACCAGTCTCGCGTACGAATACGCGTAAGGTCGGTTCTGGCCGCTTCATCAAACAATATCGCGATATAAACAAGTATATATGAGAGGGTAACAACTAAGGGATCAATTCCCGTACAAAACTTGTACGTACTGGCTGTATAGCACTCCTACGCATAGATCGGCTCTAATACCACTGAAGGGGATCCGCAGCAGAAAACAAAAAAATTCCTACGTTGAAACCCCAAAACTGCCTAGGATCTATCTATGTAGTAATGCGGTAACGGCCAATGCGTAGAGAATACATACCCTTATAGACCGTACGTGGTTAACATTCCAAGGGGAACGTGGTTGATGTAGTCATACTGGTAGCCAACCTCAAGGTCACGAAGGTCCTCGAAGGTCACCCCTTGCTCCTTCTTCATCGTGCAGCAGCTCTGGATCACGACATTTAAGCGCCCCAAGTGTTGCACCTCGTGTCTTCGTACACATCCGGTGCATAATGAGACCTCTGGCTCCCCGATCCCGCCGGGAGTGTGGAAGTTGATATCCGGCTAGAAATCCCTGCAGCGCAACGGCGTACTACAGGTGTGCCTCATTCGCACAGCCTAAACTTGGGGCCATGGTCACAAGGGCTAGAGAGAGAGGAAAGGAGGAAGTCAACCAAAGGACTTCTCTAAATATTGGTGTGTCTCATCCCACCCATGGGGCACCCCTTTATATAGGCTAAGGGGGTATGCCTTTCTTAAAGGCTAAGCCATGTGGGACTAAACAAGGGGAAGAGAGGAGGGGGAGGCGCATGGGCCCTTAGGGCTTCATGGGCCAGCCGGCCAGGGGTGGGCCCCACCCTGCGCACAGCCCTAGGCTGGTTGGGTGGGTCCCCTTGTGGCGGCTGGGCCTTGGCTCTCTTGGCCCTTCCCTCTTTCGGTTTTCCCTCATGGGCCCTTATTCACTAGGAAGTTTGGCCCATTAGTAGAATAACCCTTCAAATTAGATTTTAATATTATATTTAATATTAATTACACTAATTAATATTTAAATACAAATTACAAAACCTGATTCAACCCGAAACACCTTTCGTTTCCCTTTTCTATATCCTCCGAACAATTTCGGAATTCCCGGAATGATTCCGTTCCTTTATTCCTTCTCCGAATAGCTTCGGATCTTTCCGCGAAACGATTATGGCTTTCTCTTTCTCTACTGTGATTCCGTCTTATGAATGATCGCTCTCATCGTACCCTTAAGTGTATCCTCTCACGGCTCGAGAATGCTCTAGACATGTTCTGTAACAATGATCAATAGAGGGACCAGGGATATCCATGTGACCCCTATGCATTCCTAATGACAATGTCGTTTGAATCGCTAAATGTAGCAACCAATTCCTTTTGTTTCTTGATATGACGTGTTCGAGATCCGATCATTGGTATCACATACCTTGTTCAATGTCGTTCACAACAAGTTCTATTTTCTTGTTACCATGATATTACATCCCCATGACTGAGTCACATGTTGCAACATTTATGAATGTAATCTCACCAAGCCGGCCGTATGTATCTTTACCCGTCATGTGGGTGAACAAATCCCGGTCTTGCAGTCACATGTCATCAACTGTTCCTTTAGAATACCCAACGTACACCTTTATGGCCACCGTATTACCAGATGACGGTTGATGCAGTCAAAGCAGCCCCGGGAAACAGTGAGTAATATGAGCTCATGGTCTAAGGAAAAGGAGTCTAGGTATAGTTGTTGCAACAATGAACTATATGACTTAATCGTGTTGCAATCCTTCGAGGAATGTCCATCACATCATTCTCCAATGATATGACCCCGTTGTCAATTGGCATAAATGCCCATGATCTTGAAACCCAGAACATCCTCATGACCAACGAATTAGTATGAATAGAGGCTACTAAGGACTTGGTTGTTTCATACCACACCTGTACTAATGTTTCTACTTGGCACACAAACCTATCCAGCTATGAGTATCAAATTTGTGTGAGGACTTAGTAGAGGACGAGGTTGAGTCGTCAGATGAACGTCTTGAACAAGTTGAACCAATAGTAAAGGTGGGACGAACAAGAAGACGCAAGTTGTATGATACAACAAATGTACGGAGGAGCACCAGAGTAAGAATTAAAAACAAAAAATATTAAAATGGATGGTTTGAGGGGTATGTCGTGGAATAGTGAGGGGTTTCGAGACCCTGGAAAACACAATTTTGTCCAGGAGTCAATAAGAGAGTTTCGACTAGACTTTATAGCATTGTTGGAGATAGGGAGGTCCAACTTTACCATTCCATTTCTAAAACAACTTGCGCCTAATAGGGATTTTTCCTGGTTTTGTCTACCGCCGCATGGGCGGTCGGGGGGCATTTTAGTAGGGATTAATTGCGAATCATTGAAAGTGAATAAAATAGAGACAGGGGAATATTGCATTAAGATGCATATGAGAAATAAAAAAGATGGTTTTGAATGGGTCTTTGTACCGGTGTATGGAGCCGCGCAGGACGCACACAAATCAGAATTCTTATTGGAACTAGTTAGAATGTGTGAAGCTAAACCACTTCCTATGTTGGTAGGAGGCGATTTCAATATTATGTGTAGACGAGAAGATAAAAATAACGATAGGTTTAATCCACATTGGCCTTTCATGTTTAATGCGATCATTGAGAGTCTAGACCTTAGAAAAATTGCTCTCTCAGATAGACAATATACATGGGATAATCGGAGAGATATTCCGACTTATGAAAAGCTAGACCGTGTTCTTGCTAGTGTGGAATGGGAGCAGAAATTCCCTTGGTGATGGTTAGGGATCTAACGAGGGTTGGGTCTAATCATACACCCCTTTTAATTGTCTCGGGGTCTCAGGCCCACCTAGGAAATAAGGATAAATTTTCATTTGAATTGTCATGGTTTAGTCATGATGGTTTTTATGAGATGGTGGCTAATGAATAGCAGTCGGTATCCAATGGTGATTCACCAATTCAGAGATGGCAAAATAAAATGAGACACCTTAGACATTTTTAAGAGGGTGGGCTAAAAACCTGAGTGGAAAATATAAAAAAGAAAAAGAAATACTTTCGAACATTATTGATACATTAGACATTAAGGCGGAATCCGTACCTTTGACTACAGAGGAAAAACAATTTTTGGGAGGAGCAAATGAGAAGATCTCTAAACTTAGAAGATACGAGGAAACTAAATGGGCCCAAAGAGCAAAAGTAAAACATGTGCAGGAAGGGGGAACAACACGAAATATTTCCACCTAATAGCGAATGGAAAACATAGGAAGAAAAAAGATATTTCAACTAGAATAGGACGAAGGAACCATCGTAGGCGAAGATAATCTTAAAGTTTACATTACGGAACACTATAAAAAATGTTTGGGAAACCTGATCATAATGGCTTCTCCATGATGGAGAGTCAAAATGAGGATATCCCACAGTTGTCTGTTGAAGAGAATGCTCTCTTAACAGCTGATTTTACTAAGAAAGATGTCTTTGAGGCAATTTCTCAGATGGAACATAATAAAGCTCCTGGACCAGATGGATTCCCGGCTGAGTTTTATCAAAAAAATTGGGAGACAATCAAAGTTGACTTGATGTCTCTATTTAGACAACTTCAGTTAGGAGAGTTACCATTGTATAAACTAAATTTTGGAGTTATTACTCTCTTACCTAAGAAGGAAAATGCGGTGAACATTCAAGAATATAGGCCGATTTGCCTACTTAATATAAGCTTTAAGATATTCACGAAAGTTGCTACGAATCGCTTAACTGGTATTTCCCAAAAGGTTGTTAGGCCATCTCAAACGGCATTCATGCCAGGTCGCCATATTTTAGAAGGTGTGGTTGTTTTACACGAAACCATACATGAGTTACATCAGAAAAAACTCGATGGTGTCATTTTTAAAATTGATTTTGAAAAGGCATATGACAAAGTTAAATGGTCATTTCTGCAACAAGCATTGCGTATGAAAGGTTTTGATCCGATATGGTGTGAATGGATTAAAAACTTTATACAAGGTGGTAGTGTAGGAATTAGAGTCAATGATGACATTGGCCACTATTTCCAAACAATAAAAGGATTGAGACAAGGGGATCCTTTGTCTCCAATCCTTTTTAATATTGTTGCGGATATGTTAGCGATAATTATCACGAGAGCAAAAGATGATGCCCAACTTGGTAGTCTGATACCTCATCTGGTTGATGGAGGGGTATCCATTCTACAATATGCCGATGATACTATTCTTTTTATGGAACATGCCCTTCACAAGGCTGTTAACATGAAGCTCATTCTTTGTATGTTTGAGCAGTTATCTGGCTTAAAAAACAACTTTCATAAAAGTGAATTTTCTGTTTGGAAAAGCGAAAGACATGGAACATCAGTACAAGCAGATTTTTGGATGTGAGTCTGGTTCCTTGCCATTCCGATATCTTGGAGTACCTATCCATCATAGAAAATTGAAAAATTCTGAATGGAATCCAGTGGAGAGTAGACTTATGTCTAAACTAGGATGCTGGCAAGGCAAGTTGCTCTCTTATAGAGATCGTTTGGTTCTTATCAACTCTGTGTTGACAAGCTTACCGATGTTTATGTTATCATTCCTGGAAATACCCAAATGAGTATTAAAATGTTTGGATTTTTATCGATCAAGATTCTTCTAGCAAAGTGATGATACAAAGAAGAAGTATAGATTAACGAGATGGAATATATTATGTCGTCCAAAGGACCAAGGTGGGTTAGGAATTGAGGTTCTTGACTTAAAAAATAAATGTTTATTGAGCAAATGGCTTTATAAACTACTTACTGAGGATGGGATGTGGCAAGAAATTTTACAAAACAAATACCTTTGTAATAAAACATTAGCCTAGGTGGCCACTAAACCTACGGATTCACCGTTCTGAAAAGGCCTCATGCGTGTTAAGGATGAGTTCTTCAGCAGAGGATTTTTCAAAGTTGGGAATGGAAATATGATTAGGTTTTGGGAGGATATTTGGTTGGGTAGCACGCCATTAGCCCATCAATACCCCGCATTATATAACATTGCCCAAAGAAAAAATGTTCTAGTGGCAAGTGTGCTAAATCTAGTCCCGCTGAATATTGCTTTTAGAAGGGGTTTAACTGGCAACAAGTGGAACGACTGGTTGCACTTATGTCAGAAGCTTATGATGGTTCAGTTAACTCAAACGTCGGATTCCTTTGTCTGGTGACTTACTACAACTGGGGTATTTTTGGTCAAATCAATGTATCTTGACCTTATGAATGGTCACACTAGATTTTTACGAACATACTTATGGAAGTTAAAAATTCCGTTGAAAATAAAAATATTTATGTAGTTCTTAATGAGAAAGTCCTTTTAACTAAAGATAATATTTCGAAACGCAATTGGAATGGGTGTCAAAAGTGTTGTTTTTGTGACTCAATGGAGTCTATAGAACATCTCTTTATCACGTGTCTGTTTGCAAAAATTATATGGCGAATAGTAAACTTTACATATAATATGACTCCTCCAACTAGCATTACTGATATGTTTGGTAGCTGGTTGAATGGAATTGATAAAAGGAATAAGGCTAGAATCCGTGTCGGGGTTTCAGCTTTATGTTGGTCTATTAGGACATGTCGGAACAGTATTATCTTTAACAAACAATCGGGTACTAATTTTTTGCAGGTTATTCGACTTCTTCTGCACTGGATACAGATATGGTGTCACTTGCTCCCGGTGGATCAGCAGGAGCCTATGGTTACTGGATACAACCGGCTGTTGACGGTTGCTCAGGACTTCTATTTCCAGGCTACTGGATGACGGCATATTAGTAGACTTCAAAATGGATAGCTTTTTGTTGCTTTTCATTTTTTGTTGGTTGATTCATGTCTCAACCCTAGCTGATCCGTGATGTAATAAATTCTATAACTAAACTTTGCAATACATGAAAGGTTGTGTGCATCACTTGATGCAGAGGCCGGGGTTACTTCCCATTTCGAAAAAATGAATCCATAAACTACAACTTTGCTCCACATAATTATCCAGTGAATGGTGTAAAATGTACCTAACAATTTTGAATTTACAGGTACATTCAACTTAATATCCTACTCATACGCCCAAGACAGGCTGGAAAGTGGTGCCATTTTCTCCAGAACGCACATGATATCCACACCATGGAAAATGTTGCAAAGAAATAATATATAAAAATAAAACATACATAAAAATAATATTTAAGTGGCTCAACAACATAATAGAAGAAAGAAACCCAATAAAAGAGGTAATGGATTCTACACCTTATGGACATACTTTATCAACTGAACAATATATTTTTAAAGAAAAATGAACTAAAGCACATACATACAGATTGTTGCCATCTAGAATGCCCTATCTCTTCCTTGATGAATGGTTCCTCACAAATGGAGTTCATCCTAGCATAACCAGATGCAGGTTCAGTACAAGGAATAAGATGAAGCCATGCCACAACCGAAAAACAGTGTAGACATCAATTTCTTCTGTCGACCAAAGCAATTCCAAACAAGAAAAATGTAACTGTAATGATACTCAGCTCTCCATCCCTTGTCAGCTTGTGGTCTTGGTGAAGGTAGACAGATCGATTTTCTCATGTAAGAACATCACTTTTATCACCAATCAAATCAATGAACTGACGAAAAACCGGATGAATAGTTACCTATGTGCATGATGTAATTTGCGGAAGTGAAAGGCTAGTGAGGATTGATCCTCACGAACTCCTCATGTAGATAATCTAGGCCACTAACAGCTTCCATCTAATTCCTCACCCTGGAAACGAAAAACAAATGTAAATTTAAATTCAGAGAAATTGTTCGGAGGCCATGAGTATGATTGAGAGTCCATGGTGCCATCGATGCCTCGACAGACCCCTCCTCGATGCCAGGAAGAAATGAATCAACATCAAAGTAGATTTCCCCGACTCATCCGCAACGGCATTGTCGGCAGGCAGTGCCGAGTCGCGGAACCTGGTTTTTTTTAGAGGAAGCCGCTCAATCATTCTTAGCAGTAAGTTTTACAAGGTTTTTTACAACAATGTCAGAGATAGCAGAAGGTAGAGGCGGTAACCAAGTGCTCTAGCGATTTAGCTAACTGGGCTAGCTCATGAGCTGTTGTATTGAGCTCTCTACTAGTGTAGCTGATAGAACAATCGGCAAAATACACTTTCAGCTGATGGGTATCTTCATATATGCTCCACGCTCTGTTCTGTATCCTAGACTGACAGTTTGCCTTTGAGACTGCACCAAAACAATCAGATACAACTGAGCTGGGAACTAGACCGTAATCCCTCGCAATCTTCAGTCGCGGAACCTGGTGAACACACTGCTGACTATTGCCGCCGAGAGGCGGCCTTGGCGAGGATGGGGCTCCTTCCCCTGGCAGTCTAGTCGATCTCGTCTCCCTCCCCTAATCTCCCCTCTAGCCTCGTCCACATCAATGGCATACACTCTCAAACTCAAAAGATCCTTCCTGATATGCTGAAAGAGAAATAACATATATATATGAATAGAATTAGTGATTCAAATTTCTAGACTAACTAAATATAACTTATCTAAATCAGGGCAATCTGCCAAAAGCTCCTCAACAGACAAGACTTCCTCAGTATATGTGGTCCGAACATCATATCTGAACAGATCAAGATTGACATGCATGGGGAAGTACCCAACATTTATGAGAAGATTCAGGGCAGCTGATGATGTCCGTGAGAACCCCATAGCCTTGAGAATCTACCATCACATTAACAACCATGTACACAAGCATCAACACAAAGGGAAAGTAAAATATTTGCCTTGACAAAGCATGATACCAGATTACAATTATTCTTAAAAAATACACATATAATAATGGTGTGTCAATAGGATAATACATTTCTCACCATCAACTGCATATGCCTGAAGAGACTCGATTTTTGTTTCACCTTCTCATCCATCAACCATGAACTTTTAGAAGGCTTAGAGTCTAGAGGCAATGCTTTGGCAGACTTGAGTAGGTCAACATTTTTTTCTAGTTCCCTGTCGGCGGTCTCTTTAGCAAGCTTCCTTCATAAAAGGTCATCCACCTACTACCAGATGATAAACATAAGTCTACCAGTCATCAATATAACAGTGCCAAAACCAAATTGTAGAAAATTAAGCAAATTACAGAAATTTATGGAAACATGCACTTTATAAAATACACCCAAATCAAACATTTAGCTTCAAAACATGTCCGATTTGCAAAATGGAAATTCATATAAATGTAGTCCTGCAAATCTGATGAAAAAGATATGCAAAACCAGCAGGTATAGATAAAAATGATAAGTTAATTTGTATGGACTGCTGCTGTGCAAAAGAAGACTAAGACAACGATATCAATAGTGTTCCCGCAAAAAAACGATATCAATAGTGAAAAATTAGATGGTAGGCTTAGAAGAGGAAAGAGGGAACTAGATTTTCATAGAATTGGAAGCATTACTCAGTCTAGGCTTGTTGTCTATAGCACAGTGGTCTTAGATTCTTATCCAAAGGCATCTTTGCAAAAAATACTGAGGTCACCAACTAATTCAGGATATGTAACACAAAATGTAAATCATACATATATATATTTAGAAAATATACCTGAGCAGACATTCGAGGCTGATATATATGTGGAAGAACCTCGGCTCTCCACTTTCACAAAATAGACAATATCGCGTGAACATTAGAAGTGTGCGCTGCTGACAGTGTGAATTGTGTGACACAATAACTCTGCTTGTTCGGATGTTGAACATGTCAGAACAAAATCTCAGGCATTAAAAAGAGAACCACCCTTGTTTCCCAATCTACAGAACTGACTGATTTAGTGTGACTCGCCAAAGAAATGAGAGCTTTAATGGTGAACTTACTGTATTTCTCTATATGTCTATATTTATTCATATAAAGTTGAACTCGTGAAAGAAATGGATAAGTCTACAAGTAACAATAAATGTCGAGAGTTATTAAATTTCTATGAGGAAAAAACTGTCGAAATAAAACCCAAGCACTTATCCAAAATTTGTCGCTAACAATGTAACATGTAACAGCTAGCATTTGTTTCCTTGTAAGTCTCAGGGAAGATATATCTGAGCAAGTACATCTACTAAGTAACAAATAGCACGCAACACACTAATTTCCTGGTTATAGTCTTAACTGTGTATTTTGAGTATATTGCTCAACTACAGGCAAGTTGGATTCTAAACAATTTTGAAATCTTTCATTCGTAGTCTTGAAGCTAATGTGTGGCTATCTTACATCATGACAAGTCCGTACTCACTATGTGAGGCTATGAAAAATAAACTTTTGTAAAGCTGATATTCAGTAATAACCCCTTCGTGCTTGAAGGGTTCCGTTTTCTGCCACTCAAACGTTCCGTTCGTCCAACCTTTGCGTCCTCTCAGGTGACCCAGCGCCGAAAGGTGGGCCGAAGTAAACGACTGGGCAGGGTCGCAGGGATTGCGCCCCAGTCCCAATCACGCCCAAATCCCCTGGATCTTGCGACACCTGCCTTTCTTGACCCCCTCCGCCTCTCACCCCCAGCCACCGCCGACGCAACAACGACGACAAGGACAGAAACAAGGCGACACCGTCCATCCGGTGCTACCCGACACTTACTGCAACAAACACATTCAGTAGGCATGCAACAAACACATTCAGTAGGCATGCTGGGACAGAGACAAGGCGACGTCGTCCATCCGGTGCTATCCAGAACGGAATGCCCCTGCCTACCTTATTTGCTAAGCATTTGTTGACTATCCCAACATGCCTACCGAATGTGTTTGTTGTAGTAAGTGCCGAACACTAAGAGTGTTTTTTCTATTGAAGATTTTACTAGTGACTAACGACTAACACTATTCTGTTAAACTTCAAAACTTCCTTGTGTTTCCAGTCTAGTTGACCGCATCCATTGGGCATCAGCGGCACGATTTTCGCTCCTTGAGGATGAAATGCACAGAGTCGAGAGAGTAAATATGAGAAAAATTGCTAAGCTTTCTATAGTTATCATTGCAGGGTTTTCTTTTCGTTTCCATACATGGATTTCTTTATATATAAAAGACCAGTTTAAGAATGTTGTACCATACCTTCTATTTTCACATGTTAAAATGCATCTTATCCTGAACTCTACCTAATGTCCCACAGAATAAGGTCAGAATAATTGGTCATTGAATGGATATTATTTGCCTTTGTGGTGGTTACACAGAAAAATACCAGAAAGTTTTGATTTGAGTGACCTTGACTGGCCGAAAAAGATGAATGGATGGTTTCTCATTATGTCATCATCTGGCTCATTTCAAGGTCCTCTCGACTTGAGAATAGTCTCGGTCCAATACAGTTGTATTTTCTCATGGAAGACTTTAGAAAAATGATTGTCCAACGAAGAATGATTATTACATATGTGCTGAATTAGAGTCAGTAAGTACTCGGTTTGGTGCATTTATTGAGCATTGCATCTTTTTTCTCTTCACTACTTGGTATGCATGTAGGTGACCTAATGCTCGGTTGAAATATCATGAAAAGAGAAATTCCTGCAACAGTTAAGGGTTTACTTTACCGTGTCTACTGAATTATTCATATTGTTAGTCAAGGTCATACCATATACATCATATTTGAAGAGAAAGGAAGCAAACTAGGCTGGTAAATTTATACATTTGAATGAGGTTTTTATAGACTATGAGGAGGGGCCATGCAATACTTTGTTTTTCTTTTGCGGGAAAAGTGCATTCATGTTGTAGTTTAAGAAATAGATCTTCAATACTCTAAACGTCATATATAACTCAGATTCGTACAATTTTACTTGTTAGTTGTTATCATGTTTAAAAACCTTATAGAGAACCCTGAGATATAGTCAGTCTTATAACTTATGTAGCACTTCGTATCAATTCTTTAATAAATTTCCTACTCATGTTTAGACCATTTTTATGCAGCCTTGAGCCTGCGACAATAAGATTAATTTTCTGTGTGGCATGAAAAGTTATTGTTGCACCGGTAGTTCTGTTCTTTCTTTTTTGACACCTTTACCGTAGGGGAATACCCTACGGTGTAATTTTATAAATTTAAATGAAAAGTACAAGAGTGTTCACAAAGAAGTACATCAAGGGGGTAGAAATGTCTAAAAACACACATAAAGACTACACAAATGTGGAGAGCAACCATTCAGTAAGGGGTTGAACTAGAGTTGACTTCACTTTGTATTTATGGAGTAGGAGGTCATTTTGAAAGCCAACTTTCCAACGGTTAAAGGAAACCGAAATATCCTGGAAAATGAATTTATTTCGTGTTTTCCACACGTTCCAAGCAGCGCATGCAATTACTTCCATGAAGCAAGGCCCAACAAACAAATCACGGGCTATCACAAATCTTGCTGCCAAAGGTAATGACATGTCCCACTGAATACCGAGAGCTGCCCAACACTGTCTAGCAAAATCACATTCAAAAAATAGATGGTCACGAGTTTCGAGTATGGCTCCCGCACAAAGAGAGCACTCCAGGCCTGCATGTAACTGCCAATTTTTTCGTATCATTATATCCTTGGTGTTGAGGCGATCAACCAAAAGCAGCCAATCGAAAACTTTAAGTTTTAGTAGCGTTTTGGTTTTCTAGATGGCATTCAACGCCACATCCTTGGGCAGTCGTTCAAACAGAAAGTTGTAGAACTTCGAAGGTGAATAATTATTCCCCCATAAAAATGATCTCTGATCGAGCTTTGATGAATCAATAGGCGTCTTCATAAGAAGTTGTGAAATAAGATGAAACTCCTGAAAAGCTTGAGCGGATAAAGGAAGAGCAAAGAACGAGCTTAAATCATCCATGAGAGCAAAGTCAGCTACAAACGTATCCTCATCAATCACATAAGAAAACAGTCGCGGGTATTTGTCACATAATAGTTCTCCATTCAGCCAGAAATCTTCACAAAACAGGATCGTTGTACCACACCCAACTTGACACCGAGAAATACTGCGATAATCATCAACCAGGCTAAAAATATCTTTCCACCAAAATGAGCCGCATCGAGATTGAGCATGCGGCACCATTTCTCCATAGAGAGACCAGACAAGTTTTACCTAGGGGAAATTTGCTTTAGAATAGAACTTGTGTAGTTGCTTGAGTAACAAAGCTTTGTTGTGGAGCTCCAGGTTGAGGACCCCAAGTCCCCCATGTTTCTTAGGTCAACAAACTAACGACCAGGCCGCCAAAGCATTAACTGACGAAGAATCTTCCGCCTTTGCCCATAAGCAATGTGTCTGCGCTCAATTACAAAGGTTGTTATGGAGTTTAAGAGAGCAAAGATACAAATTAGGCAATATAGATAGAACTGACCGAACAAATTCCAAGCGACCACCATAGCCAAGAAAGCGAGCGCTAGCATTGAGCCTACATTCCACTAGCCCAACCAACGGAGAAAGATCTTGCACTGTGGGTTTCGTGGTTCCCAAGGGGAGCCCTAAGTACGTGAAAGGAAGGCTACCCACAGCATATCCAAAGGTGTCAGCCAATAACACGAGTTGATCATCAGGTACATTGATTGGCATCAGTGAAGATTTAGCATAATTGACACGCAGTCCAGTCGCTTGAGCAAACACTTGGAGAAGGTCTTTTAAGGCAGCAAGTTGCACTAGACATGCTTGAAGAATAAGCAAAGTGTCGTCTGCATATTGTACGATTGGAAAATCTGTGTCAGGGATATCAAGTGGAGCATGAATAATACCAGAATGGAACAAATGGTTCACCATAGCTTGTAGAAGTTCAGCCACACTCACGAATAGTAGAGGAGAGAGCGGATCACCTTGGCGAACACCTCTTCGACAAAAAAACTTCTTACCCGGAAGCCCATTCAGTAAGACTGCTGATGTGCCTATGGACATAATCATCCTCAACCATTTTAGCCATTTGCTATCGAAGCCAAGACTCTCAAAACAATTTAGAACTAATTCATGTTCCACTGTGTCAAATGCCTTCGCAAAGTCCAGTTTAAGAATCACAGATGTCGATCCCGCTTGTTTGCATTGATGTATATATGTCAACACCCGGATTTTTAATCCCAGATACCTGTTATGCCATACATCGCAATCCCAGGATTACTATTTTTGCGAGACATAACAGATTGAATATCATAGTACATCATCCATTACAAACCATAATACGGTCTTACACAAATAAAGGATCTCATGATCCAGTCTTAGTACAAACAAGTAGCGAAATAAATAGCGTAGCGGTGGGCTCCATCTTTAGTGTCACAGGCAATGCTGACGATGTGAGATGATCCTAGTTGTCGTAGCCGTCCTGTTGTCCTCCTTCCGGATAATCCTCCTCATAGTCTGGCCACGGAATAGCCAGGGACGAAAGCCATGAGTACTCTTTAAGTACTCTCAAACTATCACTAACAAGTAAGGTAATTCTAATAGGAATGCTAAGTTCTAAGTTTATGTGTAAAGTTAAGTTTAAAACCTAAGCTGAGTTCAAAAACAAAGAAAGATAAAATAAAGTTTGAAATCACCTAAGTGGGAACTTAGTTTTCATAGTCACAACCCTGTTGTAGTCAAGTCATGTCACAATTCATTTCATAAGTCCTTTGAAAACATCTGACAACGGAACAGTATGGCCACTCCAACTGTCCATAACCGCGGATGCGGCTATTCGAATAGTTTGACACTCTGCAAAGGTGGTACACTTTCACCACAAAATTCGATACATCTGTCAGGGATAACCCTGAATCATCATACTTAGTATGCAGATAATCGAACATAACCTTTCCTTTATACACTCTAGTATAAGCACCTCTCCTATGAGTTTGGCCTCCCAGCCATGGCCATCTGCCATCCTGGGCACTGCATAGGTGGAAAACATTGAGGGGTAGCCTCAGCTCAAACCTCTCCCGCGAGGGAACTAATACTAATGCATATAAACTTCCGGCTAAGCCTTACCTAATTCAGGTATTGTGGTTGTACGATAAAATTGGAATGGTATCGCATCTGAACCCAACCATCAGTTTTTATAAAGGGGCTAAGTCTCATGCCTCAACATTTTCATCATCATAAACCATTTGTGTTTCTCAACACATGTCAAAACATCTCAATAGAATGACTCATCATTCCAAGGTTTTCACAAGTCATTTTCACCAAGTATGCCCATCTAAAGTGATCAAGTTTTTGGTTTAGTTCTAATCACTAAGTTAAGAGTGTTCACTAAGGTGGAATGCTAATATTAATCTCATGCCATAGAATGATATCTAATTCTAACTAGATAGGCCAAGTTTTATACTCTTTAAGAACTTTGGTAAAGTAAAAGAAAGTAAAGCTTGTAAGTAAAATGTGGGGTAGGTATAAGTCAAAATGTATAACCAAGCATGCCTATTGCATCTTGCTTTGGTTATCTAGCTTGCAAGTTTTTACTTGCATTGATAATGATGGCTTGCAAGTAATCACTTGCATAGTTAACTTGTATAATGCTAGCTTGCCTTGGTTGCTGCAGTGGTTGAAATTCTCCTCTTCTTTTTCGGGGTAGAACTCCTCCTCCTCGTAGACTTGGTCGATACTATCGTCTATAAATACATACGGGAATACACAATCACCAAACAATACTTAACTAGTCTATTTAGCACACTAAGGCATATACTTGATGATCTAGTACTATCACAAACATCACAAGATTTGATGAACTAGTGTCATTTATTTTATTTGAGAAAAGTAATTTCTACTCATTGAAAATAATTAGGATTTAATATTCTCCATTTAAAATATGGGATCATGTGAACACATGTCATCACCACATATTCTAATACATGGGAATGGGATTTAAATGTTGGATCACATTTTGTGAAGTTTAACATTAATATTTAATGATTTAAAGTGACTAGAAATGCCTATATATTATTATTTTGGTACTAGTACAAAGTCACTGCATGCAAACCTAAATATTATTACATATTCAGATAGGTATTGTCAAATGTGATTTTTGAGAGTTGGAATCAACTCAAAAGCTA
This sequence comes from Avena insularis, assembly GCA_023614405.1. NCBI lineage: Eukaryota > Viridiplantae > Streptophyta > Magnoliopsida > Poales > Poaceae > Avena > Avena insularis. Next base: position 112,128,726 of record CM042684.1, read on the forward strand.
CTACGGTTGATTTTTGAAAAATGTTTGAATGTGGAAAAGTCTTTGTCTTGTTATTTTTGCTATATGTGATCTATAACTCTAATTGATTTAAATCCAACGGGCTTGGATAGATATTTAAATTATCTTTCCAACAAAATTGGAATCATTCAATTTGGTTAAGTAAATCTTTCTGAATTGATTTTCAAACTAGTGGACAGAAACTAGATTAAGTCTAAATAGAAAAATCTAAATTTGAATCTACGGGCTAAGGCAGGAACACTAATGGGCCAGCCCAATCAGACTCCACGGTGCAGAGAACAGCTGACAGGGGGTCCCGCATGTCAGCGGCTCTTCAAACGCGAAGCGGTACGGGGCGATGTGGGCCGCACGATTAGAACTACGATCGACGGCTGTGGCTCGTCGTCGACGACGGACAGGTCGCCGGCGAGACGGAACCCTTGCGGCTCGGTGGGGGTGCAGTGGGGACATACCAGGGCTCCAACTACTGTGGAGATGGGGGCGATCGAACGAGACAACGACGGCGGACTCGGGCGAGGTCACGGCAGCTCCTGGGGTGGACGAAATCATCGAGCCCCTTCCTCCTCTGCTGCGGCGAACTCCAATTCCGACGAACGGCTGCTCGAGCGGCTCCGGCTAATGGTGGGGAAGGATCAGTGGTGAGAGGGGAGCTGAGTGGTGTGAGGAAATAGTGCTGGGGAAGGCTCCCTATATAGGCTCGATGAGAGGACCGTGAGGGCGACGGTGAGCTCGTCGGTGACGACGATACAGGGCGCTAGAGGCATGGGCAGGGTAGGCGGACGGTGGCTTGCCTCCTGGCGGTCAGCTACGGCGTGATGGTGATGCTAGGGGTGGTGGCATGTGGTCGGGAAAGGCTGGCGCTCTGCGCGGCAGAGGCGGTGCTCGACGCATTTCATGGCGGCTGCTGGTCGCTCGGCGAGAAGAGGGTGTGTCTAGGGAGGTGCTAGGGTTATGGCGGAGCGGTGCACGCGAGCTGAAAGCAAGGCGTGGCTTGTCGGGGACGGTGCTCTGGCTTGATCTGGGCACGGTGCAGAGGCAGTGGGCGCGAGCTGTCCTCGGTGGTCCACGGGCTGGCAGCGCTCGGGGAAGGGACCGTGGGCGGCGGTAGGGTTTGGCGGAGCTAGGGGCATGCTGGATTGGCGTTGCGTCGTCGCTGGCGCATTGCCCGCGTTTGGCCGGCGACGACCATATTTGGGCGGCACGCCACTATTGCTAGCGGTGAAGGGGGAGCTGGTCTGGGCTGGGGTAGATACTAGGGGGACAGGGGATTAAGTGGGAGACCAAATTGGTCGATGATCACTGTGGAAACAGTGAAGCTACTCTAGTTCTGGTTCAGTGCCTACCATGTGTTCGACAGAATGGCCGCAAGAAGAAAAGTTTTAAATTTTGGATTCAAAAATTTTTAGTGTTCTCCACTTAAGCTTGAGATTCTATGCCTGTTTGGAAAGGTCAAGGGGAATTCATTTGAGTGGTTTTTTAAAAGGTGTGATCTATGCATATGAAATGGATTCCATTTTCAAATGCCCTTTAAAATTAGTGTTTAAATGTTTTTGTAAGATTTCAAAGTGGGCCTTGGTAGATCATTACTTGTACTAGCAAGGGGTGCAAAGATTTATAAATGTTTTTGTTGGACTTTGAGTTCTAGGAACACCTAAAGTAACCTAGTGGATTAAAATAGCAAAAATGATCATTTGCCTTCATTCATTCTAATTGATTTCTTTTTTTTGGATTTTGCTTGGGAATGATCTAGATGATGTGGCATTTACCTTAGAATTATTTTACAACCATTAGAACAAACAAACATGGCAATTCAAAACAATTCCATATTAATGCAACACTATATGCATGCTTAATTGTTTTGATAATAAAAAGTTTTTGTTAACCCTAAATTAGGTGCTTTGGATCTTGATATCTTGGATTAAAGTTTTGGGATGTTACAATATACTCGTAGGCCCAACCTACGCAATCCTGAATGTTTCTCGATTTCAGAAAACCGTATTAATTAATATGCACAATCTCAAGCATTTTATTTTGAAGACGATTTGCAAGATGTTTTGTAATCAGCTTCAGGAAAATATTAAGGAGCGAAATTGGCTTAAAATCATTAGGCCCCTCCGGAGGATTAACCGTCCCTTCCCAAAATTCATGACAAACCCTATAAAAATCATATTTCACCATAGGCCAACAAGCTTTAAGAAAAGCACCCGAGAAACCATCTGGGCTCGGTGACTTATCCCCTGGCATGTGGGAAACCACATGATCAATTTCATCTTGTGCTAACGGTTGAGACAACACCTCCAAACCCTCTTGAGGAGCAAAATACTGAGAGAAATCAAAGTTGGACTCAATGGGTAGAGAAACACCCAGTCTGTTACGAAAGGCATTCCAAAGCAGTCCTGCTTTTTCATGATGTTCTAGAACAATCGAACCATCTTCTCTAGTTAGTGTGGATATCATGTTTTTTCTATATCTGACGGTATCCATCGAATGAAAGAATGAAGTGTTCTCATCCCCAAGTTTGGCCCAGTGAGTTGTGCACCGTTTTCGCCAATAGTCTTGTTTACATAAAAGCAAATGCTGAAGACGGTTCTTCACAATATTTCTGAAGTTCCACTCTAAAATATGGAGAGGTCGTTGCTCTTCAAAATTTTCAAGCCTCAAGATGATTTCATTGCAATTATTAATTAGATGGTTCAGAACCGAAATGCTGGTACTCCATTGTTTTAGACCTTTACGAAGCAGTTTGAATTTGCCCGATAACGATTTAGCGTTGTCCCCTGGACATTCAATCTCCCAAATAGTTTTGACCACATCTAAAAAATCAGGTAAATGAATCCAATGATTCTCGAAGCGAAAAACTTTTGCCTTCAGAATAGAAGTTCCAATCGAGACCACACATGGCACATGATCAGATGTTGGTCTAGCTAGTGGATTAACCATGGTATTTGGAAACTTCAAAGTTCAAGCCGTTGACGTGAAAAACCAATCTAGTTGGACAAGTAGAGGGTTTGTTTGCATGTTGCTCCATGTGAAAGAATGTCCCTTAATTGGCAGCTCAATTAACCCCAGATAACTGATAACCTCATTAAACATAGCTATGTCTATCAAATTAGCACCATCTCGATTGCGGCTTTCCACAAACTGATAAAAGTTAAAGTCCCCTACTAGTAACCACAAGGCATCATCACCAATGTCTAGATGGAACAGCCATGCAACAAAATTGTCACGTTCAATACCAGAGCAAGGACCATAAACATTGACCAAAGTGAATACTTCAGAACTGAGGTTAGAGGTAAAGGTCAAAACAATCCCAAAGCTTTTTTCCAAAAGGACTTGACCTAAGAACAGATTGCCTACCCAAAGAACCAGCAGCCCCCGAGATGCACCATCAGATGGAATGTATGCAAAGCTATCAAAATGGCGAGGAGCAAAGCATATCAAACTTGAATCAAATGACAATTTCTTAGTTTCCTGCAAGCAAATTATCGAGGCATTGCTTTCTTCAATCTTGTTACGAATCAACGGCCACTTGACAGGATCATTAATTCCACGGATATTCCAACAAAGTACTTGCCATCACGATTCATCGCACACGCAAAATAAACCAGGTGCTAGAAGGAAGTAATAAACTTACTAAAGCAGCAAGACTCTTAATTTTCACGACCTTGCATCACACGGTTGGCCGTGAGATCGACAGGGTCTATCTGACAATCTTCCACGCCTATACGATGCATCTCTTGAATCTGCAGAATTGCTGGAATAGAAGCTTTGGGCACCTTCGAGACTTTGGGTTGAGATGGCTGGTCTGGCAGTTGGTGATTTGTATTATGGAGGTAAAATCAACATGGATGTTGGTGCATGTCTAACTAGGATGAAATATATCGTGTTTTATTGGTAAGTTGTGATCATTCCATCGATGGGTATTGCTATTATCATAACTTGAATATTTCTTGTGGCATAAATTCAAGGACTGGAATAGCATATGCGATTCAGTTTATAGACTAGCCACTGTATTAAAATATCCAGACACAATTTCTCAGCGGGAAAATAAACTAAGCATTGCATCTTATGGTGTTTGTTTGTTGTCCTGGGAACCTTAGAAGCCTGCTTGGTAGGATCATTATGAATTTGACCCTTCCTTTTCCTTTTAATGTTGAAAATAGCTTCATTTCGTATAGTGACATGGGCATACCTTACATGTATTTTAGATTAGCCTATACGGTTTAGCCCAAGAAGGAGTCCACGGTGCAAATGAAGCCCAGTAAGAATTCGAGTGGCCCATAGGAGTTCGACTTCTTGGAGGACACAGCAAAGTGTAGATAAAAAATTAAAGGGAAAACCCTAATCTGTAAGCAACTCGACCTGCTATCCCGAGACCTAGTCTCCCTATATAAAGGCTAGGAGGGAGCGGCGAGCAGGACCAATATATACACCCCCGCATACACCCTGCCAGATTGCATCAGCGTACCCTTGTAATTTTTGACTCCCTCATAATCAAGAGCAGACAAGCAGGAGTAGGGTCCTCTACGAGGTCTGAACCTGGTTAAAACCTCATGTCACATGTGTGCTTGTTTGCTAGACGATCGATGCCTCTAGCGCTCCCTACTTCCTCGAACCTAAGTCCATCAACGATGGGCATTAATGAGTTAACCCCTCGTGGGATCAGCCTAGCGATCCCATGCCTATGCTTCCAGGTCGGCCGAATCGACAGCTTCGCCTCCCTGACCAGCCGCATGCTCCTTCGATTGCTCCTGCATCGTGGTTCCCAACATCGATCGGTACCCTGAGCAAACTCAATGCCTCGGCATCAGCCGAGAACACTAATAGCAACAGCAGTTGTGAGTCTGATCTGGGTGATCTGGTGACAGAAGATGGAGTCTACAGCTCTGGATCTGAGAGTTGCAAGAGCAATAGCTTCCCCGGCCACTACATGTGCGCCGTCATCAACACTAGTGATGGAGGTGCTCAAAGGGACAACATCAACGGTGAACCCACCAACAACGGGCCAACCAATCGACCTCCTGTCATCGGCACTGTCCAGGATGAGCAGCCACCCAACCATGAGGGTGAACGCGCCAGCGGGCGGTAAAAGATTCAAATCAATGACGCCGAGTGGGTGCGATGCAGGGAGGCCCTACATGGCAACCCCCTGCCTCTAAACTCATCACAACAGATGTTGATCGGATATCATTGGTTAATCATCCAAGAGTACAAGCGCCAGCAGGCGATGAGCGCTCGACTCGACGAACACAAAAGGACGGTGGATGAGTCGAGCGTTCGGCGAGCCCAGCTCTCTTCCATCGGATGATCCTCCTCCAAGGACAATGACCATGCAGTGGCCAAAAGGCGCTCTCGACTGGCCCAACTCAACGACAAGGAACGAGATGAGGCCACTCGGGCCCTCGGCTTCTCGTTCTTGACGATGGACTCACGGGGTAACGTGCTCCTGAAAACACCACAAGCAGCAGTGATAGCAGCCACCATGTACCTGCTCAACAATCAATCGCTAGCTGGGGATCCACGATCTGCCATGCACCGATCTACGATCGCTAGCCTTGGACTGGTCGAAGTTGCGCTCACCAAATAGCCAACACCGAAGCCGAAGAAAAGCAAGGCTCCAGCCAGGTAAGATGACGAGCACGACCTGTCGTGGCGACGTCGCTCACCTCGACATGATCACGACTACGACGTGCGTGATGACATCACAGACCGCAAAGTCGACAAGATGCGCGCAAGGCGCACCCACTCAACAAACTCGGAGGATGAAGGAATGGAGCTCTGCGGTGTTGACTGCTTCAGTAGGGCTATACGAAAAACATGAATGCCAAAAGGATTCAAATTCCCTTCGGAGAACCAAAGTTGGACGACCTCCAGGACTCGAAGATCTGGCTGGAGGACCACATCTCCTTCGTCAAACTGCACGGTGGAAATCAGAGCACAGCCATGCAGTGCATCCAGCTGCAACTGCAGGGCGCTGCCTGTTGGAGATATGCCCGAGAGGCAATAATAAAGTGGTTATTATTATATCTTTATGTTTATGATAAATGTTTACATCCCATGCTATAATTGTATTAACCGGAAACATTAATACTTGTGTGTTTTGTAAACATAAAAGAGTCCCTAGTAAGCCTCTTGTTAAACTAGCTTGTTGATTAATGGATGATCATGGTTTCCTGATCATGGACATTGGATGTTGTTAATAACAAGATTATATCATTAGGAGAATGATGTGATGGACACACACCCATAGTAAGCGTAGCATAAGATCAAGTCATTAAGTTCGTATTGCTGTAAGCTTTCAAATGCATAGTAACCTAATCCTTCGACCATGAGGTTATGTTAATCACCATCACCGGATGGGTGCTTTGATGACATCAAACACCACTTCGTAACTGGGTGGTTATAAAGGTGTCATTGGGTATTCTGAAAGTATGTGTTGAAGCGCATAGACCAATATTGGGATTTGTCCATCCATATGACGGATAGATATACTCTGGGCCCTCTCGGTGGAATGTCATCTAGATAGCTTGCAAGCATGTGACTGGGTCACAAGGGATGACATAACATGGAACGAGTAAAGAGTACTTATCAGTAACGAGGTAAAACTAGGTATGGAGATACCGACGATCAAACCTCGGATAAGTAGAATATCGCGTGACAAAGGGAATTGGTTTCGTATGTTAATGGTTCTATCGATCACAAAGTCATTGTTGAGTATGTGGGAGCCGTTATGGATCTCAGATCGGCGATGGTTATTGATCGGAGAGGTGTCTTCATCATGTCTACATATTCACGAACCGTAGGGTGACACACTTAAGGTTCGAAGTTGTTTTAAGTAGATATGGAATATGCGTTGGAGACCGAATGATGTTCGGAGTCTCGGAATGGATCTGGGACATCACGAGGAGATCCGGAATGGTCCGGAGAATAAGATTCATATATTGGGGATCATTTTCTAAGTTAGGAAATGTTCCGGAGTGTTTGTATGGAGATTCTAGAAGGTTTCGGAATGTTCTGGAAGGTTCTAGAAGAGTTCTTGGTGTTTGCTTGAAAACCAAGAAAGGGTCAAAGGAACCCTTGTGGGGCGAGACACGGATTCGTGGGGGAGGAGGAGTCCTCCCCCCTTACCAACCCGCCGGCCAAGGAGGAGGGGAGTCCTACTAGGACTCCCCCTCCCCAGGCGCGCCTCCCTCCTTTAAATAGAAGGGAGGGGGCGCCCCCTCTTAGTACTCTTCGATAACACCCAATCTCTGCCGCCTCTCTCCTCCACCTTTCTTCTGCATAGGCATAGGCGAAGCCCTGCAGAATTCTATACTCCACTACCACCACCACGCCGTCGTGCTGCTGGGATTCCGTGGAGAAGATCTACTACCTCTGCTCATTGAACGGGAGAGGAAGGTGCGCTTCGACTCGCACGTGTGACCGTCTGAAGCGCCGAACGCTGGAGCCCGGCGGAAGGATCGTCCACACGATCTTGAGATCGGCAAGTGATCGACTACATCATCCACGAGATCTAATCTCGTAACGCTTTCGGTTCTACGAGAGTTAGTACCGATCTATCTCGTTGCTCATGTCTAATAGATTAGATCTTGGCTTTTATCTAGATTAGATCTGGGTTTTGTTCGTTCTTGCGGTAGAAAAATTTTGTTTTCCATGCTACGAACCCATCACTGCCCACGCGTGGCTCAATAACCTCCCCCGCGGGTCGATCCGCAGCTTGGAAGAGCTGGTCTACAGCTTCGTGTGAAACTTCAAGGGCACTTACAAAAGGCTCGCGTCAATCAAAGAGCTAAAAGCCTGCTATTAGAAGCCTAGTGAATCACTGCCCTCCTACATCCAGAGATGGTCCATCATCAAAAACTCCGCAGAGGACTGATGTCTACGCACTTCTATTCTTGTAGACAGTTGTTGGGCCTCCAAATGCAGAGGTTTGTAGAACAGCAGCAAGTTTTCCCTTAAGTGGATCACCCAAGGTTTATCGAACTGTGGAGGAAGTGGTCAAAGGTATTCCCTCTCAAGCAACCCTGCAATCAAGATACAAGAAGTCTCTTGTGTCCCCAACACACCCAATACACATGTCAGGTGTATAGGTGCACTAGTTCGGCGAAGAGATAGTGAAATACAAGTGGTATGGATAATTATAAGTGGTAACGATGATAGGAAATAGCTTGATGGCGTGGAAAAGACTAAAGTAAAACTGAAATAAAGATAGAAGCAAGCAAACATGTAATAGACCTAATAGCAAACGGTGTTTCAATGCTTAGAAACAAGGCCTAGGGATCATACTTTCACTAGTGAACACTCTCATATAAATATATTCTCTTCATGATACTACTCTTAACTACTCTCCGGTTGGACACTCTAATCAACGGTAGGGCTATAACAGCACACCTCAAAGTAAGCCTTTCCCATCTAGATAACCCCACACTGTCACCTTGAGCACTAGATGAGTCCAACAAACACCACAATTTCATAAATACATCCAACTCCAAATATAACTCATAACAAGTATTTGTAATCTCTAGCCTAAGTGCCACCATGGTGTGCACGTTGTCACTTTCACACACATGGGGAGAGCAGAGATCTATTAAAGCACTTGAGTAGCAAGGTAGATCTATAGATTACAAGCTCATGATCTCAATAAGATCATGCATAGAGAGAGAGCGATGAACACATAGCTACCGGTAGAACCCTTAGCCTCGAGAAAGAACTACTCCCTCCTCATCATGGGAATCAGCAATGGTGATGGAGATGGCGGTAGAGATCGATGGAGATGGCTCCGGGGGCACTTCCCCATCCGGCAGGGTGCCGAAACAGAGACTTTCTATCCCCCGAATCTCCCCTTCGGTGGCGGCGGTGCTGCGGAACTTTTCGTGGATTTCTGATTGATGATTTAGGGTTTATGCATCGGGAGTCTCTTATAGGCGAAGGAGGCAAGGTCGGTGGCCGGCCAGGGGGCCCACACCATGCCTTGGCGCGGTCTAGGTGGACCCGTGCCATGGGGTGGTGTGGCCACCCTGTGGCCCCTCTTCGACTCTCCTTCTGGCTCTGTGAGTCTTCCGGGAAAATAGTAACTTTGGCTTTTGTCCCGTCCAATTCCGAGAATATTCATTTTCTGACTTCCTGGAACCAAAAACAGCAGAAAATAGGCAACTAGCACTGTGGCTCTTGTTAATAGGTTAGTCCAAGGAATCATATGAAAAGTACTCCAAAGTGTGGAGAAAACATAAGAAAGTAGATAAAACCAAGCATGGAACATCAAAAATTATAGATACATTTGCAATGTATCAACATCCCTAAGCTTAACTCATGCTCGTCCTCGAGTAGGTAAGTGATAAAAAGAAAGAATAATTTTTGAGGTGACATGCACCATCATAAACTTGATCAAAGTATTTGTAAAACATTGATAGCTGGGATCATAGTACTTCAACATAGCATGAAAGACAAAGTTCTAACAATAAGGCAAAGTAACTGTGTTGCAACATGAAAAAGGCACAAACAAAAGATTCATGAATAACAATGCTTTGCAAGACGTTTGTTTGTTTCACATAAAGAAAACATAGCATAGTGGCATTCAGCTTGTCGTTCATAGAGTAGCAAATGTAAATGCATAGGACACCTTCAAAGTTCATAAGAGTGACTAGATACAAATAGTTTAAAACAAGCAATATCAAGGTATGCATCAATCAACAAGTCTTGGAACAATGCACATAGAACTAAGAATGGCCATTATGCTCTCAAAGTAGGTGCATAAAGATAGAAGGTGGAGACTCAATATAATGGTGGAAGAAAGGCCTTCATAGAAGGAAGTAGGGATTCAAGTCTCATAAAGAGCTTCCAAAAATTATGGTACTTAATAGCTTTCAGCTCTCATTGCCCCTATCATAAGCATCTTGAAGTGATTAAGGTTAAAGTGAACAAACTATGGTGTACATGCTTGACGAAGTATAAGTTAGAAATCTCATGTCCCTTGAATACGAGGGCCGCTCCTCATGCTACTCAAGTTTAGCCACCGGTAAGTTCTTGCCATCGCAAGTACATGTGTATCATAGAGAACCGCCAACAGGGTACCCCTTGCCCGATGATACGGAAGAATCCCCATATCAAAATGACAAGGCAAGCAGACAACAAGCATCTCTGCAATCTTCTTATTTACCATGGGAATATGGTGTTTTTTCTCTCTTTCCTTTTTTCATAATCTTTTTTTTCGTTTTCTCTTTTTTCTCAATATAGGACTCTTTTTTTATAAGAAGAATGCTTCATAGACAGCTCATTATGGTTACGCTGCAGGTTTCCACCATGTCAGCATGGATTAGTCCAGCGGCCCAGGCGTTTATCTAACACATATACATAACTCCATGGACTTACAAGCTCCCCTTCATTTCACAAGCGACATCCATATACAAAAGAGCATGATATCAACTAGGTACAAGTACCAAGTGCAATGTTGAAAGCGTTCCCCATGAAATCATGGTTCTGCTAATTCCCAACAAATAAGTGCAAGCATATACAACATAGACGACACAATGGTTCAAGTTTATTAAGGGCAAGAAAATTAAAGTGTGCCATCAAGTTCGTGAGAGCTTTAATCACTAGTTTTCTCATAACAAGTTTAATTTGGAAGGTAAACAAAAGCATGAATATACTTGGAATAGCATAAGCTAGTAGGTAGGTATGGTGGACTCTTTGGAATAACTTGGTTTAGGGAGTTGGATGCATGAGTGGAACTCATACTTGGTTGTGGAGGCTAGCAAAAGACTGGGAGCGACAAACTAAGAGAGCAATAATGGCCATAATCATGCAGAGCGACAAAACATCATTGATCAAAGCATAAAGTGATACTAAAAGTTGAAAACTAAAGGATCATAAAGGCTATGGTGACTTTGGATAGTCATAACATGGTGTGAGCATGCGTCAAGTCAACCCAAATAAAGCATCAAAGGAGAATACCACTATACTATGCTTTAATATGCTAAAACAACGCATGATTCATCCAAAGCACATTAAGCAATCTCAATTGTTTATAACAATTCATGCTACAACAAAGAATACTAAGCATAAAGCCAAAACAATATCAAGCATGGCATGACAAAGCATAGCCCACAGTCAAAACGAGCTCTTTTCACCACATAAGCATGAACTTTCCTACTCTTTTCCAAACCAAACCAAACTATTTGCAAACCAATGTATGAAAGAGGGGGTCCAACCAATTTATTCAGCAAACTAATCAAACCAAGCAAACGAAAACGAAAAAGAAGACGCTCCAAGAACAACACAACTATGCATGAAACAATAAAAATGAAGTGTTTGGAAGGAACCTGGGATTTTTATTGATGAAGAGGGGGATGCCTTGGGCATCCCCAAGCTTTGACGCTTTTACTTCTTAGATATTTCTTGGGGTGAAACGCGTGGCATCCCCAAGCTTGAGCTTTAGTCCATCTTTCATCTCATTACTCATTCTTTCCATACACCTGAAATTTTTCCTTCATACAAAACGTCACACAATCTTTATTAGCAACATTAGTGCTTTCAAGATAATAAGTCTTTATATTCAGTTCCAACACCAATAAAATTTCCACTAAAACACAAGCTACTGTAGCACTTCCCTCAAAAAAGCTCAATTTCCCAAAAGAACTCAAAAAGGAACCAACAAGAAGCAAATGCAGAAAATGGCAGAAATCTGTCAAAACAGACCAGCAGGTAAAGACGAATTTTTTCGAAGACCTTCTGTTGCTCAAATCAAAAAGTGTTGAACTAACGAAAGTTAGATAACAACCTGGGGCGGAAGCACAAAAATTCACGCCTGAAAAGGTCATACAAAGATTTTACACGAATTTTTACGGTGAAGAACAGAAATCTGTTTCGGGACAGCAACTTTCCCAAGCATTACTTCTCTCTCATTAGAGGTTACTCTGGGCACAAAAAGCAAATAAAAAGGATAAGGAGCGGTTATTACTGAAGTAATAACTTCCAAGACTCATCTAAAACTTTTGGGTTATCTTGAAGGAAATATGCCCTGAGAGGCAATAATAAAGTTGTTATTATGTATTCCTTATATATGGTAGATGTTTATTTTACATGCTAGAATTGTATTGATCGGAAACATCAATACATATGTGTTTAATAAACAAAAAAGGTTCCTAGTTATGCCTCTCTTATGGACTAGCTTGTTGATTAGCAAGATGATCAAGGTTTCCTGATCATGGACATTGGATGTTGTTAATAACAAGGTCACGCCATTGGTGGAATGATGTGATGAACATTCATCCGAAGTATAGCATTACGATCAAGTCATTATGTTTATATTGCTATAACATCATACGAAGTAATCTTTATCCTTAGACCATGAGATCATGTTAATTGCTAACACCGGAAGAGTATCTTGATAACATCAAACGTCACACCGTAACAGGGTGACTATAAAGATGGGTCCAGTACTACGAAGGTGTTATATTGAGGCTCATGGATCAGGAGTGGAATTTGTCAATCCCGATGACGGATAGATATACTCTGGGCCATGTCGGTGATATCACATTGATGTAGCTTGCAAGCAAGTGATCTGATCACTAGAATGTTATATCACGGGAATGAGAAAAGAGTACATATCAGTAACGAGATCAAACCAGGTATGGAGATACCGATGATCGAATCTCGGACATGTAATATATCACGAGACAAAGGGATTTAGTTACAAGTGTTAAAGGTTCTCACGATCACAGAAGTCATCGTTGAATGTGTAGGAGTCAGTACGGATCTCCAGGTCCTCCTGCTGATTATTGATCGGAGAAGGGTCTCGATCATGTCTGCATTATTAGCGAACCGTAGGGTGACACACTTAAGAGTTACCGGACACCATTTTGGAGCACATATGTTTCAGACGAAAGAATTGCAAAGCGCAGGAATTGTTTCAATAGAAACCGGAAATTGTTTCGGGTGAAATTGCAGAAAGTGGTTCTTCATGTGATATTGAAATATTGCAAGGGGCTATATGTGAATGTTTGTTAATTAAAGTAATTAACAAAATTCTGAATAAATTTAATAAAAGAGTTTTATTAAATGAGAGAGCATTAAACTTGGAGAATTTTAATGCATCTAAAGTGGAGACTTTAAAAGGGAATGTGAAGAGGCATTTTAATGTGGAGGGGTTACCACCACATGAATGGGGAGGTGAGGGGTCACCCCCCCATGCGCCGGCCATGGAGAGGAGGGGCACCCCCCCTCCTCCTATAAAAGGCCACCCTTTCCCTCCTTCATCCACACACCTCCTTGTGAAGGATCTCTCTCCCCCTCTAGAATTATTCCCCCATGGTTTCGGATTAGCGAGATACATGTTCCCGGTGGCATTTCGTCTGGAAGGAGTTGCTGCTTCCACTGGATCGCTGGAGTGAGGAGGTGGAGGTTGTCCGGTGGCTTGAACGTGTGTGCGAGTACGGATGCGCTGCTGAGTTGTGGCGCTCGGACTTCCTCATGATCTTGAGATCGACAAGTGTACGACTACATCAACCACTAGTTTCTACTCGTTAACAAAACTCGTTGTCTTCGAGGGTAAGTTCTCGTGGGATGTATATCCACCCGTTGCTTTGTACCTAGTAGATAGATCTTGGCGTATAGTTCACATCGTAGGAAAATTTTTGTTTTCTATGTTGCGGACCCAACAGTGGTATCAGAGCCTGATCTATGCGTAGGTGATTTGCACGGGTAGTACACGTATGTTTATATGTGGGCGATGATGATCATGTTATTGCATCTTCTATGTATTTTGGATATTGGTGGCATAGTGGGATGAAGCGGCCCGGACCAACCTTACATGTCATCGTACATGAGACCGGTTCCACGACTGACATGCAACTTGTTTTGCATAAGTGGCTGGCGGGTGTCTGTCTCTCCTACTATAGTCAATATCTGATTTACAACGAGTTGCTAATAACTTAGTTATCCTCGTTGTGGTTCATGTTCGTAGGTGAGAATGGTTCTATCTCCGAAAGCCCTAAGCCACGTAAAACTTGCAATTGATAAATTAGAGGCGTCTAGTTTAGATCGTTGATGGGCTAGTGTATTGATATGGTATTGTTGTAAGTAGATGTATGATAGAGACTCTTACAACACATTCAACGTGTAAGTTCCATAGACCTTGGCCTTACACACAAAGAAATGATAGAGATCATACCACGATGCAAATGATAGAGATCAAATGCATGGACCATATCATCTCACTTTACACATTAGATGTTAGCATCTTATACTGCTAGTTTAGCGCTTTTGGTAGCATTATAAGATGATCCCTTATTTAGATATCAAGATAAAATATGTTCTTCCTTGAGTATGCACCGTTCTATGGATCGTGTTTCGAGACACCACGTGATGATCGGGTGTACTCGACTCTACGCTTTCATACAACGGGTGTAAGACAGTTTTACACACGCGAGTACTAAGGTTCTTACTTGGCGAGCCTAGCATGTACAGACATGGCCTCAGAACACGGACCCAAAGGTTAAGCATGAGTCATATGGTTGATATGATGCCCATATAGATGCTCGCCTTTGAAACTACACCGACTCACGTGATGATCGGACTTGGTGTAGTGGATTTGGTTCATGTAATCACCAAAAAGGCACGAGGGATGTCGTTTTTGAGTGGGAGTTCATTAGTAATTTGGATTAGTTGAACTCAATCTATCATAAACTTAGTCTAAATAAACTTTACAAATTCTGTTGTAGATGGCACCACCTGCTTTTAATTTCAATGTGTTCATGGAGAAAGAGAAACTTGCTGCGAATGGTAGCAACTTCACCAACTGGGCTATGAATTTGAGGATTCTCCTCACTGCTGCACAAAAGCAATATGTGCTAGATGCGCCGCTAGGCCCCCCATCAGCTCCTGATGCCCCTGACGAGGAAAATAATGTCTATGTGACTCGTCGGGAGGACCACGGCATACTGTATGGGCTAGAGCCAGAACTTCAAAAGCGTTTCGAAAATGGCAATGCCTTTGATACCTTGGGAGAATTGAAAATGATTTTCGATACCCATGCTGCCATAGAGAGTTATAATGCTACTGAAAAGTTCTTTAGCTGCATGATAGAGGAGAACAGCTCTGTTAGTGAGCATGTACTCAAAATGTGAATGCGTACGATAAGCTTGTGTCCTTGGGAATAACGATTCCCATTGACTTGGGCATACATCATGTTCTCCAATCTCTGCCACCTAGCTACAAGAGCTTCGTGATGAACTATAATATGCAGGGCATGAAGAAGACTCTTCCCAAGCTTCTGTCAATGCTTAAGACTGCAGAAGTGGAGATTAGGAAAGAACATCAAGTGTTGATGATCAATAGGACCACCGGTTTCAAGAAGGACAAGAAAGGCAAGCACAAGGGAAAGAAGGGTGGAAAATCTATTGCCGCGCCTGAAAAGAAACCCCGGGCTGGCCCTAAGTCTGATACCAAGTGCTACTATTGCAAGGGGACTGGCCATTGGAAGCGCAACTGCCCCAAGTATTTGGCGGACAAGAAGTCCGGCAAGGCAAACAAAGGTATATGTGATATACATGTTATTGATGTGTACTTGACTAGTACTCGCAGTAGCACCTGGGTATTTGATACGGGATCAGTTTCTAATATATGTAACTCGATTCAGGGGCTGCTGAACAAGCGACAACTAGCAAGGGATGAGGTCACAATGCGGGTCGGCAATGGATCAAGAGTTGATATGATTTCCGGCGGAACACTGCCTCTCCATATGCCATCGGGATTAGTCATAAACCTAAATAATTGTTATTTGGTGCCTACACTTAGCATGAACATTGTATCCAGATCGTGTTTGATGCAAAGTGGTTATTCGTTTAAATCTGAAAACAATGGTTGTTCGATTTATATGGATAATATCTTTTATGGTCATGCACCTATGTTGAATGGTTTATTTCTAATGGATCTCGATAGTAATATTACGCACATTCATAATGTTAATGCTAAAAAGATTAAACTTGATGATGATATATCTGCATATATGTGGCACTGCCGTCTAGGTCATATTGGCGTTAAACGCATGAAGAAACTCCATTCTGATGGACTTTTGGAATCACTTGATTTTGAATCATTTGATACATGTGAGCCATGCCTTATGGGCAAGATGACTAGAACGCCGTTTTCCGGTTCAATGGAACGGGCGACATATCTATTGGAAATCATACATACTGATGTGTGTGGACCAATGAGTGTGTCGGCGCGAGGTGGATATCGTTATTTTCTTACTTTCACGGATGATTTGAGTAGATATGGGTATATCTATTTGATGAAACACAAGTCTGAAACTTTTAAAAAGTTCAAGGAATTTCAAAATGAAGTGGAAAATCATCGTAATAGAAAGATCAAATTTCTACGGTCTGACCGTGGAGGAGAGTATCTAAGTTACGAGTTTAGCACACACATGAAAGAGTGTGCAATAGTTTCACAACTCACGCCTGCCGGAACACCACAACGTAATGGTGTGTCGGAACGTCGTAATTGTACCTTATTGGATATGGTTCGATCTATGATGTCTCTGACTGACTTGCCACTATCATTTTGGGGTTATTCACTGGAAAGAGCTGCATTCACTTTAAATCGGGCACCATCTAAATCCGTTGAAACGACACCGTATGAATTATGGTTTGGAAACAAACCTAAGCTGTCATTTCTTAAAGTTTGGGGATGCGATGTTTATGTGAAGAAACTTCAACCAGATAAACTCGAACCCAAAGCGGAAAAATGCGTCTTCATAGGATACCCTAAGGAAACGATTGGGTATACCTTCTATCACAGATCCGAGGGCAAGGTTTTTGTTGCCAAGAATGGATCCTTTCTTGAGAAGGAGTTTCTCGCGAAAGGTGTGAGTAGTAGGAAGGTAGAACTCGAAGAGGTTATTGAACCTTCTCTTCATGAAATGGCGAGTAGCGCAGCACCGGAATTTGTTTCGGAGTTGACTTCACCTAATGAAGAGAGAGCTAATGATATTGATCATGAAACTCCGAAAGAGGAAACTACCAAACCTCGCAGGTCAAGCAGGACACGTGCAGCTCCTGAACTGTATGGCAATCCTGTTGTGAATTTCATGGTTGATGAAATGGATGACCCTGTTGTTGGGTCCGCAACATAGAAAACAAAAAATTTCCTATGGTGCGAACTACACGCCAAGATCTATCTACTAGGTACAAAGCAACGGGTGGACATACATCCAACGAGAACTTATCCTCGTAGACAACGAGCTTTGTTAACGAGTAGGAACTCGTGGTTGATGTAGTCGTACACTTGCCGATCTCAAGATCGTGATGAAGTCCAGCAGGTCCGGCTCCAGCACCACCAAGTCCAGCACCGCAAAGCAGCGGTGCATCCGTGATCGCACACACCTCAGCAAACCCCACAACCTCCGTCCCTCGCTCCAGCAAAGCAGCGGAAGCAGCAACTCCTTTCCAGATAAAGCCACCGGGAACATGTATCTCGCTAATCCGAGACCATGGGGAAATAATACTAGAGGGGGAGAGAGATCCTTCACAAGGAGGTGTGTGTGAGAAGTGAGGAGGGAGTGGCCTTTTTATAGGAGGAGGGGGGGTGCCCCTCCTTCATGGCCGGCGCATGGAGGGGGTGACCCTTCACCTCCTCCATTCATGTGGTGGTAACCCCTCCACATTAAAATGCCCCTTCACATTCTCTTTTAAAGTCTCCACTTTAAATGCATTAAATTTCTCCAAGTTTAATGCTCTCTCATTTAATAAAACTCTTTTATTATTTTTATTCAGAATTTTGTTAATTACTTTAATTAACAAACATTCACATAAAACCCCCTGCAACATTTCAATATTACATGCAAAACCAATTTGAGCAATTTCACCCGAAACAGTTTCGGTGTCTATTGGAATAATTCCAGCGCTTTCTTAAATCTTTATCTGAAACATATTTGCTCCAAATGGTGTCGGTATCCCTTAAGTGTGTCACCCTACGGTTCGCGAATAATGCAGACATGATCGAGACCCCTCTCCGATCAATAATCAGCGGGACACGGAGATCCATACTGACTCCTACACATTCAACGATGACTTCTGTGATCGTGAGAACCTTTAACGCTAGTAACTAAATCCCTTTGTCCCGCGATATATTACATGTTCGAGATTCGATCATCGGTATATCCATACCTAGTTTGATCTCGTTACCGACATGCACTCTTTTCTCGTTCCCGTGATATAACATTCTAGTGATCACATCACTTGCTTGCAAGCTATTTCAATGTGATATCACTGAGAGGGCCCAGAGTATATCTATCCGTCATCAGGATGGACAAATCCCACTCTTGATCCATGAGCCTCAACATAACACCTCCGTAGCACTGAACCCACCTTTATAGTCACCCTGTTATGGTGTGACGTTTGATTGTATCAAGATACTCTTAGGTGTTAGCAATTAACATGATCTCATGGTCTAAGGATAAAGATTACTTCGTATGATGTTATAGCAATATAAACATAATGACTTTGATCATAATGCTATACTTCGGATGAATGTTCATCACATCATTCCACCAATGGTGTGACCTTGTTATTAACAACATCCAATGTCCATGATCAGGAAACCTTGATCATCTTGTTAATCAACAAGCTAGTCTATAAGAGAGGCATAACTAGGAACCCTTTTTGTTTATTAAACACACATGTATTGATGTTTCCGATCAATACAATTCTAGCATGTAAAATAAACATTTATCATAAACATGGAATAAGATAATAACCACTTTATTATTGCCTCTCGGGTATATTCCCTTCAGTCTCCCACTTGCACTAGAGTCAATAATCTAGTTTGAAAAACTTTGCGTATTGAACACCTATGACTTTCTGGTGTTGCATATACGCTATTGCTAGTGGTTAACATAATCTCTAGATCTGACAGTTCAGGTCCGTGTGTATTTGCATGTCTCTGCGTCTCTACGCATCACTCATTCTCAAATGAGATGGCATTGTATAGATTTGGTCCTTTGGTGAGACCTTTAGTTCGTTCGGCTCAAAATATGTTGATATTATTGTCACACAATATATCTTCATAGTATTAGCCCACTTTGAACCACACCTAGTTTGATAACAAACTACTAACACAAATGCCCTCCTTTGCTGCTACTATAGCAGTCATATACTTAGCCTTTTGTTGTAGTATCCGTCACAATGTCTCAACTTTGGAACTCATCCAAATCCATCATGGAACATCCTTTCCATTATATTGTGCCACCCATAGTCTAAATTGAGATAAATTTAATTTGTATCTTGTGACAAAACTAGTATCAATGTAACACTTTACAATGAACTACCTTTAACTATTTGTCACTTATACATTATATATTCTTAGTTCTTCCAAAGCTCATAAGAATATCTTTACTATTGTCCAATGATCATCTTATGAATCATTCTGGTATATGCTCATAACATTTAGAGCATAGGACATTCTGGATATATACATATCATGGTATAATCGATCAAAATCTTCATGTGATTTTACTCACCAAGTGTTGAAACACTTGAATTTTGATACAATCCTTTCCATGCAGCAAGAACCTTTCTTGTTGTTTCCATATGGAACCCTTTCAATATCTCATATATGTATGTATGGCACAACCATATTAGCACCTTAATCTATCCATATAGATATTGATGCCTAATATTCCGGGTTTGCCCAAGTCTTTCATCGAAATCTTATTTTAATGGAATTCTTAACTTGTGTCAATACAAGATACATCATTTCCAATCAACAATATGTCCTCTACATAATGTATTAGAAATATGTCTCAGCGCTCCCACTTAATTTCTTGCAAATGCAAGCATCTTCATCATCTCCGATGAATTTAAACTCTTTTAACAGTTTCATCATGGTGAAGATTCCAACTCCGCTATGCTTACTTCAACTATTGAAGTTTACATGCCCTTTTAGCACCCTTTGAATTAACAAAACCCTTCGGACCATGTCATGTACATGTCCTAGGTTACCGTTCTATTAGAAGAACCTTGTTTTGTTTATTCAACTACCATATACCAAATTATATGTAGTGGTTGCTACATTAATCCGTCAAGACTATATATCGCTATGAAAGATCAAATCTTGTCATAGTCAACTCCTTGAACATTGTCGTAAACTTCTTTCCGACATGTCGACTATTTCATAGATGTTAAACATCCATGTCTTATTTCTTTATAGATCCAAACACGACCGATAGGCTTCACGCCTTTCCGGAGGGTCTTCCAAGTTCAGAAACTTGATTTCTCGTGTATGGATACTATCACGGATTCTATGACTTCTAGTCATTTTATGGAGTCAGGGCACATAATCGCTTATTTGTATGTAGTCGGTTCATCATTGTCAAAACAATAACGACTTGCTTATCAAATCTTACTATTTGATTCTTACCGACCCACACGGTTCTATAGGAACTCTAATCTCCGATGTCACACCTTTTGTAATCACGAGAGCCATGAGCATTGTGGCCGCCACCGGAACACTTTCCGGCTATGCCATTTAGCACATATAGCTAAGGTTCAACAACCTTATCAAAGTTCTATTGTCCTCCCACTTAACTTTTCACGAAAAATTCCTTCTCAAGAAACTTGATGTTCCAAGTAACAAACTCTTTTGTCCTCGGTGTTATGGAGAAATTCCCAACAAATTCTTTGGGATAACCTACAAAGACGTGCTTATCCGACTTTGGTTGTAAACATTTTACTTATGCATAGCATACCAAAATTTAAGAAAACACAATTCGGGTTTTATCCCAAACCATAACTCATATGGTGTCATTTCAATGGATCACGATGGTGCTCTTTTCAGTGTAAAAGCGGTAGTCTCTAAAGCTTCAATCCTTAAAACATAATGGCAGTTTTATAAATGACACCCTTGATCTTACCATGTCAAACATGGTTTGATTTTATCTCTCGAATATGCCATACTCCTATGGTTTATCAGGAAACACAAATCATGGAACAATTCCTCAAGTCTTAGGTGTTTTTGCTAAACATGTAACTCAAATATCTTCCTTTATGATCGAATCATAATCTCTTTATTTTCTTGTTACAATGATTTTCCACTTCATATTGAAAGTCTTTGAACAATTTTCAAATGTTTCATACTTCTTCCTTGTTAAGTAAATATACAGATATATTCACTCAAATTTTCGGAGAAAGCATATGAAGCAAAAAGATCCATCGCATATGGCTACACATAATGGACTATGCACATCAGCATGCACAATTTCGAATAAGCTAGTCATCCGTTCCTCTCTGGCCTATGGACGGAGTTTCAATTATCTCGAAGAAAGTCTCACATGCGTCAATTGATCAAAATCAAAGACTCCAAAAATCCATCAACATGGAGTTTCTTCATGTTTTCTTTCAAATATAATTTAAACAGCGATGTCACTTCATAAGTGATCTTTCAATCATTTGTCTTGCGACATTTTAGCAATAGTGTTTATGGATGTGATTTCTCCATCTAGACTTGTAAAAGTTCATCCATCCTTTATGGAATATAGTAATTATTTGAACAGCCATTGTTCTCATGATACCGGAACAAAATAACAATTATTTAAACAAATCTTGAAGGCTTGGTTTGATGACAATGAAAAACACAATAACACTTTATTTGTTTTCGATGAACATCATCACTCATTCTCTTGTTGGTTACTTAGGCCATTGTAGTTCATGAATTGCGTTGTCCTGTATGACACTTCATACCAACCAATTCGGTATCCGATACCTAAGAACCACATTGTTTAACAAGCAAGGAATATAGCCATAACATGTATATCTTCTATATACCTAAGTTGGACATCTCCAACCTTTTATTTTCTGCCAAATATTTTATAGTTTCTATTTCAGCAATTCCTTTTTCTTTTAAAAGAATCTATCAACATCAATAGTGGTGTCATTAACATGACACATGGTACAAAGCGTATATAGTCAAATACTAATACATTTGGACTTGCACTTTGAAGTGGATCACCATCATCAAATGTTTGGTGTTCTTTCAAAAATCCATTCTTTAGTAATCTATTAGTGTAGTAAACATTTTACTTACATCTTCTATTCATCCTTATCATGACAACTTTCATGATCAAGCTACTATAGCCTATAAGGAAGAATCGCGAGTATAATATCAGTTCCCAAAACCCTTTTGGTAGATTCGGATGCCTAGCATCTCCATCCTTCACAAATTCTCATACAATATGAGAACATGTATTTTGCTAAATTATACTCTATCATAATGCAACCAAAAACATTGTTTCAGATATCACCATATCTTTCACACATAATGGTTTCTGAAACAATTTTTAGCTCCAATATAATCTTGATATTAAAACAACTTTTTGAATATCAATAATCATGGAGGCAAACATAATACTTTAGATACTAACATTGGAATTCTTACTCTTGATTTAATACTACTTATTAAACTTCATGGAGTAAATAGAGTTTGCTGAAAGTTTGCAATAGGACTTATAAACTTTAAATTGACATTCAAAACAATACGATACCAGTTCGTAAAGTAAATATCCAGAATTCTATAGTTCTGTTATCTCAAATAAAAACTAAGCCTAAGGTAGAAAACGAATGCCAATGACTACAACAAACTATGCAAATTCACTTTGATTTAATTTATGACAAATTTGGTTCAACTAATCCAAATTAGAAATGAACTCCCACTCAAAAACGACATCCCTCGTGTCTTTTTGGTGATTACATGAACCAAATCCACTACACCAAGTCTGATCATCACGTGAGTTGATGTAGCTTCAAAGGCGAGCATCTATATGGGCATCATATCAACTATATGACTCATGCTTAACCTTTCGGTCCGTGTTCCGAGGCCATGTCTGTACATGTTAGGCTCGTCAAGTAAGAACCTTAGTATTTGGGTGTGTAAAATTGTCTTACACCCATTGTATGAAAGCGTAGAGTCGAGAACACCCGATCATCACGTGATGCCTCAAAACACGATCCAAAAAAGGTGCATACTTAAGGAAGAACACATTTTTATCTTGATATCTGAAAGAGGGATCATCTTACAATGCTACAGAAAGCGCCAAACTAGCAGTATAAGATGCTAACATCTAATGTGTAAAGTGAGATGATATGGTCCATGCATTTGATCTCTATCACTTGCATCGTGGTATGATCTCTATCATTCCTTTCTGTGTAAGGCCAAGGTCTATGGAACTTACACGTTGAGTGTGTTGTAAGAGTATCTATCATACATCTACTTACAACAATACCATATCAATACACTAGCCCAGCAACAATCTAAACTAGACGCCTCTAATTTATCAATTGCAAGTTTTACGTGGCTTAGGGCTTTCGAAGATAGAACCATTCTTACCTATGAACATGAACCACAACGAGGATAACCAAATTATTAGCAACTCGTTGTAAATCATATATTGACTATAGTAGGAGAGACAGACACCCGCCAGCCACTTATGCAAAACTAGTTGCATGTCAGTCGTGGAACCGGTCTCATGTACGATGACATGTAAGGTTGGTCCGGGCCGCTTCATCCCACTATGCCACCAATATCCAAAATACATAGAAGATGTAATAACATGATCATCATCGCCCACATATCAACATATGTGTACTACCCGTGCTAAGCACCTACGCATAGACCTGGCTCTGATACCACTTTGGGTCCGCAGCATAGAAAACAAAAAAATTCCTACGGTGTGAACTACACGCCAAGATCTATCTACTAGGTACAAAGCAACGGGTGGACATACATCCAACGAGAACTTACCCTCGTAGACAACAAGCTTTGTTAACTAGTAGGAACTCGTGGTTGATGTAGTCGTACACTTGCCGATCTCAAGATCATGATGAAGTCCAGCGGGTCCGGCTCCAGCACCACCAAGTCCAGCACCGCAAAGCAGCGGTGCATCCGTGATTGCACACACGTCCGGTACCCCGACAACCTCCGTCCCTCACTCCAGCAAAGCAGCGGAAGCAGCAACTCCTTTCCAGATAAAGCCACCGGGAACATGTATCTCGCTAATCCGAGACCATGGGGAAATAATACTAGAGGGGGAGAGAGATCCTTCACAAGGAGGTGTGTGTGAGAAGTGAGGAGGGAGTGGCCTTTTTATAGGAGGAGGGGGGTGCCCCTCCTTCATGGCCGGCGCATGGAGGGGGTGACCCTTCACCTCCTCCATTCATGTGGTGGTAACCCCTCCACATTAAAATGCCCCTTCACATTCTCTTTTAAAGTCTCCACTTTAAATGCATTAAATTTCTCCAAATTTAATGCTCTCTCATTTAATAAAACTCTTTTATTATTTTTATTCAGAATTTTGTTAATTACTTTAATTAACAAACATTCACATAAAACCCCCTGCAACATTTCAATATTACATGCAGAACCAATTTGAGCAATTTCACCAAAAGCTTTTGTGTCTATTGAAATAATTCCAGCGCTTTCTTAAATCTTTATCTGAAACACATTTGCTCCAAATGGTGTCGGTATCCCTTAAGTGTGTCACCCTACGGTTCGCGAATAATGCAGACATGATCGAGACCCCTCTCCTGTAGGAGTTGACTACGATGAGACATTCTCTCCTGTAGCGATGATTAAGTCAGTTAGGATTATGTTAGCAATTGCTGCATATTTTGATTATGAAATATGGCAGATGGATGTCAAAACTGCGTTCCTCAATGGTAATATTGAAGAAGAGTTGTATATGATACAACCTAAGGGTTTTGTCGATCCTAAGGATGCTAATAAGGTATGCAAACTTCAGCGATCCATCTATGGACTGAAGCAAGCATCCCGGAGTTGGAATCTCTGCTTTGATGAGGTGATCAAAGAGTTTGGATTTGTCCAAACTTATGGAGAGGCTTGTATTTACAAGAAAGTGAGTGGGAGCAATGTGGCATTTCTGATATTATATGTGGATGACATATTATTGATTGGAAATGATATAGATCTTTTAAACAGTGTTAAAAGTTATCTAAACAAAGAAATTTTCGATGAAAGACCTTGGTGAGCGTCATATATATTAAGCATTAAAATCTATAGAGATAGATCAAGGCGCCTAATTGGGCTATCATGAGTACATACCTTGATAAGATATTAAAGAAGTTTAATATGGGCCGAAAGTAAGAAGGGTTCTTACCTATGTTGCAAGGCAAGACATTGAGTAAGACTCAAAGTCGAC
Source organism: Avena insularis (assembly GCA_023614405.1). NCBI lineage: Eukaryota > Viridiplantae > Streptophyta > Magnoliopsida > Poales > Poaceae > Avena > Avena insularis. The sequence continues at coordinate 112,153,948 of CM042684.1, forward strand.
TCTGGCGGAAGAAAGAGAGATTATGGATAAGATCCCCTATGCCTCGGCCATAGGCTCTATTATGTATGCCATGCTATGTACAAGACCGGATGTGGCACATGTTATTAGTTTGACTAGTAGGTACCAATCTGATCCAAGTTCAGAACACTGGATAGCGGTAAAGAACATCCTCAAGTACTTGAGAAGAACTAGGGATATGTTTCTTATATACGGAGGTGAAGAAGAGCTAGTCGCTAAGTGTTATGCGATGCTAGCTTTGACACCGATCCGGATGACTCTAAGTCTCAATCCGGATACGTATTTCTCTTGAACGGATCAACGGTTAGTTGGAGGAGTTCCAAACAACCTGTGGTGGCTGGATCAACGACGGAGGCGGAATATGTTGCTGCTTCAGAAGCAGTGCAGGAAGCGGTTTGGATGAAAGAGTTCATTACGGAACTAGGTGTGGTTCCTAGTGCATTGGACCCAATGGTGATCTATTGTGACAGCAATGGAGCCATAGCCAACACAAAGGAACCGAGGTCTCATAAGAATTCAAGGCATATTAAGCGTCGGTTTCACTCCATCCGCGAGCATGTAAAGGATGGAGATATAAAGATTTGTACAGTACACACGGACCTAAATGTAGCAGATCCATTGACTAAAGTTCTCCCTAGGGCAAAACATGATTAACACCAGAACTCCATGGGTGTTAGATTTATCACTATGTGAACTAGATTATTGTCTCTAGTGCAAGTGGGAGACTGAAGGAAATATGCCCTGAGAGGCAATAATAAAGTTGTTATTATGTATTCCTTATATATGATAGATGTTTATTTTACATGCTAGAATTGTATTGATCGGAAACATCAATACATGTGTGTTTAATAAACAAAAAAGGGTTCCTAGTTATGCCTCTCTTATAGACTAGCTTGTTGATTAACAAGATGATCAATGTTTCCTGATCATGGACATTGGATGTTGTTAATAACAAGGTCACACCATTGGTGGAATGATGTGATGAACATTCATCCAAAGTATAGCATTAGATCAAGTCATTATGTTTATATTGCTATAACATAATATGAAGTAATCTTTATCCTTAGACCATGAGATCATATTAATTGCTAACACCGGAAGAGTATCTTGATAACATCAAACATCACACCGTAACAGGGTGACTATAAAGATGGGTTCAGTACTACGAAGGTGTTATGTTGAGGCTCATGGATCAAGAGTGGAATTTGTCAATCCCGATGACGGATAGATATACTCTGGGCCCTCTCGGTGATATCACATTGAGATAGCTTGCAAGCAAGTGATGTGATTACTAGAATGTTATATCACGGGAATGAGAAAAGAGTACATATCAGTAACGAGATCAAACTAGGTATGGAGATACCGATGATCGAATCTCGGACATGTAATATATCACGAGACAAAGGGATTTAGTTACAAGTGTTAAAGGTTCTCACGATCACAGAAGTCATCGTTGAATGTGTAGGAGTCAGTACGGATCTCCAGGTCCTCCTGCTGATTATTGATCGGAGAAGGGTCTCGATCATGTCTGCATTATTATCGAACCGTAGGGTGACACACTTAAGAGTTACCGGACACCATTTTGGAGCACATATGTTTCAGACGAAAGAATTGCAAAGCGCAGGAATTGTTTCAATAGAAACCGGAAATTGTTTCGGGTGAAATTGCAGAAAGTGGTTCTTCATGTGATATTGAAATATTGCAAGGGGCTATATGTGAATGTTTGTTAATTAAAGTAATTAACAAAATTCTGAATAAATTTAATAAAAGAGTTTTATTAAATGAGAGAGCATTAAACTTGGAGAATTTTAATGCATTTAAAGTGGAGACTTTAAAAGGGAATGTGAAGAGGCATTTTAATGTGGAGGGGTTACCACCACATGAATGGGGGAGATGAGGGGTCACCCCCATGCATGACCATGGAGAGGAGGGGCACCCCCCTCCTCCTATAAAAGGCCACCCATTCCCTCCTTCATCCACACACCTCCTTGTGAAGGATCTCTCTCCCCCTCTAGAATTATTCCCCCATGGTCTTGGATTAGCGAGATACATGTTCCCGGTGGCATTTCGCTGGAAGGAGTTGCTTCTTCCGCTGGATCACTGGAGCGAGGAGGTGGAGGTTGTCCGGTGGCTTGAATGTGTGTGCGAGTACGGATGCGCTGCTGAGTTGCGGCGCTCGGACTTCCTCACGATCTTGAGATCGGCAAGTGTACGACTACATCAACCATAAGTTCCTACTCGTTAAAAAAACGCGTTGTCTTCGAGGGTAAGTTCCCTTGGGATGTATATCCACCCGTTGCTTTGTACCTAGTAGATAGATCTTGGCGTATAGTTCACACCGTAGGAAATTTTTTTTCTATGCTGCGGACCCAACATATCTCCCAATAAGTACTTTTCTTTAACGCCTTTAAGTTAGGCATGATAGTTTGAGAAAATGCTCACATAGGAAATATGAATTGAAGTAAAAGAGAGCATCAAGAAGCAAATTCAAAGCACATTTAAGTCTACCCCACTTCCTATGCATAGGAATATTCTAAAGAAACAAGTCATGAAAGCACAAAGCAACAAGTATAGGAAAGCAATACAAGTGCAACTTCAAGACTTTCAACATAAAGAGGGGAAACTTAATATTGTTGAGACACATAAATCCATGTTTCCCTCTCTCATAATAACTTTCAGTAGCATCATGAATAAAATTAACAATATAACTATCACAAGAAACATTCTTATCATGAGCCACATGCATAAAAGAATTAATACTCCCCAAATAAACATAGTCATTCTTATTAATTATAGTCGGAGAAAATTCAACAAAATAGCTATCATTATTATTTTCATCACCATAATCATAAAATATAGGAGGTATATTGTAATCATAATTAATTTCCTCCTCAATAGTAGGTGGACTGAAAATATCATATTCATCATTGCAATCATCATATATTGGAGGTTTGGTATCATCATAAGCAATAGAATAGCTATCTTCCAAAGCTGGGGAACTAAAAATATCATTTTCATAAAAACTAGCTTCCCCAAGCTTAGAATTTTCCATAGGATTAGCAATAATGGTGTCAAAAGAATTCATACTAACAACATTGCTATTAGCATGCAAATAAAGTTCCATAGGTTTTTTAATTTTCTCTTCAAAGACTTCATGTCCTAACTCAAGATAAATACTATAAAGCTCTATAATGTTTTTGTTGTTTTCCATTAAGCCTAACTAGTGAAAACAAGAAACAAAAAGACAAAATTGCAGAATTTAAAGGAAATAACTTTGAGCACTCACACCGGAGAGTACCTTTTACCTTACCTCCCTGGCAACGGTGCCAGAAAATAGGCGTTTGTCGTGGGAGGTTCTTCTTCTTTAATCCTCCGGTGTGAATACCTTTTACCTTACCTCCCAGCAACGGCGCCAGAAAATAGCTTGATGTCTACGCACTTCTATTCTTGTAGACAGTTGTTGGGCCTCCAAGTGCAGAGGTTTGTAGAACAGCAGCAAGTTTTCCCTTAAGTGGATCACCCAAGGTTTATCGAACTCAGGTAGGAAGTGGTCAAAGGTATTCCCTCTCAAGCAACCCTGCAATCAAGATACAAGAAGTCTCTTGTGTCCCCAATACACTTGTCAGGTGTATAGGTGCACTAGTTCGGTGAAGAGATAGTGAAATACAAGTGGTATGGATAATTATAAGTAGTAACGGTGATAGGAAATAGCTTGATGGCATGGAAAAGACTAAAGTAAAACTGAAATAAAGATAGAAGCAAGCAAACATGTAATAGATCTAATAGAAAACGATGTTTCAATGCTTAGAAACAAGGCCTAGGGATCATACTTTCACTAGTGAACACTCTCATATAAATATATTCTCTTCATGATACTACTCTTAACTACTCACCGGTTGGACACTCTAATCAATGGTAGGGCTATAACAGCACACCTCAAAGTAAGCCTTTCCCATCTAGATAACCCCACAATGTCACCTTGAGCACTAGATGAGTCCAACAAACACCACAATTTCATAAAGACATCCAACTCCAAAGATAACTCATAACAAGTATTTGTAATCTCTAGCCTAAGTGTGTCAACACCCGGATTTTTAATCCCAGATGCCCGTTATGTCATACCTCGCAATCCCAGGATTACCATTTTTGCGAGACATAACGGATTGGATATCACAGTTATCATCCATTACAAACCATACATAAGGTCTTACACAAATAAGGATCTCATGATCCAGTCTTAATACAACAAGCAGTGGAAATAAAAGGTAAGCGTAGCGGTGGGGTCCATCTTCAAGGGCACAGGCAATGCTGACGAAGGCAGATAGTCCTAGTTATCATAGCCATCCTGATGACCATCCTCTTGATAGTCTCCTTCATAGTCTGGCCATGAGAATAGCCAGGGACAAAAGCCATGAGTACTCTTTAAGTCCTCGCAAACTACTATTAACATGTACTATAGTTCTAAGTTAAAGTGCTAAATCTAAGTTTAACTATAAAGTTAAGTTTGAACATAAGCTGAGTTCTGAAGCAAAGAAAGGTAAAGTAAAGTTCTAGACTGACTTAAGTTGGGAAGCTATTATCATAAACACAACCCTGTTGTGGTCAAGTCAAAGTTCATCATTCATTTCAAGTTATTTGGAAAACATCTGACAACGAAACAGTATGGCCATTCCAACTGTCCATAACCACGGACGCGGCTATTGGAATAGTTTGACACTCTGCAGAGGTGGTACACTTTCACCACAAGATTCGATACATCTGTCAGGGATAATCCTGAATCATCATACTTAGTATGCAGATAATCAAACATAACCTTCCCTTTACACACCCTAGTACAAGCACCTCTCCTATGAGCATGGCCTCCCAACCATGACCATCAGTCATCTTGGGCACTGCATAGGTGGACATCATGAGAGGTAGCCTCAGCTCAGACCTCTCCCGTGAGGGAACTAATACTAATGCATATAAATTTCCAGCTAAGCCTTACCCAATTCAGGTAATGTGGTTGTACGGTAAATTTGTAATGGTATCGCATCCGAATCCAACCATCACTTTTATAAAAGGGTTAAGGCTCATGCCTCATCATTTTCATCATCATAAACTAGTTGTGTTTCTCAACACATGTCAAAACATCTCAATAGAATGACTCATCATTCCAAGGTTTTCACAATTCATTTTCACCAAGTGTTCCCATCTAAAGTGACTCAAGTTTTTGATCTACTCTAAAGTACTAAGTTAAGAGTGTTCACTAAAGTGGAAGTGATCGGTTCAATCTCATGCCATAGAATGACATCTAAAGGTTTCTAAGTAGGTCAAGTTTTATACTTTTTATGCTACCTTCAAAATAAGTAAAGAACTTTGTGTAAACTAAGGGAGGTAAAACTTGTCAATAAGGCTTGAGGTACTAATAGTAAAAAAGGGGTGCTCAAAGCATGCTTAAGGCATCTTTGCTAAACCATCTAGTTTGATTCTAGTTTGCTAAGCACTAAACTTGCAAGGGTTAGCTTGCATTGTTAATGGTGGCTTGCAAGTATAACTTGGAAGGGTTAATCTTGGATAGTGCTAGCTTGCCTTGGTTAGTGCAGTGGTTGAAGTTTTCTTCTTCTTCTTCGTCTTGATAGCACTCCTCCTCCTCGTAAGCTTGGTAGGTACTCTCGTCTATAAATACATACGGAGTACACAATCACCAAACAATACTTAACTAGGCTAAGTAGCATTCTAAGGCACACATTTGATGATCTATTATCATCACAAGCATCACAAGTTTAAATCTCTAGTTTCATTCTTTTTAATTTAGAAAAGTAATTTCTACTCATTGAAAATTTAACTAAGATTTAATATTCACCACTTAAAATATGGGATCATGTGGACACATGTCATCACCACATATTATAACATGTGGGAATGAGATTTAAGGGTTGGATCAACATTACTTTGGTTTAAGTTCATTATTTAATGATTTAAAGTGACTAGAAATGCCTATATAGCATTATTTTGGTACTAGTCCAAAGTCACTGCATGTAAACCTTAATATTATTTCGTATTTAGATAGATATGATGAAATGTGATTTTTGAGAGTTGGAATCAACTCAAAACCTATCTTAGTTGATTTTATAAAAATGTTGCAAGTGGCAAATACTTCTGTTTTGTTATTTTTATTAGGAGAGATCTATAACTCTAATTTAATTAAATCCAACGGGCTTGGATAGATCATCTCAATACCTTTCAGACAAAATTGGTTTCATACAATTTGGATTTATAAAACTCTCTGAATTGAATTTTAAACTAGTGGCAGAAACTAGATCTAATTAAAAAGAAAAATCCAGATTTGAACGGGTGGGCTAGCGCGGGAAAGAACTTGGGCTGGCCGGTGGGCGCTCATGGTGGGGCTCTCGTGCGACAGGGGTCCCGCTTGTCAGTGGTTCTTAACACGCGAAACGGTATGCACGCTGTGGGCCATAGGATTAGAATGGAGGTCTACGGCTGAGGGTCGTCGTCGACGACGAACAGGTCGCCGGCGAGCTCGAACCCTAGCGGCTCGGTGGGAGTCTGCTGGGGACGTACCAGGGCTCCAGCGGGGTAGGCGAGGCAGGCAAACGAACTGGAATACGACGGCGAGGCGAGGCGCGGTTGTGGCGGAGCTTGGGGTGGTCGCAATCAGCGGCACCCTTCTCCTCCTGCTGCGGCTGCTCCGGCTCCAATTCTGGCGAGGCAGAGCTCGCTTGGCTCCGGCGAGAGGTGGGTGAGGTTCAGTGAGAGGTGGGGAGTGAGTGGGTGTGGAGAGAAGAGGCTGGGAAGGCCGGTTTATATAGGCCCGACGGTGAGACCGAGCAGGATGGGCAGGCGACGGCGGCGACATGGCTACGGCCGGCTAGAGGCATGGCTGAGGGTGGCGATCGACAGGCGGTCTCCTGGCGGTGCTCTAGGAAGTGAATGCAAGCGTAGGGGCGGTGGTATGCGGTCTGGGCGAGGTGGCGCTTTGAGCGGCAGAGGCGGCGGTGTCCACGGCGAGCGGTGGCTGTGGTGAGTTGGGCGGCGAACGGGGGTGTCTGGGGTGTTCCCTGGGTCATGGCAGAGTGGTGGGCGCGGGTTGCGGTTCGAGCGGAAGTCTGTGCACGCGTGCCGGGTGCGGTGCTCTGGCGCGTGCTCGGCATGGTGCGGTGGCACTGGGCGCGTGGTTTCCTCGGTGGTCCACTACAGGGCTTGGCTCGGGCAGGGGATAGAGGGTGGCGGTGAGCTCCTGGCTACCTCCTAGACATGGCGAGGGAAGGGGGAGTGGTCTGCTGCAGCGGGGCAAGGTTTTGCCGGCAAGCATGTCCTCGGGTTGGCATGGCATGGGGGCTAGGGACAAGGGAGAGGGGTGCTAAGGGCCTGGTTAGACCAAGAGGGGACATAGGGATTAAATGGAGATCAAATGGGGGAAAAACCCTATGCAAAATAGTGAGCTAGGATTTAGAGTTTAAACCTGCCTGTCGAGTGTTTGATGAAATGGCCGCAAGAAATAAACTTTTGAATTTTGGTTTCAAAATTTTTGGGTGATCTACACTAGTGCTAGGTAGTCTCTGGTTGCAAGGGTTTTGAAAGTGGAGCTCGAAAAGATGGGTTTTGAAATAGGGGTGATCTATGCATATGCATTGGATTCAATTTTCAAATGCCAATTAAAATAGTTAACTGAATGTTTTTAGCAGATCCAAAGGTGGGCCTTGGTACCTCAGTATGTGTACTCGCAAGGGGTGTAAAGATCCACACATGTTTCTGTTAAGTTTTGAGTACTAGGAATGCCCTAAGTAGACATGAGAGTTAATTTGGCCAAAATGACCATTCACTTCAAATATTCATTTTGAGTTATTTTTCTTTGGGAAAAGTTTGGGAATGACTTAGATGATGTTTAATTCACATAAGAAACATTTTACAAGCATTGGATCACACAATCATGGCAATTCAAAACAACTCCTATTTTAAATGCACACACATATGAATGCTTTCATTTTTAATTTGGAAAAGTTTTTGTTAACCCTAAACTTGATGATTTAGATCTTGCTAAGCTTGGATTGAAGTTTTGGGATGTTACAAACCTTCCCCCCTTAAACAAAATCTCGTCCCTAGTTTTACAAAGAAAACTAGGAACTAAAGAGATCTGGGAACTCTGTCCTAATGTAATCTTCGCGCTCCCAAGTAGCTTCCTCCTCGGTATGGTTGCTCCACTGAATCTTAAGAAACTTGATGCTCCTGGACCTGGTGGTTCTATAGGCTACTTCTAAGATACGGATGGGTACTTCCTGATAGGTCAGGTCATTTTTGATTTCCACAGCTCTGTGATCGATATTCTTGAAAACTTCAGTCTTCACAGGCACTTCCAAGCATTTGCGAAGTAACGAGATATGGAACACATTGTGGATGGATGACATCTCTTCAGGAAGTTCCAGCTGATACGATACTTCTCCTCGACGGTTCAGAATTTTGAAAGGTCCGATATATCTGGGGGCTAACTTTCCCTTCAGACTAAAGCGTTGAGTTCCCTTCAATGGTGAAACCTTGAGATATACAAAATCTCCGACATTGAAAGTCAGGTCTCTCCTTCTCTTGTCAGCATAGCTCTTCTGTCTAGATTGGGCAGTCTTGAGGTTCTCACAGACTTTGTGAACTTTCTCTTCTGCTTCTCGGAGAATGCCGGGTCCAAAGATCTGACTCTCTCCTACTTGCGACCAATTTAAAGGGGTACGACACTTTCTTCCGTATAGGAATTCGAATGGTGCCATCTGCAAACTAGCTTGATAATTGTTGTTATATGAGAATTCTGCGAAAGGCAGGCAGTCTTCCCATTTTGATCTGTATTCCAACACACAAGCTCTAAGCATATCCTCTAGGATCTGGTTGACTCTCTTAGTCTGTCCATCAGTTTGCGGGTGATAAGCGGTACTTAAGTTCAACTTGGTTCCCAAACCTTCCTGAACTTTCTGCCAAAATCTCGAGGTAAACTGGGTTCCTCGATCTGATACGATGGTCTTGGGGGTTCCATGCAGACTAACAATCCTAGAAATCTACAGCTCTGCTAGCTTTGCACTCTGGTAGGTAGTCTTGACAGGTATAAAATAGGCTACCTTGGACAGTCTATCAACTATGACCCAGATTGAGTCATTCCCCCTGCTAGAGGTAGGTAAACCGGTGATAAAGTCCATTCCGACGGAATCCCTTTTCCATTCCAGAATCTGCAATGGTTGCAACAATCCTGCAGGTCTCTAATGCTCTGCTTTGACTCTTTGACAGATGTCACATTTGGCGATGTAGCTTCCGATCTCTCTCTTCATCTTGTGCCACCAAAATTGCTCTTTCAAATCCTGATACATCTTCGTTCCTCCGGGGTGGATAGAATAAAGAGTATCATGAGCTTCCTTCATGATAACTTCCTTTAGCTCCGAATCTGCTGGCACACAGATACGTCCTTTGTACCACAGTACTCCTTCTTCGTCTTCCGTGAATCCAGGTACCTTTCCTGTACCAATACGATGTTTGATACCGTTGATACTTTCATTCCTCTTCTCGGCTTCCTTGATTTGGCTAATCAAAGTGGGTTGAAGTTCAATGCTAGCTAAGAATCCTTTGCTAATTAACTCCGTCCTGAACTGCTCCAACTCCTCGTACAAACTAGGTCGCTTCTCCTTGATCATGGTGTTTAGCCTACACGGCAATCTGCTAAGAGCATCCGCTACCACATTGGCTTTGCCGAGGTGATAGTGAATGTCAAGGTCATAATCCTTGATTAACTCTATCCATCTCCTTTGTCTCATATTCATCTCCTTCTGAGTGAAGATATATTTCAAGATCTTATGATTTGAGTAAATCTCACAGTGATTACCCATTAGATAATGACGCCATGTCTTCAACGCTAGAACCACAGCTGCTAGCTCAAAATCATGGGTCAGATAGTTCTGCTCATGCTGCTTCAGTTGTCGAGACAGATACGCGATGACCTTGCCTTCTTGCATCAATACACATCCTAGACCAATCTTGGATGCGTCACAATACACATCAAACGGCTTCTTAATGTCTAGCATGATCAAAATTGGGGCTGATATCAATCTCTTCTTCAGCTCCTGGAAACTAGCTTCACACTTGTCTGTCCATTCAAACTTCTTGTCCTTCTTCAACAATTGGGTCATTGGTCGGGCTATGCTCGAGAATCCTTCTACGAACTTGCGGTAATATCCCGCTAATCCGAGAAATGCACGGACTTGGGTTTGAGTGGTTGGGGCTTCCCATTCTTCGACATCTTTGATCTTGGCGGGATCAACAGAGACTCCTCGCGCATACAATATGTCCTAGGAATCCTACTTCTTTCAGCCAAAACTCACACTTGCTGAACTTGGCATATAACTGATGCTCTCTCAGGGTTTCTAGGATGATTCTCAGATGTTGCTCATGCTCTTCTTCTGACTTGGAGTAGATAAGGATGTCGTCGATGAACACAACTACAAACTTATCTAGGAAATTCATAAAGATCTTATTCATGAGATTCATGAAATAAGCAGGGGCATTGGTTAATCCAAAAGACATAACCGTATACTCGTATAAACCATAGCGAGTAGTAAAGGCGGTCTTCGGAATATCCGTTGCACGAATCTTAAGTTGGTGATAACCAGTCCTAAGATCAATCTTTGAGAATACCTGAGCTCCAGTCAACTGATCAAATAGATCCTCTATCTTTGGCAAGGGGTACTTGTTCTTGATGGTGACGTCATTCAACTTTCTGTAATCTGTACACAGACGATTGCCTCCATCTTTCTTGTCGACGAATAACACTGGGATCTCCATGGCGATGTGCTTGGCTGAATCAATCATGTTGCTAACATGGCATCCAACTGCTTCTTCAGTTCCACTAACTCTGAGGGGTTCATGCTATAGGGTCTCTGGGCTATAGGTCTGGTTCCGGGGATTAGTTCGATAATGAACTCAATATCCCTATCCGGGGGCATACCTAGCAATTCATCTGGGAATACTTCGGGGTATTCACAGACTACTCTGACTTGGTCTATGGTGGGCAGGGCTACACTCTTGTTGCACTTGAATTGACGGGGTAAGGTTTCAGAGATATGCTCTACTGTGACTCTAGAACTACTGGTCATGGTGATGGCTTTCTTAGCACAGTCTATCAATCCTTTATGCCTTGACATCCAGTCCATACCTAGTACTACTTCCAATCCTTTGGTTCCAAATACAATTAGGTTGGCATAAAAATCTATCCCATGTATTCTGATAGGTACAACTTTGCAAATTTTTCTAACCTTTGTAGTTGAACCGGGGATTTGAACTATCATGACATGCTTTAGGTTGGTTGGGTGAATCTTACTAGTGCATGCAAATTCTTCGGTGACAAATGAATGCGATGCTCCCGAATCAAACAATACTCTTGCTAAAACTGAGTTGACAGAAAACATACCCAGCACTACATCTGGCGCTTCATGGGCTTCTTCTTCGTTCATGTGGAAGAGACGACCGTTGCGGTTGTGAGGGTTCCACAGGGCAAATCTCCTTCTGGTTGAACACGGCCTTTGCTGAGCTGGGGCATTCACATTGGCATTGCCTGCTGTCTTCTTGGGACACTCATTGGAGTAGTGACCCTTCACTCCACACTCGAAACAAGTGATTTGGGACTTGTCCTTGGCTGCAGCGAACATTGCGGCATTGCTAGTTACAGGTGCAGTGTTGTTGTTGCTCTTGGGAGGGGCACGGTTGAAATGGTTGGCATTACCGGAGTTGTGATTGTTTCCTCCGGACTTCACATTGCCTCCGCTACGGTTGGGGTAGCTTGGGCGAGAATTTGGGGGTCGGTTGTTTCTTGGTGCATATCCTGGTGAGGGGTTGGGACGGTACTTCTGGTGACTACTGGATCCAAACCGTTGCATCATACGACGCTTGCGGTTGTCGTTTGCCTGGTTAATCTTCTCTTCCATCTGAATGGCAGAGTCGACTAGCTCTTCGAGATCCTGAAAACGGATGTTGACGAGGACAGTCTGTGTCTCATCATGCAGTCCGTTCAAGAATCTCTCCTTCTTCTTGGCCTCTGTGTTGATCTCATCAGGTGCATATCTGGCAAGTGACAAGAATCTGTCGTGGTACTCCACCACAGTCATTCTTCCTTGCTTCAATTCGCGGAATTCATCTCTCATCTTGTTGACGAGACCTTGCGGCACGTGGGTGCGGCTGAACTTGACTTTGAATACTTCCCATGTCATCACTTGACCATGGTTCATATTGCGGATGCTATTCCACCAAGCTCTGGCATCTCCCGCCAGATAGTGGGTGGCGAAGAGAACTTTCTCATTTTCATCAACTCTGGTAACTTCTAAGTTGTTTTCCATGGTGCGTAACAGTCCTTGACATCTAATGGGTTCTCGATTGGTTGAAGATTGGGGATTGGTGTTCTGAAAATTTTGAGTTTAGATCCTTGGTGATCCTGATTTCCATGCCCTTGGTTGTTGAGAGCCATCTGGGCGTCTGCTGCAATGTTGCTAAGTTGGCTTGGCACTTTCGTACTGCTTGCTTCATGGTCTGCGATGAGATTACGCAAGATCTGCGACATTGGGTCCTGACGAGCTGCTCCCTCCTTGGTTTCCACGAGTCATCTGAAGATTGAGATAGATATAGGGGTAAGAGGGAAATTATAAGGTTCATGGTTTTGGGTTTTCAAAGCTAAAACTTTGAGTTAGACTCAGGTTTTTCAACTAACTTCATTTTCATTTATGCAAGCAAGCACACGATACAACACACACCACAACAAACAAAGGAAAGCAGATGGTTTGAAGAACCATTACGCCACTACTGATCTGATGGGACCGATACAACTCATGTTACGACAGTGCTCTAGTGCATCTACTCATCGTCGATGAAGTCGGAGTCCTCATCATCAGTGTAGAAGTCCACGGCATCCTCCTCCAGAAAGTCATCATCGTTGCTGAGGTAAGAATACATGTCTCCCTGGATGTCTTCACCCTCATCTTCTTCTTCCTTGGCGGCAAGCTGAGCTTCCTGTTCCTTGATGGTCTTCTCGAGGTCGGCCACCTTCTTGCGAAGTCGGGCGATGGTGCGATCCTTCTTGGCACGCTGGTGTCAAAGAGACTGGTGGTCTTGGACGAGCAGTGCGAAAGTCTGGGCCTTCTGGTCGGCAATGGCACGGTTCTGGTTGGCTAACTCTCTGGCATTGTCCAGTTCCTGCTGTCGGTCGTGTAGCAAGAAGTCAAGATTCTCCACTTGACGCCTCAACTCTGGGTGACTTGGCATCTCCATCGGCATTCCCATGAAGTCATGTCTTGCATAGTGGGCAAAACGGGTTCCTTGGATCTTGTTGACGCTGAGGGCACATAGACGTGCGAGAGCTTCATGCATTGCCCTGGCTAATCCATCTAGCCAGTTGTTCTCTCTCACGGAGAACTGAATTCTCCCGGAAGTGGGTGCTTTGATGCTTCCTCTAAGATCTGCGGTGACTAGCCACTGTAGGTCTCCTCCTGGGGGTCCTGGAAGTTGAGCTCCAAGAAACTCCAGATGTGGGCGTCTTAGTAACTCCGACAGTGAATCCAGATCCCTCTCAAAGATCAGCTGACCTCCGTTTCCCAACTGGTAAAACTTGCTGAACTGAGTCTCCATCTACAAGAATTAAGGATGAGGAAATTAGTGAGGTGATCAAGTGTGTCAAGTTTTAAGTAGTAATGTAAGAATTTTGAGGAACATGAATTTTTGAGAAAGAATGAGTTCACAAGGGTAAGAGAGGAAATAGTTTTTCATAAATACTCACTTTGGTTTTGAATCTAAGTTTTTTGTTTGGACGTCCATTCTAACTAGGGTCTCCTATGGTCAGGATGGCTCTGATAACAACTTGTCAACACCCGGATTTTTAATCCCAGATGCCCGTTATGCCATACCTCGCAATCCCAGGATTACCATTTTTGCGAGACATAACGGATTGGATATCACAGTACATCATCCATTACAAACCATACATAAGGTCTTACACAAATAAGGATCTCATGATCCAGTCTTAATACAACAAGCAGCAGAAATAAAAGGTAAGCGTAGCGGTGGGGTCCATCTTCAAGGGCACAGGCAATGCTGACGAAGGCTGATAGTCCTAGTTATCATAGCCATCCTGATGACCATCCTCTTGATAGTCTCCTTCATAGTCTGGCCATGAGAATAGCCAGGGACAAAAGCCATGAGTACTCTTTAAGTACTCGCAAACTACTATTAACAGATACTATAGTTCTAAGTTAAAGTGCTAAATCTAAGTTTAACTATAAAGTTAAGTTTCAACCTAAGCTGTGTTCTGAAGCAAAGAGAGGTAAAGTAAAGTTCTAGACTCACTTAAGTTGGGAAGCTATTATCATAAACACAACCCTGTTGTGGTCAAGTCAAAGTTCATCATTCATTTCAAGTTATTTGGAAAACATCTGACAACGAAACAGTATGGCCATTCCAACTGTCCATAACCACGGACGCGGCTATTGGAATAGTTTGACACTCTGCAGAGGTGGTACACTTTCACCACAAGATTCGATACATCTGTCAGGGATAATCCTGAATCATCATACTTAGTATGCAGATAATCAAACATAACCTTCCCTTTACACACCCTAGTACAAGCACCTCTCCTATGAGCATGGCCTCCCAACCATGACCATCAGTCATCTTGGGCACTGCATAGGTGGACATCATGAGAGGTAGCCTCAGCTCAGACCTCTCCCGTGAGGGAACTAATACTAATGCATATAAATTTCCAGCTAAGCCTTACCCAATTCAGGTAATGTGGTTGTACGGTAAATTTGTAATGGTATCGCATCCGAATCCAACCATCACTTTTATAAAAGGGTTAAGGCTCATGCCTCATCATTTTCATCATCATAAACTAGTTGTGTTTCTCAACACATGTCAAAACATCTCAATAGAATGACTCATCATTCCAAGGTTTTCACAATTCATTTTCACCAAGTGTTCCCATCTAAAGTGACTCAAGTTTTTGATCTACTCTAAAGTACTAAGTTAAGAGTGTTCACTAAAGTGGAAGTGATCGGTTCAATCTCATGCCATAGAATGACATCTAAAGGTTTCTAAGTAGGTCAAGTTTTATACTTTTTATGCTACCTTCAAAATAAGTAAAGAACTTTGTGTAAACTAAGGGAGGTAAAACTTGTCAATAAGGCTTGAGGTACTAATAGTAAAAAAGGGGTGCTCAAAGCATGCTTAAGGCATCTTTGCTAAACCATCTAGTTTGATTCTAGTTTGCTAAGCACTAAACTTGCAAGGGTTAGCTTGCATTGTTAATGGTGGCTTGCAAGTATAACTTGGAAGGGTTAATCTTGGATAGTGCTAGCTTGCCTTGGTTAGTGCAGTGGTTGAAGTTTTCTTCTTCTTCTTCGTCTTGATAGCACTCCTCCTCCTCGTAAGCTTGGTCGGTACTATCGTCTATAAATACATACGGAGTACACAATCACCAAACAATACTTAACTAGGCTAAGTAGCATTCTAAGGCACACATTTGATGATCTATTATCATCACAAGCATCACAAGTTTAAATCTCTAGTTTCATTCTTTTTAATTTAGAAAAGTAATTTCTACTCATTGAAAATTTAACTAAGATTTAATATTCACCACTTAAAATATGGGATCATGTGGACACATGTCATCCCCACATATTCTAACATGTGGGAATGAGATTTAAGGGTTGGATCAATATTACTTTGGTTTAAGTTCATTATTTAATGATTTAAAGTGACTAGAAATGCCTATATAGCATTATTTTGGTACTAGTCCAAAATCACTGCATGTAAACCTTAATATTATTTCATATTTAGATATATATGATGAATTGTGATTTTTGAGAGTTGGAATCAACTCAAAACCTATCTTAGTTGATTTTATAAAAATGTCGCAAGTGGCAAATACTTCTGTTTTGTTATTTTTATTAGTAGAGATCTATAACTCTAATTGAATTAAATCCAATGGGCTTGGATAGATCATCTCAATACCTTTCAGACAAAATTGGTTTCATGCAATTTGGAGTTATAAAACTCTCTGAATTGAATTTTAAACTAGTGGACAGAAACTAGATTTAATTAAAAAGAAAAATCCAGATTTGAACGGGTGGGCTAGCACGGGAAAGAACTTGGGCCGGCCCAGTGGCGCTCCGCGGCGGGGGCTCAGCTGACAGGGGGTCCCTCTTGTCAGTGGGTCTTAACACGCGAAACGGTATGCGCGTTGTGGGCCGTAGGATTAGAACGGGGATCTACGGCTGAGGGTCGTCATCGACGACAAACAGGTCGCCGGCAAGCTCAAACCCTAGCGGCTCGGTTGGGGTCTGTTGGGGACGTACCAAGGCTCTAGCGGGGTAGGCGAGGCGGGCAAATGAACTGGAAGACGACAGCGAGGCGAGGCACGGTTGTGGCGGAGATTGGGGTGGTCACAATCAGCGGCGCCCTTCTCCTCCTGTTGCGGCTTCTCCGGCTCCAATTCCGGCGAGGCAGAGCTCGCTTGGCTCCGGCGAGAGGTGGGTGAGGTTCAGTGAGAGGTGGGGAGTGAGTGGGTGTGGAGAGAAGAGGCTGGGGAGGCCGATTTATATAGGCCCGACGGTGAGAACGAGCGGGATGGGCAGACGACGGTGGCGACATGGCTACGGCCGGCTAGAGGCATGGCTGAGGGTGGCGATCGACAGGCGGTCTCCTAGCGGTGCTCTAGGAAGTGAATACGAGCGTAGGGGCGGTGGTATGCGGTCTGGGCGAGGTGGCGCTCTAAGCGGCAGAGGCGGCGGTGTCCACGGCGAGCGGTGGCTGTGGTGAGTTGGGCGGCGAACGGGGGTGTCTGGGGTGTTCCCTGGGTCGTGGCGGAGCGGTGGGCGCGGGCTGCGGTCGAGCGGCGGTCTGTGCACGCGTGCCGGGTGCGGTGCTCTGGCGCGTGCTCGGCATGGTGCGGTGGCACTGGGCGCGTGGTTTCCTCGGTGGTCCACTGCAGGGCTTGGCTCGGGCAGGGGATAGAGGGTGGCGGTGAGCTCCTGGCTACCTCCTAGACCTGGTGAGGGAAGGGGAAGTGGTCTGCTGCAGCGGGGCAAGGTTTGGCCGGCGAGCATGTCCTCGGGTTGGCATGGCATGGGGGATAGGGACAGGGGAGAGGGGTGCTAAGGGCCTGGTTAGACCAAGAGGGGGCATAGGGATTAAATGGAGATCAAATGAGGGCAAAACCCTGTGTAGAATAGTGAGCTAGGATTTAGAGTTTAAACCTGCCTGCCAAGTGTTTGATGAAATGGCCGCAAGAAATAAACTTTTGAATTTTGGTTTCAAAATTTTTGGGTGATCTACACTAGTGCTAGGTAGTCTCTAGTTGCAAGGGTTTTGAAAGTGGAGCTCAAAAAGATGGGTTTTGAAATAGGGGTGATCTATGCATATGCATTGAATTCAATTTTCAAATGCCAATTAAAATAGTTAACTGAATGTTTTTAGTAGATCCAAAGGTGGGCCTTGGTACCTCAGTATGTGTACTAGCAAGGGGTATAAAGATCCACACATGTTTCTGTTAAGTTTTGAGTACTAGGAATGCCCCAAGTAGGCATGAGAGTTAATTTGGCCAAAATGACCATTCACTTCAAATATTCATTTTGAGTTATTTTTCTTTGGGAAAAGTTTGGGAATGACTTAGATGATGTTTAATTCACCTAAGAAACATTTTACAAGCATTGGATCATACAATCATGGAAATTCAAAATAACTCCTATTTTAAATGCACACACATATGAATGCTTTCATTTTTAATTTGGAAAAGTTTTTGTTAACCCTAAACTTGATGATTTAGATCTTGCTAAGCTTGGATTGAAGTTTTGGGATATTACAAAGTGCCACCATGGTGTGCACGTTGTCACTTTTACACACATGGGGAGAGCAGAGATCTATTAAAGCACTTGAGTAGCAAGGTAGATCTATAGATTACAAGCTCATGATCTCAATAAGATCATGCATAGAGAGAGAGATGAACACATAGCTACCAGTAGAACCCTTAGCCTCAAGAGAGAACTACTCCCTCCTCATCATGGGAATCAGCAATGGTGATGGAGATGGCGGTGGAGATCGATGGAGATGGCTCCGGGGGCACTTCCCCGTCCCGGCAGGGTGCCGGAACAGAGACTTTCTGTCCCCCGAATCTCCCCTTCGGTGGCGGCGGCGTTGCGGAACTTTTCGTGGATTTCTGATTGATGATTTAGGGTTTATGCATCAGGAGGCTCTTATAGGCAAAGGAGGCAAGGTTAGTGGCCGGCCAGGGGGCCCACACCATGGCCTGGCACGGTCTAGGTGGACCCGTGCCATGGGGTGGGGTGGCCACCCTGTGGCCCCTCTCCGACTCTCCTTCTGGCTCCGTGAGTCTTCCGGAAAATATTAACTTTGGCTTTTATCCCATCCAATTCCGAGAATATTCATTTTCTGACTTCCTAGAACCAAAAACAGCAGAAACAGGCAACTAGCACTGTGGCTCTTGTTAATAGGTTAGTCCAAGAAATCATATGAAAAGTACTCCAAAGTGTGGACAAAACATAAGAAAGTAGATAAAACCAAGCATGGAACATCAAAAATTATAGATACATTTGCAATGTATCAAGGACATCTCTGAGGACCGCGCAATTGACACGTTCAATGGCGGTGTACGCCACAGAGAGCTCAAGGAGGAGTTGGGCCGCACTAAGCCCAAACCAGTCGACCACCTGATGGAGATCGCAAACAGGTGGGATGATGGAGAGGACTCGGTGAAGAATAATCGCGTTCATTCAGACGACGATGATGACCTCAGCTGCACACGCGACCGCCGAGGAAAACGTCGAATGCGCGGCTATGAAGACCATGAAGAAGTCGACGTGGTCGCGGCTGGCTACGCCAACAGACGCGACGATGGCAACCGCAGCAGCAGATACCGCAGTGGTGGCACCCTTCTTCTTCCCCATCTTCTAGTGGCAATGGGATCGCAGGAAGTAGCTTGGAAAAGTCCTGAGCCCGTCCAACGCAATAGCAGGGGCGAGTGTGATGGAGAAGCAACGAGGATCAATGGCAATAGTGCGCAAGGAAGAGTAAGATGGATTGTGGGGAACTTACCGCACGGAATCCCTACTTAACCATAGGAAAGATGCCATCCAACGGCTCACAAAGATTCACCCAGACATGTGACGCAAATAAATGCAGACGCGTGGTGATGGAAATAGTGAACCATTGCCGCACTTTCCTCACTACACGCAAGAATCGAGGAGGCGCAGTTATAACAGAGATTACATATGCCTGGTCAAATCCCAGTCAGAAATGGGGCCCCACCTCCATCACGTCCCGCCAATGCTGCTTATGCGTGCAAATGAGATCATCTAATCGTCAGCACTGACGTCATCTACTCCAGCAGGAGATCTTTTCGACTAATCTAGTCCTTGCTCGACTCTACGACTTGACCAAGTACTCGGGGGCTACTCCTAATAGGAGCGTTGGCCGCACACCCGAAGACATCATAGGTACATAACTGCTTTCACCAGTTGAAGCCCCTCTTCGAATCAACGATTCGATTGTGGACTCGGGGGATACTCCCATAGGGAGCGCTAAAAGCATATTCGGCTAAAAACAAAACAATAAATGACAATAGTCGAAAAACTTCAAAGTCCTCACTCAAGTCTATGACTCGAACAGGCACTCGGAGGCTACTCCCATAGGGAGCGCTGGCCGCGCACCCTATGAAAAATCTTAAATCATTAATAAAAGTGTGTCAACTATGTCCACACTCGAAACGGCGACTCTGCCTCATATTTTCCCTGCAAAAATACTACGTCTCCTGGGCCATCCAAATCATCTCCGCATGGACTAAAAATTCGGATATCGCATTTACAATGTGAAGGTAAGATCTGAAAAAGGCCTAGCAATGCACCTGTTACGCTCTACCAGATATAAGTCGTGCCTATAGGCACGACAAAATAAGCCTTGACAGACTGATACGTTATAAACATATCTATAATTTTTGATGCTCCATGCTTGTTTTGCATCAATTATCTTATGTTTTGTCCACACTTTGAGGCATTTTTATACATTTTCTGGAACTAACCTATTGACAAGATGCCGCAGTGCCAGTTGCCTGTTTTCTGCTATTTTTGGTTTCAGAAAAGCTAGTAAAGAAATATTCTCGGAATTGGACGAAACAAAAGCCGAAGTTCCTATTTTTCCCGACACGACACGGAAGTCCAAAGTAGAGACAGAGGAGAGCCACGAGTTGGGCGCGCCAGGCTCTGGTGTGGGCCCCTCGGGAAGCCACCGACCTTGCCTCTTCGCCTATATAAACCCCCCGAGACGAAAACCCTAAGGGGAGGAGGATAATTCCACGAAAAGTTCCGCAGTGCCGCTGCCACCGAAGAGGAGATTCGGGGACAGAAGTCTCTGTTCTGGCACCCTACCGGAACGGGGAAGTGCCCCTGGAGCCATCTCCATCGACTCCACCGCCATCTCCATCGCCGTTGCTAACTCTCATGATGAGGAGGGAGTAGCTCTCTCTTGAGGCTAAGGGCTCTACCGGTAGCTATGTGTTCATCTCTCTCTATGCGTGATCTTATTGAGATCATGAGCTTTGTAATCTAGTTGAATAAGTAGATATATTCTGCTACTCAAGTGCTTTAATTAATCTCTGCTTATCCCCACGTGTGTGAAGTAGAAAGTGTGCACACCGTGTGGCACTTTGGCTAAGGTTACAGAAATACTTATCATGAGTATAATTTGAGTTAGATGTCTCTATGAGATTGTGGTGTTTGTTGGAACCATCTAGTGCTCAAGGTGATAGTGAGGGGTTATCTAGATGAGGAATGTGAACTTTAAGGTGTGCTGTTATAGCCCTACATCGTCCAACCGAAGAGTAGTTCAGGGTAGCATAATGAAGAGAAGATATTTATATGAGAGTGTCCCCTAGTGAAAGTATGATCCCTAGGCCTTGTTTCTAAGCATTGAAACACCGTTTACAATTAGTCCTGTTTGCTTGCTTCCACTCTTATTTCAGATTGCAATTACCACTTATAATCATTCATATTACTTGTATTTCACTATCTCTTTGCCAAACTAGTGCACCTATACACCTGACTAGTGAATTGGGTGTGTTGGGGACACAAGAGACTTCGTGTATCTTGATTGCAGGGTTGCTTGAGAGAGATACCTTTGACCACTTCCTCCCTGAGTTCGATAAACCTTGGGTGATCCACTTAAGAAAAACTTGCTGCTGTTCTACAAACATCTGCACTTGGAGGCCCAACACTGTCTACAAGAATAGAAGCATGCACAGACATCAAGCTATTTTCTGGCGCCGTTGCCGGGGAGGTAAGGTAAAAGGTACTCACATCCTCTAGCTACTAAGATATCTTCTAGTACTGTTGCTGGTGTGTTTTTTCTTTTCAAAATGGGGTTGACCCTGGCCTCTGCATCCTCAGATGCACACAGCCATTTATTTATATAAGTCTAAAGTGATAATAGTAATAATACAGAAAAATCTCAATGATCAGATATGGTTGATACAAACACCAACCATCTGAGAAAACCAGAAAACCTCACAATAGGATGCATATTATATCTAGACTGTTGTTGGTGTGTGAGTGCTCGAAGTTATTTCCTTTAGATTCTGCAATTATATCTTTTTGTTTCTTGTTTTTATTTTCACTAGTTAGGCTTAATGGAAAACAACAACAAAAAATTAGAGAAATTTTTAGTATTTTCCTGAGGTAGAACATGAATGGTTTGAAAAGAAAATTAAAAAACCCATGGAACTTTCTTTGAATGCTAATAGCAATGTTATTAGTATGATTTTTTTGAACACCTTTGTTACTAATGTTATGGAAACGTCTAAGCTTGGGGAAGTTAGTTTTTATGAAAATGATCTTTTTAGTTCCCCAGCTTTAGAGGAGAAAATTCGCTCTGATGATACTTTATCTCCCATATGTGGTAATTCTAATGATACTTATGATATTTTAAATCCACATAATGAAAGCGTCCCTTTTAAAATACCTATGGAAATTGTTGAACGTGTTATGAATAACTGTTATTTTTTAGATGGAACTGTCCATCCTGGTGATCATTTACTCTTTATACATGAATTATGCGAGTTGTTCAAGTGTACAGGTATTTCAATGAACCAAGTTAAGAGGAAGCTATTATCTTTATCACTTAAGGGCAAAGCAAGGGAGTGGTATGA
Organism: Avena insularis; assembly: GCA_023614405.1. Taxonomy (NCBI): domain Eukaryota; kingdom Viridiplantae; phylum Streptophyta; class Magnoliopsida; order Poales; family Poaceae; genus Avena; species Avena insularis. The sequence continues at coordinate 112,176,185 of CM042684.1, forward strand.
GCTACTAGACGATCCTCACCATTCGGAGTGGAAGGAACTTGAATCTCTCTTTTACTCTAAATTTTATCCTCCTCATGAAATTCATAAAGATAGGAATTATATTTATAATTTTCATCCTTATGATGGAGAAAGTATTGCCCAAGCATGGGGGAGATTGAATTCACTAATGCTCAAATGTCCCATTCATGAGCTCCCCAGTAATATTGTTATTAATAATTTTATGCAAGGCTTTCAGGACATTACAAGGACTACCTAGATACCTGTTTAGAGGGATCCTTCACAAGGATGGAGGTCAAAGCTAAGTGGGATCTTCTTGAAACAATTCAAAGCAATACCGAAGATTGGGATAACGACAAAGGTAAAGAACCAGGTATAAACTATGAGCATGATTGCATTAAGTATTTCGCTGAAACTACTGATTTTCAAGAGCTTAGTGCTAAATATGGTCTTGATCCTCAAATTCCTGTTGATTGTCGTAGAGCCTTTGCTTCTCATATTAATGCTCCTAAATAAAAATGGGACATGTATCATGAGCCTTTTAAAGACACTTGCATGAAAAATGAAATTGTTATTAATGATAGCAATAAACATGCTCAAACCTCTGAAAGTACTATTTCTTATAAGCATGTTAATTTTTGTGGAGTACATAGACCTTGTGAAAAGAATCAAATTGAAGAAGAATATTGTATCACCCATAGGAATGAAAAAACTAGAACGTGGTATAGGGATCTAAATGATCTTGGTAAAAACGTTTATGCCCTCTATCCTTTTATTTGTGAACTTTGCTTTGAAGTGGGTCATTTAAATTTTCAATGCTCAGGCCATAATAATATCCCTTCTAATCCAATGAGTACTGCAAGTTTGTATTGTGATAACATGATCACTCCTAATCAGCATGATGAACTTACATTATTTTTGGGGTGTGAAGAGTTATCAAGAAAAACTTCTTCGGTAGATATGAGTGCTTTTGATATGAGTAGTGTCCTGCATGGTTGTCATCTTTATTGTGTTGATAATTGCCACACAAATACTTACATACAAAATATTATAAAATATGAGATTTTACCAAAATATGACATGACTAATATGTGTTTTGTTCTTATTAATGAAAAGGAGGAATCCTCCAAAGTTTCTTCTATTGTCTCTAACAATAAATCAGGGTATATGGAGAAGCTTCCTTTCAAGCCTCTCCCTGCTAAAGAGAAGAAGAAAAAGAAGAAGAGGAGGAGTAAAAGGAGGGAGGAAACGGTATTTTCCCCTAAGCACGTTGCTCCTATTATGGTTTTTGATGAGTCTGAACTCGATGATGTTCCTATGCCTGTTACCTATAGTAGTGGTCATGATTGGGAAAAGCACACTACTTTTGATATTGAAAATCTCTTCGGTGCCAATTCTAAAAATGATGATGTTAATAATTGTTGTACTATTAGTACTATCCATGTTCCTTCCAATGATGATATGTTTACAAATGAACGCACTTTGGAAGATAACTATTCTATTGCTTATGATGATACTATACCTCTAATATATGATGATTACAATGATGAATATGATATTTTCAGTCCACCTACTATTGAGGAGAAAATTAATTATGATTACAATATGCCTCCTATATTTGATGAGAATAATAATGATAGCTATTTTGTTGAATTTGCTCCCACTACGATTAATAAGAATGATTATGCTTATAGGGAGAGTAATAATTATTTTATGCATGTGGCTCATGATAAGAATGTTTTATATGATATTTATATTGTTAATTTTATTCATGATGCTACTGAAAGTTATTATGAGAGAGGGAAACATGGTTTTATGTATCTCAACAATATTAAGTTTCCCCTCTTTATGTTGAAAATTTTGAAGTTGCACTTGTTTTGCTTTCCTATGCTTGTTGCTTTGTGCTTTCATGACTTGTTTATTTACAAGATTATTTTTCATAGGAAGTGGGTAGACTTAAGTTTGTTCCATATTTGCTTCTTGATGCTCTCTTTTACTTCAATTCATATTTCTTATGTGAGCATCATCGAAATTATCATGTCTATCTTAATGGCTATAAAGAAAGAGCTCTTGGGAGACAACCCATTATATTTTTACTTTTAGTTTATTTTTGTTTTGTTGAGTCTTGGAAGTTATTGCCTCTGTAATAACCTTTCCTTATCCTTTTTGTTTGGTTTTTGTGCCAAGAATAACCTCTAATGAGAGGGAAGTAAGATATGGGAAAGTTGTTGTCCCAAAACAGATTTCTGTGCGTCAAGGTAAAAAATCGTGAAAAATCTCAGTACGTCGGATTGAGCTGTAATTTTTTGTTCTTATGCCCCGAGTTATTACCCAACTTTCCTTAGTTTTGTACTTTTCAATTTGAGCAACATAAGATTTTCGAAAAAATCGTTCTTTACCTGCTGGTCTGTTTTGACAGATTTCTGCCATTATTTGCATTTGCCTCTTAATCGATTTCTTTTTGAGTTCTCTCGGATCACTTGAGATTTTAAAAAAAATGATACAGTAGCTTATATTTTAATGGATGATTTACTTGAGTTGAAACTGAACCCAAAGGATTATTATTTTGAATACACTAATATTGCTAATGAAGATTGTGTGAAGTTTTATATGTAGGAAGTTTTTAAGTGTAGGGAGAGAATGGTGTGATGAGATGAAGTATGGACAAAATCTCAAGCTTGGGGATGCCACCCGTGTCACCCTAAGAAATATTCAAGAAGTACAAGCGTCAAAGCTTGCGGATGCCCAAGGCATCCCCTTCTTCATCAATAATCTCAGGTCTTCTTTCAAGACAGTGTATTTTTATTACCTTATACACTATGTGTTGTTCTTGGAGCGTGTTTGTTTTTATTTTTCTTTTGCTTTCTTTGCCGCAATAAGTTGGTTGGATCCCAACACACTTTTTTTTGGAGAGAGAGACACCCTGTTATTCATTGCCTAGAACACTCTAGTTTTCACTCTTATTGTTCTATGAGTGTTCTCCTTTGCTAGCACTATGTTTAGCTTTAGTTTTCTTATTCTTTTGGCTTAGAACTTTTTAGTTCTTCTTTGTAGATGGGTGAGACATGCTCTCTGGTCTTTATTGATTATTATCTTTGATAGCTGTTTCAAATAAGTCGACTGGCGTTGGAAAAGAGTAGGAAGTTTCATGCTTATAGTGGTACAAAAGGAAGCTTGTTTTGACTGTGACTTAGACTTTATCATGTCATGATAGATGTTGCTTTGACCATATGCTTAGTGATTATTGTTGTAGTATGACTTGTTTCAAACAATTGAGATTGCTTAATGTGCCTTGAAAGAATCATGAGTTGTTTTAGCATACAAAAGCATAATATTGTGATATTCTCCTTTGATGCTTTATTTGGGTTGACTTGGCACATGCTTACACCATGTTAAGACTATAAACCAGTCACCTTAGCCTCTATGATCATTTAGTTTTTGACGTTTAATATCACTTTATGCTTTAATTAATAATGGTTTGTCCCTTTGCATGATTATGACCATTATTGCTCTCTTAGTAGGTCGCTCCCAGTCTTTTGCTAGCCTCCACCTGTACCAAGTATGAGTTCTACTCATGCATCCAACCTCCAAGAAAACCAAGTTATTCCAAAGAGTCCACTATAAATTCCTATGCATGGTGTGTTACACCATTCCAAGTATATTCATGTTTTTAGCTACCTTCCAAATTAAACTTTTGTTATGTGAAAATTAGTGATTAAAGCTCTCACAAACTTGATGGCACACTTTATTTTCTTGCACTTAATAAACTTGAACCATTGTGTCCATCTATGTTGCTTATATGCTTGCACTTTATAAGTTGTGAATTAGCAGAACCATGGTACCATGGGAAATGCTTTCAACATTGCACTTATTATTCAGTTGATATCATGTTCTTTTGTTTATGGATCCCAGCGGTGTGAAATAAAAGGGGAGCTTGTAAGCTCATGGAGTTTGTATGTGTGTTAGAGAAACGCCTAGACGGCTAGCCTAAGGCATGCCTAATCATGGTGGAAACTTGCAGCATAACCATAGTGAGCATTCTATGAAGCATCCTCAGTAAAAACCTATGCAAATAGCAAATAAAAAGATTGTTGAGATGCTCATTGTCTGTTGCCTTGTCATTTTGATATGGGAAAGCTTCTGTGTCATGGGGCAAGGGGTACCCCGTTGGCGGTTCTCCATGATACACATGTACTTACAATGACAAGGACCTACTTGTGACTAAAGTTGAGTAGCATGAGGTTCGGTACTCGTAAGCAAGGGGCATGAGATTTTCAACTTATAACTTGTCAAGCATATCCTCATATTTGTGTCACTTTAATCTTAATCACCTCAAGATGCTTATGATAGGGGAAATGAGAGCTGAAAGCTAATGAGTACCATACTTTCAAAATTTGGAAGCCTTTCAAACTTTTCAAATCTTTTTTTTCACTTTTATGTCGAGTCACCATTTATTCTCTGAGCACCTTCCCGAGAGCATAGCTGTCATTCCTAGTGTAATGTGCTTGTCCCAAAACACGGTTAATTGTAACATAACTTTGACGCTTATATCTTTCATATATTTACTTTCTAGTCTTCAATTAAACTTCAGAGGTGCCTTGGCATTTATGTTTTGCTCCAAAAAGAAAGGCAAGCGAGATACCACTTTATCATATCTTCTTATGAGCATTATAATCCTACATATGCTTATGTGTCATGTTGTTTATTATTATTAGGTTGGAATCTCTTCATAGCTTGCATGACTACTAGGTAAACTTATTTGCATACTCTTTATTATGAATTGCCTAAGTATTTGATCATATGCTGAGAATATATACATCTTATGAAGCAAATGTGTTCGCGAAAGTTTCTTTTATCGCACTCAGTTTTCAACTGAATTACTTGAGGACAAGCAATAAGCTAAGCTTGGGGGGAGTTGATACGTCCAAAACGTATCTACTTTTCCGAACACTTTTGCTATTGTTTCTTCTCTAATTTGTGTGATTTGGACTAATGTCGACTAGCGCTGTTTTCAGCATAATTGCTTTGGTGTCTCGTTTTTGTGCAGGAAATCAACTTTCAGGAAAAATCCCGAAAAATATCGCAAAACTCCTATTTTACCAAAAGACTCACGGAGCCAAAAGACGAGACAGAGAGGGGCCACGAGGGGCCCACACCACCTGGTGCCGCGGGCCAGGCCAGGCCGTGCCAGGGGGTGGTGTGGCCGCCCCGGTCTCCGCCTCGACCTCTCCTTTCGCCTACATAAGCCCTCTGACCTAAAAACAAAGGGAAGTTCGACGTTTTTCCAGATATTATTGATTCATGATGATATTATTGTTTATGATCTTACCTGTAAGTTGTATACACATATTATTGTCCAGAACCCGAGGCCCTGAAGTGACAGAAATTGGGATAACCGGAGGGGATGAATATGATGTGAGGATCACGTATGTTCATGGAGTGTTAATGCTTTGCTCTGGTGCTCTATTAAAAGGAGATCCTTTATTGTCAGTAGATTCCCTTGAGGCCTCGCTGCAACGGGCTGGCAGGATAAAAGATGTTGTGCAAGTTCTCATTACGAGCACGTATGACTATATATGAAACACATGCCTATGATTATTTAGTACTTGGATACTTTGTCTTATTTATCTGCAAATGCCCTATGTCTTGATTATTACATGAATTGTCTTGTCCATGCAACGCTCGTCCGTCCATCTCTATGCCTACCGCACTTTAATCCTACTGTTTACTGCAATTGTTACTACTGTCTTTATTTTACTACTGTTATTACTTTGTTATTGCTACTACAAAACTGTTGCTACTGATAAACTACTGCAAGCAAGATTGTTTCCAGGTGTAGCTGAATTGACAACTCAGTTGTTAAGGCTTATAAATATTCTTTGGCTCCCCTTGTGTCGAATCAATAAATTAGATTTTACTTCCCTCGAAGACTGTTGCGATCCCCTATACTTGTGGGTCATCAAAGCTCTTTATGAAACTTGAAATCCCTGCTTCCCTCTATGAAGGGCATTTCTTTTTTACTTTTATATTAAATCTCCATCTTCTATCTTTATGCACCAATTGAGAGAGCATAGTGGTCATTCTTAGTTTAACGTGCATTGTCCCAAAACTTGTTGATTGATTCATAACTTTGATATTACTTGTTCTTAAATTATTTGTATCTAGTCACCCTTATGAACTTTGAAGGTGTCCTATGCATTTATGTTTTGATATACCATGAAGGACAAGCTGATTACCACTCTTATTATGTTTTCTATATGTGAAACTAACAAATGTCTTTCAATGCATTGTTATTCATGATATTTTGTTTATACTTTTTTATATTGTAACTTAGTTGTTTTGTCTTATTGTTAGAACTATATCTTTCATGTTTATGTTAGAGTACTATGATCCTAGCTATCAATGCTTTACGAATACCTTGATCAAGATTGTGATGGTGCATGTCACCTTAAAAATTATTCTTTTTATCACTTACCTACTCGAGGACGAGCAGGAGTTAAGCTTAGGGATGCTTGATACGTCGTAAACGTATCTATAATTTTTGATGTTCCATGCTTGTTTTGTAGCAATTATCTTATGTTTTGTCTACACTTTGAGATATTTTTATAGATTTTCTGGAACTAACCTATTGACAAGATACCGCTGTGTCAGTTGCCTATTTTCTGTTGTTTTTTGTTTCAGAAAAGCTAGTAAAAAAATATTCTCGGAATTGGACGAAACAAAAGCCGAAGTTTCTATTTTCCCGACACGACACGGAAGTCCAAAGCAGAGACGGAGGAGAGTCACGAGGCGGCCACACCATAGGGTGGCGCGCCCCCCCAGGCGCGCCAGGCCCTGGTGTGGGCCCCTCGGGCGACCACCGACCTTGCCTCTTGTCATGGACTAATTCTTGGAGTTTTCAAAAAAAATACTTTTATCTGAAAATGCGGACTAGAAAATTTAGTTTAACTAACTAAATTTTAATTGAAAATTTTATACGTAAATGGCTTTAACATGAATTAATACCAATACGAATATAAATTTTAGCTTCATTTGTTCCTCAAGTTTGATTGTGTTTTTCTTGTTTTTAACATGTTAAAATATGCACCTTTGAATTTGTTTTGTTTTTCTTAAATCAATTCCAACATAGTTGGAATTATTTTAATATAAAAAAAGAAGGAGATTAATTTCTCTTCAAGTATTATTTCTTGTATTGCCAATTTCTTTTTGTTTGCTTCTTATTTGTTTCTTATAAAAATCTCATTGGGGATTGGCCCACAATCATGCACATGCAACGAAATGCATGATAGTATCTAGGCTATTATAGCATATACGTATATATGCCCTTCTATGTCTAGTTCTCTCTAGACCCAGTGTATATATAAATATATATACAAGCCATGCATGCCATGCAATTTCATGTCCTACTCATGTTGCTCTTCTTCCCATTCTTTTCTTTTCTCTCTACCGAATTATTGCTACCTAGTTTATTTCTCTCATTTTTTGATTTTCGTTGCTTCACTCCAGTATGTATTTACATGCATCGAGTCTCTCTCCCTCTCTTCTTATTCTTTCTCTTGTCTACCCATGCATGTACTGGTATTCTCTCTCTCCTCTTATTCTTTTTATTCCGTCAATTGTCGGATCAATCAGTCTAGCTCTAGCTCGGGTCGCCGAGGCTACACACCCGCACCTGGGTTGCACCGAGTGAAACGTCAACACCCAACACTCCAGCATGCCAAGCATCGCGCTTCTCTTCCTCTTCCCGCACACACCAACAGCTAGACATAAACACCACAGCCTAGACCAGAAATTGCTCGCCATTTACCTCTCATTCATCCTCCCTTTATTCCTATCAATTAGAGGACTCTTTCCTTTTATATAGCCACGGATTGATGCTCAAGTCTCTCCTCTTTCCATTCCATGTCACCACCACGAGTCCTAGAGGATTAGACTGATCCAATCTCGCACAGCTCCGCAAGGCCACCTCCGAACACCGTCTTCGTTTCCGATGATTCGGGCCACAAGGGGAGGAACTACTGCACCAGGAAGACCACGAGAAGCAAGGGGTCTGATCCACGGAACCAGAAGGTCAAGCTGTTCATCATCGAGGACGCCAACGACAACCGGCTACCGATTTCAACAGTAGACTGCCACGAGCTTGGTGAGAACCAGTGTTTCCTTTTGGATAGAACGTGTTCCCGATATCAAGGCCTACCTTCTACACATGGTTTTCAGCCTTAGTTAGAAAGTTTGTCACGCCGCTAGTGAACCGAATGCCATCTGTGGCATTGGCCTGTCGTGGTACCTTGCACAGGTCATTTATCTTGAGCCCAACATAGAAAAGCCACCAAATAGCCTTGGTAACCTGTCAGTACCATTAGATCTTGTATATCATCTATAGTTTATCAACTATTTTTGAAAACTGGTTAGATCTAGTGTATTACATGTAGCTTGTAGTTCTATTTTTTACACCATGCATGTGCGTCTAGTATACTACTTCTAGCTTTCTAGTTTTTATGTATTCATATTGCATGGTTCGATCGTGGCATACTTGTTTTGGTTGCACTTTCTTAGCTAGTTGGTAATTGCTAGATTTAATTACACCCGTACGTGCATATGTTCCGATAGATGTTAAGTAATTCGGTTACTAGCACTAGAGCACGTCAGGTTAATTGCAAATCTAAATTAGTGTTATTTTCTTGTCATGTTTGTAGATGTTCAGTTGTCATAGTATGATTATTCGTCCTGCAGATGCCATGATTAAATACATTTTTATTTAGTAGATTTAATCATGCGTTCTCTAAGCAATCTGGTAGTTGTATATGATTAGTTATTTGTTGTTGGTGCATCACTGCAAATGTTTGCACTCCATATAGTACTGCCATGCTCGTATACTAGGGTAATTGTAAGACTAGTTTTTCTATTGTATGATTCATCCTAATTATACTAGATGCTTAATTAGATTATTTTTCCTTGGTTAACTGTAGCATTGTTGATGTATATCATTGCATTGCTGATGTACATCATTGCCGAAACATGGTACATGTCATGCTATGTTAGTTCAGCCATTTCGGTCTTAGAGCGAGTCATTAGCACGTTCATGCATGGGTATAGTGTTTTAGCTGTTCACTATTCACTTAGTTCTTGCATGGCTTACTAGCATGTACTATGCGTGCATTGCATATTAATTAAGGATTATATCATCTTTTATAGTGGTTATATAAAATAAATATTATTTTCTTAATATATTATTATTAGGTGTAACGTGCAGACCCGACCACTACACCTCGAACCGTTTAACCCTCGCTAGCCCTCTTCGAATTTTATTCGACACTTCTTCATTTGGATTGTATTTGTGGTTATTCGAAGTTTGTATTTATTTGTCGTTCATCGTTATGGCGAGTAGGGAGTGACGGGTTCGAGCTGAATCAGGATTACGAGGAAAAACAGTTTCACGACAATGAAGGCATGCCCCTTTCATAATTATCCCAGTTTTATAAAGTGCATTTTATCTTATTGTTTTATAAATATATGCTATTTTGTTACACACATATCTTGATCTACTTATCGATATACAATACCCTGAGTAGATACTATATAGTAGTCCTATTAGTGTAGAATTGCTTAGCCATGCTCAATAATAAGTAGGATCCTTCATCTCCCCTCTTCGGAGGAATTGGACGACCCTCGGGTCATATATATACTTTTGAAACTTGTTGAGCTCGCTGAGCTAGCCGTTGTTGCTTCCTCTACTCTATTCTACTCTGGGTGAAACTTACCATCTAAACACTGGCGTGGGTGACAGCTGGATCAAAGGAATGAGCGATTGGCTACCCTTCACTAGATAAAGGGGCAATCCATCGTTCGTGCCGTATGAGGGCCTAATAAGTCTTGGATTTGAAGATTGTGACCAATGTACAACCACATGCTATAATGGCACTGGCTTGGTTAAGTAGGTTAGTCAGTCTTAGGTGTCCATGTCGATGTACCGCTGATGAGGTGTCTGCCTGCGAGGGAACCTTTGGCACAGATGGGGGGACCGGTTTGGGGACGTACTCTCAGTTCCGTGCGCCATACCCGGTGGGCTCATCTCATCTTTGGGGATCCAGCTAAAAGACCTCGTCACAATTCCTCTACCGGTACACCAATAGGTGTGTACTAAACTAGCGGCCACTAGTGGGCAACAAGACGGGATTGTGTCATGTGAGAGAAGTGTACAACCTCTGCAGAGTGTAAACCTATTCGAATAGCCGTGTCCATGGTCATGGACGACACATGAATCTTTCTTGACATACGGGAACCTGTCTTGCTACTTCTCTCTTTGCCCCTATACTTATCCTAAAATCTATGAACTATGTGAGTTGTCGTGGACAATCACACTATTGAGAAATACCACATTTGATGATAAACATATTTTCGTCTAAAACTGCTTTTATCAAAACTATTACCATATTGCAAATAAAACTGGCTTTATGCAAAAGAACCATATAACCTCCACATAAAGCCACATGTAGATATTATAAGTTTTGTATAAGGGGTATGTTGAGTACGTCATGTACTCATGGCAATACTTTTGTTGATACTTCAGAGTACTATGGAGAAGGAGACGACGATGACTATTATGATGACGCTGATGAGTGAGGTCTCGTGAACTACATCGACTCCCTGTGGCCGAGATGGAGTCGCTACGCGTTTTATATTTCCGCTGCACTTTCTGGATGTAATAAATGTCACTAGACATTTTACTATATTGTTATCCAGACTTTGTAATAAATTACTTTTGTACGCCTGCAATGATATACATTTCGCTGTGTCATCAACATTGATCTTCGGATTGATGAATAAACACAGGAGGTCTGGAAGTTAAGTTCCGGTCCTCACAGAAGTGGTATCAGAGCCGATGTCGACCTAGTCACGTAGCCTTAGTTAGAAATGGAAAGCCTTAGAGACTGTTTGCAAAAAGTAAAAACTCTTTTTGAAAATATAGTAGTCTAATTCTTGACTATTCTAGTTCCTTCTCTTCTCTTATTTAACATTATGTTCAAATGCTTCTTACCTAAACACTTCTCTAGTATACCATGCCCTATCCACAAGAAGACTTTTCAAGAATTCAAGGAGTCAAGAGTCTTCAACCGCACTCTGCATTATTCAATGTCAAAAATTAACACCAACACTTGTTGAGACCAGACAACCATATAGAATAAGGTTGGATAGATCTCTGGTAGCTATATACTATAACATTAGACAAAAAAGTTTTTGCTTGAGCAAGGTCTGCATATTTTTGGCCTTTTGGCACCTTTTCCTATGCAGTCATGCCAAAACCTCTGCAATTTCAAAGAAACTATTGGTTCTTCTGAATTCTTCTTTTGTAGTATTTTGCCTTTTCTCGTATTTTATTCTTGGATACACCTCAAAACAAGGTTCTATTACCTATCTTATGTTATTCCCTCTTACCTATAGACCCTTGGAAAAAAAGTTGGACTTTGCTGATGGTACTAAGTACTGAAGCTCTCATGGTCGTAGAGGAGGAAAAAATCATATGTTACCTACACCAAAGACTATTGCTCCCACGTTTCATACCAATCAAGGAGGATGAATTATGCATGCAAACTTCCAAACGAGATTGGAAACACTTCCCAAGGACACCGAAAGTTTCCCTAACGATGATGGAAGCCACCCGTTTTGAGAATGCCTACACCTAGAGTCAGATTGATTTGTTTACGAACAAACATAATATTACCATAGACCATGATCATTCAACTCTATGGTGCAATGTGAGATCGAGCAATGCAATGAAGACATCCTAGTCGACCTCAAGAATATGATTGAAGAATCTAAAGAAATACTGCTTGTATTAGCTACTACCTCATGTTGATCAAAGTTGATCCAAGAAAATAGAAGCTCATAAATACGAGAAGAAATGAGGAGATCAGTCAAGCAACCCATCAGTTATAAGCCTAGGAGCCACCCTGAATCCATTCTGTAGTGAGCCCGAATCTCGGGGACGAGATTCTATTAAGGGGGTAGATTTGTCACGGGCCGATTTTTGGAGTTTAAAAAAAAATACTTTTATGTGAAAATGCGGACTAGAAAATTTAGTTTAACTAATTAAATTTTAATTGAAAATTTCGTACGTAAATGGCTTGAACATGAATTAATACCAATACGAATATAAATTGTAGCTTCATTTGTTCCTCAAGTTCGATTGTGTTTTTCTTGTCTTTAACATATTAAAATATGCACCTTTGAATTTGTTTTGTTTTTCTTAATGTTGGAATTATTTTGATATAAAAAAAGAATGAGATTAATTTCTCTTCAAGTATTATTTCTTGTATTGCCAATTTCTTTTTAGTTTGCTTCTTATTGGTTTCTTATAAAAATCCCATTGGAGATTGGCCCACAACCATGCACATGCAACAAAATGCATGATAGTCTCTAGGATACTGTAGCATATACGTATATATTTCCTTCTATGTCTAGTTCTCTCTAGACCCAATGTATATATATATATACAAGCCGTGCATGCCATGCAATTTCATGTCCTACTCACGAATTATTGCTACCTAGTTTATTTCTCTCATTCTTTTATTTTCGTTGCTTCACTACAGTATGTATTTACATGCATAGAGTCTCTCTCCCTCTCTTCTTATTCTTTCTCTTATCTACCCATGCATGTACTGGTATTCTCTCTCTCCTCTTATTCTTTTTATTCCGTCAACTGTCGGATCAATCAGTCTAGCTCTAGCTCGGGTCGCCGAGGCTACACACCCGCACCTGGGTTGCACCGAGTGAAACGTCAACGCCCAACACTCCAGCATGCCAAGCGTCATGCTTCTCTTCCTCTTCCCGCACACACCAACAGCTAGACATAAACATCATAGCCTGGACCAGAAACTGCTCGCCATTTACCTTTCATTCATCCTCCCTTTATTCCTATTAATTAGAGAACTCTTTCCTTCTATATAGCCACGAATTGATGCTCCAGTCTCTCCTCTTTCCATTCCATGTCACCACCGCGAGTCCTAGAGGCTTAGACTGATCCAATCTTGCACATCTCCGAAAGGCCACCGCTGAACACCGTCTTTGTTTCTGATGATTCGAGCCATATGGGGAGGAACTACTACGCCAGGAAGACCACGAGGAGCAAGGGGTCTGATCCACGGAACCAGAAGGTCAAGCTATTCATCATCGAGGACGCCAATGACAACCGGCTACCGATTTCAACCGTAGACTGCGACGAGCTTGGTGAGAACCGGTGCTTTCTTTTGGATAGAACGTGTTTCTGATATCAAGGCCTACCTTCTAGACATGGTTTCCAGCCTTAGTTAGAAAATTTGTCACGCCGCTGGTGAACCGAATGCCATCTGTGGCATTGGCCCGTCGTGGTACCTTGCACATGTCGTTTATCTTGAGCCCAACATAGAAAAGTCACAAAATAGCCTTGGTAACTTGTCAGTATCATTAGATCTTGTATATCATCTATAGTTTATCAACTATTTTTGAAAACTGATTAGATCTAGTGCATTACATGTAGCTTGTAGTTCTATTTTTTACACCATGCATGTGCGTCTAGTATACTGCTTCTAGCTTTCTAGTTTTTATGTATTCATATTGCGTGGTTCGATCGTGGCATACTTATTTTGGTTGCACTTTCTTAGCTAGTTGGTAATTGCTAGATCTAATTACAGCCGTACGTGTATATGTTTCAATAGATGTTAAGTAATTCGGTTACTAGCACTAGAGCATGTCAGGTTAATTGCAAATCTAAATTAGTGTTATTTTCTTGTCATGTTTGTAGACGTTTAGTTATCATAGTATGATTATTCGTCATGCAGATGTCATGATTAAATAGATTTTTATTTAGTAGATTTAACCATGCGTTCTCTAAGCAATCTGGTTGTATAGGATTAGTTATTTGTTGTTGGTTCATCACTGCAAATGTTTGCACTCCATATAGTACTGTCATGCTCGTATACTAGGGTAATTGTAAGACTAGTTTTTCTATTGTATGGTTCATCCTAATTATACTAGATGCTTAATTAGATTATTTTTCCTTGGTTAACTGTAGCATTGCTGATGTATATCATTGCATTGCTGATGTACATCATTGCCGAAACATGGTACATGTCATACTATGTTAGTTCAGCCCTTTCAGTCTTAGAGCGAGTCATTAGCACATTCATCCATGGGTATAGTGTTTTAGTTGTTCACTATTCACTTAGTTCTTGCATGGCTTACTAGCATGTAGTATGCATGCATTGCCTATTAATTAAGGATTATATCATCTTTTATAGTGGTTATACAAAATAAATATTATTTGCCTAATATGTTATTATTAGGTGTAACGTGCAGACCCGACCACTACACCTCGAACCGTTTAACCCTCGCTAGCCCTCTTCGAATTTTATTCGACACTTCTTTATTTGGATTGTATTTGTGGTTATTAAAAGTTTGTATTTATTTGTCGTTCGTCGTTATGGCGAGTAGGGAGTAACGGGTTCGAGCTGAATCAGGATTACGAGGAAGAACAGTTTCACGACAAGGAAGGCATGCCCCTTTCATAATTATCCCAGTTTTATAAAGTGCATTCTACTTTATTGTTTTATAAATATATGCTATTTTGTTACACACATATCTTGATCTACTTGTCGCTATACAATATCCTGAGTAGATACTATATAGTAGTCCTATTAGAGTAGAATTGCTTAGCCATGCTCAATAATAAGTATGATCATTGATCTCTCTCTTCAGAGGAATTGGACGACCTTCGGGTCACATATATACTTTTGAAACTTATTGAGCTCGCTGAGCTAGCCGTTGTTGCTTCCTCTACTCTATTCTACTCTGGGTGAAACTTACCATCTAAACACTGGCGCGGGTGACAGCTGAATCAAAGGAAGGAGCGATTGACTGCCCTTCACTAGATGAAGGAGGCAATCCGTCATCCGTGCCGCATGAGGGCCTACTAAGTCTTGGATTTGAAGATTGTGACCAATGTACAACCACATGCTATAATGGCATTGGCTTGGTCAAATAGGTTAGTCAGCCTTAGGTGTCGATATCGATGTACCGCTGATGAGGTGTCTGCCTGCGGAGGAACCTTTGGCACAGATGGGGGGACCGGTTTGGGGACGTACTCTCAGTTCCGTGTGCCATACCCGGTGGGCTCATCACATCTTTGGGGGATCTAGCTAAAAGACATCATCACAATTCCTCTACCGGTACACCAATAGGTGTGTTCTAAACCAGCGGCCACCGGTGGACAACAAGATGGGATTGTGTCGTGTGGGAAAAGTGTATAACCTCTATAGAGTGTAAACCTATTCGAATAGCCATGTCCACGGTCATGGACAACACATGAATCTTTCTTGACATACGGGAACCTGTCTTGCTACTTAACTCTTTGCCCCTATACTTATCCTGGAATCTATGAACTATGTGAGTTGTCGTGGACAATCACACTATTGAGAAATACCACATTTGATGATAAACATGTTTTCTTCTAAAACTGCTTTTATCAAAACTATTACCATATTGCAAATAAAATTGGCTTTGTGCAAAAGAACCATATAACCTCCACATAAAGCCACATGTAGATATTATAAGTTTTGCATAAGGGGTATGTTGAGTACGTCATGTACACATGGCAATAATTTTGTTGATATTTCAGAGTACTATGGAGAAGGAGACGACTATGACTATTATGATGACGCTGATGAGTGAAGCCTCGTGGACTACATCGACTGCCTATGGCTGAGATGGAGTCGCTACGCGTTTTATATTTTCTCTGTGCTTTCTGGATGCAATAAATGTCACTAGACATTTTACTATGTTGTTATCGAGACTTTGTAATAAATTACTTTTGTACGTCTGCAATGATATACATTTCGTTGTGTCATCAACATTGATCTTGGGATTGATGAATAAACACAGGGGGTCTGAAAGTTAAGTTCCGGTCCTCACACCTCTTCGCCTATATAAACCCCCCGAGACGAAAACCCTAAGGGGAGGAGGAGAATTCCATGAAAAGTTCCACAGCGCCGCCACCACTGAAGAGGAGATTCGGGGGACAGAAGTCTCTGTTCCGGCACCCTGCCGAGACGGGGAAGTGCCCCCGAAGCCATCTCCATTGACTCCACCGCCATCTCCATCACCGTTGATGACTCCCATGATGAGGAGGGAGTAGTTCTCTCTCGAGGCTAAGGGCTCTACCAGTAGCTATGTGTTCATCTCTCTCTCTCTATGTGTGATCTTATTGAGATCATGAGCTTTGTAATCTAGTTGAATAAGTAGATCTATTCTGCTACTCAAGTGTTTTAATTAATCTCTGCTTATCCCCACGTGTGTGAAGTAGAAAGTGTGCACACCGTGTGGCACTTAGGCTAAGGTTACAGAAATACTTATCATGAGTATAATTTGAGTTGGATGTCTCTATGAGATTGTAGTGTTTGCTGGAACCATCTAGCGCTCAAGGTGATAGTGAGGGGTTATCTAGATGGGAAATACGAACTTTAAGGTGTGTTGTTATAGCCCTACTTCATCCAACCGGAGAGTAGTTCAGGGTAGCATAATAAAGAGAAGATATTTATATGAGAGTGTCCACTAGTGAAAGTATGATCCCTAGGCCTTGTTTCTAAGCATTGAAACACCGTTTACAATTAGTCCTGTTACATGTTTGCTTGCTGTCACTCTTATTTCAGATTGCAATTACCACTTATAATCATCCATATTACTTGTATTTCACTATCTCTTCGCCGAACTAGTGCACCTATACACCTGACAAATGTATTGGGTGTGTTGGGGACACAAGAGACTTCTTATATCTTGATTGCAGGGTTGCTTGAGGGGGATACCTTTGACCATTTTCTCCTTGAGTTCGATAAACCTTGGTGATCCACTTAAGGGAAACCTGCTGTTGTTCTATAAACCTCTGCACTTGGAGGCCCAACACTGTCTACAAGAATAAAAGCGTGCGTAGACATCATAGACGTATCGAGTGCTAACACTTAAATACTGGAATTTGATTCTGTAAGACCTCCGCGGCATGAGTCAAATTACGCTAGCACTTTTCCGAATTCAAGTTCAGGGACTCGAGTTTGAGTAGATTGCGTTGTTTTGCCCTCAGACAGTTAACTGATCCCGATCCGTCGAACGTATCAGGCACGTATATCAACAATCCCTATGACATAAACAAATGCACCCGAAAACACTTTCGGATGAGTATGCACTCGAAGACTTTATAGTCTCCACCCGAATCTGCAATTTGACTAGACACTCGGGGGCTACTGATATGGGCATACCTTATAGATACTTGAGATTAGTCTATACGGTTCAGCCCAAGAAAGAGTCCACGGTGCAAACGAAGCCCGGCAAGGATTCGGATAGCCCATAGGAGTTCGACTTCTTGGCGGACACGATAAAGTGTAGATAAAAAATTAAAGGGAAAATCCTAATCTATAACCGACTCGACCTGCTATCCCGAGACCTAGCCTCCCTATATAAAGGCTAGGAGGGGCGGCGAGGAGGACCAATACATACACCCCCGCATACACCTTGCCAGATTGCATCTACACACCCTTGTAATTTTCGACTCCCTCATAATCAAGAGCAGACAAGCAGGAGTAGGGTCCTCTACAAAGCTAGAACCTGGGTAAAACCTCGTGTCACATATGTGCTTGTTTACTAGCCGATCGATGCCTCCAGCGTTCCCTACTTCCTCGAACCTAAGTCCATCAAAGATGGACATTGATGAGTTAACCCCTCGTCATATAGTATGAACATACATGTTAGATATGTATTTTTTTATCTTGTGTCATTGGGATCTCATTGTTGATGCCTTTTGCAGGCATATTGTCAACAAAATTCTAAATGTGTATGCTCCAGGTAAATTTTTGGTGGTACTATGATTTATGTGTCCTCTTGAGGGGGGCTTAAGTTCAATGCAGGCCAACTATCGAGGATCCTTTCCCTATTTTTCTTCTGCCATTTCTTAACCTTTGGAGGAATGTCTGGGGAAGTTTGCAACATCGTCTACTCATCTGATGGGAAATCTATATCTATTGTCTATCATGTGACCGAGGAAGTCGCCGCGAATGCGAAGAGAGGGGGGAAGATGATGAGGATGAGGTGATGGGACTGCAGGTGGCGGTGTCAGCAGTGCCTTGCAGAGGGTGCGGGCCAGGAAGCCCTCTTAGTGCTCCCGGTGGCCGATACAGCTATAAAAGAGGGCACAATCCAGTCTAGCCTATTCAGCTCTCTACGATCCTGTTCTACTCCCTAGATTTGAAAATTTTGAATCTCTTCAGCTTGGAGTAATCCAGTGCCCATTTGAAGTTCATCAGATGAATTTAGCATGTGATGGTTGATTCCGCGAAGGAGGAGGTACATTGACGACTGTTTGAAGCATATCAAGCCACTAGTGCAGCCAACGTCTATGATGTGGAACTAAAGAACTATGGTGGGGATCGATTAAGGGTACATGTGTGTGGCTGTTCAATTTGGTCTTTACTGGTTATTGCGTCCATTCAACATGGAATAAATATTTATGCCTAATGCCCAGCCTAGAACGCCGATAGTAGCTAGCTCTACAATTCTGTCAAGCTAGAACTTTAAGTGCATTGCATGATGGTATCCAAGTTGCCGGTGTCATCGGCAAGGCTGTCGAGTGGTCGAACTACAATCATGTCCCAACTCAGGTTTGTATTCAAATAGTCTTTACCAAAATAATTATGCGTCCAACAACACCACAAAAAACATTACAATAGGGTTGTGTTCTCTGCATCAACACCTTAATTATTGGACAACCATTTCTCTTTGACGCCAACTCACTTTCTTGGTCACATGAGGCTCTTCAGATTTTGTTCAATGATATATTAAATTTCATTTACTAATTGGAGTATTAGCCAATAAAACTACTTGATGTTTGATATGGAGAGAATCTGGATGTTTGCATGTTGTTTTTTCCCAATGCACTAAATCATTATCTTCGTTGTATATCTAACACTTATCTATTTCTGTTTTACTTCTAAAGACCTTAGAGACTTCAGAGTGTATTTTGGTTCTGAACCCAAATTATTTCAATTAAGGTCACTAGAGTTCCTTAAATTATTTTGTAACAAGTAAATTGTTTTATTTTAGCTACTGAATTGAGTTTTTTTGTTTTTCTTATCATGTACTCTCTCCGTTTTAAAATATAAGATATTTTAGCTTTTGACTCCAAATCTACACACTAAAAGTGGTCTGGATACATTCGTTTCACCAAAACTAAAACATCTTATATTTTGAGTAGATAAGAGGGAGTGTCCTCGGAGAGAATCACCAATGTCTTCTCTGTACAAACTTGAAGATAATTGGCTACTTGATCCTTACAGAAAATCCTTATCCTAAACTAGGCTAAGTAGTTGTATGTATATATGTACTCCTAAACTAGACAATATTTAGTATATAGATTCATCCAAATTTTGATAAACATGCGACATCTATTTTAAGACGAAAGGAGTACATTATTTCAGATATTTGATTGGACGTCACCTAACGCCTATAAGTTAAAAAGACATGTTCTTGAAAATTCTTAGAGGAGAAAAAGAGTTGATTCACTACTATCTTTTGTGCAAAGAACATTATGATTCATGTAGTACGTCGTTCATTTGTCCTCTAATTCCTCCCGTACATCAATACTATGCGGATTATTTGTTTTCTTTGTGGCAATCTTGCGTGAGTCGGATGATGTTGTCGTGCTTGTATTGAGAAAGTGGAGATAGCGAGTAAAAGAATAAGTAAAAGGATGATTCTAAAGGTATATGTTTGACATGATTGATGCTAATTTATTAGAAATGGAATTGTTGTTTTCAACTAGATGTTTGTCTTTGTATTTTTGTTTTTGGTTATATCATCGTATATTTTCAGTATATAATGAGTAGATAATAGGTCTTGTGTTGCCATTGTTGTACGTGGCTAAGCATGTCTATTGTAATTTTATATCTCATCATTGACATGAATAGAGCAAAATAAACTAATGAGGCCAAGCGTGCATGATTTATACGTGATTAGTTTAAAAAAATGTGTTTTGTTTATCAGCTTGGAGCAGAGATATATAGAGTAGGAATGAAGGTGGATGATGTAACTAGAAGTATTATGACAGCTACAGGCCTTCGTTTAAAAATATAAGATGTTTTAGTTTTTCGAAATGAACGTACTCCCTCCTTTTCAAAATGTAAGATATTTTAGATTTGTAAAGTGAATGTATCTAGACATCTTTTAGTACGTAGATTCACTTCGAACCTCTCCAAACCTACACTATAAAAAAAGTCTAGATACATTAACTCCACAAAACTAAAACATTTTAGCATCTAGACATCTTTTAGTGAGTAAGTTCACTCCGAAACCTACACACTTAAAATGTCTAGATGCATTTGTTTCACAAAATGTAAAACATCTTATATTATGATGAAACAGAGGGAGTAGAAAAATAAGGATGCAGAAGTAGAACGAGTTAGGACAAGTTGGTTTCCACTTTTACATCTCTACACAACTCTAGATTAATTTGGAAAAATAAGATAGTTGCATTTCTTATTTGTGACTTATTTCACTTGTTCTATTTAGTTTAGAGTTAGTATAAAGATATAAAAATGAGAACACACTTGTTCCACTCCTAGGTCGTGAGCTCTATGTTTTGAGTTTGTTTTTCTCATTTTGTTTTATCTCCGTTGTAATACACGGACACTTAACTAGTAGAGATAAATACAGACGACAAATTTCAGAAAAAGGGATAAGCCGAATCGAAAGAACACGAGGAAAACAGGGGAGACGAGAGGGGGTCGGTCACCTCCGCTCCGCGGCGACGAAAAGCCAAACAAACCCACCCAAGCAAAGGGCGGATCTCCCATTCCTGGCGTCTCCGCGTCCGCCTCCACGTGCGCCGTCGGCTTCGCCTTTCTAGGGTTCCGCCGCCGGTGATGGAGCCGGCAGGAGGTTCCGCCGATCGCCGAGGTTCCGGGTCCGGTGCCTCTGCCGGTGCCACGGCGTCTGGCTTTCGCCGGTACGGCCTCAATTTCTCCGCCTCCAGCCTCCTCCAGGCCCCGCTCGCCGCGCTCCTCGAATACTCAGGCGTCTTTCCCTCCGGGCCCGGCCCACAGACGGTGCAGCAGGTGGTCCCTGCGGCATCGTCGTCGTCGTCCTCCTCGTCTGAGGCTGAAGGGCTACTGTCCGCCGCCGTGGCCGGGGACGGAGAGGTCTCGATTCGGATCCAGGGTGGCCCTGGCGACCCGGACGCGTCGGGCCCCACGGCGACAGGGACCTCGCCGCAGGACTCGATTGAGGCGACCGCCGCCTCCGACGTTGACCCGGCCTCCGTGGCGGGAAGGGGAGGCGGTGCCGACGCTGAGGCAAGCGGCGGTGGCAGTGGCGGAGCAACTGCAAATGGGACCGGGGACCGCGCGTACCAACGGTACGACGTGCACCACGTCGCCCGGTGGATCGAGCAGATACTGCCATTCTCGCTGCTCTTGCTCGTCGTCTTCATACGCCAGCATCTCCAAGGTTTGATACACATTTCCCTGCCCTCATTGAAGATGTCTTCTAGGCGAACATGATGTCTGTCTTATTGTTGTGGCGATTATGAGCTGTGTAACCTTCCTAAGATTATTAAACAAAACAGAGGGCTGTTTAGAGCACAAGTCTACAAGAGCATAGTTGGCTGTGCTGATGACCATGATAGCTTTGATACGTTCTAGTATTGTGGATGTTAAACAAACGACAATGTGTTTCTAGGAGCACTGGCACATAGTTCTGATGGTTAATGCTTGCAATCTAGCAGTGCTATGATGTATTTTCCTTTGTCATAGCGTCTATTTGACTTCCCATTGTGTGGGGATTATTTAGCTAATTTTGCTTTACGAGTACAGTTAGTTCTTTTCCTTTTTGCGTTGAAGGAATATAACTGGTTCTGATGGTTAATGCTTGTAGCTAAGCTGTAACATGTTCCATTGTGATTTGTCATAGCGTCTATTTAACTCTCTGATGCTTTTAGGTGTTATTTATTTTTGGGTCATTATAGTTGGGAAGACACATGGGTTTGATTCACCATTTAGTGACATGAATCCAGTGTGGAATATATTTATAGTTGGTTCTTGGGAGTTAGCTCCCATTACTTAACTTTAATGGACTTGCTCAAATCAGGGCTCCTCTATTAGGTGAGAGCCACCCCTTTTCTTTCTCAATCCGGTAAAACTTGAGATTACTTGATGAAGTATTCCAACTAGTCTTCTATGCTTATAAATAAAGGCATTTTCTTCCTACCTTAAGCGATCACTCAAAAGGAATGTATCAACATCAACCAATAACTAGAACTTTCTTGTACAATGTTTTTATATTCTCATGGTTTTGCAGTTATACTTAAGGTGGCTACATTTTTTTTGCATAGTCTCTTAGCATTTACTCTGCCTGCCAGGAGATGCTATGCCAACCAGCATATTTTGGTTGTGAGTTTTGCAGCAACCTTCTTTTCCATACATTAGAGATCTGTATCTGGAGGCCTACAGCTAGCATGTTATTTATACCAATATGTTAGAATAAGGGCATCTGAAATAGCCCCCCTCGCCCATGCCCCAACGCAATTTCAATTGATGCAAATTAAAATTAGCTCTCTGTCAGTAATAGTGGTGTAACTAATACATGTAGAATAATTCCATTTATTTGGCCGGTTTTATTTCTGTCTTATCCATTTATATTATCCTCTGCCTGTATAATTTATGGGCAGAGGAGTTATAAGAAGTCATACAGAGTTTGATTTGAAGTTCCTCCTTCAGTTATATATATCTGTGATACTTTTTGGGCAATGGTGCAGTAAAAGAGTCTGCTTGCAGAATAATGTAAGGATTGATCTGCAGGTTTCTTTGTCACAATTTGGATCGCTGCTGTAATGTTCAAGTCAAATGATATATTGAAGAAGCAAACTGCTTTGAAGGTTTGATACTTTATTTCCAATTTTGTATAGCCTACTGAGGCAGCCTTTCCTTCAGTCATCCTCATGAATTTGAACGGACTCATGATGACTATCTGAAACAAAGAGATGTTTCATTGATGATTGTATTAATAACTTCATCAACATAAAAGCATTGTCAAATAATCAATACTTTGAGGCCATAATTAATAACTCCAGTGAGCTTTTAGTCATAATGGCCTTCCTTTTATCCCTTGTATAGTTTGGAAATTACTATAGAAAATGAAGATTTCAATGCAGCTGATGTTCAGTTAAATTTCTACTATTAGCATTAGGTCATCTAGTAGCATGCGGCTCAGACAGAGCCATGTTTTTCGTGGCCAAACAAGTTGGAAACCTGTTTGTTAGATCATGAAAACACTTCGCGGGCAGCATATTGATATGTCTAAGTCTCTTATTTTTCCTCTTTTACAGGGTGAGAGAAAAGTTGCTATGCTTGTTGGAATCACTTTAATCTTCATGATCCATGTGTTCGGCATATATTGGTGGTATAGGAACGATGATCTTCTTAGACCTCTGTTCATGCTTCCTCCAAAAGATATACCACCATTTTGGCATGCAATTTTTATCATCATGGTCAATGGTATTGCTACCGCCTGAAAAAGTTCTCAAATTTGTTCTCACAATACTCTATTGTGCAGTAGCTGAATCTTCTCTAAGTTAGATAGAACTGCTTTATGGAGCTATTTGGCTATTCAGTTTATGTTGCCCTATTTGAATCATTTTCTACATTAACTAAATAATTTCATTTTGGAACTGCCAATTTACTAATTCAGCTCGCTAATTTGACTGGTTGCTAGTGCAGTATAATTGGAGTTAGTCTTGTTCTTTTCTCACATTAGCTAGTTTTTAGAACTTTACGCTCTCTTTTAATGCCTTCATTCCTTTGAGTTTGTCAACTTCCGTCGATTGATATTCACCATCAGAGGAATTGTAAGAAGTTTCAATATGGAAAATTAAGTATGTTGGAAAACCTATTTCAGTATTTATCTTCACCAGAAATCTGGGAATGCTAGAAATATGGCATGAACTTGGTTGTGTTCAGTTCAGAGTTTTGAGACTACTGCACTTATACTGGCAACTCATATTTTATGTTTAGCCAAAAACAATTCTCATAGCTGTGCCTGTGCTATATGATCATCTTTTACATAGAAAAAAATATTTTTTCTAGCAGGAAATATTTTAATCTGTCTGTAGGTTAGAATAGTTGGTACCATGGTATATCACATTGACATTTATAGACAATAATTACCTGTAGATACAATGGTCCGCCAGGCAGCAATGACCGTCAAGTGCATTCTACTTATGTACTATAAGAACAGCAGAGGTCGTAACTACCGTAGGCAGGTGATGATCTCTTCTGTATTATTGTACTTATAATTTTCTTTACTGATGTTCTTGTTGTCATGTTTATAGCATCCTGTTTATAACTACCGGGCAGGGACTACAAAGCTAACTGTAGGCATGAAATTCTCTTACTTCTCCAAACTGGACAATTCGCTAAATTAGTGTGCGCAGCTGCTGAATGCTTTATGCATTCTCACAATAGCAGATAGTTAACAACATTCACACACCTCGGTAGAATGGTATAGTTTTCTCACAATAGTCTCTGACGGTATGCTGCTTACTGAATAATGTTGAAACATCATTTGTTCGAATTTTGCTGTTGGCTTCATGTGCTATATGTTCTGGGGTAACATGTATGCCAGGACTTCCATGTTTAGAACGAGTGTCTATGAGGTATTCACTCTGGTATTAACGCGATGTTCCAAATATTGGTTTTCCTATTGTTGTGTTCTTGTTTCTATGAGATGAGTCATATCTCGAGCCAGCTAGGTTCCTACTTTAAATTCTCACTGTATTAGATGCTGGCAATTCGCTTTGATTCTTCGTTAAACACCGACTTGCTTTTAGCTGGTTCTGAAGTTTTTCCTATTCTTATT
The DNA here is from genome assembly GCA_023614405.1 of Avena insularis. Classification (NCBI taxonomy): domain Eukaryota; kingdom Viridiplantae; phylum Streptophyta; class Magnoliopsida; order Poales; family Poaceae; genus Avena; species Avena insularis. Next base: position 112,201,106 of record CM042684.1, read on the forward strand.
TTCTTAGGGTCAAATGCTAACACTTGTGGAGTACCTTCTGCTTCTGTATCGTGCTTTATTGCCGACTCCTGTTTGGTACCGGTTCTTTCTGAACAAGGAATATGGAAGTCTGTTCTCATCTTTAACTACTGGTCTTTACCTGACTTTCAAGTTGACTTCCGTAGTTGAGAAGGTACTAGTATTGTTTATTGCATTTCACGTGCAAATTCATGGGCCAATAACATAAAACATTGTCTTGCACATGTTGTCCACCTTCTTATATTTGGCCACGTGTCCTTCAGGTTCAATCATTCTTATCTGCAGTGAAGGCATTGTCACGTAAAGATGTGCATTATGGGTCTTATGCGACATCAGAACAGGTGAAAGATCATTTGCTGTCAAGTGCCTGAACAAAAACTGAAATATGCTGTGAATAACCCCTACAACTCTCCATGTTCAACTGCTTAATAAAGTTCCCTAAAGTAGTAGAGTCAGGTTGATACATGCCACTGTCAACCTCTTGTATTAAAAAACTGCCATAATAAAGACTTAGCAAAAATGCCACTGCCTGACTGCGAACACTTGGATTCTATTGAATTAACCCTTTTTTGTACCAGAAATATTCATAAGTCGTTTTTTGAGATGGAATTTCAAATGCGCGAAGTTGGCAGATACATGAATTAACCTAAAGTGTAACTCTTTCTTGTTGCCTGTAGTTTTTAGCTGTTTCTTATGTAGAGTCAAAACTATTGCTAACAGGAGTTTCATGTTACTTAACTCTGTTTGATTTTTCTTATTGCAACACAAAACAGTGGGAAGTTTGTAAATTTTTGTTGCTCTTATTATTTAAAGACATTTCATCACATTATTATTTAATTATTTACCTTCTATTCAAGTTCCCCGTTATCCACGATGTACAGAATATAAAACAATAAATAGGTTGGTAGGAACAGCTTGCCTACCCGGTCTAGGGCGTAGATTATAGGGACAGGAGAGGGCTATGCGGGCGTGGAGGCGAGGACGCCGGCGTGCTGGCGCCGTCGCGAGGGAAGAAGGAGGCGGCGGCTAGGGTTGCAAGACCGACTCCTTGAGGAGTCGGCAACAAATAGATTGTTTATTGCTTAATTCTGAAAATCCAATTACAACTCTTATTTATAATAGAAATAGAATAATTGGGCTAAGCCCCTAACTAGGCTTTGGCGGTGGGCTCTGTAGGCGATAGACCAGGCCGGTCATAACATCTCTCCCTGCCAAATAGCTCGTCCTCGGTGGTAGTCTGGATAATGCAGTTGAAGTCATCGCGTGGTTCCCAAGTCGCCTCGCTGAAAGGCCTCCCATCGCACCAACAAATACCAAGCATCATGGCAATTGCGCCAAGCACCTTGGCCGGCTGGGAAGCGGCGCCTCATTGTCGGTGGCGGTGGTGTGGTTGGTGGCGGCATACGGTAGGGCTTTAGCAGCCCCACATGGAAGACGTCGTGAATACGCGCCGACAGTATTGAAGACGATAGGCCAGGTCCCAATACGCCCAGATGATGAAGGGCCGGCCGCGTGCAGAGGCGCAGCTTACCGCCGCTGATCGCCGCGTACTCCACTCGCGATGGTGGCCGTCATAGTAGTGCTTGGCGACCCTTTGGCTGGATAAGACGCCGCCGCACCTCGGCAAGCATCTCATCCGGTGACGAGTGAGCCGCAAGAACCTCCGTCGCTGCGGGCCGCTGCCCACCGGGATCGGCGGAGGTGGCCTACCATAGACCACCTCAAATGGTGTAGCGCGCAGGGCGGAGTGGTAGGAGGTGTTGTAGCAGTACTTCGCCCACGCAAGCCAATCCACCCAAGCACGGGGTCGATCACCTGTAACACAGCGCAAATACATCGCAATCACCTTGTTAACCACCTCGACTGGCCGTCATGCGAGGTGGAACGCCGTCTGAAACCGGAGTTTGACCCCGCCATGCGGAAGAGATCCCGCCAGACATGCCCGTGAACACCGGGTCCCGATCACATACGATCGACGGGAACCTGTAGGCAGACGATGCCATCGAAGAACGCGGGCCACCGACGCGCCGTGTAAGGATGGCCGAGCGCGGCGAAGTGGGCGACGGAGAAGCGATCGACCACCGTGAGAATGACGGACTTGCCCCCACTTTTAGGAGGCCTCGATGAAGTCCATGGAGATGTCGGCACGCCGAACGCGGCCGCAACATGCCGGGCTGGACGCAGCTCCGTCTTGTTGCGCCGCACGTCTCACACGAGCGCACCCAATCTCGGACCATGGCACGATCTCCGTGGAGGTAGAAGTCGGCGCGAGGCGGTGAAGGGTCTTTGGACACCCTCATGACCCGCAGTGAGCCATCAACACACGGTGGCGAGGTCGTCGTCGGGCACGAACACCCGGCCCATGGAGAAGCGATCCGGCGAGGCGCCATGGCTCGCCCAGCTCACTGGCTGTCATTGCCGCCGCAGAGCCGGGCATCTGCGCGCCGTCATGTAGCTGACGGATGAGGTCGAAAAAAGGCGAAGAGGGCCCCGAACGGATGCAACCGCCCTCGGCGACCTCGGCGTCATCGGGCTCGGCGTCATGGCGGGCAGAAGCGGCGTCGGCCGCGGTGTTGAGGCGTCGGCGGTACTCCACCGTGAAGTCGGGCAAGAGCTTGCGATCCATCGGTCTGCGGCACCGTCGACACCGCTGATCCAGGAGGAACTTGAGGTCAGAGTGGTCGGTGCGCACCGGAAAGAACGCCCATAAGTAGGGTCGCCATGGCGCACGGCTCCACGACGAGGCCAATGAGCTCCTGCCAGATGCGCGAAGCTTGAGGTGGCGGGCGAATCGCCATTGAAGAGGCGAGGGCCGTGCCGCTCGCGGAGAACAACGACCAACCCCGATCCCGACGCGTCGTCGACGACGAATGGCGGTCGAAGTCCCAAGATCTAGAGCACGGGCCCGTCGTGGGGCCTCTTGAGCCTCGAACGCCGTGGTAGCCTCGTCGTCCCAGTGAAGGCATCGCGCAGCAGCAGCGGCGGCGGGCGAGGCGATGAGGCCGAAGTCCGGATGAACTTCGTAGTAGCCGGCGAGGCCCAGAACTCGGAGGCGCGGCGGCGCGGGCGTCGCCGAGCAGCCACGGACGCCACCTTGTCCGCATCCATCGCGACTCCGTCGGTGATGACGCGTGGCAGGTAGGCTACCGAAGTCGTCCGCGACAGCACTTCGGCGCTTGAGGTGAAGGTGATGCGCTCAAGCTCGTTGAAGACGATGGCGATATCTTGGAGGTGCTCGCCCACGACGTCCGTAGATCAATATATCATCAAAAACACCAAAGACGAACCGGCGTAAGCACGGGCGGAGGACGTCGTTCATCGGGGCTGAAGGTCGCGGCGTTGGTGAGGCGAAGGCATCACCACGAACTCAAAGTGGCCATGGTGTGTCCGGAATGCCGTCTTGGCAATGTCCTCCGGTGCATGCGCTTTGGTGATACCACCAAGATCGAGCTTGGTGAAGAACCGAGCCCGTGGAGCTCATCAAGAGCTCGTCGACCACCGGAATCGGGAACTTATCCTTGAGTGTCACGGCGTTGAGGCGTGGTAGTCAATCTTGAAGCGCCACGTGCCATCCGACTTGCGGACAGCAAAGACCGGTGCGAGAACGGCGACGTGGAGATCTCGATGATGCGGTGCCAGCATGAGCGCCAATCGCCGCTCCCAACTCGCCCTTCTGCAATTGCTGGTAGCGGTAGGTCGCACCGCCACCGGCCGTGCTGGCGGGAGCGGATACGGTGGTCACATTCCGTGGGCGGTAACCCTGCGGCTCCTCGAAGATGTCGCCATGCCGCCGCAGATGGGTCGCGAGGGGTGCTCGGCGCCGTCCTCCCGAGACGAAGTATGAGTGGCGGAGCGGCTCCCCGAGGCCCTCCTAACGGATCTGGCGACCTGGCGCCGAACGTCATCGTCGAGGCGTCAAGTCCCAAAGGATGGGACCGGCGTCCGGAGAAAGTCGACGCCAAGGATGAAGTCGAAACAGCCCAAGTCGATGGTGAGAATGCGTGACCAGTCCGCGGCAATGGCAAGGCGGTCACCGTTAGCCCACGGCCACGCTGAGGATCCCACGGTCGGTCAAGGGCGAGGCGGCGATGGTAGCGGCGGGCATGAAATTATGAGTAGAGCCCGTGTCCAAAGAATGCCACCGTGGTCTCGCCATGAATAGTGACGGTAGAAGCATCGTCCGCCGCGGGCGATGCCGCCAGCGTGAGAGAGAGCATTTAACGCCTTGAGCTCGGTCTGGGGGCCAACGCGGCGTCGGCCGCCGGTGGTCCGTCCGCCGTCCGCCGACCGCTCTGTGTAGAAGAGGCGCGCACACGCGCAAAGCGTGACGGTCGCCGCAATTGAAGCAAAGGCCAGCGGCGACGCCGAGCTGTTCGCCGGTGAGACGGCGAACGTCGGGTAGCCGCGCGAGGCTCGCTGGTCCGGTCGGCGCGGGGCGGCGGCGCGACCGTAGCGGGCGAAGCCGGGCGCCGGTTGCACCGCTGGCGCCGTAGCCAGAAGGCGCCAAGTGCATCGCCGTCTGAAGGTCTGCGGTGCTCGGAGCTCCACGCCCACGGATGTAGTCGGGAGGCCGCTGACGAAGAGCTCAGCCGCTGTCCCGTCACCGGGAGCGTGTACGCGAGGGCTCGGAAGCGGTCGGCGAAGTCTGCGCACCGTGTTGGTGAAAAAGCGCCCGGCCGCCAGCGGCTGCCGCGAATCGGGGGCGAAACGGAGGCAGAGGTCGCGAAGCGGTCCCATGGGGCATGCCGCCTCCCCGCTCGGCGAGTAGTACCACGTCGGCGGCGCCACGGAGGTGATCTGAGGCGAGCCATGTACGATCCGACGCGAGCCGCGGAAGAATTGCTCGCCGGTTGAGCCAGTTTAGGTCGCCCACGCCGTCGTACGTGGCGGACTCGATCTTGGTAGCGCGGAGTCGGTGCGGGGCGCTCGGCCTTAGTGGACCGCATGACGGTGTAGGTCTCGCGCCATGAAGTAGGCAGCGCCGGAAAGGAGCATCGGAGGTCCCCGCGGTCGTATAGACGGGTGGGGAAGGCCCGACGGGCGCGTAGCTTCGGAGGAGGATCGTCGCCGTCACCCAAGCGAGAAGCGGCGGCGATGGCGGAACGGCACTGCTGGATGGGGAGGCCACAGGGGAGGACGCTGGGGCGGCTGCCACGGCGTCCATGGGGATGACGCTGGGGTCGGGCGGACACGCATACAGGAGGGCTGCCACACCGATGGGGAGGGTGGGGTGGGGGCGGCCGGTGGCTGGGGCGGCACGGGAAGCCCCTGCGTCCCTTGCAGGAAGAGGCGGATGCCGTGGACTGCGGTGGCGAGATCGCGGATGGCCGTCGAGACCTCCTGCTGTGAGAGTAGGGGGGCGGCGTCGGCGGGCCGTGGGCGCCGCGACTCCCGTGGAGGGCGGCGGCTGCGACAAGGGCGGTTTGGGCGGCGGTGAGGAGGCGGTGGTGGCTGGAGAAGACGACATGACCGAACGAGGACAATCTGATACCAAATTGGTAGGAACAGCTTGCCTACCCGGTCTAGGGCGTAGATTATAGGGACAGGAGAGGGCTATGCGGGCGTGGAGGCGAGGACGCCGGCGTGCTGGCGCCGTCGCGAGGGAAGAAGGAGGCGGCGGCTAGGGTTGCAAGACCGACTCCTTGAGGAGTCGGCAACAAATAGATTGTTTATTGCTTAATTCTGAAAATCCAATTACAACTCTTATTTATAATAGAAATAGAATAATTGGGCTAAGCCCCTAACTAGGCCTGGCCGGTGGGCCTCTGCCGGCGATAGACCAGGCCGGTCATAACATAGGTCCTGTTGGCTATTTTTCCATTTTATCTACTCCCTCTGTCCAGAAATAACTGACTTGACTTTGTCTAGATTCGAATGTATCTATACACTAAAATGCGTCTAGATACATTCGAATCTAGACAAACCCAAGTCAGTTATTTCTAGATGGAGGGAGTAGGAGTTATGAATTTTCCAATTGCTAACGTATCGGTGTGTTGGTGGAACTCGCTGCAGGCAATCGCTGCGGGTGATATGTGTGCCATCTGCCAGGAGAAGATGCATGTTCCTGTTCTACTTCGCTGTAAACACATTTTCTGTGAGGATTGTGTCTCTGAATGGTAACACCTTTTGCTTATATTTTTTTTATTGAGCATTATTTGGTCATTTGAGGCTTTGTTGTGTAAGGCATCTAGTTTGATATACTCCCTCCGTTCCAAAACAAGTGACTTGGGTTTGTCTAGATTCGCATGTCTAGGTACATGCGAATCTAGACAAACCCAAGTCACTTATTTTGGGACGGAGGGAGTACAATTCATTCTTGCATGTTCTTTATGTCTGGATATGCGATATGTTCTTGAATTGTCACTGCTCTTGAATGCATTTGCAAGAGATATGGTTTACAGGATGATGAACCACTTTGCAACTTTAGTTTGACCAGAGGTTCAAGAGTTCATATGAACCAGACCTTTTCGTGACGCGGCAGAAGATACATTTCTGCTATGAGATAGTGTTTAATTGGAGCAAAATGAGATTTATTTGTCTTTCTTTTGGTACTCAAGTGTTCCAGTGTGAAGTTTTATGCCTTAATTTTACCTGTATTCTATCTGGAAGGATTGACCAACGATGGCTATCTTTTTTCTGTTCAGGTTTGAGCGAGAACGGACTTGCCCCTTGTGTAGAGCACTGGTAAAGCCTGCTGACATTCGGTCATTTGGTGATGGTTCTACAAGTCTGTTCTTCCAGTTGTTTTAGACTCCAAATGGCAAACCCTAACATAGAACGATCAATCACAAGCAATTGGTTACTCCCTCCGGTTCATATTATTGAACCAGAGGGAGTATAAGAGAGTCCAATTGGAAGTCCTTCGTTCCTTATCTTGCAGCACCATTAATGTGACAATGTTTGCGAAAATTATCTGACTGCGACCATTCTGTTCATCCATATGTTCAAGTGATAGTTAGAGAGCTGGTCAGTTGCAACATCAGTATAAGTTCGCAAAAGAAGGGAATCCTGGTCTGTACTATTGCTGGAGGAATCTACTCCTGCGAACCATGAAGTGCCTGTCCGCATCCTGCTGTGGCTTGCGCGATGTGAAATTGGTAATTCTTTTAAAGAAGTGAATGCGTCCTTGTATAATTGGAGCCTGCAAGTTTTGCTTGCTAGCAAGAATTATGTTTGAGAAAGTGGTAGGAATGTAACCTGTAAAGCTGTGATACATGAAAATGTTAAAAACATATAAATTGTTACCATCACAGACAGTAAATATTACAAGGACCACAATGTTGACACAGTTTTATGCTTTGCCCTTTTTTCTCTGCTGCTGCTGATCTAATTTGAATCCGTGATTGCTTGTAGGAGTAATCCTGAAGTGTATATGTTGTCTTGATATTAGCTGCTAGTGTCTGACTCTGCTCTTTGTGCACGATCACAAGAAAAAGTTTTTTGTGGGATAGGTAGGACGAGTGTTTTTTCCCCTTTTAGAAAAAATCATAGCTCAAATTGAAATATCATTTAAATTGAGACTCTGAATTGCAAAGCGTTTTTGTTGTTGCGTTTCTTGTGTCGTACTCCCTCCCTCCAGAAATAAGTGATTGGTTTTGTCTAGATTCAAATGCATCTATACTTAAAACACGTCTAGATATATGTGAATCTAAACAAATTGAAATGACTTATTTCTGAATCACATACGGAGTATATGCACTTCCCATGTTGGCGTGTATGTACTACTCATCTTCACTACATCTGAATATAGATCTTCACTACATCTGAATATAGATAAATCTGAATCCATTAATTTAGATTGGAGGGAGTATTCAATTAGAGTTGTTGTCCATAGGCATCACTCACAATCTGGACTTTGCAACGTCGCCCCTCATCACCTGCACAAACATTCAAGGACATTGCTACTTAGCCGTGCCGCACGGGAGTCCTGGCGTGCGGCGGCCCGTATTCTACTATTCCACGCGCTATACATGTCTGTCACTTGTATCACTACTCGGTGTAGTGACTTGCCTCCATGCATAACCTGATGTACTATCCTCCGTCTATAAATTGTACTTCTAGAATTGTACTAAGTTAAACATGACTAACTTTATAGGAAAATGAAACAATAAATTTGAGACTAAATTGGTCCCATTAGATTCATTTTCAAGTTTAGTTTTATAATATATCAATTTGATGTAAAATATATTGCTATATTTTTTATAAAGTTGATCAAATTTCATAAAATTTAACTTAAGCAAAAGCTAGAAGTACGGACAGAGGGAGTATGTCACAGTACATGATTTAAAAATAATTCGCGTACATGCACGTCTGTCAGCTAATACAATTCACATCACATGTTTTTGGCGGCCAAATCTCTGACGTGTTTTTTCGAACTGTTCGCTGCACCCAATATACTACACATGACTCGTTCAGATTATCACAGAACCAGTCTATATTGTTAGTATAATTGCCAGATTAATTAAGCTTAATTGATAGGTTAATTAGGCCTAGCTAGCAGATTAATTAAACCTAGTTACCAGATTACTGACTGTGGGGCTAATTAGGGATGGTTGCCAGGTTAAAATGTTATTAGTTGCCAGATTATTTAGCATTAACAAATGCCATATTAATTAAGTTCTAGTTGCCAGATTAACTATTCTTAATTGTCAGGTTAAACAAAAGGTGACAAAATCTAGCTGTAGAAGAGGAAAACTCTAGCCTGCGACACGTTGGTCGCCGGAGCCGGAGGTGCAAGCCTCCATGTGCTTGTCCTCTGCGCCTCTACGGCGGCATACTCCCTAAAACCATCACATATCTGAGCAATGTTCGAATAACCATCATTTAGAAAAAACATAAAATGTGATCATTTTTCTGGATTTTTTTTGCAATTCACGCTAAAACTCAAGTTGAGGCCGGTTGACACCGTTTCTGACTAGTGGGACCTACCTGTCAGGGCAAATTCGCTGAGCTGGACTAGGCCCATCTCTCGAGATAATTGAAAAACCCAAAAAATACTAAATAAATGAAAAAAGGGAAGTCGTCTCCATCCCCTTGCCCCCTCCATCTCCGGCTAGAACACCACCGGCCTAGCTCCGGCGTCGCCCCCGTGCCCCGACGACCTAGTGCCTCGCCGCCTTAACCGTCCTCTTGCCCCCTTCATGTCCGGCCAGAACCCCATCGGCCTGGCTCCGGAGCCGCCCCATGCCTCGTGCTCCGCCGAACTCGCCGCCGTCGCTTCGCCTCCTCCATGCTCTGTCGCCCTTGCCGGAGCTCGCCCCCGCTGCCTAAACGCGCGCAGGAGCCCGCCGTCCCGAGGCATGTTGTAGGACGCGCAGGCCCCTGAGCCGGTGAGGGGCGGCGGAGAGCTCGCCGGCGTCGTCGCCCCATGCCTCGTTCTCCGCCGACCTCGCCACCCCCGTCGCACCGCCTCCTCCGTGCTCCTCCGCCCCGTGCTCTGTCGCCACCGTGCTCAGCTGCCCTTGCGGAGCTCGCCCCACGCCGCCTAGCCGTGCGCCGGAGCCCGCCGTCCCGAGGCATGTTGTAGGACGACGCAGGCCTCTGAGCCGGTGAGGGGGCGGAGGAGGCGGCGGAGAGCTCCCTGACGTCGTTTGTGTCTGGTGGAGAGGGCTGGTCTCGGGCCTGCCTCCCACCTTTTTTTATTCCCACTTCTTTTTATTTTTTGAGTTTTTTGTCTTTTTTAATTGGCATGACAAAATTGGCCGGGTCTCACTAGTCAGAAATGGTGTCAATTCGCTCTCAATTGGGTTTTAGTGCAAATTGCAAAAAAATTACATGAAAGTGGTCACATTTTGCGATTTTTTTTAAAGTGGTGGTTACTGATGGTTTTATGCTAATAACTCCTCCTGGCTATGTGGGGCCACGAGCCGCAGGAACTCTCCACGACCGGTGTCCATCAGCCTGTTCAGCACATGCCGATGCGATGGCGATGAAGTAGAGCAGCGTGTGCTTTCATGGCTGCTCCACTCGCCCACTTGGCCGCCGCCTCGAGCGGAGTCCCCCGTATGGAACTTTTTTTTGAGGAACCCCCGTTCTGGAACTACAAGAGGGATTTGAGATTGTGAGGCTGGTGAGAGGATAAATGTCGTGGAAATGGCCACAGCGATCATGCGATAAGCGATGATTGATATAATCGGTAGAGGCGGCCATCTACGGTGCGAGATGGGGGCGGATGCACATGGGTTTATCTAGGTTCGGCCCCAGAGGATAAAGACCTACTCCTGCTAGATTAGATTGATGGAGAGCGAGTTACAAGAGTGGCGAGCTCGGCGTCTAAGCAGTGAGTCGCTGGAAGGGGTGTATGATGGAACATAAGTTTTCAGAGTACCTTAGGGAGGTTTATATAGGATGCACCTCGCTAGGGTTTATAGTTTACAACCGAACAAGATATGGATTCAGAGGCTTTGACCTAATCCGACTGGGCTTCGAGTATGCTTCTGGGCCTCCAGTCTCCAGTCGCCAGGCCTTCTCCTTAGTCGCATTACAGTCGCCGTCCTACAGGCCCACTCGCGAGGCCTTTGGCCCAATCGGAACGTCCTGCTGGGCATACCCCATTCAGCATATCCCCACCAGTAGTCCCCGAGGCCATCGTTGATTCAGACGTAGGTGTTCATTTGGCTGTTGGAGTAGGCGAGTCCAATTTGGACGCCCAGTCGAATCGTCGATGGACTCCACCGAAACCAAGGAAATTTCCCGGGTTTCGAATGCCGCTTCAATGCAAATAATGCAATTAAGTCATTGCTTCGGCAAGTGGACAGGGCCCAGTTGCAAGCGAGTCGAGTGAAGGAGTTGGACCATCAACTTGGTCAAACTATCCGTTGGATAGTCCAACGGTAACTTCGGCGCAATTACCGCGGGTAACGGCTACCCCGAGATTGGCGGCTAGTATCCTCTTATAAGGGGAGTGACAGATCAGTCCTGCAGATCCTTCCCCACATTCTTCATTCTCGCACATCCATTTCTTCTGTCTTCCCTCGATCCAAGCTCTCCAGACCAAGCGACCCGACTTCCTTCTTGATGGCGCCTCCGAAAGGCTCGTGGGGGAAATCTAAGTGCACCGCGGCACATGTTAGGTCCTTCAAGGACGCCGGAGTCCTCTGCAAGGGGAATTGGCGGATCCCTGCGTCTTCCGAGATCGAGCCGAAGCCACACGCCGGTGAGTTCATCTACTTCCCAAGCCATTTGGAGAGGGGCTTGGGGTTCCCTACCTCGCTATTCTTCCGGCGATTTTGCACATATTATGCGATCAAGCCGTCAGATCGAAAGCATACGATCGGCGGTTAGCGATCTTCGTGGAGTGTTACCTTGGCTGCAGGCCATACTTCCCGCTTTGGCTGGAGCTTTTCCACGCCCGCATCAGACGCGAAGGGTTCGGCGGCCCGATCTTGGCGGCCAGAGGTGTCACCTTTCAGCTGAAGCCGAAGGCCAACTTCGTCAAGATTATGCTGCCGAAGAAGGCCACGAGCGAGTGGAAGAGGAGATGGTTCTATGTGAAGGAGTCTACTCCCTTCGGTGAAGTGGTGTTGCCAGAATTCGTCGTGGAGAGAAGCGAACCCCGTCGGCTGGCAACGGACAGGCTCCCCGACGATCAAAGGATGGCCGTCGCAAAAATGATGGACCAGATCCAAAAGCTGAAGAGCCAAGGGTTGTCCTCGATCAACTTGTATAACTGCTGGCTCAGGCGGCGATTGGTTCCATTGGCGGCCCGACCGCACTGGATGTACGAGTACAGCGGGAAGAATGACCCTTCCCGAACTAGCAAGGAGTCATGGGACGCTGAAGACTACAAGGCTTCCCTGAAGAAGATCACTGATGTGGAATTTACATCCACGTTGGCCGGGCTCGCTCCATACGTGCCTATGAAGAACGAGCCCCCCACAGTAAGTCCTTCTCCCCGAATTTATCTTCAGTCGTAATTCTCGTGCAGCCGCATCGTCTGAAATTTATTTGTGTCCACTCTCAGTTGTTCCAGGTTTTGGAAGGCTGGATTCCCCCACTCGATGAATAGGTTCCCCACGAGTTCGAGGAGGGTGCCACAGGAGAATCTTCTGAGGACGAAGAGGAGGAAATAGAGGTTCCTCCCCTAGCGCCTGTGGCCCGCAAGACCTGCATGCAGAAGCAGCGCGAGTTTGAGGCGAGCTGCAGTCTCGAAGAGCGCGAAGAAGGCGATGAGATCTTGCAAGAGCATACTTCTCGGCGAATGGCCACGCCGGCGAATGGCCACGCCGGCGAAGCCCGTGCGCAAACCAAAGTCGCCAACAAAGAAGCCGACGTCACCGCCCAGGTCGGCGGTGGTGTTCGAGTCGGATGACGAATCTGACGATGATGCGGTCGAGACCTCACGCAAGGTCCCGGAGGGCGCGATTCCGATGACGGGATTGGAGGCCGAGGGTACCGAAGCGACGGTAGAAGTCCCTCTTGCGATAATTGCGCCAACAACTTCGATGGCGCCAGAGCAAGAAGCAGCTGAGGCCACGGCGTCGAAGTCGCCACAACCTTCGTGAACTGCTGCATTTTTGGAGCCAGAGATTCCGGCGACCGCGGTTTCATCATCAAAGAAGCCCGCGGTGTCGTGGGCTTCGTATGTTTTCGAGAGAGGCCTCACACGCAAGATGGGGCCGGAGTTAGACAAGCCCGCCCACATCAGCACGGGGTTGCTATTGGAAATATGCCCAAGAGGCAATAATAAAGTGGTTATTATTATATCTTTATGTTTATGATAAATGTTTACATCCCATGCTATTAACCGGAAACATTAATACTTGTATGTTTTGTAAACATAAAAGAGTCCCTAGTAAGCCTCTTGTTAAACTAGCTTGTTGATTAATGGATGATCATGGTTTCCTGATCATGGACATTAGATGTCGTTAATAACAAGATCATATCATTAGGAGAATGATGTGATGGACACACAGCCATAGTAAGCATAGCATAAGATCAAGTCATTAAGTTCGTTTTGCTACAAGCTTTCAAATGCATAGTAACCTAATCCTTCGACCATGAGGTTATGTTAATCACCATCACCGGATGGATACTTTGATGACATCAAACACCGCTTCGTAACTGGGTGGTTATAAAGGTGTCATTGGGTATTCTGAAAGTATGTGTTGAAGTGCATGGACCAAGATTGGGATTTGTCCATCCATATGACGGATAGATATACTCTGGGCCCTCTCGGTGGAATGTCATCTAGTTAGCTTGCAAGCATGTGACTAGGTCACAAGGGATGACATATCATGGAACGAGTAAAGAGTACTTATCAGTAACGAGGTAGAACTAGGTATGGAGATACCGACGATCAAACCTCGGATAAGTAGAGTATCGCATGACAAAGGGAATTGGTTTCGTATGTTAATGGTTCTATCGATCACGAAGTCATCGTTGAGTATGTGGGAGCCGTTATGGATCTCCAGATCCCGCTAATGGTTATTGATCGGAGATGTGTCTCCATCATGTCTACATGTTCACGAACCGTAGGGTGACACACTTAAGGTTCGAAGTTGTTTTAAGTAGATATGGAATGTGCGTTGGAGACCGAATGTTGTTCGGAGTCTCGGATTGGATCCGGGACATCACGAGGAGATCCGGAATTGTCCGGAGAATAAGATTCATATATTGGGGATCATTTTCTAAGTTAGGAAATGTTCTAGAGTATTTGTATGGGGGTTCTAGAAGGTTTCGGAATGTTCTGGAAGGTTCTAGAAGATTTCTTGGAGTTTACTTGAAAACCAAGAAAGGATCAAGGAATCCTTATGGGGCAAGTCAAGGATTCATGGGGGAGTAGGACTCTCCCCCCACCTCCTTGATCCGCCGGCCAAGGGAGAGGGGAGTCCTACAAGGACTCCACCTCCCCATGGCGCCTCCCTCCTTTAAATAGAGGGGTGGAGGCACAAACCCCCTTGCCCCTTCTATTCTCTAGATCTCAAGTTGCCTCTCTCCTCCTTCCTCCGCTTGCTTAGGCGAAGCCCTGCAGAATTCTACTCCACCACCACCACCACCACACCGTCGTTGCTCGGATTCCGTGGAGAGATCTACTACCTCACTGCTCGCTGAACAGGAGAGGAAGGTGCCGACTTGACGCGTGTGACCGATTGCGAAGTGTCGCCGAACAGCGGCCGGAAGGATCGTCTACTCGATCTTGAGATCGGCAAGTGATCGACTACATCAACCATGAGATCCGATCTCGTAACGCTTTCGGGTCTACAAGGGTTAGTACAGATCTATCTCGTTGCACATGTCTAATAGATTAGATCTTGGCTTTTATCTAGATTAGATCTGGGTTTTGTTCGTTCTTGCGGTAGAATTTTTTGTTTTCCATGCTACGAACCCATCGGGTATCGAGCCGTGTCTATGCGTAGATCTTTGCACGAGTAGAACACAATGGTTTTGTGGGCGTTGGTGCTCGTGCCTTTTTGCTTTGTGTACTTTGCATCTTGCGGTATGGTGGGATGAAGCGGCTCGGGCTAACCTTACATGTCATCGCACATGAGACTTGCTCCATAGTTGACGTGCAACTCGTATTGCACAAGTGGCTTTGCGGGTGGCTGTCTCTCCCACCATAGTATAGATCAAATCTACACTTTGCACTTGATAGCACCTGTATCAACGTTGTGGTTCAGTTTCGTAGGTAAGATCCGTTCTTATTCAAAAGCCCCAAACCACGTAAAACATGCAAAGAAAATTATAGGCGTAAAAATTGTTTTTGCAGGGTTTTTTTTGATGTGATATGGCCATCATGTGATTGTGATTATATTTGATGTATGCAATGATCCTTGTTGTAATATGGCAACCGGCAGGAGCCTAATGGTTGTCTTTAATTCTGTTAAGACCTGCATGTCTATTCATCTTGTAATAGCTTTATTCCAAGTAGTTGTAATAGTTGCTAGTGATGATGGACAACCATGAAGCGGCTTAATCGACCTTGGACTTAATCTGGTGATGATGGAGATCATGTCCGTGCTTTGGAGATGGAGATCAAAGGCATAAGAAGAAAGGGCCATATCATATCACACTAATTATGAATTGCATGTGATGTTAATCCTTTATGCATCTTGTATTGCTTAGATCGCGACGGTAGCATTATAAGATGATCCCTCTCACTAAATATCAAGTAATAAAGTGTTCGTCCTTAGTAGGCACCATTGCTAAGACTAAATGCTTGAAGCATCTCGTGATGATCGGGTGTGATAGATTCTACGTGTGCATACGACGGGTGCAAGCCAGATTTGCACATGCGGATACTAAGGTTAACCTTGACGAGCCTAGCATGTACAGACATGGTCTCGGAACACGGAATACCGAAAGGTAAAGCATGAGTCATATGGATGATATGATGAACATGTTGATTGTTCTCCTTTAAAGCTACATCATCTCACGTGATGATCGGACTTGGTGTAGTGGATTTGGTTCGTGTAATCACTAAAACAAACTGGAGGGATGTTGTTTTGAGTGGGAGTTTATTTGTAATTTGGATTAGTCAAACTCAATTTATCATAAACACAATCAAAGTGAATTTGCATAGTTTGTTGTAGTCATTGGCATCCGTTCACCACCTTACGCTTAGTTATAGTTGAGATAGTGGAACTATAGAAATTCTGGATATTTGCTTTACGAACTGGTATCGTATTGTTTTGAGTGTTAATCTAAAGTTTAAAAGTCCTGTTGCAAACTTTCAGCAAACTCCGTTTACTCTGTGAAGTTTAATAAACAGTATTAAATCAAGAGTAACAATTCCAGTGTTAGTATCTAATGTATCATGTTTGCCTCCATGATTCTTGATACTCAAAAGATTGTTTTTAATATCAAGTTTATCTAAGAGCTGAAAGCAATGTTTCAGAAACCATCATATGTGAAAGGTATTGCGATATCTAAAACAATGTGTTGGTTACAACATGATAGAGTATATGTCCTCATATTTGATGAGAATTTGTGAAGGTTGGAGACGCTGGTCGTCCTAATCCTCCAAAAGGTTTTGGAAAAGAAACATTATACTCGCAATTCACCTTTATAAGCTATAACAGCTTGATCATGAAAGTTGTCATGATAAGGATGAATAGAAGATGTAAGTAAAATGTTTACTACACTAAAAGATTACTAAAGAATGGAATTTTGAAAGAATGCCAAACATTTGATGAAGATGATCCACTTCAAAGTGCAAGTCCAAAGGTATTAGTATTTGACTATACACACTTTGTACTATGTGTCATGTGAATGACACCACTATTGATGTTGATAGATTCTTTTAAAAGAAAAGGAATTGTTGAAAGAGAATCTATAAAATATTTGGCAGAAAATAAAAGATTGGATATATCCAACTTAGGTATATAGAAGATACATGTTATGGCTGTATTCCTTGGTTGTTAAACAATGTGGTTCTGCGGTATTGGATACCGAATTGGTTGGTATGAAGTGTCATACAGGACAACACAATTCATGAACTACAATGGCCTAAGTAACTAGCAAGAGAATATGTGATGATGTTCATCGAAAACAAACAAAGGGTTGTTGTGTTGCTCGTTAACATTAAAGCTTGCCTTCAAGATTTGTTTCAATAATTGTTATTTTGATCAAGTATTATGACGACAAAAGGTTGTTCAAACAAATACCATATTCCATAATAGATGGATGATATACAAGTCTGGTTGGAGAAATAACGACCATAAAACTAATGCTAAAATGTCGCAAGACAAATGATTGAAAGATCACTTGCGAAGTGACATCACCGTTTAAATTATATTAGGGATACATGAAGAAACTCCATGTTGATGGATTTTTGGAGTCTTTGATTTTGATCAAATGACGCTTGTGATACTTTCCTGGAGATAATTAAAACTCCGTTCATAGGCCAAAAGAGGAACGAATGACTAACTGATTAGAATTTGTACATATTGATGTATATAGTCCATTATGTGTAGTCGTGGGCGATGGATTTCAACTTCATATGCTTTCTCCGAAGATTTGAGTGAGTCTATGTATATACTTACTCAATATGGAAGAAGTATGAAACATTTGAAAATGTTCAAAGACTTTCAAGTTGAAGTGGAAAATTATTGTAACAAGAAAATAAAAAGGTTTATGATTGGATCATAAAGATGTTTGAGTTACAAGTTTAGCAAAACACCTAAGATTTGAGGAATCGTTCCATGGATTTGCATTTCCCAAAACACCATAGGAGTATGGAGTGTTCAAGATATGTAATGAAACCTTGTTTGACATGGTAAGATCAAAGGTGTCATTTATAAAACTGCCATTATATTTTAAAGATTAAAGCTTTAGTGACTACCGCTTTTACACTGAAAAGAGCTCCATCGTGATCCGTTGAAATGACACCATATAAGTCATGGTTTGGGATAAAACCCAGGTTGTCCTTTCTTAAATTTTTGGTATGCTAGGCATAAGTAAAATGTTTACAACCAAAGTCGGATGAGCATGTCTTTGTAGGTTATTTCGAATAACCATTGGGTATTCCTCCATAACACCAAAGACAAAAGTGTTTTTCACTTAGAATGTCGAGTTTCTTGAGAAGGAATTTTTGATGAAAAGTTAAGTGGGAGGACAATAGAACTTTGACAAGGTTGTTGAACCTTGGCTAATATGTGCTGAGTTGCGCAGCGTCGGTAAGTGTCCCGGAGGCAGCAACAATGCTCATGGCTCACGTGCCTCAAAGGATGTGGTCACGGGGATCTAAGTTCCTATTGAACCAAGTAGGTCAGGTAAGTAATCAAATGCCAAGATTTGAGAGTTAAATCATTGTTGTTTGACAATGATGAACCTACTACATGCAAATAATCAATGATGGGCCCTGACTTTGTTAAGTGGCTTGAAGCCATAAAATCCGTGATAATTCCATACACGAGAAATCAAGCTTTGAATTTGAAAGACCCTCTGGAAAGGTGCAAGACCTTACAGTCGTATATGGATCTATAAAGAAATAGACATGGATGTTTCACATCTATGAAATAGTCGACATGTCGGAAAGAGTTTACGACAATGTTCAAGGAATTGACTATGATAAGATTTGATCTTTCATAGCGATATTTAGTCTGGACGGATTAATGTAGCAACCACTACATATATTTTGGTGTATGGTAGTTGAACAAACAAACAAGTTCTTCCAATAGAATGGTTACCTAGGATGTGTCCATGACACGATCCAAAGGGTTTTTGTTAATTCAAAGGATGCTAAAAGAGTATGCAAAACTTCAATGGTTGAAGTGAGCATCGCGGAGTTGGAATCTTCACCGTGATGAAACCGTTAAAAGGTTTAATTTCATCAGAGACGATGAAGATGTTTGCATTTTGCAAGAAATTAAGTGGGAGCGCTAAGACATATTTCTAATACATTATGTGAAAGACATATTGTTGATTAGAAATGATGTATCTTTATTGACACAAAGTTAAGAATTTCATTTCGATGAAAGACTTAGGCATAACCCAAGAATTAGGCATCAATGTCTATATGGATAGATTGAGGCGCTAATATGGTTTTGCCAAATGTACATAGATAAGATGTTGAATGAGTTCAATATGGAAACAACAAGAAAGGTTCTTGACGCACGGAAAGGACTGAATCAAGATTCAAGTGTGTTGACACGAGATTCAAGTGTTTTCACACTTGGTGAAATCACAAAAATATTTTGATCAAAATTTCTTTGAGATGTACACATCCAGATATGTCCTATGCTCTAAATGTTATGAGCACATACCAGAATGACTCATAAGATGATCATTGGACAATAGTAGGGATATTCCTATGATCTTTGGAAGAACTAAGAATATATTATTTATATAATGGTGACAAATAGTTCATTGTAAATTGTTGCATTGATACTAGTTTTGTCACAAATTAAGTTTATCTCAATTTAAACTATGGGTGGCACAATGTAATGGAAAGGAAGTTCCATAACGGATTTGGTTGAGTACCAAAGTTAAAACATTGTGACAGATACTACAACAAAAGGCTAAGTATATGACTGCTATTGTAGCAGCAAATGAGGGCATTTGCGTCAAGTAGTTTGTTATCAAACTAGGTGTGGTTCATAGCGGGGTAATACTATGAAGATACATTGTATGACAATTGTATCAACATGATTTAATCCCAAGGAACTAAAGGTCTCACCAAAGGACCAAATTTATACAATGCCATCTCATTGGAGAATGAGTAATGCATAGAGACGCAAGGACATGCAAATACACACGGACCTGGAAGTGTCAGATCCGAAGATTATGTTTACCACTAGCAATAGTGTCTATACAACACCAGAAAGCCATAGGTGTTGAATGCACAAGTTTTTATCTAGATTATTGACTCTAGTGCAAGTGGGAGACTGTTGGAGATATGCCCAAGAGGCAATAATAAAGTGGTTATTATTATATCTTTATGTTTATGATAAATGTTTACATCCCATGCTATAATTGTATTAACCGGAAACATTAATACTTGTATGTTTTGTAAACATAAAAGAGTCCCTAGTAAGCTTCTTGTTAAACTAGCTTGTTGATTAATGGATGATCATGGTTTCCTGATCATGGACATTAGATGTCGTTAATAAAAAGATCATATCATTAGGAGAATGATGTGATGGACACACAACCATAGTAAGCATAACATAAGATCAAGTCATTAAGTTTGTTTTGCTACAAGCTTTCAAATGCATAGTAACCTAATCCTTCGACCATGAGGTTATGTTAATCACCATCACTGGATGGATACTTTGATGACATCAAACACCGCTCAGAATCGGTGGTTATAAAGGTGTCATTGGGTATTCTGAAAGTATGTGTTGAAGCGCATGGACCAAGATTGGGATTTGTCCATCCATATGACGGATAGATATACTCTGGGCCCTCTCGGTAGAATGTCATCTAGTTAGCTTGCAAGCATGTGACTAGGTCACAAGGGATGGCATATCATGGAACGAGTAAAGAGTACTTATCAGTAACGAGGTAGAACTAGGTATGGAGATACCGACGATCAAACCTCGGATAAGTAGAGTATCGCGTGACAAAGGGAATTGGTTTCGTATGTTAATGGTTCT
This sequence comes from Avena insularis, assembly GCA_023614405.1. Classification (NCBI taxonomy): domain Eukaryota; kingdom Viridiplantae; phylum Streptophyta; class Magnoliopsida; order Poales; family Poaceae; genus Avena; species Avena insularis. Next base: position 112,221,160 of record CM042684.1, read on the forward strand.
ATCAATCACGAAGTCATCGTTGAGTATGTGGGAGCCGTTATGGATCTCCAGATCCCACTAATGGTTATTGATCGGAGATGTGTCTCCATCATGTCTACATGTTCACGAACCGTAGGGTGACACACTTAAGGTTCGAAGTTGTTTTAAGTAGATATGGAATGTGCGTTGGAGACCGAATGTTGTTCGGAGTCTCGGATTGGATCCGGGACATCACGAGGAGATCCGGAATTGTCGAGAGAATAAGATTCATATATTGGGGATCATTTTCTAAGTTAGGAAATGTTCTAGAGTATTTGTATGGGGGTTCTAGAAGGTTTCGGAATGTTCCGAAAGGTTCTAGAAGATTTCTTGGAGTTTACTTGAAAACCAAGAAAGGATCAAGGAATCCTTATGGGGCAAGACAAGGATTCGTGGGGGAGTAGGACTCTCCCCCCACCTCCTTGATCCGCCGGCCAAGGGAGAGGGGAGTCCTACAAGGACTCCACCTCCCCATGGCGCCTACCTCCTTTAAATAGAGGGGTGGAGGCACAAACCCCCTTGCCCCTTCTATTCTCTAGATCTCAAGTTGCCTCTCTCCTCCTCCTTCCCTCTGCTCTAGCTTAGGCGAAGCCCTGCAGAATTCTCTACTCTACCACCACCACCACACCGTCGTGCTGCTGGGATTCCGTGGAGAGATCTACTACCTCTGTTGCTCGCTTGAATGGGGAGAGGAAGGTCTGCTTCAACTCCGCACGTGTGACCGACTGTGGAAGCGCTGCCGGAACACGGCGCCGGAAGGATCGTCTACTCGATCTTGAGATCGGCAAGTGATCGACTACATCAACCACGAGATCCGATCTCGTAACGCTTTTGGGTCTACAAGGGTTAGTACAGATCTATCTCGTTGCACATGTCTAATAGATTAGATCTTGGCTTTTATCTAGATTAGATCTGGGTTTTGTTCGTTCTTGCGGTAGAATTTTTTGTTTTCCATGCTATGAACCCATCAGTTGCACGTTCTTTCGGTCGCCAAGTAAGCCTCGAGTTCTCCCTTCCAATTCTTGATCCGTTTTTGTGTGATTTCTAAGCTGACTTTGGAGGTTTGGCAGGTCCGGCGTCAAGAAGATTGGTCACCCTTTAGTGGTGAAGATTTCACCAGTCGCCACCGCAGGGGAAGGCGATCTCCCCAAAAAGAGGAAGCCTGCTACAGACGTCGCGCCTGCGGAGGGCGCAAAGAAGCAGAAGGGAGGTGCCGGTGATGCTATGGCAGGAGATGGCGCTAAGGGGAGTGATCCTGCCGCAGGCGCCGAGGAGGTAGCGGTTACTCGATCGGAGCCAGCCAAAGGGGCTCCGATGACGGAACCGTCGGCCCCGACGACCAGTGCCTCGGCTAGAGCCTCTGCGACATTTCCGCGCTTCATGGCGAAGGGTTTTCCGGGCATGGCGGAAAGCTAGTCTCCACAGATGCCGGAGATTGTTAACGAGGACGTTGGGTCTCGTCGCGGGCGTACCTCCTTCGTGGTCCCTTCGACGGATGCCAGAGAACTTCACAATATGCTTGGCGCCGCCATTCAGGTACGTCTAGTCCCGGAGTGTCTAGTCGATGAATTTCAGCAGCTAGGCACTGAGTTTCTTCTAGTCGCCAGTCCCCGAGTTTCTAGTCGCTGAATTTTAACGGCTAGGAACTGAGTTTCTTCTAGTCGCTCATCCCCGAGTGTCTAGTGGTTGAATTTCAGTGGCTGGGCACTGAATTTGTGTTTTTGCAATTGCTAATTCTTTGTTCTCCTTGTAGGGCTTGCAGAGGGAGTCGGCTGATTGACAGGCCGCAAGGGATCGTCTAGAGCGTGATCTGACGCATTGGCGCGAGGCAAATCGTATATTGAGTTCTTGATTCATTTTTGGCCACGGCTCTTGGTGTTCGAGTCTTGTGGATCATTTATTTTCTATTCAGATGGTCTTCTGGCTGCGATTGCCAAGTTCCGAGAAGGATATGTCCCAGTTGCTGAGTTGGACGTGGCGAATGGGCGTATCGACTCCCTGGTCAAGGAGTTGGAGGTGGCGAAGGCGTCCTTGATCTCTTCTGAGGATAGAGAGAGGGCCGTGGTCGTTGCGGCTGAAGAGGAGCGAAAGGCTGCGGACTCAATCATCCTTGGGCTGCAAAGCGATCATGCCGCCTTAGAGAAGCACGTCACCGAGAACTGCCGGAAGCTCCTTGGTGAGTCACTGCTCTTCTTTTTGATATGTGCGTTGAGTCCTCGAGTGGGGGAATCCGTAGTGGCACTGACGTCTGACGTTGTAGATGTGATAGGGAAAAGCGACCCGGTGGTGCAAACCTTTAATGCCTCGCAGTGTGTGACTGCGGTGGTGAACGCGGTCACCGCCTCGGCGTTGTGCGTCCAGGCAGTTCTTCAAGGAATGTCCCCCACCGAGGTTATACCTGGGGGACTGACTGAAGTATGACACTATTTGGAGGAGGTGTCTGGCATCGTAGAATGGATGGCGCGCTCGGCTTTCAGGAGCGGGGCCACCACGGCGTTGAGTTGGGGCTTGCTCACTTCCCCGATGACTTCGATCTTGACGACGTCACCAACGGCTACCCTTCAGCGACTGGCACGATGGAGATGTCGGAGGTGTTAAAGCTGACCGCCAAGGCCACCCCCTTCGCTGATCGTGTGCTGGCGATGGGGGACCTGCTGCCGTACCAAGAGACGGTGGTGGCGCCAGGTGACCCCAAACCGAAGCATCGTGACCTGAAGTTGGAGCAGCCCTTCCGGTCGGCGCTGTCGAAGTCATTGTCGACCTACCCGACGAACTCATGGCAGCCATTCGTTCGTGTCAAGGGTGGTGGGGATGCTTCTTCGTCAGGGCCTGCAAAATAGATAGCTTCTCTAGGCAGTTTGTAAGATATGCCAAGTGGTGACTGTTTGTAATATGAACAATATTTGGTATGGGAGTAAGAGGAGTCAATCGACTCGCAATGCAAGCTTAATTGTGTGGTGTGTTTAACTATTTGTTTGAGCGAGTCCCCGAGCACGTCCGCCCTTTAGTGGGGTATAACTCGTTTGTATACATATGTGTTTTCTTTGGATTTTGTGTTGGTTGTCCCTTGCATCTCTGAAGGGGCGAGTCCCCGAGCGCGAGTAGGATTGTTTTTAGGCGAGTCCCTAAGCGTAGTACTTAGCCGTTTTGGTCGCGTGCCTATTGTGAGTTACTGGTGCGTTGTTTGTAACGCGCCTCTTCCCCTGGTTCGGAGAGCCAGTCGCTAGGCGAGTCCAAGGCAGCTCTCTTACTTGATGTGTTCCCGAGCCGCGTGAGGGTTTTCGTTTGCGAAGTCCCCGTGCGTGGTACTTGACCGTTCAAGTTGCTTTGCACGAGGATGGGAAGGACAGGTCGCTGTGGGAAGCGTATGTCAGTCGTCTTGGCCCGGTGGGCTAGTTGAGCTAGGCGACTCCGATGGTGGCTCCGGGTTGGCGTATTCGTGGACGACACAAAGCCCAAATATTTTTGGTGCCCTTGGGCCGCACTACTTAGCCGTGTCGGTCGCTCGACCAAGGGTTGACTTCTGTAGGTAGCATATTGCTAATTGTACGAGTGCGAGTGGCACAAGAGTATGGCGAGTAGACACAATTTGTATGATCCGAATGAATTTTATTATATATCATCTGGGTACAAGTTTTAGTTCTATGTATAGAACTTTCGGAGAAGGTTTACATTCCATGGCCTCCCGACCTCAAGCTGGCCGTCGCCTCATATGTCGATGAGGTAGTAGGCGTCATTGCCGGGGACTCGCCCTATGGCGAATGGCCCCTCCCATGGGAGGATAGTTTGTGCATGACCTTCATGTCCTGGGCCAGTCGTAGGACCAAATCGCCCTCCTGGAAGGTGCGGGTCCGGACTCGGCAGCTGTGGTAGCGGCAGAGTCCCTGCTAGTAGATGGCGGTGCGGGAGCAAGCCAGGTTGTGTGCCTCGTCGATCTGGTCGATGCTGTCTTGGCGAGTGATCTCGTTTGTCGCCTCGACGTAGTTGGCGACTCGAGGTGAGTCGTGCTCTAGGTCGGTTGGCATTACGACTTCGGTGCCGTACACCATGAAGAAGAGTGTGAACCCCGTGGAGTGGTTGACGGAGGTGCAGACCCCCCATATTACATAGGGGAGCTCTTCGACCTAGCATCCTGGGGTGCACTCGAGGGGCACTTGGAGTCGCGGCTTGAGCCCGTGGAGGACGCTCTGATTGGCGCGTTCTGCTTGGCCATTCGACTCCCGGTGGGCGACTGAGGCGAGGTCGAGTCGTATGTCATGTTCCTCGCAGAACTCTGCCATGGCACCCTTGGCGAAGTTTGTACCATTGTCCGTTATGATGCTGTGCGGGTATCCGTACCGGTAGATGAGCTCGCGTAAGAACTTGGTGGCCTTCTTGCCGTCGCACTTTTTGATCGGCTTGGCCTCGACCCATTTGGTGAACTTGTCGACCGCGACCAGGAGATGGGTGAAGCTGGATGGGGCCTTCTTGAATGGGCCGACCATGTCCATGCCCCATACAGCGAATGGCCATGTGATGGGGATGGTCTTGAGTGTCGAACCAGGGAGGTGCGTCTGGTTGGCGTATTTCTGGCACCCGACGCATTGTTGGACGATGTCGGTGGCGTCGGTGTGCGTGGTGAGCCAGTAGAAACCGTGCCGCATGGCCTTGGCGACCAGCGACTTGGCGCCGGTGTGATGGCCGCAGTCGCCGGCGTGGATGTCCTGGAGGATCTTGCGGCCTTCTTCTGGCTGGACGCAGCACTGGAACACGCCAGTCACGCTGCGTTTGTGGAGCTCGCCGTTGATGATGACGAAGGATTTGCAGCGGTGCACAATCATTCGCCCTTCCATCTCATTGCTTGGGAGGATCTTGTGCTTGAGGAAGGCAACATATGGTGCCGTCCAGTTGCTGGGCTCCACGATCATGGCGACTAGGGCCGGCTCGGGTTGTAGTGGTATCCCGATGTCGATCTCCTTCGGTGGGCAAACCAAAGGTTTGTGGATGGTGTCAAGGAAGACGCCTGCGGGTGCCGTTTGTCGAGCTGACCTGATGCGGGAAAGGGCATCTGCCTCCTCATTCTTTCGCCTGTCGATCCACTCGACTGAGTAGCCGTCGAAGTGTCCTCCCAACTGGTCTACCGCTTGGCGGTACGCTATAATTTTCAGGGAGACGGCATCGCAGGTTCCTACGACTTGGCTGGCGACTAGGTCGGAGTCGCCGTAGCACCATAGGCGGTTGATGTTCATCTCCTTCGCGGCCCGCATGCCGTGAAGGAGGGCCTCGTACTCTGCCATGTTGTTGGTGCAGGGCTTGAAGTTGAGGTGGAGCACGTAGCGGAGCTTGTCTCCCTTAGGGGAGGTCAGTATGACCCCGGCCCCTGCACCGTCGGCGTTCTTGGACCCGTCTAAATGGAGCGACCAGTAGTGGAGGTATGGTAGCTTCTCCGGCTGCTGTGCTTCTTCCCAGTCTACGAGGAAATCAGCTAGGGCTTGCAACTTGATCGCTTTGCGAGGATCGTATTTGATGTTGTGGACGCCGATTTCGACGGCCCACTTGGCGACTCTCCCAATTGCCTCGTGATTGCGTATTATGTCGTGTAGTGGTGCGGAGGAGACGACCGTGATTGGGTGCTCCTGGAAGTAATGGGGGAGTCGCCGTTGAGCTTGGAATACCGCGTATACCAGTGTCTAGTACTGCGGGTAGTGCTGTCTTGAGTCCGCCAGGACTTCACTGATGTAGTAGACGGGGCGCTGTACGGGGCGCTCCTTGCCCTCCTCTGGCCGTTCGACGACCATCACGGCACTGACGACTCGAGCGGAGGCCACCACATAGACGAGCATTGGCTCTTTGTCGATTGGGGCGACAAGGAGTGGGGCCGCGAGTAGCACTTCTTTGAGCGCTTTGAGTGCGTCGTCCGCCTCCGCGTCTCATTTGAACGTGGGGTTCTTGCACATCAGGCGGTAGAGGGGCATTGCCTTCTTGCCGAGCCGGGGGATGAAGCGATTGAGAGCCGCGACTCGCCCGGCCAACTTCTGGACGTCACGCAGGCACTCGGGTTTCCCGAGTCGCGTGATGGTGTCGATCTTGGTGGGGTTGGCCTCGATGCCTCGCTTGGAGACCACGTATCCTAGGAGCTGTCCGGTGGGGACACCAAAGGTGCATTTTCTTGGGTTTAGCTTGACGTTGTACCTCCGCAGGTTTGCGAAGGTTTCGGCCAGGTCGACGAGCAGGTCGTCCTGGCGGGTGGATTTTACCACCACGTCATCGATGTAGACGTGAATGTTGCGGCCAATTTGGCTCGCAAGGCACTCCTGCATGCACCTTTGGTATGTGGCGCCGGGGTTCTTGAGGCCGAACGTCATGGCCATGTAGTAGAAGGCGCCGAATGGCGTGATGAACGCCGTCTTCTCCTCATCCTCGACCGCCATTTTGATCTGGTTGTAACCAGAGTACGTGTCAAGGAAGCACAGCGCCTCCGATCCCGCGGTCGAGTCGATGATCTGGTCGATGCGCAGTAGGATGAACTCCTCCTTTGGGCAGGCGCTGTTGAGGTTGGTGTAGTCGATACACATTCTCCACGTGTTGTTCTTTTTCAGGACCAGGACTGGGTTTGCCAGCCACTTGGAGTATTTTATTGGCCTAATGAAGCTTGTGTCTAACAGGCAATGTACTTCTTGGCGATTGCTCGATGGTGATCTTCATTGAAGGGCCGTAGCGACTGCTTTACTGGTCGCACTTTGGGGTCGGCGTTGAGTTTATGCTCAGCGAGTTCCCTCGGGACACCTGACATGTCAGATGGTTTCCATGCGAAGATGTCGCGATTCTCATGGAGGAACCCGATGAGCGCGCTTTCCTATGCGGGGCTCATGTGCGCGACAATGGTGACCGTCTGGCTGGAGTCGCCCGGGACGAGCTCGACGGTGCGGGTGTGCATGGTCACCTCAGTATGGTGGGGTCGTCCTTGTTGATGTTGCCTGCGTATTTTGCGAGTTCTTCTGCGTGGTCGGTCTCCGTGGCAATGACGGTGTTAGCGAGCTCAACGCCTTTGTCCTCGCATTCCATGGCCATATCCGGGTCGTCGTGGACGGTGATGATGCCGCTCGGCCATGGAAGCTTCATCATGTTGTAGGCGTAGTGGGGAGTCGCCATGAATTTGGCGAACATTTGGCATCCCAGGACACAGTGGTAGGGGCTGCGAAAGTACACCAGCTCAAACACGATCCTCTCCATGCGGTAGTTTGCCGGTGTGCCCAAGGTGACTGGCAGCATCACTTTTCCAATTGGGTACGCCTTCCGACCAGGGACGATGCCGTGGAAGGTTGTCAGGGTCGGCTCGATTGCTGCTTCTGGGAGCTGGAGCCTCTTGAACGTGTCCAGGTACATGATGTTGATGGAGCTCCCGCCGTTCATCAGTGTCTTGGGAAGCCAGTAGTCGGCCACCTTGGGCCTGACCACCAGGGCGACTCGCCCTGGATATTCGATCCTAGGCGCGTGATCCTGGCGACTCCAGGTGATGATCTGTTCGGACCAGTTGAGGAAGCGGGGGATGTCAACTTGGGTCACCGCATTGACGGTGACCACGCGGGCGAGGACCTTCTTCTCACGTTTGGTGCCGAGCCCGGTGAAAGTGTAGCGAGCCGACGACATTGCCGAAGCCGCCGGTGTTTCCGTTATCCCGTGGCGGGTTGTTGTTGGGGTCGTCCTGTGCTCGTCTTGCCTTTTAGATCTCCTTGAGGGAGTTGCAGTAGGCGGTAGTGTGGGTGGCGGGTTTTCCCTCCCTGCTATGGTAGACGCAGGGTTGGTTGGGTAGGGCGGCAGGGTCAAATTTCAGCCTCGCCGTGTTGATGGCGCGGTAGTTTCTGCTGTCGCGGTAGTTTCCTCCGTCATGGTGGAAGTTCTTCAGGTCGTGCTGGCCATAGCCGGCATTGGCGATGAAGTCGACTCGCCCATCACCGCGGCGCTTGCTGGTGATGCGAGTGTTGCTGTAGAGCATGTCGCGCTATCGCCCACTGTCGTGGACACTGACGTGGCGTCTTCCCCCGCCTCATCATTGGAGTCTTGGTTGGAATCCTCTTCTGCATAGCTCTTGGTGATCTCGAGGAGGTCAGGGATGTTGTCGAGCGTCCGGTAGACCCTCTTGATCTTGGTGACCAGGGGTTCGTACCGGCACGTGTTCTTGAAGCAATGTATTGCCGTGTCCAGGTGGATGCCAGAGGCGTTGATCCATAGTTCCTGCCACCTTTCGATCCAGTGGCGGGTCGACTCGCATTGTCCCTAGATGCATCGTTCTAGGTCCTCGATGGTGGTGGCGTGAGTGTAGGAGCCCTCAAAGTGCCTGAGGAAGGCGTCCCGCATCTCCTCCCACGAGTCGATGCTGTCGGCAGGAAGGGTGTTGATCCATTGCCGGGTCGCGCCCTCCATCATCAGGGGGAGGTAGCGGGCGGCGAGCAGGTCAGTGTGGCTGGAGATCCCCATTGCCATGAGGTATGTGTCTAGCCAGACCGCTGGATCGTACGTTGGATCGTACTTTTCGATCTCCTTGGGTGCCTTGAAGTTAGCAGGGTACTTCTCGCCTCGGATCATAGGTCCGAAGCACTGGGGGGCAACTCGGCTGAGCGAGCCCCTGGGTTCAGGGTCGCCACGGTTGGTGAGGGTGTGCCTCAAGTCGTTGGGCTGGCGCGCCCGCCAAGCCTGGTTGTTGACGATGTGCGTTCGGGCGTCGATGGGTGGCCCGTTGGCGGCGACCGTGTTGTTCACCGGTCGTGGCTCGTTGGTGGAGAGCGCGGGGTTGGCGGACCGTGGCTGTGTTGCCAGGGGATGCGGTGGTGGGCAGGTTACAACGTTGGCGATGGTTGGGTGACCGCTTGAGGATGCCCTGCTTGCCGAGGAGCGGGAATACATCCGCCCCCGTGGGTCGACTCCCGCGACTTGCTGCTCAACGGCCCTGGCGAGTAGGGTCTTGGCATACTAGATCTGCAGCACGCCCTCTCCCTGGACGTTGAGGTTGGCAACTACAGCATCGGCCGCGACGACGTTGTCCATCGGGGTGGAGTATAGTGGGAGTCCGTTGGCGTCGTGGGCCTGTGGCGAGATTATGATCTGCGGCTGGTCCGGTGGGGGTGCGCGACCAATGGGTGGTGGCGAGCGCCGGGTGGTGGTCGATTGCTGCCGCCTGGTGGTGTGTTCTCGCAGTACTCGCGCTCAGCCGCACGTGCGTGGTCGCTCTCATCGTTGAAGTTTAGGACGCGGCCTTGGACATTGGAGTTCAGGCGAGTTCTGATGCGGCGCTGGTGGTAGAGTGACAGCTCCTGCGCCGTTGCCCGCTCGAGGCGGAATTTCTCGCACTCGGCTATATCCTTGCACGTCGCCTCCTCCAGTCGCTGGTGGGCTTCCTCCACCTCCGTGGCCATCGCGGTTGGAGGGATTGGTGTGGAGAATGGATCTGGCAGTTCGAACGTGCTGCCCGCCATGTAGATCGTGTTGAAGCGATTGGATCTAGCACGGCAGTCCTTAGGGGACTCCGAGCCTGAGTCAGAATCGAAGATCCCAAGGATTGGGGAATCCTCGAAATCCTTAGGGTTGGAGACCCACGTGATGGAGTCCTCCCGTGATGCCACGGTGATGGATCCGTCGATCGAGGCAGGGGTTGCGGAGTCGGCATTGTCTTGTAGGGCCGTGTTGTCCACGAAGGTGTTGGTCTCGGCCGCGTTGCTAGCGGCTGAGTCATACTCAGTGACGAGGCTCCTGATGGAGCGGACCTGCTCCTCTGAGACCAGATCGCAGCGGTGATCCGTCGATAATCACCGTTGCCGCTGGGTCGACCGTGCCGGTGAAGCCGACGAAGTGGTTGATGGTGCCGACCAGCAATATCGCCCTGTGGGTGATTGGGCGCGACACCGGGATGTAGCTGCTGGGCATGATCTGTAAGATCCTGCTGATGGCGATCATGCGGCCGGTGGCGATCGGCAGATCGATCGGCGAGTAGGGTCTCTCCGCAGAATCTGGCCAGTCCGTCTAGGCCCCACGATGGGCCCCACTGTCGTGGAAATGGCCACGACAGTCGCTGCGGTAGGCAGCGATTGATAGAATCGGGGGCGAGAGCTGGCGGCCATCTATGGTGCGAGATGGGGGCGGATGCACATGGGTTTATCCAGGTTCCGCCCCCCGGAGGGTAAAGACCTACTCCTGCTAGATTAGATTGACTGAGAGCGAGTTACAAGGGTGGCGAGCTCGGTGTATAAGCAGCGAGTCTCTCGAAGGGGTGTATGATAGAACGTAAGTCCTCAGAGTACCTTAGGGAGGTTTATATAGGATGCACCTCACTAGGATTTACAGTTTACAACCGAACAAGATATAGATTCGGAGGCTTTTACCTAATCCAACTGGGCTTCGAGTACGCTTCTGGGCCTCCAGTCTCCAGTCGCTAGGCCTTCTCCTTAGTCACATTCTAGTCGCCGTCCTGCAGGCCCACTCGTGAGGCCTTTGGCCCAATCGGAACGTCCTGCTGGGCATACCCCATTTGGCATATCCCCATCAATAAAGGTAGGTGAAGTGAGAAGGCTAGTACGGTGGAAGGAAAAAAGGAACGAGTAAATCGACCGGTCCTATCGGACGAACTGTCCCGCCGCACGGAGAGAGCAACGTGCGATGCTGGTCTGGGCTCCTCCGAGGGTATGCAACTGAATTTTCTTTTGAATATATTAGCATACCGTAAAAATACTACTCCCTCCGGTCCATATTATTATTCTCAACTTTATCTAGATTTGGATGTATCTAGTTAAATATTTAGGCTAGATGCATCCGAATCTAGACAAAGTTGAGAACAATAATATGGATCGGAGGGAGTAGCTGAATGCTCGTGCGTTGCCACGGTTACGGATGAATTAATATAGGTAAATATATCAATACTTACAAAACATGCAATGCACTTATACTTTGAAATGTGTTCTTCCAACCAGTAAGAACATTTTGTTATACTCAGTTTTTCATACCTTTGACTTTATCATGTTCCATTTCGTGTGCCGTGTTTCCATAAGATATCCCTTCTTTCATCTCAAATTAAAACCCTCATAAACTAATATATTTTTTGCTCATTTTCTTTGCCTAGATTTCTTTTTGCAAAATTGTTTTAAAACGAAAAGGAAAGTAGAAAAAAAATAAAGAAAAGCTTTTAGAGGAAGAGAGGGGCCACAACCCAGCCTACCAGGCGCAATCCACCTACCATGCGGCCAATGCCGGCCTATCTTTTCCTGTTTAGACCCCTGTCGTCGGATTAGCTTTTGTCGTCGGGTCCTTGGCCTCCTCCCTCACTCTCTTCTGCCCGACCACGATGCCCCTCATCCTCCTGAGTGCCTACTCACCCAAGCCTCGTCTCTGTCGGCCAACGTCGACCTCCACCTCGCATCTCTGTATCGTTGAGCTTCCAGGCCGCCGACTCCCATCCTCTTGCTCACCCTCGATGGTGGCCGTCTGCACCTTGCCCTCGCTGCCCATGGTTATGCACCCTACCACTATCAACGGATGCAACCACCTCGCCGATCCCCACCTCCTACACTGCCTTCACCTCGTGCAACACCGAGCAACCTCCTCTGCTCTAGCACAATGTCGTCGCCCTCCTCGTGCTCCTTCGTTCGCGCGACCCCGAGCCGGAGCACCTCGACCCTGACGTTCCTAGCAGGCCCTACTCCTTCTACCCAAGGCCACACCCTCTAGGCCCTCCGCTCTGTAACATCCCAAAAATACTAATCAAGATTATCAAGTTCTAATCACCCAAGTTTAGGGTTAACAAAAACTTTTATTACTAAATTGAATGTGAATGCATGTGTGAATTGCATTAGTGTATGATTGAGTGAATTTGCCATGTGTGTTTGTTACAAATGATAAGAAATGGTTTAAAGATGAATACTACATCATCTAGGTCAATTACAAACAAAATCCAAAGAAAAAGAAATCAAATATGAATCAAATAAGCAAATGGTCATTTTGACAAAAGTTAACCACCATGCCACTTTGTGAGTTCCTAGTTAAGAATTTCTAACAGAAACATTTCCATTTCTTTTCACCCCTTGCTAGACCAAGTACAAGTGAACCCAAGCCCACTTTGCAAACTCGCAAAAACTATTTTCAAATCTATTTAAAGGACATTTCAAAATTGAATCAAGTTCATATGGTAAGATCACCATTTTGCAAAAACCACTCAAACCAATTCACCTTGACTTTTCCAAGAAACCATAGACACTCAAGCATAAGATCAAAACACTCACCAAATTTCATTCAAAAACTTCAAATTTAAATTCTTGCAGCCATTTAGTCGAACACCTTGCAGACACTAATTAAACCACTGCCTAACTTCACTGTTTTGAGCAGTGATCACTCGACCACTTGCCCTCATTGCACTCCCCCTGTCTCCCCAGCATCTAGCAGCACCAGACACGCATCCCCTCTTTGCTGTTGCGCCAGTGCAGCGCTGCCCGAAGCCAGCCTCGCCGGTCGACCATGGACAGAGCGCCACGGACCACGCCACCCTCTCCCACGACGACCAGGAGACAGGCGACCGTCCACCGCCACCCCTGTCCAGCCCTTGACCGCAGCCAGGCCATGGACCACCCCAACATCGCCGCGCCCACTTTCTCTGCACCGTGCCGAAGCGCCCCAGAGCGCCACAGCCGACCAGCTCGCACGCGCAGCGCCTCGCCCTCTCCGCACGTGCACACCCTCGCCATAACACCAGCTAGCTCGCAGACATCCCCGTTCACCGCCGCGCGACCCGTAGCCCCCGTGCGCCGTCTCGAACAGCGCTAGTTCCACGCAGAGCACCGCACGCGCCCGACCATCCTCGACCGCCCCGTTCCATGCCATTAAGCCCGTGATAACCGCCAGGGAGCACTGTGTCGCCCCTACCCTCAGCCATGCCGATAGCTCACTGTAGCACCGTCACCGGAGAAGCCAGCCCATCCCGCTCGGTCCCCTCGCCAGTGTATAAATAGAGGCCCCCTCCGCCTCAATTCTCCACACCACCTTACTCCCCACTCCTCACAACACCTCCCACACCTCTCCCCGGAGCAAGGCGAGCACCGCATCGCTGGAATTTGGCTAGAGCCCGCTGCTGCAGAGGAGAAGAGGAGCCGTCGATTGGAGCCGCCCTAGGAGCCGCCGCGACCACCGTTCGAACCGCCGTAGTCAACAACGTCATTTGCCCCCATCGCCGACCCTAGCTAGAGCCCTGGTGCGCCTCACCCGACCCCCACCGCCGCGGATTCAGACCTTGCCGGAGCTGTTCGTTGTCGATGATGAACCTCGGCCATTAGATTAGGTTCTAATCGTAGGGCATAGATTGAAAGATACCGCTTCAGTTAAATAGAGTCGCTAACTAGTGGGACCCCTCTGTTAGTAGCCCTCTGCGCCACGCTGTGCAGATTGGGCCGACCCAGTTAGTTTCCCGCGCAGAGCCCAGTGGTTCAAATAGTTCTTTTCCAATTTAGTTAAAACCATATTCTGTCAGTAGATTCAAAAATTAATTCAAAGAGATTCACTGTACCAAATTGCATGATTCCAAATTTGTTAGAAAGGTATTTAAATTATCTATCCAAGCCTGTTGGATTCAAGTCATTTGGAATTAGAGATCACCTATAGTAAAAATAACAAGACAAATACTTTTCCACATTCAAACATTTATCAAAAATCAACCATAAATGCTTTTGAGTTGATTCCAACTCTCAAAAATCACATTTGATAAGATATATCTGAATATGTAAAAATATTTAGGTTTGCATGCAGTGACATTGGACTAGTACCAAAAAAAATGCTATTTAGGCATTTCTAGTCATTTTAATCCTATTAAATGATAATCTTAAACTTTATAAAATATGACCAACACTTTAAATCACATTCCCATGTATTAGAATATATGGTGATGACATGTGTCAACATGATCCCATATTTTAATTGGAGAATATTAGATCTTAAGTATTTTCAATGAGTAGAAATTACTTTTCTAAAATAAGACAAACAAGATTAAGTATGTATTTCATGTGATGCTTGTGATGATGCTAGATCATCAAGTGTGAACCTTAGTTTGCTAAATAGAAATAGTTAAGTATTGTTTGGTGATTGTGTACCCCATATTCATTTATAGACGATAGTACCGACCTGGGATACGAGGAGGAGGAGTACTACCAAGAAGAAGAAGAAAACTTCAACCACTGCACTACTCAAGGCAAGCCATCACTAATTGCTAGCTAGAACTATGAAAGCAACCGTTGCAAGATAACCTATGCAAGATGCCTTAGGCATGCTTGGTTATCCAACTTTGATTATACCAATCCCAAGTTTTACTTGCAAGCTTTATTCTTTTGTTTTCACCAAAGTTCCTTACTTTTAGTTAGTAATTTGTGAGTATTGGAAAAATAGTATAGATACCATAAAGAGTATAAAACTAGGCCAAAGTAGTTATACTTAGATGTCATTCCAAGGTATGAGATTAGAGTTGGATAGTTACCCTTGATTAACACCCCTCATTAGTGAATACTCTCAACTTTAGTGGCTAGTGCTAAGCATAAAAGTTGATCACTTTAGATGGGAATACTTGGTGAAAATGATTATGAAAACCTTGGAATGAGGATTCATTCTATTGAAACGTTTTGACATGTGTTGAGAAACACAAAAGGATTTGATGATGAAAATGTTGAGGCATGAGCCTTAGCCCTTTATAAAAACTGATGGTTGGGTTCGGATGCGATACCATTCCAATTTTACCGTACAACCACAATACCTGAATTGGGTAGGGCTTAACTGGAAGTTTATATGACTTAGTATGGGTTCCCTCGCGGAAAGAGGTTGAGCTGAGGCTAGATCGTGAGTGTGAATGTCCACCTATGCAGTGCCCAGGATGGCAGATAGCCATGGCTGTGAGGCCAAGCTCATAGGGGAGGTGCCTATACTAGAGTGTGTAATTGAAAGGTTATGATTGATTATCCGCATACTAAGTATGATGATTCAGGGTTATCCCTGACGGATGTATCAAATTTTGTGGTGAAAGTGTACCACCTCCGCAGAGTGTCAAACTATTTGAATAGCCACGTCCGTGGTTATGGACAGTTGGAGTGGCCATACTGTTCCCTCGTCAGATGTTTTCAAAATGACTTATGAATTGAACTATGACTTTGACTTAACCACAACAGGATTGTGGATATGAAAACTAGGTTCCCACTTAAGTGATTTAGAACATTAACTTAGTTTTCTTTACTTCTAAACTTAGTATTAGATAAACCTGGCTTTTTGCAAATAAACCTAGAGCTTAAGATTCCTACTAGAACTACCTTACTTGTTAGTGATAGTTTGCGAGTACTTAAAGAGTACTCATGGCTTTGTCCCTGGCTATTCCCGTGGCCAGACTATGAGGAGGACTACCAGGATGATGGATAGCAGGAGGTCTACGAGAACTACGATCATCTCCCATCATCAGCATTGCCTGTGACCCTGAAGATGGAGCCCCTACTATGTTTATTTTCTGTTGCTTGATTTGTATTAAGACTCGATCATGAGATCCTTTATTTGTAAGGCCTTATTATGGTTTGTAATGGATGATGTACTATGGTACCAATTCTATTATGTCTCGCAAAAATGGTAATCCTGGGATTGTGAGGTATGCCATAACAGGCATCTGGGATTAAAAATCCGGGTGTTGACAAGTTGGTATCAGAGCCATCCTGACCATAGGAGACCCTAGTTAGAATGGACGTCCGAACAAAAACGTAGTTTCAAAACAAAAGAAGTGAGTATTTATGAAAACCTATTCCCACTCTTATCCTTGATTCTTTCAAAAACAGTCATGGTCCTCAAAAATTCTTGCATTCCTACATAAAATTTGACACACTTGATCACCTCACTAACTTACTCACCCTAAATTCTTATAGATGGAAGTCCAGTATTGCAAGTTCTACCAGCTGGGCAACGGAGGCAAACTGATCTTTGAGAGGGATCTAGATGCACTGTCAAAGTATCTTGAGCGCTCGCATCCGGAATTCTTCAGGGCCCAACTCAACGATCACATAGGAGGAGATCTACAATGGCTGATAGTTGCAGATCTCAGAGGCAAGATGGAAGCACCCACTTCAGAGAAGATCCAATTCACCTTGCGTGAGAACAACTGGCTAGATGGATTAGCCAGGGCTATGCATGAAGCTCTTACCCGTCTGTGTGGGCAAAACATCAACATGATCTAGGGAACTCGCTTTTCTCACTTTGCAAGGCATGATTCTATGGGAATGCCCTTGGAGATGCCAGGACACCCGGAGCTGAAGCACCAGGTGGAAAATCTTGACTTGATGTTGTATGATAGGCAGAAGGAGTTGGACAATGCCCGCGCCAACGCCAACCACAACCATGCCATTGCAGTCAAGAAGGACCAGACCCTCGCCATTCTCGCCAAGGAGCGCCAATCACTTCGTTGTCAGCGCGACAAGAAGGATCGCACCATCGATCGTGTTCGCAAGAAGGTGACCACTCTCGAGAAGACTATCCGTGAACAGGAAATCCAGATTGAAGCAAAGGAGGAGGAAGGTGAAGATATCCAGGGAGATCTTTACTCTTACCTCAGTGATGACAACGACTACCTAGAGGATGATGCCATGGAGTTCCACACTGATGATGATGATTCCGACTTCATTGATGATGATTAGATGCACATGAGCACTACCGTAGGAATGAGTTGTATCCGGTCCCACTGTATCGTAGTTTCACAGAATGGTTCTTAAAACCATCTGTTTTCTATTTGTGTTGTGGTGTGTGTCTGTATTGTGTGCTCTGAATGAATGAATGAGTGAGAGGAAGTTGTTAGTGTGCAAAACCTAAGTCAAACTCAAAGTTTAAAGCTTTTGAAACAAAACTATGAACCCTAGGGATTTCCCTCTTATCTCATTATCTATCTCAATCTTTAGATGACTCATGGAAATCCCAGAGGAAGCAGCTCATCTCAGGACTCAATGTTGCAGATTCTGCAAATGCTAGTTTCTGACCGTGAAGCTAGTAGAGCCAAATGCCAAGCCAACCTAGCCACTCTTCAATAGATAGCTCAGATGGTCCACAATAACCAAGGTCACAGAAACCAGGATCACCATGGATCCAATCTCAAGAACTTTTAGAATACCAACCCACCTATCTTTAGTAAGTGTGAGGATCCCTTAGATGATGATGTCTGGCTTCAAACCATGGAGAACAACTTGGAGGTCGCAGGAGTTAAAGCTAATGAAAAAGTACTATTTGCCACCCATTATCTAGCAAGAGATGCAAGAGCCTAGTGGAATAGCACCCGTACCATGAACGACGGTCAGATGATGACTTGGGAAGCATTCAAGATCAAGTTCAGCCGGACCCACGTGCCCCAAGGTTTGGTCACCAGGATGAGGGATGAGTTCAGGGAACTGAAGCAAGGAAGGATGACGGTAGTTGAGTACCGTGACAAATTTCTATCACTAGCTAGATATGCCCAGGATGAGATTAACACCGAAGCAAAGAAGAAGGAAAGGTTCCTGAATGGATTACGTGATGAGATGCAGACTGTGTTAGTAAACATCCGTTTTGGAGATCTAGAAGAGCTAGTGGATTCTACCATCCAGATGGAAGGGAAGATAAACCAAGCCAATGACAACCGCAAGCGCAGGATGATGCACCAGACTGGATCCCACC
Source organism: Avena insularis (assembly GCA_023614405.1). Lineage (NCBI taxonomy): Eukaryota > Viridiplantae > Streptophyta > Magnoliopsida > Poales > Poaceae > Avena > Avena insularis. The sequence goes on from CM042684.1 coordinate 112,238,845, forward strand.
ATACTCAGAAGTATCGCCCCAACCTGTCTGCAGGATATGCCCCAAGAAACAACATACCCCCTATGCCCCGTCCAAACTATCCCAATCGTAGCGGAGGAAACCTGAAGTCTGGAGGAAACCACAACAATAACCCCGACAACTCCAATAACTTCAACCGTGCATCGCCCAAGTCCAACAATAACAACAACAACAATCGCCCCAAGGAATTTGGAAGCAATCGTGCACTGTTGCAGGAAAAGACAAGTCCCAGATTACTTACTTTGAATGCGGAGTCAAGGGTCACTACTCCAATGAGTGCCCCAAGAAGCTTGCAGCATCCACCAATGTGAATGCACCCGCTCAGTAGCAACGCCGTGTTTAGCCTGGAAGGAGATTTGCCCCAGGGAATTCGCTCGACCACAACGGCCGTCTGTTCCACATGAATGCTAAAGAAGCTCAGGAAGCGCCCGATGTCGTGCTGGGTATGTTTTCTGTTAACTCAGTACTTGCAAGAGTGTTGTTTGATTCTGGAGCATCGCACTCGTTTGTTACATAAGAATTTGCATGCACTAGTAAGATTCAACCAACCAAACTAAAGCATGTTATGATAGTTCAAATACCTGGTTCAACCACCAAAGCTTGAAAAATTTGCAAGGCTGTACCTATCAGAATCCATGGACTAGATTTTTATGCTAATCTAATAGTACTTGGAACCAAAGGTTTGGAAGTAGTATTAGGAATGGATTGGATGTCGAAACATAAAGGATTAATCGACTGTGTGAAGAAAGCCATAACCATGACTAGTAGCTCTGGAGTATCAGTAGAGCATGTATCTGAGACGTTGCCCCGTCAATTCAAATGCAACAAGAGTCTAGCCCAACCAACCCTAGACCAAGTCAGAGTAGTCCATGAATAACCCGACGTATTCCCAGAGGAATTGCCTGGTATGCCCCCAGATCGGGATATAGAGTTCATCATTGAACTAATTCCTAGAACTGGACCCATAGCTCAGAGACCTTATAGTATGAACCCATCGAAATTAGTGGAGCTGAAGAAGCAACTTGATGCTATGTTGGAGAAAGGTTTGATTCAACCAAGCGCATCGCCATGGAGATCGCCTGTTTTATTTGTGGATAAGAAAGATGGAGGTAACCGTTTGTGCACGGATTACCGAAAGCTAAATAATGTCACCATCAAGAACAAGTACCCACTGCCAAAGATAGAGGATCTGTTTGACCATTATTGGTGCAGTGTTTTCTAAGATTGATCTTAGAACTGGTTATCATCAACTCAAGATTCGTGCAACGGATATTCCAAAGACCGCCTTTACCACCTGATATGGATTGTATGAGTATACGGTCATGTCTTTTGGATTAACCAATGCCCTCGCTTATTTCATGAATCTCATGAATAAGATTTTTATGAACTTCCTAGATAAGTTTGTCGTTGTTTTTATCGACAACATTCTGATCTATTCTAAGTTAGAAGAAGACCATGAGCTACACCTGAGAACCATCCTTGAAACCCTTAGAGAGCATCAGTTGTATGGTAAGTTTAGAAAATGTGAGTTCTGGTTGAAGGAAGTCGGATTCCTAGGACATATTGTGTCGGCAGGAGGAGTCGCTGTCGATCCCGCCAAGATCAAAGATGTTGAAGAATGGAGTGCCCCAACCACTCAAACCCAAGTCCGTTCATTTCTCGGATTAGCGAGGTACTACCGCAAGTTCGTTGAAGGATTTTTGAGCATCACAAGACCAATGACCCAACTGTTGAAGAAAGATAAGTAGTTTGAATGGACGGATAAATGTGAAGCAAGTTTTGAAGAGCTCAAGAAGAGATTGATTTCAGCCCCAATTCTGATTATGCCGGATATCAAGAAGCCTTTTGATGTGTATTGTGATGCATCCAAGATTGGTATCGGATGTGTGTTGATGCAGGAAGGCAAAGTCATAGCATATCTGTCCCGACAACTGAAGCAGCATGAGCAAAACTACCCTACCCATGACCTTGAACTAGCACCCGTAGTTTTAGCCTTGAACACATGGCGTCATTACCTTATGGGTAACCGCTGTGAGATTTATTAGGATCACAAGAGTCTGAAGTATATTTTCACCCAGAAGGAGCTGAATATGAGGCAAAGGAGATGGATAGAGTTAATCAAGAATTATGACCTTGACATTCACTATCACCCCGGCAAAGCCAATGTGGTAGCGGATGCTCTTAGCAGATTGTCGTGTAGATTGAACACCATGATAAAAGAAGCCCAACCAAGTTTGCATGAAGAGTTGGTGTAGTTTAGAACGGAGCTGGTTAGCAAAGGATTTTTAGCTAGCATTGAACTTCAGCCCACTTTGATCATTCACATCAAGAAAGCCCAAAAGGGAAATTCAAGTATCGACGGAATCAAGCATCGTATCGGTATAGGAAAGGTACCCGAATTCACCAAAGATGAAGAAGGAGTTTTGTGGTACAAAGGATGTATCTGTGTGCCAGCAGATTCCGAGATGAAGCAAGTTATCATGCAGGAAGCTTATGATACTCTTTATTCTATCCACCTTGGAGGAAATAAGATGTATCAGGATTTGAAGGAGCAATTTTGGTGGCACAAGATGAAGAGAGAAATAGGAAGCTACATAGTCAAGTGTGATATCTGTCAGATAGTCAAAGTGGAACATCAGAGACCCGCAGGATTATGCAACCATTGCAGATTCCGGAATGGAAATGGGATTCTGTCGGAATAGATTTTATCACCGGTTTGCCTACATCTAGTAGGGGAAATGAATCTATTTGGGTCATAGTTGATAGACTGTCCAAGGTAGCCCATTTTATACCTGTCAAGACTACCTACTAGAGTTCTAAGCTAGCAGAGCTGTACATTGCTAGAATCGTTAGTTTGCATGGAACCCCTAAGACCATAGTGTCAGATCGAGGAACCCAGTTTACCTCAAGATTTTGGTAGAAAGTCCAAGAAGGATTAGGAACCAAGCTGAATTTCAGCACAACTTATCACCCGCAAACCGATGGACAAATTGAAAGAGTCAACCAAATCTTAGAAGATATGTTGAGAGCTTGTGTGTTAGAATATGGATCAAAATGGGAAGATTGTTTGCCTTTCGCAGAATTGTCATACAACAACAGTTATCAAGCCAGTTTGCAAATGTCCCCCTTTGAATTTCTGTATGGAAGGAAGTGCCGTACCCCCTGAATTGGTCGCAAGTAGGAGAGAGTAAGATTTTCGGACCCGACATCTTATGAGAAGCCGAAGAGAAGGTTCACAAAGTCCGTCAACACCTCAAGACCACCCAATCCAGACAGAAGAGTTATGCTGACAAGAGACGTCGAGACCTGACCTTTAATGTCAGAGATTTTGTGTATCTCAAAGTATCGCCCTTGAAGGGAATGCAATGTTTTCAACTGAAAGGTAAGTTATCCCCCAGATATATTGGACCCTTCAAGATTTTGAATCGCTGAGAAGAAGTATCATATCAACTGGAACTACCAGAGGAGATGTCAGCTATCCATAATGTGTTCCATATCTCGTTACTTCGCAAATGCCTAGAACATCTAGGGAAGACCGAAGTGTTCAAGAATATTGATCACCGAGCCATAGATATCAACAAGGATCTGACGTATCGTGAAGTACCCATTCGTATTTTGGAAGAAGCCTTCAAAACCACCAGGACCCAGAGTATCAAGTTTCTCAAGATCCAGTGGAGCAACTATACTAAAGAAGATGCTACTTGGGAGCGAGAAGATTACATTAGGACTGAGTTTCCAAATCTCTTTAGTTCCTAGTCTTTCCTAAATCTCGGGACGAGATTTTGTTTAAGGAGGGAAGGTTTGTAACACCCCAAAAATACTAATCAAGATTATCAAGTTCTAATCACCCAAGTTTAGGGTTAACAAAAACTTTTATTACTAAATTGAATGTGAATGCATGTGTGAATTGCATTAGTGTATGATCGAGTGAATTTGCCATGTGTGTTTGCTACAAATGATAAGAAATGGTTTAAATATGAATACTACATCATCTAGGTCAATTACAAAAAAATCCAAAGAAAAAGAAATCAAATATGAATCAAATAAGCAAATGGTCATTTTGACCAAAGTTACCACTTTGTGAGTTCCTAGTAAAGAATTTCTAACAGAAACATTTCCATTTCTTTTCACCCCTTGCTATACCAAGTACAAGTGAACCCAAGCCCACTTTGCAAACTCACAAAAACTATTTTCAAATCTATTTAAAGGACAGTTCCAAAGGTAACATCCAAAGTGATCTCTCCTAGAGAATTTGCTTGTCTTCCGGGGTTAACTCCGTGGAAAATCATAGAGTTGTGGTTCCACTGCGTCTTCAAGATCCTCATCCGACGCAGTGTTTCGATGTAGAGGATGTTGATGCTGCTGTCGCCGTCCATGAGGGTCTTGGAGAACCCATTGTCGTCAATAAGTGGATTGACGACTAGAGAATACTTTCCTCGCCTGTGTAACTTAGGCGGATGATTAGCACGGTGAAAGTTGATTGTCACTTCCGACCAGTCCAAAAATTGAGGGACAATCGAAATAGTTGCGTTGAGCTCGTGCATTACTGCTTTCTTGACCTTGGCTGGTTGAGACCCAAGGAAAGTGACATAGGTGTCTTTCTTTGTTGGGAAGGTTTTCTTTCCATACGACTTGGGATTTGAAGCTTCTGCTTCCTCCATGTCGGAATCTTCCTTGGTCACTTTTTCTTTGTCAGATTCCTTTTTGTTGCTTGGCCCTGTAGCCAGCGATTCATCTTTCTTGATGTTGTCATTGAAACGATACTCAACATTTGTGTGGGACGAGCCCCCGTTGGCATCTAAGTGATGCACACACGGATTGTTGGCAATGTCGGCCCAAGAGTAGGTTTTGCCAGGTTGCTAGTCTCCTCTACCTTGAACCCTAAATGTTCCAGGACTGTGTCCGCGGCTGCCTCCACGCCCTCCTCGTCCTATAGACCCGAAAGTAGCATTGACTACTGTTGTTTCCGTGGTGGGCTTTTCTTCCGAGGTATTCTTGCACTTTTGGGCTTGCTGCTTCGGCTTCTTTGCCGAATATGGCACAACCAAAATGTTCAGCAGTCCTTCTACATCATCGTCAGCATCTGCATATTTGCTTGCCGCCTCTATCATCTCCCCCAGATCGGTAACTTTTTTGCACTTCAAGCGATGATGCAGCAAACCAATTGGGAGTCCTGCAATGAAAGCTTCAATCGCGGTTTGATCGTTTAATCCTTCACAGGAGTTCTTGGTGGCGATCCATCGTCTGTGATAATCTCGGGAAGTTTCTCCGGCCTTCTGGGTGCAGTGTTGTAGGTATCCTACCGTACAGGCCCTCCGATATGTGCCTTCGAAATTCCGAAAGAACACGCTTTGCATGTCATACCATTTGTGGATGGTGTTTTCCAGAAGTTCATTGAGCCATGATCGAGCCGTCTTCCTTAGCATAAGTGATACATTGCAAATGTATCTATAATTTTTGATGTTCCATGCTTGGTTTTATCCACTTTCTTGTGTTTTGTTCCAACTTTGGAGTACTTTTCATATGATTTCTTGGACTAACCTATTAACAAGAGCCACAGTGCCTACTGTTTTCTGCTGTTTTTGGTTCTAGGAAAGTCAGAAAATGAATATTCTCGGAATTGGACGGGACAAAAGCCAAAGTGCCTATTTTTCCGGAAGGGATCATGTGCCAGAATACGATACGGAGAAGGGCCAGGGGCCGGCCACACCACCGGGCCACACGGCCAGGCTGGACCCGCGCCAGGGGGTGGTGTGGTGGCTCCCGGCACCCCCTCAACCTCTCCTTCCGCCTATAAGTTGCCCTCGGGACGAAAACCCTAAGGGCCCAATCAAAAATCCAGGAAAGAGTTTGTAGCCGCCGTCATCTCCACCCCTAGACCGGGAGGGATCTGAAGCTCTTCCCGGCACCCTGCTGGAGAGGGGAATTCACCCTGGAGGCCTTCTTCATCACCATGCAAGCCTCCGGTGTGATGCGTGAGTAGTTCATCCTTGGACTACGGATCCATGTAGTAGCTATATGGCTGGTTTCTCCTCCTTTGTGCTTTCATGTTTAGATCTTGTGAGCTCCGTTCATGATCAAGATCATCTATTTGTAATTCATACATGTTGTGTTTACGGGGATCCGATGGATATTGAGATGCTATTTCAAATTGATTATTGATTCTATCATGTCTTTGTTATTTGAGATCTTGCATGCTTTCCGTTGTTAGTAGCTATCTTGGACAAGTAGATGCTAGCAACTCCAAGAGTTAGTATTTATGCTTGATAGTGGGTTCATGCCTCTGGTAATCTGGGGAAGTGACAGGAATCTCTAAGGTACTAGATGTGCTGTTGCTACTAGGGAGAAAACAACAATCCTTTGTTCATAGAACAATCGTATTGTTTACTTTACATGCAGTTCGTAAAGCAATAATCTGTTGCTTACAACTTAATACTGGAGGGGGTTCGGATGATAACCTGAAGGTGGATTATTAGTCATAGATGCAGTTGGATGGCGGTCTATGTATTATGTTGTAATTCCCAATCAAGTCTCAGAGGAGTCAAGATGATTAGTATATGCATGTATTGCTTTCTCGGTGTTTGTCAATTGCTCCGCTGTAATTTGTTCACCCAGCATGTTATCTATCTAAGGAGAGCCACCTCTAGTGAACTATGGATCCTGGTCCTTTTACTTTACATACAATCTACAATCTTTTACCGCTTTGTGTTTACTTTCTACAAACTTTTACTTCTTTCCATTCGATACGTTTAATCCTTTGTTTTCCGCAAAACACGGTGAGATTGACAACCTCATCGCAAGTTGGGGACAAAGTTCTGTGGTTGTGTTGTGCAGGTCTCCACGTTGCTACTAGCACCGATAGTGCGCCCTGCCAAAGCTCAGCTATTAACACCTTTGGGGTGTTTCCTTGCTCCTACTGGTTCGATTAAACCTTGGTTTCATAACTGAGGGAAAACTTGATGCTATATTCATCGTACCTTCCTCTTGGGGTTCCCAACGAGCTCTACGTCGAAAGTCGAGCACATCAAGATTTTCTGGCGCCGTTGCCGGGGAGTCAAGGACATCTTCACAAGGGGAGTCCCTCATAACCAATCTCTTTACTTTGTTGTTTTTGTTTTGCTTAGTTTTCTTTTTGCTTTGTTTGCTTGTTTTGTTCTTCAAAAACACAAAAAAATTTAGTTTTACAAGTTTGCTTCCTTATTTAAAAAACACAAAAAAATTAGTTCCTTTCTTAAGTTGCGTTTATGACTAGCTCTGCTCCAATCACTATTTCATTATGGATAGCTCACTCAGTTTCCTATTTGGGAACAGTATTATGACTGCTAAGGTAATAGGTGAACCACCGCCTGCTAGAACCTCCATGGAAGAATAAATTGCTGAACCTGAAAGCTCATTAGATGAAAAAGAGGAGGCGAGTGATGGACAAAAGGAGGAAGAATGGATCTACCCATTCCTACCTTCTAATGAGAGTAACTCTTTATCCCTTACATTATTTGATTGTCCCCCATGCTTATCAAAGGAGGGTGAATGTTATGTTCCCGAGGATTCTTTTGAAAATGTTTATAGTAAAGCTCTAGTGCTTTTAGATCATGAAAAGCATGCCTTATGTGATAGTTATATTGTTGAGTTTATTCATGAGGCTACTGAAAATTATTATGAGAGAGGAAAATATGGTTGTAGAAGTTTTTATGGTAATGAAACACCTCTCTATGTGCTAAAAGTTTTGAAGTTACTTTTGTTTTATCTTCCTATGCCTGTCACTTTGCTCTTTGTGCATTTATTTGCATACAAGATTCCTATGCATAGGAAGTGGGTTAGACTTAAATGTGTTTTGAATTTGCTTCTTGATGCTCTCTTTTACTTAAATTCATATTTCCTATGAGAGCATCTTCTCAAATTTTCATGCCTAACATAAAGGCGTTAAAGAAAAGTACTTATTGGGAGATAACCCAAAAGTTTTATTTGAGTCTTGGAAGTTATTACCTCTGTAATAACCTCTCCTTATCCTTTTTATTTGCTTTTTGTGCCAAGAGTAACCTCTAATGAGAGAGAAGTAATGATTGGGAAAGTTTCTGTCCCGAAGCAGATTTTTGTGCTTCACCATAAAAATTCCTGAGAGAGCTCTGTATGCCATATTGAGCTGTAATATTTTGTGCTTCTGACCCAGGTTGTTATCTAAATTTCGTTAGTTCAACAATTTTTTATTTGAGCAACAGAAGGTCTTCGAAAAAATTCGTCTTTACCTGCTGGTCTGTTTTGACAGATTTCTGCCATTTTCTGCATTTGCTTCTTGTTAGTTCCTTCTTGAGTTCTTTTGGGGAATTGAGCTTGTTGAGGGAAGTGCTACAGTAGCTAGTGTTCTAATGGAAGTTTATTTGGTGTTAGAACTGAACCTTGAGACTTATTTATCTTAAGTGCACTAATGTTGCTAATGAGATTGTGTGAAGTTTTGTCTGAAGGAAAAATTTCAGGTGTATGGAAGGAACGAGTAATGAGATAAAGGATGGACTAAAGCTCAAGCTTGGGATGCCACGCGTGTCACCCCAAGAAATATCCAAGAAGTACAAGCGTCAAAGCTTGGGGATGCCCATGGCATCCCCCTTCTTCGTCAATAAAAATTCCAGGTTTCTTCCAAACGCTTCATTTTTATTGTTTCATGCACAGTTGTGTTTTTCTTGGAGCGTCTTCTTTTTTGTTTTTGTTTTGGTTTTTAGTTTGCTTGGTTTTATTAGTTTTGTGAATAAGTTGGTTGGACCCCCTCTTTCACACTTTGGTTTGCGAATAGTTTGGTTTGGTTTGGAAAAGAGTAGGAGAATTCATACTTGTGTGGTAAAAAGAGCTCGTTTTTGACTGTGGCCTATGCTTTGTCATGCCATGCTTGATATTATTTTGGCTTTATGCTTAGTATTCTTTGCTGTATCATGAACTGTTATAAACAATTGAGATTGCTTAATGTGCCTTGGATGAATCATGCGTTGTTTTAGCATATTAAAGCATAGTATAGTGGTATTCTCCTTTGATGCTTTATTTGGGTTGACTTGGCACATGCTCACACCATGTTATGACTATCTCAAGTCACCATAGCCTTTATGATCCTTTAGTTTTCAACTTGTAGTATCACTTTATGCTTTGATCATTGATGTTTTGTCGCTCTCCATGATTATGGCCATTATTGCTCTCTTAGTCTGTCGCTCCCAGTATTTTGCTAGCCTCCACAACCAAGTATGAGTTCCACTCATGCATCCAACTCCCTAAACCAAGTTATTCCAAAGAGTCCACCATACCTACCTACTAGCTTATGCTATTCCAAGTATATTCATGCTTTTGTTTACCTTCCTCTTGTTATGAGAAAACTAGTGATTAAAGCTCTCACGAACTTGATGGCACACCTTACTTTACTTGCCTTTAATAAACTTGAACCATTGTGTCTTCTATGTTGTATATGCTTGCACTTATTTGTTGGGAATTAGCAGAACCATGCTTTCATGGGGAACACTTTCAACATTGCATTTGGTACTTGTACCTAGTTGATATCATGCTCTTTTGTATATGGATGTAAATGATTGTGAAATGAAAGGGAGCTTGTAAGTCCATGGAGTTATGTATATGTGTTAGAGAAAGCCTGTCATTGGTCTAATCCATGCTGACATGGTGGAAACCTGCAGCGTAACCATAATGAGCTGTCTATGAAGCATTCTTCTTATAAAAAAAAGAGTCCTATATTGAGAAAAAAAGAGAAAAGAAAAGAAAAAAGAGATATAATGAAAAGAGGAAAGAGAGAAAAAAGCACCATATTCCCATGGTAAATAAGAAGAATGCTGAGATGCTCGTTGTCTGCTTGCCTTGTCATTTTGATATGGGGATTCTTCCGTATCATCGGGCAAGGGGTACCCCGTTGGCGGTTCTCAATGATACACATGTACTTACGATGACAAGAACTTACCGGTGACTAAACTTGAGTAGCATGAGGAGCCGCCCTCGTATACAAGGGACATGAGATTTCTGACTTATACTTCGTCAAGCATGTACACCATAGTTTGTTCACTTTAACCTTAATCACTTCAAGATGCTTATGATAGGGGCAATGAGAGCTAAAAGCTATTAAGTACCATAAATTTTGGAAGCTCTTTATGAGACTTGAATCCCTACTTCCTTTTACAAAAGGCCTTTCTTCCACCATTATCTTGAGTCTCCACCTTCTATCTTTATGCACCTACTTTGAGAGCATAGTGGCCATTCTTAGTTCTATGTGCATTGTCCCAAGACTAGTTGATTGATGCATAACTTGTTATTGCTTGTTTGAAACTATTGTATCTAGTCACTCTTATGAACTTTGAAGGTGTCCTATGCATTTATATTTGCTACTCTATTGAGGGACAAGCTGAATACTTTTATGCTATGTTTTCTTTATGTGAAACAAACAAATGTCTTGCAAAGCATGTTATTCATGAATCTTTTGTTTGTGTCTTTTCATGTTGCATCATAGTTTCTTTGCTTATTGCTAGAACTTTGTCTTTCATGTTATGATTGAAGTACTATGATCCCAGCCATGAATGTTTTGCAAATACTTTGATCAAGTCTTTGATGGTGCATGTCAACTCAAAAATTATTTCTTTTTTTCGCTTACCTACTCGAGGACGAGCAGGAGTTAAGCTTAGGGATGTTGATACAGTGCAAATGTATCTATAAATTTTGAAGTTCCATGCTTGGTTTTATCCACTTTCTTGTGTTTTGTTCCAACTTTGGAGTACTTTTCATATGATTTCTTGGACTAACCTATTAACAAGAGCCACAGTGCCATTTGTTTTTTCTGTTTTTGGTTCCAGGAAAGTCGGAAAATGAATATTCTCGGAATTGGACGGGACAAAAGCCAAAGTCCCTATTTTTCCGGAAGGGATCAAGTGCCAGAATACGATACGGAGAAGGGCCAGGGGTCGGCCACATCACCTGGTCGCGCGGCCAGGCTGGGCCCGCGCTAGGGGGTGGTGTGGTGGCTCCCGGCACCCCCTCGGCCTCTCCTTCTGCCTATAAGTTGCCCTCGGGACGAAAACCCTAAGGGCCCGATCAAAAATCCACGAAAGATCTGTAGCCGCCGTCATATCCATCCCTAGATCGGGAGGGATCTGAAGCTCTTCCCGGCATCCTGCCAGAGAGGGGAATTCACCCTGGAGGCCTTCTTCATCACCATGCAAGCCTCCGGTGTGATGCGTGAGTAGTTCATCCTTGGACTACGGATCCATGTAGTAGCTAGATGGCTGGTTTCTCCTCCTTTGTTCTTTCATGTTTAGATCTTGTGAGCTCCGTTCATGATCAAGATCATCTATTTGTAATTCATACATGTTGTGTTTGCGGGGATCCGATGGATATTGAGATGCTATTTCAGATTGATTATTGATTCTATCATGTCTTTGTTATTTGAGATCTTGCATGCTTTCTGTTGTTAGTAGCTATCTTGGCCAAGTAGATGCTAGCAACTCCAAGAGTTAGTATTTATGCTCGATAGTGGGTTCATGCCTCCGTAACTGGGAAGTGACAGGAATCTCTAAGGTACTAGATGTGCTGTTGCTACTAGGGAGAAAACAACAATTCTTTGTTCATAGAACAATCGTATTGTTTACTTTACACGCAGTTCGTAAAGCAATAATCTATTGCTTGCAACTTAATACTAGAGGGGGTTCATATGATAACCTGAAGGTGGATTATTAGTCATAGATGCAGTTGGATGGCGGTCTATGTATTATGTTGTAATACCCAATCAAGTCTTAGAGGAGTCAAGATGATTATTATATGCATGTATTGCTTTCTCGGTGTTTGTCAATTGCCCCGCTGTAATTTGTTTACCCAGCATGTTATCTATCTAAGGAGAGCCACCTCTAGTGAACTATGGATCCCGGTCCTTTTACTTTACATACAATCTACAATCTTTTACCGCTTTGTGTTTACTTTCTGCAAACTTTTACTTCTTTCCATTCGATACGTTTAATCCTTTGTTTTCTACAAAACACGGTGAGATTGATAACCTCATCGCAAGTTGGGGACAAAGTTCTGTGGTTGTGTCGTGCAGGTCTCCACGTTGCTACTAGCACCAGTAGTGTGCCCTGCCAAAGCTCAGCTAGTAACACCTTTGGGGTGTTTCCTTGCTCCTACTGGTTCGATTAAACCTTGGTTTCATAACTGAGGGAAAACTTGCTGCTATATTCATCGTAGCTTCCTCTTGGGGTTCCCAACGAGCTCTACGTTGAAAGTCGAGCGCATCAATAAGCGGGAGATACCGGGTCTTGACCAGGCTATTTCCTCCTTTGGCGATGCAGCAAGCCTGGAAAAAAATCCTAGAGCCAAGTGTCTGGCCGAGCTACGCCATCGTAGGGTTTGATATGCCTTGAGATAGCAAATCCTTCCAGGAAGTTTGTTTGTTGAATGCGTGGTCCGATGCATTTTGGACCTACATTGATGTTGTCCGACTCATAGCGTCATGCCTCTATGTTAGAGTTGATCCGATGCCTCGCCTCATTTGGTGACAGAGAATGCTGTCGTGGTTTTTCGCTATGGCTATGGTGCCTTAGAGCCGGGCTTCTGCTTCCACCACCGCCTCCTCCGCCACGACGCCCTCCATGGCTCCCTTGAGAGATGCTATGATGGCTGCTTGGTGGAGAGGGTGGTGTAGGTGGATTGTTTCTGGTTGAGCGCAGGCCTCCATCCGGAGCGTCATTATTCTGGTTCCGAGGAGGGTCTTGATTACGACGAGCCCCCTGCCAGCTTGACTCGGCATGGTGTCCATCGTTCCTTCATCCGTTGTTGCCGTCATTGTGACGAGATTCAATTGGACGGCTTGTGTGTCTAGGAGGTGGCATCCTTTGTTGGTCCTCCTCCTGACGTCGCTCTTCTTCATCTTCCCTGTGATTGTTCGACTGTCGCCGGGGAGGCTACCTCGGAACTAGTGCTGCAACTGCGTCTCGCTCTATGGCTGGAGCGACATTACTCTAGTCACGTGCGGCTCTGTGCTATTGCCCTGAAGATCCGGTTCTTGAGTAATTGTCTTCTTGATGGTTGGGACAGTAATGTTGTTTTGGGTCCCGCCGGGGCCTTATGTCCTGCCAAGCCAAATCCGTGCGACATTGGTCGAATTTAGAGGCCAGCTTTCCGTTTCTGGATTTCGTGGCTTTCTGCTGCTCTAGGCCCTTGGTAAGTAGCTTTACGCCTAACCGAATTTGGTCTGGGTTTGGGTTGTTCGCCACGATATCTCGAGCTACATCAGTGTTTTCCACAGGTGTGCCATACACTAGATCTCCCTTTCTATCGAGTCGAGGTTTTCCTTTGATGGCATCATCTTCCTCAAAGAGGGTCTTGTGGACTTCCGGATTTTTGTTAGCCCGTATAGAGTTGTTCCGGGTCTTCTGGTGCTGCAGGGACTTGAACTTCCCCACAGATGCAATGTGCCTTTTCTCCTAGAGGATATTGTTAGCTTCATCTAGGAGTACTTGGCGATGCGGTTCTAGGGCCTGCGCCCTGTCTTCCAACTTCACAAGTGTAAGATCTGTAGCAGTAGGGATTGGCATAGTGAGCGCATCTCCGAGGATTTTACGGGCACCAGAGATAACCACGTGTCCATCCATCGGAGTATCTTTTGGCTCCTCTAGGATTAAAGATCCATCCAAGTCTTCTTTGTATTCTCCAGCGATTACCTCCTCACCCGGAGGGTCCTTTGCCGTAGTCTTCTTATTATTCTTTGCCTTCTTGACAGCGCCGGTAGCAAAGATGGCTTTGGGTCCATTTCCTGGAGTCAAGCTCTGATTAGTACTTCCGGACATCTGGACATGGAGATCATCTTAGAGATCCATATCATCCTGCATTTTGGGAGAGTTTTCTCCGGATCCTTCATCCATGTCTTCTCCTTCTTCTGCAGATTTGGAGTTGAACTCCTCTTCATATTCTGCGGAGAACTTTTTGAAATCTTCTGACATCATTGAATCATCCAAAGATGTCGATAAGTCAGTGTTTCTTCCGATCACCTCCAGCACCGAGTCCTCATTGTCTCCAGCATCGGCAGAGCTGGATCCGGATCCAACGTATCTGACAAATTGTGATGTGTGCGCTCTAAGGTAGTTACAACTTTCTTCATTGGCTTCATCGAAACACTTGATGGTCTCTAGGAGTTCTTCCATGCTGGCATCATGCACCTCAACATGTGCCACAGGAAAGATAGACCTGCTCCAGCATCGGAAGAGCCGGATGCGAAGTTGTTGTTGACTTCCTCCTCCTCAGATTCGACCTCACTAGGGAGATCGTCCTGATATTTGACCTTGCTAGGGAGATCCACTTCAGATTCGATGTCCATAGGAACATATGCTTTAGGTTCAGCTTTCTCCACTATCTCCGCATCAGGTGCGGGTTGGGTGGGATTAGGGTTTTCCGGGATCCAGAACTCTGCCGCCTCTACGAATAAAGTGGACCCAGAAATTTCTCCTGCCTCTATCATCACTGCTGGGGTGGGTGGGGCAGGTTGAGCAAAACCGAGGTAGACGTCGATCTCGCCAAAAGACATGATGGTGTAGCTAGTCATGGCCTCTCTAGCCAGAATCCAAGTCCCATCGAGAAGAACAAGAGGGATGTCACTAGCATAGAGGATGCGACCGTCGGTGATTGTCTCGCCAATTCTGATTCTTGCAGATTCCGCTCGGAACGCAGATCCAAAGCTCACTTGCCCCACACTGGGCGCCAACTATCGTTGGATTGAGGAAAAGTACTCCATGAGGGGGTCCTCGGGGCATGCGGAAGAGAGGGGTGAGAGTCATATGGTGTTCTGGGATGGTGAGCACAAAAGTTTACCCAGGTTCGAATCCGTCGACGGTGGACGAATCCTACTCCTACTAGCAATCCAGTAATATGGCAGAGCCAGAATATGGGTTACAAGGGTTTATCCTGTTCAAGTTGAGATTCTAGACTATTGTGGGGTGCCCTAAGGCTGGTCCCTAGGACGGCTTATATAGATATCTGGCCTAGGGTTTACATGAGAGACCTATCCGTCTACCACTAAGAGTTAGTTACAGAGTACATCTTGAACTACAATTAACTATATAGGCCCACATCGGTAAGTCTTCTGGGCCTTCCTGTAGCTGGACTGGACTCAGTCTCTTCTCTCTGACTAGGCCACCCATGAAGCATAGCTCTAACCCGAAGTGGGCCACCCTGGTCAGCGAGGCATAGTGAGGATACCCGGAAAATATATCCCCAACACTAGTGTTGAGTTCTCCAGAGTCAGTTGTGTGTGTGTTCCTTGCTCCCTTTGTTCTGTTTCATCTGAGAGATTCCTTTCCATCATGATATCTATGTCTTATGGTTCCATAGTGTTCTGTTCTAGGCCTCGAAGTTTCCTTTCACCTTGTGTGCCTCCTTTTCATTTGTTTGGGTACTTCAGAACTTGTTTCTTATCTTGGAAGCTACCTCGTGGTTACTAATTTCTAGTACCCTCTATATTACTAAGATAGTAGTTACTCCTTTCTTTGGGTTTTAACCCTTGGACTTGAACCGAAGATCCCTGATTCTGCTAGATTCTGGTGTTGTGAATCTTGTACATGAAGCTAACTTTTAACTCAAGATCCATTTTGTTGATACCCGTTGTTAATGTTCAAACATTACCTCAGGATGGCTAGTACCTTCTACTCTAGCCTTCAGGCTTGTGGTTATTGTCATGATTAAATTACGACAAACAAAGGACTTCCCCTACCACATACTATGGCAAATGTTCTTTAATGGAACCAAATATATCACAACAAGAGTACTCCTCATGAGTCTCACATCTATATTCGTGACTCTGCCACACCTTCCTCCTTTGCATCGGTCCTCGAAAGATTGTTGACTTATGCATCCACATCTCGAGATTATAACCTGAACATGTTCCTTTTCCCTTGATGTTTCCAACCATTGTCTACCAGTTGGTAGCCAAGTAGTAAATACACATTGGTGTATTACGATGCAAGATACTCTTGTGGTCCGTCAAACAAACCATTTCGGGATGTCAGGAGAAATAAACTCCAGTACCTCGTCATATCTGGGACCAGGTCAAAGTGTTGTAATCTGCAGATCAATAGGCATTGATTAGATTCTGATCTGTTCGACTTGAAGGTATCACACTCCTTTATACTAAGAGGGCGTGCTAAGTTTCATGACTCCCTTAAAGAAGTGATGCTATTACACATATTTACCCACCCTTCCTCTAAGCTTTCGTTCTCGTGAATGATGAGTGTGCATAATAATGTGGCCATCTAAGATCCTTAGAAATCATTATTGATTTGGACCTCAACAAGGATATTTGTGTCATTCTCAGCGTGATGGTTAACCTATCACTAAGCGAAGTTTTACTGTGCTACCAAGTCCACTATTTTGGTACACTCTCTTCGGTCAAGTAGTTAGGCTCGTGCAGAAGCTCTTTGACTATGTCTTCTTGCTTGTCAAGCAAGTTTCATCTTGAACTATGTGACATATCGGTAGTTCGTGATATTCTAGAAATCTTTCTAGAAGTATCGCCATGTTGCCACATGACCGTGTTGTCAAGTTCTTAGCGAGAAAGTTCTATGAACTGCTCCTTTCTCCAAGGATCTGTACTAGATACCCCTGAACTAGTTGGTTGAGCTTAAACAACAATTTGGAGAGTTGTAAGACAAAAGTTCCATCTAACTCAATTTCTTTGTACAATGATATCTAGTTTTGCTCGTGCTGAAGAAAGATAGTGTTTCCTTCGTGGAAATGTTATCATCCCCACCTATGATTTGATTTGGGTTATCGTAAAATCAAACTTAGTCCCAAGAACTATCCTGATCGTGTATCCATTCATGATGTTTCACCTAGGTACATCTTCATGTTCTTTGGTCTGACCAATATTGTTGTTTTGTTCATACCACATGTGAGTCTATCTTCTTGGAGTGTCCTTATAAGGTTGTTATTGAGCCCATCGATGACATCCTTATCCTCCCCAAGCTAGACATGGTTCATATGGAACAGTTGGCATTAATGTTGGAAACTTTTGAGCACCGTCTTCGTGTTATCTCGAAGCATGTGTTCTAGATACTAGAAGTAACCTTCTCTGGTTCACGTGCAATAGTTGAAAGTTGTCGCTGTGGATTCGAGTAGAGTTATTTTTATTTCCTCGGGAACCATTCCAAGTTAGTAAAGCATGTGCAAAGTATTCTTGATATGGTAAGGTGATACCTTCATATCTTGAGAAGATTATTTACGCACCCAAAGCCACTAACTGATTTGCCATGGAAGAGAAGAAGTTCTAAAAACTTCAATATCCCCTTAAATGTTTCCCAATAAGGATTCAGTTGTGTTCCGTTGCAAACACTCTATGCAGGAACAATTATCTTTTGGATAACTTGCTAATGCTCGCAACCTAGCTCATTCATTTCGAGCTTGACATTGTTGTCCATGTCTTGAGACTCCAGCAACTTTACCTTTGTGGTAAATGTTGTAAACTTTCTGTTCGGACATGCTGAGTCTAAAGTATCATTCCACCTAACCAGAGTGAATCTCAAGAAACAATAATGGTTGGTGTCCATCAAGGTTTTTGACGTAGGTCTCTTTGAAAATTTCGGCAAAATTGATGTAATGGTTGACACAATTAGTCGGAAGACCTAATGCCACATTCTCTTGAATCAGCAATAGCAACCACTCCTCATGAGGCATCTTCTATGACTTAGGATTTGTGCTTATGGTTTCCTTTCTATCCGAAGTCTGATTTTTACGTGATGTTCCTTTCTCGAACATCAAGGAGAACATTTAAAGTAGTGTTTCTAAATGTCTCTCGGTCGATCCTCCAGACCCTTTATGTTGGTGAGCATCTTGTTGTGCCAAGTAACCGAAGTCTGAGAATGAATTTCTTTTTTACTTGTGTCATCATGAATCTTCTTATATATTCATGTTAGTGGCATAAAGTGATATCACGATCTTTGGCAAGGATTCTGATAACCCTGGATGAATAAAGAGTTTCGTTCGGTTCCTCTAACATGTTTGAAGAGCGACTATGGTTCGGATAATCAAGAGTTTCTCTTGTTACATGCCCCCTGTGATTCCTACGAGTCCTCACCACGAAACAACCTTTCTGTCTGGACCTTCTGTCGAATGAAGAGTGATCCTTATGTATCAAAAGTTGTTCAACAACTTGGTTGTCCATATCTATGTACCTTGGAAGCTCTACTTAAGCCGTTAGTAGAGGTTCATCTCTCGAAGTCTATGGTCATGTTCTTTCCATTGTATGCTCTCCTTTTCAAAAGCTTAAACTTTTCTAAAGCTCCATGGTCTCAATCCTTATGAAGACCAGATATCTAACGACTTGAAACCATCTCCTATTGCTTCCTCTGTTACCTTGACGTGTTTCATGCTCGTTGGATCCAGAGATGTTATGAAACATCTATCCATGAGTTGACCATGAGATACTCTGTTTGTTGTTCTGTGTCATTCCCTCTCTTCTTTAGTGTGTGCAACTACCTCAAGAAAATGAAGCGCTCCATTCATTCAATAATGGTGGCGTGGATCAACCTCCTCGAGAAGATCGTCGAAGTGTAGTGTAACCCTGTTCCTTCTATCTTCCTACCTAGGAATCTCGTGACGAGATTCTGTTAAGGGGGATAGAACTGTAACACTCCTAGTTTTACTAATACTAATTAGGGTTTGTTTGTGCATCATAAGCATTGCATGCATCCTCTTAACTGAAGAAATGTTGCGTAAAAAGGAAAAGAAACTAAAAAACCTAAACCCTAGTGTTCCCTCTCTCTTTGAAACTTATTCAAAAGGGTGGTTTTGAAAGTATTTTGAAAATTATCAAAATATGTGGATCCCAAACAGACTAAAAGGGCCCCACAATATTTCAATAGTTTTATAACACCTATGGTATTTTTGAAATGTCTAAAAGCATAAAAGAAATTGAAAATAGAAATGGAAAACAGAAAAAGAAAATGGTTTTAAAAATAAAAACCTGCCCTAACCCTAACCTGGGCCGAAGCCCACCTTCCTTCTCTCCTTACCCGTCTGCTAACTTTCGCTCAGTGTAGCAGCCAGAAGCTCGCACCGCAACCTCCGCTGTGGCCCAGTAGTTGCCTAGCCAGCCCAACAGTTAGCCTGTGCCACTTCGACGCATTTC
The DNA here is from genome assembly GCA_023614405.1 of Avena insularis. Taxonomy (NCBI): domain Eukaryota; kingdom Viridiplantae; phylum Streptophyta; class Magnoliopsida; order Poales; family Poaceae; genus Avena; species Avena insularis. The sequence continues at coordinate 112,257,998 of CM042684.1, forward strand.
ACCCCGCGTCGTCTTCGTCGATGATGGGGCCATGCTCCGCTGTCACGGTCGATGACTTCTGCTGCCAACCCCGCGCCAAGATGACCGCCACCACCTTCCAGTGCCTACAAGATCCCCTGGCCGCCACTGGAGAACCCTAGCCGTGCCCCACTTCCTCACTTCCTCTCTCTCTCGCTTCCTCTGAACCGTCCAGAACCCTAGCACCACTGCCTCTGACCGATGTTGCCATTCCTTGCCTCCCCTCGCCCTGCTGAGATGCTTGGGAGGAGTGCCTCGTCATCCTGGTTGTCCTCGTCAAGCCACGCCAGCTGGGGAGCTCGAAATTGAGCCAATCGAGTTCCCTTTCCTACTCCGGTCGCTGCATGCTGTGGAAGATTACGGTGCCACCCGACCTCACCTCCCCTCTTCGAGCCTTCCATCACAACCGTGGTGAGATTCTAGTGCTCAAGCAGATCCCTGCTTCCTCCCTCTTTCCCTAGCTCGCCCTACTGCCGTGTGCCACCGCCGCTCGCTGCAGTAGCTCGACGCCATCTCAGCTCCGGCAACCAATATTAGGCGGTGCCACCACCAATAAGCCCGCCTTGATGCGCTGAGTTGAATGGAACCAACCGCGCATCCCCGCAAGCCTCCTAAAGTTGTCCCCACTGCCGATCTGGGAGTCACCGACACGGTAACGTCATCGTGATAGGGCTTGTTGGTTTGCGGCCCAAAAGTTCCTGGGCGAGTGCATCGCGGTACCCAAGTTGCCTGTAATTTCCGTGTTTCGCAATGTTGGGCTGCCAACTACCAAGAGGGGCCATTTAGAGGCAAACTCATCTCACCCCTACCAAATTCAAACATTCTGTTAAACTGCCCCGTGAAGTAGACGGTCGGGACCCACATGTCGGTCATCTGTCTGTGACGTGAGTGCCAACGCAGCAACCTCTTAGGCAAATTGAGAACTAAGTGGATTGGATGCATTGACCATTTTCACAAATCCATTCCCTCGTTTCCCCTAGCATCGGTGGCATCAAAATCCACCCTCTAAGGAGAACGATCCCTTCAAACATTTGACTTCCAGCGCCAAGTTGCTGCGCCCATTCGCTGATCCCGAGCTCCAATGGAGCATGCCATAGCCGCCGTTGCGAGGCTCTAGCCCGCCTCCGTCGCCGACGAACTGAGCAGCTCGGAGGATGGCAGATCCTACTACCAAGGAAGAAGAAGTTCTGGCTACATGCGGGTGAGCTACCCTTCTCTTTGCTATTCGCACTAACTATAACTGCTAGCTGGCTACTGAACCTAACATTGTTTGTTAGCCCAACGATGACAAACATATCTTGTCCATAGTTTTCTGTCAAGTGGGATCTCCGCAGAACACCCTTACCTGGTTATGGTAGCCCTCTTTATGTATGACTCTAAATCAGCAGGGGTGAAGGGAAAGTGATATGGACAACATTGTATCACGATGGACGAAGCGCCTGCGCAGATCTGCACTATCCCTGGTATGGTTGCTTGCCTATGTAATCATGCTGAAATATGGCCAAAGCAGACTACAAAGTTCAGCTTCATGGATGAACGAGGCATCATGGTTCCTCTAACATGTGACAGTCAGCTAATTAGGTTGATGAAAAGGTGTGCTTTGGCTTCCATGTTTGAGCTGAATTGTGATGTACTGGATGTGGAAGCTGCTGCAACTGGGAGTCTCCCTTCTATTCTTGGACAGGGTGTTTGCTCGAACCCAATTAGCTCCTGGTAAGCAAAAATCTCTTGGGGTTCGCATGTTTGTGCTGAATTGTAATTTTTGTTTTATTTAATCTGTAGATATTAGGCAGTTATGCAATAGTCTAGTTTCTTTGACTGGAAGCGCCGCAAGGTTCGAAACATGACTGCCGGGTCAGTCATTTTGCTGCTAGAAGAAAATAAAAACGAGTGGAGTGATGATGTTGGACACAATTCTGGTGCTGATTATCCTGGCGATGCAGAGTACGTGAAGCTAAGAAAATTGGCACCAAGGAAGAGGAAGAAGGCAGGAAATGAAGAAGCCAATGGACGTGAAGGTTTGGCACCCAGGCAGGGGAAGAAGGCTGCTGGCAATGAAGATGCATAATAATGTGTTGAACTTGAACCTATATATGTAGTTCGGTTAAATTCTGGAGCTCTGTGCGTGGAACTTGTCGGGTGAAACAATCTACCCACGTTCTTAGAGTAAAATGTACCGCGACTTAGGGTTTGGAAATGCCCGAGTTAGTAGTTGAATCCGAAATTGTGATTGTGCCACTACTATCTGAAAACATGCAGCACCGGTTCCACGATTGCTGAGGGGAAGGAGGTCTCCAAATTCGATGGAGTGTAAGTGGCATAGAAATAAATTATTTAAGCTGCTACACTCCATGAAACAGCAACTTATTTCAGCTGCTGCACAACAACATGGCAACATGAACAGCAATGGCAACCGATAATGCCCATATGATGAGGAAATCAGTACCACTTTCTGGCCTAATCTTGAGCCCGTCTATCTCACCACCTCCCTACTCCTGCATCCCCTGCATCTGGCGAAGCTCCCGGATCTCCAGTAACAGGGTGTACGTGCCTCCACTTTATAAATTGTGGTTGTTCTATTTGCATGCGGCACAATCCACGTAGATTACATTTAAACAAACCACCAATGTCAGAATACCACCATCATTAGACAAAAGGAAGTAATGCAGGGTTAAGACAGATTAATGGGTGACAATGTTTTCTCCTGGGACTCCAAGAGCACTAGTTCAAACCGCTAGGTCAACAAGTACTACTATTACAAATTAAAAAAGCACAGAGCTCAAGCTAAATAGAACTAGTTATCACACATCTCCTTGATCTTCCTAATCTTAGCCTGATGCGCATCTTCCTATGAGAACAAGGATCGAATCGTCTGCTCCGTCCTTTTAGCACATTCCTTGTGCGGCTTCAATTGTTTCTCTACATTTATCCTCATGCACTTATCAATACTCGTAGTTGTGAACTTTAGGACTTTGTCCATGTGAAGTTCATTCCTTGATTGAGTCAGTTCTTGCTCTGCTTTAGCCTTCAGGTCCAACGCCACGTCCCTCTCCTTCTCGACTTTGCTAACCTTGTCTTGCACCCTCCTAAGATCTTGGTTAAGCTTGGTTGTGTCAACATGGTCAAATAACTTCATCTCAGCACTCTCAAGAACTTTGCTGACTATGGATTCTTTCAACTCAACAGTCATATACCATAGTTTGTCTAGCGTTTTCTGTATCGATTTGGGCCACTCTGGATCTGCCCATTTGACAGCATCGCAACTTCTGCATTGCAACATTGCACGATGTCCTTGACTCCCTAAAAACCTTCTGCATGTGTTTCGTCCTTTGAACGCTACAAATTTAGCGGGCACATATCCATGTTTACATAGCAGAGGATTGTCTTCCTCCGCACTCTCTTCCTCTTCTAAACCGTGATAGTCAGAGTCGTACAGTGTTTGGTTGGCCTAACACATCATACGTGCATGAGTAAACATAGTATATCTAGCTCAAAATAGATAATTGACATAGATGTTAGAGATGAGACGACTCACACTGAAATCATGATCCTTGTGGTCACAACGCATTTCCTCACCGTCCCCCTTGAACCCATGGCGAGAGGGGGGGGGGGAATGGGGTGGCTGCGGGAGAGATGGCTGGAGGTACCATCGGCTTGCGGCTATGGCAGGATGGGACAGAAGTGGGGGAAGTGGCTTCAAGGGGAAGGAAGAGAAGTATGGGGAGGAAGAAAAGTAAAGGGGACGTGACACTGGCATTTGGCCCACGGAACTCGTGACACTCACAAAAGGGGAGCACACGGTGTTGCCAGTTTCTCCAGAGCAAGCGTATAGTAAACGTGGCCAATCATGTCACAGAACAGCCTACTCGCGGATCGCTCTTACGAAGAACCATCCCAAGTGTCCAAGCACCCCTATCGAACGGTATGTCACAATCGTCATGTAGAAAAACTGTGTTAGGGTGTGCCTTGTAGAAGACTTGGTCTAACGGCCACCATTGGGGGCTAAGGTTAGGGCTCTCCTAAGGTTAGGATCCATGTGGTTTATGAAAAAAACACATGCAAATGGCCCGGGTGGATCCATGTGATTTATGAAAAGAACACACATGCAAATGACTCTAGTGGATCCAAGTGGTTTATGAAAAGAACACACATGCAATGACTCAAGTTGTGGTTTATGAAAAGAACACACATGCAATGACTCTAGTTGTGGTTTATGAAAAGAACACACATGCAATGACACTGGTGGATCTAGTTGTGGTTTATGAAAAGAACACACATGCAATGACTCTGGTGGATCCATATGGTTCATTAAAATAACACACATGCAGTGACTCTGGTGGATCCATATGTGGTTTATGAAAAGAACACACATGCAATGACTCTAGCTGTGGTTTATGAAAATAACGCACAGGCAATGACTCTAGCTGTGGTTTATGAAAAGAACAGACATGCAATGACTCTGGTGGATCCATATGTGGTTTGCGAAAAGAACACACATTCAATGACTCTAGTTCTGGTTCATGAAAAGAACACACATGCAATGACACTACTGGATCCATGTGGTTCATGAAAAGAACACACATGCAATGACTCTGGTGGAACCATATGTGGTTTATGAAAATAACACACATGCAATGACTCTGGTGGATCCATATGTCGTTTAGGAAAAGAACACACATGCAATGAAATCTAGTGTATCCATATGTGGTTTGTGAAAAGAACACACATGCAATGACTCTAGTTCTGGTTTATGAAAAGAACACACATGCAATGACACTGGTGGATCCATGTGGATTATGAAAAGAACACACATGCAATGACTCTGTTGGATCCATGTGGTTTATGAAAAGAATAGACATGGAATGACTCTGGTGGATCCATATGTGGTTTGTGAAAAAAAACACATGCAATCACTCTAGTGGATCCATGTGGTTTATAAAAAGAATAGACATGTAATGACTCTAGCTATTGTTAATGAAAAGAACACACATGTAATGACACTAGGGGATCCATGCGGTAAATGAAAAGAACAGACATGCAATGACTCTGGTGGATCCATATGTGGTTTATGAAAATAACACACATTTAATGACTCCAGCTGTGGTTTGTGAAAATAACACACATTCAATGACACTGGTGGATCCATGTGGTTTATGAAAAGAACACACATGCAATGACTCTGGTGGATCCATGTGGTTTGTGAAAAGAATGCACATGCAATGACTTTCGTGGATCCATGTGGTTTGTGAAAAGAATAGACATTCAATGACTCTAGTGGATCCATGTGGTTTATGAAAAGAACAGACATGCAATGACTCTAGCTTTGGTTAATGAAAATAACACACATGCAATGACACTAGGGGAACGATATGTGGTTTATGAAAAGAACACACATGCAATGACACCGGTGGATCCATATGTGGTTTGTGAAAATAATAAACATTCAATGACACCGGTGGATCCATGTGGTTTATGAAAAGAACAGACATGCACTGACTCTGGTGGATCCATATGTTGTTTGTGAAAAGAACACACATGCAATGACTCTAGTTGTGGTTCATCAAAAGAACACACATGGAATGACTCTGGTGGATCCATATGTGGTTTATGAAAAGAACACACATGCAATGACTCTGGTGGAATCATATGTGGTTAATGAAAAGAACACAGATGCAATGAACTCTGGTGGATCCATATGTGGTTTATGAAAAGAACAGACATGCAATGACTCTGGTGGATCCATATGTGGTTTGTGAAAAAAACACATGTAATGACTCTAGTGGATCCATGTGGTTTATGAAAAGAACACACATGCAATGACACTGGTGGATCCATGTGGTTTATGAAAAGAACAGACATGCAATGACTCTGGTGGATACATATGTGGTCTGTGAAAGGAACACACATGCAATGACTCTAGTTGTGGTTCATGAAAAGAACACACATGAAATGACACTAGTGGTTCCATATGTGGTTTGTGAAAACAACACACATTTGATGACTCTAGTTGTGGTTTATGAAAAGAACACACATTTAATGACTCTAGCTATGGTTTATGAAAAGAACACACATGCAATGACACTGGTGGAGCCATGTGGTTTATGAAAAGAACACACATGAAATGACTCTGGTGGATCCATGTGGTTATGAAAATAACAGACATGCAATTACTCTGGTGGATCCATATGTGGTTTGTTAAAACAACACACATATGGATCCATATGTGGTTTGTTATAGGAACACACATGCAATGACTCTAGTTGTGGTTAATGAAAAGAACACACATGCAATGACACTAGGGGATCCATATGTGGTTAATGAAAAGAACACACATGCAATGACACAAGTGGATCCATATGTGGTTTGAGAAAACAACACACATTCAATGACACTAGTGTATCCATGTGGTTTATGAAAAGAACAGACATGCAATGACTCTGGTGGATCCATATGTGGTTTATGAAAATAACAGACAGGCAATGACGCTGGTGGATCCATATGTGGTTTTTGAAAAGAACACTTCAATGACTCTAGTGGATCCATGTGATTTATGAAAAGAACAAACATGTAATGAATCTAGCTTTGGTTAATGAAAAGAACACACATGCAATGACACTAGGGCATCCATATGTGCTTTATGGAAAGAACACACATGCAATGACACTGGTGGATCCATATGTGGTTTGTGAAAAGAACAAACATTCAATGACTCTAGTTATGGGTTATGAAAAGAACACACATTTAATGACTCGAGCTATGATTTTTGAAAATAACACACATTCAATGACACTAGTGGATCCATGTGGTTTATGGAAAGAACACACATGCAATGACTCTGGTGGATCCATGTGGTTTGTGAAAAGAACACACATGCAATGACTCTGGTGGATCCATGTGGTTTGTGAAAAGAATAGACATGCAATGACTCTAGTGGATCCATGTGGTTTATGAAAAGAACAGACATGCAATGACTCTATCTTTGGTTAATGGAAAGAACACACATGCAATGAAACTAGGGGATCCATATGTGGTTTATGAAAAGAACACACATGCAATGACACTGATGGATCCATATGTGGTTTATGAAAAGAACACACATGCAATGAATCTGGTGGATCCATATTAGGTTTATGAAAAGAACACAGATGCAATGACTCTGGTGGATCCATACGTGGTTTAGGAAAAGAACACCCATGCAATGAACTCTGGTGGATCAATATGTGGTTTATGAAAAGAACAGACATGCAATGACTCTAGTGGATCCATATGTGGTTTGTGAAAAGAACACACATGCAATGACTCAAGTGGATCCATGTGGTTTATGAAAAGAATAGACATGCAATGACAATGGTGGATCCATGTGGTTTATGAAAAGAACAAACATGCAATGACTCTAGTGGATCCATATGTGGTTTGTTAAAAGAACACACATGCAATGACTCTAGTTATGGTTCATGAAAAGAACACACATGTAATGACACTAGTGGATCCATTTGTGGTTTGTGAAGAGAATACACATTCAATGATACTTGTGGATCCACATGTGGTTTGTGAAAAGAACACACATTTAATGACTCTAGTTGTAGTTTATGAAAAGAACACACATTTAATGAATCTAGCTGTGGTTTATGAAAAGAACACACATGCAATGACACTGGTGCAACCATGTGGTTTATGAAAAGAACATACATGCAATGACTCTGGTGGATCCATGTGGTTTATGAAAATAACAGACATGCAATTACTCTAGTGGATCCATATGTGGTTTGGGATAAGAACACACATGCAATGACTCTAGTTGTTGTTAATGAAAAGAACACACATGCAATGACACTAGGGGATTCATATGTGGTTAATGAAAAGAACACACATGCAATGACACTCGTGGATCCATGTGTGGTTTGTGAAAAGAACACACATTCAATGACACTGGTGGATCCATGTGGTTTATGAAAAGAACAGACATGCAATGACTCTGGTAGATCCATATGTGGTTTATGAAAAGAACAGACATGCAATGGCTCTGGAGGATCCATATATGGTTTGTGAAAAGAACACGCATGCAAGGACTCTAGTGGATCCATGTGGTTTATGAAAACAACAGACCTGCAATGACTCTAGCTGTGGTTAATGAAAAGAACACAGATGCAATGACACTAGGGGATCCATATGTGCTTTATGAAAAGAACACACATGCAATGACACTAGTGGATCCATATGTGGTTCGTTAAAATAACAAACATTCAATGACTCTAGTTGTGGTTTATGAAAATAACACACATTTAATGACTCCAGCTGTGGTTTGTGAAAAGAACACACAATCAATGACATTGGTGGATACATGTGGTTTATGGAAAGAACACACATGCAATGACTCTGGTGGATCCATGTGGTTTGTGAAAAGAACACACATGCAATGACTCTGATGGATCCATATGGTTTGTGAAAAGAACAGACATGCAATGACTCTAGTGGATCCATGTGGTTTATGAAAAGAACAGACATGCAATGACTCTAGCTTTGGTTAATGGAAAGAACACACATGGAATGACACTAGGGGATCCATATGTGGTTTATGAAAAGAACACACATGCAATGACACTGGTGGATCCATGTGGTTTATGAAAAGAATAGATATGCAATGACACTGGTGGACCCATGTGGTTTATGAAAAGATTAAACATGCAATGACTCTGGTGGATCCATATGTGGTTTGTGAAAATAACACACATGTAATGACTCTAGTTGTGGTTCATGAAAAGAACACACCTGCAATGACACTAGTGGATCCATATGTGGTTCGTGAAAATAACAAACATTCAATGACTCTAGTTGTGGTTTGTGAAAAGAACACACATTCAATGACATTGGTGGATCCATGTAGTTTATGGAAAGAATACACATGCAATGACTCTGGTGGATCCATGTGGTTTGTGAAAAGAACACACATGCAATGACTCTGGTGGATCCATATGGTTTGTGAAAAGAACATACATGCAATGACTCTAGCTTTGGTTAATGGAAAGAACACACATGCAATGACACTAGGGGATCCATATGTGGTTTATGAAAAGAACACACATGCAATGAAACTAGTGGATCCATATGTGGTTTGTGAAAAGAACAAACATTCAATGACACTAGTGCATCCATGTGGTTTATGAAAAGAACAGACATGTAATGACTCTGGTGGATCCATATGTGGTTTGTGAAAAGAACACTGATACATTGCAAATGTATCTATAATTTTTGATGTTCCATGCTTGGTTTTATCTACTTTCTTATGTTTTGTCCACACTTTGGAGTACTTTTCATATGATTTCTTGGACTAACCTATTAACAAGAGGCAAAGTGCCAGCTGCCTAATTTCTGCTGTTTTTGGTTCGAGGAAAGTCAGAAAATGAATATTCTCGGAATTGGACGGGACAAAAGCCAAAGTCACTATTTTACCGGGAGACATCTGGAGCCAAAATACGAGACTTAGACAGGCTGGGGCCACACCACACCGCGTGGCTAGGCTCTGGCACCGCACTGGGGTGGTCCGCCCCAGGCACCCCCTCGGCCTCTCCTTCTGCCTATATATTGCCTCTGATACGGAAACCCTAAGTACCCGATCAAAATTCCACGAAAGAGTCTATAGCCGCCGTCATCTCCATCCCTAGAACGGGAGGGATCTGAAGCTCTTCCCGGCACCCTGGAGGCCTTCTTCATCATCATGCAAGCCTCCGGTGTGATGCGTGAGTAGTTCATCTCTGGACTACGGTCCATGTAGTGGCTAGATGACTTGTTCTCCTCCTTTGTGCTTTCATGTCTAGATCTTGTGAGCTCCGTTCATGATCAAGATCATCTATTTGTAATTATGCATGTTGTGTTTGCGGGGATCCGATGGATATTGAGATGCTATTTCAGATTGATTATTGATTCTATCATGTCTTTGTTATTTGTGATCTTGCATGCTTTCCGTTGTTAGTAGCTATCTTGGCCAAGTAGATGCTAGCAACTCCAAGAGTTAGTATTTATGCTCGATAGTGGGTTCATGCCTCCGTAATGGGAAGTGACAGAAATCTCTAAGGTACTAGATGTGCTATTGCTACTAGGGAGAAAACAACAATCCTTTGTTCATAGAACAATCATATTGTTTACTTTACACGCAATTCGTAATGCAATAATCTGTTGCTTGCAACTTAATACTAGAGGGGGTTCGGATGATAACCTGAAGGTGGATTATTAGTCATAGATGCAGTTGGATGGCGGTCTATGTATAATGTTGTAATGCCCAATCAAGTCTCAAAGGAGTCAAGATGATTAGTATATGCTTGTATGCTTTCTCGATGTTTGTCAATTGCCCCGTTGTAATTTGTTCACGCAGCATGTTATCTATCTTAAGGAGAGCCACCTCTAGTGAACTATGGACCCCGGTCCTTTCTTTTACATTCAATCTACAACCTTTTTACTACTTTGTGTTTACTTTCTGCAAACTATTACTTCTTTCCATTCGATACGTTTAATCCTTTGTTTTCAACAAAACCGGTGAGATTCACAACCTCATCGCAAGTTGGGGACAGAGTTCTGTGGTTGTGTTGTGCAGATCTCCATGTTGCTACTAGCACCGGTAGTGCGCCCTGCCAAGGCTCAGCTAGCAACACCTTTGGGGTGTTTCCTTGCTCCTACTGGATTGATAACCTTGGTTTCATACTGAGGGAAAACTTACTGATGTTCTCATCATACCTTCCTCTTGGGGTTCCCCAACGAGCTCGATATATTTTGGGCCAGCAAGACATTTTCTAGCGCCATTTCCGGGGAGTCAAGGACATCTTCACAAGGGGAGTCCCTCATAACCAATCTCTTTACTTTGTTATTTTTTTTGCTCAGTTTTGCTTTGTTTGCTTGTTTCTTTATCAAAAACACAAAAAAAATAGTTTTACTAGTTTGCTTTGTTTATTTAAAAAAAACAAAAAAAATTAAGTCTCTTTTAGTTGTTACCTCTTCCTTAGCTCACCATGTTGATCCCTAAATTCACCCTAAAAGACCTTTCAATAGGGAGTGGTTCTATAATTGGAAAAGATAATATTGAAGAATTCTTTAATCATGTTAGTAAGCATGAGGATATTGAGGATAGATCCCTTGCAGAACTTGCTCCAAACTATGAGATTGCTGCAGCTTCTTTAGTTCACATGTTGGAAGCTAGGTTTGTTAACCTTAACCCCTTAATGCAAGTAATGTTTCTTAAACTTAAAGAAATTAAGGACCCAGAAAAGAGGGATTTTATTCTTGAAACTTTGCTTAAGGAATTCTATGATGTTGCCAACGAAGCTAGAAAAGTCTTTGAACGTTTCAATATGCTAGGCTCATATGTAGATGTAGTTGGTACACGAGAAAAGATGAACAAAACTGAACCTAATGGGGAGGAAACTAAGATACCAATACCCTTTAAACTGGTAGCAATACATGAAGCCATAGAAAAGAATCTTGATTGGATTGTTCCTGAAAACCCTTTTGATGAAAATAGTGAACCTAAGAGCATTGAAAGAGGATCCTCTAGAACTTATTTTTATGATATACCTTGCCTTGTTGAAGATATTTCTGGTATTGATCTTAATGCTTCTTCATTTGACAACACTTGATTCTTTTTCTTGCTTCGTATGCCTAACTTAAAGGTGTTAAAGAAAAGTACTTATTGGGAGATAACCCAAAAGTTTTATATGAGTCTTGGAAGTTATTACTTCAGTAATAACCTCTCCTTAAACTTTTTATTTGCTTTTTGTGCCAAGAGTAACCTCTAATGAGAGAGAAGTAATGATTGGGAAAGTTGTTGTCCCAAAACAGATTTCTATGCTTCACCATAAAAATTCGTGTAAAATCTATGTACGTCCTTTTAAGGCGTGAATTTTTGTGATTCTGCCCCAGGTTGTTATCTAACTTACGTTAGTTCAACACTTTTTGATTTGAGCAACATAAGGTCCTCGAAAAAATTCGTCTTCACCTGCTGGTCTGTTTTGACAGATTTCTGCCATTTTCTCCATTTGCTTCTTGTTGGTTCCTTTTTGAGTTTTTTGGGGAATTGAGATTTTGAGGGAAGTGCTACAGTATCTAGTGTTTTAATGAAAGTTTATTGGTGTTATAACTGAACCTTAAAGACTTATTATCTTGAGTGCACTAATGTTGCTAATAAAGATTGTGTGAAGTTTTGTATGAAGGAAAAATTTCAGGTGTATGGAAGGAATGAGTAATGAGATGAAGGATGGACTAAAGCTCAAGCTTAGGGATGCCACGCGTGTCACCCCAAGAAACATCCAAGAAGTACAAGCGTCAAATCTTGGGGATTCCCAAGGCATCCCCTCTTCATCAATAAAAATCCCAGGTTTCTTCCAAACGCTTCATTTTTATTGTTTCATGCACAGTTGTGTTGTTCTTGGAGCGTCTTCTTTTTCATTTTTGTTTTGGTTTTTTGTTTGCTTTGTTTTCTTAGTTTTCTGAATAAATTGGTTGGACCCCCTCTTTCATACATTGGTTTTCAAATAGTTTGGTTTGGTTTGGAATAGAGTAGGAAAGTTCATGCTTAAGTGTTAAAGAGAGCTTGTTTTTGACTGTGGCCTATGCTTCGTCATGCCATGCTTGATATTGTTTTGGCTTTATTCTTAGTATTCGTTGTTGTAGCATGACTTGTTATAAACAATTGAGATTGCTTAATGTGCCTTGGATGAATCATGCGTTGTTTTAGCATATTAAAGCATAGTATAGTGGTATTCACCTTTGATGCTTTATTTGGGTTGACTTGGCGCATGCTCACACCATGTTATGACTATCTCAAGTCACCATAAGCCTTTATGATCCTTTAGTTTTCAACTTGTAGTATCACTTTATGCTTTGATCAATGATGTTTTGTCGTTCTGCATGATTATGGCCATTATTGCTCTCTTAGTTTGTCGCTCCCAGTCTTTTGCTAGCCTCCGTAATCAAGTATGAGTTCCACTCATGCATCCAACTCCCTAAACCAAGTTATTCCAAAGAGTCCACCATACCTACCTACTAGCATATGCTATTCCAAGTATATTCATGTTTTTGTCTACCTTCCAAATTAAACTTGTTATGAGAAAGCTAGTGATTAAAGCTCTCACGAACTTGATGGCACACTTTACTTTTCTTGCCCTTAATAAACTTGAACCATTGTGTCGTCTATGTTGTATATGCTTGCACTTATTTGTTGGGGATTAGCAGAACCATGTTGTCATGGGGAACGCTTTCAACATTGCACTGGTACTTTGTACCTAGTTGATATCATGCTCTTTTGTCTATGGATGTCGTCGGTGTGAAATGAAAGGGGAGCTTTTAAGTCCATGGAGTTATGTATATGTGTTAGAGAAACGCCTGGGCCGCTGGTCTAATCCATGCTGACATGGTGGAAACCTGTAGCGTAACCATAATGAGCTGTCTATGAAGCATTCTTCTCATAAAAAAGAGTCCTATATTGAGAAAAAAAGAGAAAAATAAAAAAAGATATTATGAAAAGAGGAAAGAGAGAAAAAACACCATATTCCCATGGTAAATAATAAGATTGCTGAGATGCTCGTTGTCTGCTTGCCTTGTCATTTTGATATGGGGATTCTTCCGTATCATCGGGTAAGGGGTACCTCGTTGGCGGTTCTCTATGATACACATGTACTTACGATGACAAGAACTTACCGGTGACTAAACTTGAGTAGCATGAGGAGCGGCCCTCGTATTCAAGGGACATGAGATTCCTAACTTATACTTCGTCAAGCATGTACACCATAGTTTGTTAACTTTAACCTTAATCACTTCAAGATGCTTATGATAGGGGCAATGAGAGCTGAAAGCTTTTAAGTACCATAATTGTTGGAAGCTCTTTATGAAACTTGAATCTCTGCTTCCTTCTATGAAGGCCTTTCTTCCACCATTATATTGAGTCTCCACCTTCTACCTTTATGCACCTACTTTGAGAGCACAGTGGCCATTCTTAGTTCTATGTGCATTGTCCCAAGACTTGTTGATTGATGCATACCTTGATATTGCTTGTTTTAAACTATTTGTATCTAGTCACTCTTGTAAACTTTGAAGGTGTCCTATGCATTTATATTTGCTACTCTATGAGGGACAAGTTGAATGCTACTATGCTATGTTTTCTTTATGTGAAAGAAACAAATGTCTTGCAAAGCATTGTTATTCATGAATCTTTTGTTTGTGCCTTTTCATTTTGCATCATAGTTTCTTTGCCTTATTGCTAGAACTTTATCTTTCATCTTATGATTGAAGTACTATGATCCCAGCTTTGAATGTTTTACAAATACTTTGATCAAGTTTATGATGGTGCATGTCACCTCAAAAATTATTCTTCCATTTATCACTTACCTACTCGAGGATGAGCAGGAGTTAAGCTTGGGGATGTTGATACATTGCAAATGTATCTATAATTTTTGATGTTCCATGCTTGGTTTTATCTACTTTCTTATGTTTTGTCCACACTTTGGAGTAATTTTCATATGATTTCTTGGACTAACCTATTAACAAGAGCCAAAGTGACAGCTGCCTGTTTTCTGCTGTTTTTGGTTCCAGGAAAGTCAGAAAATGAATATTCTCGGAATTGGACCGGACAAAAGCCAAAGTCACTACTTTACTAGGAGACATCTGGAGCCAGAATACGAGACGGAGAGGGTCTGGGGCCACACCACTGGCGTGGCTGTGCCTAGCCACGCCAGGTGGTCTCGGCCTCTCCTTCCACCTATATATTTCCTCTGATACGGAAACCCTAAGTACCCGATCAAAATTCCACGAAAGAGTCTATAGCCGCCATCATCTCCATCCCTATATTGGGAGGGATCGGAAGCTCTTATCGGCACCCTGCCGGAGAGGGGAATTCACCCTGGAGGCCTTCTTTATCATCATGCAAGCCTCCAGTGAGATGCGTGAGTAGTTCATCTCTGGACTACGGGTCCATGTAGTAGCTAGATGGCTGGTTCTCCTCCTTTGTGCTTTCATGTCTAGATCTTGTGAGCTCCGTTCATGATCAAGATCATCTATTTGTAATTATGCATGTTGTGTTTGCGGGGATCCGATGGATATTGAGGTGCTATTTCAGATTGATTATTGATTCTATCATGTCTTTGTTATTTGTGATCTTGCATGCTTTCCGTTGTTAGTAGATATCTTGGCCAAGTAGATTCTAGCAACTCCAAGAGTTAGTATTTATGCTCGATAGTGGGTTCATGCCTCTGGTAATCTGGGGAAGTGACAGAAATCTCTAAGGTACCAGATGTGCTGTTGCTACTAGGGAGAAAACAACAACCCTTTGTTCATAGAACAATCGTATTGTTTACTTTACACGCAATTCGTAATGCAATAATCTGTTGCTTGCAACTTAATACTGGAGGAGGTTCGGATGATAACCTGAAGGTGGATTATTAGTCATACATGCAGTTGGATGGCGGTCTATGTATAATGTTGTAATGCCCAATCAAGTATCAAAGGAGTATTAAGTTGCTTGCAACTTAATACTGGAGGGGGTTCGGATGATAACCTGAAGGTGGATTATTAGTCATAGATGTAGTTGGATGGCGGTCTATGTATAATGTTGTAATGCCCAATCAAGTATCAAAGGAGTCAACATGATTAGTATATGCTTCTATGCTTTCTCGATGTTTGTCAATTGCCCCGCTGTAATTTGTTCAACCAGCATGTTATCTATCTTAAGGAGAGCCACCTCTAGTGAACTATGGACCCCGGTCCTTTCTTTTACATTCAATCTAAAAACTACTTACTTCTTTGTGTTTACTTTCTGCAAACTATTACTTCTTTCCATTCGATACGTTTAATCCTTTGTTTTCAGCAAAACCGGTGAGATTGACAACCTCATCGCAAGTTGGGGACAGAGTTCTGTGATTGTGTTGTGCAGGTCTCCACATTGCTACTAGCACCGGTAGTGCGCTCTGCCAAGGCACAACTAGCAACACCTTTGGGGTGTTTCCTTGATCCTACTGGATTGATAACCTTGGTTTCGTACTGAGGGAAAACTTACTGATGTGCTCATCATACCTTCCTCTTGGAGTGCCCCAACGAGCTCAATATATTTTGGGCCAGCAAACACACATGCAATGCCTCTAGTTGTGGTTCATGAAACGAACACACATGCAATGACTGGTGGATCCATATGTGGTTTATGAAAAGAACACACATGCAATGACTCTGGTGGATCCATATGTGGTTTAGGAAAAGAACACACATGCAATGAACTCTAGTGAATCCATATGTGGTTTGTGAGAACAACACACATGCAATGAGTCTAGTGGATCCATGTGGTTTATTAGAAGAACACACATGCAATGAACTCTAGTGGATCCATGTCGTTTATGAAAAAGAACAAACATGCAATATTGGTGGATCCATGTGGTTTATTAAAAGAACAGACATGCAATGACTCTGGTGGATCCATATGTTTTTTATGAAAAAACACATGCAATGACTCTAGTTGTGGTTCATGAAAAGAACACACATGCAATGGCACTAGTGGATCCATATGTGGTTTTTGAAAAGGACACACATTCAGTGACACTGGTGGATCCATTTGTGGTTTGTGAAAAGAACACACATTTAATGACTCTAGTTGTGGTTTATGAAAATGACACACATTTAATGACTCTAGATGTGGTTTATGAAAAACACACACATGCAATGACACTGGTGGATCTATGTGGTTTATGAAAAGAACACACATGCAATGACTCTGGTGGATCCATGTGGTTTATGAAAAGAACAGACATGCAATGACTCTGGTAGATCCATATGTGGTTAACAAAAAGAACAGACATGCAATGACTCTGGTGGATCTATATGTGGTTTGTGAAAAGAACACACATGTAAGGATGCTAGTGGATCCATCTGGTTTATGAAAACAACAGACATGCAATGACTCTAGCTATGGTTAATGAAAGGAACACACATGCAATGACACTAGGGGATCCATATGTGCTTTTTGAAAAGAACACACATGCAATGACACTAGCGGATCCATATGTGGTTCGTGAAAATAACAAACATTCAATGTCTCTAGTTGTGGTTTATGAAAATAACACACATTTAATGACTCCAGCTGTGGTTTGTGAAAAGAACACACATTCAATGACATTGGTGGATCCATGTGGTTTATGGAAAGAACACACATGCAATGACTCTAGTGGATCCACGTGTTTTATGAAAAGAACACACATGCAATGACTCTGGTGGATCCATATGGTTTGTGAAAAGAACAGGCATGCAATATCTCTAGTGGATCCATGTGGTTTCTGAAAAGAACAGACATGCAATGACTCTAACTTCGGTTAATGGAAAGAACACACATGCAATGACACTAGGGGATCCATATGTGGTTTATGAAAAGAACACACATGCAATGACACTGGTGGATCCATATGTTGTTTGTGAAAAGAACAAACATTCAATGACACTGGTGGATCCATGTGGTTTATGAAAAGAACAAACATGCAATGACTCTGGTGGATCCATATGTGGTTTGTGAAAAGAACACACATGCAACGAGTCTAGTTGTGGTTCATGAAGAGAACACACATGCAATGACTCTGGTGGATCCATATGTGGTTTATGAAAAGAACACACATGCAATGACTCTGGTGGATCCATATGTGGTTTAGGAAAAGAACACACATGCAATGAACTCTAGTGAATCCATATGTGGTTTGTAAGAACAACACACATGCAATGAGTCTAGTGGATCCATGTGGTTTATTAGAAGATCACACATGCAATGAACTCTAGTGGATCCATGTCGTTTATGAAAAAGAACACACATGCAATACTGGTGGATCCATGTGGTTTATGAAAAGAACAGACATGCAATCACTCTGGTGGGTCCATATGTGGTTTGTGAAAAAAACACATGTAATGACTCTAGTTGTGGTTCATGAAAAGAACACACATGCAATGACACTAGTGGATCCATATGTAGTTTGGGAAAAGGACACACATTCAGTGACAAAGGTGGATCCATTTGTGGTTTGTGAAAAGAACACACATTTAATGACTCTAGTTGTGGTTTATGAAAAGGACACACATTTAATGAGTCTAGATGTGGGTTTTGAAAATAACACACATGCAATGACACTGGTGGATCCATGTGGTTTATGAAAACAACACGCATGCAATGACTCTGGTAGATCCATGCGGTTTATGAAAAGAACATACATGCAATGACTCTGGTGGATCCATATGTGGTTTGTGATAAGAACACACATGCAATGACTCTATTTGTGGTTAATGAAAAGAACACACATGCAACGACACTAGGGGATCCATATGTGGTTAATGGAAAGAACACACATGCATTGACACTGGTGGATCCATATGTGGTTTGTGAAAAGAACACACATTCAATGACACTGGTGGATCCATGTGGTTTATGAAAAGAACAGACATGCAATGACTCTGGTGGATCCATATGTGGTTTATGAAAAGAACAGACATGCAATGACTCTGGTGGATCCATATGTGGTTTGTGAAAAGAACACACATGCAATGATTCTAGTGGATCCATGTGGTTTATGAAAATAATAGACATGCAATGACTCTAGATGTGGTTAATGAAAAGAACACACATGCAATGAAACTAGGGGATCCATATGTGGTTAATGAAAAGAACACACATGCAATGACACTGGTGGATCCATATGTGGTTTGTGAAAATAACACACATTCAATGACACTCGTGGATCCATGTGGATTATGGAAAGAACACACATGCAATGACTCTGGTGGATCCATGTGGTTTGTGAAAAGAACACACATGCAATTTCTCTGGTGGATCCATGTGGTTCGTGAAAAGAATAGACATGCAATGACTCTAGTGGATCCATGTGGTTTATGAAAAGAATAGACATGCAATGACTCTAGCTTTGGTTAATGGAAAGAACACACATGAAATGACACTAGGTGATCCATATGTTGTTTATGGAAAGAACACACATGCAATGACACCGGTGGATCCATATGTGGTTTGTGAGAAGAACAAACATTCAATGACTCTAGTTGTAGTTTATGAAAAGAACGCACATTTAATGACTCTAGCTGTGGTTTGTTAAAAGAACACACATTCAATAACACTGGTGGATCCATGTGGTTTATGAAAAGAAGACACATGCAATGACTCTGGTGGATCTATGTGGTTTATGGAAAGAACATACATGCAATGACTCTGGTGGATCCATATGTGGTTTGTGAAAAGAACACACATGCAATGTGTCTAGTGGATCCATGTGGTTTATGAAAAGAATAGACATGCAATGACTCTAGTTGTGGTTAATGAAAAGAACACACATGCAATGACACTAGGTGATCCATATGTGGTTTATGATAAGAACACACATGCAATGACATTGGTGGATCCATATGTGGTTTGTGAAAAGAACAAACATTCAATGACTCTAGTAGTGGTTTATGAAAAGAACACACATTTAATGAATCTAGCAATGGTTTGTGAAAATAACACGCATTCAATGACACTGGTGGTTCCATGTGTGTCGTTGGAGTGATGACAAGTACGCCATGAGGGGGTCCTCGAGGCGTGTGGAAGAGAGGGGTGTGAGACGTACGGTGTTTCGGAATGGTGAGCACACAAGTTTACCCAGGTTCGAATCCGCTGGCTTTGGACGGAGCCTACTCCTGCTAGATCCAGTAATAGGGCAGAGCCAGAATATGGGTTACAAGGGTATTGCCTATGTGAGTTGAGGTTGTAGACTATTGTCTGGTGGTAGTTGCCCTAAAGGCTCTCCCTAGGATGGCTTATATAGATAGCTGGCCTAGGGTTTACAAGAGAGATATATCCGGCTACGACTAAGAGTCTGTTACAGAGTACATCTTGAACTACAAGTAACACTATGGGCCTATGTAGGTAAGTCTTCTAGGCCTTCCCGTAGCTGGACTGGACTCCGTCTCTTCTCCCTTACTGGGCCGCCCGTGAAGCAAAGCTCTAACCCGAAGTGGGCCACCCTGGTTAATGAGGAACTGTAAGGATACCCGGAAAGTATATCCCCAACAGCAGCCCCCGGAAGCCTCCAAGATCCAAAGTCGGATTCATCATCATCTAGCTTTATCTTCGGCTCGCAAAATCTTGAAGGGTTCCTGAAACTTCAAAACAAAAGATACGATCCGGGTCTCAAAATAAGTCGGATCCATCAGTACGGTTATTCAGATTTCCAGCTCAAAATTCAAACTAAGCCGGAACTTGGTCTCTGACGTAGCCTGACACCAGTCATGGTCAAGTCATGTCACTGACAGACATTTCCTGTCAGCACGACCGTTGGTGGGTCCGCCTTTCGCGGAACCGAGGCACCGTTTCAATGCGGGGCATGGAGATCGAGGCGGTGTAATCATCGCGTGGAGGTTTCCCCGTCCTTTACACGACGCGTGGCATGTTTACTATAGCGTTTACATGAATCTTGACGCGTCTGGCGGATATAAGTGGTGTGGATTTCTCCCCCAATTCTCTTCACCAGTTCCAGCGCCGTTTCCTTCTCCTCTACGCCTCCCACGACCCCAACGCTCCACTGCTCCCGCAAAAACACCTCTAGCGCCGCCCATCTAAGGTCACCGGTGCACCAGATAGAATGGCTTCTTCATCATCCTCCGGCTTAGCGGCAGCGGTGATGGCGGCGGCGCCAGAGAAGGAGAGCCACCATGGAGTCTGGATCCCCTGCATCCTGGACGATCCCAAGCTCCAGGTCATTGAATACGAAGGGCTCCTCCGAGCCGGCGACTGGCAGAGCGGTTTCGGCGAAACCATCCCCAACCCCCGCAATGACGAGCGAGTGCATTTCTGCACTCACCTTGACAGAGGTCTGTCTTTTCCTCCCTTGGAATTCTTTTCCGAGGTTGTAGATCATAATGGCGTTCATATCCACCATCTTTCCCCGAACTCTATCTTAGATATGAGCGCATACGCTTCTTTGTGCAAGGGGTATCTCGGCATTAGGCCGAGCCTTACTCTTTTCCTGTACTACTTCCATGTCCGGAGAAATTCCATTACTGCCGGTAATCCTTATATTACCAGCACCATTAGTTTTTTGGTTAGGCGCGAGCACGTTTATCCTCGGATTATGGCTAGTGACTCAGTCAAACAATGGCCGTCCACCTTCTTCTACCACAAGGATATCCCTGGTCCCGGCAAAGACACAACTTTGCCAGCTTTCGTAGATGGAGCCGCCACACCCCAAGAATCTTGGGACGAGGCCGCTCCGACTCTCAGTGACAATCTGTTTCTCGCCAAGAGACGGATTGAATATCTGATGAAGCACAAGGGCCTGAAAGGGTCCTACTTAGTTCAATGCTAGGTGGCACGCCGGATCCAACCTCTTTAACATCATGGAGATTGACTGATGCACTCCATCACGTCGTCGAAGAATGACTCCCTCCGCGTCAGCTCCAAGTCCTTAAAGCCGAAGGACTATGTAAGCCAAATCAAATGGCTGATAAGGGACCGGATCGAGAGGAAGATTCCAGAGCTGTCCCTGGACATGCATACAACGGAAAATCCTGTTGTGCCGGTAAACTTTAGCAGTAACTCTTTTTCGTGCTTATCCATATGTTATCTTTGCAATACTGAGATGTTTTTCCTTTTCAGCCTGCCGACCTCCTCGAGTCGGAGTTTGCTCCTATCGAGGGATACCCTCCCGAGTTTTCTCAGGATGAGGGTGAGGTTATCCCAATGCCGGATGTCGTTCCTCGGAAACGCAAAGCTCCAACATTGGCCATTGGCACCAAAGAAGTGTCCGTTGTGAAGAGGTAATCTTTCCTCACAAGGTCTTTTGTATTTTAATTGTAATTCCTTCTGAGATGTAATGTTCATTGCTCTATTATCTTCTCAGAGCTAAATAGCTCATCAAGGGCAAGGGAAAGGAAACGGCTGCAAAGCCTCTGCGCCAGTCGAAGCTCAAGTTAGCTTCTCCTGCTATGGCTCCTCTGACTCTCGCTCCTCAGCCTTCTGCAGCACCGGAGATTACTTGATCTCCGACTGTTGTAGAAGATCTGGCTCAAACAGCAGAGCCCGCGATCCTTGAGTTGCAAACTGATGTCACCATGAGTGAATCAGGTGTTGATAAGGGTGAACCCTCCTCGGGTAATGATCCCTCGGAAGAAATCTTTGTCGACAATCTCCTAAGTAATCCGGGACTTGCCAAACTTGGCATGTCTCAGAAATCTACGGAGGAAATCCAGCGTTTGGCCCGGCAATGCTTGGAAAGCCGGAATCTTTCTGCCGAAGAAGAGGCACAAGAAGCGGAGGACGTCAAGTACTCCGAACTTCTTGAACAAGTCCGCCTTCGCGACGAGGGACTGAGAGCTGGTGTATTACCACCTCCACTAGTGATCCCGCTCACCCTTGCCGAGAAGGTTACAACTGAAGTGAACATGTGCTTGAGAAAGCTCACACATGAACAACATGTAAGTTGGAATTTCAACTCACTTTTTCCTTTATGTTACTTTATATCCTATCCTCTAGCCCCCAAGCATGAAGTTGGATAGTCAAATCCGGGTTTATGCTTACTTAGGATGCTAAAGAATGAACACATGTAGCCCCCAAGGATCGTGCTGATATTACTTACAATATTAGCCCGAGTATTTAGTAGACTTCTAACTCTGGGTATTCTTACTGACAGAAAGTTAATTCGTATAACAAGGAATTATTAAAAAAATATCTGCAACAAGCGGAAAGAGGTCAGAGCTCTCTGACTTGAAAATGCACAGCTGAAGGTTTCCAAGGATGAGGCCGAAGGTAAACATTTTGAGACTCAAAACCTTGTCTTTCTTTTTTCATAGTCGATTTTTTGTTGAACTGTTGTTTTTTGACTTACAGAACTGGTAAAACTGTCCTGCGCCATGATCAAAGAGGCCGAGAATCTTAAGACCATGGTGGTGGAGAACAAAGAACTTCGCCAAGAGCTGGATAAGCTCAAGGCAGATCATGAGAAGAGCATTTCTCAGATTCTCGAGTCCAACTCCATGGCCACTGATGAGCGTGATTGCAAGATTGCGCTTCAAGATAAGAAAATCTCAGATCTCAACGATGAGTTATTCAGAGAGAAGGACATTTTCGTGGCGCTCCGGGCTGAGCTCTAGAGTCTTCACGAAGAGAAGACCAAAGTCGACGATGTCATCCTTGGTATGTTTCCCTTTCTCTGATTTTTCTGCATCTTCCGACTCTCTAGAGTTCGGGTTTATTTGACTTATCCTTTGCATTATATGCACAGGTCCTCTGAAATTGACGGATTCTGCCTCTGCCGAGCCTCGCACCCACCGGCCTACCCAAGTCGGTGATTTGCTTCATGACTTCTGCTAATCTCTCGAAGACATTGGCGAGGTTCTCAAGGTTCCGGATATGCACAACATGTCCGGTTTTGAGGTGCGAGACAAGGCCAAAGATACGCTGCAGCTTGTTCAGGACTGGAACATGTCCTACACTCGAACCGCAGTGCAAAATGCTCTCACCATGGTTATGAGCCACCATGGAAACATGGAAATCTGGCAAGTAACCAGAGGGTACTGCAAGGTGGACGAAGACGGACAGGAGCAAGACATCAAGGCTATCATGGATTCCTGCGTCGGATATGGGTGCCACGGAGCTGATTTGACCAGCTACGACACTCCCTTCTTCACCCGCGTGGACATGCCGCCTCCGCCTTCCAAAGAAACAGCTGAGGTTTCCGACGATGATCAAACCATATCGGATTTGAACATCTCGGACGCTATCAAGCCGAGGCTGATGTATCTAGCGAGCCGGCCGCTCCTACCTCTCCTCCTGCATCATAGAATATCAGAAGAACAATGTGTTATTCTGAAAAACAATTTGGGTTTGTAAATAAGTACTATGATACTTTTGCTAGTGCTAAGTTTTATTCTATCTATTCAGCACTTTCGGTTTTGATACTATGTGCCTGAAATGTTTGCATAAGCACTTGTATTTTTTGTCTGCACTTATCGTTTATCTGGCTTTCCGCCCCGTCCCTTTCATGAGACAGCTAAACTTTCAGCACGGAAACTTTGTCGAGCAACGTAGCTCAATTGCTAAACTAGTTTAAACTCGGAAACAAAGCCGGCTTCCAGTACCAAAAATTCACTACTTGGAAAATGCCCGCATCCAGCAATCAGACAAATAACCAAAGTATAGACTAGCAAATTTAGATTTATAACCAAAGGTATCAATTTTAGAATCAGAAATCTAAACCAGAACAAACATGAGCATAAAGTACTTTTAAGTATTCTAGGATTTTCGACTTGTGACATGATCATTCGGAAATAAGATGGTAAAAACTTCTCAAAATTTTTTTTTGAGGGAACCAATACTTTATTTCTCATTGAACATGTACACATATATGTTTACAAAGAAAAATAAACTAAGAATAAAAGGGACATAGCTGAGCAATATTCCATGGTCTGTCTAACTCATCCGGATTTGTACTGCCTCCAGCTCTCTTTCTCTTCTTAGTAGCAGATCTTTCTTTGATTGGCCTCATATCAGTTAGGTAGTATGAACCATTATGTAATACTTGACTAACTAAAAATGGCCCTTCCCATATTGGGGAAAGTTTGTGCTTTCTTTGCTGCACAAGCCAGAGAACCAAATCGCCCTTATTGAAAGACCGGTT
This sequence comes from Avena insularis, assembly GCA_023614405.1. NCBI lineage: Eukaryota > Viridiplantae > Streptophyta > Magnoliopsida > Poales > Poaceae > Avena > Avena insularis. The sequence continues at coordinate 112,282,678 of CM042684.1, forward strand.
TCTGACTCTCTGGCTATGATACTTGCGTAACTTCTGCTGATAGGATGTTGATCTCATTTCGGCAACGACGCCAACTTCTTTGACTAAGTCGAGATCATTTTGTCGAGAAATTTCGGCATCCTCCTCAATATACGCGGCCACTCTAGGAGAAGTATGAATCAAATCACTAGGAAGAACTGCTTCTGCGCCATAGACCAAGAAGAAAGGTGTGTATCCAGTTGACCTGTTTGGAGTTGTTCGCAAACTCCATATTACAGAAGGTAATTCCTCTGCCCAAGATCCGCAGCACGTCGTAGTGGTGCTTCGAGTCTCGGTTTTAGGCCCTGCAAGATTAAACCATTTGCTCTTTCGACTTGTCCATTAGCTTGTGGATGTGCGACTGACGCAATGTCAAGCTGGATATTTTGTTCATTGCAGAATTCGGCAAGCTCTCCCATAGAAAAGTTACTCCCATTGTCCGTGATAGTGCTATGCGGATAACCGTATCAGATTATAACATCCTCAACAAATCTTCTGGCTATTGCTCCATCACAACTAGTGACGGGTTTAGCCTCAATCCATTTGGTAAATTTATCCACCATCACTAAGAGATGTGTAAATCCACTTGGAGATCGTTTAAATGGTCCTACCATGTCAAGCCCCCAGACCGCAAAAGGCCATGTTATAGGTATTGTTCGCAGCTGATCAGCCGGAACGTGAGCTTGTTTGGCATACTTTTGGCAGCCCTTGCACGTCTTGACCAGCCGTTCGGCATTTTCCTTGGCTATAAGCCAGAAAAAACTGTGCCAGAAAGCTTTTGCCACTAAAGATTTGGCTGCAGCATGGTGACCACACTCGCCTTCGTGGATTTCCCGTACGATTTCCACTCCTTCTTCCGGAGATACACAGTGCTGAAAACCCCCAGATGCACCCTGCTTATAGAGCTCACCACTAATTATAGTATAGGATTTTGCTCGTCGAATGATCTGTCGGCTCAGAACTTCATCTTCGGGTAATTTTCCGTCTATCAAGAAAAGATAGGGTTGAGTCCAGCTGGGAATCACAGCCAGAACTGCTACTAAAGGTGAGTCGGATTTGGTCAGATATTCCTCGTCCACTCCTTTTATAGAGGGAATTTTGAGGTGCTCTAAAAAAGTGCCATCCAGGACCTTTTTTCGGGCAGAACCTATTCGAGATAGTGCATCTGCTTCCTTATTTTCTGTTCGAGGGATGTGTTGAACTTCAAACCCTTCAAACGATTTAGATAGTTCATCCACGACAGCCCTATATGCTGCCATGTGCTTATTTGCCTCACAGATATCCGATACTTATTGTGCAACAAGATCCGAATCTCCGTAACACATTAATCGTTGGATGCCGATATCCTTAGCAATCCAGATTCCATGCAGTAGCGCTTCATATTCAACAATGTTATTTGTTGCCGTGAAGTGTATCTGCAATACATAGAAAATTTTATCTCCTTGGGGTGATTTGAGCACCATGCCAGCCCCCGAGCGCTTTAGACCCGTCAAAATGCAGGGTCTAGTATTCTGACTCTGGTAGGGTCATACTCTCCGTTGTCTCTGTCCAATCAGCGACAAAGTCAGCAAGGATTTGAGATTTGATTGCTGTACGAGGTTTGTACTCAATATCGAAAGCTGGAAGCTCTATGCCCCATTTGGCGACGCGTCCTGTGGCGTCACTATTGTTGATTATATCTCTCATGGGAGTTGTGCTCACCACGGTAATTGGATGTTCCTGAAAATAATTTCGTAACTTACGAGATGCTAAGAATACACCGTAAGCCAGCTTGATAGTGCGGATACCGCTGCTTTGATTCTGTTAAGACCTCGCTGAGATAGTAAGTCGGACGCTGCACCAAGTGTTCCTGATTTTCCTCTGGTCTCTCCACCACCATGACGATACTGACGACTTTGTTTGTCGCAACAAGATAGAGTGATGTCTACGCACTTCTATTCTTGTAGACAGTTGTTGGGCCTCCAAGTGTAGAGGTTTGTAGAACAGCAGCAAGTTTTCTCTTAAGTGGATCACCCAAGGTTTATCAAACTCAGGGAGGAAGTGGTCAAAGGTATCCCCTCTCAAGCAACCCTGCAATCAAGATACAAGAAGTCTCTTGTGTCCCCAACACACCCAATACACTTGTCAGGTGTATAGGTGCACTAGTTCAACGAAGAGATAGTGAAATACAAGTGGTATAGATAATTATAAGTGGTAACTGTGATAGAAAATAGCTTGATGGTGTGGAAGAGAGTAAAGGAAAACTGAAATAAACACTACGATAGAATGGGCTATCAGTGATAGGCTCAAAAGACTCATTAGTGACGGACAAAGTGCCTCTCACTGATGACTAGTCACTGGTATAAGGTTACTAGTGACGGGCAAGTGTCTGTCACTAGTATGTCTATTAGTGACAGACATTTACACATGCTTGTCACTAGTATCTGTGTACTAGTGACATGCAAAGGAGACGCATGTCACTGGTTGCGATTAAAGCCCGCAAAACTAAGGTTTTGTATTGACATGCCCATTGTCATCCCCGTCATTAATTTTAATTTCAATAATAAAAAAATACATAAAAAATTAAATACGTAACACAATATAACATAATGTTTGGACAAATAACACACACTGGCATAATAACTTGCAAGCTATGATTGATTAACAATGGATAGTTTCTTGATCAGCCAAAGATCAGACCAACACAAAATATTTAACTAGAGATAAGGAATTATATCATTTGGTTTTTTTCCTGAATTGGCCACGGAACGCTATGTGTATCTTCTGCTCATTGTTGTAATGCTCGGCACTGTACTGATCGGAGGAGGGTGACTAGTCAGAGGAGTCAACTATAATTCCCCGCAATGATTGTTGTCTCCTCTACTTCAGCAATCAGTACATCTGCTCCCTAGATGGATCAACCGTTTTGTGTTTCTGCATAAGAGAAACAATATTATAACATGAGAACAGATAGGGGATCAATGAGAAGCTGTAAAACAATATTATGAGAAGCTGTAAAACAAACGTGAGAAACAATATTACAATTTGGATTAGGAGATTCAAATGTCGAACAGAAAGGGGATTGCTGAGAAGCTGTATTGCATCATGAGAACTCTTACATACATGGATTGCGGCATCGAGAGAGTCATAGAGTTAAGGAAAGTTTTGTCCACAGAGAAGAACGTACCACAACTAGCTTTATAACATAGCTAAATCTAAAGAAGTTCATGCATCGAAGAAAAAATTCAAACAATTTAATAAGTGTGTATCTATAATATTAATGCCACTATTTGCAGCGTTTGCAGTATAGTACTAAGATGGTAAAAGAAGAATCTTCCAATCCAAATGTGAAGAATAAGCTAATAACAGCAGTGTATTCAGATTCACATTATTTCCATATATCCAAAATATTCCCCTCCATGGTCTTGCATTTAAGGAACTGCACTATAGTACCGAGATGGTAAAAATAAATCCAAAAGTGAATGAAAAGGCTAATAACACTGGTAGTCAGATTCCAGTTATATTTACAACTTACCCTAAATATTCTCCTCCATGGTCTGTTGATCTTTGTCCAAGCATAGCCCGAGAGACGCTAGATGTACTGATTATTTTCAAAGTAAAATAAAAGATTAATCTGAGTACAATTTTCTCTATACAAGGAATATAAACAACACCTGGCGTACGCATAAATGCTAGGCACAATCTTATATATCTAAGACAGCCATGGGTAACCAACAACAAGCAAGGATATAAAAAATTAAGTCTCATAGTTGAGAATATCAAGCAAGCATATGGTAGACAGGTAGCGGATTCACACAATGACTTAAACCACCGTCAATATCGAATTGGACATGTGTGACGTCCATTATAAGATGTGAATCATTTATATCAACAGAATCACATAAATGAACACGCCAGATAATTTCGAGTCGATCAAATTAGAAAATCTAATACTATCGAATAAAATACAAGGCACACACACAATGGGCAACCATATGATACAAGGGTTCGTCATGCACCTGCCTGAGACTGACTTCCAAAAAGGCTCCAATCATGTGATAAAACAGTTTTAGAAGCTGATCTAAAAAGAAAAGCATAAACTATATATTTCCAATCCTGTGCTGGCGCTAGCGAAAACCATGAGATTTGATCAACTTAAGAACCCATATGTGCTAAGCACCAGTAACTTGCAGGCACCAACTACTTAGAAGAAAAGGCTATGCGTGTACTAAACTGAATCAATCTACTGAGTTGGACGTGTTAAAACAAATTGTATGTCACCAGCAAGTCCTTCGAGCCAGCTAATCTATGCGCCTACTTGGCTGCTGAGAACAAAACAGAATCTGCACAGCACACATGTAGCTTCCTATACTATGGAAGATTGCAAAAAGTCCCTGCTAAGCAACTTAATCGATGGAGAGCATCAACAGCATAAGAATCGGAACAAAAATCTAACACGTTGCCTCTGCGGGAAAGGAATATGATAACTGGCAACCGGACATCGAGGGAAACGGGCGACGGCCACTCGACCAGGGATGACCACGCTGGAGCAGCTACCACCGGCGGACTGCAGTCGGTAGTGGAACCCTAGGCGGCGGCTGCGTCTAGATGTTGAGGAACGAATTGGTTCGTTGGGTAGACTGGGCCAAAAACACTAGTATATTTATCTCCTTTGTTTTTTTTCCATCCTAATCTGAGTTAGACATGGATTCGGCAACACATCGAACGGCCATAGTTCAACACGACTCCTAATATCTAGTATCGAGAGGCAGCCTCGGGTGCACCGGTTTGTTCTGCACGGGCTGAGAAAAAAAATTCATGTTATATGTTCGTCGCTAAACAACTTATTTTGGTCGTTCTTCACGAAAATACTAGTCAAGGGTACTAGTGACAAGTATTTAAATTTACTTGTCACTAAATAATTTTTTCATTCAGTCAGTCTCCACAAAAAAGACTAGTGACAGTCATTTTTATATATCTGTCACTGGTATTTTGTACTAGTGACAGGCTTATCATTACCTGTCACTGATATTACTTACTAGTGATAGGCACAATTTTGCTAGTCACTAATCGTCTGGAGGCTATAAGCCTTTCTGCAGTAGTGAAAGATGAAAGCAAGCAAACATGTAACATATCTAGTTGCAAACGGTGTTTCAATGCTTAGAAACAAGGCCTAGGGATCATACTTTTACTAGTGAACACTCTCATTTAAATATATTCTTCTTTATGATACTACGCTGAACTACTCTCCGGTTGGACACTCTAATCCATGGTAGGGCTATAACAGCACACCTCAAAGTAAGTCTTTCCCATCTAGATAACCCCACACTGTCACCTTGAGCACTAGATGGTTCAAACAAACACCACAATTTCATAAAGACATCCAACTCCAAATATAACACATAACAAGTATTTGTAATCTCTAGCCTAAGTGCCACCATGGTGTGCACACTGTCAACTTCACACACATGGGGAGAGCAGAGATCTACTAAAGCACTTGAGTAGCAAGGTAGATCTATAGATTACAAGCTCATGATGTCAATAAGATCATGCATAGAGAGAGAGATGAACACATAACTACCAGTAGAACCCTTAGCCTCAAGAGAGAACTACTCCCTCCTCATCATGGGAATCAGCAATGGTGATGGAGATGATGGTGGAGATCGATGGAGATGGCTCCGGGGACACTTCCCTGTCCTAGCAGGGTGCCGGAATAGAGACTTTCTGTCCCCCGAATCTCCCCTTCGGTGGCGGCGGCACTGCAGAACTTTTTGTGGCTGGAGGCTTGATGATTTAGGGTTTTTGCATCAGGAGGATCTTATAGGCGAAGGGACAAGGTCGGTGGCCGGCCAGGGGGCCCACACCATGCCCTGGCGCGGCCGGGGGGACCCGCGCCTAGGGGTGGTTTGGCCACCCTGTGATCCCCCTTCGTCTCTCCTTCTGGCTCCGTGAATCTTCCGGGAAAATAACGACTTTGGCTTTTGTCCGGTCCAATTCCGAGAATATTCATTTTCTGACTTTCTGGAACCAAAAACAGGCAACTGGCACTATGGCTCTTGTTAATAGGTTAGTCCAATAAATCATATGAAAAGTACTCCAAAGTATGGACAAAACATAAGAAAGTAGATAAAACCAAGCATGGAACATCAAAAATTTATAGATACGTTAGCAACGTATCAACATCCCCAAGCTTAACTCCTGCTCGTCCTCGAGTAGGTAAGTGATAAAAAGAAAGAATAATTTTTGAGGTGAGATGCACCATCATAAACTTGACCAAAGTATTTGTAAAACAATGATAGCTGGGATCATAGTACTTCAATCATAACATGAAAGACAAAGTTCTAGCAATAAGACAAAGAAACTACGTTGCAACATGAAAAGGCACAAACAAAAGATTAATGAATAACAATGCTTTGCAATATATTTGTTTCACATAAATAAAACATAGCATAATGGCGTTCAGCTTGTCCCTCATAGAGTAGCAAACATAAATGCATAGGACACCTTCAAAGTTCATAAGAGTGACTAGATACAAATAGTTTAAAACAAGCAATGTCAAAACTATGCATCAATCAACAAGTCTTGGGACAATGCACATAGAACTAAGAATGGCCACTATGCTCTCAAAGTAGGTGCATAAAGGTAGAAGGTGGAGACTCAACAAAAAAGTAAAAGAAAGACCTTCATAGAAGGAAGTAGGGATTCAATTCATAAAGAGCTTCCAAAAATTAAGGTACTTAATAGCTTTCAGCTCTCATTGCCCCTATCATAAGCATCTTGAAGTGATTAAGGTTAAAGTGAACAAACTATGGTGTATATGCTTGACAAAGTATAAGTTGGAAATCTCATGTCCCTTGAATACGAGGGCCGCTCCTCATGCTACTCAAGTTTAGTTACCGGTAAGTTCTTGTCATTGTAAGTACATGTGTATCATAGAGAACCGCCAACGGAATACCCCTTGCCCGATGATACGGAAGAATCCCCATATCAAAATGACAAGGAAAGCAGACAACGAGCATCTCAGCAATCTTCTTATTTACCATGGGAATATGGTGCTTTTTTCTCTCTTTCCTCTTTTCATAATATATTTTTTTCTTTTTCTCTTTTTTTCTCAATATAGGACTCTTTTTTTTATAAGAAGAATGCTTCATAGACAGCTCATTATGGTTACACTCATGGTTTCCACCATGTCAGCATGGATTAGACCAGCAGCCCAGGCGTTTCTCTAACACATATACATAACTCCACGGACTTACAAGCTCCCCTTTCATTTCACACCGACGACATCCATAGACAAAAGAGCATGATATCAACTAGGTACAAAGTACTAGTGCAATGTTGAAAGCGTTCCCCGTGACAACATGGTTCTGCTAATCCCCAACAAATAAGTGCAAGCATATACAACATAGACGACACAATGGTTCAAGTTTATTAAGGGCAAGAAAAGTAAAGTGTGCCATCAAGTTCGTGAGAGCTTTAATCACTAGCTTTCTCATAACAAGTTTAATTTGGAAGGTCAACAAAAACATGAATATACTTGGAATAGCATATGCTAGTAGGTAGGTATGGTGGACTCTTTGGAATAACTTGGTTTAGGGAGTTGGATGCATGAGTGGAACTCATACTTGATTACGGTGGCTAGCCAAAGACTAGGAGCGACAAACTAAGAGAGCAATAATGCCCATAATCATGCAGAGCGACAAAACATCATTGATCAAAGCATAAAGTGATACTACAATTTGAAAACTAAAGGATCATAAAGTCTTATGGTGACTTGAGATAGTCATAACATGGGGTGAGCATGCACCAAGTCAACCCAAATAAAGCATCAAAGGAGAATACCACTATACTATGCTTTAATATGCTAAAACAATGCATGATTCATCCAAGGAACATTAAGCAATCTCAATTGTTTATAACAAGTCATGCTAAAGCAAAGAATACTAAGCATAAAGCCAAAACAATATCAAGCATAGCATGCCGAAGCATAGGCCACAGTAAAAAACAAGCTCTCTTTAACACTTAAGCATGAACTTTCCTACTCTATTCCAAACCAAACCAAACTATTTGAAAACCAATGTATGAAAGAGGGGGTCCAACCAATTTATTCAGAAAACTAAGCAAACAAAGCAAACGAAAAACCAAAACAAAAACGAAAAAGAAGACGCTCTAAGAACAACACAACTGTGCATGAAGCAATAAAAATGAAGCGTTTGGAAGAAACCTGGGATTTTTATTGATGAAGAGGGGATGCCTTGGGCATCCCCAAGATTTGACGCTTGTACTTGTTGGATGTTTCTTGGAGTGACACGCGTGGCATCCCCAAGCTTGAGCTTTAGTCCATCCTTAATCTCATTACTCATTCCTTCCATACACCTGAATTTTTTCCTTCATACAAAAGTTCACACAATCTTTATTAGCAACATTAGTGCACTCAAGATAATAAGTCTTCAAGGTTCAGTTCTAACACCAATAAAACTTCCACTAAAATACTAGCTAATGTAGCACTTCCCTCAAAAATCTCAATTCCCTAAAAGAACTCAAAAAGGAACGAACAAGAAGCAAATGCAGAAAATGGCAGAAATCTATCAAAACAGACCAGCAGGTGAAGACGAATTTTTTCGAAGACCTTATGTTGCTCAAATCAAAAAGTGTTGAACTAAATAAAGTTAGATAACAACCTGGGGCAGAAGCACAAAAATTTACGCCTCAAAAGGACATACATAGATTTTACACGAATTTTTATGGTGAAGCATAGAAATCTGTTTTGGGACAACAACTTTCCCAATCATTACTTCTCTCTCATTAGAGGTTACTCTTGGCACAAAAAGCAAATAAAAAGTTTAAGGAGAGGTTATTACTGAAGTAATAACTTCCAAGACTCATATAAAACTTTTGGGTTATCTCCCAATAAGTACTTTTCTTTAACACCTTTAAGTTAGGCATACGAAGCAAGAAAAAGAATCAAGTGTTGTCACATGAAGAAGCATTAAGATCAATACCAGAAATATCTTCAACAAGGCAAGGTATATCATCAAAATAAGTTCTAGAGGATCCTCTTTCAATGCTCTTAGGTTCACTATTTTCATCAAAAGGGTTTTCAGGAACAATCCAATCAAGATTCTTTTCTATGGCTTCATGTATTGCTACTAGTTTAAAGGGTATTGGTATCTTAGTTTCCTCCCCATTAGGTTCAGTTTTGTTCATCTTTTCTCATGTACCAACTACATCTACACATGAGCCTAGCATATTGAAACGTTCAAAGACTTTTCTAGCTTCATTGGCAACATCATAAAATTCCTTAAGCAAAGTTTCAAGAATAAAATCCCTCTTTTTAGGGTCCTCAATTTCTTTAAGTTTAAGAAACATTACTTGCATTAAGGGGTTAAGGTTAACAAACCTAGCTTCCAACATGTGAACTAAAGAAGCTGCAGCAATCGCATAGTTTGGAGCAAGTTCTGCAAGGGATCTATCCTCAATATCCTCATGCTTACTAACATGATTAAAGAATTCTTCAATATTATCTTTTCCAATTATAGAACCACTCCCTATTGAAAGGTCTTTTAGGGTGAATTTAGGGATCAACATGGTGAGCTAAGGAAGAGGTAACAACTAAAGGAGACTTAATTTTGTGTGTGTTTTTTTAAATAAAGAAAGCAAACTAGTAAAACTATTTTTTTTGTGTTTTTGATAAAGAAACAAGCAAACAAAGCAAAACTGAGAAAAACAAAAATAACAAAGTAAAGAGATTGGTTATGAGGGACTCCCCTTGTGAAGATGTCCTTGACTCCCCGGCAACGGCGCCAGAAAAAGCCTTGCTGGCCCAAAATATATCGAGCTCGTTAGGGAACCCCAAGAGGAAGGTATGATGAGCACAACAGTAAGTTTTCCCTTAGTACGAAACCAAGGTTATCAATCCAGTAGGAGCAAGGAAACACCCCAAAGGTGTTGCTAGCTGAGCCTTGGCAGGGCGCACTACCGGTGCTAGTAGCAACATGGAGATCTGCACAACACAACCACAGAACTCTGTCCCCAACTTGCGATGAGGTTGTGAATCTCACCGGTTTTGTTGAAAACAAAGGATTAAACGTATCGAATGGAAAGAAGTAATAGTTTGCATAAAGTAAACACAAAGTAGTAAAAAGTTTGTAGATTGAATGTAAAAGAAAGGACCGGGGTCCATAGTTCACTAGAGGTGGCTCTCCTTAAGATAGATAACATGCCGCACGAACAAATTACAACGGGGCAATTGACAAACATCGAGAAAGCATACAAGCATATACTAATCATCTTGAGTTCTTTGAGACTTAATTGGGCATTACAACATTATACATAGACCGCCATCCAACTGCCTCTATGACTAATAACCCACCTTCAGGTTATCATCCGAACCCCCTCCAGTATTAAGTTGCAAGCAATAGATTATTGCATTATGAATTGCGTGTAAAGTAAACAATACGATTGTTCTATGAACAAAGGATGGTTGTTTTCTCCCTAGTAGCAACATCACATCTAGTACCTTGGAGATTTCTGTCACTTCCCCAGATTACCAGAGGCATGAACCCACTATCGAGCATAAATACTAACTCTTGGAGTTGCTAGCATCTACTTGGCCAAGATAGCTACTAACAACGGAAAGCATGCAAGATCACAAATAACAAAGACATGATAGAATCAATAATCAATCTGAAATAGCATCTCAATATCCATCAGATCCCCGCAAACACAACATGCATAATTACAAATAGATGATCTTGATCATGAACGAATCTCACAATATCTAGACATGAAAGCACAAAGGAGGAGAACCAGCCATCTAGCTACTACATGGACCCGTAGTCTAGAGATGAACTACTCACGCATCACACCGGAGGCTTGCATGATGATGAAGAAGGCTTCCAAGGTGAATTCCCCTCTCCAGCAGGGTGCCGAGAAGAGCTTCAGATCCCTCCCGATCTAGGGATGGAGATGACGGCGGCTACAGACTCTTTCGTGGAATTTTGATCGGGTACTTAGGGTTTCCGTATCAGAGGCAATATATAGGCGGAAGGAGAGGCCGAGGGGGTGCCTGGGGCGGCCAGACCACCCCCTGGCACAGGCCAGTCCTGGCCACATGGCTAGGTGGTGTGGCCAGGCCCCAACCCCTCTCCGTCTAGTATTCTGGCTCCAAATGTCTCCTGGTAAAATAGTGACTTTGGCTTTTGTCCCGTCCAATTCCGAGAATATTCATTTTCTGACTTTCCTGGAACCAAAAACAGCAGAAAACAGGCAGCTGTCACTGTGGCTCTTGTTAATAGGTTATTCCAAGAAATCATATGAAAAGTACTCCAAAGTGTGGACAAAACATAAGAAAGTAGATAAAACCAAGCATGCAACATCAAAAATTATAGATACATTTGCAACAAGAAGCAAATTATAGAACATAATAAGTCTTTAGGTTCAGTTCCAACACCAATAAAACTTCCATTAAAACACAAGCTACTGTATCATTTCCCTCAAAAAGCTCAATTCCCTAAAAGAACTCAAAAAGGAACCAACAAGAAGCAAATGCAAATAATGGCAGAAATCTGTCAAAACAGACCAGCAGGTAAAGACGAATTTTTTCAAAGACCTTCTGTTGCTCAAATCAAAAAGTGTTGAACTAACGAAAGTTAGATAACAACCTTGGGAATAAGCAAAAAAATTCACGCCTCAAAAGTACGTACAGATATTTTACACGAATATTTACGGTGAAGCACATAAATCTGTTTCGGGACAGCAACTTTCCCAAGCATTACTTCTCTCTCATTACAGGTTACTCTTGGCACAAAAAGCAAATAAAAAGGATAATGAGCGGTTATTACTGAAGTAATAACTTCCAAGAATCATCTAAAACTTTTGGGTTATCTCCCAATAAGTACTTTTCTTTAACGCCTTTAAGTTAGGCATGATAGTTTGAGAAGATGCTCACATAAAAAATATGAATTGAAGTAAAAGAGAGCATCAAGAAGCAAATTCAAAGCACATTTAAGTCTAACCCACTTCCTATGCATAGGAATCTTGTAAATAAACAAGTCATGAAATCACAAAGCAACAAGCATAGGAAAGCAAAACAAGTGCAACTTCAAAATTTTCAACATAAAGAGGGGAAACTTAATATTATTGAGATGCATAAAACCATGTTTCCCTCTCTCATAATAAATTTCAGTAGGATCATGAATAAAATTAACAATATAACTATCACAAGAAACATTCTTATCATGAGCCACATGCATGAAAGAATTAATACTCCCCACATAAACATAGTCATTCTTATTAATTGTAGTGGGAGCAAATTCAACAAAATAGCTATCATTATTAATCTCATCACCATAATCATCAAATATAGGAGGCATATTGTAATCATAATTAATTTTCTCCTCAATAGTAGGTGGATTGAAAGTATCATACTCATCATTGTAATCATCATATATTGGAGGTTTTGTATCATCATAAGCAATAGAATAGCTATCTTCCAAAGCTGGGGAACTAAAAAGATCATTTTCATAAAGACTAGCTTCCCCAAGCTTAGACTTTTCCATAGCATTAGCAATAATGGTATCCAAAGAATTCATACTAACAACATTGCTATTAGCATGCAAATAAAGTTCCATAGGTTTTTTAATTTTCTCTTCAAACACTTCATGTCCTAACTCAAGATAAATACTATAAAGCTCTCTAATTTTGTTGTTGTTTTCCATTAAGCCTAACTAGTGAAAACAAGAAACAAAAAGACAAAATTGCAGAATCTAAAGGAAATAACTTTGAGCACTCACACCGGAGGATGTGAGTACCTTTTACCTTACCTCCCCGGCAGCGGCGCCAGAAAATAGCTTGATGTCTACGCACTTCTATTCTTGTAGACATTTGTTGGGCCTCCAAGTGCAGAGGTTTGTAGAACAACATCAAGTTTTCCCTTAAGTGGATCACCCAAGGTTTATCAAACTCAGGGAGGAAGTGGTAAAAGGTATCCCCTCTCAAGCAACCCTGCAATCAAGATATAAGAAGTCTCTTATGTCCCCAACACACCCAATACACTTGTCAGGTGTATAGGTGCACTAGTTCGAGGGAAGAGATAGTGAAATACAAGTGGTATAGATAATTATAAGTGGTAACAGTGATATAAAATAGCTTGATGGTGTGGAAGAGACTAAAGGCAAACTGAAATAAAGATTGAAGCAAGCAAACATGTAACAGATCTAGTTGCAACCGGTGTTTCAATGCTTAGAAACAAGGCCTAGGGATCATACTTTCACTAGTGAACAGTCTCATTTAAATATATTCTTATTTATGATACTATGCTGAACTACACTCTAGTTGGACACTCTAATCCATGGTAGGGCTATAACAGCACACCTCAAAGTAAGCCTTTCCCATCTAGATAACCCCACACTGTCACCTTGAGCACTAGATGGTTCAAACAAACACCACAATTTCATAAAGACATCCAACTCCAAATATAACACATAACAAGTATTTGTAATCTCTAGCCTAAGTGCCACCATGGTGTGCACACTGTCAACTTCACACACATGGGGAGAGCAGAGATCTACTAAAGCACTTGAGTAGCAAGGTAGATCTATAGATTACAAGCTCATGATCTCAATAAGATCATGCATAGAGAGAGATGAACACATAACTACCAGTAGAACCCTTAGCCTCAAGAGAGAACTACTCCCTCCTCATCATGGGAATCAGCAATGGTGATGGAGATGGCGGTGGAGATTGATGGAGATGGCTCCGGGGGCACTTCCCCGTCCCGGCAGGGTGCCGGAACAGAGACTTTCTGTCCCCCGAATCTCCCCTTCGGTGGCGGTGGTGCTGCGGAACTTTTCGTGGCTGGAGGTTTGACGATTTAGGGTTTTTGCATCGGGAGGATCTTATAGGCGAAGGGGCAAGGTCGGTGGCCGGCCAGGTGTCCCACACCATGCCCTAGCGCGGTCAGGGGGACCCGCGCCTAGGGGTGGTTTGGACACCCTGTGGCCCCCCTTCATCTCTCCTTCTGGCTCCGTGAATCTTCCGGCAAAATAACGACTTTGGCTTTTGTCCGGTCCAATTCCGAGAATATTCATTTTCTGACTTTCTGGAACCAAAAACAGCAGAAAATAGGCAACTGGCACTGTGGCTCTTGTTAATAGGTTAGTCAAAGAAATCATATGAAAAGTACTCCAAAGTGTGGACAAAACATAAGAAAGTAGATAAAACCAAGCATGGAACATCAAAAATTATGGATACGTTTGCAACGTATCATAGAGCAACATCGGTTCCTGTGGTTCCGGTGCTGCAAGGATGGGAGTAGATGATAATACTGCTTTCAGGTCTTGCAGTGCAGCTTCATCTTCGTCGGTCCACACAAAATTCTTGGTCTTTTTTAGGAGTTTGTATAGTGGTGCGGCTCTTTCACCGAGCCGGCTGACAAACCGACTAACTACGGCAATGCAACCAGTTAGTCTTTGTACGTCCTTCAGGCGAGTTGGCCTGGAAATATTGAGTATAGCCTTGATTTTGTCTCGGTTTACATCTATGCCTCTTTGAGACACGATAAAACCTAACAATTTTCTGGCTGGGATTCCAAAGAAGCATTTCTTCGGATTAAGCATTATGTTGTATTTTCGTAGATTGGCAAACGTTTCCTCCAAGTTGGAAATCAAGGTTTCCTTATTTTTGGACATTACCGCAATATCATCCACATATGCATGTACATTGCGTCCGATTTGATCATGGAGGCAACGCTGCATTGTGCGTTGGTACGTAGCTCCTGCGTTCTTCAGCCCAAAGGGCATCATAACAAAACAGAAGGTTCCGAAGAGGGTTATGAATGAAGTTTTGACTTTGTCAGATTCCTTCATCTAAATTTGGTGATAACCGGAATATGCGTCGAGAAAACATAGGAGTTCCGAGCCTGCCGTAGAATCGATAACTTGATCAATCCTAGGCAGAGCGAACGGATCTTTGGGACAAGCCTTGTTCAAAGCACTATAATCAACACACATCCTTAAATTAGTGGTGTCCTTTTTAGGGACCATTACAGGATTGGCCGACCACTCAGTGTGGATGACCTCTTCTATGAATCCGGCTAACTCGAGCCATGCTAGTTCCTTAGCTATTGCCTTACACTTTTCATCGCCAAAACATCGTAGGGACTGTTTGATAGGTTTAGCATTTGGGTGTACATTTAAAGAGTGCTCGGCAAGTTCCCTAGGTACTCCGGTCATGTCAGATGGCTTCCATTCGAAGATATCTTGATTTGCTTGGAGGAACTTCATGAGCGCGCTTTCCTATGCGCTATCAAGGCCTATGCCTATCCGAGTCACCTTGGAGGGGTCATCATCCTTCAATGGCGTCCTCTTCGTCTCTTCTGATGCCTTGAACTCTGGATTTGTCTTTGTCACCTCCTTCTTCGTTGCGGGCATCTCGGACGGATCTATGCTCTTCTTGATCTCGTGGTACTCTTGGGCGTGTAGCACGGCTTCAGCAAAGGCAGCATTTCCATCCTCGCACTCTCGCGCTTTCTTCGGGTCTCCCCTGATGGTGATCACGCTGTTGGGACCTGGAATTTTCATCATATTGTAAATGTAACACGGACGAGCCATAAAATCCCAGTAAGCCGGACGTCCGAATATAGCGTGGTACGCGCTCTTGAACCGGACCACTTCGAAGGAAAGTGCTTCCGTCTGATAGTTCTTTGGAGTTCCAAAGGTAACATCCAAAGTGATTTCCCCCAGGGAATTTGCTTGTCTTCCTAGGATAACTCCGTGAAAGATCACATAGCTGTAGTTCAGCTGGGTCTCCGAGATCTTCATCCGGCGTAGCGTTTCAACATACAGAATACTAATGCTGCTACCGCCATCCATGAGAGTCTTGGAGAAACCATAGCTGTCAATAAGTGGATTAACGACTAAGGCGTATTTTCCTCGCCTGTGCAATTTAGGCGGGTGATCAGCACGGTCAAAGGTGATTGCCACTTCCGACCAGTCCAAAAATTGAGGGATAGCCGGAACTATTGCGCTGAGCTCATGTAGAACTGCTTTCTTGACCTTAGCTGGTTGAGATCTGAGGAAGGTGACATAAGTGTCTTTCTTTGTCAGGAAGTTCTTTTTCCCTTCCGGCATGGGATTTGAAGCATCAGCTTCCTCCATGTTGGAATCATCCTTTCCCTTCTTCCGCTTAGCCCTATAACTAGCGGTATCGTCTTTCTTGATGTCGTCATTGAAACGACACTCGGCGTTTGTGTGGGACGAGCACCCATTGGCATCTAAGTGATGCACACATGGGTTATTGGCAATGTCGTCCCAGGAGTAGGTTTTTCTAGGTTGTTGGTCTCCTCTACCCTAGACTCTTGATGTCCCACAACCGCATCCACGGCCACCGCCGTGCCCTCCTCGTCCTCCAGACCCGAAAGTAGCAGTGACCACTACCGTTTCCGCGTTGGGCTTTTCTTCCGAGGTGTTCTTGCGCTTCTAAGCTTGTTCCTTTGGTTGTTTTGCCGACTGTGGCATAGCTAGGGTGTTAAGTAATCCTTCTGCATCGTCGTCAGCATGTGCATATTTTCTTGTTGTTTCTATCATCTCTCCCAAATCAGTGACCTTGTCACACTTCAAGCGATGACGTAGTAAACCAATTGGGAGTCCTGCAATGAAAGCTTCAATCGCAGTTTGGTCGTTTACTCCTTCACAGGAGTTCTTGGTGTCGATCCATTGTTCGAGATAATCCTGGCAATTTTCTCTGGCTTTCTGGATGCAACGCTGTAGGCCTCCTACCGTATAGGGCCTCCGGTATGTGCCTTCGAAATTCTGAAAGAACGCACTTTGCATATCATACCAGTTGTGGATGGTGTTCTCCGAAAGTTCATTGAGCCATGATCGTGCCGTTTTCCGCAACATGAGTGGGAGATATCGGGTTGCGACCAGGCTATTTCCACCTTTGGCGATACAACAAGCTTGGAAGAAATCCTGGAGCCAAGTATCTGGCCGAGCTATGCTGTCGTAGGCTTGAATGTGTCTTGAGATAGCAAATCCTTCCGGGAATTTTGTGGCTCTTATACGTGGTCCGAAGCACTTTGGGCCCACGTATATATCATCATTTTCGTAGCGCCATGCTTCTATGTTGGATTGATCCTGTGTCTTGCATCACTTGGGGATAAAGATCATCCCGAATGACGGCTGCGGCTGCGGTGCCTTGGAGCCGGACTTCGGCTTCTGCCACCACCTCCTCCACCACGATGCCCTCCTTGGGTTCTGTTGTGATGGCTACTTGGTGGAGAGCGTGGAGCAGCTGGGTTGTTTCTGGCTGATCGCCGGCCTCTGTCCGGAGCGTCATTATTCCGGTTCTGGGAAGCATCTTCATTATGACGAGCCCCCTGCCGGTTTATCTCGGCGCGGTGTCCATCGTTCCCTCGCCCGGCAGCCGGACGGCTTGCGTGTCTAGGAGGTGGCATTCTTTGTCGGTCCTCCTCCCGACGTTTCTCTTTATCTTCTTCCCCGTGATCCTTGGACTCTCGCTGGGGAGGATTCTTTGGATTCAGTGCAGCGATTGCCTCTTGCTCCGCAACTGGGGTAACGTTACGCCAGTCACATGCAGCTTTGTGGTGCTGTCCTGAAGATCCGGTTCTTGAGTAGTTGTCTTCCCGACGGTCGGAACGATGATGCTGTTCCAGAACACGTTGGGGTCTTACGTCATTCTAGGCTGGATCCGTGCGACATTGGTCAGAATGGAAGACCAATTTTTGGCTTCCGGACAGGGCGACTTTTTGCTGCTCTAGCCCTTGTTGAGTAGTTTAATGCCTAATCGGATCTGCTCTGGGCCTGGATTAGCAGATAGGATTTCTCGATCCGCAACGGTGTTTTGTACTAGAGTTGGATACACCCAATCCCCGTTGCTGTCGCATCGAGGCATCCCATGTTCTCCTCCAAAGAGGACTTTGTGAATCAGTGGGAATTGGTCGTCATGAGTATGATGTTTCCTGGTCTTCTGATGTTGCCTGGAGTTGTACTTCTCCGCAGTTGCCATGTGTTTCTTTTCTTCCTCAAGGTTTTTGGCTTCATCGAGGAGTACTTGGCGACGTGCTTCTAGGACCTGGGACCTTTTGTCCAGCTCTTCAGCAGTAAGTTCTGTAGCTATAGGAATAGGTGTGGTTAATGCATCATCGATGAGTTTACCCGCACCTTTAGTGATCACGTGTCCATCCACTGACTCTTCTTTGGGCTTGTTTGGGATAAGTGCTCCATCCGAGTCTTCCTCATATTCCTCGGCAATTACCTCCTCTGCCAGAGGGTCTTTTGCCGGGGTCTTGTTCTTCTTGTTCTTCTTCTTTGCCTTCTTGGTAACGCCGGTAGCAAAGACGGCTTTGGGCCCATTTCCCGGAGTCAAACTTTGATCGGTACTTTCGGCCATTTGGTTCTCGGGATCATCTCCGAGATCCATGTTGTCCTGTGCTTTGGGAGAGTTTTCTCCGGATCCTTCGTCCATGTTTTCTCCTTTTGCAGCAGCTGTGGAGTTAATTTCCTCTTCATATTCCACGGAGAACTTCCGGAAATCTGCCGACATCATGGAGTCATCCGAAGATGCCGATAATTTGACGCTTGTTCCGATAGCCTCCAGCACAGAGTCGGTGTTGTCTCCAGCATCGGCGGAGCCGGATCCGGATCCCACATATCCTACAAAGTGCGATGTGCTCCTCCTAAGATAACTGCGGTCTTCATAGTAGGTTTTGTCGAAACGCCTGATGGTCTCGAGGATTGCATCTACGCCTGAGTTTTGCATTATCATGCATCTTAGTGTGTATCTCAGGAAGGGCTTGTCTGTCCCGGCGTCATCAGACCCAGAACCAGAGTTGTCTTCTTGCTCTTCCTGGATTTCAACCTCCGTAGGTGGATCGATCTGGGATTTGTACTTGCTAGGGAGATCCACTCCAGATCCGACATGCACCACGAGATCTGCCTTAGGTTCAGCTTTCTCCACTATCTCCGCAACTGGTGCGAGCTGGGTGGGATTAGGGTTTTTTGAGATCCGGAACTCTGCCGCCTCCACGGACAGGGGGGACCCAGAAATTTCTTCTACCTCTATCATCACCGCTAGGGTGGGTTGGGCAGGTTCAGTGAAACCCATGTAAACATCGATCTAGCCGAAAGACATGATGGTGTAGGTGGTCATGACTTCCCTATCCGGAATCCAAGTCTCGTCTAGGATGATGAGAGGGACGTCACTGGCGTAGAGGATGCGACCAACGCCGATAGTCTTGCTGATTCCGATTCTTGCAGATTCTACTCGGAACGTAGATCCGAAGCTCACTTGCCCCACGGTGGGCGCCAACTGTCGACGGATTAATGACAAGTACGCCATGAGGGGGTCCTCGAGGCGTGTGGAAGAGAGGGGTGTGAGACGTACGGTGTTCCGGGACACTGAGCACACAAGTTTACCCAGGTTTGAATCCGCCGGCTTTGTACGGACCCTACTCCTCCTAGCAATCCAGTAATACGGCATAGCCGGAATATGGGTTACAAGGGTATCGCCTGTGCGAGTTGAGGTTGTAGACTATTGTCTGGTGGTAGTTGCCCTAAAGGCTCTCCCTAGGACGGCTTATATAGATATCCGGCCTAGGGTTTACAAGAGAGATCTATCCGGCTACGACTAAGAGTCGGTTATAGAGTATATCTTGAACTACAAGTAACACTATGGGCCTATGTCAGTAAGTCTTCTAGGCCTTCCCGTAGCCGGACTGGACTTTGTCTCTTCTCCCTGACAGGGCCACCCGTGAAGCAAATATCTAACCCGAAGCCCCCTGGTCAGTGAGGAACTGTAAGGATACCCGAAAAGTATATCCCCAAGATTGTGGTTTATGAAAAGAACACACATGCAATGACTCTGGTGGATCCATGTGGTTTGTGAAAAGAACACACATGCAATGAACTCTAGTGGATCCATGTGGTTTATGACAAAAAAACACATCCAATGACTTTAGTTGTGGTTTATGGAAAGAACACACATGCAATGACACTAGTGGATCCATATATGGTTTATGAAAAGAACACACATGCAATGACACTGGTGGATCCATATGTGGTTTGTGAAAAGAAAAACATTCAATGACACTGGTGGATCCATGTGGTTGATGAAAAGAACAGACATGCAATGACTCTGGTGGATCCATATGTGGTTTATGAAAAGAACACACATGCAATAACTCTGGTGGATCCATATGTGGTTTACGAAAATAACAGACATGCAATGACTCTGGTGGATCCATATGTGGTTTATGAAAAGAACACACATGCAATGAATCTAGTGGATCCACGTGGTTTATGAAAAGAATAGACATGCAATGACACTGGTGGATCCATGTGGTTTATGAAAAGAACAAACATGCAATGACTCTGGTGGATCCATATGTGGTTTGTGAAAAGAACACACATCCAATGACTCTAGTTGTGGTTCATGAAAAGAACACACATGCAATGACACTAGTGGATCCATATGTGGTTTGTGAAAAGAACACACATTCAATGACACTAGTGGATCCATATGTGGTTTGTGAAAAGAACACACATTTAATGACTCTAATTGTTGTTTATGAAAAGAACACACATTTAATGACTCTAGCTATGATTTATGAAAGGAACGCACAGTCAATAACACTGGTGGATCCATATGTGGTTTGTGAAAAGAACACACATTTAATGACTCTAGTTGTGGTTTATGAAAAGAACACACATTTAATGACTCTAGTTGTGGTTAATGAAAAGAACACACATGCAATGACACTGGCGGATCCAGATGTGGTTAGTGAAAAGAACACACATGCAATCACACTGGTGGATCCATATGTGGTTTGTGAAAAGAACACACATTCAATGACACTAGTGGATCCATGTGGTTTATGAAAAGAATAGACATGCAATGACTCTGGATGATCCATATGTGGTATATGAAAAGAACAGACATGCAATGACTCTGTTGGATCCATATGTGGTTTGTGAAAAGAACACACAATAAATGACTCTAGTGGATCCATGTGGTTTATGAAAAGAACAGACATGCAATGACTCTAGATGTGGTTAATGAAAAGAACACACATTCAATGACACTAGGGGATCCATATGTGCTTTATGAAAAGAACACACATGCAATGACACTGGTGGATCCATATGTGCTTTGTGAAAAGAACAAACATTCAATGACTCTAGTTGTGGTTTATGAAAAGAACACACATTTAATGACTCCAGCTGTGGTTTGTGAAAAGAACACACATTCAATGACACTGGTGGATCCATGTGGTTTATGGAAAGAACACACATGCAATGACTCTGGTGGATCCATGTGGTTTGTGAAAACAACACACATGCAATGACTCTGGTGGATCCATGTGGTTTGTGAAAAGAACAGGCATGCAATGACTCTGGTGGATCCATGTGGTTTGTGAAAACAACACACATGCAATGACTCTGGTGGATCCATGTGGTTCATGAAAAGAACACACATGCAATGACACTAGTGGATCCATATGTGGTTTGTGAAAAGAACACACATTCAATGACACTAGTGGATCCATATGTGGTTTGTGAAAAGAACACACATTTAATGACTCTAATTGTTGTTTATGAAAAGAACACACATTTAATGACTCTAGCTATGATTTATGAAAGGAACGCACAGTCAATAACACTGGTGGATCCATATGTGGTTTGTGAAAAGAACACACATTTAATGACTCTAGTTGTGGTTTATGAAAAGAACACACATTTAATGACTCTAGTTGTGGTTAATGAAAAGAACACACATGCAATGACACTGGCGGATCCAGATGTGGTTAGTGAAAAGAACACACATGCAATCACACTGGTGGATCCATATGTGGTTTGTGAAAAGAACACACATTCAATGACACTAGTGGATCCATGTGGTTTATGAAAAGAATAGACATGCAATGACTCTGGATGATCCATATGTGGTATATGAAAAGAACAGACATGCAATGACTCTGTTGGATCCATATGTGGTTTGTGAAAAGAACACACAATAAATGACTCTAGTGGATCCATGTGGTTTATGAAAAGAACAGACATGCAATGACTCTAGATGTGGTTAATGAAAAGAACACACATTCAATGACACTAGGGTATCCATATGTGCTTTATGAAAAGAACACACATGCAATGACACTGGTGGATCCATATGTGCTTTGTGAAAAGAACAAACATTCAATGACTCTAGTTGTGGTTTATGAAAAGAACACACATTTAATGACTCCAGCTGTGGTTTGTGAAAAGAACACACATTCAATGACACTGGTGGATCCATGTGGTTTATGGAAAGAACACACATGCAATGACTCTGGTGGATCCATGTGGTTTGTGAAAACAACACACATGCAATGACTCTGGTGGATCCATGTGGTTTGTGAAAAGAACAGGCATGCAATGACTCTGGTGGATCCATGTGGTTTGTGAAAACAACACACATGCAATGACTCTGGTGGATCCATGTGGTTTATGAAAAGAACATACATGCAATGACTCTAGCTTTGGTTAATGGAAAGAACACAAATGCAATGACAATAGGGTATCCATATGTGGTTTATGAAAAGAACACACATGCAATGACACTGGTGGATCCATATGTGATTTGTGAAAAGAACCAACATTCAATGACACTGGTGGATCCGTGTGGTTTATGAAAAGAACAGACATGCAATGACTCTAGTGGATCCGTATGTGGTTTGTGAAAAGAACACACATGCAATGACTCTAGTTGTGGTTCATGAAAAGAACACACATGCAATGCCTCTGGTGGATCCATATGTGGTTTATGAAAGGAACACACATGCAATGACTCTGGTGGATCCATATGTGGTTAAGGAAAAGAACACATATGCAATGAACTCTAGTGGATCCATATGTGGTTTGTGATAAGAACACACATGCAATGAGTCTAGTGGATCCATGTGGTTTAGTAGAAGAACAGACATGCAATGAACTCTAGTGGATCCATGTGGTTTATGAAAAAGAACAGATATGCAATGTTGGTGGATCCATGTGGTTTATGAAAAGAACAGATATGCAATAACTTTGGTGGATCCGTATGCGGTTTGTGAAAAAACACACATTCAATGACTCTGGTGGATCCATATGTGGTTTCTGAAAAGAACACAGATTCAATGACACTGGTGGATCCATATGTGGTTTGTGAAAAGAACACACATTTAATGACTCTAGTTGTGGTTTATGAAAAGAACACACATTTAATGAGTCCAGCCGTGGTTTGTGAAAATAACACACATTCATTGACACTGGTGGATCCATGTGGTTTATGGAAAGAACACACATGCAATGACTCTGGTGGAATCATGTGGTTTGTGAAAAGAACGCACATGCAATCACTCTAGTGGATCCATGTGGTTTGTGAAAAGAACAGACATGCAATGACTCTAGTGGATCCATGTGGTTTATGAAAAGAACAGACATGCAATGGCTCTATCTTTGGTTAATGGAAAGAACACACATGCAATGACACTAGGGGATCCATATGTGGTTTATGAAAAGAGCACACATGCAATGACACTGGTGGATCCATATGTGGTTTGTGAAAAGAACAAACATTCAATGACACTGGTGGATCCGTGTGGTTTATGAAAAGAACAGACATGCAATGACTCTAGTCGATCCATATGTGGTTTCTGAAAAGAATAGACATGCAATGACTCTAGTTGTGGTTCATGAAAAGAACACACATGCAATGACTCTAGTGGATCCATATGTGGTTTATGAAAAGAACACACATGCAATGACTCTGGTGGATCCATATGTGGTTTAGGAAAATAACACACATGCAATGAACTCTAGTGGATCCATATGTGGTTTGTGAGAAGAACACACATGCCATGAGTCTAGTGGATCCATGTGGTTTATTAGAAGATCACACATGCAATGAACTCTAGTGGATCCATGTGGTTTAAGATACGTCCATTTTGCATCACTATTCTATGTCATAATTCACTGTTAATCATTGATATATTTCGTATTAAGAGGTGATACTTATGTTATTTCATCTGTTTTTGCATGGTTGATGACTTTTGGAGCATCGACCGCTGCAGTCAGGATTCTGATGGAAAAGGTGCTGTTTGGAGGCAAAATTCGCGAAGATCAGAAAATCCGGGAAAATATACGTAAAACCCTATTTTTCCAGGAGACGAAGGAAGCTAGAAGGGGGGGCTAGAGATGGGCCACAGGGGGCCCACACCACCCCCTGGCGCGGGCTAGCCTAGGCCGCGCCACGAGGTGGTGTGGCCGCCCTGGTCCACCCCTGGCACTCCCCTCTGGCGTATATTATCCTCCCGAAACCCTAAGATTCGAGAAGTGACCACAGAAAGATTTCACCTCCTCTTTGGGGCAGAAAACACCGAGAGAGAAAGATCTCTCCGGCAGACAGATTTCTACCGGGGGAATTCCTTCTCAGAGAGGGGAGATCGTCGCCATCAACACCACCATCAAGCTGGACTTCATCAGGATCATCATCATCACCACCACCATCATCACCATCAGCACCCTCATCACCATCTCCATATTGCTGTAATAATTGCGTTGAATCTTGCATAGTTCATAGGGAAAATTTCCCGGTGTTGATTACTCTTTGTAGTTGATGCTATTGAGTGAATCGTTGAATTATTGTTTATGTTCAGATTGTTATACATCATTATTCCATCTCTGATCATGATCCATATGATGTCTTGTGAGTAGTTCGTTTTGTTTTGACGACATGGGAGAAGTCATGTTGTTAGTAGTGGAGTTGTGTTGAGAAAGATTCAATAGTTTGATATTTAAGTTGTGGTGTACTTCTTCTAGTGGTGTCATGTGAACGTCTACTACATGACACTTCACCTATATGGTCCTAGGGGAATGCATTGTGTATTTCGCTACTAATCGTAGGGGTTGCCGGAGTGATAGAAACCTGAACCCCCGTTAGGAAACCATTGCACAAGGGACGTAAGGTCTTAGATTTTAAAGTTGTGGTTAGGTTTCTACCTTAATTACTTTCTTGTACTTACAGATTTTTGCAAGGGGTACAATCACAAGTATGTATTAGTCCTAGGAAGGTCGGTACATTAGCACAGGTTCACCCACACAACACTTAGCAAGCTAAAGAAGATTAATCAACTATATGAAGCGAAAGCACTTGACAGTCTTCCCATGTGTCCTCGAGAACGTTTGGTCGTCTTAAATAATACAACCGGCTTGTCTTTTGCTGCATAAAGGATTGGTCCACTTGCTGCATTTATTCCTACTATCTTTTATTTACTCGTACTTTGTTTACTTGCTTTATCAAAAACCCCTAAAAATCCGTTTGCTAAGTATTTGTAGAGAAATCCTGATCCATACCACTAGCCAGCACCTTCTGCTCCTCGTTGGGTTCGACACTCTTACTTATCAAAAATACTGCGATAGACCCCCTATACTTGTGGGTCATCAAGACTATTTTCTAGCGCTGTTGCCGGGGAGTGAAGCGCTATTGGAGAGTGGAATTGGTAAAGGAGACTTCTACTATGAGTATTGTTTACTTCTGCTAGTTGCTTTATTTTCGTTATGGATAATTCGCTGAGTTTCTTATTTGGTAATGCTACTACCACTGCTAAGGTAGTAGATGAACCACCACCTGCTGAGAATAATGCTTTTAAAATACCTACAAGAATTATTGATCATGTTATGGATAACTACTATGTTGGGGATGGAACTGTCCATCCCGATGATCATTTGCTTTTTATACACGAATTATGCGGGTTGTTCAAGTGTGCAGATATTACTACAGATCAAGTTAAGAAGAAGTTATTCTCATTATCACTGAAAGGAAGAGCTGAGGAATGATATAAGCTGCTGAAGAATGGTCAAGCTCTAGAACGGGAGGAAATAGTGCCTCTCTTTTATTCAAAGTTTTATCCTCCTAGTGAGATTCATAAGGATCGGAATCAAATATACAACTTTTGGCCTCTTGATGGAGAGAGTACAACCCAAGCTTGGGGGAGATTAAAGTTACTAATGCTCAAATGTCCCATTCATGAGCTCCCCAACAATATTATTATCAATAACTTTTATGCAAGGCTCCCTCTACATGATAAAGATTTATTGGATGCTTCTTGTGCTGGATCATTCACTTGCATGGGAGAAGAAGCTAAATGGGATCTTCTGGACCGTATTCAAGATAATGCTGAAGCTTGGGAGAACGACAAAGGTAGAAAGTCAGGTATAAATTATGATTATGAATGCATTGAATCTTTTATGGGAACTGATGACTTTCAAAACATTAAAAATGCTTATGGTCTAGACTCTCAAGCTATTGCTTCTTATTTTAAGGCTTTTGCTTCCTACATTGAAGTGCCTAAAAAGAAGTGGAATAAGTATCATGAACCTTATAAAGATGTTGCTAAGAGTGTTCCTGCAAGAAATACTAAAGTTTATACTGCTAATCATGTTTTACCTGAACCTTATATTGAGAAAATGCCTTTCCCAATTAAGATTTAGGAACATTCTATGATAGCTAGTATGGTTGATAAAAGTATGAATAAAGCTGTTGAACCTGATAAACAAATGGTTGATGAACCTACAATAGCAAATGTGAAAGACTTTGTTACTAAATATGAAAAAGAGGGACACACTATCCTTTGTAAGGATACCTCTAATATTGTTTCACATAGTAGTGTTATGAGAGCTAGTATTCCCGTGTTTTCTGTTAGAATAAGTGATCATTGCTATGATGGTCCTTGTGATAGTTATATTGTTAAGTTTATGCATGATACTGAAAGTTACTATGAGAGAGGAAAAAGTGTTCATATTTATCTCAATAATATCAAGTTTCCCCGTTTTATGCTGAAAGTTTTTATGTTGCACTTCTTTTGCCTTCTTATGCAAGTAGCCTCTGGTTTCAACAACTTGTTTGTTTAGAAAATTTCCTTGCATAGGAAGTGGGTTAGACTTAAACGTGTGTATTTTTTCTTCTTAATGCTCCCTTTCACTTCAATTCATATTCTTATGTGAGCATCTTCAAAATTATCATGCCCATCTTAATGGCTATAAAGAAAGAGCTTTTTGGGAGACAACCCAATTTGTTTTTGCCTTCAGTTTGTTTTTGTTTCTTTGAGTCTTGGAAGTTATTACTTCAGTAATAACTGCTCCTTATCCGTTTTATTTGGTTTTTGTGTCAAGATCAACCTCTAATGAGAGAGAAGTAAGATTTAGGGAAGTTGCTGTCCCGAAACAGATTTTTGTGCTTCACCGTAAAAATTCGTGAGAGATCTCTGTCTGTCGGATTGAGCTGTAATGTTTTGTGCTTCTGCCCCAGGTTGTTATTTAACTTTTGTTAGTTTTGCACTTTTTGATTTGTGTAGTGGAAGATTTTCAAAAAAATTGATCTTTACCTGCTGGTCTGTTTTGACAGATTTTGCCACTCTTGCATTTGCTTCTTTATTCAATTTCCTTTTTGAATTATTTTTGGATTTTCGGAAGGAGTTGCTACGGTAGCTTATGTTTTGATGGTTTTAAGTTCAAAGTGGGCTCAAAAGGTTTTATCACTTCATATATACTAATGTTGCTAATGAGACCTGTGTGGAGTTTATGAGAAAGAAATTTCTAGGTAATGGAGATAATGGTGTAATAAGGAAGAGAAGGGTTTTATGACTCAAGTAATAAGTGTATGAATATGAATATACTGATGATTTTTCAAGTGGTGACTCCGGAAGAATCTACTAGATACCAAATTCAGAGACCTGCAGAGCCCGCTTTCAAATAAGTAAAAGTTCTGGTAAGAAAAGTTCCGCGAAAATACTATCCAACTATATTTTTGCAGTTTTTAGTCAATAAGGAAAGCTACGAAGCGAAGGAGGGATGGAACGGAGCCAGGGTGGCTCACACCACCCTGTGGCACGGGCCCACCCCTGGCCGCGCCACCAGGTGGTGAGTCCACCCCGGACTCCGCCTCCGTCTCGTTTTCTCCCAGTACCTTCCTTTTGATATTGAAACTTCGTAATATATAATCCCCCGGATCTCCTGAGGTTCGTATATCGTGTTTTCGTCGTGTTTTTTCTTCGATCTATTTCTGCCAGGACATACTCTTTGAAAGCTTCGAAGCACAATGGTGTCCGCCAAGGATAAGGGAAAGGGGCCTATGGAGGAAGATCTCCAAGACCCCAAGCAGGGGCTGGTACCTTTAGTCACTTGCACTGCATCATCGGAAGCCCTACAAGTCACTAAGGAGTTCTGCGATAAGTACCGAGACTTGAGGAGGAAGGTGGACATGCTTCAATGGGAGAATAATAGGCTTCGCAAGATGCTGGAAGATTACCTCACGTCAACTAAGAAATATTACCACCACCACCAAAGGAGTAATTCGTCATCAGGTTTGGCATCCCCTTGGTTTGTTCCAAGCTTTGGGGAGTGCCACGGTATCACATCACTATCTTCTATCTTTTTACCTTATTAGTAGAATCATATCATGAATAGAGAAGTTATTATGTAGGATGGTTTGCATTATGGAAGTGTCCCCTCTCTCGTTAGATATGTATCCCTTGGTGTGAGTTGCCGTTATGGAATATTAATGAGAAGTTCTATCATTCACTCTTTTGCATAGCTTATTTTAGTTTTCAATTCGTGGTTATATGATTGATCTTGTTGTTAGTATCGGTATCACTTTGGGATCATTGAGTTAATTTAGTTGGTTTTGGCAAACCTGGCTCGGTTAGTAGCAACACTTTTTGAGAGTTGAATGAAAAAGATAAAAGAACTCTAAAGAAAAATAATTTCATCATCTTTCTTTCTTGATTTGCTCATAAGTCTAGTATTCTCTAGTTAAGATCTTTTGTGCTTTCAAGGAAGATTGCATGTTTGTCTTTATCACTTGTATGTTTTTTTTCCTTCAACTCTTGTACTTGCTACCCAGCCTTGCTAGCCAAAAACCTATACTGAGAGGGAATTCTTCTCGTGCCTTCACTCCTTTAAACCAAAATCTTTGCCATTTTTGTCCACCATACCTACCTATTAGCACAATTGCTATTCCAAGTAAATTCTTGTTTTATCTACCTCCAAAATTAAACTTGTTATGTGAAAATTAGTGATTAAAGCTCTCACAAACTTGATGGCACACTTTACTTTCTTGCACTTAATAAACTTGAACCATTGTGCCCATCTATGTTGCGTATATGCTTGCGCTTTGTAAGTTGTGAATTACAGAACCATGCTGTCATGGGGAACGCTTTCAACATTGCACTGGTACTTTGTACCAAGTTGATATCATTTTCTTTTGTCTATGGATGTCGTCGGTGTGAAATGAAAGGGGAGCTTGTAAGTCCATGGAGTTATGTATATGTGTTAGAGAAACGCCTAGGCCGCTGGTCTAATCCATGCTGACATGGTGGAAACCTGTAGCGTAACCATAATGAGCTGTCTATGAAGCATTCTTCTTATAAAAAAAGAGTCCTTTATTGAGAAAAAGAGAAAAGAAAAAAGAGATATTATGAAAAGAGGAAAGAGAGAAAAAAGCACCATATTCCCATGGTAAATAAGAAGATTGCTGAGATGTTTGTTGTCTGCTTGCCTTGTCATTTTGATATGGGGATTCTTCCGTATCATCAGGCAAGGGGTACCCCGTTGGCGGTTCTCTATGATACACATATGCTTACAATGACAAGAACTTACCGGTGACTAAACTTGAGTAGCATGAGGAGCGGCCCTCGTATTCAAGGGACATGAGATTCTCAACTTACAACTTGTCAATGCATATCCTCATATTTGATCACTTTAACCTTAATCACCTAAAGATGCCTATGATAGGGGCAATGAGAGCTGAAAGCTAGTAAGTATCATAATTTTTGGAAGCTCTTTATGAGACTTGAAATCCCTGCTTCCCTCTGCGAAGGGCCTTTCTTTTACTTTGTAGCTGAGTCAGTAAACCTACACCCTTCCCTCTCAACAAGTATTTTGAGTTGTTGTGTTTCATTCATTCATATGATGATTTATTCAATCATGTTTCTTATGTTCCTTGTTTTGCACATTGCTCTTATCTTGATGTTTACTAATTTGAAAGCTATCATTGAAAACCAGTTATTTGTGAACTCCAGCAAATTATCAACTATTCTTCGACCAAGAGCTAAGTTTGCCATTACCAATTATGATTTACTTTATGTATCTTTACTGTTTTTCCTTTACTCATTGCAAGTTGAGTTATATAATAGTGAGTTGTCTTATATTATGATCAATGTATTGTTGAATGTGATGCTTCTTGTCCGTATTATTTTATCGACTCTTCACTCCATAAACCTGAGGTCATGTTTATTGAGCTCAGTTTCACTTGGGGACAAGCGAAGTCTAAGCTTGGGGGGAGTTGATACATCCATTTTGCATCACTATTCTATGTCATAAGTCACAGTTATTCATTGATATATTTCGTATTAAGAGGTGATACTTATGTTATTCATCTATTTTTGCATGGTTGATGACTTTTGGAGCATGGATCGTTGCAGTCAGGATTCTGATGGAAAAGGTGCTGTTTGGAGGCAAAATTCACGAAGATCAGAAAATCCGGGAAAATATACGGAAAATCCTATATTTCCAGAAGACGAAGGAAGCCAGAAGGAGGGCTGGAGATGGGCCACAGGGGGCCCACACCACCCCCTGGCACGGGCCAGCCTAGGCCACGCCACCAGGTGGTGTGGCCGCCCTGGTCCACCCCTGGCACTCCTCTCTGGCGTATATTATCCGCCTGAAACCCTAAGACTTGGGGACCAACCACAGAAAGATTCCGCCACCTCTGCGGGGCGGAAAACACCGAGAGAGAAAGATCTCTCCGGCAGACAGATTTCTGCCGGGGGAATTCCTTCTTGGAGAGGGGAGACCGTCGCCATCAACACCACCATCAATCTGGACTTCATCGGGATCATAATCATCATCACCACCATCATCACCATCAGCACCCTCATCACCATCTCCATATTGCTGTAACAATTGCGTTGAATCTTGCATAGTTTATAGGGGAAACTTTCTCGGTGTTGATTACTCTTTGTAGTTGATGCTATTGAGTGGACCGTTGAATTATTGTTTATGTTTAGATTGTTATACATCATTATTCCATCTCTGATCATGATCCATATGATGTCTTGTGAGTAGTTCGTTTTGTTCTTGAGGACATGGGAGAAGTCATGTTGTTAGTAGTGGAGTTGTGTTGAGAAAGATTCAATAGTTTGATATTTAAGTTGTGGTGTACTTGTTCTAGTGGTGTCATGTGAACATCGACTACATGACACTTCACCTATATGGGCCTAGGGGAATGCATTGTGTATTTGGCTACTAATCGTAGGGGTTACTGGAGTGATAGAAACCCGAACCCCTGTTAGGAAACCATTGCACAAGGGACGTAAGGGTCTTAGAGTTTAAAGCTATGGTTTGATTTCTACCTTAATTACTTTCTTGTACCTACGGATGTTTGCAAGGGGTATAATCACAAGTATGTATTAGTCCTAGGAAGGTCGGTACATTAGCACAGGTTCACCCACACAACACTTAGCAAGCTAAAGAAGATTAATCAACTATATGAAGCGAAAGCACTTGACAGTCTTCCCATGTGTCCTCGAGAACATTTGATCGTCTTAAGTAATACAACCGGCTTGTCCTTTGCTGCATAAAAGATTGGGCCACTTGCTGCATTTATTCCTACTATCTTTTATTTACTCGTACTTTGTTTACTTGCTTTATCAAAAACCCCTAAAAATCCGTTTGGTAAGTATTTGCATAGAATTCCCGATCCATACCACTAGCCAGCACCTTATGCTCCTCGTTGGGTTCGACACTCTTACTTATCGAAAATACTGCGATACAACCCATATACTTGTGGGTCATCAGTTTATAAAAAAAACAGATATGCCATGTTGGTGGATCGAGGTGGTTTATGAAAAGAACAGATACGCATTGACTTTGGTGGATCCGTATGTGGTTTGTGAAAAAAACACACATTCAATGACTCTAGTTGTGGTTCATGAAAAGAACACACATGCAATGACACTAGTGTATCCATTTGTGGTTTGTGAACACAACACATATTCAATGACTCTGGTGGATCCATATGTGGTTTATGAAAATAACACACATGCAATGACTCTGGTGGATCCATATGTGGTTTAGGAAAAGAACACACATGCAATGAACTCTAGTGGATCCATATGTGGTTTGTGAGACCAACACACATGCAAAGAGTATAGTGGATCCATGTGGTTTATTAGAAGAACACACATGCAATGAACTCTAGTGGATCCATGTAGTTTATGAAAAAGAACACACATGCAATACTGGTGGATCCATGTGGTTTATGAAAAGAACACACATGCAAGGACTCTGGTGGATCCATATGTGGTTTGTGAAAAAAACACACATGCAATGACTCTAGTTGTGGTTCATGAAAAGAACACACATGCAATGACACTAGTGGATCCATATGTGGTTTGTGAAAAGGACACACATTCAGTGACACTGGTGGATCCATATGTGGTTTGTGAAAATAACACACATTTAATGACTCTAGTTGTGATTTATGAAAAGAAGACACATTTAATGACTCTATATGTGGTTTATGAAAAGAACACACATGCAATGACACTGGTGGATCCATGTGGTTTATGAAAAGAACACACATGCAATGACTCTGGTGGATCCATGTGGTTTATGAAAAGAACAGACATGCAATGACTCTGGTAGATCCATATGTGGTTAATGAAAAGAACAGACATGCAATGACTCTGGTGGATCCATATGTGGTTTGTGATAATAACACACCTGCAATGAATCTATTTGTGGTTAATGAAAAGAACACACATGTAATGACACTAGGGGATCCATATGTGGTTAATGAAAATAACACACATGCAATGACACTGGTGGATCCATATGTGGTTTGTGAAAAGAACACACATTCAATGCCACTGGTGGATCCAAGTGGTTCATGAAAAGAACAGACATGCAATGACTCTGGTGGATCCATATGTGGTTTATGAAAAGAACAGACATGCAATGACTCTGGTAGATCCATATGTGGTTTGTCAAAAGAACACACATGCAATGACTCTAGTGGATCCATGTGGTTTATGAAAAGAATAGACATGCAATGACTCTAGATGTGGTTAATAAAAAGAACACACATGAAATGACACTAGGTGATCAATATCTGGTTTACGGAAAGAACACACATGCAATGACACAGGTGGATCCATATGTGGTTTGTTAAAAGAACAAATATTCAATGACTCTAGTTGTGGTTTATTAAAAGAACACAGATTTAATGACTCTAGCTGTGGTTTGTGAAAAGAACACACATTCAATGACACTGGTGGATCCATGTGGTTTATGAAAAAAGACACATGCAATGACTCTGTTGGATCTATGTGGTTTATTAAAAGAACAGACATGCAATGACTCTAGCTGTGGTTAATGAAAAGAACACACATGCAATGACACTAGGGGATCCATATGTAGTTTATGATAAGAACACACATGCAATGACACTGGTGGATCCATATGTTGTTTGTGAAAAGAACAAACATTCAATGACTCTAGCTATGGTTTATGAATAGAACACACATTTACTGACTCTAGCTGTGGTTTGTGAAAAGAACACGCATTCAATGACACTGCTGGATCCATGTGGTTTATGAAAAGAACACACATGCAATGACTCTGTTGGATCCATGTGGTTTGTAAAAATAACACACATGCAATAAAATCTAGTGGATCCATGTGGTTTATGACAAAAAAACACATCCAATGACTTTAGTTGTATTTTATGAAAAGAACACACATGAAATGACACTGGTGGATCCATATGTGGTTTATGAAAAGAACACACATGCAATGACACTGGTGGATCCATATGTGGATTCTGAAAAGAAAAACATTCAATGACACTAGTGGATCCATGTGGTTGATGAAAAGAACAGACATGCAATGACTCTGGTGGATCCATATGTGGTTTGTGAAAAGAACACACATGCAATGACTTTAGTTCTGGTTCATGAAAAGAACACACATGCAATGAATTTGGTGTATCCATATGTGGTTTATGAAAAGAACACACATGCAATGACTCTGGTGGATCCATATGTGGTTTAGGCAAAGAACACACATACAATGAACTCTGGTGGATCCATATGTGGTTTATGAAAATAACAAACATGCAATGACTCTGGTGGATCCATATGTGGTTTGTGAAAAGAACACACATGCAATGAATCTAGTGGATCCATGTGGTTTATGAAAATAATAGACATGCAATAACACTGGTGGTTCCATGTGGTTTATGAAAAGAACAGACATGCAATGACTCTGGTGGATCCATATGTGGTTTGTGAAAAGAACACACATACAATGACTCTAGTTGTGGTTCATGAAAAGAACACACGTGCAATGACACTAGTGGATCCATATGTGGTTTGTGAAAAGAACACACATTCAATGACACTAGTGGATCCATATGTGGTTTGTGAAAAGAACACACATTTAATGACTCTAGTTGTGGTTTACGAAAAGAAAACACATTTAATTACTCTAGCTGTGGTTTATGAAAGGAACACATAGTCAATGACACTGGTGGATCCATATGTGGTTTGTGAAAAGAACACACATTTAATGACTCTATTTGTGGTTTATGAAATGAACACACATTTAATGACTCTAGCTGTGGTTTATGAAAAGAACACATATGCAATGACACTGGTTGAGCCATGTGGCTTATGAAAATAACACACATACAATGTCTCAGGTGGATCCATGTGGTTTATGAAAATAACATACATGCAATTACTCTTGTGGATCCATATGTGGTTTGGGATAAGAATACACATGCAATGACTCTAGTTGTGGTTAATGAAAAGAACACACATGCAATGAAAGTAGGGGATCCATACGTGGTTACTGAAAAGAACACACATGCAATGACACTGGTGGATCCATATGTGGTTTGTAAAGAACACACATTCAATGACACTGGTGGATCCATGTGGTTTATGAAAAGAACAGAAATGCAATGACTCTGGTGGATCCATATGTGGTTTATGAAAAGAACAGACATGCAATGACTCTGTTGGATCCATATGTGGTTTGTGAAAAGAACACACATGCAATTACTCTAGTGGATCCATGTGGTTTATGAAAAGAACAGACATGCAATGACTCTAGCTGTGGTTAATGAAAAGAACACACATGCAATGACACTAGGGGATCCATATGTGCTTTATGAAAATAACACATATGCAATGACACTGGTGGATCCATATGTGGTTTGTGAAAAGAACAAACATTCAATGACTCTAGTTGTGGTTTATGAAAAGAACACACATTTAATGACTCCAGCTATAGTTTGTGAAAAGAACAAACATTCAATGACACTGGTGGATCCATGTGGTTTATGGAAAGAACACACATGCAATGACTCTGGTGGATCCATGTGGTTTGTGAAAAGAACACACATGCAATGACTCCGGTGGATCCATGTGGTTTATTAAAAGAACAGACATGCAATGACCCTAGCTTTGGTTAATGTAAAGAACACACATGCAATGACACTAGGGGGTCCATATGTGGTTTATGAAAAGAACACACATGCAATGACACTGGTGGATCCATATGTGGTTTGTGAAAAAAACAAACATTCAATTGCACTGGTGGATCCGTGTGGTTTATGAAAAGAACAGACATGCAATGACTCTAGTGGATCTATATGTGGTTTGTGAAAAGAACACACATGCAATGACTCTAGTTGTGGTTCATGAAAAGAACACACATGCAATGACTGTGGTGGATCCATATGTGGTTTATGAAAAGAACACACATGCAATGACTCTGGTGGATCCATATGTGGTTTAGGAAAATAACACACATGCAATGAACTCTAGTGGGTCCATATGTGGTTTGTGAGAAGAACACACATGCAATGAGTCTAGTGGATCCATGCGGTTTATTAGAATAACACACATGCAATGAAGTCTAGTGGATCCATGTGGTTTATGAAAAAGAACATATATGCAATGTAGGTGGATCCATGTGGTTTATGAAAAGAACGGATATGCAATGATTTTGGTGGATCCATATGTGGTTTGTGAAAAAACACGCATTCAATGACTCTAGTTGTGGTTCTTGAAAAGAACACACATGCAATGACACTAGTGGATCCATATGTGGTTTGTGAAAAGAACACACATTCAATGACACTGGTGGATCCATATGTGGTTTGTGAAAAGAACACACATTCAATGCCACTGGTGGATCCATGTGGGTCATGAAAAGAATAGACATGCAATGACTCTGGTGGATCCATATGTGGTTTATGAAAAGAACAGACATGCAATGACTCTGGTGGATCTATATGTGGTTTGTGAAAAGAACACACATGCAATGACTCTAGTGGATCCATGTGGTTTATGAAAAGAATAAACATGCAATGACTCTAGCTGTGGTTAATGAAAAGAACACACATGAAATGACACTAGGTGATCCATATGTGGTTTATGGAAAGAACACACATGCAATGACATTGGTGGATCCATTTGTGGTTTGTGAAAAGAACAAACATTCAATGACTCTAGTTGTGGTCTATGAAAAGAACGGACATTTAATGACTCTAGCTGTGGTTTGTGAAAAGAACACACATTCAATGACACTGGTGGATCCATGTGATTTATGAAAAGAAGACACATGCAATGACTATGGTGGATCTATGTGGTTTATGGAAAGAACAGACATGCAATGACGCTGGTGGATCCATATGTGGTTTGTGAAAAGAACACACATGCAATGACTCTAGCTGTGGTTTATGAAAAGAACACACATTTAATGACTCTAGCTGTGGTTTGTGGAAAGAACACGCATTCAATGACACTGGTGGATACATGTGGTTGATGAAAAGAACATACATGCAATGACTCTGGTGGATCCATGTGGTTTGTGAAAAGAACACACATGCAATGAACCCTAGTGGATCCATGTGGTTTATGACAAAAAACACATCCAATGACTTTAGTTGTGGTTTATGAAAAGAACATACATGCAATGACACTGGTGGATCCATATGTGGTTTGTGAAAAGAAAAACATTCAATGACACTAGTGGATCCATATGGTTGATGAAAAGGACAGACATGCAATGACTCTGGTGGATCCATATGTGGTTTGTGAAAAGAACACACATGCAATGACTTTAGTTCTGCTTCATGAAAAGAACACACATGCAATGACTTTGGTGTATCCATATGTGGTTTATGAAAAGAACACACATGCAATAACTCTGGTGGATCCATATGAGGTTTAGGAAAAGAACACACATACAATGAACTCTGGTGGATCCATATGTGGTATATGAAAAGAACAGACATGCAATGAGTCTGGTGGATCCATATGTGGTTTGTGAAAAGAACACACATGCAATGAATCTAGTGGATCCATGTGGTTTATGAAAAGAATAGACATGCAATGATACTGGTGGATCCATGTGGTTTATGAAAAGAACAAACATGCAGTGACTCTGGTGGATCCATATGTGGTTTGTGAAAAGAACACACATGCAATGACTCTGGTTGTGGTTCATGAAAGGAACACACATGCAATGACACTGGTGGATCCATATGTGGTTTGTGAAAAGAACAAACATTCAATGACACTAGTTGTGGTTTATGAAAAGAACACACATTTAATGACTCTAGCTGTGGTTTGTGGAAAGAACACGCATTCAATGACACTGGTGGATCCATGTGGTTTGTGAAAAGAACACACATGCAATGACTCTGGTGGATCCATGTGGTTTGTGAAAAGAACACACATGCAATGAAATCTAGTGGATCCATGTGGTTTATGACAAAAAAACACATCCAATGACTTTAGTTGTGGTTTATGGAAAGAACACACATGCAATGACACTGGTGGATCCATATGTCGTTTGTGAAAAGAAAAACATTCAATGACACTAGTGGATCCATGTGGTTGATGAAAAGAACAGACATGCAATGACTCTGGTGGATCCATATGTGGTTTGTGAAAGAACACACATGCAATGACTTTGGTGTATCCATATGTGGTTTATGAAAAGAACACACATGCAATGACTCTGGTGGATCCATATGTGGTTTAGGAAAAGAACACACATACAATAAACTCTGGTGGATCCATATGTGGTTTATGAAAAGAACAAACATGTAATGACTCTGGTGGATCCATACGTGCTTTGTGAAAAGAACACACATGCAATGAGTCTAGTGGATCCATGTGATTTATGAAAAGAACAGACATGCAATGACACTAGTGGATCCATATGTGGTTTGTGAAAAGAACACACATTTAATGACTCTAGTTGTGGTTTATGAAAAAAAACATATTTAATGACTCTAGCTGTGTGTAACATCCCAGCATTAGAGATTAGAAATAAGATGATATGTGGTGTGTGCATTGCATTCATGCATATAAAATCTGGACAATTTTCGCGTGAACTAAAGAAGCTAGCAAGGGAGTGGGATCTCTCTTGTTCTGATGGAAACATCCGGGCGAGTGCGATAGATTCCGACATGACCTCTACTGTATCTTTGTGTTCAAGGGGAATCATTTCATATTTGAGAATACAAATGATTAAATTGAATTCAAAAGAATTTTGAATTAGATTATAAATAAAGAAACGAGTTATTGAATTCATTAATGTTATATAAATATTATAATGAATAAACAAAATGATTAATATATAAGACTTCATAATGGATAAGGATAATCTTTATTATTACATAAATACATATAGTATTATTGTTCTTCTACAATAAGAGAATGAAAATAAAGTATATGAAACAAATAAATAGAAAAAGGAATTACAATAAAGGAAATAACTAAAAGAATTCTTTATTACAAAACAATATATACATTGCAAGGTCTTTACAAAGGAATAAGTAAATTACAAAAGAATAAATAAAACAGTTATAACTAAACTCCTACATCCAGTAGAGATCTTCCTCTATTTCCTCTTGGTACCTGAAAACAAAAACTAATAAAACAAGAAAATAAAATAAAGGGTTAGTTAGTTAGGTTTACTCTCAGTAGTGAACAGTGTGGTGCACTGTTCTTTTTACATCATTGAGTATAGGTAAAGGGGCAAGTTTCACTACTATGTAGTATCTATTCTATTTCATCCAAAAAGCTTCAGTACCACATCATAAGCCTAGGAGAAAGGGGCAAATTTCACCAACATAGTAACTAGTAAAAGGGTAACAGGTGAAGATACTTTCACTTGAACTAATCCACATGACCAGACCACACAGACATACAACACAGTCACCAAAATGCATGGGGTGTGCTGTCAAGACAGCAACAATGCAAGCACTCAAATAGAGCACTTAGTCGAAGCATAGCTACAGGCAAACCATTTCTCCTTCTCAAGCACACACTCAGAACTCATTGATCTTGCCAAAACCTTAACAAAACCACCAGCCAGTTTACCAAATCAACCACCAGTTCACCATAATATGGTAACATAAGGAGAAGGTGGAGCAGGTGGATAGCAAGGCCAAGTATAAGATCACAGGAGCAGCACCAGGAGGTGCAGAGTTAAATCAAGCCAGCAAGCACAAGTTCACAAGATCAAGCCAGCAAGCAACACCACAACCTCACCAGTCATAAAATAGTGTGGAGAGTACACATAAAACCATCACATGATCAAATCATCATAGATTAAATAGAGCATGTGTTGTTTTATATGATCTTCTCAGAAAAACACCCAAGTGAGGTCTATATCCATCCTAGACGATAGACAAAAAGCCAATGATAAATCTTTACAAGTCACTACCAAGATCTCAGCCTTTGCATCACAGATCTTGGAGAGAAATATCTAGTTTCTTAACTAGATACACAAGCATCTTGAATAAATATTTCTGGGCACATCCTACGGATGGTAGCACCTCAGAAATGACACATCTTAAAACTTTATATTAAATAGTAAGGATCTACCTTATTATTCTTACAACAACCTACCAAAGTAAATTCCACAAGCGCTGTAGGACTGATACATATAGGTATCCATCATAGATCATCAAAGAAGTAAAGCAGCAGGAAACTAGATTCAGTAGGAAACCACCTTAGATAAACATGGAATCAAGGGATGAACCCTAGCATAGAGGGATGAACCCTAGTGCCGTGGACATATGTTATTAGGGTTCATACATGGCCAACACTCAGAGAGAAGCAAGGTAAGCCAGAGAATCAGAGATGGAGAGAAGAGGAACTCACCCGTGGTCCTCGCTGTAGATAGAAGAGGAAGCAAAGTCACCAACGAGCGCACACGATGGCACGGGGAGCACCTGAGGGCGCTGCAACCCGCGCCAAGCCATGGCACGGCGGTCACAGCCAGACGGGCAATAGTGTAGGCACCACATGACCGATAGAAGCCCAGCACAGCACCACCGGGCAGCGAAACTCCACATCACCGACAACCCCCAAACCCTAGGGTTCGGGGTGGAGTCAGCCTGGACACAAGAGGGGTTTGGAGACCAATCCAATAGGGCCAGATGTCGGAGCAGCGCCGACTACCTCGCCATGCACCACGACAATGGCAGGGAAGGCCCAGGGCAGTGGTAATCGAGCGGCAACGACGTCGACGACACCACGTCGCTGCAGGTTGAGGAAGAACACGAGAGGGCGAGAGGAGTCAGGGGTGCGTACTGGGACGGTGTGGTCCAGTACCCCTCACTTGAGAGGGGTTGACCAGCCGAGTTGGGCTAGGTCAGGGCTGGGCCAGCCCAATGGGCCAGGTCTACTTTTAAAAGGAAAAATCTAATTAAATTGTCAAATGACCAAAATACCCCTAGGACTTAAATGGCTCTAAGAAATAAAATAAAAATACTAAAAATATAAATAAAATATCAATGGACTCATATATATGTCCTTTATTTAAGAAAAATAACAAATGGAATTTTAGGTAATTAAATTTAAAATTATTATTATTAAGGTATATATTCCTTTGGAATTTTATAAAAATATATCAAACACATAAAATTGAATAAAATTCATTTTTACAATTCTAAAAGGGAGTGCTATTATAGAAAAATGCTAGTTTGTATTTCTTTGAAAGGTAAATTAAATTTGATAAAAATAAATTCTTATTTCCTTAAAGGATTCTTAGTTAAATATTTAAAAGAGTTAAAAACTAAATAAATTCAATTTTAAACTCTTAAAATAATACTAGTCATTATAAAAATAATAAATATAATGTTTATGAAAATTCCAAAGACTTTAAATAATACTTTTCTTTTTAACTAAAGAAAATAGCAAACTTTTATTAAGAGGGTAGAACAACCAAATAAGAAAATAATAAACCTTACTTGTTTAAGTTAGATAAAAGACAAATAAATGTTAAGGACATTAAAACTCTAATTCAAAGTTAACAAAATAAGGAAATAGTCCTAAAAATGAATAAAGATCATTTTTGCATATGAAAATCGCTGCTTCACACGTAGTTGCCTAAAGTTGGATGGTCACAGTTCTAAGTCGGTCACGGAGGAGATGGCGACCACCCCACCCACCCTCTCTCTGGCGCACCCCCTGGCGATCCGTGGCGATTCCTTCTAAGTCCCCCATACAATGGATCCTCGTGCTCTTGGTGATACTCTGGATTTCTCTCATGGCATGGGAATTGAATTGCAGGTTCGATCTTACTTTTCCACCCGTGTGCAATCCCCATCTCATGGATCTGGTTTTACTCTTGTGGTCTCTTTTGGCCGAGCCATCTTTAGACTCGATCTAGACAATGTTTGCATTGCCCTTCAATCATGCCTTAGTGGAAGTAAATTTGGATTTCATGTCAGCTTGATTCATGATCAGACTTTTAAATTTGAAGTATTCTCCAAAGCTGTGGGTTTCATGATCTACAAACTCAGATACTTCGAATGCCCGGAATTTAAATGCTATTTCTCTGTATGGGGTTATGGGGGTCCGAATTGGATCAAAGAATCGTCGGATTGGTATCATGAGCAAGAGTTGGACTGGACCATGATTTCTCGCCAGAGATTATGTCTCATCGGAGCCAATTCCATGCTGTTAGCCTCTCATCGGAGGAGAACCTACGTGGCAAGATTACCGGCTAACACTCTACGTGATCCGATCTCCTCGGATCGGATGCCAGTTTCCTGCCCAGAGTTTCTCTCAAACTCTTGTGAGACTCGGCCCACTGGTTCACCCAGCCCAACACTTTCACCTTGCTCGGCCCACGTTATCTGCTCCAGGTGCCTTGCATTGGGCCACTCAAGCCCGGAATGCCCATCTCAAGTTCGATGCAAAAGTTGTTATGGATATGGACACATTAGGAAATTTTGTTATATTCGTTTGAGAAAATCTCAGGTTTATCGTATTAAACAAAAACAACCTGAGCATATCATCTCCTCCGAACGAGGGCTTGTCGTTACGACTTCGGAAACAGTACTCCTTGACCCCTCCGCTCTCCAGGAAAGCCCTGTTCTTTCCTCGCCATCGTCGCCACTGCAATCTCACACCTACAACCTCCCCCTCTCCTCCACAACGATGGCGAACTACCCTTGCGACCCCATCCCCCACCTCCCACCTATAGCTGAAGTCATCCAACCCTGCATCCATCGCCGACGTCGGGGTTTTCACATTTTTAGTGGAGATGCCCTGCTCCGGTGCGATGACATGGCCATTGTCATCCTTGAGCCTCCATCTGACCCTGAGCAGTTCGCCGTGGATGCACACCTTATTAGGAAATACTTCAACGATCGCGACCTCAACATTCGCAATTTCTCCAGGTCTGCCATGGGTGCTGCTCTGGTACAGTTCTATGATACTTGCGCTAGGGATACTGCTATTGAGTGTAGTCCTTTCTTTGTTGGAGACAACATTCTTAGGGTGATCCCCCATAATAGAGGTCTGAACCATAGAAACATGACTTTTACACATGATGTCTGGCTGATGATGGTTAATTTCCCTCAAGATGCATGGCTAGTTGATAAAGTTAGAGAAACTGTCAGTGAATTTGGAAAATTCCTAGTCTGGAACAAAGATTATTCTAACAGAGCTAGAGTCTTGGTTAAAGTCAGAGTGCCAAATATGCTTGAAATCCCTATTAGCCTGGTCCTAGGAGACAATACCAGTGATGAAGTACATGGTCATTCCTGGACTATGGTGATTTATGTTCTACATGCTAGAGTGATTGGTGGACTTGGTGGTGATGAGGATCCTCTTCCACCTGATGGTGGTAACCCACACCCCATGCCCCAACCATTTGGTGGACACTGAGATGATATGGTCCATGATCATGTTCCTAAAGAACCAGCAAATGCTGCACCTATGATACCCAATGTTGTAATACCATATGGAAATGTTGCACCTGCTGCTGACATTGAACCAATGATTGCTACCCCTCCCCAGCTCAGTCCTGCACATGCTGATCATATTGCTGAACTTGAACCAATGATGGAAGCTGTGGACTCATTCAATGCCATCCATGGTTTGCTAACTGACATGGTTAAGAATGCTCACACTACTCTAGGCAACACTGATATCTCTTGTATCCATGGTGCTGGATTCCAAATTCTTGATGTGGATAGTGAGCATGGAAAACAGAGGAAGTGTCTTCTGAAACTTTATGCAACAGCCCCTCATGTGCCAGCCTCTTCTTCTG
Source organism: Avena insularis (assembly GCA_023614405.1). Taxonomy (NCBI): domain Eukaryota; kingdom Viridiplantae; phylum Streptophyta; class Magnoliopsida; order Poales; family Poaceae; genus Avena; species Avena insularis. Next base: position 112,326,363 of record CM042684.1, read on the forward strand.
TTTGCATCACTGAAATTTCTGACAATAATGTGCAAACCTCTCTGGATACATCTATTGGTGGATCTTCTGCTGCCAATGAAGACAATATCTCCCTGGTGGCCAAACACAAATTGCTGTCTCCAAAGGATGTGACTGTTGTCAGACGCAGTAAGAGGATTACCAACCAATCTGAGGGATACAAGAACAAAGATGCTGCAGTTAAAGCCCAGGAGAAAGAATGTTCATCTCTGATCAATACCTCAGGAAAATCCAGGAAGGTGGCCAAAAGCAGAGCTCATCCTCATGAGGTGGTGATCATGGACCAAGATGCTCCACCTCCACCTGTCCTCCCTGTTGACACCATCCAGTCTATTGGTATCAACCAATGCCTGATATCACCTAGTGAGATTTCAGAGGACAAGCTCTTCTCTGAATGTGGCTAATGTCACTTCACCCTTCTGCATGTAAAAATGTGTGTCATATATGTTTAATGACACACAATTTTATGTTTCTGAAACTTCATCTACTTGATTCTATCTGGCATGTAATAAGCACTTCTTTATTGCTCATGATGAGCAGAACCATATCCCTATATCTGCTTAAGTACCTGGATGTTTATTTATCCCCTTTTATGTTATATACATGATCAACACCTTTGTGGGATTTTCAATCTGGGTCCAAGATGCTTTTTATACTTTCATCTGATCTGCCAGTTGTCCCTAATAAATACCTGATTAACTATGTGGATCAGAACCTGTGGAACCCTCACATGTTAAATTATGAATAGGAACTGGATGATTCTTGACTAGAATGTTAGAGGCATCAATTCTGAGCTGAGACATGATCAACTTAGAGAAAAAGTTAATTCTAGCAATTGTGATATTATCTGCCTCCAAGAAACTAAAAGGGAAGATTTTGAACACTCCTATTTAAGGAAATTCTGTCCCAGGAGATTTTCACACTTTCCATTTTCTCCTTCACTTGGTAATTCTGGAGGATTAATTACTATCTGGAATGGTAGCCTTTTTTCAGGAGAGCTTCTTAGTCAATCGAAATTCCATCTAACTATGGCTCTTACATGTAAATACTCTGGTATCACCTAGATCTTGACCAATATTTATGGGCCTGCACACAATGAACACAGAGCTGAAATTTTCAATTGGATGCATAATATTGATACCTCCAATTACCCATTCTGGATGCTAGTGGGTGATTTCAACCTCATTAGAAGCCCTGATGATAGAAACAGAGAAGGTGGGGACGCTCATAATATGATGCTTTTCAACAATGTCATCCAATCTCATGACCTTGTGGAAGTACCACTGAAAGGAAGAGCATTCACCTGGAGTAACATGCAAGACCCCCCTCTTCTTGAAAAGCTGGATTGGATTTTTACATGTCCTTTATGGACCACAACTTTCCCCAACACTATGGCTCATCCACTCTCCAGAATTGGCTCTGATCATACTCCCATCAGTATCCAAGTGGGCACTTCCATTCCTAAAGCACAATTATTCAGATTTGAGAACCACTGGCTAGAATTTGATGGTTTCTATGATACTGTGAACACCCTCTGGAACTCAGCTCCCTATATCAGTGATACTGCCCTTGCTATCAACTGCAAATTCAAACATCTCAGAGCTAGACTTAAAAAATGGTGCAAAAAGCATTCAAACCTAAATCAGACTATTGAGAACTGCACATTTATCCTGGCATTACTTGAGGGAATAGAGGATCAGAGACCACTTGCTCTACATGAGAAGAATTTTAAAAAGATTTTGATGGATCATACCAATAAGCTCCTGGAGGCTAAAAGAATATATTGGAAAAGCAGAGCTAAAATTAGATGGGCCAAATTGGGAGATGAGAACACCAGATTTTTCCATGCTATGGCTACCCAGAACTTCAGGAGAAATCTCATCACCCATATCAAGTATGAAGACAATTTGATTCTGACTGAGCATGAACTTAAAGCTGCTGCAATCTGGCAATCTTACAAACACAGACTTGCCGCAAGTGAAAATATTACTAATGACATCAACCTTGATGATTTGATTTCACCTCATAATCTTCTTCAGCTGGATGCTCCATTCACAAATGATGAGATTGATTCTGTGATCAATGATTTTCCTTCTGATAAAGCACCTGGTCATGATGGATTCAATGGTAAATTCCTTAAGAAATGCTGGCATATTATCAAAGAAGATTTTGTAAAACTGGTACAGGAGTTCTATGATGAATCAGTAAATTTGAGTGTCATCAACACTGCCTTTATTACTCTCATCCCCAAGATAAATGATCTTGAGAACATGAATGACTACAGACCCATTTCTCTGGTTAGTCTTCCACTTAAATTCATCACCAAGATAATGGCTAATAGACTCCAGAAGGTTATCAAACCCATTATACATAACAATCAATATGGCTTTATTAAAGGGGAAAATATCCATGATTGTCTGGGATGGGCTTTTGAATATCTTCACATCTGCAATGTGTCAAAGAAGCCCATTATTATTCTGAAGATTGATTATGAGAAAGCATTTGACAAGATTGAATATAATGCAATTATTAATATGCTGAATGCCAAAGGTTTTGGCCCCAAATGGATTTCCCTGGTAAGATCTATATTGTACTCTGCCTCCACCTCAGTGTTACTGAATGGTGTCCCAGGGAAAAAAATATGCTGCAAAAGAGGTGTCAGACAAGGAGACCCCTTATCCCCCCTTCTATTTGTCTGCACTGCAGAATTATTACAGGAAATTGTCAATGATGCCTAGCACAGAAATGAAATCAGCCTGCCACTTGATAATGATTATGGGCAAAAATATCCAATTATTCAATATGCTGATGACACCCTGCTAATTATGCCTGCTGATAGTTTGCAACTTAATAACCTCAAGACCAGACTCCAACAATTCAGCAATATGACAGGGCTGAAGGTAAATTATGACAAATCTACTCTGGTACCTATCAATATAACAGTGGAATATGCATGTCAACTGGGATCTGATTTTGGATGCAAATTGGAGAGTTTACCTTTCACCTACCTGGGTCTCCCTCTTGGTACCACAAGACCATCTATTGATAGCTTGATGCCCATTGTTTCCAAATTTGACAGAAGACTATCTGGACTATCTTCTCTCATGTCATATACAGAAAGACTCATATTACTGAATTCTATATTAAATTCTATGCCCATCCATGCCATGTGCTCTTTTAAAGTCCCTTTAACAATTTTTACCCATTTCGAAAAGGGTGGCAGACAGTTCCTCTGGGCAGGAAAAGATATCCACAAACATGGAAAATGTCTTGCTAAATGGGATTTGGTATGTAGACCAAAAGAACAAGGAGGTTTAGGTGTCATAAACCTCAGGGTACAAAATCAGGCCCTTTTACTGAAGAATATTCATAAATTCTACAACAGGGCTGATATACCATGGGTTGATCTCATTTGGAAAGCTTACTATCAATGTGATTCTCTCCCACATTCAATGAATCATATTGGATCATTCTGGTGGAGAGATTGTATGAATTATGTTGATATTTACAGAGATCTGACTCACTACAAAATTGGCAATGGAAAAACTATGCTACTATGGAAGGATCTATGGAAAGGTGAATGCTTTGAAGATAGATACCCACACATACACTCTTTCTGCCACAATGATACTTTGACCATGGCCAAGGCCATCTCTGCAGTTGATAATGAATTTTATGAACTTTTTCAACTCCCCTTATCCATTATTGCTCATGAGGAATTTACTGATATGTTGGAGAATATCAGAAGCATAAACCACACAGACGACCATGATTCATGGTATTTTTCCTGGGGGGAGACTTTCAAAACCAGAAATATCTACAGAGCACTCATTGGGACACACCCAACACCAAAACCCATACTGGATATTTGGAAATCATGTTGTCTACCAAGACACAATTTTTTTGCTTGGCTGCTACTGAATAAGAGATTAAACACCAAGGATTTAATGACAAGAAAAAACTTCTTTGTGGAATTTAATGATTGTGTAATATGTGACACCTGTCCTCAGGAAACCCTGCAGCATCTATTTTTTGAATGCAGCTTCAGCCAAGGGTTCTGGTGGGCCTTGGGACTTGAATGGAACACAGATATGGAGATTCATCAGATGATCAATGATGCTAGAAGTAGATTCAGTCCCAATTTTCTTATGAAAGTTATCATCACTGGATGCTGGAGTATATGGGAGCAAAGAAATTGTTATATTTTTAGGGATCTAAATCCCTCCGTCACTAGATGTATTTCTTTTTTTAAAGCAACCTTCACATTGACTATGCATAGAGCTAAGCCTAGTCTCAAGGAAGGTATGCAAGAGTGGCTTGACACGCTATGAATGTAACCATCTGTAACATAGATTGAGCCTGGCTCAATCTTTTGTACATTATAAAATTTATAAAATGACACAGTAGGGGACTTCCCTATTGTTTTTGTCAAAAAAAAAGTCGGTCACGGAGCAGTCGTGAATCAAAAAGAGACCTAGGTCCAAGCTGCTGATCAAGGAGATGCCTCCAGAGAATCACACAGAGAAGATTGGGGAAGAGAAGTATGCTGAGAAAGAAAAGGTGCACATACCTGCGACTCCAATTGTGGCGATGCAGCGTGTTGGACGTGAGCTGGGTATTGACCCTGCCAAGTTGACAAAGGATCAGCTTGAAGCTGAACCTGAAGATGCCTCCAAGGATCTGAAAAATGATTAGCTTCTCGTTGAGTCAAAGGAGGTGGCCAATAGATGAATTTTGGCCTACTCAGAATGTCATTTATGTGCTTTTCATTTATCTTGCATTGCTTTTTTATCAGTCTCTATGTGTCAACTGCTACTATCAGTTTGTGTGGTTTCACCGGAACGATCAGTCTGTGTTTTGTTGGTCAGTCGGTCAGTACTTGTGGTGGTTTATCTTATATAAATGGTTCAGTATTTGTCTGCTTTACCTCTGTCTGACCATGCTTGCGACCTGGTGCTACGTGCCAAGTGCCAACAAATTTTATTCCCCGGTTAATAATGTTATCACATAGAAAATGGAGAATCCTTTGTTGGAACGTGAGGGGTTTAAATTCAGTTGACCGACAAATTGAAGTCCGTTCAAAAATTGATGAGAGTGAATGTGATATAATTTGCCTACATGAAACCAAGATAGAATCTTTTGATTGGCGTCTGATCCGAAAGTTTTGTCCTAAACTCTTCAATAATTTTGTTCATGCTCCATCAGTAGGGCTTTAGGAGGAATTATAATTTTGTGGAATTCTTCCGTTTTTGAGGGCAAGTTGGTGGAAGTTCAATCCTTTGGTATTATCATAAAATTCACTTCTGCCCATAATAGCTCAAGTTGGACACTAGTTTCAGTCTATGGTCCGTGCCAAGGTGAGAAGAGGGATCAGTTGGTCTCATGGCTGTATAATCTGCATATTCCGCTTGAGGATAATTGGTTACTTCTTGGTGACTTTAATTTTATTGATCGCCGGATAATCGGAATAAACCTGGAGGGACACAAATGATATGTTTCTTTTTAATGAAGTAATTGGTCATTTGGGTTTGCTAGAATTGCCATTAAAGGGCAGAACCTATACTTGGTCAAACATGCAACATAGCCCTCTTCTTGAACAACTCGATTGGTTTTTCACCGGCTCTAATTGGATCTCTGATTTTCCAAATACTATGGTTCTGCCTCTAGCCAAAAGTGGGTCTGATCATATTCCTTGTGTGGTGAATATTGACACTTCCATCCCTAAGGCAAAGCTCTTTCGTTTTGAGAATTATTGGGTACAACTCCCTGGCTTTATGAATTGCGTGGTTACATCTTGGGCTAAACCCTCTAATAAATTATACAGCTCGGCTATTATTGCAGATAAGCTAAAAAGTTTGAGGTATGATCTGAAAAAGTGGCACGTTAGTCTGGCAAAGCTCAAAAATTTGATTGAAAGCTGTAATAATGTCATCTTCATACTGAACATGTTGGAGGAGCATAGGCCCTTATTCCGTTCAGAGTTTAATTTCCGGAAGATTGTCAAATTGCACCTGTCGGATCTTTTACGAGCTGAATGCAATTACTGGAAGAAGCGATGTACTATTCGGTGGATTAAACAAGGTGAGGAAAACACTAAATTTTTCCACGCCATGGCAACAGAAAGATTTAGGAGAAATAATATTGCTATTATATATAATGATGATGGGAATATGATCACTGATCATCAAACATGGCTGGCATGCTCTGGAATAGTTATAAGGATAGAATGGGCCGTACAGAGGGCATCTCTATGCAATTTGATCTAGCCAGACTCCTAACGAAAGTTGATGGGGTTGCATGAGCTCACGGTTCCTTTTTCGATAGATGAGATGGATGGGGTAATTAATGCTATGCCTACTGATCGAGCTCCTGGTTCGGACGGTTTCAATTGCCTTTTTTTGAAAAAGTGTTGGTCTACAATTAAAAATAATTTCTATCGGTTAGCTAAGGAATTCCATGAGGGCAAGCTCAATTTACAGAATGGTTCATATATTACCTTAATCCCAAAGGTTGCTGCACCCATGGGTGTTAACGATTTTAGGCCAATCTCGCTTACAAATGTTTGTTTGAAATTCCTGACAAAGCTTGCAGCTAATAGGTTATAGGGCAGGATATTGGACTGTATCAATAAGAATCAGTATGGATTTCTTCGGAAAAGGTCAATTCAAGATTGCTTGGCATGGTCTTTTGAGTTCCTATATCTATGCCATGCATCCAAAAATCCCATCATCATTTTAAAGTTGGATATTGCCAAAGCCTTTGATACAATTGAACATGAGGTGATCATCCAGGTGATGGAGCATTTGGGGTTTAATCAGACTTGGTTGGATTGGATCAGGAACATCTTATCTTCTGGTACCTCTTCGATCCTGTTAAATGGAGTTCCGGGTAAACAATTGGCTTGCAAACGTGGGGTTCATCAAGGGGACCCAGTATCGCCGCTGCTATACTTGTTTGGTTCTAATTTACTGCAGGTTGTGGTCAATGACCTCATGCAACAAGGAATCATTTGTAAACCCATTGAAACTCACGACCCTGACTTTCCAATCATCCAATATGCGGATGACACTCTTCTCGTGATGCCTGCAGATGTAGCACAACTGAGAGCTTTGAAGGAAGTCCTGGGTAAATATACCCTTTCAACAGGTTTAAAAATCAACTATGCAAAATCTCAGTTGATTCCTATCAATGTGTCCATGGAATGTACTGATCAGCTCGCTACTGAATTTGGCTTCCAAGTGGGTGCTATGCCGTTTACTTATCTTGGGTTACCTCTTGGGACTACTAGCCCTGTGATAAAGGATCTTCTTCCCCTGGTTTGCAGACTAGAAAGGAAGTTATCTGCTAGCTCTTGCTTTCTCAACCAGGGAGCACGGTTGCAGCTCATCAATTCTGCACTGTCATCTATGCCTCTTCATTTATTGTGTTCCCTGCAATTACCAATTCGTTTAACTAAGCAGTTTGATCGAATTCTGAGACAGTGTCTCTGGAGGGATTTCAATGGTGAACCCAAGCAGTCTCTGGCAGCGTGGGATATGGTGTGTAAGCCCAAGAAATCTGGAGGTTTAGGCATTGTTAATTTTCAAAAGCAAAACGCTGCTCTACTTCTGAAATTCCTAGATAAATTCTACAATCATGCTAATATTCCGTGGGTGCAACTTATATGGTCCTCTTATTATCTGGGTAAAGTTCCACATGCCGAAAACCTATGTGGATCCTTTTGGTGGCGTGATGTTATGAAATTAGTCGACAATTTCAGAGGGGTTGCTGTCATTAAGCCAGGTACAGGAAATTCATTTTTGTTCTGGTATGACCGATGGATGTTGGATGGAAATCCTGTGGTGCTCAAGGATAAATTCCCTAGATTATTTTCGTTTGCCCTCTCTGGAAATTTATTGGCATCTCAAGTTCTCGCGACGGATGATAGCACTACGTTGTTCTATCGCCCTCTGTCTCGCCCGGCTTACATGGAACTCCTGAATTTGCAGAATTTAATTCATGCAAGCGCACCATCTGATAGCCATGACGTTTGGTCCTTCTGTTGGGGCGATACTTACAAACCGGCCAATTTTTATACTATGATACACAACCACATTTCTGTGCCGCTAGTTTTTAAGTGGGTTTGGAAGTATTGTTGCACTATGAAAACCAAAGTTTTTGCTTGGCTATTACTTCAAGACCGCCTTAACACAAAGGATCTATTACAGCGAAGAAATTGGAAAGTGTCTGAGGATGAATCCGATGATACGCATTGTGTCCTATGTCCTCTAAGAACATATGAGGACAGGATACACTTGTTCTTTGAGTGCAATTTCAGTGTGCGTGTGTGGACATATCTTCAGATTGATAGGTCTAATGGTAATGGGGATCTCCAGGCTACGGTAGCTGCAGCTGAATCTAGCTTTAATCGGCCTTTTTTCATGGAAGTATTGATCACCACTTGCTGGAATATTTGGACACAATGTAATCCTGCTATCTTCCGAGGAGAGAGAGCCGCCTTTGGTAGATGGAAAAGTAATTTTGTTCACGACATGCATCTTCTCCATTATAGAGTCAAGGCTAAGCATTTGGATAGTTTGAAAACGTGGATAGATAGTCTGCCCTGAGGGGTTTCTTGTAATTTTAGGTAGTTCTTTCTCTAGTTTCTTTTCCGGTATGTATTTTGTATAGTTTTTTCCTATATTTGAATAAATTTTAGCTATGGGGCTTTTGCCTCACAGTCCAGGGTTAAAAAAAATCTACTATTTTACAAAAATACTAAATTAATTTTTTTACAAATAAAACTTGGAACAAGTAGTCATGGACATTTAATCCTTTATATAATTTTGTAATAATAATAATAATACTTTAAAATAAAAAAATCATTTTTAAGATCTTAAATAAATATACTTTATTAGAAAAATACTCCATATATTATTCCAATGGGTTCCAAGATTTTAAAATAATAAATCCCTATCTATTTTATAAGATACCTATTTTGTAATTCTATAAAAACATCTCTTAAATAATAATAATCACAATTATCCATATAACACCTTAAATCCCTAATAATTAAATACTAAGTCCAAAACTATGACTTGGATCTATAATAAAACTTAAGTGTAACTTATTAACCTTATAAAACTCTTTTAAAATCATAAATCCAATCTAAACCAACAATTTTAACTAAAATTTTGAACATCATAAAAATGAATGCTATTTATCTCTTAACTATTCTTAAACATGATTCTAGCTCTAATAATTTATTCAAATCATCTAAATTTACTTTACTTAATAAGACAAACTATATTCATAATAACAAATCACATTTAAACTCATCGTTCACTGAAGCTAAAAGTGAATAAAAGTGAATTATCCTATACCTTCAAACATGATTGTTGGAAAGTTTAAAGCTTATTAATACTTTTAAACACATCACACCCTAGATCTAATTATATTTTTATAGTTAACTTTTGTTTGTTCCAAATTAAGTCATAAGGCATCTCAAATCCAAACTAATCGAACAAACACAAATGACATTGATCATATTCTATTAACCATAAAGATTGGTTAAACCTTATCAAAGAAACCTTTTCTTCAAAAGTTATTCGTTTTGCCACTTCAAACAACAATGTCATAATAAGTTCTTCAACTCTTATCAATCTAAAACATAAACTTCCATAATAGTTGCATGATATCAAATAACTCTAATCATGTGTTGTTATACTTACTTTGAGTCATACATGTTAGCATTAAGTTCCTTATATTTATATATTCGTTTAAGTAAACTTATAGACAAACTAAATCTTTAAGAAATCACCCAAACTTAACCTATTCACCATATTTAATATTATTTCGGGGTTTTCCAAACTGCATTACATTACTTATGCATCACATCATATTGCTTCTTTAAACATTAGTCCTTACCGGACCAATGATGCTGTTTACATAATTTGGATCTTCTATTATCTCGAAGACCGTGAGTGCATAATCTTGCAATCACAAAAGGCAAGTTCACAACTTGCTCATATCCTTTGATTATTTTCTATCAAATGCTTGTAACTAAAATGTTTTCATCACTTGCATTTCAAAAATGTCAGAAAACGCTATTTTCATAATAATATGATTATAGATTATTTATCAAATGGTAATAATCTATTGATACAGTTCTAGTGGTAAAGGAACATAAGATCTATGACTTAACAACCAATGTCACCAATGATTCTAGCACCGTATAATACGCGTTATACATGAGATTTGGAATGGGACGGAGAAGTCAGCTGTATCTTCTGCCTCTCGCATGCATCCGGATGGCCAGGTCGTGGCTGTTATCCTCGTAGCGTGCATTAATTGGTAATTCATAGAGGATATGCAACATATGGGTGGGAACCCTCAACGTCCCACGATAGTTCTGGCATCTGACGGTCTGTACTAACCATTGTCGTAAGTCAAGATGTGGGCATGGTGTACACTAAGGGGACATGCGGGGTCACGAAGGGGGAAGTGATTGGCTTGGATCATCTACTAGGCCCCACACCATAGGAAGTGTGGACGGGAAAGATCGCCCGGTTGTGTAACAAGGATTTGGTCTCTCATGGGTAAAGCAACGCACCTCTGCAGATTGTAAGAACTATAACTTGTTACTCCCTATTCTGGAAAGGAGCTACGAACGCGACAGGAAAGAAACCCCATGAAGGTTCTGGTCAACCTGTGAAGGCTGTCGGACATAGTTTTCAGAACAAAAGCAACCTTTGAAGAAATATTTACGAAAATATGCATTGCCTATGACCTATGGTCTGTGGCTATAGAGATAGTGCATCATACATTCTTTTAGTGAACTTGCTGAGTACACTCGTACTCAACCATACCTTCTTAACCCTTGCTAGATTTTAAGCCTTTGAAGACGATGTCAACATTAATTTCTGCTCAAGAAACCATCATCGACAACTCAAGTTCTTCAATAAAGTCAATGAAGTCAACATATTCATCACCTAAAATGAAGACAAATATCTTGATTAGATAGGAGTATATGCTCTAACCATAAAACCTATATCTGTAGAGCATTGCAATAGCAGCAATTGCAAGTCCATTAATTCAGATACTAGTCTTAGCCTCTAGATAGCTCTGAGTTATTATCCTGGTTCTTCTTGGTAAGAAGTTTTTCTCTCTCTCTCTTTAATCTAGAGTGTTCTCTGGATCTTTCGTAAAGAGTCGAGTTGTGATATATAGTCATGTCTTGGACCTGCTGTGTTTCTGTTGTACCACTCTGAGGGATGTAATACTAGTAAACATTGTTTTATTGGTGTTATGTCAATGACTATAGTGTACTACATCATGCAGTGGTATGCTGGTTCACCGCAGCTGGTATCAGAGCATATGCTTTGACCTTAGGTTGATAAACCTAGTAAATAGGGAGAACCTGTAGGAAGAATGTTAGCTACAATAAAGAGTTCTTTAGATATATTATGGATATTAAATTGGGAGTAATCTCATCATATTGCTAGTGCGATGATTCTTTATTATGTAATTTTAAAATGATTACCTTGAGTTTTAACTCAAGGTGACTGATGATAATTTTTACCTATGGTACAAGAATGGCTCCTAGGTATCCACCTCGGAATGTTCAAGTACTGAACAAGACCTTAGATGATTATGAAGATGACTGGACAATCACTATAAGACAACTTCTATGGAGCCTGGATTGTAAGTCTTGGCTTCTGGTCAAGGTTTACAGTTTGTATGACAGACGAATATTGGCCAAGTACCGTATCCTGATCATGTTACCCAAGAAGTTGGGAGTGCGTGGAGAAATGCCATCGAGAGAAGCAAGATGTATGGAACAGCCTATCAGATTGCAGTAGTAGCAGCCATAACCAAGATAAGGGAACATAATTCCAAGGCACTGGTAGGTACTACCTATACTTCTATACCTCACGAAACCCTTAGTTCTGATCTAGAGTTAGATCATTCTTCTCTAGTAAGGACTAAACCTACTCTGGCAATAGAGTATATGGATCATTATAAGTCTTTACTAAACACGTTTCATAACACTCATCAATTGCTAGTTCAAGAGTTGGACACGGTCATTGAGGATTTCACTGATCCTGCAAAGGCAGTGGCACGTAGAAAGAAGTTAGTTAGAGAAGCAAAGCACCCGAAGCCAGTCTTTTTAGGGGAGGTGTTTGAAGAAACAGAGTTTAATGACCCACACTCTGAAGTCTATGCCTATTATACAGTTGAACCTTAGCAACCAGTAGACCCATGGACCAAATATGAGGAGGAATAGAAAATATGGAATGCACCCAACCTCAATAATGCCGTTAGTGGTAATACTGGATGGGAAGACCAGTATTATGATGCAATCATGGGGAAAGCTATACCCTGGGGAGCGGGTAAGGGACTAGAAACCAGTTATAATCCTGAAGAATCATATGGACCATATGGGGGTAATAATAATCCCATTGAGCTGGAAGAGTGTCCTGGTAGTTACTACACCAATATGTACGACTAGATTGTGGAAAAAGCAAATAATACCTCTTACTTTGAAGGTGTGCTTGGAGGAGGAAAGCAGAATATTGAAGAAGATAATGAGTATGATAGTCATTTCTCAATGGCTAATCTCACTCTTGGTACTTTGATGACCCACAAGTATAGGGGGTGTATTGCAGTATTTTCGATAAGTAAGAGTGTCGAACCCAACGAGGAGCAGAAGGTGTTGGCGAATGGCTTGGAGCAGGAATTCTCTGTAAATACTTAGCAAACGGATTTTTAGGGGTTTTTGATAATGGAGGTAAATAAAGTAAAATAAAAGACAACAAGAATAAATGCAGCAAGCGGCCCAATCCTTTCTTTAGCAAAGGACAAGCCGGTTGTATTACTTAAGATGACCAAACGCTCTCGAGGACACAATGGAATATCGTCAAGTGCTTTCGCTTCATATAGTTGATCAATCTTCTTTTGTTTGCTAAGTGTTGTGTGGGTGAACCTGTGTTAATGTACCGACCTTCCTAGGACTAATACATACTTGTGATTATACCCCTTGCAAGCATCCGCAAGTACAAGAAAGTAATTAAGGTAGAAACCTAACCACAACTTTAAACTCTAAGACCCTAACACCCCTTGTGCAAAGGTTTCCTAACGGGGGTTCAGGTTTATGTCACTCCGGCAACCCCTACGATTAGTAGCCAAATACACAATGCATTCCCCTAGGACCTTATAGGTGAAGTGTCATGTAGTCGACATTCACATGACACCACTAGAAGAAATACACCACAACTTAAATATGAAACCATTGAATCTTTCTCAACACAATTCCACTACTAACAACATGACTTCTCCCATGTCCTCAAGAACTAAACGAACTACTCACGAGACATCATATGGATCAAGATCAGAGATGATATAATGATATGTAACAATCTGAACATAAACAATAATTCAATGGTTCACTCAATAGCATCAACTACAAGGAATAATCAACACCGGGAAAGTTTCCCCTAAGAACTATGCAAGATTCAACCTTGTTACATCGGTATGGAGTCGTGATGATGGTTCTCGTGGAGATGATGGTGGTGGTGATGATGATGATCCCGATGAAGTACAGCTTGATGGTGGTGTTGATGGTGACGATCTCCCCTCTCCGGGAAGGAATTCCCTAGACAGAATTCTGTCTGCCGGAGAGATCTTTCTCTCTCAGTGTTTTTCGGCTCGTAGAGGCGGCAGAATCTTTCTGTGGTCGCTCCCCCGAGTCTTAGGGTTTCGGGAGGATAATATACACCAGAGGGGAGAGCCTGGAGTGGGCCAGGGCGGGCACACCACCTGCTGGCGTGACCTAGGGCTGCCCGCGCCAGGGGGTGTTGTGGCCCCCTGTGGCCCATCTCCACTTCCCCTTCTGGCAATCTTCGTCTTCTGGAAAAATAGAATATTCCATGTATTTTCCCGGATTTTCTGATCTTCGCGAATTTCTCCTCCAAACAACACCTTTTCCATCAGAATCCTGACTGCAGTGGTCCATGCTCCAAAAGTCATCAACCATGCAAAAATAGATGAAATAACATAAGTATCATCTCTTAATATGAAATATATCAATGAATAACAGTAAATTATGATATAGAATAGTGATGCAAAATGGACGTATCAACCCCCCAAGCTTAGACTTCGCTTGTCCCCAAGCAAAAACTTAGCTCAATAAATATGACCTCAGGTTTATGGAGTGAAGAGTCGATAAAAGAATACGGACAAGAAGCATCACATTCATCAATACATAAATCATAATAAAAGACAACTCACTATTATATAACTTAACTTGCAATAAGTAAAGGAAACACAATAAAGATGCATAAAGTAAATCATAATTGGTAATGGCAAACTTAGCTCTTGGTCGAAGAATAGTTGACAATTTGTTGGAGTTCATAGATAACTGGTTTTCAATGATAGCTTTCAAAGTAGTAATCACCAAGATAAGAGCAATGTGCAAAACAAGGAACATAAGAAACATGATTGAATAAATCATCATATGAATGAATGAAACACAACAACTCAAAATACTTGCTGAGGTAGAAGGGAATAGGTTTACTGACTTAGCTAAAAAGTAAAAGAAAGGCCCTTCGCAGAGGGAAGCGGGATTTCAAGTTTCATAAAGAGCTTCCAAAAATTATGATACTTATTAGCTTTCAGCTCTCATTGCCCCTATCATAGGCATCTTTAGGTGATTAAGGTTAAAGTGACACAACTAAGAAGATATGCTCGACAAGTTATAAGTTGAGATCTCATGCCCCTTACTTATGAGTACCGAACCTCATGCTACTCAACTTCAGTCACAAGTAAGCTCTTGTCATTGTAAATACCTATGTATCATAGAGAACCGCCCCCGGTACCCCTTGAACATGATACAAGAGCTATCCCATAATCAAAATGACAAGGCAAGCAGACAATGAGCATCTCAGCGATCTTTTTATTTACTATTTGCATAGGTTTTATTGAGGATGCTTCATAGAGTGCTCATTATGGTTATGCTGCAAGTTTCCACCATGATTAGGCATGGCTTAGGCTAGCGGCCCAAGCGTTTCTCTAACACATATAAACTCCATGATCTTACAAGTTCCCCTTTTATTTCACACCGCCAGGATCCATAAGCAAAGGAATCATGATATCAACGGAATATAAGTGCAATGTTGAAAGCGTCCCTAATGATACATGGTTCTGCTAACTTCAACTTATAAAGCGCAAGCATAAACACAACAAAGATGGACACAATGGTTCAAGTTTATTAAGTGGAAGAAAGTAAAGTGTGCCATCAAGTTCGTGAGAGCTTTAATCACTAATTTTCACATAACAAGTTTAATTCGGAAGGTAGATAAAAAATGAATTTACTTGGAATAGCAATAGTGCTAGTAGGTAGGTATGGTGGACACAAATGGCATAGGTTTTTGGTTTAAGGAATGGATGCACGAGAAGTATTCCCTCTCAGTACAGGTTTTTGGCTAGCAAGGCTGGGTACCAAGCATAAGAGTTGAAGGAAACAAACAAACATACAAGTGATAGAAACAAACATGCAATCTTCCTTGGAAGCACAAAAGATCTTAACTATAGAATACTAAACTTATGAGAAAATCAAGAAAGAAAGATGATGAAATTATATTTCTTTATGAGTACTTTTGTCTTTTTCATTCCATTCTCAAAATAGTGTTGCTACTGACCGAGCCAGGTTTGCCAAAACCAACTAAATTAACTCAATGATCCCAAAGTGATACCAATACTAATAACAAGATCAATCATATAACATGAATTGAAGACTAATATAAGATATGCAAAAGAGTAAATGATAGAACTTCTCATTAATATTCCATAATGGCAACTCACACCAAGGGATACATAGATATCTAACAAGAGGGGGGACACTTCCATAATGCAAACCATACTACATGATAACTTCTCTCTTCATGATATGACTCTACTAAAAAGGTAAGAAGATAGAAGATAGTGATGTGATACCGCGACACTTCCCCAAGCTTGGAACAAACCAAGGGGATGCCAAAACTTGATGACGAATTACTCCTTCGGTGGTGGTGGTATTCTCTCGTCATCGTCTGACTTCCAAGGTAAGGGCTCCCCATCAACAAAAGACATCGTAGTCTCCAGCATCTTGAAACTTGCAGCAGCACTTATGCGTTTAAACCTAACCTTGTACTCACAGTTTTGATTTTGAACGTTGTAGAGCCGTGCTTGCAATTGGTTGGTTGTTTGGTGGAGCGAGAGAATTTCATCCTTAAGATCAGCAGTCTCCTTTTGGTGCTCGGTGATGAGTTCGGAACAAATCTTATGGATGATATCCACTTCGTGTTCCGCCATCTTCTTGTACCTAAAGACTTCTTGCTCCAGCGCTTCCATCCCGTCCTCCAGACTTCCTTCACCTTTAGGGCCTTGAACCTCTTTTATCCGTACCTCCCCATCTTCAAGCAACAACTCCTTGGGATGAATCTTCAACTCTCGCATGTATGGGTTGATGATATCCGTTGAGGAATCTCCCTTGGCTGATCCAGAGGAAGACATTGTGGCTCCAAAACTGGGACTCTACCTGTCAAAAACAGATCGAATTGAAAACATGATGAGAACACGATATACGAACCTCCGGGGATCCGTGGGATTATATATTACGGATTTTTACAACAAAAGGAAGGTATTGGGAGAAAACGAGTCGGAGACGGAGTCCAGGGCGGCCACACCACCTGCTGGCGTGGCCAGGGGGGCCGTGCCAGGGGCTAGTGTGAGCCACCCTGGCTCCGTTTCCATCCCTCTTTCGCTTTGTTGCTTTCCTTGTTGGATAAAAACTCCAAAAATATAATTTGACAGAATTTTCGTGGAACTTTTCTTACCAGAACTGTTATCTATTCAAAAACGGACTCTGCAGGTCTCTGAATTTGGTCTTTGATAATTTTTTCCAGAGATACTACTTGAATAGCATCAATATCTTCATTGTAAGAATCTCCAGCAATATAGTGCTTGTGTCGCTGCCATTCACCACTTGTGTAGTGTTATCTTTTAAAGAAGAAATTTTTATTGCTCCTGAACGATATACCTCTTCGATAACAAAAGGTCCTTCCCATTTTGAAAGTAGTTTCCCTGTAAAAAATCTGAGACGAGACCTATACAATAGAACTTTCTCACCAACGTGGAACTCTCTCTTAAGAATTCGCCTGTCATGCCATCTTTTAACTTTTTCCTTGAAGAGTCTAGCATTCTCATATGCTTCACTCCTCCATTCATCCAACGAACTTAAGTCAAATAATCTTTTTTCAACAGCAAGCTTACAGTCTCTATTAAGTTCTTTAACTGCCCAATAAGCTTTGTGTTCTAATTCTAAAGGCAGGTGGCAAGTTTTCCCATAAACCATTTTGTAAGGAGACATCCCCATAGGATTTTTATAGGCAGTCCTATAAGCCCATAAAGCATCGTTCAACTTTTTAGCCCAATTTTTTCTAGATCTATTAACAGTCTTTTGCAAGATGGATTTGATTTCTCTATTTGATAACTCTACTTGTCCACTAGTTTGGGGATGAAAAGCTGAAGCAATTCTATGATTAACATCATATTTAGCAAGGGTCTTTCTAAAACCACCATGAATTAAGTGAGAACCTCCATTAGTCATAAGATACCTAGGCACTCCAAACCTAGGAAAGATAATATCCTTAAGCATTTTTAAAGAGGTCTCCCCATCAACACTTTTTGTAGGTATGGCTTCTACCCACTTAGTAACATAGTCAACAACAACAAGAATATGGGTATAACCTTTTGAAGGGGGAAAGGACCCATAAAGTCGAATCCCCAACAGTCAAATGGTTCAATAACTAGAGAATAATTCATAGGCATTTCATTGCGTCTAGACATATTACCAACACGTTGACACTCATCACAAGATAAGACAAATTTTCGTGCATCTTTAAAAAAGGTAGGCAAGTAAAAACCTGATTGTAGCACCTTTTGTGCAGTTCTATCTCCCACATGATGTCCTCCATAGGCACTACCATGACATTTCCGCAATATCTCCTTTTGTTCATATTCTGGAACACATCTTCGCATAATACCATCCACTCCTTCTTTATATAAATGTGGGTCATCCCAGAAATAATGCCTCAAATCATAAAAGAACTTCCTTCTTTGCTGAGCTGTAAAAGGTGGAGGCAAGTACTTGGAGACAATAAAGTTAGCATAATCAGCATACCAAGGGCTCCCTCGCGATCTTACCCCTACTACAGCCAACTGTTCATTTGGGAAACAATCATTAACAGGCATAGGATCGAAAGAGATGTTTTCCAATCGAGATAAATTATCAGCAATAGGATTTTTCAGCACCTTTCCTATCTACAATATGTAGGTCAAACTCTTGTAAGAGAAGCACCCATCTAATAAGCCTAGGTTTATCATCTTTCTTCGTCATAAGGTACTTAATAGCAGCATGATCAGTATGAATGGTAACTTTTGAGTCAACAATATAAGGTCTGAACTTATCACAAGCAAAGACAACGACTAATAATTATTTTTCAGTAGTAGCATAATTCTTTTGAGCAGCATCAAGAGTCTTACTAGCATAATGGATAACATTTAACTTTTTATCTATTCGTTTCCCAAGGACAACACCTACAACAAAATCACTAGCATCACACATTATTTCAAAGGGTAAGCTCCAATCAGGTGGTTGAACAATAGGAGCAGTAGTTAAATCCTTCTTTAGAGTTTCAAAAGCTTCCTTACAATCATCATAAAAAACAAAGGGTACATCCTTTTTAATAAAATTAGTGAGGGGTTTTGATATCTTAGAGAAATCTTTAATAAACCTTCTATAGAAACCAACATGACCAAGGATACTACGAATACCTTTGACATCTCTTGGATAGGGCATTTTCTCAATTGCCTCAACTTTAGCTCTATCAACTTCTATGCCTCTTTCAGAAATCTTATGTCCAAGGACAATCCCTTCATTCACCATGAAGTGGCATTTCTCCCAATTAAGAACTAGATTAGTTTCTTCACATCTCTGCAAAACTTTATCAAGGTTGTGCAGACGATTATCAAAAGAAGTTCCATAGACGGAAAAGTCATCCATGAACACTTCCACAATTTCCTCACAAAAACCATGAAAGATAGCAGACATGCATCTTTGAAAAGTGGCAGGAGCATTACACAAACCAAAAGGCATACGTCTATAAGCATAGGTTCCATAAGGGCATGTAAAAGTAGTTTTTTCTTGATCTTGTTGTTTAACCGCAATTTGAGAGAAACCAGAGTATCCATCAAGAAAAACAAAAATGGGTCTTTTTAGACAACCTTTCTAACATTTGATCAATAAAAGGTAGTGGGTAATGATCTTTCTTTGTAACTTTGTTAACTTTTCTGAAATCAATGCACATCCTATAACCTACAACTATTCTTTGGGGAATAAGCTCATCATTATCATTAGGCACAACGGTAATTCCCCCTTTTTAGGGACACAATGAACAGGACTAACTCATTCACTATCAGCAATAGGGTAAATAATACCAGCATCAAGGAGTTTTAATACCTCGTTTCTTACCACTTCCTTCATCTTAGGATTTAAACGATGTTGGTGCTCTACCACTGGCTTTGCATCTGGTTCTATATTGATAGCATGCTGACATATAGTAGGAGAAATCCCCTTTAAATCATCCAGAGTATAGCCCATAGCCCCTCGATGTTTCTTCAACACCTCCAATAATATTTCCTCTTCCTTCCCTGAAAGTTTAGAGCTAATAATAACATGATATATTTTATTATCATCAATGTAGGCATACTTAAGATCGTCAGGTAAAGGTTTTAGATTGAAGACCGGATCCTTTTTAGGTGGCAACATGGTACCCAAATCTTCCATAGGCAAGTTATGCTTTAGCATCTTAGGTTAACGACGGAGAATCTCGTCAATCTCATTTCTTTCTTCCATGAAGATTTCACTTTCGTGGTCTTCCATAAGTTGCTGCAAAGTATTGTTAGGAGCAAGAGAAATAGAAGAAAGTTGTTTAACTCTAAAATCCTCATTATGGATTTCATTTTCACAAGGTTCTTTAGTAAATTTTGAAAAATTAAACTCATAAGATTCCCCATCAAATTTAGTTAATTTTTTCTCCCTTTTGCAGTCAATAATGGCTCTGCAAGTACTCAAGAAAGGTCTACCAAAAATGATAGGATAGGTTTTACTAGCAGCTAAACCAAGTACTAGAAAATTAGCAGGATATTTAATCTTACCACAAAGAACTTCTACATCCTGTATAATACAAATTGGAGAGATGGTCTCTCTATTAGCAAGGTGAATAACCGCATCAATCTCTTCTAGTTCGCAGGGACTGATTTCATGCATAATTTCTTTGTAAAGCTCATAAGGAATAACACTTGAACTTGCACCAATATCACATAAACCATAATAGCAATGATCACCAGTTCTAATAGAAAGCATAGGGACACTAGCCTTTTTAGTTCTATTAGGATGTGAGACAATATTAGAAGCATCCTCACAGAAGACTATGTGTCCATCTTCCACACTTTTAGTAACAAGGTCTTTCACAATTGCTATAGCAGGTTCAATGTTTATTTGTTCATCAGGTTTTACAGTTCTCTTTGCACTTTTATTGATTACACTAGTTATCACAGGATGCTCCTTTACCTTATCCGGGAAGGGTAATTTCTCGATATAAGGTTCAGGTAGGATGTGATCAATAGTGCAAAATTCAGTACTCCTAACAGGAACGCAATCAACAATATCTTCATATGGTGCATGATACTAGTTCCATCCCTTTTTCGGAATTTCAATATAAGAGGCAAAAGCCTTAAAACAATTTGTAATAACTTGAGAATCAAGACCATAAGCATTTTTGATATTTTGAAAGTCATCAGTTCCCATAAAAGATTCAATGCATTCATAATCATAATTTATGCCTAACTTTCTTCCTTTGTCATTCTCCCATGCTTCAGCATTGTCTTGAATATGGTCTAGAAGATCCCATTTAGCTTCTTCTTTCATGCGTGTAAATGATCCAGCACAAGAGGCATCCAATAACTCCTTTCCATGAAGAGGGAGCCTTGCATAAAAGTTATTGATAATAATATTATTGGGGAGCTCATGAATGGGACATTTGAGCATTAGTAACTTCAATCGCCCCAAGCTTGAGCTGTACTCTCTCCATCAAGAGGCCAAAAGTTGTATATTTGATTCCGATCTTTATGAATCTCACTAGGAGGATAAAAATTTGAATAAAAGAGAGGCAGTATTTCCTCCCATTCAAGAGCTTGACCATTCTTCATCAGCTTATACCATTCCTCAGCTCTTCCTTTCAGTGATAATGAGAATAATTTCTTCTTGACTTGATCTGTTGTAATACCTGCACACTTGAACAACCTGCATAATTCGTGTATAAAGAGCAAATGATCACCAGGATGGACAGTTCCATCTCCAACATAATAGTTATGCATAACACGATCAATAATTCTTGTAGGTATTTTAAAAGTATCATTCTTAGCAGGTGGTGGTTCATCTACTACCTTAGCAGTGGTAGTAGCATTACGAAATAAGAAACTCAGCGAATTTTCCATATTGAAATAAAGCAACTAATCAAAAGTAAACAATACTCATAGTAGAAGTTTCCTTTACCAGTTCCACTCTCCAATAGCGCTTCACTCCCCGGCAATGGTGCTAGAAAATAGTCTTGATGACCCACAAGTATAGGGGGTGTATCGCAGTATTTTTGATAAGTAAGAGTGTCGAACCCAACGAGGAGCAGAAGGTGTTGGCGAATGGCTTGGAGTAGGAATTCTCTGTAAATACTTAGCAAATGGGTTTTTAGGGTTTTTTTATAATGCAGGTAAATAAAGTACGATTAAATAAAAGACAACAAGAATAGATGCAGCAAGTGGCCCAATCCTTTCTTTAGCAAAGGACAAGCCGGTTGTATTACTTAAGATGACCAAACATTCTCGAGGACACACAGGAATATCGTCAAGTGCTTTCGCTTCATATAGTTGATTAATCTTCTTTAGTTTGCTAAGTGTTGTGTGGGTGAACCTGTGCTAATGTACCGACCTTCCTAGGACTAATACATACTTGTGATTATACCCCTTGCAA
The DNA here is from genome assembly GCA_023614405.1 of Avena insularis. NCBI lineage: Eukaryota > Viridiplantae > Streptophyta > Magnoliopsida > Poales > Poaceae > Avena > Avena insularis. Next base: position 112,348,486 of record CM042684.1, read on the forward strand.
GCATCCGCAAGTACAAGAAAGTAATTAAGATAGAAACCTAACTACAACTTTAAACTCTAAGACCGTAACGTCCCCTGTGCAAAGGTTTCCTAACGAGGGTTCAGGTTTCTGTCACTCCGACAACCCCTACGATTAGTAGCCAAATACACAATGCATTCCCCTAGGCCCTTATAGGTGAAGTGTTATGTAGTCGACGTTCACATGACACCACTAGAAGAAATACACCACAACATAAATATCAAACCATTGAGTCTTCCTCAAGACAATTCCACTACTAACAACATGACTTCTCCCATGTCCTCAAGAACTAAACGAACTACTCACAAGACATCATATGGATCAAGATCAGAGATTATATAATGATATGTATCAATCTGAACATAAACGATAATTCAATGGTTCACTCAATAGCATCAACTACAAGGAGTAATCAACACCGGGAAAGTTTCCCCTAAGAACTATGCAAGATTCAACCCAATTGTTACAGCGGTATGGAGTGGTGATGATGGTGCTGGTGGAGATGATGATGATGATCCCGATGAAGTCCAGCTTGATGGTGGTGTTGACGGCGATGATCTCCCCTCTCCGAGAAGGAATTCCCCCGGCATAATTCTGTCTGCCGGAGAGATCTTTCTCTCTCGGTGTTTTCCGCCCCGTAGAGGCGGCGGAATCTTTCTATGGTCGCTCCCCCGAGTCTTAGGGTTTCGGGAGGATAATATATGCCAAAGGGGAGATCCTGGAGTGGGCTAGGGCGGCCACACCACCTGCTGGCACGGCCTAGGGCTGCCCGCGCCAGGGGGTGGTGTGGTCCCCCTGTGGCCCATCTTCACTTCCCCTTCTAGCAATCTTCGTCTTCTCGAAAAATAGAATTTTCCATGTATTTTCCTGGATTTTTGATCTTCGCAAATTTCGCCTCCAAACAACACCTTTTCCATCAGAATCCTGACTATAGCGGTCCATGCTCCAAAAGTCATCAACCATGCAAAACAGATGAAATAACATAAGTATCATCTCTTAATATAAAATATATCAATGAATAACAGTAAATTATGATATAGAATAGTGATGCAAAATGGACGTATCATACTTCTACTCAAGGTTACGCACCTACTGGATGTTCTGATGCACCGAAGGCAGTCGTCGAACTTCGTGCCATCATGGACAAAAATTCCAGAAGCACGGAAGTGAGTAAAGAAAGTAAGAATGGAAGTAGTCCATAGAGCAGCGTGCTTGAATAATGTTCATATTGGGTAATGCGTATTGTAGTGCTTGAGAGGCTTGCTAAAATAAGTGAGAATATGCTCAAATGAGCAAGAAATCTCTTGTAATATAAGGAGGTAGTGTACAGAGGGAGTGTCTTGCTGTGGTTGGTAGTTGTAAGATTTCAAAGACATGTGTTTAATACATGGTATATGTTTGAGTATTTCTTGGTTTTTCTTGGATCTTCTTGATTGGCTAGATCTGTACATGAAGTTTGACTTGGTGTGCAAATGCATGTGCATCATCAAGTTATTACTTGATGTTATAGACCTAGATAGAAAAGGGAATTCGTGTACGGGAGTGACGAGTTCCGAAGATCAAGATGAATACTGCAGGAAGAAGGAAGCCAAATATAAGGACTATCAATACTATTTTGAAGGATGAATTAATGCCAACTCATTATGAGCTGGCAATAAGAAGGATAATTAGTACCAAAAAGGTGTGGAACAACTTAAGGAATAAATTTAAGTCACTTAAAATGGGTGATGTTGCTTAGAAGCTAATGAAGTAGTTGTACCAAAATCATGAAAGTATCATGGTGCAAAGAATAAGTTTTGGAACAAATGTGGTATTCAAGCTCTGACAACTCAGAGAGAATGCTAATAAGAAGTACATAAAGAAGTATCCTAGAGGTTTAGCTAAACAAGCCATCTTGTAAGGTTTAAAGAGCATAAAACTTGGCTTAAGTTAAGAAGAACATAAAGAAGTATTAAATTAAAGGTCCTTTCGAGACGTTTTGGCAACAGCGGATTTGCTGGTGAAAAATGTTGTCCAGAAGGTTAAGAGTAAGGCAAATAATGTTGGAAGATTCATTTCGGAGATCCACAATTATGTGGATATACCGCAGCTTCCTTCGTGAGACCTTCTAGAGGTAAGGTATAAGTTATATAGAGACCGATACCCTAACTATTGAGTTAATGGGTATTATACATGAAGTTTAGAGACCATTAAGAGACCCCAAGGGTGAGAGTAAACAATAAACACTGAAGTGTTGTTGTCCAACCTTCTCATTAATGGTTGTAGAAAAAAATACAAAATTAGGATGAGGTTAAGTCCTATTCTCATAGGGCTATAAGAAGCCATCATTATAAAGTATTCCTGAGAGTATGACCGGATGAAAGATCGAAGGAGATATAATAGATTAAACCTAGTGGACTAGTTTAAGAAGAAAACAACTCGTAAGTTGTCCTTAAGAAGGAGGAGAGCCTACCAAAATAGTCTAGGGTATAGTAGTAAGAAGACCTTATTGGAAGGAACAAAATGTGTCCACAAACAATTCTAAAGATGACTGTAAGGATATAATCCAAAGGATTATAGTAAAAGAAATCATAGGATAAATTAGAAGCGATAGTGGATATTGTCAAGTATGAAGGGAATTCAAGGAAAAGGTATGGACATGGGATACCACAATTATCCCAAATTATGATCACAATGGAGTTGAGAAATGGTGTGATCAATACAAGTGAACTCCTCATTCTGAAACCAGAGAGAGTACGAACTTCGAGGAAGAAGTTTATTTTAAGGGGGAGAGTCTGTAACATCCCAGCATTAGAGATTAGAAATAAGCTAAGATGAGGTGTGTGCATTGCATTCATGCATACAAAATCTGGACAATTTTCACGCGAACTAAAGAAGCTAACAAGGGATCATGATCTCTCTTGTTCGGATGGAAACATCCGGGCAAGTGCGATAGATTCTGACATGACCTCTATTGTATCTTTGTGTTCAAGGGGAATCATTTGATATTTGAGAATACAAATGATTAAAATGAATTCAAAAGAAAATTTGAATTAGATTATAAATAAAGAAATGAGTTATTGAATTCATTAATGTTATATAAATATTACAATGAATAAACAAAATGATTAATATATAAGACTTCATAATAGATAAGGATAATCTTTATTATTACATAAATACATATAGTATTATTATTCTTCTACAATAAGAGAATGAAAATAAAGTACAGGAAACAAATAAATAGAAAAAGGAATTACAATAAAGGAAATAACTAAAAGAATTCTTTATTACAAAACAATATATAAATTGCAAGGTATTTTACAAAGGAATAAGTAAATTACAAAAGAATAAAGAAAACACTTATAACTAAACTCCTACATCCAGTAGAGATCTTCCTGTATTTCCTCTTGGTACCTGAAAACAAAGACTAATAAAACAAGAAAATAAAATAAAGGGTTAGTTAGTTAGTTTACTCTTAGTAGTGAACAGTCTGGTGCACTGTTCTTTTTACATCATTGAGTATAGGTAAAGGGGCAAGTTTCACCACTATGTAGTATTTGTTCTATTTCATCCAAAAAGCTTCAGTACCACATCATAAGCCTAGGAGAAAGGGGCAAATTTCACCAACACAGTAACTAGTAAAAGGGTAACAGGTGAAGATACTTTCACTTGAACTGATCCACATGACCAGACCACACAGACATACATCCCAGTCACCAAAATTCATGGGGTGTGCTGTCAAGACAGCAACAGCAGTGCAAGCACTCAAACAGAGCACTCAGTCCAAGCATAGCTACAGGCAAACCATTTCTCCTTCTTAAGCACACACTCAGAACTCATTGAGCTTGCCAAATCCTTAACAAAACCACCAGCCAGTTTACCAAATCAACCACCAATTCACCACAAGATGGTAACATAAGGAGAAGGTGGAGCAGGTGGATAGCAAGGCCAAGTATAAGATCACAGGAGCAGCACCAGGAGGTGCAGAGTCATATCAAGCCAGCAAGCACAAGTTCACAAGATCAAGCCAGCAAGCAACACCACAACCTCACCTGTCAACACCCGGATTTTTAATCCCAGATGCTTGTTATGCCATACCTCGCAACCCCAGGATTACCATTTTTGCGAGACATAACAGAATTGGTACCACAGTACATCATCTATTACAAACCATAATAAAGGTCTTAGAAATAAAAGATCTCATGATCCAGTCTTAATACAATCAAAGCAGCAGAAAGTAAACATAGTAGGGGCTCCATCTTCAGGGTCACAGGCAATGCTGACGATGGGAGATGATCCTAGTTGTCATAGACCTCGTGCTGTCCATCTTCCTGGTAGTCCTCCTCATAGTCTGGCCATGGGAATAAAGCTTGCAAGTAAAACTTGGGATTGGTATAATCAAAGTTGTATAACTAAAGCATGCCTCATGCATCTGTCATAGCTTATCAAGTTTGCAAGTGTTAGCTTGCATAGTTCTAGCTTGCCTTGAGTTGTGTAGTGGTTGAAGTTCTCTTCTTCTTCTTCTTCTTCTTCTTCTTCTTCGTAATACTCCTCCTCCTCGTATCCTGGGTCGGTACTAGCGTCTATAAATGAATACGAGGTACACAATCACCAAACAATACTTAACTACTTCTATTTAGCACACAAGGTTTCACACTAGATGATCTAGCATCATCATAATCATCACATGAAATAAAGACCTAGTCTTATTTATCTTATTTTGGAAAAGTAATTTCTACTCATTGAAAATACTTAAGATTTAATATTCTCCAATTAAAATATGGGATCAAGTTGACACATGTCATCACCACATATTCTAATACTTGGGAATGTGATTTAAAGTGGTGGTCACATTTTATAAAGTTTAAGCTAACTATTTAATAAAATTAAAGTGACTAGAAATGCTTATATAGCATTCTTTTAGTACTAGTCCAAGATAACTCTATGAAACCTAAATATTTTTACATATTCAGATAGATCTTGTCAAATGTGATTTTTGAGAGTTGGAATCAACTCAAAAGATTTTATGGTTGATTTTTGAAAAATGTTTGAAGTTGGAAAAGTCTCTGTCTTGTTATTTTTGGGATAGGTGATCTATAATATAAAATGGTTTGAATCCAACAGTCTTGGATAGATATTTTGAATACCTTTCTAGAAAAATTGGAATCATGCATTTTGGTTTAGTGAATCTCTTTGAATTGATTTTTGAATCTACTGACAGAATCTAGTTTTAACTAAAATGGAAAAAATCTATTTGAATCGATGGGCTCTGTGCGGGAAACTAACTGGGCTGGCCCAACTGCATAGCGCTGGCGCAGCAGGCTGCTGATAGAATGGTCCCATGCGTCAGTGACTAAACTAAACCGAAATGGTAGACTAGGATCTATGGCTGTGGTTCGTCATCTCCGACGAATAGCTCCGGCGAGGAACGAACCCTAACAAGACGGTGGGGGTACGTGGGGGCTCACCTGGGCTCCAGCTAAGGTCGGCGATGGGGGCGAATGGGGTTGTCATGGACAACGAGTCGAGTGGTGGTCGCGACGGCTCCTGGGCGACTCCTAGCTCCGGTTCCTCTTCTCCTCTGCAGCGGCAGGCTCTGGTGAAATTCTAGCGATGTAGTGCTCGCCTTGCTCCGGGGAGATGTGTGGAAGGTGTCTAAGAGAGAGGGGAGTGAGATGGTGTGGTGAAATAGAGCTGGGGTGGCCTCTATTTATACACGGGCGAGCGGGATAGAGCGGGATGGCTCGACCTCGTCGGCGACGTTGATACAGGGGGCTATCGGCATGGCTGAGGGGAGGGGTCGACGTGGTGCTTCAGGGTGATCGTCATGCGGGTGATGGCGCGGCAAGGGGCGGTCAAGAACGGTCAGGAGCGGTCCGTGCTCTGGGCAGAAACGACGGCTTTCGAGACGGTGCATAGTGGCTACGGTCACGTTGAGTGAGGGCATGCGCGTTGAGGGATAGGTGCGGCGCTTGTGCGCATGTTGGCTGCGGTGCTCTGGCGCGCTCTCGGCATGGCTGACAGAGAGGTGGGTGTGGTGATTACGGCTGGTCCACGACTTGCCTACGATCGAGGGGTGGACAGAGGGTGGCGGTGGTGTGGCGCCTGTCTCCTAGGCATCGTGGGAGAGGGCGACACGGTCTGTGGCGAGTGGTTCTTGGTCGATCGGCATGGTGAGCTTCGGGCGGCGCTGGACTGGCGCGAACGACAAGGGGGGAGCTGTCCACTACGCTTCTAGACACTGGGGGAGATAGGTGAGAGAAATGGGGCACTAGTGGCGATTGATCACTACTCAAAACAGTAGAAGTTAGGCAGTGGTTTTCTGGTGTCTGCAAGGTGCTCGACCAAATGGCCGCATGAATTTAAGTTTGGAATTTTTGGATGAAATTTGGTGAGTGTTCTGAGTACATGCTTGATAGTCTAAGGTTGCTTGGGTTTGCCAAGGTGAATTGATTTGAGTGGTTTTTGAAAAATGGTGATCTATGCATATGAACTTGATTCAATTTTGCAATGTCCTTTAAATAGATTTAGAATTTGTTTCTGTTAGTTTGCAAGGTGATCTCGGGTCCACTTTTACTTGGTCTAGCAAGGGGTGAAAAGAATTGGGAAAGTTTCTGTTAGAAATATTTTACTAGAAACACTCAAAGTGGTCTAGTGGATAATTTTGGTCAAAATGACCATTTGCTTATTCGATTCATATTTGATTTTCTTTTCTTTTGATTTTGTTTGTAAATGGCCTAGATGATGTAGTATTCATCCTTAAACCATTCTTATCATTTGTAGCAATCAAACATGGCAATTGCACTCATTCACACACTAAAGCAATTCACACATACACTCATATTAGATTTAATAATAATTTTTTTGTTAACCCAAACTTAGGTGATTTGAACTTGATAATCTTGATTAATATTTTTGGGGTGTTACAAACCTTCCCTCCTTAAACAAAATCTCGTCCTGAGATTTAAGAAAAACTAGGAACAAAAGAGATTTGGAAACTCAATCCTAATGTAATCTTCTTAGAACTCAATCGCAAGACCAATGACCAGACTTGCTTCCATACAGAAATTCAAAGGGGCCAATGTGGCGGTGGTGTTGACAGGTATAAAATGGGTTACCTTGGACAGTCTATCAACTATGACCCAAATAGAGTCATTTCCCCTACTAGATGTAGCCAAACCGGTGATGAAATCCATTCCGATAGAATCCCATTTCCATTCCGAATCTGCAATGGTTGCAAAAGTCCAGCGGGTCGCTGATGTTCCGCTTTGACTCTCTGACAGATATCACACTTGGCTATGTAGCTTCCGATTTCTCTCTTCATCTTGTGCCACCAAAATTGCTCCTTCAAATCCTAATACATCTTCGTTCCTTCGGGATGGATAGAATAAAGAGTATCATGAGCTTCCTGCATAATGACTTTCTTCAACTCCAAATCTGCTGGCACACAGATACGTCCTTTGTACCACAAAACTCCTTCAACTTCGATGAATCCGGGTACCTTCCCTATACCGATACAGCGCTTGATTCAATCAATACTTGCATTTCCTTTCTGGGCTTCCTTGATCTGACTAATCAAAGTGGGTTGAAGTTCAATACTAGCTAGGAATCCTTCACTAACTAGGTCCGTTCTAAACTGCTCCAACTCTTCATGCAAACTTGGCTGGGTTTAATCTACACGACAATCTGCTAAGAGCATCCGCTACCACATTGGCCTTGCCGGGGTGATAGTGAATGTCAAGGTCATAATCCTTGATTAACTCTATCCATCTCCTTTGCCTCATATTCAACTCCTTCTTGGTGAAAATATACTTCAGACTCTTGTGATCCGAATAAATCTCACAGCGGTTACCCATCAGGTAATGACGCCATGTCTTTAAAGCTAAAACTACGACTTCTAGTTCTAAGTCATGGGTAGGGTAGTTTTACTCATGCTGCTTCAGTTGTCTAGACAGATATGATATGACCTTGCCTTCTTGCATCAACACACATCCGAGACCAATCTTGGATGCATCACAATACACATCAAAAGGCTTCTTGATATGTGGCATAATCAAAATTGGGGCTGAAATCAATCTCTTCTTGAGCTCTTGAAAACTTGCTTCACATTTGTCCGTCCATTCAAACTTCTGATCTTTCTTCAACAACTGGGTCATTGGTCTTGCGATGCTCGAAAATCCTTCTAAAAACTTCCGGTAATATCCCGCTAATCCGAGAAATGCGCGGACTTGGGTTTGAGTGGTTGGGGCTTTCCATTCTTCAACATCCTTAATCTTGGTGGGATCGACAACAATTCCTCCTGCTGACACGATATGTCCTAGGAATCCTACTTCCTTTAACCAGAACTCACATTTGCTAAACTTGGCATACAACTAGTGTTCTCTAAGGGTTTCAAGGATGGTTCTCAAGTGTAGCTCATGGTCTTCTTCTGACTTGGAAAATATCAGAATATCGTCGATAAAAACAACGACAAACTTATCCAGGAAGTTCATAAAAATCTTATTCATGAGATTCATGAAATAAGCGGGGGCATTGGTTAATCCAAAAGATATGACAGTGTACTCATACAATCCATATCTGGTGGTGAAGGTGGTCTTTGGGATATCCATTGCACGAATTTTGAGTTGATGATAACCAGTTCTAAGATCAATCTTAGAAAACACTTTGGCACCAGTCAATTGGTCAAACAGATCCTCTATCTTTGGCAGTGGGTACTTGTTCTTTATGGTGACATCATTCAGCTTCCAGTAATCCGTGCACAAATAGTTACCTCCATCTTTCTTATCCACAAACAAAACAGGCGATCTCCATGGCGATGCACTTAGTTGAATCAAACCTTTCTCTAGCATAGCATCAAGTTGCTTCTTCAGCTCCACTAATTCTGATAGGTTCATACTATAAGGTCTCTGAGCTATGGGTCCAGTTCCAGGAACTAGTTCAATGATGAAATCGATATCTCGATCTAGGGGCATACCAGACAATTCATCTGGGAACACGTCGGGGTATTCATAGACTACTCTGACTTGGTCTAGGGTTGGTTGGACTAGACTCTTGTTGCATTTGAATTGATGGGGCAATGTCTTAGATACATGCTCTACTGATACTCCAGTGCTACTGGTCATGGTTATAGCTTTCTTGGCACATCCAATCCATTCCTAGTACTACTTCCAAACCTTTGGTTCCAAGTACTATTAGATTAGCATAAAAATCTATTCCATGGATTCTGATAGGTACAACCTTGCAAATTTTTCTAGCTTTGGTGGTTGAACCAGGTATTTGAACTACCATAACATGCTTCAATTTTGTTGGTTGAATCTTACTAGTGCATGCAAATTCTTCTATAACAAATGAGTGCGATGCTCCAGAATCAAACAACACTCTTGCTACTACTGAGTTAACAGAAAACATACCCAGCACGATATGTGGCGCTTCCTGAGCTTCTTCAGCATTCATGTGGAACAGACGGTCGTTGCGGTTGAGCGAGTTCCCTAGGGCAAATCTCCTTCCAGGTTGAACACAGTGTTGCTGCTGAGCGGGTGCATTCACATTGGTGGCTGCTGCAAGCTTCTTGGGGCACTCATTGGAGTAGTGACCCTTGACTCCGCATTCAAAGCAAGTAATCTGAGAGTTTTCTTTTCCTGCAATAGGCACAACATTGCTTCTAGTCCTTGGGGCAGTATTGTTGTTGTTGTTCTTGGACTTGGGTGGTGCACGGTTGAAGCTATTGGACTTGCTGGGGTGATTGTTATTTATTCCCCTAGACCTCGGGTTTCCTCCTCCACGATTGGGATAGCTTGGACGTGACATAAGGGATCTGTTTTTTCTTGGGGCATATCCTACAGATGGGTTGGGGCGATACTTCTGGGTATGGTGGGATCCAGGCTGGTGCATCATGCGACGCTTGCAATTGTCATTGGCTTGGTTAATCTTCCCTTCCATCTGAATGGCAGAGTCTACTAAAGCTTCAATATCATCAAACGGAATGTTGACTAGCATGGTTTGCTTCTCATCATACAGTCCGTTTAGGAATCTCTCTTTCTTCTTTGCTTCTGTGTCAATCTCATTAGGGGCATATCTAGCTAAAGATAAGAATTTGTCATGGTATTCCACCACAGTTATCCTTCCTTGTTTTAATTCCCTGAACTCATCCCTCATCCTCTTAATCAGACCCGGGGGCACATGAGTCCAACTGAACTTGATTTTGAACTCATCCCAAGTCATCATCTGACCTCCGTTCATGGTACGGGTGCTATTCCACCAGGCTCTTGCATCACCTGGCAGATAATGGGTGGCAAACAGTACTTTTTCATTGGCTTCAACTCCTGAGACCTCTAAGTTGTTCTCCATGGTTTGCAGCCAGTCATCAGCATCTAAGGGCTCCTCAGACTTATTAAATATAGGTGGATTGGTGTTCTGAAAGTTCTTGAGATTGGATCCATAGTTATCCTGGTTTCTGTGGCCTTGATTATTGTGGGCCATCTGGGCTATCTGTTGAAGAGTGGCTAAGTTGGCTTGATGTTCGGCTCTACTAGCTTCACGGTCGTAAACTAACATTTGCAGGATCTGCAACATTGGGTCCTGAGATGAACTGCTTCCTCCAGGATTTCCGCGAGTCATCTGAAGATTGAGATAGATAGTGAGATAAGAGGGAAATTTCTAGGGTTCATGGTTTTGTTTCAAAAAGCTTTAAACTTGGAGTTTGACTCAGGTTTTGTAAACTAACAACTTCCTCTCATTCATTCATTCATTCATTCCAAGCACACAATACAAACACACACCACAACACAAATAGGAAACAGATGGTTTTAAGAACCATTCTGTGCAACTACGATACAGTGGGACCGAATACAACTCATTCCTATGGTATTGCTCAAATGCATCTAATCCTCATCAATGAAGGCGGAATCCTCATCATCAGTGTGGAACTCCATGGCATCATCCTCCAGGTAGTCATCGTCACCACTGAGGTACAAGTAGAGATCTCCACGGATATCTTCACCTTCCTCCTTCATTGCTTCAAGATGGATTTCCTTTCACAGATGGTCTTCTCAAGAGTGGCCACCTTCTTGCGAAGATGATTGATAATGCGATCCTTCTTGTCACGTTGACGACGAAGTGATTGGTGCTCCTTGGCGAGGATCGCGAGGGTCTGGTCCTTCTTGACTGCAATGGCATGGTTGTGGTTGGTGTAGGCACAGGCGTTGTCCAGCTCCATCTATCTATTATACAACATGATGTCGATATTATCCACCTGGTGCTTCAGCTCCGGGTGTCCTGGCATCTCCAAGGGCATTCCCATAGAATCACGCCTTGTGTAATGAGCAAAGCGAGTTCCGATGATCTGGTTGATGTTTTGCCCACACATATGGGCAAGAGCTTCTTGCATGGCCCTGGCTAGTCCGTCTATCTAGTTGTTCTCCCTCAAGCTGAATTGGATCTTCTCCGATGTGGGTGCTTCCATCTTGCCTCTGATATCTGCAACTATCAGCCACTGTAGGTCTCCTCCCACGTGATCGTTGAGTTGTGCCTCGAAGAACTCCGAGTGCGGGCGTTCAAGATACTTTGCAAGTGCATCTAGATCCCTCTCAAAGATCATGTGGCCTCCATTTCCTAGCTGGTAGAATTTGCTATACTTGACCTCCATCTATAAGAATTTAGGGTGAGCAAGTTAGTGGGGTGATCAAGTGTGTCAAATTTTATGTAGGTTTGCAAGAATTTTTTAGGAACATGATTTTTTTTGAAAGAATCTCAAGGATAAGAGTGGGAATAGGTTTTCATAAATACTCACTTCTTTTGTTTTGAAACTATTTTTTTTTCAGACGTCCATTCTAACTAGGGTCTCCTATGGTCAGGATGGCTCTGATACCAACTTGTCAAGACCCGGATTCTTAATCCCAGATGCCTGTTATGCCATACCTCGCAATCCTAGGATTACCATTTTTGTGAGACATAACAGAATTGCTACCACAGTACATCATCCATTACAAACCATAATAAAGGTATTACAAATAAAAGATCTCATGAGACAGTCTTAATACAATCAAAGCAATGGAAAATAAACGTAGTAGGGGCTCCATCTTCAGGGTCACAGGTAATGTTAACGATGGGAGATGATCCTAGTTGGCATAGACCTCCTGCTGTCCATCTTCCTGGTAGTCCTCCTCATAGTCTGGCCATGGGAATAGCCAGGGACAAATCCATGAGTACTCTTTAAGTACTTGCAAACTATCACTAACAAGTAAGGTAGTTCTAGTAGGAATCTTAAGCTCTAGGTTTATTTGCAAAAAGCTAGGTTTATTTCATAAGGAGTTCAAAAGTAAGGAACCTAATTTAATTGTTCTGCATCACCTAAGAGGGAACCTAGTTTTCATGTCTACAACCCTGTTGTGGTCAAGTCAAAGTCATAGTTCAATTCACAAGTCATTTTTTAAAACATCTAACAACGGAACAGTATGGCCACTCCAACTGTCCATAACCGTGGACGCGGCTATTTGAATAGTTTGACACTCTGCAGAGGTGGTACACTTTCACCACAAAATTTGATACATTCGTCAGGGATAACCCTGAATCATCATACTTAGTATGCGGATAATCAATCCTAACCTTTCAATTACACACCCTAGTATAGGCACCTCCCCTATGAGCTTGGTCTCCCAGCCATGGCCATCTGCCATCCTAGGCACTTCATAGGTGGATTTTCACATTCACGAGGTAGCCTCAGCTCAACCTATTTCTGCGAGGGAACCCATACTAAGGCATATAAACTTCCAGTTAATCCCTACCCAATTCAAGTATTATGGTTGTACGGTAAAATTGGAATGGTATCGCATCCGAACCCAACCATCAGTTTTTGTTAAAACTAAGGCTCATGCCTCAAGAAGTTTCATCATCAATTCACTTTGTGTCCATAACACATGTCAAAACATTTCAATGGAATAAACCATCATTCTAGTGTTTTCATAATCATTTTCTCCAAGTATTCCCATCTAAGTGATCAGTAGTAGTTTAGCACTAGCAACTAGCAATGAGGGTGTCACTGTTAAGGAGTGCTACTCAAGTGTAACTATCCAACTCTAGTTTTATGCTTTTTAGTGGCATCTAAGTATAACTACTTAGGCCTAGTTTTATACTCTTTATGGGATCTATCCTATTTTTCCAATACTCACAATTTACGAACTAAAGGTAAAGAACTTTGGTAAAAGTAAAAGAATAAAGCTTGCAAGTAAACTTGGGATTGGTATAATCAAAGTTGTATAACTAAAGCATGCCTCATGCATCTGGCATAGGTTATCAAGTTTGCAAGTGTTAGCTTGCATAGTTCTAGCTTGCCTTGAGTTGTGAAGTAGTTGAAGTTCTCTTCTTCTTCTTCGTTGTACTCCTCCTCGTATCCTGGGTCGATACTAGCATCTATAAATGAATACGAGGTACACAATCACCAAACAATACTTAACTACTTCTATTTAGCACACAAGGGTTCACACTAGATGAACTAGCATCATCACATGAAATAAAGACCTAGTCTTATTTATCTTATTTTGGAAAAGTAATTTCTACTCATTGAAAATACTTAAGATTTAATATTCTCCAATTAAAATATGGGATCAGGTTGACACATGTCATCACCACATATTCTAATACTTGGGAATGTGATTTAAAGTGGTGGTCACATTTTAAAAAGTTTAAACTTACTATTTAATAAAATTAAAGTGACTAGAAATGCTTATATAGCATTCTTTTAGTACTAGTCCAAGATCACTGCATGTAAACCTAAATATTTTTACATATTTAGATAGATCTTGTCTAATGTGATTTTTGAGAGTTGTAATCAACTCAAAAGCATTTATGGTTGATTTTTGAAAAAAACTTGACGTTGGAAAAGTCTCTATCTTGTTATTTTTGGTATTGGTGATCTATAATTTCAAATGGTTTGAATCCAACGGGATTGGATAGATATTTTGAATACCTTTCTAACAAAATTGGAATTATGCAATTTGGTAAAGTGAATCTCTTTGAATTGATTTTTGAATCTACTGACAGAATCTAGTTTTAACTAAAATGGAAAAGTCTATTTGAATCGACGGGCTCTACGCGGGAAACTAACTAGGCCGGCCCAACTGCACAGCGCTAGCGCAACGGGCTGCTGACAGAACGGTCCCACGCGTCAGCGACTAAGCTAACCCGAAATGGTAAGTTTCAATCTGGCCCGTGCGATTAGACTAGGATCTACGGCTGTGGTTCGTCGTCTTCGGCGAGGAACGAACCCTAACGCGACGGTGGGGGTACGTGGGGGCTCACCTGGGCTCCAACTAAGGTTGGCGATGGGGGCGAATGGTGTTGTCGTGTACGGCGAGTCGAATGGTGGTCGCAGCGTCTCCTGGGGCGGCTCCTAGCTCCAGTTCCTCTTCTCCTCTGCAGCGGCGGGCTTCGGTGAAATTCCGGCGATGTGGTGCTCGCCTTGCTCGAGGGAGAGTTGTGGAAGGTGTCTGAGAGAGAGAGGGGAGTGAGTTGGCGTGGCAAATTGGAGCTGGGGTGGACTCTATTTATACACGGGCGAGAGGGACAGAGCGGGATGGCTCGGCCTCGTCAGCGATGTCGATACAGGGGGCTATCAACATGGCTGAGGGTAGGGGTCGACGCGGTGCTTCAGGGCAATCGTCATGCGGGTGATGGCACGACAAGGGGCGGTCGATAACGGTCAGGAGTGGTCCGTGCTCTGGGTGGAAACGGCGGCGTTCGAGACGGTGCACAGTGTCTACGGTCCATGTGGCGACGAATGGGTGTGTCTGGGGGGGGTAGCTGGGGTCACGGTGAGTGAGGGCACGCGCGGTGAAGGCAAGGCGCGGCGTGTGTGCGCGTGTCGGCTGTGGCGCTCTAGCGCGCTCTCGGCATGGCTGGCAGAGAGGTGGGCGCGGCGATTACGGCTGGTCCATGGCTTGCCTGCGGTCGAGGGGTGGACAGAGGGTGGCGGTGGTGTGGTGCCTGTCTCCTGGGCATCATGGGAGAGGGCGGCGCGGTCTGTGGCGAGTGGTTCTTGGTCGACCAGCATGGTGAGCTTCAGGCGGTGGTACATTGGCGCGAATGGCAAAGGGGGGAGCTATCCACTGCGCTGCTAGACACTGGGGAAGACAAGGGGAGAGAAATGGGGCACTAGTGGCGATTGATCACTACTCAGAACTGTAGAAGTTAGGAAGTGGTTTTCTGGTGTCTGCAAGGTGCTCGACCAACTGGCCGCATGAATTTAAGTTTTGAATTTTTGGATGAAATTTGGTGATTGTTCTGAGTACTTGCTTGATAGTCTAAGGTTGCTTGGGTTTGTGATACATTGCAAATGTCTCTATAATTTTTGATGTTCCATGCTTGGTTTTATCTACTTTCTTATGTTTTGTTCCAACTTTGGAGTACTTTTCATATGATTTCTTGGACTAACCTATTAACAAGACGCCACCGTGCCAGTTGCCTGTTTTCTGCTGTTTTTGGTTCTAGGAAGTCAGAAAATGAATATTCTCGGAATTGGACGGGACAAAAGACAAAGTTACTATTTTCCCAGAAGACTCACGGAGCCAGAAGGAGAGTCGGAGAGGGGCCACAGGGTGTCCACACCCCCCTTGGTGCGGGTCAGCCCAGGTCGCGCCAGGGCATGGTGTGGGTCCCCTGGCCGGCCACCGACCTTGCCTCCTTCGCCTATAAGAGCCTCCCGATACCAAAACCCTAGGTCATCAATCAGAAATCCACGAATAGTTCCGCAGCACCGCCACCATCGAAGGGGAGATTCGGGGGACAGAAAGTCTCTGTAATGGCACCCCGCCGGGACGGGGAAGTGCCCCCGGAGCCATCTCCATCGATCTCCACCACCATCTCCATCACCATTGCTGATTCCCATGATGAGGGGGAGTAGTTCTCTCTTGAGGCTAAGGGTTCTAGTGGTAGCTATGTGTTCATATCTCTCTCTATGCATGATCATATTGTGATCATGAGCTTTGTAATCAAGTAGATCTACCTTGCTACTCAAGTGCTTTAATAGATCTCTGCTCTTCCCATGTGTGTGAAAGTGACAGCGTGCACACCATGGTGGCACTTAGGCTAGAGATTACAAATACTTGTCATGAGTCATATTTTGAGTTGGATGTCTTTATGAAATTGTGGTGTTTGTTGGACTCATCTAGTACTCAAGGTGATAGTGTGGGGTTTTCTAGATAGGAAAGGCTTAGTTTGAGGTGTGCTGTTATAGCCCTACCATGGATTAGAGTGTCCAACCGGAGAGTAGTTCAGCGTAGTATCATAAAGAAGAATATATTTATATAAGAGTGTTCACTAGTGAAAGTTTTATCCCTAGGCCTTGTTTCTAAGCACTGAAACACCGTTTGCTATTAGATGTATTACATGTTTGCTTGCTTCCATCTTTATTTCAGTTTTACTTTAGTCTTTTCCACACCATCAAGCTATTTTCTATCACCGTTACCACTTATAATTATCCATACCACTTGTATTTCACTATCTCTCCGCCGAACTAGTGCACCTATACACCTGACAAGTGTATTGGGTGTGTTGGGGACACAAGAGACTTCTTGTATCTTGATTGCAGGGGTTGCTTAAGAGGGATACCTTTGACCACTTCCTCCCTGAGTTCGATAAACCTTGGGTGATCCACTTAAGGGAAAACTTGCTGCTGTTCTACAAACCTCTACACTTGGAGGCCCAACAACTGTCTACAAAAATAGAAGTGCGTACACATCAAGCTATTTTCTGGCGCCATTGCTGGGGAGGTAAGGTAAAAGGTATTCACACCGGAGGATTAAATAAGAAGAACCTCCCACGACAAACGCCTATTTTCTGGCGCCGTTGCCGGGGAGGTAAGGTAAAAGGTACTCACATCCTCCGGTGTGAGTGCTCGAAGTTATTTCCTTTAGATTCTGCAATTCTGCAATTTTGTCTTTTTGTTTCTTGTTTTTATTTTCACTAGTTAGGCTGAATGGAAAACAACAACAAAATTAGAGAGCTTTATAGTATTTATCTTGAGTTAGGACATGAAGTGTTTGAGGAGAAAATTAAAAAACCTATGGAACTTTATTTGCATGCTAATAGCAATGTTATTAGTATGAATTCTTTGAACACCATTATTTCTAATGCTATGGAAAATTCTAAGCTTGGGTAAGCTGGTTTTGATGGGCATGATATTTTTAGTCCCCCAAGCATGGAGGAGAAAATTTACTTTGATCATACCAAACCTCCAATATATGATGATTACAATGATGAGTATGATATTTTCAGTCCACCTACTATTGAGGAGAAAATTAATTATGATTACAATATGCCTCCTATATTTGATGATTATGGTGATGAGAATAATAATAATAACTATTTTGTTGAATTTGCTCCCACTATAATTAAGAAGAATGACTATTCTTATAGGGAGAGTAATAATTGTTTTATGCATGTGGCTCATGATAAGAATGTATTATGTGATAGTTATATTGTTAATTTTATTAATGTTGCTACTGAAAGTTATTATGAGAGAGGGAAACATGGTTCTATGCATGTCAATAATATTAAGTTTCCCCTCTTTATGTTGAAAATTTTGAAGTTGCACTTATTTTGCTTTCCTATGATTGTTGCTTTGTTATTTCATGACTTGTTTCTTTACAAGATTCCTATGCATAGAAAGTGGGTTAGACTTAAATGTGCTTTGAATTTGCTTCTTGATGCTCTCCTTTACTTCAATTCATATTTCTTATGTGAGCATCTTCTCAAATTATCATGCCTAACTTAAAGGCGTTAAAGAAAAGTTCTTATTGGGAGATCACCCAAAAGTTTTAGATGAGTCTTGGAAGTTATTACTTCAGTAATAACCGCTCCTTATCCTTTTTATTTGCTTTTTGTGCCAAGAGTAACCTCTAATGAGAGAGAAGTAATAATTGGGAAAGTTGTTGTCCTAAAACAGATTTCTGCGCTTCACCGTAAAAATTCGTGTAAAATCTCTGTATGTCCATTGTAGGCGTGCAATTTTGTGCTTCTGACCCAGGTTGTTATCTAACTTTTGTTAGTTCAACACTTTTCGATTTGAGCAATAGAAGGTGTTCGGAAAAAATCGGCTTTACCTGCTGGTCTGTTTTGACAGATTTCTGCCATTTTCTACATTTGCTTCTTGTTGGTTCCTTTTTGAGTTCTTTTGGGGAATTGAGCTTTTTAAGGAAAGTGCTTAAGTAGCTAGTGTTCTAATGGAACTTTATTGGTGTTGGAACTGAACCTAAAGACCTATTATCTTGAGTGCACTAATGTTGCTAATAAAGATTGTGTGAAGGAAAAATGTCAGGTGTATGGAAGGAATGAGTAATGAGATGAAGGATGGACTAAAGCTCAAGCTTGGAGATGCCACGCGTGTCACCCCAAGAAATATCCAAGAAGTACAAGCGTCAAAGCTTGGGGATGCCCAAGGCATCCCCTTCTTCATCAATAAAAATCCCAGGTTTCTTCCAAACGCTTCATTTTTATTGTTTCATGCATAGTTGTGTTGTTCTTGGAGCATCTTCTTTTTCGCTTTTGTTTGAGTTTTTGTTTGCTTCGTTTTCTTTGTTTATTTAATAAATTGGTTGGACCCCCTCTTTCATACATTGGTTTGCAAATAGTTTGGTTTGGATTGGAAAAGAGTAGGAAAGTTCATGCTTAAGTGGTAAAGAGAGCTTGTTTTTGACTGTGGCCTATGCTTTGTCATGGCATGCTTGGTATTGTTTTGGCTTTATGCTTAGTATTATTTGCTGTAGCATGACTTGTTATAAACAATTGAGATTTCTTAATGTGCCTTGGATGAATCGTGCGTTGTTTTAGCATATTAAAGCATATTATAGTGGTATTCTCCTTTGATGCTTTATTCGGGTTGACTTGGCACATGCTCACACCATGTTATGACTATCTCAAGTCACCGTAGACTTTATGATCCTTTAGTTTTCAACTTGTAGTATCACTTTATGATTTGATCAATGATGTTTTGTCGCTCTGCATGATTATGGCCATTATTGCTCTCTTAGTTTGTCGCTCCCAGTCTTTTGCTAGCCTCCACAACCAAGTATGAGTTCCACGCATGCATCCAACTTCCTAAACCAAGTTATTCCAAAGAGTCCACCATACCTACCTACTAGCTTATGCTATTCCAAGTATATTCATGCTTTTGTTTACCTTCCAAATTAAACTTGTTATGAGAAAACTAGTGATTAAAGCTCTCACGAACTTGATGGCCGATACATTGGAAATGTATCTATAATTTTTGATGTTCCATGCTTGGTTTTATCTCATTTATTGTGTTTTGTCCACACTTTGGAGTACTTTTCATATGATTTCTTGGACTAACCTATTAACAAAGAGCCACAGTGCCAGCTGCCTGTTTTCTCCTGTTTTTGGTTCCAGGAAAGTCAGAAATGAATATTCTCAGAATTGGAAGGGACAAAAGCCATAGTGCCTATTTTTCCAGAAGACTCCAGGAGCCAGAATACGAGACGGAGGAGGGCAAGGGCCTGGCCACACCACCCCCAGGCGTGGGCTGGGCTTGGCCGTGCCAGGGCATGGTGTGGTGGCCCTAGGCACCCCCTCGGTCTCCCTCTTCGCCTATAAGAAGCCTTCTGACCTAAAAACTTCGGGGGGTTTGACGTTTTTCCAGAAGGAGTTCCGCTCCACTGCCACCACTAGATTCCACGAAATAGCACCAGAAACTCCGTTCTGGCACCCTGTCGGGACGGGGAATTGGAGGAGATCATCGCCATAATCATCACCATCGCTTCTCCATCGACCATCCATGTTTTTCCCATATATGAGTGAGTAATCCCCCGCTGTAGGCTATGGGGATGGTAGGGATTGGATGAGATCATTCATGTAATGGCACCAGATTGTTAGGGCATGGTGCCTAGTATCTTTTATTAGTGCTTTATGACTTTGTTGCGACTCGTTTGCTTAATGCTTGTCACTAGGGCCCGAGTGCCATGATTTCGGATATGAACATGTTATTGATTCATTATGATAGTATTGTTCTTGGTCTTATCTACAAGTTGTATACACACGTCGTTGTCCGGAACCTATGGTCCCGAAGTGACATAAATCAGGGTAGCCGGAAGGGAAAGGCTTTGATGTGAGGATCACATGTGTTCACGGAGTGTTAATGCTTTGCTCCGGTGCTCTATTAAAAGGAGAACCTTAATTGCCAGTAGTTCCCTAGAGGCCCAGCTGCAAACAGGTTGGCAGGACAAAAGATGTTGTGCAAGTTCTCATTGCGAGCACGTATGACTATATATGGAACACATGCCTAGGATTGTCTAGTACTTGGATGCTTTATCTTATTTATCTGCAATTTCCCTATGTTCTGATTGCTATGTGAATTGTCTTATCCATGCAACGCCCGTCCATCCATCCCTATGCCTACCTTTTCGAATCCCTTTATCGCTTTTGTTACTACTGTCTTTGCTTTGCTACTGCTGTTACTTTACTATTCCTACTACAAAACTGTTGCTACTGATAAACTGCTGTGAGCAAGATTGTTTCCAGGTGCAGCTGAACTGACAACTCAGTTGTTAAGGCTGATAAGTATTCTTTGGCTCCCCTTGTGTCGAATCAATAAATTGGGTTTCACTTCCCTCGAAAATACTGCGATACACCCCCTATACTTGTGGGTCATCAAGACTATTTTCTCGCGCCGTTGCCGGGCAGCATAGCTTTATTTATCAAGTTCAATTGGAATCACTATTGTTCAAGCTAAGTTTATCTTTCTCCTTGTTTGCTTGTTTCTTTATCAAAAATACAAAAAAAAATTCCTACTCTAGTTGTTATTTTCGTTGGCCTGTTATTGTCTTGCTTTGTCATGCTTGTTGGCAATGGTTGGTTTCTTTGAAACTAAAGCTTATTGGCAAGGTGGGTTCACGGAAAATGAAAAATATTATTATAAGGAACACCGCTTGTCACAAAAAGGGAAACACTTATGGGGACAAATTGATAGATTGTATACCATTGCTAGAAACGTGTGCTCTACTTATAATGTTACTTATTGCTTTGATAAATCTTGTTGCTGTAGGAGGTTCAAGCACCTCCCTTTTCAATGTGAGTATAATGATAATGTTACCATATCTTCCTATGTTAAGGGAAATTATGATATTTATGATGTGGAACAAATTGAGGAATTTATTGCTTGGAAGGGTGCATTTGAACTTGCTAGTTTGCTCGAAAATATTGATGATTCACCTTATAAGTATGAGGTTTATGGTATACTTAAATTTTGCTTTGAGAATTACAAGGAAGAAAATGGCTATATTCTTGAATACACCAATAGATGCTTTCCACAAATGGAAGAGACTAATGCCTTGCAGGATCCTATGGAAGAAGAAATTGATGAACCTGAAATCTCATTGGATGAAAAAGAGAAGGAGAGTGATGAACAAAAGGAGGAAGAATGGATTATCTACCCATGTT
Source organism: Avena insularis (assembly GCA_023614405.1). Lineage (NCBI taxonomy): Eukaryota > Viridiplantae > Streptophyta > Magnoliopsida > Poales > Poaceae > Avena > Avena insularis. The sequence goes on from CM042684.1 coordinate 112,369,930, forward strand.
TACCTTCTAATGAGAGTAACTCTTTATCCCTTACATTATTTGATTGTCCCCCATGCTTACTAAAGAAGGATGAATGTTATGTTCCCGAGGTTTCCTTTGAAAATGTTTATGATAAGGCTCTAGTGCTTGTAGATCATGAAAAGCATGCTTTATGTGATAGTTATATTGTTGAGTTTATTCATGAGGCTACTGAAAATTATTTTGAGAGAGGAAAATATGGTGGTAGGAGTTTTCATGGTATTGAAACACCTCTCTATGTGCTGAAAGTTTTGAAGTTACTCTTGTTTAATCTTCCTATGACTGTCACTTTGCTCTTTGCAAATTTATTTGCTTACACGATTCCTATGCATAGGAAGTGGGTTAGACTTAAATGTGTTTTGATTTTGCTTCTTGATGCTATCTTTTACTTCAACTTATATTTCTTATGAGAGCATCCTCTCAAACTTTTATGCCTGAAGATGATATTATGTCTATTATTCTTGGGAGACCTTTTCTTAAATATTGCAGGAGCTGTTATTAATTGTAATCAAGGGAAGGTGACCTTCAATGAACACATTTTCTATTTCCTCAAGAAGATTGAAAGTTGAATTCAATTGAACATGTCAAGTTGGAGAAATATATTGTCCCATACGAAGAGAAAATTTTGAAACTATTATGATTGGGACCATTGCTATCAAGGTTGAGGTAACATAATCATTAGTGGAATACAAAGTTTTGTCTCATATGGAACTGTTTTGGTAACAAGACCTGATCAACCTTGTTAACAAAATTATTTCATTGAACAAAACAATGTTTTCACCATGATTATCTTTCCTTACTTCTATTCTATTCACTTTAGTTTTTGCTCATGCCTAACTTAAAGGCGTTAAAGAAAAGTACTTATTGGGAGATAACCCAAAAGTTTTAGATGAGTCTTGGAAGTTATTACCTCTGTAATAACCTCTCTTTATCCTTTTTATTTGCTTTTTGTGCCAAGAGTAACCTCTAATGAGAGAGAAGTAATGATTGGGAAAGTTGATGTCCCGAAACAGATTTCTGTGCTTCACCGTAACAATTCATGTAAAATCTCTGAACGTCTTTTTGAGGCGCGAATATTTGTGCTTCTGACCTAGGTTGTTATATAACTTTCGTTAGTTCAACACTTTTTGATTTGAGAAACAGAAGGTCTTCGAAAAAATTCGTCTTTACCTGCTGGTCTGTTTTGACAGATTTTTGCCATTTTCTGCATTTGCTTCTTGTTAGTTCCTTCTTGAGTTCTTTTGGGGAATTGAGCTTTTTGAGGGAATTTCTATAGTAGCTAGTGTTCTAATGGAAGTTTATTTGGTGTTAGAACTGAACCTTGAGACTTATTTATCTTAAGTGCACTAATGTTGCTAATGAGATTGTGTGAAGTTTTGTATGAAGGAAAAATTTCAGGTGTATGGAAGGAACGAGTAATGAGATAAAGGATGGACTAAATCTCAAGCTTGGGGATGCCACGCATGTCACCCCAATAAATATCCAAGAAGTACAAGCGTCAAAGCTTGGGGATGCCCAAGGCATCCCCCTTCTTCATCAATAAAAATCCCAGGTTTCTTCCAAACGCTTGATTTTTATTGTTTCATGCACAGTTGTGTTGTTCTTGGAGCGTCTTCTTTTTTGTTTTCGTTTTGGTTTTTAGTTTGCGTGGTTTGCATAGTTTGCTGAATAAATTGGTTGGACCTCCTCTTTCATACATTGGTGTTCAAGTAGTTTGGTTTGGATTGGAAAACAGTAGGAAGCTTAAGTGGTAAAGAGAGCTTGTTTTTGACTGTGGCCTATGCTTTGTCATGCCATGCTTGATATTGTTTTGGTTTTATGCTTAGTATTCTTTGCTGTAGCATGACTTGTTATAAACAATTGAGATTGCTTAATGTGCCTTGGAGGAATCATGCGTTGTTTTAGCATATTAAAGCATAAATAGTGGTATTCTCCTTTGATGCTTTATTTGGGTTGACTTGGCGCATTCTCACACCATGTTATGGCTATCTCAAGTCACCATAGCCTTTATGATCCTTTAGTTTTCAACTTGTAGTATCACTTTATTCTTTGATCAATGATGTTTTGTTGCTCTGCATGATTATGTCCATTATTTCTCTCTTAGTTTGTCGCTCCCAGTCTTTTGCTAGCCTCCACAACCAAGTATGAGTTCCACTCATGCATCCAACTCCCTAAACCAGGTTATTCCAAAGAGTCCACCATAACTACCTACTAGCTTATGCTATTTCAAGTATATTTATGTTTTTATCTACCTTCCAAATTAAACGTGTTATGAGAAAACTAGTGATTAAAGCTCTCACGAACTTGATGGCACACTTTACTTAACTTGCCCTTAATAAACTTGAACCATTGTGTCGTCTATGTTGTATATGCTTGCACTTAATTGTTGGGAATTAGCATAACCATGCTTTCATGGGGAACACTTTCAACATTACACTTGGTACTTGTACCTAGTTGATATCATGCTCTTTTGTATATGGATGTCGTCGGTGTGAAATGAAAGGGGAGCTTGTAAGTCCATGGAGTTATGTATATGTGTTAGAGAAACGCTGGCCGGCTGGTTCAATCCATGCTGACATGGTGGAAACCTGCAGCGTAACCATAATGAGCTGTCTATGAAGCATTCTTCTTATAAAAAAAGAGTCCTATATTGAGAAAAAAAGAGAAAAGAAAAAAAAGAGATACTATGAAAAGAGGAAAGATAGAAAAAAGCACCATATTCCCATGGTAAATAAGAAGAATGCTGAGATGCTCGTTGTCTGCTTGCCTTGTCATTTTGATACGGGGATTCTTCCGTATCATCGGGCAAGGGGTAACCCGTTGGCGGTTCTCAATGATACACATGTACTTACAATGACAAGAACTTACTGGTGACTAAACTTGAGTAGCATGAGGAGCGACCGTCGTATACAAGGGACATGAGATTTCTGACTTATACTTCGTCCAGCATGTACACCATAGTTTGTTCACTTTAACCTTAATCACTTCAAGATGCTTATGATAGGGGCAATGAGAGCTGAAAGCTATAAGTACCATAATTTTTGGAAGCTCTTTATGAGACTTGAATCCCTACTTCCTTTTACAAAGGCCTTTCTTCCACCATTATATTGAGTCTCCACCTTCTATCTTTATGCACCTACTTTGAGAGCATAGTGGCCATTCTTAGTTCTATGTGCATTGTCCCAAGACTAGTTGATGGATGCATAACTTGTTATTGCTTGTTTTAAACAATTGTATCTAGTCACTCTTATGACCTTTGAAGGTGTCCTATGCATTTATATTTGCTACTCTATGAGGGACAAGCTAAATGATATTATGTTATGTTTTCTTTATGTGAAACAAACAAACGTCTTGCAAAGCATTGCTATTCATGAATGTTTTGTTTGTGCCTTTTCATGTTGCATCATAGTTTCTTTGCTTATTGCTAGAACTTTGTCTTTCATGTTATGAATGAAGTACTATGATCCCAGCTTTGAATGTTTTACAAGTACTTTGGTCAAGTCTTTGATGGTGCATGTCACCTCAAAAATTATTCTTTCTTTTTATCACTTACCTACTCGAGGACGAGCAGGAGTTAAGCTTGGGAATGTTGATACATTGGAAATGTATCTATAATTTTTGATGTTCCATGCTTGGTTTTATCTCCTTTCTTGTGTTTTGTCCACACTTTTGAGTACTTTTCATATGATTTCTTGGACTAACCTATTAACAAAGAGCCACAGTGCCAGCTGCATGTTTCATTCTGTTTTTGGTTCCAGGAAAGTCAGAAAATGAATATTCTCGGAATTGGACGGGACAAAAGCCAAAGTGCCTATTTTTCCAGAAGACTCCAGGAGCCAGAATACGAGACGGAGGAGGGCCAGGGCCTGGCCACACCACCCCTAGGCGCGGGCTGGGCTTGGCTGCGCCAGGGCATGGTGTGGTGGCCCCAGGCACCCCCTCGGTCTCCCTCTTCGCCTATAAGAAGCCTTCTGACCTAAAAAATTCGGGGGCTTCGACGTTTTTCCAGAAGGAGTTCCGCTCCGCCGGCACCACCAGATTCCATTTAAACAGCACGTAAACTCGTTACGGCACCTGGAGGGAATTGGAGGAGATCATCGCCATCATCATCACCATCGCTTCTCCATCGACCATCCATGTTTTTCCCATATATGAGTGAGTAATCCCCCGCTGTAGGCTATGGGGATGGTAGGGATTGGATGAGATCATTCATGTAATGGCACCAGATTGTTAGGGCATGGTGCCTAGTATCTTTTATTAGTGCTTTATGACTTTGTTGCGACTCGTTTGCTTAATGCTTGTCACTAGGGCCCGAGTGCCATGATTTCAGATGTAAACATGTTATTGATTCATTATGATATTATTGTTCTTGGTCTTATCTACAAGTTGTATACACACGTCGTTGTCCGGAACCTATGGTCCCGAAGTGACAGAAATCGGGGTAGCCGGAAGGGAAAGGCTTTGATGTGAGGATCACATGTGTTCACGGAGTGTTAATGCTTTGCTCCGGTGCTCTATTAAAAGGAGCACCTTAATTGCCAGTAGTTCCCTAGAGGCCCAAATGCAAACGGGAAAGGTGACAAAAGATGTTGTGCAAGTTCTCATTGCGAGAACGTATGACTATATATGGAACACATGCCTAGGATTGTCTAGTACTTGGATGCTTTATCTTATTTATCTGCAATTGCCCTATGTTCTTATTGCTATGTGAATTGTCTTATCCATGCAACGCCCGTCCATGCATCCCTATGCCTACCGCACTCGAATCCCTCTGTTTACTGCTTTTGTTACTACTGTCTTTGCTTTGCTACTGCTGTTACTTTACTATTCCTACTACAAAACTATTGCGACTGATAAACTGTTGTGAGCAAGATTGTTTCTAGGTGCAGCTAAATTGACAACTCAGTTGTTAAGGCTGATAAGTATTCTTTGGCTCCCCTTGTGTCGAATCAATAAATTGGGTTTCACTTCCCTCGAAAATACTGCGATACACCCCTATACTTGTGGGTCATCAATGGCACACTTTACTTTTCTTGCCCTTAATAAACTTGAACCATTGTGTCGTCTATGTTGTATATGCTTGCACTTATTTGTTGGGAATTAGCAGAACCATGCTTTCATGGGGAACGCTTTCAACATTGCACTTGGTACTTGTACCTAGTTGATATCATGCTCTTTTGTATATGGATGTCGTCGGTGTGAAATGAAAGGGGAGCTTGTAAGTCCATGGAGTTATGTATATGTGTTAGAGAAAGCGCTGGGTCATTGGTCTAATCCATGCTGACATGGTGGAAACCTGCAGCGTAACCATAATGAGCTGTCTATGAAGCATTCTTATAAAAAAAAGAGTCCTATATTGAGAAAAAAGAGAAAAAAAGAGATATTATGAAAAGAGGAAAGCAAGAAAAAATCACCATATTCCCATGGTAAATAAGAAGATTGCTGAGATGCTCGTTGTCTGCTTGCCTTGTCATTTTGATATGGGGATTCTTACGTATCATCGGGCAAGGGGTTCCCCGTTGGCGGTTCTCTATGATACACATGTACTTACGATGACAAGAACTTACCGGTGACTAAACTTGAGTAGCATGAGGAGCGGCCCTCGTATACAAGGGACATGAGATTTCTGACTTATACTTCGTCAAGCATGTATACTATAGCTTGTTCACTTTAACCATAATCACTTCAAGATGCTTATGATAGGGGCAATGAAAGCTGAAAGCTATAAGTACCATAATTTTTGGAAGCTCTTTATGAGACTTGAATCCCTACTTCCTTTTATAAAGGCCTTTCTTCCACCATTATATTGAGTCTCCACCTTCTATCTTATGCACCTACTTTGAGAGCATAGTGGCCATTCTTAGTTCTATGTGCATTGTCCCAAGACTAGTTGATTGATGCATATCTTGATATTGCTTGTTTTAAACTATTGTATCTAGTCACTCTTATGAACTTTGAAGGTGTCCTATGCATTTATTTTTGGTACTCTATTGAGGGACAAGCTGAATACTAATATGCTATGTTTTCTTTATGTGAAACAGACAAACGTCTTGCAAAGAATTGTTATTCATGAATCTTTTGTTTGTGCCTTTTCATGTTGCATCATAGTTTCTTTGTCTTATTGCTAGAACTTTGTCTTTCATGTTATGATTGAAGTACTATGATCCTAGCTTCGAATGTTTTACAAATACTTTGATCAAGTTTATGATGGTGCATGCCACCTCAAAAATTATTCTTTCTTTTTATCACTTACCTACTCGAGGACGAGCAGGAGTTAAGCTTGGGGATGTTGATACATTGCAAATGTATCTATAATTTTTGATGTTCCATGCTTGGTTTTATCTACTTTCTTATGTTTTGTTCCAACTTTGGAGTACTTTTCATATGATTTCTTGGACTAACCTATTAACAAGACGCCAGAGTGCCAGTTGCCTGTTTTCTGCTGTTTTTGGTTCCAGGAAGTCAGAAAATGAATATTCTCGAAATTGGACGGGACAAAAGCCAAAGTTACTATTTTCCCAGAAGACTCACGGAGCCAGAAGGAGAGTCAGAGAGGGGCCACAGGGTGGCCACACCCCCTTGGCGCATGCCAGCCCAGGCTGCGCTAGGGGATGGTGTGGGGCCCCTGGCCAGCCACCGACCTTGCCTCCTTCGCCTATAAGAGCCCCCTGATACCAAAACCCTAGGTGATCAATCGGAAATCCACGAAAAGTTCCACAGCGCCGCCGCCACCGAAGGGGAGATTCGGGGGACAGAAAGTCTCTATTCCAGCACCCTGCCGGGAGGGGAAGTGCCCCCGGAGCAATCTCCACCGATCTCCACCACCATCTCCATCACCATTGTTGATTCCCATGATGAGGAGGGAGTAGTTCTCTCTTGAGGCTAAGGGTTCTACTGGTAGCTATGTGTTCATATCTCTCTCTATGCATGATCATATTGTGATCATGAGCTTTGTAATCAAGTAGATCTACCTTGCTACTCAAGTGCTTTAATAGATCTCTGCTCTCCCCTTATGTGTCAAAGTGATAGTGTGCATACCATGGTGGCACTTAGGCTAGAGATTACAAATACTTGTTATGAGTTATATTTGGAGTTGGATGTCTTTATGAAATTGTGGTGTTTGTTGGACTCATCTAGTACTCAAGGTGATAGTGTGGGGTTTTCTAGATGGGAAAGGCTTACTTTGAGGTGTGCTGTTATAGCCCTACCATGGATTAGAGTGTCCAACCGGAGAGTAGTTCAGCGTAGTATCATAAAGAAGAATATATTTATATGAGAGTGTTCACTAGTGAAAGTATGATCCCTAGGCCTTGTTTCTAAGCACTGAAACACCATTTGCTATTAGATCTATTACATGTTTGCTTGCTTCCATCTTTATTTCAGTTTTACTTTAGTCTTTTCCACGCCATCAAGCTATTTTCTATCACCGTTACCACTTATAATTATCCATACCACTTGTATTTCAATATCTCTCCACCAAACTAGTGCACCTATACACCTGACAAGTGTATTGGGTGTGTTGGGGACACAAGAGACTTCTTGTATCTTGATTGCAGGGTTGCTTGAGAGGGGATACCTTTGACCACTTCCTCCCTGAGTTCGATAAACCTTGGGTGATCCACTTAAGGGAAAACTTGCTGCTGTTCTACAAACCTCTCCACTTGGAGGCCCAACAACTGTCTACAAGAATAGAAGTTCGTAGACATCAGTTTGCCAAGGTGAATTGATTTGAGTGGTTTTTGAAAAATTGTGATCTATGCATATGAACTTGATTGAATTTTGCAGTGTCCTTTAAATAGATTTGGAATTTGTTTCTATTGGTTTGCAAGGTGGGCTTGGGTCCGCTTTTACTTGTTCTAGCAAGGGGTGAAAAGAATTGGGAAAGTTTCTGTTAGAAATCTTTTACTATAAACACTCAAAGTGGTCGAGTGGATTATTTTGGTCAAAATGACCATTTGCTTATTTGATTCATATTTTATTTTCTTTTATTTTGATTTTGTTTGTAAATGGCCTAGATGATGTAGTATTCATCTTTAAACCATTATTATCATTTGTAGCAATCAAACATGGCAATTGCACTCATTCACACACTAAAGCAATTCACACATACACTCATATTAGATTTAATAATAAAAGTTTTTGTTAACCCTAAACTTAGGTGATTTGAACTTGATAATCTTGATTAAAATTTTTGGGGTGTTACATCACCAGTCATCAAATAGTGTGGTGAGTACACATAAAACCATCACATGATCAAATCATCATAGATTAAATAGAGCATGTGTTGTTTTATATGATCTTCTCAGAAAAACACCCAAGTGCGGTGTATATCCATCCTAGAAGAAAGACAAAACACTAATGATAAATCTTTACAAGTCACTGCCAAGATCTTAGCCTTTGCATCACTAATCTTGGAGAGAAACCTCTAGTTTCTTAACTACATACATAAACATCTTGAATAAACATTTTTGGGAACATCCTATGGATGGTAGCAACTCAGAAATGACACATCTTAAAACTTTATCTTAAACAGTAAGGATCTACCTTATTATTCTTACAACATCCTACCAAAGTAAATTCCACAAGCGTTGTAGGACTGATACCTAGAGGTATCCATCGCAGATCATCAAAGAAGTAAAGCAGCAGGTGAAAACATCTACTTCTCTGAAGCTTTGCCTCAGACCAACATCACAGGCTAATTTACCCAATAACATGTTCTGCAACTCTCAGGTACAATAGAACACCAATAGAAAACAGTGTAGTATCTGGATGAACCTGTGTACCACTCAAATGAGGGTGTCACAAGGGCCTATCCTAACGAAGAAGTTTCTACCAGGGATTTCATAATACAATGCTTGCAACAGAACACCTAATCATTTTCCTAAAATAGCAATTAGGAATCATATTTTGACACCTATGTATTCTATCGTCTGCAAGTATCAGAAAGTAATTGGATTAAATATCCAACTCCAATTCTTTCATCACAAAGCATATCAATAATAACTAGAGAATTAATCTCAAGCTAGATCATAGCCATAATATAGGACAGTAAGTAAAAGTTCAGTTAATAGCTTTCTGATAGAATTAACTGTGAACACCAAGAACCACAGTATAGTAGTGAATCATACACAACTAGATTCAGTAGGAAACCACCTTAGATAAACATGGAATCAAGGGATGAACCCTAGCATAGAGGGATGAACCCTAGTGCCGTGGACATATGTTATTAGGGTTCATACATGGACAACACTCAGAGAGAAGCAAGGTAAGCCAGAGAATCAGAGGGAGAGAAGAGGAACTCACCCGTGGTCCTCGCTGTAGATAGAAGAAGAAGCAGAGTCACCGACGAGCGCACACGGCGGCACGGGGAGCACCTGAGGGTGCTGCAACCCGCGCCAAGCCATGACACGGCGGTCATATCTACACGGGCAACAGCGGAGGAACCACAGGACCGCTAGAGGCCCAGCACAACACCAACGGGGCAGCGAAACTCCATATCGCCGATAACCCCCAAACCCTAGGGTTCGAGGCTGAGTCAGCCTGGACACGAGAGGGGTTTGTAGACAAATCCAACAAGGCCAGACAGCGGAGCAACACCGGCTACCTTGCCATGCACCACGACAATGTCTGGGGAGGCCCAGGGTAGTGGTAATCGAGCGGCAACAACGTCGACGACACCACACCGTGGCAGGTTGAGAAAGAACGTACTGGCCGGTGTGGTCCAGTACCCCTCACTTGAGAGGGTTTGACCAGCCGGGTTGGGCCAGGTCAGGGATGGGCCAGCCCAATGGGCTAGGTCCAGTTTTAAAAGGAAAAATCTAATTAAATTATCAAATGACCAAAATACCCCTAGGACTTAAATGTCTAACAAATCAAATAAAAATACTAAAAATATAAATAAATATCAATGGACTCATAGATATGTCCTTTATTTAAGAAAAATAACAAATGGAATTTTAGGTAATTAAATTTGAAATTATCATTATTAAGTTATATATTCCTTTGGAATTTTATAAAAATATATCAAACACATAAAATTAATAAAATTCATTTTTCCAATTCTAAAAGGGAGTGCTATTATAGAAAAATGCTAGTTTGTATTTCTTTGAAAGGTAAATTAAATTTGATAAAAGTAAAATCTTATTTCCTTAAAGGATTTTTAATTAAATATTTAAAAGAGTTGAAAACTAAATAAATTCAATTTTAAACTCTTAAAATAATACTAGTCATTATAAAAATACTAACTATAATGTTTATGAAAATTCCAAAGACTTCAAGTAATACTTTTCTTTTTAATTAAAGAAAATAGCAAACTTTTATTAAGAGGGTAGAACAACCAAATAAGCAAATAATAAACCTTACTTGTTTAAGTTAGATAAAAGATAAATAAATGTTAAGGACATTAAAACTCTAATTAAAAGTTAATAAAATAAGGAAAAAGTCCTAAAAAGGAATAAAGATCATTTTTTCATATGAAAATAAATCTACTATTTTACAAAAATACTAACTTAATTTTTTTATAAATAAAACTTGGAACAAGTAGTGAAGGACATTTAATCCTTTATAGAATTTTGTAAAAATAATAATAATACTTAAAAATAAATAAAAATCATTTTTAAGATCTTAAATAAATATACTTTATTAGAAAAATACTCCATATATTATTCCAATGGGTTCCAAGATTTTAAAATAATATATCCCTATCTATTTTATAAGATACCTATTTTTTAAATTCTATGTCGTGGTGTGGAACACGGCAGTACCATCAGGGATGGCTTGAAGGGGACAATTAGGATGCTATCGGTGGCTACTCGCAACGGGTTAGGCACAAATACTACAAACACAGCGATGTACCCAGGTTCGGAGCCCTCTTGGCGAGGTAAAACTCCTACTCCTGCAAGGATCTACTATTAAAGGGGGTGAATGCCCAATACAGATGCTCCTTGAGCTGTTTCCTTAGCTACTTCTTGCTTGAAATTATCTAAGTCCTTCCTCTTGTGTCTCTCCCTAGAACCCTAGCACTTCCCCCCCTTATATACTGGTTGAGGAGGTAGTTTACAAGGTGGGTTCTAGGGTTTACTGTTTGGATTTGGGCCTTACAGAGTGGGCCGGATGGACAGGGCCAAATGCTAGGCCCGGGTCTAGTCAAGCCTCCAGTATAGGGGAGGACCATGCTACAGTGTCCAACGCCCCTGCTTTACTCGTCAGCCAGCTCTTTATCCGTCAGCCAGCTCTTTATGCGTAAGATGGAGCTTTCTTCATCAGACCCTCCAGCTTTGGTGCAGTTGTCCAGTAGCGCCGGCCAGGCCAGCCAGCCAGTCCGATCAAAGGTGCGCTCAGCAAGGAATGTCACCCCCACCATACCGTGGCCAGCGGATTCGAGGCGGTCGGCTAGGAGCGGCCTCCCAGCCGGTTCTTCTGGCTACCCGGCTAGACGGGCCAGCCAGGGGAACTTGAATGCGGACCGGGTGGGGGATTCCACCTAGCTGTGGTTTCTTGATCTGGTTCCAGACGGCATGACCTCCTTGGAGCCGGCCGGTTGGTCCCATCTTGGCCTACCCGAGGGTCATCCCCCCGATACTAGTCCCCGAGCGTGTTAGGACTTGGCCTCGTGGAGAAGTTCTTGCGTGCTCATTTGAAATGATTGATGGTGCAGATGCTTTGTCATTTTCATTTGTCTTGTAGTCTTTGTCTTGTACCAACTTGGGATTTTGTGTTGTTTCCCGGCTAGGGTTTACCGGCTACGGAGCCGATGGCCCCACCCACAGGGTGTGAGCGGTGATGTTCTTGACCGACTGCCGCACCCGGCCGGGAGAGGGATCGCCAGTTTGCTATTGTCGGTGCTCGTGTCAGCCATGCCTGCCGTTTCTGGCGCACATCGAGTCAGTTTGACTTATGGGTCTGCCGCGACAGTTTTTTGGTAACCGCACACACGCCATCATCATCTCATCTCTTTGGAGATCGTGGGCATGGTTTTCCTCCCGCAGTAACTTCTACAGGATCTTCTGCGTGCGTGGCTCTGGTGCACGCGATCTGTCCCGAATCGTCGTGGGAGAGTAGGGTGGTTGCTTGCCATGTGGCGTAGAGGGAGGGGAACAGATGTGGGGGAGTGGGGCAATTGCTTGCCATGTGGCGCAGAGGGAGGGGAACGGACATGACCCTTCTTCCTTGATAAATAAGTACACTAGGGAGCGGTGGCTCCTCACTTCGTCTTCTTGTGCTTGCAGCCCCCATTTTCCTTCGCGCTCTAGCCCTTCACTGCTCCTCTGCGCCACCGCTTCTTGGTCACCGGCGCCGCTCCTCTTCCCAACAACGGGCCCTCGCGCTTCAACCACGGCCACTTTTCCGAACAACATGTTGCCCGAGGTCGCCGGCAGGTGGTGCAGCACATATGTCACCGAAGAACTGGTGAAGAAGTACCAGCGGGGGCGGTTCTTGTTGGAAATATGCCCTAGAGACAAATAGTAGTAAGGACTATTATCATATTTCATATAGTTTATGATTAAGTTTTATATCATGCTAACTTTATTGAGTGGAAACATCAATACACGTGTGATATATAAACAACCAGGGGTTCCCAGTGAAACTCTAGTCACTGGTTCATTGGTCAACAAATGATCATGTTTCCTGATCATGTGGCATTTATGCCAGTTGGAAATGGAGTCAACTCATTATGAGAATGAGATGATGAACCAATACCCAACCTAAACATCATGACCCAATCATGTCACGAATTTCAAGTTATGATGATTAGAAATGGATCCTCGTAGACTATTCCTTAGACCGTGAGGCTATATCAATCACTGTCTCCCGAGAGTGCTTTGATAGCATCAAGCGCCACTTGGTAATACAGTGGTTATAAAGGTGTGTTCAGGTACTCAGAGGAAACCGTTGAGGCAATATATGTCAAGAGCAGGATTTGTCCGTCCATGTGACGGGAAGATACTCAACGGCCCACTCGGAGAAGTTATATCCAATAGCTGCGCAGCGTGTGATTTGATCACAGGGATATCACTTGTCGGAACGAGTCAAGTAGTGTTGTTCGATAACGAGATTGAACATGACATGGTGATGTCATTGATCAGATCTCAGGCAATGCAAGTATCGAGAGACAAAGGGAATAAGACACGACTGTCCCGGTTCAAACGGCAAAAGATCTTCATGGAACGCATAGGGGTCACATGGACATCCAGGTCCCTCTGTCGATCATTGGTGCAGGAGTGTCCCGACCATGTATGGAGTGTTCCTGAACCATGGGGTATCATGCTTAAGGGCTTGATGATGCTTAGAGAGTGTTTATAGGATCGATAGAATCACCGAAGAATAGTAGAGAGAAAACCAGAAGGGTTTCGATAAGTCCGGAGGATGTCCGGAGTTGAGGTGGAAGTTTTCCATAGCCACAGAGGTTGAATAATATGTGAATGAATGTTAAATAATGATTTACTCATTTATTCATAATTATTTAATAAAGAGAAAATCAATTTAAATGGTCAAAGGGCTTAATGGGCCAATTCCTAGAGGGGAAAGGCCCAAGAGGGGGCCCATGGTGGGGGCTGGCCGGCGACGCCTCACCCCACCTCCTCCTCCTCCTTTTGTCCCACCCCGGGACTTTGAGGGAGGGTGTACCCCATCCTCCCCCTATATATAGTGGGGGTATTTGGCTAGATAAATACAACCAATAATCAATATAGGTCTTCTCACTTTTGGGAGGACCTCTAATTGATATTTTCTCTCTCCCCCTCTCTCTCTCGTGACCGTGGTCCCAAGTCTGGACGGCGCGAACAAGAGACATCTTCACTGCGGAGCGCTGCCGTGCTGCATGATTTGGATTCGGGAACTCTACTTCCGCAACTGCTGCTAGATCGGGGAAGCGGGAGTCATCGTCAGGCACCGGACGTGTGTAACTCCCCGCGAGTTGTCGCACTTGAGGCACTCAAGTCATTGGAGCCAAGGGAGCGAAAGAACTTCATCTTGACCTTGAGGTCGGCTTCGGCTCGTCTACATCAACCACGCTCTCCTGAGCATTGACAACGCTTTTCGGTCTTCAAGGGTAAGTTCACGAAAATCTCCTCCTGTTACCGTATTACTAATAGATAGGTCCTGGCAGGTTTAGGGGTTCAGGGGCGTAGGGTAAATTTTTATTGTTTTCATATGCGGAACCGCTACAGTAGTATCAGAGCTAGATCTATGCGTAGTAATGCTAGTACGGGTATAACACACGAGATGTAGCGTGTGGGCGTTGATCTTTTAGTTGTTACCCTCCCACGTGTACTTGTGTTTATCACAGTAATGCTTGATGAAGCGTCCCCCAACCGACTTTACGCGTTCATTCACGAGACTGGTCCACGCTTGACATACGGCTTGTACCGTATAAAGTGGCTTAGGGGGGTGTCCGTCTCTCTCGCATTAGTTGGTATACCATTTGCAATGGAGGGCCCCGAAAGGGGTGTAGTAGAGACAACTACTTGATCAGTGTTGTGCTAAAAGTTCGTAGGTAAGAATGGTTCTTGTGCGAAAGCCCATTCAGCCACGTAAAACATGCAAAGATAAAGTAGAGGCATCTAACTTTGTTTTGCAGGGAGCGTTGCTTTGTGATATGGTTGTGGCAAAGGTAAAGTGATTACCTTTTGTTACTTAGTACTATATATTCACGGAGGTGACGGACTACCATGCCAAAATGACACCAGTACCCTGGTGTCTACGGCGCCGAAACCGTAGCACCAGAATCCGGTGACGACGGATGGAGATCACGACGTGAAGGACCATATCACATTGCATTTACATTCAGTATCATTGTTTGTATATCTTATTGTGTGCTGGTATTAGATACTCGACGGTAGCCTAATAAGATGATCCCTGTTAAAATTACCAACGATTGTGTTCCCCCTTAGTGTGCACCACCAAGAAAGTTCTTTGGTATGAGGCGATCCATGGTACAGGCATGGGTGTTAGACATATCTACGTTCGCACACAGTGGGTGTAAGCCATGTTGCATAGCGAATACACTAAGGTTAAGTTGGCGAGCCTAGCATGTCTAGACATGGCCTCGGAACGTGGATGGTCGAAAGATCAAGCACGAGTCGCATGAATGATGTGACTGACGTTTAGCGTCCACCCTTGAACCCACATTGATGGTCGTGACGATCGGGGGAGATGTGGCTGATAGGGGTCGTGTTATTAGTAGGAACCCTTATGGGGATAGGTTTTTCTGAGTGGAGTTATTATTAACTCATTCAATTATAAACTTAGTCTAAATTCCTTTTGCAATTATAAATGTAGAAAATGGTTCTCCCCGAGATTACCTTCCCTATTGTTAATTGGTTAGAAGGAGAGAAGCTCAGATTAGATGGATCAAACTTATCCATATGGGTTGCACGTCTCCACGTTCTCCTTAGCGAGAATGACGTGGTTGACTATATACTCGACGGGATGGATTTGTATCAGCCCATTAACCTAGAGACCCAGAACAGCGGGAAGACCGCTATCTCCGTCAGGAGATGGCCTCCTTAATTTTAGTTACTATGCATTTCCGAATGGTGGATGAGCTGTGGCCTTTCGTGGGTGATGTCAACCCTCGTTCGGTGATGCTACAGCTTAGGACACATTTTGTGGAACAAGCACACATATGGGAGGATGAGTTGATGGGAGACTTCCTCTCCATTAAGATGGAGGAGAACTCATCACTTGACGACCACTTGGAGCGCATGCATGATGTGTACATGAGGCCTGCATACTTCCTAGATAGCTGGATGATGGGCTCTTTTGCAAATGGCGTTGTGCTGCGGTCGCTGCCACCAAGCTACCAGGCACAAGTCAGGACATGGATCATGAGAGGCGACGCGGAATCAATGGAGTTCCACCGGTTCGTGACACATCTCAGGAATGTGTTGGTTGAACCAGATGTCGCTCAGGTCATCAATGACAAAGGTATACATTTGATATACAATTTTATAAATGTTATAATCTTGCAAACACATTTGCAGTGTTAAGTATATTTGATACTTGTTCTGTTTTAATGAAAACAGGTCCTTCTGCATGAGAGGTGCTTGATGGAGAGGAGGTGACCTTGCGTGTTGATGGCGAGCATTATGATGATGGCCAACGACGCTCTCCCTCGACATTTATCATTTAGTTTATGTTTTGGATAGTTATTGTAATCAAAATATTATGAACTTCTTTAGTGTGTCTCACACTTTGTGAGACGGTTATTCATATGAGTTTGTAACAAACAGTTGTTCTACTTTTATGAATGATTTGTATCCGTGTTCATATCTTGTTTGATTATACATGAATTAACCTTGTTGTTTGAAACTAATTGATAATGCGTGAACATTTGTAAAATATTGAAATGCCTTGAAAAATATCCAATTAATGATGTTTCATTAATGAATGAAACCATTGTTTAAATTCAAAGTTATGTGATAATATGTGAAAGTCATTCGATTTCTTGTCACATATAAATCATGCCTAAGTTCGGCAAAATAACTTGAACACCGTGTATTACTTGAATACAAAGTGTTTAATGAATTGTTGAAAATAAATACATATTCGATGTATTGTGTTTTAACGAAAATGGTAATTATCATTAAATGATTGTTGATGGGGATATGTCAAAGGGGGTATGCCCAGCAGGACGTTCCGATTGGGCCGAAGGGCCTGTGAGTGTACCTGAAGGACGGCGACTGGACTATGATTGAAGGAGAAGCCTGGCGACTGGAAGCTGAAGGCCCAGAAGCATATCTGAACCCCAGTCGGACTAGGTCCGAAAGCCTCCGAGTCCATATCTGGCTCGGTTGTAACTTGTAAACCTTAGCGAGGCGACTCCTATATATACCTCCCTAGGGTATCCTAAAGTCTCACGTTCCATCATACACCCCCTCAAGCGACTCGCTGCTTAGACGCCGAGCTAGCCACCCCTGTAACTCGCTCTCCAATAATCTAATCTAGCAGGAGTAGGTCTTTACCCTCCGGGGGGCGACCCTGGGTAAACCCATGTGCATCCGCCCCCATCTCGCACCACAGATGGCCGCCAACTCTTCCTCACGTTTCAATCAATCGCTACTAGTGGCAGCGACTGCCGTGGCCATTTCCACGACAATTGTTTAAATGCGTAAAGAAGTTTACCAAAGGAAACATGAGTATGAAACTATTTGATTTGATCAAAGTGTTTCATCAATGAAGGGTATAAATATAAAACATAATCTAATTACTATGATTTGATCAATAGTAATGAAATTCGACTTTATAAGACTGGCATAAAAGTAATTGTGATATGCGAAGTGTTTTGAGATGTCAAAATGTAAAGCATCACAATATGATATTAGATATCAAATGGGTAAATAGATGGCACCAAATAAATCGTTGTAGTGTAGATGTAGAGAACATTAGTTAAGAAATAGTTAGCACTCAATTAGAATGTAGTGAACCATTTTAATTCGTGAAAGTTTTGGGGTTATTCGATATAACCAAAACAATAGCGAATAAGTCCTTGTAGAGTATTCATTGGAAACTTTGAATACGAAATCCATAGCTGAAACCAAAAGAGAAGCAAAACTAGTATTGCTTGGATTTTGGTGCATTTTTGAGAAAGCTCACTTTTAGTGATATTTCTCGATTATGGAGCAAATGGAAGATAGTGAAAAACACGATGAGGATTCAAATCCATGCATCAGAGTGTTGAGAAGCGCAATGGAAAACGTTCTTGTATGATTCTCTTCACAAAAGGAAAGAATCAATGATATTGATCATTGTGTTTTCCCCATTAGTGTTTTCACTACATGAAGTAGGATTCAAAATGTAACCCATATCTTGTATGGAGACATTTGTGAATCATTTATCGTGATTATTGGAATATGACATACCTACGAACTACTAAGGAAATAATGATAAACTAGAATTATGAGAAATCCTAAAAGTAAAATTCACTTGAGATTAGAAAGAAATTCATTGCTGAATCTCACAAGTAAAATGGGGTTACTTGGAATTTTCCCAAATGACTGCAAAGCCATTGTGGAAAAGGGGGTGAATGACAAAAGCACAATTTGTCAAGTATTGGACGAATTCAAATGAATTTGATTCAAGTGTGCTGAATGTCTAGAGGATTTAAAACTAGTAATAGTACTAGTATCTCATAGTAAGACTCCAAGTTTGATATTTGGTCAAAGGATTTTGAAGTTATTCAAAATAGTGAGTGGATATGCAATTTGCATAAAATTTAGTGGGAGCTATGGAATTCTTCCTAAAAACAATATGTGAATGTCATTTTTTTTGAGTGGGAGCTTATAGGAGTAATTCTTAAGTGTGTTAAGAATGAAGGCACAAATAATTATAAATAATGATTTATAAGAAGTTGATAATAGGTGTATTATGATATTATGTAGTATTCCTTAAGGGATTCTGAAAAGAGTTTCAGAATATAAGTTAATTAAGGAACTGGTCCTTAATAACTTAAATTAGGAATAACATTAAGTTGAACATCAATTGTTGAAAGAAAGAAAAGGATGATCATCATCCACTATGTTGAGACATAGGTTCTATCTTAGGAAACCACGATGATAACTTAGCATAATATGTGATCCAATAAGGAACGTTTGAAAGTGATTAAGTTTGAATCACAACATTGAGCTAAGTTTGTCCGCGATGTCTAATAGAGAACTGCAGACATGTTTTCCAACTCCATAAAGGACGGCATTACTTAAAACATAAAGAGTTATGTTATAAGGGAATATGTCGGAAACTCCTGTAAATACCGATTAAAGAAACAAAAACATCAAAAGTTGCACAGAGTGCACTACTGTTTCGATGAATACATTTAAATAATAGATAAGGGTACCATCTAAAGTGTTGTATAATGTTATGGCGGGGCTAGTTCGCTTTTAACGTAGAATGATGTGTCCCAGGGCACAATGCCAATGAGAAATCCCTCGAGGTTGATCTAAAGTCACTGTAGGCTCCTGGAATCAGGCCTCGTTCTGCTGCCATAGCGACGATGCATACACACAGATGCTATCATGTGATGATAAAGTATTAATGTTAATCAAGGTGACATTAGTAAAGTTGCAAAGGATTAGGGACTGTAAAGTACAGACCCAAGACTCAACCTCTTCCATGAGCAAGCATGTTCAGGGTACCGGATATATGGTGCCAATGATTAAAGAACAAATGCAGCTAGTGTATTTGTACTCTAGTGCAGGTGGGAAACTGTTGGAAATATGCCCTAGAGTCAAATAGTAGTAAGGACTATTATCATATTTCATATAGTTTATGATTAAGTTTTATATCATGCTATAACTGTATTGAGTGGAAACATCAATACACGTGTGATATATAAACAACCAGGGGTTCCCAGTGAAACTCTAGTCACTGGTTCATTGGTCAACAGATGATCATGTTTCCTGATCATGTGGCATTTATGCTAGTTGGAAATGTAGCAAACTCATTATGAGGATGAGATGATGAAACAATACCCAACCTAAACATCGTGACCCGATCATGTCACGAAGTTCAAGTTACGATGATTAGAAATGGATCCTCGTAGACTATTCCTTAGACAGTGAGGCTATATCAATCACTGTCTCCCGAGCGTGCTTTTATAGCATCAAGCGCCACTTTGTAATACAGTGGTTATAAAGGTGTGTTCAGGTACTCGGAGGAAACCGTTGAGGCAATATATGTCAAGAGCAGGATTGTCCGTCCATGTGACGGGAAGATACTCAAGGGCCCACTCGGAGAAGTTATATCCAATAGCTGCACAGCGTGTGATTTGATCACGGGGATATCATTTGTCGGAACGAGTCAAGTAGCGTTGTTCGATAACGATATTGAACACGACATGGTGATGTCATTAATCAGATCTCGGGCAATGCAAGTATCGAGAGACAAAGGGAATAAGACACGATTGTCCTGGTTCAAATGATGAAAGATCTTCGTGGAACGCACAGGGGTCACATGGCCATCCAGGTCCCTTTGTTGATCACTGGTGCGGGAGTGTCCTGACCATGTATGGAGTGTTCCCGAACCTTGGGGTATCACGCTTAAGGGCTTGATGATTCTTCGAGAGTGTTTATAGGATCGGTAGAATCACCGAAGAATAGTAGAGAGAAAACCAGAAGGGTTTCGGTAAGTCCGGAGGATGTCTGGAGTGGAGGTGGAAGTGTTCCATAGCCACGGAGGTTGAATAATACGTGAATGAATGTTAAATAATGATTTAATAATTTATTCATAATTATTTAATAAAGCAAAAATCAATTTAAATGGTCAAAGGGCTTAATGGGCCAATTCCTTGAGGGGAAAATGCCCAAGAGGAGGCCACACCCCTAGGAGGGGCCAAGGGGGTTGGCCGGCGGCACTAATGGGACTTCCTCACGTGGGGCCCATGGTGGGGGCTGGCCGGCGGCGCCTCCCCCCACCTCCTCCTCCTCCTTTAGTCCCACCCCGGGACTTTGAGGGAGGGTGTACCCCCTCCTCCCCCTATATATAGTGGGGGTATTTGGCCAGATAAATACAACCAATAATCAATAAAGGTCTTCTCACTTTTGGGAGGACCTCTAATTGATATTTTTTCTGTCCCCCTTTCTCTCTCGTGACCGTGGTCCCATGTCTGGACTGCACGAACGAGAGACATCTTCACCACGGAGCGCCGTCGCGCTGTGGGATTCGGATCCGAGAGCTCTACTTCCGCAACTGCTGCTAGATCGGGGAAGCGGGAGTCATTGTCAGGCACCGAACTGTGTAACTCCATTCGAGGTGTCACACTTGAGGCACTCAAGTCGTTGGAGCTAAGGGAGGGCAAGGACTTGATCTCGACCTTGAGGTCGGCTTCGGCTTGTCTACATCAACCACGCTCTCCTGAGCGTTGACAACGCTTTTCGGTCTTCAAGGGTAAGTTCACGAAAAGCCCCTCCCGTTACCGTATTACTAATATATAGGTCCTAGCAGCTTCAGGGGTTCAGGGGCGTAGGGTAAATATTTATTGTTTTCATACGCGGAACCCCTACAGTTCTTGCCGTCGTAGCGGCTGTTGAAGCACCACCTTGTGCCAGAGGGCGAGCGAGTGCCCAACCCCCAGCTTGGCGAGGTCGTCGTCTTCCTCACCCACTTCGCTCGCGGCCTTGGGCTGCCGCTGAGCCGCTTCGTCTTGGAGTTGCTCGTCACCTTCGACCTGCAGCTCCACCACCTCGGAGCCAACGCCGTGTCGATGTTGTCGCATCACGCGGCCTGCTGCGAGGCGTTCCTTGGCGTCTTCCCTGATGCCATGAACTTCTTGAAGTTCTTCTACTTCACGGTTCAGGTGGTAGGGAAGGGCGGGCCGCTGACGGAGACGGGCTGCTGCGCCATCTACCCGCGGCCATCGGCGCCCATACCGCTCTTGGAGCTCGCGGACACTATCAAGCTCTAGCAGTGCTCGTACTTTTACATGCGCAACAACATCGAGGTGGACTTCATCAAGGTCCCCGCCTTCGCCAACGTCCCCTCGAGCCGGAAGGCCTGGAGCGTCCAGCACTTGGGAGCCCAGGGCTACATTGACCGGATGGGCGCCCGACTGGCTGTCCTCGTGGAGAAGGAGAGGCTCACTGCCCGGGACACTCTGTTGTCCTAGATGGTGAACCTTGTGCTCCCACTGTAGCACCGGTGGCACAAGTTGTGCCACCTCTCTGGCCATCTGGATCCCACCCGGGTATCCCCGCTGGATGTGCCGCATGCCGCCCTCCGCGAATGGCTCGCCACCATCTCGAAGGAGGCGCTGGTGGAGGACTGGGTGTTCTCCTGCCAGCCGTACCACCACAGCCGTCCTCTGCAGAAGGTATGTCTATCTTTCTCTTCTACGGGTGGATTTTCCTGAGGGACTCCCGTTTCGTGCCTCTTATCTTCCCTTGTCGAGTAGCTTTTCATGGCGCAGCTAGCGGAGGACGGTATGGGGGACAACAAGCTCCCAAATTTTTCCACGGACTACAAGCCGGCGAAAGCTCCGCCAGCAGAGCCGGAGCGGTTCCCCATGCGGGCCGACGAGGGCTGCGAATTCCCACCCGGTGAGAGTTTGTCATTTGTCCTTGTCTGCTTTGCTCTTGCTACACTTTTAGCCGTGAACGGGACGTTTTGCTTGCACTAGAACAACCGCTCATGGCGAGAATGTGGACCTAGCCGAGGTCGCCGCGCCCAGGGGCAGGGGGAAGCGGGTCGCCCCCACCAGCGCTGCTCTGGCCGGAGGTGGCGCCAAGAAGACACGCCGAGCATTGACGGGTAGGTGCTTATGTCCTCCTGGTACTTGTGCTGACTTGCTCGCATCTGTGTTGCTTATTCCTTGTGTTTTCTGCAGCGAGGCGATGGCCTTGCCCGGCTCCACGACCGTCGCCACCACGTCTGCCCCTCCGCCTGCTGCGGAGGGGAGTGCGCCGGCTTCGGCTCCGGCCCCCAAGGCGGCATCTGCTCAGCCGGGTGGGTCCGGTGCGGATGCGACGGAGGTGGTGCCACCGGCTGCACCCGCGACGCTTCACCGAGCCGGGGCCGTCTCTAGGCTTGCTGAGGGTCTTTTGCTTGGGTACGCCGGCTCGGCCGTGCCTCCCTCCTGCTCGACGATGGGCGCTGACTCTAGCGCCTACCGGGTGGAGGAGCCGATGGAGGTGCGGTAGCCGGAGGCCCCCGTCCAGCCGGAAGGTGGGCCCTCTGCGGCTCCGGTGAGCGATGATGACCACCAGGTCACCGGCTAGACGCCGGCTCGGGTTGCGCCGCCGCTGAACGCACTCTTGGCGCAGTTGTTGGAGGCGGCGCCTCTGGCCGTTGACCAAGCTCGCCAGCTGGTGGAGGCGCTGGAGCAGGGGCTCGGCCAATCCAAGGCGCTGGGGGCTTCTATCGAGGTATGTGTTTTATTGCCAATCTTGATGCTTGTTCGGTGTCCTGCGCTGCTGCTTGTTCTCACTTCTCTTTTTCTGCAGAGGGCTCTCGTCGATGCCGCCAAGACCTCCCGGGACTTGGGTCGTCAGATCGCTTGTTCCGTCGTATCTTCTCGATTGCGCGATTTCACGCGCTTCTTGTTGAATATTGGTTACCCTCCTGCAGCTCTGCTGGCGGACCGGGAACGCGAGGTGGCCCGATTGAAGGGGGAGGTTGCCCAGCTGGAGGAGTCCAACAAGACCTGCCAGGACCAGATCGCCCAACTGACTGCGCATCTGCAGCAGATGGAGATCAAGTCTGGCAAGGCCAAGAAAGTGGCGGAGACCCGGGCCGAGGCGCTGAAGAACCTGGAGGGGCTCTACACCACCCAAGAGGATGCCCTCAAGGGTTCCAAGGCCAAGGAGGCGGCTGCGCTGGGAGAGTTCTGCCAGATCGCCGAGATCGTTGTCAGTAAGTTACCTCAACTTCTTGAATGTTTTGCCTTTCTGCCCTTTGCCGTTGACATTGATTGTTGTCCTTTTTCCCGGATGCAGCTCAGTATCCTGAGGCAACTGATCAGGCGCTGGGACAGATTCCGAAGACGGATCCGGATCGAGATCTCCACCTGGGGGAGCTGGTGGCGGTTGTCAGCGAGGAGGCGAACCGGCTTCATGCCACCGCTCTTGAGGTCTATGACTACGTCTGGCCCAAGGCTGCCCCGCCTGCCACCATGGATGCCATGGCCGAGCATCTTTTGGGTTCTCCGGACCTCATGAACATGGCCCGGGAGTGGGCAGCTCGTGGCGGCGCGGAGATGGTGCTGGCGCTTTTGAAGTCCTGATACCCGGATGTGGATCTTTGGAGCCTTTCCCACGGATTTCGCCAAGGGACCAGCTATGACCAGGTTCGTGCCGAGGTTCCTGACATCCGCTCCTGTGGTGTGATGATTGGTAGCTTCGTTGCGCTGGACAGGGACTTCAGCGACCTAGCTGGCACGGAGCGGTACTATCGCAGCCTGGATGCGCCGCGCATTGATGCCCCGGCTATGCCGCAGACTGCCTTGACAAACGTCGCCTTCAGCAGCCAAGCTCCAGCCGATGCCTCCGGCCCCTCTGCCCCCAGTGAACTTGATCCTTGGTATGCCGAGGGTATTTGTGACTAACAAACTGGTCTTTTCTTTGTTCTATGTGAACAATTGTTTGTGTTCTTATTATTGAACTTTTGTGGGAGCATTGTCTCCCTCTGTATATTTGCTCGTGCTCTTTTGTTTGCACTTTCTGTTTTGCATTTCCTGCATGCTTGTTTCTATGTGGGGGCGCGCGAGCGCACCCACAGGGTGTAGTCCCCGAGGTTCGGGCCGGCTAGAGAATAGAGCCGGGTCGAAGCTCCTTTGTATTGTTTGTTTGCAGGTTTCTGTGTGGGGGCGCGCGAGCGCACCCACAAGGTGTAGTCCCCGAGGTTCGGGCTGGCTGGAGGATACAGTCGGGTCGAAGCTCCTTGACTTACTCTTCTGCCGCCTGGAAGCTACTTGCCTCCGTCTTGGGTGTTTGTCGTGGAACTTTGGCTCATGCAAACATAGAAACAAACAAGTTGTTTGCCTGGTTAAGCATATGTAAGTTAAACTATAATCTTAGATTTGCTAGTTTTGAAATTTTTGTTGTTTCGTGCAAATCCAGTGTCTTCGCCCTTTTCTCAGGGAGCATTGGCCAGTTTTGATGCTGTTCCCTTGCTGGCTTCTAGCCGGAGTCGAAGGGGTAGCTTAGTAGGCTTACTGCACGATACTTCGCGTTCTGGTCATTTCCGTTGGGCGAGCGAGCGCAGCCGGGATGTCCAGACATTTTGTTTTCCTCGTAGTTTTTTCGTGTAAGGGCCTTCGAGCATTCTGCTCTTGCTGGATCTATCAGTCGGCTTGCAGTCTACAGCCGGAACCAAAGAGGAAACCCTAGGAACCACGTACAGTACTTTGCCGCGTGGGTCGCGCAGCAGTCTAGGCCAACCGGCGAGTCCCCGAGACTTATCGCCGGCTCCAGGGTTAGAGTACTGCAGCCAAAAAATCAATTTGTGCAGCATGACTTGCTTATTTATTGTGGAGTCCCCAAGAATGTGTCGGCTCCCATGCTTGTTCATTACATGAAGGTAAGATACATACACTTCTTGCTCAAGTGTAAAAGGGGCGAAGCAGGCCCGCATTCCATGGGCGTTCAGTTTCTTCGCCTGAGCGATCCATCTAGTTCTTTTCCGGCTTGCGGGTGTTGATGAGGTAGTATGAGTTGTTCTGCAGTGCCCTGCTGATGATGAATGGGCCCTCCCAAGGCGGAGATAGCTTGTGCATCCCCTTGGTGTAGCTTTAGCACCAGGCCGCCCTCGTGGAACGAGACGCTACGGATCCGGCTGGCGTGGTAGCGGTGCAAGTTTTGTTGGTAGATGGCGGATCTGGACAAGCCAAGCTCGCGTGCTTCCTCAAGGAGATGGACGTTGTCCTGCCGTGCTTCTTTGGCCTGCTGCTCCATGTAGAGCAGTTTGCAGGGTGCGTCGAACTCGATGTCAGTGGACAAAACTGCCTCCGCCCCCGTAGACGAGGAAGAAAGGAGTGTAGCCGGTGGACCAGTTTGGCGTGGTGCGAAGGCTCTAGAGCACAACCGGCAGCTCCTCAATCCAGCAGTCGGGGGATCGCATCAGTGGCTCGATCAGCCAGGGCTTGATTCCAGCTAGGACTAGGCCGTTTGCTCGCTCACACTGCCTGTTGGACTGGGGGTGTGCCACAGATGCAAGGTCCAGGCGGATGACTTTGTCTCCGCAGAATCGTGCGAAAGCTCCCTTGGCAAAATTTGTGCCGTTGTCGATTATGATACTGTTGGGGTAGCCAAAGCATGTGATTATGTCTGTGAAGAACTTGACCATTGTTGGTCCATCCAGATTTTTTATCGGCTTTGCCTCTATCCAATTGGTGAACTTGTCCACCACCACCAACAAGTAGGTCATGCTGGATCTGGCCGTTTTGAAAGGGCCAACCATGTCCAGCCCCTAGACGGCAAACGACCAGGTGATGGGAATTGTCTTGAGTGCTGCAGACAGAGTGTGCTTCTCCTGGCTGAACCGCTGGCAATCGTTGCATGCTTTGATGATCTGCTTAGTGTCTTCTAGTGCCATGGGCCAGTAGAACCCATGGCGGAATGCCTTCGCCACTATGGCTCGTGACGACGCGTGGTGTCCGCATTCGCCCTGGGGGATGTCGACCAAAAACCGGATTCTGTCCTCTTGGCTCACACATCGCTGATAAATGCCGCCAATACTGCGCTTGTAGAGCTTGTTGTTGATGATGGTGTATGCGCTGGCTTTGCGCTTCACCTGCCTTGCCTCTACCTCTTCTTCGGGCATCTCTCCTCTGGCCAGGAAATCCATGAATGGCTTGGCCCATGTTGGGGTTTCCCGGATGGCACATACCGTTTGCATCAGTAGATTCACTTCTGCTCGGATAGTCGGGTCGGGCTCGTCTGGAGGCTGAACGGGTGGAGCAGCGGAGCCGTCAGCCTCTAGGCTGGACGCGGCACTTCCAGTGCCGAAGCCACGGGATCTTGAGCCAGTCCCCGGGTGCGTGAAGCGATCCCGGCACGGTGAAGCTGCGTCGAGGTCTTGAGCAGGCAGTCCCCGGTGCGGCGATCCTGGTGCGGTGAAGCGTCGGCCGAGGTCTGGAGCAGCAATCCCCGGTGCAGTGAAGGCCGCTGAGGTCTTGAGCCGCTTGATCCCGGAGCGGCGGCGATCCCGGTGTGGTGAAGCCGTCGCTGAGGTCCTGGAGCCAGCAGTCCCTAGGTCCACGTCCAGCATTATGGAGTCGGATTCGGGAGACGGCGTGATTGATGGCTTGCGTAGGTGCTCAAGGGAGATTCCAGGCGGAATTGCTTGTCTTGTTGACTCGATGCGGGCGAGCGTGTCCACGACCTCGTTGTTTTCCCTAGGAACATGGTGAAACTCGCATCCTTCAAAACAGGCATATAGCTGATGTACGATGAAACGGTATAGAGCCATGTTTGCGTCTCTGGCGTCCCAATCGCCCGACACTTGCTCTATGACCAGATCAGAGTCGCCGAATCATAGGATGCGTCGGATGCCTATTTCCTTTGCCATCTTAAGGCCGTGGACGAGTGCCTCATATTCAGTGACGTTGTTGGATGCGTGGAAGTGGATCTGCAACACGTATTCCAGTCAGTATCCTTTTGGAGAGGTGATGACTACTCCGGCTCCGAGCCCTCCATACATCTTGCAGCCGTCGAAATGTAGCTTCCAATGCGTGGAATCAGGGTAAGGCGGCAGTTACTGCGTTTCTGCCGAATCAACGAGGAAATCTGCCAGGGCCTGAGACCTGATCACCATTCTTGCCTCATACTGTATGTTGTGGGAGGCGAGCTCTATGGCCCATTTCGCCACCCGACCTGTGGCATCTCTATTGCCGATGATCTCCGAGAGTGGTGCTAGTGCCACCACCGGATGGAATGATCTTGGAAGTAGTGCTTCAATTTCTTGTTGGCCATGTATACGCCGTACATGAGCTTCTAGTAATGAGGGTAATTGTGCTTCGAGAGCGAGAGTACCTCACTCAGGTAATACACCGGTCGTTGCACCGGCTGCGCCTTTCCTTCTTCTGGCCTCTCAACTACTAGCACCATACTGACAAACCTGTTGGTTGCTGCGATGTACATCAACATGGGTTCCTTTGCGGCTGGTGCTGCCAGAATAGGTGGTGAGGTGAGCATGTGCTTGAGGTCGCGGAAAACTTCATCCGCTTGTGATGTCCAGACAAATTTGTCCGTCTTCTTCACGAGTTGGTATAGTGGGAGTGCTTTCTTGCCTAGCCGGCTGATGAACCGGCTGAGGGAGGCCAAGCATTCGGTGAACTTCTGGACATCCTGCAAGTTCTTGGGCGGCTGCATGCGCTGGATTGCGCCGATCTTCTCCGGGTTCGCCTCGATTCCCCGCTCAGATACGAGAAAACCGAGGAGTTGGCCTGCTGGGACGCCGAACACGCACTTCTCCGGGTTCAGCTTCATCTGGAACCGGCGGAGGTTGGTGAACATTTCCTTCAAATCCTCAAGGAGTTTTTGGTGCTCCTTGGTCTTGACCACTACATCATGGACGTAGGCGTGTACGTTTCTGCCGATCTGAGTTTGCAAGCACTTCTGCATGCAGGACTGGTATGTTGCTCTAGCGTTCTTCAGTCATAACGACATTGTGGTGTAGCAGTAGGCTCTATAAGGAGTGATGAATGTTGTCTTTATCTGATCACCCGATGACGAGGGTTTAACTCGTCAATGCCCATTGTTATGGACTTGGGTTTTGGAGAAGGAGGGAGCGCTGGAGACATCTATCGGCTAGCAAACAATCACACAGGGGACTCAAAGATTTACCCAGCTTCAGGCCTCGTAGAGTTCCCTACTCCTGCTTGTCTTCTCGTGGAATTATCAAAGGAATCGAAGATTACAATGGTACACAGATGCAATTTGGCGAGGGTTGTGGAAACTAGGGTTGCGTGTGTCCTCCTCACCGCCCCTCCTAGCCTTTATATAGATAGGCTAGGTCTCGGGTAGCAGGTCAAGTCGGTTACAGGTTAGGGTTTTCCCCTTTGAACTTTCTATCTTTAGCTTCTTCTTGTTCTTCAAGCAATCGAGAGTCCATAGGTTACTCGATTTCTTCATTTGGGCCTTAGCGACACCGTGGGCCTCTACACATTCATGCCGTATATACCAAGCTCGAGTACCTATAGGGTATATGTAGGGGATCGGTGCGGAAAACAAAAATTTCCCTACGATGTAACCCCAGAAACTGCCTAGGATCTATCTATGTAGTAATGCAGTAACGGCCAATGCGTATAGAATACATACCCTTGTAGACCGTACGCGGTTAACGTTCCGCGGGGAACGTGGTTGATGTAGTCGTACTCGAAGCCGACCTCAAGGTCGCGAAGCTCCTCGCAGGTCACCCCTTGCTCCTTCTTGATCTTCATCATCTTCATCGTGCAACAACTCCGTCTCACGACATTTAAGCGCCCCAAGTGTTGCGCCTCGTGTCTTCGTACACATCCGGTGCACGATGAGACCTCCGGCTCCCTGATCCCACCAGGAGTGCGGAAGTTGATATCCGGCTAGGAATCCCTGCAGCGCAACGGCGTGCTGCAGGTGTGCCTCGATCGCACAGCCCAGACTTGGGGCCATGGTCACAAGGTATAGAGGGAGAGAGAGAAGGAGGAAGTCAACCAAAGGACTTCTCCAATTGATGGTGTGTTTTATCCCACCCATGGGCACCCCTTTATATAGGAGGAGGGGGTGTGCCCTCCCCTTTGGGTTTCCCATGTGGGACTATTCAAGGGAGAGGGGGGAGGCGCATGGGCCCTTAGGGATGCATGGGCCAGCCGCCAGGGGTGGGCCCCACCCCGCGCATAGCCCTAGGCTGGCCGGGTGGGCCCCCGTGAGGCGCCTGGGCCTTGGCCCTTTGGCCCTTGGCCCTTCCCCCCTTCGTTTTTCCCTCATGGGCCTTTATTCCCTAGGAAGTTTGGCCCATTAGTGGAATAACCCTTCAAATTAGATTTTATTATTATATTTAATATTAATTACACTAATTAATATGTAAATACATATTACAAAATCCATCTTGACCCAAAACACCTTTCGGTTCCCTTTCGATTTCCTCCGAACGACTTCGGATCTTTCTCTTTCTCTACTATGATTCCGTCTTACAAATGATCGCTCTCACCGTACCCTTAAGTGTATCCTCTCACGGCTCGGGAATGCCCTAGACATGATCTGTATCAGTGATCAACAGAGGGACCAGGGATATCCATGTGACCCCTATGCATTCCTAATGACAATGTCGTTTGAACCGTCTAAATGTACCATCCTCTTCCTTTTGTTTCTCGATACTTCTTGTCCGAGATCCGATCAATGGTATCTTATACCTTGTTCAATCTCGTTCACAACAAGTTATGTTTACTTGTTACCGTGATATTACATCCCCGTGACCTAGTCACATGTTGCAACATATATGGATGTAATCTCACCAAGCCGGCCGTATGTATCTTTACCCGTCATGTGGGTGAACAAATGCCGGTCTTGGAGTCACATGTCATCTACTGTTCCTTCGGAATACCCAACATACACCTTTATAGTCATCGTATTACCAGATGACGTTTGATGCAGTCAAAGCAGCCTAGGGAAACAGTGAGTAATATGAGCTCACGGTCTAAGGAGAAGGAGTCTAGGTATAGCTGTTGCAACAATGAACTATATGACTTGATCGTGTTGCAATCCTTCGAGGAATGTCCAATCACATCATTCTCCAATGACATGATCTTGTTGTCAGTCGGCATAAATGCCCATGATCTTGAAACCCAGATCATCTTCATGACCAACGAACTAGTATGAATAGAGGCTACTAGGGACTTGGTTGTTTCATACCACACCTGTACCAATATTTCTACTTGGCACAGTTATAGCACAATATGAAACTATTATAAACTAATTGAGATATGATAATAAAAACCTATTTCTTATTTGCCTCTAGGGCATATCTCCTTCAGTATACCCATGTCAGTAGCCCCCGAGTGTCTAGTGGAATCGCAGATTCGACTGGAGACTTTATGAAGCCTTCGAGTGCATGACTAGGTATGTTTTTCGACTGCTTTGTTTATTTCATAGAGATTGTTGATGTGCGTGCCTGATTTAACCGATGAACTGGTATCAGTTAACTACCTTAGGTAAAACAACGCCATCTACTCAAACTCGAGTCCCTGGACTCAAATCTGGAAAAGTGCTAGTGTAATTCGACTCAAGCCGCGGAGGTCTTACAGTAGTCGAATTCCAGTGTATGGGTGTGAGCACTCGACGCATCCATCAAGGCATGTTCATCGTACCTGTAGGCACAGATATATTTCTGGTAGTGCGCAACAAATGCGTTATCAGGCCTTATTCAGTTCTTACCTTCATGTTGTAAGCGCGACATTCGAATTTTATCATCACGGAGACGATTCAGGTGACCCAGGAGACGCAGTCTATTTGTAGGGAAAAATTATGAGGCGGTGTCGCCATAAGCTTCGAGTGTGGATGTTATCAACTTACAGTACATTGTACCAATAATCATAGGGTGCGCGACCAGCGCTCCCTATGGGAATAACCCCCGAGTGCCTGGTTGAGTCGAAGACTCAGGCAGGGACTAAAGAACTTTTACGACTGTTGTCGTCTTTTGCTTGCTTGTTTTAGTCGAATTTGCTTCTGGCGCTCCCTATGGGAGTAACCCATGTCCATAGTCGAACCGTGTTTCGAGTGGTTGGGTTTGTTTTGATTGCCCATGTTCCTGCAAAAGAAAAAGAAAAATCGTAGGGTGCGCGATCAGCGCTCCCTATGGGAGTAGCCCCCGAGTGCTTGGCGGAGTCAAAGACTCGAGCGACGACTAAAGTAGTCGAAGTCTTCTGCTGCATAGTTTTGCTGACGTCAGTGCTGACGATTTCATGACCTCAGTTGCCCGCGTGAGCGAGTTTGACGGGACGTGACGAGCGGTGGGTCCCACTCCCTGACTCTGATTTGATCGGGCGTGCGTAATCTTTATTTTAACTGCGCCTCCTCGATTTCCGAACGTAATGGGAGTAGTGGGGGAGCGGTTCGTGTTTCGGCTCCTCCACGTGTCAAGCACGATGAACGCCATGCGTCTGGTAGGGTTTTTCTGAGACATTGGATTGCATCTTCCAGGGGTTAAGTAGTGACGCTGCGACGGTAAAATTCACATCTACTTCCATTCATCCTATGCTTTCATCGCCATTGCCGCTGCTCCTCTGCTTTCTCTGCGCTCTTTTCCTTCCGCGGTGCTGGACCAGCTCCGCACATTTCCCAGCTACTTCCTCCGGTCGCATCGCTGCCGCGTAATGGGGAAGAAGAAAGGAGGTGATGCGGCCGATTCCGCCGCTGCCGCTGCTGCGATGAAGAAGAAGGGTGGCTCTACCGCTGCGGGCACCAGCACCGCCGCCGGCGGGAAGAAGAAAGGCACGGGAACCCGCGTCACGAATGGCGTGTGTCGTCCATCTGTGATCAAGTCCTCGGATCTTCGTCTTCTTCGCCAAGACGGCGTGTTGTCCGCCACAGTCGCCGACGCGCGCGTCCCTGTCGGTGAGGTAACCCCCTCTCCTCCTGCCGGTTTTCGAGTGATGTTCCTAGTGTTCATCATTCGTGGCCTCTCGTTGCCCCTGCATCCTTTCTTCAGGAGCCTTGTTTGCTTTTACGGGCTCCAGCTCCATCAGCTGTCCCCCAATTCCATCCTCCATGTAGCTTGCTACATCACTCTTTGCGAGTGCTGGCTCGGAATCGAGCTGCATTTCGGCCTCTTCAAGCGCCTCTTCAAGTTGAAGCGGCAATCGGCGTCTGGCTCTGTATTCTACGATGTAGGCGGCTGCGGAATCCACGTAGATCCATCCGCCACATACTTCGACATCAAGCTGGCGATGTCTGTCCAAGGGTGGAGGGACAAGTGGTTCTATGTCCGTGATGAGAAGGCTGACGGAGAACACTTCGGACTTGCGCCCTTCAGCCGGATCTGGTGGTAGCCAGAATACGCGTCCAGAAACGACAACAGCTCGCAGACGGTCGTGGAATCGATCACTTGGTCTAACCTTGGTAGGGCGAATGGATCTTTGGGACATGCTTTTTTCAGACTGGTGTAGTCAACGCACATGCGCCAAGTCTTGTTCTTCTTCAGCACGAGTACGGGGTTTGCCATCCATTCCGGGTGGAAAACCTCCATGATGAATCCGGCTGCAAGCAGCCGGGTGATCTCTTCACCAATGGTTCTTCTTTTTTCTTCTGCCAAGCGGCATAGTGACTGTTTGATCGGCTTTGCATCTGGCCTACATGTAAAGAATGCTCGGCAAGCTCCCTCGGAACACCTGGCATGTCCTTGGGGGACCGTGCGAAGATATCCCGATTCTCACAGAGGAAGTCGACGAGCGCGCTTTCCTATTTCCTGTCGAGGCCGTCTCCGACTAGGACGAACTTGTTTGGCTCAGCCTCGTTCAACATGATCCTTCTCGTGCCCTTGGATGGCTTGAATTGTGCTTCTCCGGTTGGCTTGGGCTCGCCAGCCGGCATGTCCTTCTGCAGGGTCGCCATGTTCTGCATGATTATGTGCTTCTCTTCCGCGATGATCATGGCTTCCGCTATCTTGGACCCGTCTGTGGCGCACTCCACAGACCATCTATAGCAACTAGCCACGGTGATGACGCCTTTGGGCCCTGGTAGCTTCATCTTGAGGTACGCATAATGTGGTACCGCCATGAACTTGGTGAGCGCGGGCGCCCTAGGATTGCGTGGTATGCGCTACAGAGGTTGACCACCTCGAACCAGATGGGCTCGCGGCGGAATTTGTCCTTCGTGCTGAAGATGACGTCCAGCCGGATCTTTCTGATGGGGGAGTGCGATGGGCCTGGGACGGCTCTGTGGAAGGAGGTGGTTGACGGCTCCAGCTGTGACTCGCTGATACCGAGCCGGTCAAGCGAGCTGCGGTACAGGAGGTTGATGCTGCTCCCTCCGTCTATAAGGACGAGGGAGAACCTGCAGGAATGCTTCTGGGAGACAATGATAGCATCCAGAATCATCGCGTAGGTGCCTGGGTGAGGCAGCTCAGCTGGCTGGTCCTTCCGGCTCCATGCAACTTCTTGCTTCGACTAGTTGAGGTACTGGGGAATGGGAGGAACGATTGCGTTCACTTCCGCCTCGCGATGCCTCTTGTTGTGCTTGGTCTCTGGCTCCATGGTGAAGATGTGGTAGTTTCCCACCTGGCGAGGGTAGTTGTTGTCATCATCTTCCCTTCGATGTTGGTTATTGCGATCGCCTGGTGACCTGCCGGCTGGAGGAGGCGGCACGTGTCCAGGCGGTGCACCAACCATCTCTGCCATCTTCTTCGTCCAAGTGCACTCGATGGTGTACTTGGGCCTTGGAGGCCGGTCATCGGGCTTCTATCTCCGGCTTCCACCTGCAGCCGGATCCTCCTGCACCGCCGCTACCTGCCTGGAACTGTTCTAGTTATCCGGCTGGTCGTCCTTTCTTTTGCTATGGTGGTTGTCGTGCCGCCTGGAATTGTGGCCATTTCCCTCTGGCTGGCGCTGATCTATGGCGACATCGACGATTATTTGCCCTTGGTCGTCCACCCAGACGGATCTTTTCATTGCCGCGTCGGCCATGGCGTACTTGTCCGCGATGGCCATGGTCTGTGCCATGGTTGTGGGCTCCACCCGGCGAAGCTTATGCTTGAGCATAGTGCCGTCTCTGCAGCCGTTGATGAAGAAGTCAACTGCCTGATGTTCGCGTACCCCCTCACAGGAGTTGTGCATGCTCGTCCATCAGGTGATGTAGGAGCGATCGGATTCATCTAGGCCCTACATGCAAAGAGCAAGCTCGCCGGGTCGGCCTGGGCGCTTGTAGGTGCCGGTGAAGTTGCGGACGAACGCCTGCTCAAAATCGATCCATGCGTTGATGCTATTGTCAGGGAGGCTGTTGAGCCACGTCCTGGCTGAGTCGAGGAGCATGAGAGGGGCATAGCGTACTGCTACCCGGCGGTTGCCGTTTGTGATGCCCACGGCGGTGGTTTCGTCCACCAGCCAGTCCTCTGGCTTGACCGAGCCGTTGTACTTTGGCGTATCCCTTGGGGCGAAAATCCCTTTGGAAACGGTTCATTCTGGATGCGCGGCCCGAAGCATCTTGGACTGGCTGGACTTTCTTCCTCCAGCGCACGCGACTGGACCAGTAGGTCGATTCGTGTGCGTGTGTCTTGCTGTTCCTCCGGCTCGAGCGGTCCCAGCCGGCCGGATAGGCGGGACTTGGGAAGCGCTTGGCCTTTTCCGGCTTCATCGGCCGGCTCGCGATTTTTGCTGGTAATAGCTGCCACGTCACGGACATTGTGCCCACGGCCTGCAGATCCACCACGTGGGCGGTTGCTCTGCCTTGCTGCCACCTCCAGCCGGATCTGCCATCGGGCGAGCCGGTTGGGTTCTACTATTGCCAGCCATGCTGAGTTCTGCCTTAGCCTGCTGCTTGTTCATCGTGACCACAAGGAGCTGGACACGTGCCTGCTGACGGAGCAGTTCCTCGCCCTCCAGGTGGCTTAGCTCTGCAACTTCCGCCTCCGCGGCCCTCATGTTCTTGGCGGGGGTGTTGTAGACCGGCTGCACCACGAGCGTACGCGGATCAGCGGCACGATCCATCTCCGAACCGAGGTTCTGGCCTTGTGTCTAGGCCAGGCAGCTGGTGCCAGGCAATCGCGCGAAGACGTGCACGATGTTGTATTCCCGCATGGTCGCGTTCATCCGTCGTTGGGCAGCCGCTAATTTGCCAGCTTCCTCCAGAAGGTTCTGACAGGACGTCTCCGGGGTTACCGCAGCTGCAGCTAGATCTGCCTCGATTGGGGTGATGGGGTTGCGGAAGTGCTCGATGGACGCGTTGAGCAGGTCCTGGTTCGGGAGGCGTGAGTTGGTGGCACAGCCGTCCATGTTGCGCTCTAGAGGTGGGCAACTGTTCTCGATCGAGCCCGCCATCATGACCTCGACACTGCCGTTGGCGACGCGTGGGGTGGAGAAACCAGGGGGCGCACTAGAGATGGTGACGACCTCACGAGGGAAAGCCCCAGCGACGGTGGCAACGTAGACGCGGTGCTCGCCGAAGTGCATGATGGATCCTCCGCTTGGGAAAATCCCCCCAGCGAAGCAGGACGCGTTGTCGAGGACGCAGTCGAAGGAGCCAAGGGTGAGGACGAGGCTAGAGGCGACCCGCTCACCGGCGACGAGTGGAAGTCCCGTGCGAAAGATGATCCTAGCCGAAGCGTTGTGCCCCACGGTAGGCGCCAACTGTCATGGTGTGGAACACGACAGTACCATTGGGGATGGCTTGAAGGGGACAATCAGGATGATATCGGTGGCTACTCACAATGGGTTGGGCACAGATACTGCAAACACAGCGATCTACCCAGGTTCGGGGCCCTCTTGGCGAAGTAAAACTCCTACTCCTGCAAGGATCTACTATCAAAGGGGGCGAATGCCGAATATAGATGCTCCTTGAGCTATTTCCTTAGCTACTTCTTGCTTGAAATTGTCTAAGTCCTTCCTCTTGTGTCTCTCCCTAGAGCCCTAGTACTGCCCCCCTTATATATTGGTTGAGGAGGTAGTTTACAAGGTGGGTTCTAGGGTTTACTGTTTGGATTTGGGCCTTATAGAGTGTGCCGGCTAGACAGGGCCAAACGGTAGCTCCGGGTCCAGTCAAGCCTTCAGTACAGGGGAGGACCACGCTGTAGTGTCCAGCGCCCCTGGTTTACTCGTTAGCCGGTTCTTTATCCGTCAGCCGACTCTTTATGCATAAGCCGGAGCTTTCCTTGTCAGCCCTTGCTTTGCTCATCAGCCTCCAGCTTTGGTGCAGTTGTCTAGTAGCACCGGCCAGGCCAGCCAGCCTGTCCGGTCAAAGTTGCGCTCAGCAAGGAGCGTCACCCCCACCGTATCATGGCCAGTGGATCCGAGGCGGTCAGCTAGGAGCGGCCTCCCAGCCGGTTCTTCTGGCTACCCGGCTAGACGGGCCAGCCGGGGAAACTTGAATGCGGACCGGGTGGGGGATTCCACTCGGCTATGGTTCCTTGATCTGGGTCCAGATGGCATGAGCTCCTTGGAGCCGGCCGGTTGGTCCCGTCTTGGCCTACCTAGGGGTCATCCCCCCGACATTCTATAAAAACATCTCTTAAATAATAATAATCACAATTCTCCTAACACCTTAAATCCCTAATAATTAAATACTAAGTCCAAAACTATGACATGGATCTATAATAAAACTTAAGTGTAACTTATTAACCTTATAAAACACTTTTAAAATCATAAATCCAATCTAAACCAACAATTTTAAGTAAAATTTTGAACATCATAAAAATGAATGCTATTTATCTCTTAACTATTCTTAAACATGATTCTAGCTCTAATAATTTATTCAAATCATCTAAATTTACTTTCCTTAATAAGACAAACTATATTCATAATAACAAATCACATTTAAACTCATCGTTCACTTAAGCTGAAAGTTAATGATCCTATACCTTCAAACATCATTGTTGGAAAGTTTAAAGCTTATTAATACTTTTAAACACATCACACCCTAGATCGAATTATGTTTTTATAGTTAACTTTTGTCTATTCCAAATTAAGTCATAAGGCATCTCAAATCCAAACTTATCGAACAAACACAAATGACACTGATCATATTCTATTAACCATGAAGATTGGTTAAACCTTATCAAAGAAACCTTTTCTTCAAAAGTTATTCGTTTTGTCACTTCAAACAACAATGTCATAATAAGTTCTTCAACTCTTATCAATCTAAAACATAAACTTCCATAATAGTTGCATGACATCAAATAACTCTAACCATGCGTTGTTATACTTACTTTGAATCATACATGTTAGCATTAAGTTCCTTATATTTATATATTTGTTTAAGTAAACTTATAGACAAACTAAATCTTTAAGAAATCATCCAAAATTAACCTATTCACCATATTGAATATTACTTCGGGGTTTTCCAAAATGCATTACATTACTTATGCATCACAGCATATTACTTCTTTAAACATTAGTCTTTACCGGACCAATGATGCTGCTTACAGAATTTGGATCTTCTATTATCTCGAGGACCGTGAGTGCATAATCTTGCAATCACAAAAGGCAAGTTCACAACTTGCTCATGTCCTTTGATTATTTTCTATCAAATGCTTGTAACTCAAATGTTGTCATCACCTGCATTTCAAAAATGTCAGAAAACACTATTTTCATAATAATATGATTATAGATTATTTACCAAATGGTAATAATCTATTGATACAGTTCCAAAGGAACATAAGGTCTAGGACTTAACAACCACTATCGCCAGTGATTCTAGTGCCGTATAATGCATGTTAACCATGAGATTTGGAATGGGACGGAGAAGTGAGACGTCCATTTTGCATCACTATTCTATATCATAATTTACTGTTATTCATTGATATATTCATATTAAGAGATGATACTTATGTTATTTCATCTGTTTTTGCATGGTTGATGACTTTTGGAGCATGGACCGCTCCAGTCAGGATTCTGATGGAAAAGGGGCTGTTTGGAAGAGAAATTCACGAACATCGGAAAATCCGGGAAAATACATGGAAAATCCTATTTTTCAAGAAGACGAAGAATGCCAGAAGTGGGAGTGGAGTTGGACCATAGGGGGCCCACACCACCCCCTGGCACGGGCTACCCTTGGTTGCACCACCAGGTGGTGTGGCCACCCTAGCCCACTCCTGGCTCCCCCCTTTGGCGTATATTATCCCCATGAAACCCTAATACCTGGTGAGCGACCACAAAAAGATTTCACCGACTCTACGGGGTGGAAAACTATAGAGAGAGAAAGATCTCTCCGGCAGACAGAATTCTGTCAGGGTAATTCCTTCCCGGAGAGGGTAGATCATCGCCATCAACACCACCATCAATCTAGACTTCATCGGGATCATCATCATCATCTCCATCAGCATCATCATTACCACTTCATACCTCTGTAACAATTGGGTTGAATCTTGCATAGTTCTCAGGGGAAACTTTCCTGGTGTTGATTACTTGTTGTAGTTGATGCTATTGAGTGGAACCGTTGAATTATTGTTATGTTCAGATTGTTACTTGTCAGTATATAATCTCTGATCTTGATCCACATGATGTCTTGTGAGTAGTTCGTTTAGTTCTTGAGGACATGGGAGAAGTCATGTTGTTAGTAGTGGAATTGTATTGAGAAAGATTCAATAGTTTGTTATTTAAGTTGTGGTGTTATTCTTCCAGTGGTGTCATGTGAACGTCGACTACATGACACTTCACCTTTATGGGCATAGGGGAATGCATTGTGTATTTGGCTACTAATCATAGGGGTTGTTGGAGTGACAGAAACCTGAACCACCGTTAGGAAACCTTTGCACAAGGGATGTCAGGATCTTAGAGTTTAAAGCAGTGGTTAGGTTTCTATCTTAATTACTATATGAAGCGAAAGCACTTGACGATATTCCCATGTGTCCTCGAGAACATTTGGTCATCTTAAGTAATACAACTGGCTTGTCCTTTGCTAAAGAAAGGATTGGGCCACTTGCTGCAATTATTATTATTGTCTTTTATTTACTCGTACTTTATTTATCTGCATTATCAAAAACCCCTAAAAATCCATTTGCTAAGTATTTACAGAGAATTCCTTCTCCAAGCTACTCATCAACACCTTCTGCTCCTCGTTGGGTTCGACACTCTTGCTTATCGAGAATACTGCGATACACCCCCTATACTTCTGGGCCATCAAGACTATTTTCCGGCGCCGTTGCCAGGGAGTGAAGTGCTATTGGAGAGTGGAACTAGTATAGGAAACTTCTACGATGAGTATTGTTTACTTCTGTTAGTTACTTTATTTCAATATGGATAATTCACTTAGTTTTTATTTCGTAATGCTACTACCACTGCTAAGGTAGTAGATGAACCACCACCTGCTGAGAATGATACTTTTAAAATACCTACAAGAATTATTGATCGTGTTATGGATAACTACTATTTTGGAGATGGAACTACCCATCCCGGTGATCATTTGCTCTTTATACACGAATTATGCGGGTTTTTCAAGTGTGTAGGTATTACAACAGATCAAGTCAAGAAGAAGTTATTCTTATTATCACTGAAAGGAAGAGCTGAGGAATGGTACAAGATGCTAAAAAATGGTCAAGCTCTTGAATGGGAGGAAGTAGTACCTCTCTTTTATTCAAAATTTTATCCTCCTAGTGAGATTCATAAAGATCGGAATCAGATATACAACTTTTGGCCTCTTGATGGAGAGAGTACAACTCAAGCTTGGGGGAGATTGAAGTTACTAATGCTCAAATGTCCTATTCATGAGCTCCCCAACAATATTATTATCAATAACTTTTATGCAAGGCTTTCTCTTCATGATAAGAATCTATTGGATGCTTGTTGCGCTGGATCATTTACACGCATGGAAGAAGGAGCTAAATGGGATCTTCTAGACCGTATTCAAGATAATGCTGAAGCATGGGAGGATAAAGGAAGAAAATCAGGTATAAATTATGATTATGAATGCATTGAATCTTTTATGGGAACTAATGATTTTCAAAATATTAAAAATTCTTATGGTCTAGACTCTCAAGCTATTGCAACTTATTTTAAGGCTTTTGCTTCCTATATTGAAATTCCTAAAAATAAGTGGAATAAGTATCATGCACCTTATAAAGACATTGCTAATAGTGTTCCTGCAAGAAATACTGAAGTTTATACTGCTAGTCATGTTTTACCTAAACCTTACACTGAGAAAATGTCTTTCCCAATTAAGATAAAGGAACATTCTATGATAGCTAGTATGGTTAATGAAAGTACAAATAAAGTTGTTGAACCTGATGAACAAGTAGTTGTTTAACCTATGATAGCAAATGTGAAAGACTTTGTCACTAAATATGTAGAAGATGGACACACTATCCCCTGTAAGGATATCCCTAATATTGTTTCACAAAGTAGTGTTATGAGATCTAGTGTCCCTATGTTTTCTATTAGGATAAGTGATCCTTACTACAATGGTTCTTGTGATAGTTATATCATTAAATTTATGCATGATACTAAAATTTATTATGAGAGAGGGAAGACGGTTCTAATGCATCTCAATAATATTAAGTTTCCTCGCTTTATGCTGAAAGTCTTTATGTTGCACTTGTTTTGCCTTCCTATGCTTGCAGCTTCTGGTTTCAACAATTTATTTGCTTACAAAATTCCCTTGCATAGGAAGTGGTTTAGACTTAACCATGCGTATTTTTGCTTCTTGATGCCCTCTTTTACTTCAATTCATATTCTTATGTGAGCATCATTGAAATTATCATGGTCGTCTTAATGGCTATAAAGAAAGAGCTTTTTGGGAGACAACCCAATATATTTCTTTTGCTTTCAGTTTTTTTGTTTATTTGAGTCATGGAAGTTATTGTTTTGGAAATAACCTCTCCTTATCATTTTTGTTTGGTATTTCTGATCAACCTCTAATGAGAGAGATGTAAGATTTGGGGAAGTTGTTGTCCCGAAACAGATTTTTGTGCTTCACTATAAAAATTCGTGAAAAATCTCTGTATGTCGGATTGAGCTATATTTTTTGTGCTTCTGCCCCTGGTTATTATTTAACTTTAGTTAGTTTTGCACTTTTTTATTGGAGCAATAGAATATTTTAGGAAAAATTGATCTTTACCTGCTGGTCTGTTTCGACAGATTTTTTCCACTCTTGCATTTGTTCTTAAATCGATTTCCTTTTTGAATTATTTTTGGGTTTTCGGAAGGAGTTACTACAGTAGCTTATGTTTTGATGGATTTCAGTTGAAATTGAACTTAAAAGGTTTATTACCTCGGTTAGACTAATGTTGCTAATGAGAATTGTGTGAAGTTTTGTGTGAAAGAAATTTCCAGGTTATTGGAGAAAATGGTGTAATAAGATAGTGAAAGGCTACATGACTCAAACAATATGTGTATAAAGATGAAGATATTGATGGTATTCAAGTGGTGACTCTGGAAGAATCTATTAAATGCCAAGTTCAGAGACTTGCAGAGTCCATTTTCGAATAGGTAACAGTTCTGGTAAGAAAAGGTTTGTGAAAAACTGTTAGTTATATTTTTGCAGTTTTTATCCAACAAGGAAGGAAACGAAGCGAAAGAGGGACGGAAACGGAGCCAGGGTGGCTCACACCACCCCTTGGCGTGGCCCCCTGGCCGTGCCACCAGGTGGTGTGGCCGCCCCGGAGTCCGTCTCCGACCCGTTTTCTCCCAGTACCTTCCTTTTGTTGTAAAAATTCGTAATATATAATCCCCCGGATCCCCCGAGGTTCGTATATCGTGTTCTTGTCGTGTTTTCACTGTTCAGATGTTGTTTTAGGGTTTTTCTTTGGAGGACTATGAGCTTCGGTGCCGGCGCGATCTCCATCATGACTTGGAGCAAAAGACCTTCTTAGGATGGGTGGAAGAAGAAAGGATCACAGCTAGGCACGAAGATATGGATCGGTGCATCAAGGAGCAAGTGAAGGGCATGTCGGCAGGCATGAAAGGACAAGGGCTGATATCTCCAATTCTAAACCTCAGTTCCTGCCCTGCAGCGATGGAAGCTCTATGGGCCACTGAGGAGTTTTGTGATAAGTACCGACTCTTGAGGAGAAAGGTGGATATACTGCAAGAAGAGAATAACAGGATTCACAAGATCCTGGAAGATTGTCTCACTCCGATCGAGAGAACACCACCACCACCGAAGGAGTAATTCGTCCTCAGGTTTTGGCATCCCCTTGGTTTGTTCCAAGCTTGGGGGAGTGTCGCGGTATCACATCACTATCTTCTATCTTTTTACCTTT
The DNA here is from genome assembly GCA_023614405.1 of Avena insularis. Classification (NCBI taxonomy): domain Eukaryota; kingdom Viridiplantae; phylum Streptophyta; class Magnoliopsida; order Poales; family Poaceae; genus Avena; species Avena insularis. The sequence continues at coordinate 112,412,251 of CM042684.1, forward strand.
TTAGTAGAGTCATATCATGAATAGAGAAGTTATCATGTAGGATGGTTTGCATTATGGAAGTGTCCCCCCTCTTGTTAGATATCTATGTATCCCTTGGTGTGAGTTACCGTTATGTAATATTAATGAGAAGTTCTATCATTTACTCTTTTGCGTATCTTATATTAGTTTTCAATTCATGTTATATGATTGATCTTGTTGTTAGTATTGGTATCACTTTGGGATCATTGTGTTAATTTAGTTGGTTTTGGGAAAACCGACTCGGTTAGTAGAAACACTATTATGAGAATTGAATGAGAAAGATAAAAGTACTCTTAAATAATATAATTTCATCATCTTTCTTCCTTGATTTGCTCATAAGCTTAGTATTCTCTAGTTAAGATCTTTTGTGCTCCCAAGGAAGATTGCATGTTTGTTTTTATCACTTTTATGTTTGTTTGTTTCCTTCAACTTTTATGCTTGCTACCCAACCTTCCTAGCCTAAATCCTGTACTGAGAGGGAATGCTTCTCGTGCATCCAATCCTTAAAACCAAAACCTATGCCATTTGTGTCCACCATACCTACCTATTAGCACTATTGCTATTCCAAGTAAATTCATGTTTTTATCTACCTTCCGAATTAAACTTGTTATGTGAAAATTAGTGATTAAAGCTCTCACAAACTTGATGGCACACTTTACTTTTCTTGCACCTAATAAACTTGAACCATTGTGTCATCTAAGTTGTATATGCTTGCACTTATACGTTGGGAATTAGCAGAACCATGTTGTCATGGGGAACGCTTTCAACATTGCACTTGTACATTGTACCTAGTTGATATCATGCTCTTTTGGTTATGGATGTCGTCGGTGTGAAATGAAAGGGGAGCTTGTAAGTCCATGGAGTTATGTATGTGTGTTAGAGAAATGCCTGGGCGGCTGGTCTAATCGATGCCTAATCATGGTGGAAACCTGCAGCGTAACCATAATGAGCAATCTATGAAGCATTCTTCTTATAAAAAAATAGATAGAGATTGAGAAAAAAGAAAAAAAGAGATGAGAAAAGAGGAAAGAGAGAAAAAGCACCATTTTCCCATGGTAAATAAGAACATTGCTGAGATGCTTATTGTCTGCTTGCCTTGTCATTTTTATATGAGGATTCTTCCGTATCATCGGGCAAGGGGTACCCCGTTGGTGGTTCTCTATGATACACATGTACTTACTATGAAAATAACTTACTGGTAACTAAACTTGAGTAGCATGAGGAGCGGCCCTCGTATTCAAGGGACATGAGATTGCCAACTTATACTTTGTCAAACATATACTCTATAGTTTGTTCACTTTAACCTTAACCACCTAAAGATGCTTATGATAGGGGCAATAAGAGCTAAAAACTAATAAGTACCATCATTTTTGGAAGCTCTTTATGAAACTTGAAATCCCTGCTTCCCTTTGCGAAGGTCCTATCTTTTACTTTTTAGTTGAGTTAGTAAACCTATTCCTGTCTATCTCAGCAAGTATTTTGAGTTGTTGTGTTTCATTCATTCATATGAAGATTTATTCGATCATGTTATTATGTTCCTTGTTTTGCACATTGCTCTTATCTTAGTGAATACTACTTTCAAAAGCTATCATTGAAAACCCCTTTATGATTGAACTCCTGCAAAAAATTGTTAACTATTCTTTGACCAAGAGAAAAGTTTGCCATTACCAATTATGATTTACTTTGTGTATCTTTATTGTGTTTCCTTTACTTATTGCAAGTTAATCTATATAATAGTGAGTTGTCTACTATTATGATTTGTGTATTGATGAATTTGATGCTTCTTGTCCGTATTCTTTTATCGACTCTTCACTCCATAAACCTGAGGTCATGTTTATTGAGCCCAGTTTTCGCTTGGGGACAAGCGAAGTCTAATCTTGGTGGGAGTTGCTACATCCATTTTGCATCACTATTCTATATCATAATTTACTGTTATTCATTGATATATTTCATATTAAGAGATGATACTTATGTTATTTCATCTGTTTTTGCATGGTTGATGACTTTTGGAGGATGGACCGATGTAGTCAGGATTCTGATGGAAAAGGGGCTGTTTGGAGGCGAAATTCACGAAGATCAGAAAATCCGGTAAAATGCAAGGAAAATCCTATTTTTCCAGAAGACGAAGAATGCCAGAAGGGGGAGCGGAGTTGGGACACAAGGGGGCCACACCACCCCCTGGCACGGGCCACCCTGGCCTACTCCTGGCTCTCCCCTTTGGCGTATATTATCCCCATCAAACCCTAATACCAAGGGAGTGACCATAGAAAGATTCTGCCGCCTCTACGGGGCAGAAAACTACAAAGAGAGATAGATCTCTCCGCCCGGAGTGGGGAGATCATCGCCATCAACACCACCATCAAGCTGAACATCATCGGGATCATCATCATCTCCATCATCATCTCCATCAGCACCATCATTACCACTTCATACCGCTATAACAATTGGGTTGAATCTTGCATAGTTCTTAGGGGAAACTTTCCCGGTGTTGATTACTTATTGTAGTTGATGCTATTGAGTGGAACCGTTGAATTACTGTGATGTTCAGATTGTTACTTGTCATTATATCATCTCTGATCTTGATCCATATGATGTGTTGTGAGTAGTTCATTTAGTTCTTGAGGACATGGGAGAAGTCATGTTGTTAGTAGTGGAATTGTGTTGAGAAAGATTCAATAGTTTTTTATTTAAGTTGTGGTGTTATTCTTCTAGTGGTGTCATGTGAACATCGACTACATGACACTTCACCTTTATGGGCCTAGGGGAATGCATTGTGTATTTGGCTACTAATCGTAGGGGTTGCCGGAGTGACAGAAACCTGAACCCCCGTTAGGAAACCTTTGCACAAGGGATGTTAGGATCTTAGAGTTTAAAGCTCTGGTTAGGTTTCTATCTTAATTACTGTCTTGTACTTGTGGATGCTTGCAAGGGGTATAATCACAAGTATGTATTGGTCCTATGAAGGTCGGTACATTAGCACAGGTTCACCCACACAACACTTGTCAAACTAAAGAAGATTAATCAACTATATGAAGCGAAAGCACTTGACGATATTCCCATGTGTCCTCGAGAACGTTTGGTCATCTTAACTAATACAACTGGCTTGTCCTTTGCTAAAGAAAGGATTGGGCCACTTGCTGCAATTATTATTATTTTCTTTTATTTGCTCGTACTTTATTTATCTGCATTATCAAAAACCCCTAAAAAACCGTTTGCTAAGTATTTACAGAGAATTCCTGCTCCAAGCCACTCGTCAACACCTTATGCTCCTCGTTGGGTTCGACACTCTTACTTATCAAAAATATTGCGATACACCCCCTATACTTGTGGGTCATCAAGAAGTCAGCTGTATCTTCTTCCTCTCGCATGCATCCGGATGGCCAGGTCGTGGCTATTATCCTCGTAGCATGCATTAATTGGTAATTCGTGGAGGATATGCAACATATGGGTGGGAACCCTCAACATCCAACAATAGTTCTGGCATCTGACGGTATGTACTAACCATTGCCATAATTCAAGATGTGGGCATGGTGTACACCAAGGGACATCTTGAGGTCATGAAGGGCGTGATTGGCTTGGATCATCTACTGGGCCCCACACCATAGGAAGTGTGGACGGGAAAGATCACCCGGTCTTGCAACAAGGATTTGGTCTCTCATGGGTAAAGCAACACACCTCTGCATAGTGTAAGAACTATAACTTGTTACTCCCTGTTCCGGGAAGGAGCTACGAACGCGGAAGGAAAGGAACCCCATGAAGGTTCTGGTCGACCTATGAAGGCTGTCGGACATAGTTTTCAGAATAAAAGCAACCTTTGAAGAAATGTTTACAAATACCTGCATTGCCTACGACCTATGGTCTGTGGCTGTAGAGATAGTGCATCATACATTTTTAGTGAACTTGCTGAGTACGCTCGTACTCAACCATACCTTCTTAACCCTTGCTAGATTTTAAGCCTTTGAAGATGACATCAACTTTAATTTCTGCTCAAGAAACCATCATCGACAACTCAAGTTCTTCAATAAAGTCAATGAAGTGAACATATTCATCAACTGAAATGAAGACAAATATCTTGATTAGATAGGAGTAGATTCTCTAACCATAAAACCTATATCTATAGAGCATTGCAATAACAGCAATTGCAAGTCCATTAATTCAGATACTAGTCTTAGCCTCTAGATAGCTCTGAGTTATTATCCTGATTCTTCTTGGTAAAAAGTTTTTCTCTCTCTCTCTTTAACCTAGAGTGTTCTCTATATGTTTTGTAAAGAGTCGAGTTGTAATCTATATTCATGTCTTGGACCTGCTGTGTTTCTGTTGTACCACTCTGAGGGATGTAATACTAGTGAACAGTGTTTCATTGGTGTTATGTCAACAACTATAGTGTACTACATCATGAAGTGGTATAGTGGGTCACCGCACTATGGTTTATGAAAATAACACACATGCAATTACACTGGTGGATCCATGTGGTTTATGAAAAGAACACACATGCAATGACTCTGGTGGATCCATGTGGTTTATTAAAAGAACAGACATGCAATGAATCTGGTGGATCCATATGTGGTTTGTGATAAGAACACACATGCAATGACTCTAGTTGTGGTTAATGAAAAGAACACACATGCAATGACACTAGGGGATCCATATGTGGTTAATGAAAAGAACACACATGCAATGACACTAGTGAATCCATATGTGGTTTGTGAAAAGAACACACATTCAATGACACTGGTGGATCCATGTGGTTTATGAAAAGAACAGACATGCAATGACTCTGATGGTTCCATATATGGTTTAAGAAAAGAATAGACATGCAATGACTCGGGTGGATCCATGTGGTTTATGGAAAGAACAGACATACAATGACTCTGGTGGATCCATATCTGGTTTGTGAAAACAACACACATGTAATGACTCTAGTGGATCCATGTGGTTTATGAAAAGAACAGACATGCAATGACTCTAGATGTGGTTAATGAAAAGAACACACATGCAATGACACTAGGGGATCCATATGTGGTTTATGAAAAGAACACACATGCAATGACACTGGTGGATCCATATGTGGTTTTTCAAAAGAACAAACATTCAATGACTCTAGTTGTGGTCTATGAAAAGAACACACATTTAATAACTCTAGTTGTGGTTTGTGAAAAGAACACACTTTAAATGACACTAGTGGATCCATGTGGTTTATGAAAAGAACACACATGCAATGACTCTGGTGGATACATATGGTTTGTGAAAAGAACACACATGCAATGAACTCTAGTGGATCCATGTGGTTTATGACAAAAAACACATCTAATGACTCTAGTTGTGGTTTATGAAAAGAACACACATGCAATGCCACTAGTGGATCCATATGTGGTTTATGTAAAGAACACAAATGCAATGACTCTGGTGGATCCATGTGGTTTATGAAAAGAATAGATATGCAATGACTCTGGTGGATCCATATGTGGTTTATGAAAAGAATAGACATGCAATGACTCTAGTTGTGGTTAATGAAAAGAACACACATGCTATGACACTGGTGGATGCATATGTGGTTTGTGAAAAGAACACATATTCAATGACACTGGTGGATCCATGTGGTTTATGAAAATAACATACATGCAATGACTTTGGTGGATTCATATGTGGTTTGTGAGAAGAGCACACATGGAATGACTCTAGTGGATCCATGTGGTTTATGAGAAGAGCACACATGCAATGACACTGGTGGATCTAGTGGTTTATGAAAAGAACTAACATGCAATGACACTGGTGGATCCATGTGGTTTATTAAAAGAACAGAGATGCAATGAATCTAGTGGATCCATATGTTGTGTGTGATAAGAACACACATGCAATGACTCTAGTTGTGGTTAATGAAAAGAACACACATGCAATGACACTAGGGGATCCATATGTGGTTAATGTAAAGAACACAGATGCAATGACACTGGTGGAAACATATGTGGTTTGTGAAAAGAACACACATTCAATGACACTTGTGGATCCATGTGGTTTATGAAAAGAACAGACATGCAATGACTCTGGTGGATCCATATGTGGTTTATGAAAATAACACACATGCAATGACTCTGTTGGATCCATTTGTGGTTTGTGAAAAGAACACACATGCAATGACTCTAGTGGATCCATGTGGTTTATGAAATGAACAGACATGCAATGACTCTAGCTGTGGTTAATGAAAAGAACACACATGCAATGACACTGGTGGATCCATATGTGGTTTGTGAAAATAACAAACATTCAATGACTCTAGTTGTGGTTTATGAAAAGAACATACATTTAATGACTCTAGGTGTGGTTTGTGAAAAGAACACGCATTCAATGACACTGGTGGATCCATGTGATTTCTGAAAAGAACACACATCCAATGAGACTAGTGGATCCCTGTGGTTTGTGAAAAGAACACACATGCAATGAACTCTAGTGGATCCATGTGGTTTATCACAAAAAACACATCCAATGATTTTAGTTATGGTTTATGAAAAGAACACACATGCAATGACACTGGTGGATCCATATGTGGTTTATGAAAAGAACACACATGCAAAGACACTGGTGGATCCATATGTGATTTGTGAAAAGAAAAACATTCAATGACACTGGTGGATCCATGTGGTTGATGAAAAGAACATACATGCAATGACTCTGGTGGATCCATATGTGGTTTGTGAAAAGAACACTCATGGAATGACTTTAGATGTGGTTCATGAAAAGAACACACATGCAATGAATCTGGTGGATCCATATGTGGTTTATGAAAAGAACACACATGCAATGACTCCAGGTGTGGTTTGTGATAAGAACACACATTCAATGACACTAGTGGATCCTTGTGGTTTATGGAAAGAACACACATGCAATGACTCTGGTGGATCCATGTGGTTTGTGAAAAGAACACACATGCAATGACTCTGGTGGATCCACGTGGTTTGTGAAAAGAATAGACACGCAATGACTCTAGTGGATCCATGTGGTTTATGAAAAGAACAGACATCCAGTGACTCTAGCTTTGTTTAATGTAAAGAACACACATGCAATGACACTAGGGTATCCATATGTGTCTTATGAAAAGAACACACATGCAATGACACTTGTGGATCCATATGTGGTTTGTGAAAAGAACAAACATTCAATGACACTGGTGGATCCATGTGGTTTATGAAACGAACAGACATGCAATGACTCTAGTCGTGGTTCATGAAAAGAACACACATGCAATGACTCTTGTGGATCCATATGTGGTTTATGAAAAGAACACACATGCAATGACTCTGCTAGATCCATATGTGGTTTAGGAAAAGAACACACATTCAATGACACTGGTGGATCCGTATGTGGTTAGTGAAAAGAACACACATTTAATGACTCTAGCTGTGGTTTATGAAAAGAACACACATCCAATGAAACTGGTGGATCCATATGTGGTTTGTGAAAAGAACACACATGCAATGACTCTGGTTGTGGTTTATGAAAAGAACACACATTTAATGACTCTAGCTGTAGTTTATGAAAAGAACACACATGCAATGATTCTGGTGGATCCATGTAGTTTATGAAAAGAACAGACATGCAATGACTCCGTTGGATTCAGATGTGGTTTGTGATAAGAACACACATGCAATGATTCTAGTTGTGGTTAATGAAAATAACACACATGCAATGACACTAGGGGATCCATATGTGGTTAATGAAAATATCACACATGCAATGACACTGGTGGATCCATATGTGGTTCATGAAAAGAACACACATTCAATGACACTGGTTTATCCATGTGGTTTATGGAAAGAACACACATGCAATGACTTTGGTGGATCCATGTGGTTTGTGAAAAGAACACACATGCAATGACTCTGGTGGATCCATGTGGTTTGTGAAAACAATACACATGCAATCATTCTAGTGAATCCTTGTGGTTTATGAAAATAACAGACATCCAATGACTCTAGCTTTGTTTAATGTAAAGAACACACATGCAATGACACTAGGGGATCCATATGTGGCTTATGAAAAGAACACACATGCAATGACACTAGTGGATCCATATGTGGTTTGTGAAAAGAACAAACATTCAATGACACTGGTGGATCCATGTGGTTTATGAAAAGAACAGACATGCAATGACTCTGGTGGATCCATATGTGGTTTGTGAAAAGAACACACATGCAATGACTCTAGTTGTGGTTCATGAAAAGAACACACATGCAATGACTCTTGTAGATCCATATGTGGTTTATGAAAAGAACACACATGCAATGACTCTAGTGTATCCATATGTGGTTTAGGAAAAGAACACAGATGCAAGGAACTCTAGTGGATACATATGTGGTTTGTGAGAAGAACAGACATGAAATGAGTCTAGTGGATCCATGTGGTTTATAGAAGAACACACATGCAATGAACTCTAGTGGATCCATGTGGTTTATTAAAAAGAACAGATATGCATTGTTGGTTGATCCATGTGGCTTATGAAAAGAACAGACATGCAATGACTCTAGTGGATCCATATGTGGTTTGTGAAAACACATACATTCAATGACTCTAGTTGTGGTTCATGAAAAGAACACACATGCAACGACAATAGAGGATCCATATGTGGTTTTTGAAAAGAGCACACATTCAATGACACTGGTGGATCCATATGTGGTTTGTGAAAAGAACACACATTTAATGACTCTAGTTGTGGTTTACGAAAAGAACACACATGTAATGACTCTAGCTGTGGTTTATGAAAAGAACACACATGCAATGAAACTGGTGGATCCATATGTGGTTTGTGAAAAGAACACACATGCAATGACTCTAGTTGTGGTTTATGAAAAGAACACACATTTAATGACTCTAGCTGTAGTTTATGAAAAGAACACACATGCAATGACACTAGTGGAGCCATGCGGCTTATGAAAATAACACACATGTAATAACTCTGGTGGATCCATGTGGTTTATGAAAATAACAGACATGCAATTACTCAGGTGGATCCATATGTGGTTTGGGATAAGAACACACATGCAATGACACTAGGGGATCCATATGTGGTTAATAAAAAGAACACACATGCAATGACACTGGTGGTTCCATATGTGGTTTTTGAAAAGAACATACATTCAATGACACTGGTGGATCCATGTGGTTTATGAAAAGAACAGACATGCAATGACTCTGGTGGACCCACATGTGGTTTATGAAAAGAACACACATGCAATGAGCTCTAGTGGATCCATATGTGGTCTGTGAGAAGAACACACATGCAATGAGTCTAGTGGATCCATGTGGTTTATTAGAAGAACACACATGCAATGAAATTTAGTGGATCCATGTGGTTTATGAAAAAGAACACATAGGAAATGTTGGTGGATCCATGTGGTTTATGAAAATAACAGACATGCAATGACTCTAGTGGATCCGTATGTGGTTGTGAAAAAACACATTCAATGACTCTAGTTGTGGTTCATGAAAATAACACACATGTAATGACACTAGTGGATCCATATGTGGTTTATGAAAAGAACACACATTTAATGACACTGGTGGATCCATGTGTGGTTTATGAAAAGAACACATATTTAATGACTCTAGTTGTGGTTTATGAAAAGAACACACGTTTAATAACTCTAGTTGTGGTTTATGAAAAGAACACACATGCAATGACACTGGTGGATCCATGTGGTTTATGAAAAGAACACACATGCAATGACACTGGTGGATCCATATGTGGTTTGTGAGAAGAACTCACATTCAATGACATTGGTGGATCCATGTGGTTTATGAAAAGAACAGACATGCAATGACTCTGGTGGATCCTTATGTGGTTTGTGATGAGAACACACATGCAATGACTCTAGTTGTGGTTAATGAAAAGAACACACATGCAATGACACTAGTTGTGGTTCATGAAAAGAACACACATGCAATGACTCTTGTGGATCCATATGTGGTTTATGAAAAGAACACACATGCAATGACTCTGGTGGATCCATATGTGGTTTAGGAAAAGAACACAGATGCAATGAACTCTGGTGGATACATATGTGGTTTGTGGGAAGAACAGACATGAAATGAGTCTAGTGGATCCATGTGGTTTATAGAAGAACACACATGCAATGTACTCTAGTGGATCCATGTGGTTTATGAAAAAGAACAGATATGCATTGTTGGTAGATCCATGTGGTTTATGAAAAGAACAGATATGCAATGACTCTGGTGGATCCATATGTGGTTTATGAAAACACACACATTCAATGACTCTAGTTGTGGTTCATGAAAAGAACACACATGCAATGACAATAGTGGATCCATATGTGGTTTGTGAAAAGAGCACACATTCAATGACACTGGTGGATCCATATGTGGTTTGTGAAAAGAACACACATTTAATGACTCTAGTTGTGGTTTACAAAAAGAACACACATGTAATAACTCTAGCTGTGGTTTATGAAAAGAACACACATGCAATGAAACTGGTGGATCCATATGTGGTTTGTGAAAAGAATTCAAATGCAATGAATCTAGTTGTGGTTTATGAAAAGAACACACGTTTAATAACTCTAGTTGTGGTTTATGAAAAGAACACACATGCAATGACACTGGTGGATCCATGTGGTTTATGAAAAGAACACACATGCAATGACACTGGTGGATCCGTATGTGGTTTGTGAGAAGAACTCACATTCAATGACATTGGTGGATCCATGTGGTTTATGAAAAGAACATACATGCAATGACTCTGGTGGATCCATATGTGGTTTGTGATGAGAGCACACATGCAATGATTCTAGTTGTGGTTAATGAAAAGAACACACATGCAATGACACTAGTTGTGGTTCATGAAAAGAACACACATGCAATGACTCTAGTGGATCCATATGTGGTTTAGGAAAAAAACACAGATGCAATGAACTCTAGTGGATACATATGTGGTTTGTGAGAAGAACAGACATGAAATGAGTCTAGTGGATCCATGTGGTTTATAGAAGAACACACATGCAATGAACTCTAGTGGATCCATGTGGTTTATTAAAAAGAACATATATGCATTGTTGGTAGATCCATGTGGCTTATGAAAAGAACAGACATGCAATGACTCTGGTGGATCCATATGTGGTTTGTGAAAACACATACATTCAATGACTCTAGTTGTGGTTCATGAAAAGAACACACATGCAACGACAATAGAGGATCCATATGTGGTTTGTGAAAAGAGCACACATTCAATGACACTGGTGGATCCATATGTGGTTTGTGAAAAGAACACACATTTAATGACTCTAGTTGTGGTTTACGAAAAGAACACACATGTAATGACTCTAGCTGTGGTTTATGAAAAGAACACACATGCAATGAAACTGGTGGATCCATATGTGGTTTGTGAAAAGAACACACATGCAATGACTCTAGTTGTGGTTTATGAAAATAACACACATTTAATGACTCTAGCTGTAGTTTATGAAAAGAACACACATGCAATGACACTAGTGGAGCCATGCGGCTTATGAAAATAACACACATGTAATAACTTTGGTGGATCCATGTTGTTTATGAAAATAACAGACATGGAATTACTCAGGTGGATCCATATGTGGTTTGGGATAAGATCACACATGCAATGACACTAGGGGATCCATATGTGGTTAATAAAAAGAACACACATGCAATGACACTGGTGGTTCCATATGTGGTTTTTGAAAAGAACATACATTCAATGACACTGGTGGATCCATGTGGTTTATGAAAATAACAGACATGCAATGACTCTGGTGGACTCACATGTGGTTTATGAAAAGAACACACATGCAATGAGCTCTAGTGGATCCATATGTGGTCTGTGAGAAGAACACACATGCAATGAGTCTAGTGGATCCATGTGGTTTATTAGAAGAACACACATGCAATGAAATTTAGTGGATCCATTTGGTTTATGAAAAAGAACACATAGGCAATGTTGGTGGATCCATGTGGTTTATGAAAATAACAGACATGCAATGACTCTAGTGGATCCATGTGGTTTATGAAAAGAATAGACATGCAATGACTCTGGTGGATCCATATGTGGTTTGTGATGAGAACACACATGCAATGACTCTAGTTGTGGTTAATAAAAAGAACACACATGCAATGACACTAGTTGTGGTTCATGAAAATAACACACATGCAATGACTTGTGGATCCATATGTGGTTTATGAAAAGAACACACATGCAATGACTCTGGTGGATCCATATGTGGTTTAGGAAAAGAACACAGATGCAATGAACTCTAGTGGATACATATGTGGTTTGTGAGAAGAACAGACATGAAATGAGTCTAGTGGATCCATGTGGTTTATAGAAGAACACACATGCAATGTACTCTAGTGGATCCATGTGGTTTATGAAAAAGAACAGATATGCATTGTTGGTAGATCCATGTGGTTTATGAAAAGAACAGATATGCAATGACTCTGGTGGATCCATATGTGGTTTATGAAAACACACACATTCAATGACTCTAGTTGTGGTTCATGAAAAGAACACACATGCAATGACAATAGTGGATCCATATGTGGTTTGTGCAAAGAGCACACATTCAATGACACTGGTGGATCCATATGTGGTTTGTGAAAAGAACACACATTTAATGGCTCTAGTTGTGGTTTACAAAAAGAACACACATGTAATGACTCTAGCTGTGGTTTATGAAAAGAACACATATGCAATGAAACTGGTGGATCCATATGTGGTTTGTGAAAATAATTCAAATGCAATGAATCTAGTTGTGGTTTATGAAAAGAACACACGTTTAATAACTCTAGTTGTGGTTTATGAAAAGAACACACATGCAATGACACTGGTGGATCCATGTGGTTTATGAAAAGAACACACATGCAATGACACTGGTGGATCCATATGTGGTTTGTGAGAAGAACTCACATTCAATGACATTGGTGGATCCATGTGGTTTATGAAAAGAACAGACATGCAATGACTCTGGTGGATCCATATGTGGTTTGTGATGAGAACACACATGCAATGACTCTAGTTGTGGTTAATGAAAAGAACACACATGCAATGACACTAGTTGTGGTTCATGAAAAGAACACACATGCAATGACTCTTGTGGATCCATATGTGGTTTATGAAAAGAACACACATGCAATGACTCTGGTGGATCCATATGTGGTTTAGGAAAAGAACACAGATGCAATGAACTCTAGTGGAGACATATGTGGTTTGTGAGAAGAAAAGACATGAAATGAGTCTAGCGGATCCATGTGGTTTATAGAAGAACACACATGCAATGTACTCTAGTGGATCCATGTGGTTTATGAAAAAGAACAGATATGCATTGTTGGTAGATCCATGTGGTTTATGAAAAGAACAGATATGCAATGACTCTGGTGGATCCATATGTGGTTTATGAAAACACACACATTCAATGACTCTAGTTGTGGTTCATGAAAAGAACACACATGCAATGACAATAGTGGATCCATATGTGGTTTGTGAAAAGAGCACACATTCAATGACACTGGTGGATCCATATGTGGTTTGTGAAAAGAACACACATTTAATGACTCTAGTTGTGGTTTACAAAAAGAACACAGATGTAATGACTCTAGCTGTGGTTTATGAAAAGAACACACATGCAATGAAACTGGTGGATCCATATGTGGTTTGTGAAAAGAATTCAAATGCAATGAATCTAGTTGTGGTTTATGAAAAGAACACACATTTAGTGACTCTAGTTGTAGTTTATGAAAAGAACACACATGCAATGATTCTGGTGGATCCATGTAGTTTATGAAAAGAACAGACATGCAATGACTCTTGTGGATCCATATGTGGTTTGTGAAAAGAATTCAAATGCAATGACTCTAGTTGTGGTTTATGAAAAGAACACACATTTAATGACTCTAGCTGTAGTTTATGAAAAGAACACACATGAATGACACTAGTGGAGCCATGCGGCTTATGAAAATAACACACATGTAATGACTCTGGTGGATCCATGTGGTTTATGAAAATAATAGACATGCAATTACTCAGGTGGATCCATATGTGGTTTGGGATAAGAACACACATGCAATGACACTAGGGGATCCATATGTGGTTAATGAAAAGAACACACATGCAATGACACTGGTGGATCCATATGTGGTTTGTGAAAAGAACATACATTCAATGACACTGGTGTATCCATGTGGTTTATGAAAAGAACAGACATGCAATGACTCTGGTGGACCCATATGTGGTTTATGAAAAGAACACACATGCAATGAGCAATAGTGGATCCATATGTGGTCTGTGAGAAGAACACACATGCAATGAGTCTAGTGGATCCATGTGGTTTATTAGAAGAACACACATGAAATGAAATTTAGTGGATCCATGTGGTTTATGAAAAAGAACAGATAGGCAATGGTGGTGGATCCACGTGGTTTATGAAAATAATAGACATGCAATGACTCTAGTGGATCCGTATGTGGTTGTGAAAAAACACATTCAATGACTCTAGTTGTGGTTCATGAAAATAACACACATGCAATAACACTAGTGGATCCATATGTGGTTTGTGAAAAGAACACACATTTAATGACACTGGTAGATCCATATGTGGTTTATGAAAAGAACACACATTTAATGACTCTAGTTGTGGTTTATGAAAAGAACACACGTTTAATAACTCTAGTTGTGGTTTATGAAAAGAACACACATGCAATGACACTGGTGGATCCATGTGGTTTATGAAAAGAACACACATGCAATGACACTAGTGGATCCATGTCGTTTATGAAAAGAACACACATGCAATGATTCTGGTGGATCCATGTGGTTTATGAAAAGAACAGACATGCAATGACTCTAGTTGTGGTTAATGAAAAGAACACACATGCAATGACACTAGGGGATCCATATGTGGTTAATGAAAAGAACACACATGCAATGACACTGGTGGATCCATATGTGGTTTGTGAAAAGAACATACATTCAATGACATTGGTGGATCCATGTGGTTTATGAAAAGAACAGACATGCAATGACTCTGGTGGATCCATATGTGGTTTGTGATGAGAACACACATGCAATGACTCTAGTTGTGGTTAATAAAAAGAACACACATGCAATGAAACTAGTTGTGGTTCAAGAAAAGAACACACATGCAATGACTCTTGTGGATCCATATGTGGTTTATGAAAAGAACACACATGCAATGACTCTGGTGGATCCATATGTGGTTTAGGAAAATAACACAGATGCAATGAACTCTAGTGGATACATATGTGGTTTGTGAGAAGAACAGGCATGAAATGAGTCTAGTGGATCCATGTGGTTTATAGAAGAACACACATGCAATGAACTCTAGTGGATCCATGTGGTTTATGAAAAAGAACAGATATGCATTGTTTGTAGATCCATGTGGTTTATGAAAAGAACAGATATGCAATGATTCTGGTGGATCCATATGTGGTTTGTGAAAACACACACATTCAATGACTCTAGTTGTGGTTCATGAAAAGAACACACATGCAATGACAATAGTGGATCCATATGTGGTTTGTGAAAAGAGCACACATTGAATGACACTGGTGGATCCATATGTGGTTTGTGAAAAGAACACACATTTAATGACTCTAGTTGTGGTTTACAAAAAGAACACACATGCAATGACTCTAGCCGTGGTTTATGAAAAGAACACAAAAGCAAAGAAACTGGTGGATCCATATGTGGTTTGTGAAAAGAATTCAAATGCAATGACTCTAGTTGTGGTTTATGAAAAGAACACACATTTAATGACTCTAGCTGTAGTTTATGAAAAGAACACACATGAATGACACTAGTGGAGCCATGCGGCTTATGAAAATAACACATATGTAATGACTCTGGTGGATCCATGTGGTTTATGAAAATAATAGACATGCAATTACTCAGGTGGATCCATATGTGGTTTGGGATAAGAACACACATGCAATGACACTAGGGGATCCATATGTGGTTCATGAAAAGAACACACATGCAATGACACTGGTGGATCCATATGTGGTTTGTGAAAAGAACATACATTCAATGACACTGGTGTATCCATGTGGTTTATGAAAAGAACAGACATGCAATGACTCTGGTGGACCCATATGTGGTTTATGAAAAGAACACACATGCAATGAGCTCTAGTGGATCCATATGTGGTCTGTGAGAAGAACACACATGCAATGAGTCTAGTGGATCCATGTGGTTCATTAGAAGAACACACATGCAATGAAATTTAGTGGATCCATGTGGTTTATGAAAAAGAACAGATAGGCACTGGTGGTGGATCCATGTGGTTTATGAAAATAATAGACATGCAATGACTCTAGTGGATCCGTATGTGGTTGTGAAAAAACACATTCAATGACTCTAGTTGTGGTTCATGAAAATAACACACATGCAATGACACTAGTGGATCCATATGTGGTTTGTGAAAAGAACACACATTTTATGACACTGGTAGATCCATATGTGGTTTATGAAAAGAACACACATTTGATGACTCTAGTTGTGGTTTATGAAAAGAACACACGTTTAATAACTCTAGTTGTGGTTTATGAAAAGAACACACATGCAATGACACAGGTGGATCCATGTGGTTTATGAAAAGAACACACATGCAATGACACTAGTGGATCCATGTCGTTTATGAAAAGAACACACATGCAATGATTCTGGTGGATCCATGTGGATTATGAAAAGAACATACATGCAATGACTCTAGTTGTGGTTAATGAAAATAACACACATGCAATGACACTAGGGGATCCATATGTGGTTAATGAAAAGAACACACATGCAATGACACTGGTGGATCCTTATGTGGTTTGTGAAAAGAACACACATTCAATGACATCGGTGGATCCATGTGGTTTATGAAAAGAACAGACATGCAATGACTCTGGTGGATCCATATGTGGTTTGTGATGAGAACACACATGCAATGACTCTAGTTGTGGTTAATAAAAAGAACACACATGCAATGACACTAGTTGTGGTTCATGAAAAGAACACACATGCAATGACTCTTGTGGATCCATATGTGGTTTATGAAAAGAACACACATGCAATGTCTCTGGTGGATCCATATGTGGTTTAGGAAAATAACACAGATGCAATGAACTCTAGTGGATACATATGTGGTTTGTGAGAAGAACAGACATGAAATGAGTCTAGTGGATCCATGTGGTTTATAGAAGAACACACATGCAATGAACTCTTGTGGATCCATGTGGTTTATGAAAAAGAACAGATATGCATTGTTTGTAGATCCATGTGGTTTATGAAAAGAACAGATATGCAATGACTCTGGTGGATCCATATGTGGTTTGTGAAAACACACACATTCAATGACTCTAGTTGTGGTTCATGAAAAGAACAAACATGCAATGACAATAGTGGATCCATATCTGGTTTGTGAAAAGAGCACACATTCAATGACACTGGTGGATCCATATGTGGTTTGTGAAAAGAACACACATGTACTGACTCTAGTTGTGGTTTACGAAAAGAACACACATGCAATGACTCTAGCTGTGGTTTATGAAAAGAACACAAAAGCAATGAAACTGGTGGATCCATATGTGGTTTGTGAAAAGAATTCAAATGCAATGACTCTAGTTGTGGTTTATGAAAAGAACACACATTTAATGACTCTAGCTGTAGTTTATGAAAAGAACACACATGAATGACACTAGTGGAGCCATGCGGCTTATGAAAATAACACACATGTAATGACTCTGGTGGATCCATGTGGTTTATGAAAATAATAGACATACAATTACTCAGGTTGATCCATATGTGGTTTGGGATAAGAACACACATGCAATGACACTAGGGGATCCATATGTGGTTAATGAAAAGAACACACATGCAATGACACTGGTGGATCCATATGTGGTTTGTGAAAAGAACATACATTCAATGACACTGGTGGATCCATGTGGTTTATGAAAAGAACAGACATGCAATGACTCTGGTGGACCCATATGTGGTTTATGAAAAGAACACACATGCAATGAGCTCTAGTGGATCCATATGTGGTCTGTGAGAAGAACACACATGCAATGAGTCTAGTGGATCCATGTGGTTTATTAGAAGAACACACATGCAATGAAATTTTGTGGATCCATGTGGTTTATGAAAAAAGAACAGATAGGCAATGGTGGTGGATCCATGTGCATTATGAAAATAATAGACATGCAATGACTCTAGTGGATCCGTATGTGGTTGTGAAAAAACACATTCAATGACTCTAGTTGTGGTTCATGAAAATAAGACACATGCAATGACACTAGTGGATCCATATGTGGTTTGTGAAAAGAACACACATTTAATGACACTGGTAGATCCATATGTGGTTTATGAAAAGAACACACATTTAATGACTCTAGTTGTGGTTTATGAAAAGAACACACGTTTAATAACTCTAGTTCTGGTTTATGAAAAGAACACACATGCAATGACACTGGTGGATCCATGTGGTTTATGAAAAGAACACACATGCAAAGACACTAGTGGATCCATGTCGTTTATGAAAAGAACACACATGCAATGATTCTGGTGGATCCATGTGGATTATGAAAAGAACAGACATGCAATGACTCTAGTTGTGGTTAATGAAAATAACACACATGCAATGTACCTAGGGGATCCATATGTGGTTAATGAAAAGAACACACATGCAATGACACTGGTGGATCCTTATGTGGTTTGTGAAAAGAACACACATTCAATGACATTGGTGGATCCATGTGGTTTATGAAAAGAACAGACATGCAATGACTCTGGTGGATCCATATGTGGTTTGTGATGAGAACACACATGCAATGACTCTAGTTGTGGTTAATAAAAAGAAAACACATGCAATGACACTAGTTGTGGTTCATGAAAATAACACACATGCAATGACTCTTGTGGATCCATATGTGGTTTATGAAAAGAACACACATGCAATGTCTCTGGTGGATCCATATGTGGTTTAGGAAAATAACACAGATGCAATGAACTCTAGTGGATACATATGTGGTTTGTGAGAAGAACAGACATGAAATGAGTCTAGTGGATCCATGTGGTTTATAGAAGAACACACATGCAATGAACTCTAGTGGATCCATGTGGTTTATGAAAAAGAACAGATATGCATTGTTTATAGATCCATGTGGTTTATGAAAAGAACAGATATGCAATGACTCTGGTGGATCCATATGTGGTTTGTGAAAACACACACATTCAATGACTCTAGTTGTGGTTCATGAAAAGAACAAACATGCAATGACAATACTGGATCCATATGTGGTTTGTGAAAAGAGCACACATTCAATGACACTGGTGGATCCATATGTGGTTTGTGAAAAGAACACACATTTACTGACTCTAGTTGTGGTTTACAAAAAGAACACACATGCAATGACTCTAGCTGTGGTTTATGAAAAGAACACAAAAGCAATGAAACTGGTGGATCCATATGTGGTTTGTGAAAAGAATTCAAATGCAATGACTCTAGTTGTGGTTTATGAAAAGAACACACATTTAATGACTCTAGCTGTAGTTTATGAAAAGAACACACATGAATGACACTAGTGGAGCCATGCGGCTTATAAAAATAACACACATGTAATGACTCTGGTGGATCCATGTGGTTTATGAAAATAATAGACATGCAATTACTCAGGTGGATCCATATGTGGTTTGGGATAAGAACACACATGCAATGACACTAGGGGATCCATATGTGGTTAATGAAAAGAACACACATGCAATGACACTGGTGGATCCATATGTGGTTTGTGAAAAGAACATACATTCAATGACACTGGTGTATCCATGTGGTTTATGAAAAGAACAGACATGCAATGACTCTGGTGGACCCATATGTGGTTTATGAAAAGAACACACATGCAATGAGCTCTAGTGGATCCATATGTGGTCTGTGAGAAGAACACACATGCAATGAGTCTAGTGGATCCATGTGGTTTATTAGAAGAACACACATGCAATGAAATTTAGTGGATCCATGTGGTTTATGAAAAAGAACAGATAGGCAATGGTGGTGGATCCATGTGGTTTATGAAAATAATAGACATGCAATGACTCTAGTGGATCCGTATGTGGTTGTGAAAAAACACATTCAATGACTCTAGTTGTGGTTCATGAAAATAACACACATTCAATGACACTAGTGGATCCATATGTGGTTTGTGAAAAGAACACACATTTAATGACACTGGTAGATCCATATGTGGTTTATGAAAAGAACACACATTTAATGACTCTAGTTGTGGTTTATGAAAAGAACACACGTTTAATAACTCTAGTTGTGGTTTATGAAAAGAACACACATGCAATGACACTGGTGGATCCATGTGGTTTATGAAAAGAACACACATGCAATGACACTGGTGGATCCATGTGGTTTATGAAAAGAACACACATGCAATGACACTAGTGGATCCATGTCGTTTATGAAAAGAACACACATGCAATGATTCTGGTGGATCCATGTGGTTTATGAAAAGAACAGACATGCAATGACTCTAGTTGTGGTTAATGAAAAGAACACACATGCAATGACACTAGGGGATCCATATGTGGTTAATGAAAAGAACACACATGCAATGACACTGGTGGATCCATATGTGGTTTGTGAAAAGAACACACATTCAATGACATTGGTGGATCCATGTGGTTTATGAAAAGAATAGACATGCAATGACTCTGGTGGATCCATATGTGGTTTGTGATGAGAACACACATGCAATGACTCTAGTTGTGGTTGATAAAAAGAACACACATGCAATGACACTAGTTGTGGTTCATGAAAAGAACACACATGCAATGACTTGTGGATCCATATGTGGTTTATGA
Organism: Avena insularis; assembly: GCA_023614405.1. Lineage (NCBI taxonomy): Eukaryota > Viridiplantae > Streptophyta > Magnoliopsida > Poales > Poaceae > Avena > Avena insularis. The sequence continues at coordinate 112,433,162 of CM042684.1, forward strand.
AAAGAACACACATGCAATGACTCTGGTGGATCCATATGTGGTTTAGGAAAAGAACACAGATGCAATGAACTCTAGTGGATACATATGTGGTTTGTGAGAAGAACAGACATGAAATGAGTCTAGTGGATCCATGTGGTTTATAGAAGAACACACATGCAATGAACTCTAGTGGATCCATGTGGTTTATGAAGAAGAACAGATATGCATTGTTTGTAGATCCATGTGGTTTATGAAAGGAACAGATATGCAATGATTCTGGTGGATCCATATGTGGTTTGTGAAAACACACACATTCAATGACTCTAGTTGTGGTTCATGAAAAGAACACACATGCAATGAGCTCTAGTGGATCCATATGTGGTCTGTGAGAAGAACACACATGCAATGAGTCTAGTGGATCCATGTGGTTTATTAGAAGAACACACATGCAATGAAATTTAGTGGATCCATGTGGTTTATGAAAAAGAATAGATACGCAATGGTGGTGGATCCATGTGGTTTATGAAAATAATAGACATGCAATGACTCTAGTGGATCCGCATGTGGTTGTGAAAAAACACATTCAATGACTCTAGTTGTGGTTCATGAAAATAACACACATGCAATGACACTAGTGGATCCATATGTGGTTTGTGAAAAGAACACACATTTAATGACACTGGTAGATCCGTATGTGGTTTATGAAAAGAACACACATTTAATGACTCTAGTTGTGGTTTATGAAAAGAACACACGTTTAATAACTCTAGTTGTGGTTTATGAAAAGAACACACATGCAATGACACTGGTCGATCCATGTGGTTTATGAAAAGAACACACATGCAATGACACTAGTGGATCCATGTCGTTTATGAAAAGAACACACATGCAATGATTATGGTGGATCCATGTGGTTTATGAAAAGAACAGACATGCAATGACTCTAGTTGTGGTTAATGAAAAGAACACACATGCAATGACACTAGGGGATCCATATGTGGTTAATGAAAAGAACACACATGCAATGACACTGGTGGATCCATATGTGGTTTGTGAAAATAACACACATTCAATGACATTGGTGGATCCATGTGGTTTATGAAAAGAGCAGACATGCAATAACTCTGGTGGATCCATATATGGTTTATGAAAAGAATAGACATGGAATGACTCTAGTGGATCCATATGTGGTTTGTGAAAACAACACACATGCAATGACTCTAGTGGATCCATAGGGTTTGTGAAAACAATATACATGCAATGGATCTAGTTGTGGTTAATGAAAAGAACACACATGAAATGACACTAGGGGGTCCATATCTGGTTTATGAAAAGAACACACATGCAATGACACTGGTGGATCCATATGTGGTTTGTGAAAAGAACAAACATTCAATGACTCTATTTGTGGTTTATGAAAAGAACACACATTTAACGACTCTAGATGTGGTTTGTGAAAAGAACACACATTCAATGACACTGGTGGATCCATGTGGTTTATGAAAATAACGCACATGCAATGATGTAACACCCCGGTAAAACCACTACTAGAAAATCGCTTGCTATTTCTGTTCTATGCATCATCATGATCGCATGCTCATGTCATCATGCCACATTGCATTTGAGCATCGTCATGTCATCATGCATTTGTTCGCCTAAAACTATTTTCTAAAAGCCTAGTTTTGTTTTCTAAATATCCCCCGTCTTAATTTCAAATCAAAACTCTAGTCTTTTCCGGGCCTTTTATTTGTCTATAAACTATTTACAAAAGCCTCTCTAAAAATAAAACAAATAGAAATAAAAATCTTTTGAGGGGAAGGCAGCCGGCCAGGCCTGAAGGCCCAGCCAGCCAGCCTACTACCCCATATGAAACCCTAATCCCCATCTACCCTAACCCCCACCTAACCCCAGACCCTAACCCTATCTACCTAGCCAGCCGTAGCCGACCGAACCACCCAAGCCCCAAGCGCGCGCGGCAGCGACCCTGCCCATAGCGGACCCGCTGGCATCGACCCAACGCGTACATTGCTCATCCCCGCCTGGCCCACCCCGCAGACCACTCTCGCCTTGCCCCTGGCCCACCACTCCCGCGACCTGTTCCGCGTCGGCTCGTCCTCACCAGCCTCGCACACCTCTGCATCACCATCCCCTCCCCTGCTCTTGATCCCCAACCCCCAAAGCCTTTCTGGTCCGCCGCCACTTCCTGGCCTCCTCGCGAGCGAACCCTCCCCACGGCCTCTACAAGCAACCGCCGCCATGTCGGCCTTCTCTGCCTCGCGTCCTGCTCATCACATAGACGCGCCGCCACCGTGAGGTCGCCCTCCACTATCCCCGAGCACCTCAGACCCGTCCCCGCGGGCGCCATGCATCCCCGGCAAGCACCCAGCCGCCCCGACCCCGCGCGGCTCTGCCCTGGCCACTGCCGTCCCTGCGCCGGCCACACCAAGCTCGCCACACCGCTAGGTTCTCCCCGCATGCGCCGTGCGTCCCCACGGCCGCCATCCTTTGCCTCCACCTCCCGCTGCCCCGAGCTCTCCTGCTGCCGTCCACTATGCCCATCGAGCTCTTCTCTGCGTGTCCTCCTCACCTCCCTTCGCCCGTGTCGCCCGCGCCTCTAATTCCCCTGTAGGTCCTCCCTACCAAGTTGTTTTTCTTCGGTTGCAGTACGAACGGAAGGTGTTCGAGGATATGTCTGTATGGGACATGGCTTGTAGCGATGATGTGTACTCGCTTGGCTCATGCCCTGTTGCCTATACCAAGTGTTGGTGCTACTGCCTAGACGCTCTGCTTGTTCCCTTTCAGGCTGTAGTGCGAGGAGTTCCTAGATGGAGTTGCCGAAAATCCCCCGATGCCTTTGGACACGAAGTCCCACGAACGAACAAGATCGACCCCGGAGACCACCGATGCCGACCCAAGCCCGTCAACCACAGCCGACACCGAACATCTTCGACATGGAACCAACAAGATCTCCTTCATGGATCTAAAGACCGATCCCCATCGAACCTCGAGACCCCGGATCCGAACCCCCAATGTATGACCCCTATCCGAGACCCCTATATTTTATAATATATGACATTGTCACTTGTTGCATATAAATTGTTCATGATCGTATACATATTCATGTGTTTGGGGGTATTTTGTCGACTCACCTGATAATTAAATATGAAGACTATATGCGGACTTTTCTAGTCTTATATTGGCTCCATTTAAATTTGTGTAGCGAACCGATGCCATGTTTTGCCTTGTTAATGCAACATTTAATTTGTGGGGTATCTAAACAACATGAACCTATTAATTAATTGTCGGGACCCTGGTTCCGCTTAATATTGCCTAGTCGCATTGCATTTGTACCATGTCATACATCATATATGCATCATGCCGATCTTCTGCCATAGTATTAAATAGTGCATCCGGTGTTTCTTTTAGTGTTTGCTTCTTCACGGATTAGTCCATTGAGTGGATGCGAGTATCGACAAGTCCTTCGGATAATGTATCTTCGGCAATGTTTCCCAGGTGAGCATTCTCCCCCTTTCTACCCGTTTTGCATTTATAGTCTTTATTTCCTCATGTTGATCTATTGATATCCGTGTCGCGATGCTTTAGTGTTCCGTACCAGATATATTCCATGTAGCCTTTATATTGCCTTGGACACCTCCTATTACCTGTTGTTTGGTAGATAGATGGTCTTGCGAGTCGTAGTCGCTTGCTTAGGCGTGATCCCGTGCCGTGAAGTACCACACAGTTGTTGGAATGTTGTCGTATGCTTTACGGTGGAGAGGATCATGACTTTAAATACAACTATTAAATTGCTGGATAACTAATGAAAGAGGCACCGGTGGGCAATATATGCTATTTGGTTTTTATGCCCACTTGTGTCCCGTAGGCCCCGAGTACTTGATATCTGTTCCTTGACTATTCGCACTATCCACATACGGGAGAGTCTATGAATCCCCCTTAGCCAGAGCTTGATTCATTTCTTATTTCTTGGGGCCACAAACTAGTTTGGGACTTTATTACTATCCTGTACCTATGCCATGCTTTACTGTTTTTTTACGATTGTGCGTGGAGCACCTGTACTTTTTTGGATCGTGCCACCTTTTCGCGGTATCGACAAGCCTAGTCACACTTTCCGGTTCCCAGTCGTTTACAGCCATCGTCACAAAACCTGGGCCCGTTCCAGAGCCGGCCAACTTCATTGCGGGTAGCTTAGTGGGGTGGCCCCCTGAAATATTTTATGATTCCTGTGATTGCTTTGTCGTGAAAGCCTCGTTGGGTTTTAATTTTGTTTTTCCGAGGTTGATCGTGTGTGTTGCTATTTGTGCACCCCTGCAGGGTAAATCTTTCTGAAAGCCGTGTCCGCTGTTATGGACGACTTGGAGCATAGTATCTCCATCATAGACAAGCATAACTAAAGTAGTGCTATAAATTTGACTTAATATGTGACTAGTAATCAGCTGCACTACAATGGAATGGATAATAAAAGTGCCAACAACTGGTGGAACTGGGGTGTATCGTGTCATGTTATACCTGCCTAGTAAGTATCGCAACTCTAATGGAATGAAATAAAAGTGCCAACAACTGCTGGGTTTGGGATGTCACATGCTAATTGTATCTGACTAGTAAGTACTGCAATTACAACTGAATGGTTAACTAAAACTACCCACTACTTATGCTATCAGGATGACTCATGCTATCTATATCTGACTAGTAAGTGTTTCAACTATAATGGAATGAATAAAACTGCCAACTGTGTGAGTTCCTCGGTTTGACTTCCTTGTTTGGTCTCGAGGGGGAATACCAGGATGGGTATGACTAGTGTTAGTATAAGTTTGGTTTCGAATAGGTGTTTCTTATCTCTCCCTAATAGCCGAAGTTTATCGAGTCTCTATAGGTTGTTTAGTGCATGCTTCGCTGCCGCTTCAGTCCACCATACCTATGTAGGCGAGAGCCACCGAATTCTAGCTTCGCCGTGTACTGGCCTCAGTACTGACCACTCCTCTTTTTCCTTTGCCCTTTGTCGGCACCCCTTTTTGTTTTAGCAGGTTGCGATCAACGTCGTTAGCAGGGTTACCCTTCCGGCTTGGCCTGGGCAGGGTTATGGACGCTATTGGTTATTCTTCAGGGCTCTTAGCCCCATTTGCATCTTGTCCGTAGTCGGACGCTCTATCGTTTTCAAGGTGATTTGGATCTTTATATATTATATTTCTATTCTTGACTCATGGAGTCGTTGTTGTATATATATATGTTCTGTGGGTTCCATCATGTACTAATGTGTAATGGTATTACTTCGTTCTCCACCCGCACGCAAGTGCCTGGTGGGCGTCCTTGAATCGTTTCTATGCGGGTCTGGCGGGAAGCGCTAAAACTTCCATAGGGCCGATTCGAGGGTGTTACAAATGACTCTGGTGGATCCTTGTGGTTTATGGAAATAACAAACATGCAATGACTATGGTGGATCCATATGTGGTTTGTGAAAAGAAAACATATGCAATGACTCTAGTGGATCCATGTGGTTTATGAAAAGAACAGACATGCAATGACTCTAGCTATGATTAATGAAAAGAACACACATGCAATGATACTAGGGGATCCATATGTGGTTCATGGAAAGAACACACCTGTAATGACACTGGTGGATCCATATGTGGTTTATGAAAAGAACAAAATTTAATGACTCTAGTTGTGGTTTATGAAAAGAACACACATTTAATGCACTACATGAGGACCCCCTCTACTGCAACGCACTTATGTGTATCTAAATGTCCAAATAGGCATTGCTAGCTAATTTACCAATGGATAAAAATGCGTTGTGTTTTTGGGCATTGATAGAGTATAATGCAACGTATATAGACCTGTTGGTAACAAGAGAATTAAGCGTTGCAGAGTTGCAACGGTCGGCTGCAATAGTATTTATTGGTTGGTCAGTTTAGGATAGGATCGATCACACTGTTTTCTATGCTTAGACCATGGCAATATCAACTTACTTTTACACTTCTGACAATTGGAGAAAAGCTACACATTTAAATTTTATTCATGACTACTGACTTTGTTTTTTCATATAGGTAAATACAATGAAGGTACATGAGAGGATTTCTGTCTATATAATCTTGAATCTTCTTTCTATTTTGATTTCTACTCCCTCCGTTTGCAAATATAAGATGTTTTAGTTTTGTGAAGCTAATGTATCTAGACATCTTTTAGTGTGTAGATTCAAACTACATATTAAAAGGTGTCTAGATAGATTTGCTTCACGAATCTAAAACATCTTATATTTTCAAACGGAGGGAGTACTACAGTCTTTGCCTAGTTTCTCTATTTTGCCTTCAAATACATTCTTGAATCTTCTTTCGGTGAAGGAGATCTTGTCCAAAGTAGCGAGTTGAATATCCTAATATAATCACTCTTGTGGGTTTGATCTGTAAGAAATAAAATTATTTACTTGCATGTCTTCAAAGACAGTCAAATAGATACTCTAATTGCCTAATTCATCTCTTCATCTGAAAGAATCATCTTTTTTGTTAACTTGCATCGGCATATAGTGACTCTTGTCTAGAATAGTGATGCAGAGAAAGAGAAATCAGATTTATCTTGGCAAACACAGAACTACAGTGGAGCTGTCAGGGTAACAAGAATATGATAATTAATCTTATCGATTCACCTATTTGCACATTTATATTCAACAAGAAATTAAAATATCTGTTGGACAATTACTACCAAGATTTGGGATATTTTTATTGATTGTCTAGCACAAGAACATATATACTCTATCGGTCCCAAGGTAAGTGACTTGGGTTTATCTAGATTTGAATGTATCTATATATTAAAACGTGTCTAGATATGTTCAAATTTAGACAAACCCAAGTCACTTATTCTGGAATGAAGGCAGTATAACATTATTCATCTCAGAGTCTTATTGTTTGTTCACCAGTAAAAATAAATAATATCAAAGAAACCGAGAGACACGTCTTCTCACCTGCCCGGTAGAGACTAGAGACGAGCTCTGATAGGCGGAGCTAGTTTGGCATCCAACAGCCACACTTGATGAGCAACCAATGTCATGCAGATAAAAAGAGGCTATGGAAGACTGGGAACATCGCAATGATTGCAGATCCAATTTTTCTTTGATGAGACAAATCACAGATCATTGATCAAAAAATTTCAGGAAGAATTGCACAGAAGATTGAAGGAATAAGAGAGAAGTTCGACTACCTGCATACATGGCAAGGGTGGCTGGACCTCCGGCGAGGTCGACATGGCGCAGTTGTGTCCAACGGTGGGTTTAGCGGCACATTGTCTATGAAATCCCAGGCATCAGCATCTAGCTGGCGGGACATGTTGGAGAGGTGAGCAAGGAGGAGGGTACGCTCTCATCGATGGAGCGTAACTGGCGGGCGCAAGAGGTCCTGCAGTCACATGAGCACGGCGGCGCCTGGCTCTTTTCTCTCGGATCTGAATTGTAGAGTTATATTTGGGGAAATTAAAGAAGAGGCTCATTGTTCCTAGTCCACAGCGAAAACTATGTATGCGGGAGCGTTTTACAAGGGAAGTTGCAGTCGTGAGGCTATTAGGGCGGTATTTTCTAGGAATGCCAAATTTCTGCAACGATTCTGACTACAATGCATGTATCTTTATCTACTATAATTTTTTGCAACCCATACATATGGCATTGCCAAACATTTGTTGCTACATGGGTGTTCTTCTTATAGTGATGACTCTAGTTGTGGTTTGTGAAAACAACACATTTTCAATGACACTGGTGGATCCATGTGGTTTATGAAAAGAACACACATGCAATGACTCTGGTGTATCCATGTGGTTTGTGAAAAGAACACACATGCAATGAACTCTAGTGGATCCATGTGGTTTATGACAGAAAACACATCATTGACTCTAGTTGTGGTTTATAAAGAGAACATACATGCAATGACACTGGTGGATCCATATGTGGTTTATGAAAAGAACACATATGCAATGAATCTAGTGCATCCATGTGGTTTATGAAAAGAATAGACATGCAATGACTCTAGTGGATCCGTATATGGTTTATGAAAAGAACAGACATGCAATGACTCTAGTTGTGGTTAATGAAAACAACACACATGCGATGACACTAGGGGATCGATATGTGTTTAATGAAAAGAACACACATGCAATGACACTGGTGGATGCATATGTGGTTTGTGAAAAGAACACACATTCAATGACACTGGTGGATCCATGTGGCTTATGAAAAGAACAGACATGCAATGACTCTGGTGGATCCATATGTGGTTTGTTAGAAGAACACACATGCAATGACTCTAGTGAATCCATGTGGTTTATGAGAAGAACAAACATGCAATGACACTGGTGGATCCAGTGGTTTATGAAAAGCACTAACATGCAATGACACTGGTGGATCCATGCGGTTTATGAAAAGAACAGAGATGCAATGAGTCTGGTGGATCCATATGTGGTTTGTGAAAAGAACACACATGCAATGACTCTAGTTGTGGTTCGTGAAAAGAATACACATGCAATGACTCTAGTAGATCCATGTGGTTTATGAGAAGAACAAACATGCAATGACACTGGTGGATCCAGTGGTTTATGAAAAGCACTAACATGCAATGACACTGGTGGATCCATGCGGTTTATGAAAAGAACAGAGATGCAATGAGTCTGGTGGATCCATATGTGGTTTGTGAAAAGAACACACATGCAATGACTCTAGTTGTGGTTCGTGAAAAGAATACACATGCAATGACAATAGTGGATCCATATGTGGTTTGTGAAAAGAACACACATTCAATGACACCGGTTGATCCATATGTGGTTTGTGAAAAGAACACACATTTAATGACTCTAGTTGTGGTTTATGAAAAGAACACACATGCAATGACACTGGTGGATCCATGTGGTTTATGAAAAGAACACAATGCAATGACTCTGGTGGATCCATGTGGTTTATGAAATGAACAGACATGCAATGACTCCGGTGGATCCATATGTTGTTTGTGATAAGAACACACATGCAATGACTCTAGTTGTGGTTAATGAAAGGGACACACATGCAATGACACTAGGGGATCCATATGTGGTCAATGAAAAGAACACACATGCAATGACACTGGTGGATCCATATGTGGTTTGTTAAAAGAACGCACATTCAATGACACTGGTGGATCCATGTGGTTTATGAAAAGAACAGACATGCAATTACTCTGGTGGATCCATATGTGGTTTATGAAAAGACCAGACATGCAATGACTCTGGTGTATCCATATGTGATTTGTGAAAAGAACACACATGCAATGACTCTAGTGGATCCATGTGGTTTATGAATAGAACAGACATGCAATGACTCTAGCTAAGGTTAATGAAAAGAACACATGTGAAATGACACTAGGGGATCCATATGTGGTTTATGAAAGAACACACATGCAATCACTCTGGTGGATCTATGTGGTTTATGAAAAAACAGACATGCAATAACTCTGGTGGATCCATATGTGGTTTATGAAAAGAACAGACATGCAATGACTCTAGTTGTGGTTTATGAAAAGAACACACATGCAATGACATTAGGGGATCCATATGTCGTTAATGAAAAGAACACACATGCAATGACACTAGTGGATCCATATGTGGTTTGTGAAAAGAACACACATTCAATGACACTGGTGGATCCATGTGGTTTATGAAAAGAATAGACATGCAACGACTATAGTTGTGGTTAACGAAAAGAACACACATGCAATGACACTAGGGGATCCATATGTGGTTAATGAAAAGAACACACATGCAATGACACTGGTGGATCCATATGTGGTTTGTGAAAAGAACACATATTCAATGACACTGGTGGATCCATGTGGTTATGAGAAGAACAGACATGCAATGACTCTAGTTGTGGTTAATGAAAAGAACACACATGCAATGACACTAGGGGATCCATATGTGGTTAATGAAAAGAACACACTTGTTATGACTCTAGTGGATCTATGTGGTTTATGAGAATAACACACATGCAATCAACTCTAGTGGATCCATGTGGTTTATGAGAACACACATCCAATGAATTCTAGTACATCCATCTTGGCATAATTTGATGTATGCCTGGATGTATTTCATTGTACAAGACACTCACTTTCCATTTTTATACTACTCAGTTTTGCGCTTGTTTTTTTGATAGTACTCAGTTTTGCCCTCTCTCTTTTGTAGAAGCCCAAACATGTGCTCACTCTGTCTGCTATGCCCTTATTGGTTGTCACAGTTGTCACGCGGATCGTGCGTACCAAATGTTGATCCTGTGTGATCCAACGAGGATCATTGCACACGTCGTGCCCTTCATAGTATAGCGTGGACAGCACGGACGTCTCCCTCAGCGAGACTTCTACAAGAAGGAACACGAAGTCGTCCATGGAAAAAGTCGTCGAGTGGTCATGTCATGTTTAATCAAGTCTGAAAAGCCTATTATTGCTACTACTATGCCACAACACAGGCGTCACCGAGTGCACGGTCGTCGACGGGCAGCTGCAATTTCTTGCCACATGATTTTAATAAAACATATCCCATTTTTATGCAGTGGCTCTCAATCTCCCTTCCAACTAGTGAAAGAACATTTCATGGTTCCCGGTGTTTTGTGTGTTAGATAACAATACCGTGGAGTTACTAATGTGCACTAAGTGTTGCAGGAAAGAGTTTTCGGTGTTTGGGGCCGGATTATCCGCCCCCATCATGGGCCGGATAATCTAGCCTGACCATCTTGGCCAGGGCTGGCCGCGCGCGAGCTTCTTCCTGGGGGCGGATTTCCCCCGGACAATCCGGCTCTGGGGCGGATGTTCTCCCTGGACCAGATAATCCGGCCTTCCTCTATGGCTGGATAATCCGGCCCTAGGGAAATTGCCCAAGGGAGTGTCTGCGCGTGCTTCTGTCTGGGGGCAGATTTCCCCCTGGACAATCCGTAGCTGGTGCAGATTTTTTCCCCAGCCGGGTAATCCGGCCATCCTCTAGGGCCGGATAGATGCCTAGGACCGCCCTGCGCGAGCTTCTGTTTGAGGGCGGATTATTTGCCAGATAATCCAAGTCTGGGGTGGAGTATTCCCCAGGCCGGATAATCCGACCCTCACTTGGGCCGGATAATCCGACCCCAAATGGCTCCAACGGCTCTGGTTGGACAGGTGGTATAAAATCCCCTTCAACCCCTCTGGTCAAAACTCTTTATTCATTCGAAAAAGATCAGATCTGTTGCAGAAGCTCTCTCCTGAGTTCTCCCACTTCAACCACCTGAAGGCTTCGATCTTTGGGGGAATTGAAGGAGGAGACATCACTCGTCATCATCACGAATCAAGCACATCAACTCCTCTCCACTCACTTGGAGAATCCCCGATCTAGTATTCTCGTTGATATCTGGATCTTGTGCTTTATTATTGATAACTATTGTTCTTGTGGCAGCTTGTTGAAATTACGGGAGCCTCCAATTCGGTTGTGGAGTTGTGCCCCACTAGTTGTGTAAAGGCGCCGATTCCCGCCTCGAAGGGTTCCTATAGTGGAAAGGTGGATCGGGCCTTTGGTGGCGGGATCCATCGGAGAACAGGGTATGGCCTATTGTGGCGTGGTGGTCTTAGTACCACGCACCCCTCCAACGCAGATGTACTTCCCTTCAAAGGAAGGAACTGCAGTAAAACAAATCCTGTGTCTCCACGTGCTTCATCACGGTTTCCTCGTTCCTCACTTTACTCACCTTTACTCGCTAGTAGTTAGGTTTGCATATAGGTAAATTCTATATAGTAGTATATCTAGTGAACTTACCTTTTGTGTCAAGCCTAAAATTGAAAAAGCATTAAAGTTTGAAGTAGCACCTATTCACCCCCCCTCAAGGTGCCCATACGATCCATTTCAACTGGGCCCCACCGTAAGAAACTTCCACACGTTAGCCGGAGGCCGAAGAGCTGAGAAATAGGTCTCGAGGAGGGGGGCCCTTGAGGAGACCTAACGTCTCCGCCTTCCTCGAGTCCCTCGCAGTCATCCACACATCCCTCTACCCGATCTAGCACAATCCTACAAATCTCGCCATACAGCCACCTACCTTCTCCTCTACATTTCCCCTCTTAATTATCGCTAATTTTATGGCCGTGTCAAACTTCGTACATAGAAATTTTGTCTGCGCCCTTTGCATGCGGCTGAATACAGAACTGCCATGCATGGCCCGGGAAAAAACATGACGTACCGTGTGCATGTCGAGGTGCATGGTGCAGTAGCCTATGTAGTGCATTGCACGGTAGTGCAATGAAATGTGCCTTGCTTCCATTCACCTTAACTATAGAACCCCTCTCCGCATACCCACTCTCACTCTCGCTCACTCTCCTCACGCAACCCTCTCCACTGTCCCATCAGCTTCTGCAAACTCCCGAGAAAACCCCATCCGCACCGATGATGGCGGAGGAGGATGCAGTGGCCATCGTTGCCTCTAAGGCCGCTGGTGAGGAGGCGCCCATCTCCATCTCGGTCCCTCTCGACGCGTTGAAAGCAGCCGCCATCCCTGTCTAGGCCCTCGTCGAGGCATCGATGGTAGCCACCGTTCCCATCTAGGCCCCCGCTGCCGCTACTAACGTAGCCGCCAGTGAGGAGGCCCCCGCCGGTCAAGAGCAGATCTAGGTCTTCAGGGATCCCTACGATCCAGAGGAGTACATCGCTCCGGCAGACCCCTACGACATTGGGATCGCCGACCCATGGTAGGAGGTTACTAGGGTTTTCTCCCCTTCCATGGTTTTTCTCCCGTTCCCATTATTGGATGCTAGATCTTGGTTTATTAGGGTTTGCTTATTTGCATTTAGATTGCTCGATATTCTTACATCATCTAATCCTCCTTTTTCTTTTCTTCCAATAGGTTTATGGCAGCAATCTCTACAGTGAGGATGAGTCTAGGCACACCAAGACTCGTCAGGTGCTGAGGAGGCTGCAGGCCTTCCAGTACGATGCCTTCTTCATTTGGCGTCTCTGATTGCCCCTTCCAGAGACTTCATGGCACCGACTTCAACTGCATCGTGATGCATGCAGAGGGATCGAGCTCCGGCACCCCCAAAGTCGGCCAGACCGTGAACATCAAAGCCTACATCACTGAACACCAGGCTCTCAGCATTCACCTCCGAAACCTCCAGCTGGTGTCCATCGAAGAGGGTCGCATGCCTCCGATCAAGCCGAAGGCCCCCAAGATCAAGGGACTGGGCAGCAAGAAGTGGAGGAAGCTCTAGAGGGAGGAGGCGCATGCGCATGCAAGGAGGGGTTGAACGTGTCAGCTGCTGCTGCTAAGCAGCTTCTTTTGATTTTGTATATTTTGCGTGTGATGGTTGCTAAGTAGCTAATGTATTGAACCTCGTTAAGCAACCTACTTTCTATAGCTATATCCTATTTAGCTACGCACAAATATATCTACATTTGTTTTGTTTTCTGAATGAATGTATTTTTCCTGATGTGATTTGCTGCTCTAGTTTTGCTACCATATCGGGCCAAAAAGAGGTCCAAAAGGGAACAAATGATCGAAGAAAGAAGCTGCTCTAGATTTGCTACCAATTTGGGCAAAATGAAACATATTTGTTTAGCAAGAGAGGAAAAAGGTATTCTTTCAAAGTGCCAGTTAACGAGCTACCATCTTGATAAGCTACCAGACACATACAGAAACATAACACAAAGAAGTAAATTTATTCTACTACGCTCACTTGAGGCGCTAGCCATCTTGACAAGCTAACTGAGTTCCACAAAATAGAAACATAACACAAAGGAGTAAAATTTAATTCACTTCTCATCAGACTACTTGAGGCGCTTGTCATCTGTCACATCCCAAAATTTTCCAAATTTTGACATGTGAAAATTGTAAACAAATGAAGAACCAAGTTCTTTGAAATTCAGAAGGAACAAAAACTTTTGGAACATTTAATATAATGCCTCCAAAACCCAAGCCAAACAAAATGATTTTTGTTTGTGGAGTGGTGTGCATATTTAAAAATCCCAAATCATGAAGCATGCATGAGCTTCTTGACTTGGTTGCTTTTTGAAAACCTAAGAGAAGTGAAAATATCTCAAACCCTAAAACTCTAATTATTTGTTAACACTAAGAACGAAAAAATACTTTGGATATACTCCATATTTATATTAAACAAAAGAATTCCTATGAGGGCTAAAAAGATAAAGGACAAATTAATAAAACAATAGAGATTGGTTTCATCCAATTTGGATCCATGGATAAAAAGATATGAATTATTTTGAGAATAGATTTAAGAAAATACAATATTAGCTATTACAGCCAAAGTGAATAAATTGGTTAGAAAAATTTGAGTTAGAAAGTAAATGTGTTCTATAATGCCCTAAAAACCTAATTTGAGTTCTACAAATTTTTAGAAATTTGTTTGATTCAAATTGGATCATTAAATCAAAAGTTATTTAAGAAAACAGAAAAAGAAAAAGAAAAACTGAAGGAATGAAATAAACAGCAGCAGCAGCTCGACCCAAACCTAGCCCACTAAGCCCACCCGGCACTCCCCTTCTCCCCCTCTTTTTTTCTTTCTCACCGACCCCTCCTCAGACCCCCTCGCTGATGGCTCGACCCCACCTCCACGTCACCTGCCACCTCAGCTTCTTCCACACGAATGGCCGGCACCCCCTCCCCTCCTTTGCCGTTACCAAGGCCGGCCAAATTCGAGCGTTTCTGCGAATTAATCTCCACTCCGACTATGGCCTCTTAATCCCCACCCCCTTCTCTTTGTTTTCCCCTCAGACACCGCCACCTGAGAGCCACTAGGCTGCTCGGAATCGACCTCAAACCACCGCGGCCACCGACGAGCTCCGGTGAAGATTCCAGCGAGAACCGACAACCCCACGCCCTCCCCTCTGTCCTTATAGCTTCACCATGCTCTGGCGCGCCTACTAACAAATCCCGTTCCTTTTTTTGTGCCCTAGGTCATCGCCACGGTCACCACCGGCGTCACCCTCTGCCGCCACCGTTCACCGGTGATTTCCGGTGAGTCGCAGGTTCCCGCTGGCCTACTTTGGCCACCACAAGCTTCTACACGACCAGGCACACCTTACTGACTTTCTATTTTGTCTGCTCGAGCCCCAAGGCAACTCCACCGTCTCAGAGACGCGAGCTCCACCGTCGGTAGGTACTCCGACGAGGAATTCCCGGTGAATCTGAGCGCCCCTTCATCGACCGTGAGCATCCCCGAGACCACCTCGACCGCGGCGATCGCTGGTAATAGTCCATGGTCTCCCTGCCCCTCTAGAACCACCGGAACGCCACCCACCTGACGCACCACCGCCATGGTCGGCCTTGTTGGCGTCGTCCGATCCATCACCAGCGGTTGAGATTAGACCACTTACCGAAGCGGTATCAGCCGATCTGATCCACTCGTTTCCACTTAAAATCCAACGGCCCATGTTGCCGATCCGCCCGAACCGGTATGAGCCAATACGAACATGCCACGTAGGCCTGAGCGTCTGTTTAAATTAGAAAATAGGCAGAATTTGTATTAAACTTAGAAATTCAATAACTTTTGATCCAGAAATCAGAAAAATGCAAATTTGGTGTCTATAGATTCAGAAAAATGAGAGCTTCACTGCTGAGGCCTATTTCACCCTTTAGCTTCTGTAAAATAGAAGTTTTAGGCATAATTATTTTTAGGAGTATTTTAACCATAAAAACTGTTTTGTAAATTATTTTTGGGTGAATCTTTTTGCTATGGATTGCAAATTGAACCCTCTGTCCAGTAAGACCAAAGTATATATTTGGTTTACTATACCTAATAGTATGGAAATTATTTAGTGAGTTTGGCCTTTCTAAATACTAGAAATTATTGCTAATTGTTACAGTTGCACAAATGGTTGCATTTGTAATCTTGCAATTAACTTATTTAGAAAAAAACTTAGTATTGTTCAAAACCTTGTTATAGCAATTTGTACAATAAAATTGCCATCTTGCATGCTTGCATATTTTGCATGATTTTTGTATTGCCATTAGTGTTGACTTTGTGCATGTTTTGTCTTGGTTGTTTTGTTTGATAGATTGTGTGGATTGTCAAGTGTGTTACTGCAAAGAGTGTACCAACACCACCAACTACTAAGGCAAGTGGCACTATCATCCATGTCCTACTATTTTTCATTACACTTAGAGGATTTTTGCAGTATGCATGATAGGACTACTATGATACTATGTTATGGTATATCCTATTAGGATATCCTTTATATATCCCTTAGTGGAAACACTGTAGTTGTAGTATGCTTAGCCCTGCTATGGATTCAGGGTGGAATATACCATATTGTGATTATATGAAGTGTTGGAAAAATATATGTTTTGTATAATAAAACAAGTACTCAATGAATCACCTGGGTGGAATGTGGATACTCAGTTGAGAATAAGGTGGCAACAAAGGGAACCATGTCCATGGCCATCTCTTTCGTGTGTGCACTAGGAGAATACCACCCAGGAACTTAGAGATTGAACATGTTTCTCGTAAAGTGGCTTTCGTGTATAGCCACATGCCAAATGGGCTCCAGCCTAGTCAATTACATAGTGGGAGACCCATGCATTGGTACCTCTTCAGGTTAACCGGAATTATGCATTGGAGGTTTATCCTGGCATTGGTGCCTAGTAGATATGCTAGCATTATGTATTGGGAGGACTTCTATGGAATGAATTTGTCACATTCTCGATCTGCCGGTACTCCATCTTGGTGAGTACTAATCCAGCGGCCACTGGTGGCTTCAAGGCGAGATTGTGTCTTGTGGGTAAAGTGTACAACTTCTGCAGAAGATTAAATTCTAAGTACTTAGCCGTGTCCCCGGTTATGGACAACTCTGAGAAACTAAGGCCTAAATCTATGGAAGATCTCGACATTCCAATTTCTCAAAGTAAAACTTGATGGTGTCAACAAGGAATTAGAAGAACTTGGAGTTTGCCAAGGAGTTCAGAAAGATATTGAAAGATGAAAAATATTTTGCAAAGATAGGATAAAACCATGTTGCTTTCTGCAAATAAGCCTAAGCTCTACTTAGCCAAATATGCATGTAATGATAGTCCAACTTATATTCACAAACTAGTGACACCTGCCAATACATTCAAAGTATTGACCCTTTGTGGCTGCAACTTATCATGTTGCAGGTTATTCTATTGATGAGTGAGGAACGATGATAGGATTACAAGTCTACACCCAACATGTTTACCTGTGGCACATGAAGAAGAAGGGCTCCATGCTTTACTTGTATTCTGCTGCTTTGTAATAAGATAGCCTATGGCTATGAGTATGTAATAAAGTATTTATATTCCGGATCATGCGATGTAATATGACCTTTGTATCTTGATATTACATCTTAAACTGTGGGTGCTAGCTATTCGATCCAGGGACTAGCACTGTAATCACAGGTATTCAAACCAAGCTAGGTTTGGGTCTTTACAGATGGTATCAGAGCACTGTGTTTCCTGTAGGTTCGTAACCCTAGGAATTGGACAAACCCCTTGTTAGGAATGAACTTATATTTTTATACTTATTAGATTTTCTCGTATACCTTGATCATTCTTTACTGAATCTCTTCTCCTTCAAACATGTAGAGGACCAGCCTTTGCTTTCTCCAAGGACCTTGAGGATGGATCATGCCAACAAGGAGATCAAGATACAAGTTGTGACAAGTCCTCGAGCTTGCAAAATATGTGGAGAAGTAGGACACACCTCTAAGGAGCATCAAGATCAATGTCCCTTTTGTGATCACAACCATCCAGTTGGAGAATGCCCCACATCTCAAGTTACTTGTTACCTATGTGAAGGAACCAACCACATTCCTGCCAAGTGCCATCTCGACTTCATAGTGCAACAAGTGAAAGAACAAGTCAAGGATGGAATGTATCAAGCTCTTAGGAAGAAATAAGAAAACCTTAGCCATATCCCCTGCTCCAATTGCAAGAAAGAAGGACACAATATCAATGAATGCCCAGAGAAGGAAGTTCAAGAAAACCACAACAACACTTCAAGAAAAAGTACTCGAGACATGACAAAAGTGTTTTGCCATCGCTGCCGGAAGATAGGACACTTCACCGATGATTGCCGAACTCGAAAGAGAGCTCCCACTGATGTTATCATAGTGCGAACCATGAGACATTAGATTGCCTACCAATTATCATGTTTGAGTTATCGATATCGTGTTAGCATATGGATCATGCCGACCTATGTGGTATGACTATACTAGGTTGCTTGTTTGAAGAAAAATTGTTGTGTTCTTCTGTAATGAGATAAAGTTAGAAGTTGCTAAGTGATTTGTTGCTTGACAAATGTTTGATTGAACTGGTTTGTTTTGGGTTGAGTGTGTTAGAACTCCCTTAGATCTATCTATCTATCTATCATTACTTATCCCTATTAAACCAACAGATGCCTCCAAGACGCGCCAACGACCACGATAACAATGGAGACAACAACAATAATGAAAATGAGATGCAACAGATGATGACTACATAGACTCAGCTAATGCAGATGATGACACAATTCATGGCAACCATCAACAATCAAAATCAGAACAACAACAATAACAACCAAAACAACAACAATCCACCACCTCTGGATATGCTCACTAGATTTCTGAGGTTGAGACCTGCAAAGTTCTCTGGTACTTCTGATCCAATGGTAGCTGATGACTGGTTACGTTCAGTAAACAGGGATCTAGTGACCGTTGGATGCTCGGATGCTGAGAAAGTGAGATTTGTAGCACACTTGCTCGAAGGCCCTGCAGCTACATGGTGGGACAACTTTCAAGTCACTCACCCCATTGAAGAAGTGACTTGGGAAATATTTGAAGATGGCTTTCGCACTAATCATATCTCTTCAGGCGTGATGAGTCTAAAGAAGGAGGAGTTCCACAACCTTAAATAGCGTCACCGCAGCATTGCTGAATATATTGAGGAATTCAACAATCTATCACGTTATGCTCCAGATGATACTGATACTAATGCTAAGAGGAAGGAAAAGTTCCTAGATGGACTGAATGATGAACTTTCCATGCAATTATCAGTTGCTTATGTTCCAACTTATCAATCACTATGTGACAAAGCCAGAATTTTAGAGAGTAAGAAGGATAAAGTTGAGAATAGGAAGAGGAAGCATAGCCTTGACAAATATCACTCAGGATCACCACAAAAGATGCGTTCATTCAGAAAGGACGATGGGGATTCTGGATCACATCATCATGAAGGAAATAGACATAATCACCATCATCACCAGAATCACCACATCAATAATGGAAGTGGTAGTAACAATGTGAATGGTACTAACAATGGAGACAACCTTGGTCAGAACCAACATAATGATCCCAAGAAAGACATTAGCCAGTTGCAGTGTTACAATTGTAAGCAACTTGGACACTTTGCGTGACATCACGAGAAGAAGAATAATAAGAATATTGGAGACTCTATTGGGAGCAATTCCAATGTGACCCAGGAAGGACATGTGAACCACATCAACATGTATGGAACCCTTGAAGAACTAGATGGTGTGGATGGTAAGCTTTAGCTAACTCAATTAAGTGGTATGAAAATCTCAAGATGAAGAAATGTTAACAACCTTTGGATGTCAACCCTTAGCCAAGTGAATCATCAAATGAAACCCAACAAAGTTTCCTTTTAAGGGTGGTAGCACCCAAGTATCCTAAAACCCAACCTATTCTTTCTAGCCTTCTCGAATCTCGGGACGAGATTCCTTTTAAGGGTGGTAGTTTGTCACATCCCAAAATTTTCCAAATTTTGACATGTGAAAATTTTAAACAAATGAAGAACCAAGTCCTTTGAAATTCAGAAGGAACAAAAACTTTTGGAACATTTAATATAATGCCTCCAAAACCCAAGCCAAACAAAATGATTTTTGTTTGTGGAGTGGTGTGCATATTTAAAAATCCCAAATCATGAAGCATGCATGAGCTTCTTGACTTGGTTGCTTTTTAAAAACCTAAGAGAAGTGAAAATATCTCAAACCCTAAAACTCTAATTATTTGTTAACACT
This sequence comes from Avena insularis, assembly GCA_023614405.1. Classification (NCBI taxonomy): domain Eukaryota; kingdom Viridiplantae; phylum Streptophyta; class Magnoliopsida; order Poales; family Poaceae; genus Avena; species Avena insularis. The sequence continues at coordinate 112,453,153 of CM042684.1, forward strand.
AAGAACGACACAATACTTTGGATATACTCCATATTTATATTAAACAAAAGAACTCATATGAGGGCTAAAAAGATAAAGGACAAATTAATAAAACAATAGAGAGTGGTTTCATCCAATTTGGATCCATGGATAAAAAGATATGAATTATTTTGAGAATAGAATTAAGAAAATACAATATTAGTTATTAAAGCCAAAGTGAATAAATTGGTTAGAAAATTTTGAGTTAGAAAGAAAATGTGTTCTATAATGCCTTAAAAACCTAATTTGAGTTTTACAAATTTTTAGAAATTTGTTTGATTCAAATTGGATCATTAAATCAAAAGTTATTTAAGAAAACAGAAAAAGAAAAAGAAAAACTGAAGGAATAAAATAAACAGCAGTAGCAGCTCGGCCCAAACCTAGCCCACTAATCCCACCCGGCACTCCCCTTCTCCTCCTCTTTTTTTCTTTCTCACCGACCCCTCCTCACCCCCCTCGATGACGGCTCGACCCCACCTCCACGTCACCCGCCACCTCAGCTTCTTCCACGCAAATGGCCGGCACCCCCTCCCCTCCTCTGTCGTTACCAAGTCCGGCCGAATTCGAGCGTTTCCGCGAATTAATCTCCACTCCGACCACGACCTCTTAATTCCCACCCCCTTCTCTTTGTTTTCCCCTCAGACACCGCCACCTGAGAGCCACTAGGCTGCTCGGAATCGAGCTCAAACCACCGCGGCCACCGACGAGCTCCGGTGAAGATTCCAGCAAGAACCGACAACCCCACGCCCTCCCCTCTGTCCTGTTAGCTTCGCCATGCTCTGGCGCGCCTACTGACAAATCCCGTTCCTTTTTTTGTGCCCTAGGTCATCGCCACGGTCACCACCGCTGTCACCCTCTGCCGCCGCCGTTCACCGGTGATTTCCGGTGAGTCACAGGTTCCCGCCGCCCTACTTTGGCCACCACAAGCTTCTACACGACCAGGCACACCTTACTGACATTCTATTTTGTCTGCTCGAGCCCTAGGGCAACTCCACCATCTCAGAGACGCGAGCTCCACCGTTGGTAGGTACTCCGGCGAGGAATTCCCGGTGAATCTGAGCGCCCCTTCATCGACCACGAGCATCCCCGAGACCACCTCGACCGCGGCGATCGCTGGTAATAGTCCATGGTCTCCCTGCCCCTCTAGAACCACCGGAACGCCACCCACCTGACGCCTTGCCGCGCGCTGTATGCGCCGCCGATCCATGGTCGACCTTGCGGCGTCGTCCGATCCGTCACCAACGGTTGAGATTAGACCACTTACCGAAGCGGTATCAGCCGATCTGATCCACTCGTTTCCACTTAAAATCCAATGGCCCACATTGCCGATCCGCCCGAACTGGTATGAGCCAATAAGAACATGCCACGTAGGCCTGAGCGTCTGTTTAAATTAGAAAATAGGCAGAATTTGTATTAAACTTAGAAATTCAATAACTTTTGATCCAGAAATTAGAAAAATGCAAACTTGGTGTCTATAGATTCAGAAAAATGAGAGCTTCACTGGTGAGGCCTTATTTCACCCTTTAGCTTCTGTAAAATAGAAGTTTTAGGAAGAACCTTTTTAGGAGTATTTTAACCATAAAAACTGTTTTGTAAATTATTTTTGGGTGAATCTTTTTGCTATGGATTGCAAATTTAACCCTCTGTCCAGTAAGACCAAAGTATAGATTTGGTTGACTATACCTAATAGTATGGAAATTATTTAGTGAGTTTGGCCTTTCTAAATACTAGAAATTATTGCTAATTGTTACAATTGCACAAATGGTTGCATTTGTAATCTTGCAATTAACTTATTCATAAAAAAAAACATAGTATTATTCAAAACCTTGTTATAGCAATTTGTACAATAAAATTGCCATCTTGCATGCTTGCATATTTGCATGATTTTTGTATTGCCATTAGTGTTGACTTTGTGCATGTTTTGTCTTGGTTGTTTTGTTTGATAGATTGTGTGGATTGTCAAGTGTGTTACTGCAAAGAGTGTACCAACACCACCAACTACTAAGGCAAGTGGCACTATCATCCATGTCCTACTATTTTTCATTACACTTAGAGGATTTTTGTAGTATGCATGATAGGACTACTATGATACTATGTTATGGTATATCCTATTAGGATATCCTTTATATATCCCTTAGTGGAAACACTGTAGTTGTAGTATGCTTAGCCCTGCTATGGATTCAGGGTGGAATATACCATATTGTGATTATATGAAGTGTTGGAAAAATATATGTTTTGTATAATAAAACAAGTACTGAATGAATCACCTGGGTGGAATGTGGATACTCAGTTGAGAATAAGGTGGCAACAAAGGGAACCATGTCTATGGCCATCTCTTTCGTGTGTGAACTAGGAGAATACCACCCAGGAACTTAGAGATTGAACATGTTTCTCGTACAGTGGCTTTCTTGTACAGCCACATGCCAAATGGGCTCTGGCCTAGTCACTTACATAGTGGGAGACCCATGCATTGGTACCTCTTCAGGTTAACTGGAATTATGCATTGGAGGTTTATCCTGGCATTGGTGCCTAGTAGATGTGCTGGCATTATGTATTGGGAGGACTTCTATGCAAAAACTTTGTCACATTCTCGATCTGCCGGTACTCCATCTCGGTGAGTACTAATCCAGCGGCCACTGGTGGCGTCAAGACGAGATTGTGTCTTGTGGGTAAAGTGTACAACTTCTGCAGAAGATTAAATTCTAAGTACTTAGCCGTGTCCCCGGTTATGGACAACTCTGAGCAACTAAGGCCTGAAGCTATGGAAGATCTCGACATTCCAATTTCTCAAAGTAAAACTTGATGGTGTCAACAAGGAATTAGAAGAACTTGGAGTTTGCCAAGGAGTTCAGAAAGATATTGAAAGATGAAAAATATTTTGCAAAGATAGGATAAAACCATGTTGCTTTCTGCAAATAAGCCTAAGCTCTACTTAGCCAAATATGCATGTAGTGATAGTCCAACTTATATTCACAAACTAGTGACACCTGCCAATACATTCAAAGTATTGACCCTTTGTGGCTGCAACTTATCATGTTGCAGGTTATTCTATTGATGAGTGAGGAACAATGATAGGATTACGAGTCTGCACGCAACATGTTTGCCTGTGGCACATGAAGAAGAAGGGCTCCATGCTTTACTTGTATTCTGCTGCTTTGTAATAATATATCCTATGGCTATGAGTATGTAATAAAGTATTTATATTCTGGATCATGCGATGTAATATGACCTTTGTATCTTGATATTACATCTTAAACTGTGGGTGCTAGCTATTCGATCCAGGGACTAGCACTGTAATCATAGGGATTCAAACCAAGCCAGGTTTGGGTCTTTACATCATTGTTGCTAGGTGACCAACTGCCACCATTCCAGGTGTCTCTTACATTATTGGCCCTCCATAGCTCCTGAAATCTGCCTTGGCTTCCCTATCATCAGCATCCCGTGGCACAATTAGCGGTGCATCACAGGCCTGGTTATTGCCGCTAGAAGATGCTGCCTCTCTGTTTGCTCCTTCAACTACAGCCTCTCTGTCAGCTGCTTTAGATGCAGCCATTTTCTTTGCATATGCAGCGTCACTCTCAGCTATACTGCATTTGCTACAAAGGGCTCCCTTAAGCTCGTCTTCCCCCTTGCAACTGGGGTAAAACACGAGGTAACATAGAAAGAAATGGATCTTCTTGTACGGCTGGTAGGTCACGTAAGCATCTATGGCTGCATACTTCAGGTTTATCTCAGACAACAGCCACTCCTCCCACCAAATCGTTCCTATCTGTAGGGAAATCTGCCATCATTCGGTCGTACGACTCATCGAGGATTCTAGTTGCGTGTGTAGCCATTCCATCCTTCCTCGAGCCCCCTATGATCTTGACAAGACTCTGAATATCGATCCACTTGTGCGCAGGAATTGTAATTCCCTCTTGACGAAATTTCCAAAAATTAGTTGTATTGACGACAGTGCAGAAAACAATTCCCTTTTCTATAAGGAACTGGTGCAGCGCCGGACAATTCTTGTCAGTCCTAAAAGTATGTAGTTTGTCATCACAAAAATTTGTAACTACAAATGTTTTGTCAATGCAAGATCATCATCTGAATATAATTTTAAAAAGTTTAGTAAATGCAAGATCAAGACTCTCAACATTGGCTTGTCATAATTTATTTGGTCCTAATAAAATTCAGTAGTTGCAAGATGAGGAAATGGATAAAGAACAAGAGGAGAAACCCCTAAAAGTGGTTAACTATAGAGAGCAGATCTACAAACCGGGAGTAGTGGTAGACGAGGACGTGTTTCCTCATGGCCAATTGAACAACAACGACTTCATTCTTGTCATATGGGTCCTCCGGGGTGTACTCGAGGTCCAATCCCACAAACTTTTCCTCATCTATCTCAAGCCAACCCTCGTACATCCTCAGGACTCGCACCACTGTCTCCTCCTCATTGGTGTAGACTATGTCTATCTTCTTATTGTCATGGGAAATGAAGCTTGTCTCTAGAGTGCGACAACCTTCCATGGTGGCAAGGAGAATATGGAAAGGAGACAGATGACAGGAAGAAGAAGAGTGGTTTCTGCGAGACAAGGGAACAGTGGAACCATCAATGCGTTTCTAAGGTAGTGGTTAATGACGGGGACGGAAGTCCAACGGAGAGACACGTGGCGGTGGATGTTCCAGCTTCTAAGTAAACAAAAAATAATAATAACGAGGATATATGTGCCTTGTTTTGTCACGTCAATACACTGGGCTGGTCGTTTTGTCCTATCCACTACGCCAGCGCTGCAAGCCTACATGACAGCCACCAAGCCTAGGCAACGGGAGCGACATAACAATGAAAACTAATAGGGGGGCCAACTTGACGAGCGTTAGCCTGATATTTTGTATTAAAACGTAAAGTTGAATTCGTGCCGAAAAGGACCCTCTGAGTATTTGGCACGCCAACCATGGTCAACGCGGCTGATTACAAGCAACTTGGGTACCGCTTTGCCTAGGCGCCTCAACTTTCCGGCCGCAAAATGATATTCTCATCGTGATGTCAGTGCGAGCGGGTCAACATAGTCAAACATTGTGGGTCCTACTCTATTTGCATGGCTTGCTGACATGGCTTTGGGCCCAGCAGTCAGCCTCAGAGGCTAGCCCCTGCACTGGTGAGAAAATCTCCAATGCCTATGTTGGCGTCATGGTGACGTCAGCATGATGCAATAACCCTTTTTATTTAGTTTATTATTTTCTAAAAAGATTTAAAATATTGTAAAATCAGTAAGTCAGAAAAATATGTATAATATATCAAAATGTTTAGAAAATGAGATCTACACAATACACTTATAATCATGCATTGTTGAACAACTTTAATTGTAAGTTTAATTAGAAGAACAAATGAACCCCCGCAGGTGACTCCGAGGTTCCCCCTATTCTAGGGTTTGTACCCCTCGGACCTTGTTTAAAATTTCCACGCATGTACTAGGTTTCATTTCAATACACTTTAACTTGTCGTATCATCATCCTTGCTTGAGCATTGCACATATGCCATGTGTTGATTGTTGCTTTCCTTTCCGGTGTTTCTGCTTCTTCTTGGTAAACCTCGGAGTTGATGTGAGCAATGAGATCGAGTCCAAGAACGAAGACTGACATCAACACCATCAAAGCTTGAAGATCAATACTTGGCGAACTGTAACTCAAGTCAAGTACGAGATGTCTGAAGCCCTGCTTATTGGGTATCAATAGGCAAAGGCAAGCATAGCCCCACACATGATATAATCCTATGATTTCAAAGTATTTCATTCTTTCCATGTGCATATGATTCCAAAGTATTTTATCAATAGATAGTAATCCTATCTGATGCATGTTACCTTTGTAGCCTATATTCCCCGATCCACTTCTCCTAGCATAACTAGGGATTGGCTTATGAGCTTCACTAGATATGTTATATCAGTTGTGCTTAGCCATGCTTAGCTGTTACTGCTGGTCCACCAGATTGATGAATCAGAGCTGCGAATGAACCTAGTATGACATGATGACGTGGTATGATTAGAGATGAATGTTAAACATGCTAAGGGTTGTATGGGAGGCCACGTCGGGTTGTGGTTTTTGTAGTCCCATACTTGCCACTGCAAGGAACCGAGTTCTTGCCTCTTGAACCAAGACGAGCGTATAGCCACACGGGGCCTGGAAACCCCCTCGACCAACTAACTTGGCTAGTAGAATCCACGAGTCACATAGTTTGGGTGTTCCATTTGACATATGCATTCTAGTTATTCTTGAAGGCGGTGCATTCATACATGTAGGTAAGTGTGGCCAGGAGCAGGAGAGGCATGACCTCTGTAATCTTGTTCACCACACACATCTCCAGGGACCGGCTTCAGGACTTGAACCATTATGTCGTCATCTCCTTAGGGCGTGACTCATGGTCTCGGCGACAGCAAGGTAAAGGTCGTGTCCAATCACCCTCTACCGGACTTCCAAGGAAGAGGGCTAATCTTAAGTGGCATTAAGAGAAGGTTGGTACGTGTGGGTAAAGTTGTGCACCCCTGCAGGGTATTAATATTTTCGAAAAGCAGCGTCCACGGTTATGGATGACTTGGGAATGGATTCAAAGATCATAGAGAAGAATAACCTATAATCGTAAAACTTGAAAAGAGAAGTGAGGTGTGCTTAAGGATGCTTCCTCGGGGATCCAGGGGGTGATCCTAGTTTGTAGGTTTAGCTGATAAACTTTCGGTGGATATCAAAGATGTTCAAAGCTAGTTGTATCATTCTCTTATCCCCTTTTAAAAGGTTCTACTAGTCAAGCTTCTCCTCCTTCTTTTACAAAGAAAGTTAGCTTTATGCAAAATAACCCCACCAGCCATAAGTCTTGCGGAGTACACCTTGTACTCACCCTTGCTTTGTTGATACTCTTGCAGCAGGTAAGTGTTACCATAGAAGAAGAGTTCGTTACGACTTCGACATTGATGAGTAGTTTGGGGTGCCCGGTCGGCAGCCTGGAATCTATGGAATGGTACGTCATCGTTATGCTTCAGGCCTCTTAGGCCATTTGTTAAGTTTGCTATACTTAATAGTAGAATTTTCCTTCCATTGTTTGGTGTTTGTGGTTAGTGACCTCTGCTTGTAATATTTTGGTTCTTTGCTCAGTTATGATCTTGCTATAATAACTTTCGTGTCGTAGGGTCACTGTAATGTTACCGATTCTTTCTCTGTACCCTTCCGAGATTTAGGTTAGGCTTATATCAGACGGAGGTCAGGGATTTTTCTAGCCCTAATCTTGGGGGTGTCACAATCAAATATCGGACATGAAATATATCGCGAGACAAAGGGATTTAGTTTCGATGTTAAAAGGTCCACACGATCACTAGAGTCATCGTTGAATGTGTGGGACTCAGTACGGATCTCCAGGTCCCACTGCTGATCATTGATCGGAGAAGGGTCTCAATCATGTCTGCATTATTCACGAACCATAGGGTGACACACTTAAGGTATACCGACACCATTTGGAGCAAATAAGATACCAGAGAAATATTATGAAAGCACTGGAATTGTTTCTAAGGACACCAAAATTGTTTTGGATGAAATTGCTGAAATTGGTTCTACATGTGATATCGAAAAGATGCCAGGTTTTTATGTGAATGTTTGTTAATTAAAGTAATTAAAAAAATTCTGAATAAAATAAAAAAAGTGTTTTATTTCAAGAAAAAATGCATTTAATTTAGTGGACATTAAATGCAAGTGAGTGGAGTTGAAATTTATGTGAGTGGGCTTAGTGGAAGCTCCACCCACATGAATGAGGGAGAGGTGGGGGTACCCACCATGGCCAGCCAGTCATGGCCATGGGGCTGCGCCCCATCCCCTATAAAAGGAGTCCCATGGCTCCTATCCTCTTGCACCACCTCCTCGCGAAGGTTCTCTTCCCCCTCTAGCAATTCCCCATGGTCTCGGATTAGCGAGATACATGTTCCCGGTGGATTTTTTGGAAGAATTTGCTGCTTCCACTTCTTTGCTGGAGCGAGGAATTGGAGGTTTTTAGGGTATCAAATGTGTGTGTGATCACGGATGTACCACTGCTTTGCGGTGCTGGACTTGCTGGTGTCGGACCTGCTGGACTTGCTGGACTTCATCACGATCTTGAGATCGGCGAGTGTACGACTACATCATCCACGAGTTCAAACTCATTAACAATGTTTTGTCGCTCTTCAAGGGTACGACTACATCATCCACCCATCGATTGTATCTAGGTAGATAGATCTTGGTGCTTAGTTGTTCACTTCGTAGGAATTTTTTGTTTTCTATGTTGTGAACCCAACACCATGCCCACGGTAACTCACGCTCGACATGGCCTGATTGTGCCACGTCATCTCTAGGAGGGCCCCTCAACCCGGTGGGTGCGGAGGCATGTCACGCTGGGATGGCCTCTCACCGCCCAGTTTCCTGCCCGCACACGCTGACGACGTGCTCATGTCACGCGCGAGTTCCACCATCTAGTGACACATGTTACAACGTTGCACGGTATACCTATCCACGAGACGAAAACTTTCATCTTGGCCCGCGGCGGGGACCGCCTCACGGGATAGCAGGGCTCCATTGAGACGTTGCCGTGTGTCCTCCTCGACGTCCATCCCACGGCCGGAAAGAATTGGGATTACATGAATAACATTTTGAGCTCAAACAATTTAGCGCTATTATTTACTCTTGATATTTCGTGAGTTTTGTTTGATTCATATGTTATGATTTTTGTTTGGTCGACTCGTATTGACTCGTGGAGTCGGTCGCTTTGTGATATGGTGTTTCGCGTGACGCGCTCGGGGTCTATTTGCAAGTCCCTGAGTGTATTGGCATTTGAGTCGCACATGCATGGGTAGTGAGGACTTAGTGGTTTTCCAACTGTTTGTGTAACTTAGGTTGACTCTCCATGACTCGGAGAGCCAGTCGCTTGGCGACTCTAGGGATGACTCTTTACTTGGCATTTTTCACGGACGCAGGTGGGGTCAACTAGCAAGTCCCTGAGCGTGTTACTTAGCCATTCAACTCGTGCATCTGTAGTTGGTGAGGACGTGGTGTGATGTTTCATTAGCGAGTCTCTCGTCTTGCCCTGGGGGGCCAGTCGCTTGGTGACTCCAAAGATGGCGTTTTTTCTAGACGGGCCGAGTCTTGGTCCACAGTACTTGGCCATGCGAGTCGCAACATCTAAGGTCAAGGAGGCTTAGTGATGTGCGGAGCATAGCTAATCATTTTGGCTCGGTGAGCCAGTTGAGTGAGGTGACTCTGGTGGTGGGTCTCAGCAGGGATTTTTCATGGACAACCCAATACTCGAGTTGCCTCGATGCCCTTGGGTTGCCCTACTTGGCCCTAGATGTGCTTCCAAGGGTTAACAATGGCGAGTGGATCGTATTTGAGAGTGAGTGTGTGTGAGCACGAAATTTTGGTTAGTTGGCACGAGTGTGGAGAGAGACATATCTTTATTGATTACTACCACAAGGGCTTACAAGTTTTAGTTCTATGTGTAGAACTTGTGGAGGAGGTTGACATTCCATGGTCGCACGACGTCAAGCTTGCCATCGCCACATACCTCAATGAGGTAGTATTCATCGTTGCCCATTACCCTGCCGACGGTGAATTAGCCTTCCCATAGAGGGGAGAGCTTGTGCATTTCCTTCCTGTCCTAGATGAGGCGTAGGACTAGGTCACCCTCCTGAAAGGTGCAGGTGCAGACTTAGCGGCTGCGGTATTGACGGAGACCTTGTTGGTAGATGGCCATGCGTGAGCGATCTAGGTCGTGTGCTTCATCGACCAAGTCGAGCCCATTTTGACGGGCGACTTCGTTTTCTTCTTCCATGTAGTTAACGACTCGGGGAGAGTGGTGCTCGAGGTCAGTTGGCATCATGACTTCGGTGCCATATACCATGAAGAATGGAGTGTACCCTATTGACCTGTTGACAGAGGTGTGGATGCCCTAGAGGACTGAGGGGAGTTCCTTGACCCAGCAACTCGGTGTCCATTTGAGGGGAAATTGCAGTTGCGGCTTCAGGCTGTGAAGGATGCTCTGGTTAGCATGCTCAACTTGTTCGTTCAATTTGGGATGCACGAATGATGCGAGGTCGAGTCGGATCCCATGTTCTTGGCAGAATTCGGCCATGACGCCCTTAGCGAAGTTGTTCCTGTTGTCGATGATGATGTTGTGCGACTAGCCATACCAGTATATGAACTCGGAAGGAACTTGGTGGTGGTCTTCCCATCGCACTTCTTGATGTGCTTTGCCTCGACCCATTTTGTGAGTTTGTCGACTGCGACTAGGAAGTGGGTGAAGCCGGATGTGGCAGTTCTGAACCTACCCACCATGTTTATGCCCCATAAAACAAATGGACATGTTATGGGTATTGTATTCAGTGCCGACCTAGGTACGTGCATCTGGTTGGCGTATTTTTGGAACCCATCACAGCGCTGGACGATGTCGATTGCGTCGGTATGGGTGGTGAGCCTGTAGAAGCCGTGGTGTATGGCCTTGGCGACTAGAGAGCATGCTCTGGCGTGGTGGCCACAAATTCTAGAGTGGATGCCGTGGAGGATGTTGCATCCTTCCTCCAATGGGATGCAGTGCTGGAAGATGCTAGTCACGCTATGCTTGTAGAGCTCGCGTTGATTATGACGAATGACTTGCATTGACGCATGATCATGCATGCCTTAGTCTCATCCTTTGGTACGATATGGTGCTCGAGGTAGGTGATGTAGGGCTCGGTCCAATCGCTGGTCTCGATGACGATGGCGACTAGGGCCGAGTCGGGGTTTAGTGGGATCCCAACGTTGATCTCCTTAGGAGGAGAGATGGAGGGGTGGTCCATGGTGTCCAGAAAGACCTTTGACGGAGCGCTTGGCGTGACGAGCCAATTCACGATAGCTCTTCAGCTTATTTGTTCTTCTGCCGGTCGACCCACTCGACGGAGTGTCCAGCGAAGTAGCCTCCGAGTTGATCCACCGCCCTGCAATAGGTGATCATGTTAGGGTCGACAATGTTGCAGGTGCCAACGACCTGGCTGACGACTAGGTCGGAGTCACCATAGCACTTGAGTCTATTGATGCTCATATCCTTGGCGACTGACATGTCATGGAGGAGCGCCTCATAGTCAACCACGTTGTTGGTGTAGGGGGTGCAGTTTATCTGCAGGATGTAGCTGAGCTTGTGTCCCTTTGGGGAGATGAAGAAAATGCCAATGCCAGAGCCCTAAATGTTCTTGGACCCATCGAAGTACAGGGTCCAGCAGTGTTGGTGTGGCAGCAACTCGGGCTTCTGTGCTTCTTCCTTGTCAACGAGGAAGTCAACCAGGCTTGCAACTTGATGGCCTTTTGTGGCTCGTACTTAATGTTGTGGACGCTGATTTCGATGTCCCACTTGGTGACCCGCCCAGTCGCATCATGATTGCAAATGATATCTTGTAGTGCGGCAGAGGAGAAGACCATGAAGGGGTGTTCCTACAAGTAATGTGGGAGTCAACATTGTGCTCAAAACACAGTGTAGACTAGTTTTTGGTACTGGGGTTTGCGCTGTTTCGAGTCGGTGACTACCTCGCTATGGTAATACACCGTTCGCTTTGTGGGGAAATACTTGTGTTCCTCTTGCTACTCCATGATCATGATGGTGCTGACGACTTGATTGGAGGCGGTGACGTACATCAACACTGGCTGCTTGTCAAGGGGTGCGATGAGCATCGGAGCCGCAATTAGTACCTCCTTCAGCGTGTTGAGTGTGTTGTCGGCCTTGCTGGTCCACTCAAATGTGGGTGACTTGCGAAGGAGGCGGTATAGAGGCATTGCCTTCTTACCGAGCCGGGGAATGAAGCGGCTGAGCTGCCACTCAGAGAGCTTGTTTTTGCATGTCGTGCAGGAACTCGGGTTTGCCGAGTTGCACAATGGTGCTGATGTAGCCGAGCATTTGCCTGGTGGGCACACCGAATGTGCACTTTTTTGGGTTGAGCTTGATCTTCTTCTTTCGCAAATTTTTGAAGGTCACAGTGAGGTCGGTGAGTAGGTCATCTTGGCAAGTCGATTTCACCACCACGTCATCGATGTAGATGTGTATGTTGTGGCCAATTTGGCTCGCTAGGCACTCCTGCATGCACCGTTGGTAGGTCGCCTCGGTGTTCTTGAGGCTGAATTTCATGGAGGTATGGAAGAAGGCTCCAAACAGCATGATGAAGGCCGTTTTCTCCTTATCCTCAGTGACCATCTTGATCTAATTGTAGCCAGAGTATGCGTGTAGGAAGCAGAATGACTGGAACCCTGCGTTTGAGTCGATGATTTGGTCGATTCATGGTAGCACGAACCCTTCCATGGGGCAGATGCTGTTGAGGTTGTTGTAGTCGATACACATCCTCCAGGTTTTATTATTCCTTATTACCAGGACTGGGTTTTCTAGCCACTTGGATTACTTGATTGGCCATATGAACCTGGAAGTGAGTAGCCATCGAACTTATTTGGCGATTGCGTGATGACGCTCTTCATTGAAGGGTCATAGTGGCTGCTTGACATGTCGCACCTTGGGTTCATCGTTAATTTTGTGCTCAGCGAGTCCCTTGAGACACCAGACATGTCAGATGGATTCCATTTGAAGATGTCATGATTATCAAGTAGGAACTCGATGAGCATGCTTTCCTATGCGGGAGTGAGGTTGGTCCCCACGGTGACCTTTTGGCTTGAGTTGCCTGGGACAAGTTCGATGGTACAAGTGTGCATGGAAGCCTTGAAGACAGCTGGTACCGAACTTTCCGTAGTTGGCTTCTTCAGGATTGAGGGGTCATCCTTGTCGACGCCACTCACGTACTTGGCGAGTTCGTCCACGTGATTCACCTCTTCAGTGATGACAGTATCGGCGAGCTTGGCGCCGTTGTCCTCGCACTCTAAGGCCATGTTTGGGTCACCGTGCACTATGATGATGTTGAACGGGGTCGGGAGCTTCATCATGTTGTAGGCATAGTGGGGGGCCGCCATGAACTTGGTGAATGCCTTTCGCCCAAGCACACAATGGTAAGGGATGCGAAAGTTCACCAGCTCGAAGATGATTCGCTCTGTGCAGAAGTTGGCAGGAGTGCCAAAGGTGACTGTTAGCGTCACCTTGCCGATTGGGTATGCCTTCTGACCCAGGAAGATGTCGTGGAAGGTGTAGAGCATCGATTCGACCATTGACTACGAGATCTGCAGCCACCTGAAGGTGTCTAGGTACATGATGTTGATGGGATTGCCATGTACATCAGGGTCTTAGGGATCCAGTAGTCAGCCACTTTGGGCTTGACGACTAGAGCAACGCACCCTAGGTACTCGATCATGGGCGCGTGATCCTCGTGACTCTAGGTGATGGTGTGCTCTGACCAGTTGAGCCATCGTCAGTTGTCAACTTGTGTCACCGCATTGATGGCGACCATGCGAGCGAGCACTTTCTTCTCACGCTTTGTTCCCACACTAGTGAAGGTGTGTACCGACCTGGCCGCATTGCCGAATGCTTTGTATCTCTTGGCTACTCGGGGTTCGATCTCTTTGAGAGAGTGGCACTCGGCTGTGGTGTGTGTCACATGATTCCCTTCCCCATTATGGTAAACACGGGTTTGGTTGAGGAGGGCCACGAGGTTGAATTTCGGCCTCACAGTGTTGTTGCTATGGTAGTCTCCTCCGTCACAATGGTAGTTCTTGGGGTCGCGCTGCCTGTAGCTGGTGTTGGCGACGAAGTCGGACCTGCCCATCGCCGTGGTGCTTGCTAGTTTGGCGAGTGTTGATGTAGCACATCTCGCGGTGTCTGCCGCTGTCGTGGCTACTGGTGCGCCATCTCAAACCCAACTCATCGTTGGAGTGTTGGTTGGGATCCTCTTTAGTGTATCGCTTGGCAATATCGAGGAGGTCAGGGATGTTGTCAAGCATATTGTAGAACCTCTTGATCTTAGCGACCAAAGGTTCGTACCGGCACGCGTTCTTGAAGCAGTGGATCGTGGTGTCCGGGTGGATGTTAGAGGCGTTGATCGACAGGTCCTACCAGTGCTAGACCCAATGGCGAGTCGAGTAGTGAGGGCCCTAAACGCAATGCTCTAGGTCCTCGATGGTGGTGGTGTGCATGTAGGAGCCCTCGAAGTTCTTGATGAAGGCCTCTTGCATTTCCTCCCATGCGTTGATGCTGATTTCGGGGAGGGTGTTGATCCATTAGCGAGTCGGTCCCTCCATCATGAGGGGGAGGTAACATGCGGCGAGTAGGTCGGTGTGACCGGCGATCCCCATCGCCACGAGGTACATGTCGATCCGCACTGAAGGGTTGAGTGTGGGATCGTATTTCTTGTTCTCCGTTCGCCCCTTGAAGTTGGACAGGTACCTTTCGCCACGTATCATCGGTCTGAAGCACCGCGGGCCGATTCAACTAAGGGAGCCACTGGGCTCGGGCTTGCGGTCACCGCGGTTGGTGATGGTGTGTCATAGATCATGGGTCTGACAAGCTTGCCATGCCTAGCTGTTGATGATGTGTGTCCTCACGTCGATCGGCTGGCCGTTGGTAGCGAACGTGTTGTGCACTAAGCGTGGCTCATTGGTAGACTTTGTGGGGTTGGCCACTCATGGCTAGATCTATCGCAGCTCGGGGGGTGGGAAGTCGTTCGCGTTGGCGACCGTGCGCTCTCCCGAGCGATTGCTTGAAGAAGCTGCCCTACTACCGGCGAAGAAGGAGTACACTCACCCGTGCGAGTCGCAGCCCGCGCCCTGCTGCTCCACAACCCTGGTGAGTAGGGCCTAGGCATAGCGGATCTAGAGTGCGCCTTCACCTGTACGGTTTAGCCCAGCAACTATGGTCTAGCTCATGATGACATTGTCCATCGAAGTGGAGTAGGTTGGGAGTCCATTGGTACTGAACTCTCGTGGAGATATTAGTATCTACGGCTGCTCCGGAGGTGAAGAGCAGTGAGGTGGTGGTAGAGCTCCATGCATGGTTGTGCCAGCGGTTGGTCGGTTGGCGCCTACCGCCGAGTTGCGGCAGAGCTCAAGCTCAGCTGCACGTGCGAGATCACGCTCATCAATGAAGTTCAGGGTGTGGCGTTAGGTTGTGGGGTTGAGGAGTCGTGATATGCGGTGTTGGCAGTAGCGCCACGACTCCTTCCTGCTCTGCTGCTCAAGGCAGGATTTATCACGCTCGGCGTGCTCCTTGGTGATGGAGGCCTCTAGCTGTTGGCGGTTCTCCTCGACCTCCACCGCCGTCGTGGTCGGCAGGAGCAGTGTGGTGAAGGGATCCACCGACATGCCATTGTCTGCCATGTAGATGGCATTGTAGTGATTGGATCTAGCATGAGCCCTGTTAGGGGACTCCGACCTAGATTCGGAGTCGATGATCTAGAGGATGGATGGATCCTAGAAATCACCGACATTGGATACAAGTGTGATGGAATCGGCATGTGACGCTACGGTGATGGATCCGACGACTGAAGAAGGGGTCGCCGAATCGGCATCATCATGGAGAGCCATGTCGCTTCTCGTCGTATCACTAACGGTCGGGTCGCACTCAAAGGCGGGGAGGGTTATGGAGCGAACTTGCTCCTACGAGAGTAGATCGCACAAGGGTGACCCATTGGTGATGTTGAATTCCGCTGATTCGGTGGGTACGATGCCGTATATGAACCCGACGAAGAGGTTGATGGTGCCAATTGGAACCATGGCGGCGTGGGTGACTAGGCGCGACACAGACACATAGATGCTTGGTAGGATCTAGAGGAACCCGTTGTTGGCGATCATGCGATCGGTGGCGAGCGGCCAATCAACTAGGGTGTAGGGTCTTAGCATAGATCTGAGGCTTAACTGACCAAGCCCCATGGTGAGTGCGTTGCCCAATACCCTGCCGGTGGGCACCATTGTCGTGGGAATGGCCATGAAAGTCGCTACCAGGGGTAGAAATTGAGTCGATGAAGGAAAGGGTGAGTGAGCCATCTGCGGATCGAGAGTGAGGAGACTCAAGGTTTTACCTAGGTTCAGCCCCCGTAAGGTAAAGAGCCTACTTCTTGCTGGATGTATTGATCTGTATGAGATTACAAGGGATGACGAGCTCAGTCAATGAGGGTAGCGAGTCACCTCTATGGGGTGTATCAAAACATGTCCCGGTTGAAGGTATCCTAGGGAGGATTATATAGTGCTACCTCACTAGGATTTACATGGATAATACCGAATTAGTTAAGGTTTTGGTGATCTTGACCTAATCCGACTGGGCCTAGCTATGCTTCTGGGCCTTATGCATCTAGTCTCCATGCTATTGGGTCGTAATGCTTCTAGTCGTTGCACCAGCGATCCCAATCCTCGTGGGCCTGGTTAGTCGAATCCACCTCCTGGGCATACCCCGATTGGCATATCCCCATCAGTAGCTGCCTAGTAGTGGCAGAACAGAGGTTGCACGAGGCCATGACATACGAACGCAGGCGCTAGACCGAGGCTCTCAGGGAGCTGGAGTTGACAAGTGCAGATGTCCTTTGGGAGGCAGAGGATATTTTGCGTGGTTCTAGGGAGCGGGTGACCGACGAGGTGTGAGCGAGGAACTGGCCTCTTAGGAGAGAGGTCTGGTGGGTCGTGAAGCGGGTCTAGCGGCCCGTGAAGCCGCATCAACCTCCCGCGAGGAGTCCCTGTAGCACCCCGGTAAAACCACTACCAGAAAATCGCTCTGTTGTTTCTACTTTGTGCATCATCATGACATCATCATGCATGTTTGTTCATAAAAGTACTTTGCAAAAACCCTATTTTGTTTTCTAATTAGCCCTCCTTTCATTTCAAATCATAAAACCAGGTCTTCCTGAATATTTTATTTGTCTAAAAACTGATTACAAAAGCCTTTTAAATAATAAATAAAAATTTATATTATTTTTGGGAGGCAGCCAGCCAGGCCCAAAAGCCCAGCCAGCCACCTCCAATTAAACCTAAACCCTAACCCTTGCTCTACCTAGACTCAACCCGCCAGCAGCCGCCGCCACTAGGAGACACGCAGCAGCGCGCCTCACCTCGCCACCACCCACCCCGTCATGCTCCCCCGCCTGGCCCACCATTCCACCGCGTCGCCAGCTCGTGCGAGCCCCGCACACCATCTCACCCAGCGGCCACCACCTGCCGCACTCCCCCACACGTGACCACATCGACCGAACCACCTACCTCGTGTGTGGTACACGGCAACGCCCACACGCAACACACCCAGCCTGTGCCGATAACCCCCCCCTCGGAATCTCCACCGAACTGGCCCCACCTCCCTCGATCTTCCCTCCCGCACGCAAACTCCTCTCCCCGCAATTCCTCACCCCGATGCGGCCCGAGCCCCACATCGTCCTCTCGAACCCCAAGCCCCACCGTCGGGCCTTCCTCTTGTCCTCCTCCCGCGCGTGGCTGCGTCACTGGTGACCTCGCCGAGCACCTCGCCGCTGAGCCCGCTGTCGTGTGATCATCTCCTCGTCACCGATCCCGCACGGCCGCGTCAATGTCTCCTCTTCGCCAAGCTCTGGCCATCGCCTCGCTTCTGCCGCTCGCCGCTTTGCTCGCCGCCGCGCCCTGGCCGCCACACGCAACCTTCTGCCCCGCCCCTCTGCGCTTCCGTGACCGCAGCGCTCTCTTTCCAGTCACCCTCTCCTCCCCGGCTCTGTAGCGCTCCGCCGCCTTCCCCTCTGCCATAGGAGCTCGCCCAACCGTCGCCGGCTTCCTCCACCTCGAGGCCCGGCTCGTCCTCGACCGTCGTGCCTCCGCCTGGCGCGCCTCTGATTCCTGATGCCCGCGTCGCCGTCTTTGCCTCGCCCTCTGTCCGCGAGCCCCTGCACCGCCGCCATGGTCGCCTCCTGGAGCTCCTCGCGAGCTTGCCCCTCCTTCCCGTCAACCTCCGGCCACCGCCGCTGCAGGCCCCTCCCTAGCGCGGTTGCCTTGTTGTCCTGCTATGTGTCGTTCCATTGTCAACACAGGCTAAGTACTGCGTGTTACTTTCTCCTGCTGGTGAGCACACTCACGGTTTGTTATCATTGTGTTGATGCCTCTCGGCCATGTGACGAGTGTATGCCCATGTTTTTCTTTTCTCAAGACCACATGAAGATGGAGAGAGATATCTATCGTGGCTACCATGTTTCTTTGGTCGGATGCCACCCGAGGACCCCGGCGTTGAACCAAGTTCTCCACCGACACCCGAAGTCGGATCACCAAGATAATCGACATGGAACCAAAGGGATCCGAGCACCATGTTCGCCTTCTTGGGTGGCGAGATCGCCCATACGGAACCCGAAGATCGTCTACACGGAACGCCAAGTTCTTCTACTCGGATCCAAAGACCGAACCCTGTCGACCCCGCCGGGACCCAAGTTCATGGAACCTTAATGTGATCCCCTTTCCAAGCCCTATTTTATAAATGCTATATATAAATGTTGCATATTAAATTGTTCATGCATGCATACTTGTCTGTGGTTTGGGGTCATTATGCCAATTCACCTCATAATTAAATATGGAGTCAATATGCGGGATACTTT
This sequence comes from Avena insularis, assembly GCA_023614405.1. Taxonomy (NCBI): domain Eukaryota; kingdom Viridiplantae; phylum Streptophyta; class Magnoliopsida; order Poales; family Poaceae; genus Avena; species Avena insularis. The sequence goes on from CM042684.1 coordinate 112,471,641, forward strand.
TGTCTTATTCCGGACTCCATTTAAATTGGTGTAGCGAACCGATGCCATGTTTCTCCCTGTTAATACAACATTTAAATTGTGGGGGTTCTAAATAACGTGAACCGTGTAATTAATTATCGGGACCCCGGTTCCGCTTAATATTGCCTAATTGCACCGCATCTGTGCCATGCCATGCATCATATCATAAGCATCCCGGATCTTCCGCCGTAGTATTAAATATTGCATCCAGTGTTTCTTCTAGTGTTTGCTTCTTCGCGGATTAGGCCGATGAGTTGATGCGAGTGTCGACCCGATCTCTGGTGAACCTTCGGCTATGTTTTCTAGGCGAGCATTCTCCCCCTTTCTACCTATTTTGCATTTATAGTCTTTACTTCCTCTTGTTGATCTATTGCTATCCTTGTTGCGATGCTTTAGTTTCAATGCACCATTTATATTCCTTGTAGCCTCTATATTGCCTTGGACACATCCTATTGCCTGTTGATTGATAGACAGTCGTCCTTGCGAGTCGTAGTTGCTTGCTCAGGTGCTGCTTCGCGTCGTTGTCGTTCCACCGTTGATAAAAGGTTGACACATGCTTAATGATAGAGATGCTTAATGGTGGAGATGATCATGGCTTTCATTACGACTTGATACTAAACTGCTAGATATAACTAATGCAGAGGCATCGGTGGGCAATAGATGTTATTTGGTTCTTCCATGTTCACTTGTGTCCTGTAGGACCCCGAGTACTTGATACCTGTTCCTTGACTATCGCACTATCCGCATGTGGGACCATGAATCCCCTTAGCGAGAGCTTGATTCATTTCTTATTTCTTGGGGCCACAAACTAGTTTGGGGCTTTATTACTATCCTGAACTTATGCCATGCTTTAATACTTTATTTAAGATTGTGCATGGAGCGCCTGTACTGTTTTGGATCATGCAACGTTTTCGCGGTATCGACAAGCCCGGTCACACTTTCGGGTTCCCAGTCATTTGCAGCCATCGTCACAAACCCTGGGTCCGTTCAGGAGCCGGCCAACTTCGTTGCGGGTAGCTTAGTGGGGTGGCCCCTGAAATATTTTATGAATCCTGTGATCGCTTTGTCGTGAAAGCCTCGTTGGGTTTTGATTTGGTTTTTCCGAGGTTGATCGTGCGTGTGTTGCTATTTGTGCACCCCTGCAGGGTAAATCTTTCTGAAAGCCGTGTCCGCGGTTATGGACGACTTGGAGCACAGTATCTCGATCATAGACAAGCATAACTAAAGTAGTGTTATAAATTTGACTTAATATGTGACTAGTAATCAGCTCCACTACAACGGAATGGATAATAAAAGTGCCAACAACTGGTGGAACTGGGGTGTATCGTGTCATGTTATACCTGCCTAGTAAGTATCGCAACTCCAATGGATTGAACTAAAAGTGCCAACAACTGCTGGGTTTGAGATGTCACATGCTAGTTGTATCTGACTAGTAAGTACTGCAACTACAACTACAACTAAATGATTAACTAAAACTGCCCACTACTTATGCTATTAGGATGACTCATGATATCTATATCTGACAAGTAAGTGTTGCAACTATAATGGAATGAATAAAACTGCCAACTGTGTGGGTTCCTCGGTTTGACTTCCTCGTTTGGTATCGAGGGGGAAATGCCAGGATGGGTATGATTGGTGTTAGTATCAGGTGTTCCCGGATAGGTCTTTCTTATCCCTCTCTAATAGCCGACAGTTGTATCGAGTCTCTATAGGTTGGTTAGTGCATGCTTCGCTGCCGCTTCAGTCCACCATACCTATGTAGGCGAGAGCCGCCGAATTCTAGCCTCGCCGTGTACTGGCCTCATTACTGACGCTCCTCTTTTTCATTTGCCCTTTGTCGGCACCCCTTTTGTTTTAGCAGGTTTGAGATCGACGTCATTAGTAGGGTTACCCTTCCGGCTTGGTCTGGGCAGGGTTATGGACGCCATTGGTTATTCTTCAGGGCTCTTAGCCCCATCTGCATCTTATCCATACTCGGATGTTGTAACGTTTTCAAGGTGATTTGGATCTTTGTACTATATATCTGTATTCTTGACTCATGGAGTCATTGTGGTATATAAATGTTCTGTGGGTTCCATCGTGGACTATTGTGTAATGGTATTACTTCGTTTTCCACCCGCACAAAAGTGCCTGGTGGGCGTCCTGGAATCGTTTCTATGCGGGTTTGGCGGGAAGCGCTAAAACTTGCATAGGGCCGATTCGAGGGTGTCACAGTCCCTTACCATCCACGAGCGAGACTTAGCTGCGGATGAAGAAGCACTGGCCAGCCGCGTAACAGCTGCGGAGGGCCACGAAGAAGCCCTAGCCCGGTGGGAGTAGGAAGTGGAGGCTCACCACAGTGAGAATCTCCATCTTGGCAGTGACTTGTCATCTCATGAGGCAGGACTCGTGCTCCACGAGAATGAACTAAGCCTAGAGAGGGCCCATCTTGAGATATGGAAGCGCAGCTCGTGGAGAACCAGTGGGAGTTCGAGAGGGGAAAGGCCAAGAAGAAGGCCTAGGTCGATTAGGCCAATGCTAAGCTCTCCCAGAAGGACCAAGAGACGCATGAGCATATCACATGAAAGGTCTCCGAGAATGATCCCAAAGGTTTGCCATGGAGTACAAGGCAAAACTTGTGAAGTCCTGCAAGGAGTACCAAGTGAAGCTTGACCCACAGGAGAGCCGTCATGATTGGAAGCAAGCATCCTTGCAAACTCAGCTGCAGGGTGTCTGCGCCATCCTCAAGTTGTTGGAGCGCTCGTGTGATGACCTAGACGCCCTGGTGCAGGAGCTCGCCGAGGATGTTGAGTTGCTACAGTGGGAGGTGGGCCCCGTGGATAAGCTTGTGGGGGACGGTCTTGACGAGAGGCAACACGAGACCATGATGAAGCAGGAGCAGTGCAAGATCTTCTGCCACTTGCCAAACATGCTACCAGTACCATCAAGAGACTCGGCGCGGGGAGCTTGAATATTCCTCATAGACACCTAAATGACAAGCCGACTGTGTTCCTGAATCTCTTCGGAAATTGTGTTGAAGCTGGAGACGGACAAGCTGGACTTGACCGCCGTGATCGTGGAAGAGTGCCACAAACTCAGTTGGCACCACAGCCATCCGCATCTTTAGCAACCTCTTCAAGCTTGATCCAAAGCTTGACCTTGCAGTGATGATCGAGCCCTTATAGGATGACAAAGCTGTGAAGCTAGCGGACAAGATACAGGATAACGTGCAGTCCTTAGTTGCCGTCTACGAGAGGGAGGTCGAAGACGAGGATCAGGAGATTCCTGCTAGAGCTTCATGTGATGTCCCAATTTAAGTTGATGATGATGCCTCACATAATTCCTCCTCCTTTTAGTTGTGTACTTTTTTATCTTGCAGTGGCGTTGTGGTTGTCCCTCTCTTTTGTAATGAACATGTGACTTTCAATTTTTGCCACTGTGAGGAGGTTAGTGAAAGGTACATGTATTCTACTTAAGTATCCCTCAGGCGTCACGTGTCCCCACACCTCAAGCCCCCATGCCTTTGCGAGGTACATGATAGAGGCGAGAGTGACCGGTTTACTTAGCTGAAGGATGTGGTTCCAACCGCTGGTTGGCTCTGAAGCTAGGTCTCGCTAGCGTTCTCTACGAGATATGGCGAGGAGTTCCTACAAACCTTGGCAAGGGTCACACGGTTTACGTGGAGCTCCTTAGGCGAGTTAGGGCAGTGGCACATGAGGGCCACAGGGGGCACATCTTGTGCTGGCTCTGGCAAAAAGTCCTAGGAGACTAGGGCGAGGGCACCTTTTGGGCCTCGCGGGGATGCCTTGTGACGCCTCACGAACAGAGGCAAACCCCTGTTGAGAGCACCTTCCGGGCCTCGGAGTGATCCTCATGTGAGGTCATGGGTATGAGTCTCCTATGAGATCTAGGCGTGGGAGCGCGTGGGCCTCAGCGAGGGAACCACGTGGGAGAATATCATTTTGCGGCCCGAAAGTTGGGGCACCCAGGCAACGCGGTACCCAAGTACCCTGAAATCAGCCGGGATGACTACAGTTGGTGTGTCAAGTTGGCCCCCCCCTGTCAGTTCTCGCCCTTATGTCGCTCCCGTCGCTTAGGTGTCAATTAGGCTTGCAGCGTTGGCGCCTCCATCCATTACGCATCTTCTTCTTCCCCGGAGCAGCAATCTGTGGGGCATCGCAGCCATGGCGTGGATCTAGGACATCGACGAACCTGCTCGGCCCAGCTCTCCTCCCCGTAGGCTTGCAGCGTTGGCGCCTACATCCATTACGCGTCTTCTTCTTCTCCGGAGCGGCAATCTGTGGTCACGGCCATGGCGCAGAGCTGGGACGTGACGAACCTGCTCAGCCCTGCTCTCCTCCCCATCCCGAGTCGGAGCTCTCCCTCCCCATGGACGCACCCATGGCATGGTGCGGGGACGAGAATTGGTTCCCATTGAGATCTGTCACCATGTCGACCATGCTCGGTTCTATCTTCCTCCTTTAGAATCCGAGCTCACGGTCGATGTGGTTGCACCCGCACCAATTCTGCCACCTTTGCTGAGGTCTCTGTGGTAGCTCAAGTTCTGTCATGTTGGACCTCTAAGCGAATTCGGAGCTGGGCGGCGACAACCCGTTATTGAACCTGCAAGGAATTTGCTGAAGACTGCGTGCCGGTCCAAGGTCTTCGGCTGATGCCAACGTCCACCGCTGATGTGAGATCATTTAGTTACTTCAATACAAAATTTCGACCAATTTAACTTTTTGATGTATTCTTTGACAATTATAATATAATCGAGCACTAGAAATATTTCGTAGTGTGCATGAGCATGATCAGTAATATAATTGAACACTAGAAATTTTAAGGCACTCCATATAAAGGAGTAGATTAATATAGAAGGTTCACTAGAGACACCACGGATATATTGTCTTACATGCCACACACAGGTAATAATTAAGTAAAACAAAATAAAAGCAGGGGCGGCAGCAGGAGGCCAGGACCCGGAGACGCCTAGGAGGGCAGGGGCATATCAGCAGGAGGAAGCGATAGCCTTGTCGATGGGATACAGGCCAGTCCTGACATACTCCTGGAGGAATTTGTCGTAGGCTGCGTGCCGCGCCAAGGTAATCGGCCTATGGCTTCTACCTCCGCCTCTGCCAATGCCCTCTGCGTGCTAGATCATGCTGTTGAGGTCCACGTTGATTGCTCTGCCACAGAATAGGCAAAACAGTCTCCCCCTATGGTGGAAATGGATTAGCCCACACCGTAACCGCCTCAGCACGTAGTGGCTCTTGTTGTCCCTGGATACCTTGCTATCATCCACTTCATCATCATCCTCCTATTGATTTTTAAGAACATAACTTAGAACTCATACATATGATTGAATTGTATTACAACTCAAGAATTGACAATATGTATATGTAAGACAATATATCCGTGGATATCAAAGATAAAGCATCTCAGCAATAGTTTGATCGGTTCATAAATCATTTCATCTCAACACAATGACAAATAGTTGCATCAGAGTGTATGTAGAATAAAGATTGCAGCCTCATACGTTTATTCAGGGACAACGTGAGTGAACCAAGTAACAATTGCACAACCTATATTGTTCTTGTTCATCGCCCCAGGTTCACTAACTCGTCCCTGAAAAAATCTGACACCAATGTGCCTGCCTCTCTTTTGGGAAAAATTTGAATCATTGGCCACAACAAGAAATTGAAATGTAATCGTACAAAACAATATTCAGGGATATACATAGTCAAGTACAAAAACAAGCCTAAATATTGTAATTATAAATAAAAAAGCAAACAATTGATCTTCAGGTACATGTTAAAAATACTTATGATCAAAACCATTCATATACATATGCATCATACCAATCATTAAAAGATCAGAAACAATTCAATGATCATATATGTAGTTCCATATGAGAATAAATCTAGGGCCTCATAATTTGTTTCAGAGATGGAGTTGGCGAACCAAAGTACCAACAGCACAACTTATATTGTTTCTGTGCATTGCTGCCTCAGGTTCACCAACCGACCCCTAAAACACGACACCATCATACGTGTCTTCCCTTGAACTCTTTTGGGGAAAATTTCAATCATCGGCCTCGGTGACAAAGTAAAATGTAATTCTTATACACTATGAATGCATGGAATAGATAATTCAAATATCATAGTTCTATGAATGTAGAATAAAGATTGCAGCCAAATAAGTTTCTACAGGGATGGCGTAAGCGAACCAAGTAACACTTGCACGGCTTATATTGATCTTGTACATGGCCCCAGGTTCGCTAACTCATCCCTAAAAAAATCTGACACCAATGTGTCTGCCTCTCTTTGGGGCAATTTTGAATCATTGGCCATAATAAGAATTTGAAATGTAATCGTACAAAACAATATTTAGGGATATACATAGTCAGGTACAAAAACAAGCCTAAATATTGTAATTATAAATAAAAAACCAAACAATTAATCTTCAGGTACATGTTAAAAATACTTATGATCAAAACCATTCATATACATATGCATCATACCAATCATTAAAAGATCATAAACAAATCAAGGATCATATATGTAGTTCCATATGAGAATAAATCAAGGGCCTCATAATTTGTTTCAGAGATGGAGTTGGAGAACCAAAGTACCAACAACACAACCTATATTGTTTGTGTGCATTGCGGCCTCAGGTTTACCAACACATCCCTAAAACACGACACCATCATACGTGTCTCCCCTTGAACTCTTTTGGGGAAAATTTCAATCATCGGCCTCGGTGACAAACTAAAATGTAATTCTTATACACTATGAATGCATGGAATAGATAATTCAAATATCATAGTTCTATGAATGTAGAATAAAGATTGCAGCCTCATAAGTTTCTACAGAGATGGCGTAAGCGAACCAAGTAACAATTGCATAGCTTATATTGATCTTGTACATGGCCCCAGGTTCGCTCACTCATCCCTAAAAAAATCTGACACCAATGTGTCTGCCTTTCTTTAGGGCAAATTTGAATCATTGGCCACAATAAGAAATTGAAATGTAATCATACAAAAACATATTCAGGAATATACATATGCATCATACAACGCATTCATAGATCAGAAACAATACAAAGATTATATATATAGGTTCCATATGAGAAAAAAATTAGGGCCTCATTTTTTCAGCAATGGAGTCGGAGAAACAAAATACCAACAACACAACCTGTATTGTTTATGTGCATTGCTGCCTCAGGTTCACTAACCATCCCTAATAAAATGACACCATCAGATGCCCTTGCACTATTTTGGGGAAAAATTGAATCATTTGGCTCAGTAAGGAATATAAATGTAATGTTATAGGCCTGTTGTGTATCAAAATCAACATTCAACTAGCAAACTCAACTAGATGCCAGATGAGCAGATTGGGGTTTTGTGACTAGATGGCAGATGCATCAATTGACCGATCGAACCATATATATACTACCCTACTTCAAGAGCAAAAGAATCTGTACACGATTGAGCAAATCCTATGTATGAACAGTGAAAACTGCGGCTGCGACTAGAGAAGCTAGCAATGTAGTACCTCGGACTCCTCTTTAGGGACCTCCTCCTCCAACTCGTCATTCTCCGTGATTGCATCTAAGATTTCTTGTACGGTGATGGGGTCGTTGATGTAGAGCACCGAATTGCCTCCACCTGCCGCCTGCCCCCCATCCAGATCTACCGCTGGCACCATGATGTTGTCGGCCACCTACTGCTCGGCGGCGATGACTACTACCTGCTGCTTGGCGGCGATGGCTACTACCTGCTGCTCGGTGGCGACAACTACTGGCTGGCCGGATGAGCTCGCACCCTCGACGGCGCGACGACTAGCAGCGTTCGTGCCCGGAGAAGACGCCTCCGCCTGCTTGGCGACCACCGAGCCATTTGCTGCTGCGCCTTCAACTGGCTTCACCTCCAGCTCGTCTACATGCGTACGCTTCATGGCGCACCAAGGGAAGGAGGTACTGCGAGCGAGGGAGCTTCGACACGCGTGGTAGGTGTAGGTTGGGGTATTGAGACTAGACAGACTGGGGAAAAATGACACGAGCTCATGGAAGAAGAAGGTCGAGGGGGGTTATAAACACTGGACCATTCGTAGTCCTCGTGGACACACTGGTGGGGGAGGGGGGCTACCACGATCTCCACCCTTTTTTTGGCTTCCCTTTTTTTGAAACAGCCACGATCTCCACTTTAGAGCTGCATTGAAAACACGCTCATGGCAGACTTGATTCCACTGCATGCAAGTGGCGCGGGACCAATTTCTAGCCACGTTAGATCTACTCGAGGGGGGCCCTTGACTCATGGAAGTTACTAGCGGTAGGGCCCAGTTGAAAGTGAGATTGAGAGCACTACATAAAAATGGGATATGTCTTATTAAAATCAAGTGGCAATAAACTGCAGCGTCCCGTTGACAACCGTGCACTCGATGACCCCGTTGCCCTGTGCATGTGTTGTAGTAGCAGTAGTACGCTTTTTAGACTTGATTAAACGTGACATGACCGCTCGACGACTTTTCCATGGACAGCATCGCGTTCCTTCTTGTAGAAGTCTCGCTAAGGGAGACGTTCGTGCTGTCTCACGCTGTACTGTGAAGGGCACGATGTGTGCAACGATCATCGTTGGATCGCATATAATCAATGGTTGGTGCGCACGATCCGCGTGACAATTGTGACAACCAATCAGGGAGTAGCAGACAGGGTGAGCACAGGTTTGGGCTTCTACGAGGGGTGCAAAACTCAATAGTACCACATAAAACCAAGGGAAAAACTGAGTAGTATAAAAATGGAAAGTGTCTTGTACAATGAAATACATCGTGGCATACATCAAATTATGCCAAGATAGATCCACTAGAGTTCATTGGATGTGTGTTCTTCTCATAAAACACACATGGATCCACCAGTGTGATTGCATGTCTGCTCTTTTCATAAACCACACCCAGTGTCATTGCATGTTTGTTCTTCTCATGAACCACATAAGGATCCACCAGTGTCAATGCATGTCGATTGTTTTCACAAACCACGTAAGGATCAACCAGTGTCATTGCATGTCTGTTCTTTTCATGAACCACATAAGGATCCACAAGTGTCATTGGATATGTGTTCTTCTCATGAACCACACATGGATCCACTAGTGTCATTGCATGTCTGTTCTTTTCATGAACCACACCTAGTGTCATTGCATGTCTGTTCCTCTAAACAAACCACATAAGAATCCACCAGTGTCATTGCATGCCTGTTCTTTTCATGAACCACACATGGATCCACCAGTGTCATTGCATGTGTGTTCTTTTCATGAACCACAGCTAGAGTCATTGCATGTGTGCTTCTAAACAAACCACACATGGATCCACCTAGTGTGATTGCATGTCTATTCTTTTCACAAACCACACATGGATCCACCAGTGTCATAGCATGTGTGTTCTTTTCATGAACCATAGCTAGAGTCATTGCATGTGTGTTCTTTCCACAAACCACACATGGATCCACCTAGTGTAATTGCATGTGTGTTCTTTTCACAAACCACACATGGATCCACCAGTGTCATTGCATGTGTGTTCTTCTCATGAACCATAGCCAGTGTCATTGCATGTCTGTTCTTCTCACAAACCACATAAGGATCCACCAGTGTCATTGCATGTTTGTTCTTCTAGACAAACCAAATAAGGATCCCCCAGTGTCATTGCATGTGTGTTCTTTTCATGTACCACAACTAGAGCCATTGCATGTGTGTTCTTCTAAACAAATCACATAAGGATCCACCAGTGTCATTACATGTCTGTTCTTTTCATGAACCACACCCAGTGTCATTGCATGTATGTTCCTCTCAACAAACCACACATGGATCCGCCTAGAGTCATTGCATGTCAGTTCTTTTGACAAACCACACATGGATCCACAAGTGTCATTGCATGTGTGTTCTTTTCATGAACCACAGCTATAGTCATTGCATGTGTGTACTTCTAAACAAACCACATAAGGATCCGCCAGTGTCGTTGCATGTGTGTTCTTTTCATGAACCACAGCTAGGGTCATTGCATGTGTGTTCTTCTCATGAACCACACATGGATACACCAGTGTCATTGCATGTGTGTTCTTCTCATGAACCACAACTAGAGTCATTGGATGTCTGTTCTTCTAAACAAACCACATAAGGATCCACCATTGTCATTGCATGTGTGTTCTTTTCATGAACCACATCTAGAGTCATTGCATGTGTGTTCTTCTAAACAAACCACATGAGGATCCACCAGTGTCATTGCATGTATGTTATTTTCATGAACCACACCCAGTGTCATTGCATGTGTGTTCTTCCAAACAAACCACATAAGGATCCACCAGTGTCATTGCATGTCTATTCTTTTCATGAGCCACATAAGGATGCACCAGTGTCATTGGATGTGTGTTCTTCTCATGAACCACACATGGATCCACCAGTGTCAGTGCATGTATGTTCTTTTCATGAACCACAGCTAGAGTCATTGCATATCTGTTACTTCCACAAACCAAATATGGATCCACCAGTGTCATTGTATGTATGTTCTTTTCATGAGCGACAGCTAGAGTCATTGCATGTGTGTTCTTCTCATGAACCACACATGGATCCACCCAGTGTGATTGCAAGTCTATTCTTTTCCCAAACCACATATGGATCCACCAGTGTCATTGCATGTCTTTTCTTTTCATGAACCACACCAAGTGTCATTGCATGTTTGTTCCTCTAAACAAACCACATAAGGATCCACCAGTGTCATTGCATGTCTGTTCTTTTCATGAACCACACATGGATCCACCAGTGTCATTGCATGTGTGTTCTTTTCATGAACCGCAACTAGAGTCATTGCATGTGTGTTCTTCTAAACAAACCACACATGGATCCACCAGTGTCATTGCATGTCTGTTCTTTTCATGAACCACACCTAGTGTGATTGTATATCTGTTCTTTTCACAAACCACACATGGATCCACCAGTGTCATTGCATGTCTGTTCTTTTCACAAACCACACATGGATCCACCAGTGTCGTTGCATGTGTGTTCTTTTCATGAACCATAGCTAGAGTCATTGCATGTGTGTTATTCTAAACAAACCACACATGGATCCACCTAGTGTCATTGCATGTCTCTTCTTTTCATGAACCACACCCAGTGTCATTGGATGTGTGTTCTTTTTATGAACCACAGCTAGAGTCATTGCATGTGTGTTCTTCTAAACAAACCACATAAGGATCCACCAGTGTCATTGCATGTTTGTTCTTTTCAAGAACCACATAAGGATCCACCAGTGTCATTGGATGTGTGTCCTTCTCATGAACCACACATGGATCCACCAGTGTCATTGCATGTATGTTCTTTTCATGAACCACAGCTAGAGTCATTGCATGTTTGTTACTTCCACAAACCACATATAGATCCACCAGTGTCGTTGCATGTGTGTTATTCTCATGAACCACAGCCAGTGTCATTGCATGTCTGTTCTTCTCACAAACCACATAAGGATCCACGAGTGTTATTGCATGTCTTTTCTTCTAAACAAACCACATAAGGATCCACCAGTGTCATTGCATGTCTGTTCTTTTCATGAACCACAGCTAGAGTCATTGCATATCTGTTACTTCCACAAACCACATATGGATCCACCAGTGTCATTGTATGTATGTTATTTTCATGAACCACGGCTAGAGTCATTGCATGTGTGTGCTTCTCATGAACCACACATGGATCCACCCAGTGTGATAGCAAGTCTGTTCTTTTCCCGAACCACATATGGATCCACCAGTGTCATTGCATGTCTGTTCTTTTCATGAACCACACCGAGTGTCATTGCATGTCTGTTCCTCTAAACAAACCACATAAGGATCCACCAGTGTCATTGCATGTCTGTTCTTTTCATGAACCACACATGGATCCACTAGTGTTATTGCATGTGTGTTCTTTTCATGAACCGCAACTAGAGTCATTGCATGTGTGTTCTTCTAAACAAACTACACATGGATCCAGCAGTGTCATTGCATGTTTGTTCTTTTCATGAACCACACCTAGTGTGATTGTATATCTGTTCTTTTCACAAACCACACATGGATCCACCAGTGTCATTGCATGTCTGTTCTTTTCACAAACCACAAATGGATCCACCAGTGTCATTGCATGTGTGTTCTTTTCACGAACCATAGCTAGAGTCATTGCATGTGTGTTCTTCTAAACAAACCACACATGGATCCACCTAGTGTGATTGCATGTCTGTTCTTTTCATGAACCACACCCAGTGTCATTGGATGTGTGTTCTTTTTATGAACCATAGCTAGAGTCATTGCATGTGTGTTCTTCTAAACAAACCACATAAGGATCCACCAGTGTCATTGCATGTCTGTTCTTTTCAAGAACCACATAAGGATCCACCAGTGTCATTGGATGTTTGTCCTTCTCATGAACCACACATGGATCCACCAGTGTTATTGCATGTATGTTCTTTTCATGAACCACAGCTAGAGTCATTGCATGTCTGTTCCTTCCACAAACCACATATAGATCCACCAGTGTCATTGCATGTGTGTTGTTCTCATGAACCACAACCAGTGTCATTGCATGTCTGTTCTTCAAACAAACCACATAAGGATCCACCAGTGTCATTGCATGTCTGTTCTTCTAAACAAACCGCATAAGGATCCACCAGTGTCATTGCATGTCTGTTCTTTTCATGAACCACAGCTAGAGTCATTGCATATCTGTTACTTCCACAAACCACATATGGATCCACCAGTGTCATTGTATGTATGTTATTTTCATGAACCATAGCTAGAGTCATTGCATGTGTGTTCTTCTCATGAACCACACATGGATCCACCCAGTGTGATAGCAATTCTGTTCTTTTCCCAAACCACATATGGATCCACCAGTGTCATTGCATGTCTGTTCTTTTCATGAACCACACCCAGTGTCATTGCATGTCTGTTCCTCTAAACAAACCACATAAGGATCCACCAGTGTCATTGCATGTCTGTTCTTTTCATGAACCACACATGGCTCCACCAGTGTCATTGCATGTGTGTTCTTTTCATGAACCGCAACTAGAGTCATTGCATGTGTGTTCTTCTAAACAAACCACACATGGATCCACCAGTGTCATTGCATGTATGTTCTTTTCATGAACCACACGTAGTGTGATTGTATATCTGTTCTTTTCACAAACCACACATGGATCCACCAGTGTCATTGCATGTCTGTTCTTTTCACAAACCACACATGGATCCACCAGTGTCATTGCATGTGTGTTCTTTTCACGAACCATAGCTAGAGTAATTGCATGTGTGTTCTTCTAAACAAACCACACATGGATCCACCTAGTGTGATTGCATGTCTGTTCTTTTCATGAACCACACCCAGTGTCATTGGATGTGTGTTCTTTTTATGAACCACAGCTAGAGTCATTGCATGTGTGTTCTTCTAAACAAACCACATAAGGATCCACCAGTGTCATTGCATGTCTGTTCTTTTCAAGAACCACATAAGGATCCACCAGTGTCATTGGATGTTTGTCCTTCTCATGAACCACACATGTATCCACCAGTGTCATTGCATGTATGTTCTTTTCATGAACCACAGCTAGAGTCATTGCATATCTGTTACTTCCACAAACCCAATATGGATCCACTAGTGTCATTGCATGTGTGTTCTTCTAAACAAACCACACATGGATCCACTATTGTCATTGCATGTCTATTCTTTTCATGAACCACCCCTAGTTTCATTGCATGTTTGTTCCTCTAAACAAACCACACATGGATCCACCTAATGTGATTGCATGTCTGTTCTTTTCGCAAACCACACATGGATCCACCAGTGTCATTGCATGTGAGTTCTTTTCATGAACCACAGCTAGAGTCATTGCATGTGTGTTCTTCTAAACATACTACACATGGATCCACCTAGTGTGATTGCATGTCTCTTCTTTTCATGAAACACAACAAGTGTCATTGGATGTGTGTTCTTCTCATGAACCGCACATGGATACATCAGTGTCATTGCATGTGTGTTCTTTTCATGAACCACAGCTAGAGTTATTGCATGTGTGTTCTTCTAAACAAACCACATAAGGATCCACCAGTGTCATTACATGTGTGTTCTTTTCATGAACCACAGCTAGAGTCATTGCATGTGTGTTCTTCTAAACAAACTACATAAGGATCCACCAGTGTCATTGCATGTCTGTTCTTTTCATGAACTACATAAGGATCCACCAGTGTCATTGGATGTGTGTCCTTCTCATGAACCACACATGGATCCACAAATGTCATTGCATGTATGTTCTTTTCATGAACCACGGATAGAGTCATTGCATTTCTGTTCCTTCCACAAACCACATATAGATCCACCAGTGTCATTGCATGTGTGTTCTTCTCATGAACCACAACCAGTGTCATTTCATGTCTATTCTTCTCACAAACCACATAAGGATCCAGTAGTGTCATTGCATGTCTCTTCTTCTAAACAAACCACATAAGGATCCCCCAGTGTCATTGTATGTGTGTTCTTTTCATGAACCAAAGCTAGAGTCATTGCATGTGTGTTCTTCTAAACAAACCACATAAGGATCCACCAGTGTCATTGCATGTCTTTTCTCGTAAACAAACCACATAAGGATCGCCTAGTGTCATTGCATGTGTGTTCTTTTCATGAGCCAAAGCTAGAGTCATTGCATGTGTGTTCTTCTAAACAAACCACATCTGGATCCACTAGTGTCATTGCATGTGTGTTCTTCTAAACAAACCACATAAGGATCCACCAGTGTCATTGCATGTGTGTTCTTTTCATGAACCACAGCTAGAGTCATTGCATCTGTGTTCTTCTAAATAAACTACATAAGGATCCACTAGTGTCATTGCATGTCTGTTCTTTTCATGAACCACACATGGATCCACCAGTGTCATTTCATGTGTGTTCTTTTCATGAACCGTAGCTAGAGTCATTGCATGTGTGTTCTTCTAAACAAACCACACATGGATCCACCTAGTGTGATTGCATGTATATTCCTTCCACAAACCACACATGGATCCACTAGTGTCATTGCATGTGTGTTCTTTTCATGAACCACAGCTAGAGTCATTACATGTATGTTCTTTCCACAAACCACACATGGATCCACCTAGTGTCATTGCATGTCTGTTCTTTTGAAAAACCACACATGGATCCACTAGTGTCATTGCATGTGTGTTCTTCTCATGAACCACAACCAGTGTGATTGCATGTCTGTTCTTCTCACATACCACATAAGGATCCACTAGTGTCATTGGATGTGTGTTCTTCTCATGAACCACACATGGATCCACCCAGTGTCATTGCATGTCTGTTCTTTTCATGAACCACAGCTAGAGTCATTGCATGTCTGTGCTTTGCACAAACCACATATGGATCCACCAGTGTCATTGCATGTCTGTTCTTTTCATGAACCACAACTAGAGTCATTGCATGTGTGTTCATATATACAAACCACACATGGATCCACCTAGTGTGATTGCATGTCTGTTCTTTTCCTGAACCAAACCCAGTGTCTTTGGATGTGTGTTCTTCTCATGAACCACACATGGATACACAAGTGTCATTGCATGTGTGTTGTTTTCATGAACCACAGCTAGAGTCATTGCATGTGTGTTCTTCTAAACAAACCAAATAAGGATCCACCAGTGTCATTGCATGTGTTTTCTTTTCATGAACCACAACTAGAGCCATTGCATGTGTGTTCTTCTAAACAAACCACATAAGGATCCACCAGTGTCATTACATGTCTGTTCTTTTCATGAACCACATAAGGATCCACCAGTGTCATTACATGTCTGTTCTTTTCATGAACCACATAAGGATCCACCAGTGTCATTAGATGTGTGTTCTTCTCATGTGCCACACATGGATCCACCAGTGTCATTGCATGTCTGTTCTTTTCATGAACCACAGCTGGAGTCATTGCATGTCTGTTCCTTCGACAAACCACATATGGATCCACCAGTGTCATTGCATGTGTGTTCTTCTCATGAACCACATCCAGTGTCATTGCATGTCTATTCTTCTCACAAACCAATTAAGGATCCACCAGTGTCATTGCATGTCTATTCTTCTAAACAAACCACATGAGGATCCCCCAGTGTCATTGCATGTGTGTTCTTTTCATGAACCACAGCTAGAGTCGTTGCATGTGTGTTCTTCTAAACAAACCACATAAGGATCCACCAGTGTCATTGCATGTGTGTTCTTCTCATGAAGCACACCCAGTGTCCTTGCCTGTGTGTTCCTCTAAACAAACCACACATGGATCCACCTAGAGTCATTGCATGTCAGTTCTTTTCACAAACCACACATGGATCTACCAGTGTCATTGCATGTGTGTTCTTTTCATGAACCACAGCTAGAGTCATTGCATGTGTGTTCTTCTAAACAAACCACATAAGGATCCACCAGTGTCATTGCATGTGTATTCTTCTCATGAACCACACCCAGTGTCATTGCATGCGTGTTTTTCTCATGAACCACCTAGTGTAAACACCAGTGTCATTGCATGTGTGTTCTTTTCATGAACCACAACTAGAGTCATTGCATGTGTGTTCTTCTAAACAAACCACATAAGGATCCACCAGTGTCATTGAATGTCTGTTCTTTTCATGAACCACACCCAGTGTCATTGCATTTCTATTCCTCTAAACAATCCACACATGGATCCACCTCGGGTTATTGCATGTCAATACTTTTCACAAACCACACATGGACCCACCACTGTCATTGCATGTGTGTTCTTTTCATGAACCACATCTAGAGTCATTGCATGTGTGTTCTTCTAAACAAACCACATAAGGATCCACCAGTGTCATTGCATGTGTGTTCTTCTCATGAAGCACACCCAGTGTCCTTGCCTGTGTGTTCTACTCATGAACCACCAAGTGTAAACACCAGTGTCACTGCATGTGTGTTCTTTTCATGAACCACAGCTAGAGTCATTGCATGTGTGTTCTTCTAAACAAACCACATGAGGATCCACCAGTGTTATTGCATGTGTGTTCTTTTCATGAACCACAGCTAGAGTCATTGCATGAGTGTTCTTCTAAACAAACAACATAAGGATCCACCAGTGTCATTGCATGTCTTTTCTTTTCATGAACCACACCTAGTGTCATTGCATGTCTGTTCTTTTCATGAACCACATAAGGATCCATTAGTGTCATTGGATGTGTGTTCTTCTAAACAAACCACACATGGATCCACCAGTGTCATTGCATGTTTGTTCTATTCATGAACCACAGCTAGATTCCTTGCATGTGTGTTCTTCTAAACAAACCACATAAGGATCCACCAGTGTCATTGCATGCCTATTCTTTTATGAACCACACCTAGTGTCATTGCATGTGTTTTCTTCTAAATAAACCACATAAGGATCCACCAGTGTCATTGCATGTCTATTCTTTTGATGAACCACATAAGGATCCACTAGTGTCATTGGATGTGTGTTCTTCTAATGAACCGCACATGGATCCACCAGTGTCATTGCATGTCTGTTCTTTTCATGAACCACAGCTAGAGTCATTGCATGTCAGTTCTTCTCACAAACCACACATGGATCCACCAGTGTCATTGCATGTCTGTTCTTTTCACAAACCACATATGGATCCACCAGTGTCATTGCATGTCTGTTCTTTTCATGAACCACACCCAGTGTCATTGTATGTCTGTTCCTTTAAACAAACCACACATGGATCCACCTAGTGTGATTGCATGTCTGTTCTTTTCACAAACCACACATGGATCCACCAGTGTCATTGCATGTGTGTTCTTTTCATGAACCACAGCTAGAGTCATTGCATGTGTGTTCTTCTAAGTAAACCACACATGGATCAACCTAGTGTGATTGCATGTCTATTCTTTTCATGAACCACACCCAGTGTCATTGGATGTGTGTTCTTCTCATGAACCACACATGGATACACCAGTGTCATTGCATGTGTGTTCTTTTCATGAACTACAGCTAGAGTCATTGCATGTGTGTTCTTTAAAACAAACCATATAAGGATCCACCAGTGTCATTGCATGTGTGTTCTTTTCATGAACCACAGCTAGGGGAATTGCATGTGTGTTCGTCTAAACAAAACACATAAGGATCCACTAGTGTGATTGCATGTTTCTTATTTTCATGAACCACATAAGGATCCACCAGTTTCAGTGGATGTGTGTTCTTCTCACGAACCACACATGGATCCACCAGTGTCATTGCATGTGTGTTCTTTTGATGAACCATAGCTAGAGTCATGGCATGTATGTTCCTTCCACAAACCACATATGGATCCACCAGTGTCATTGCATGTGTGTTCTTCTCATGAACCATAACCAGTGTCATTGCATGTATGTTCTTCTCACAAACCACATAAGGATCCACCAGTGCCATTACATGTCTGTTCTTCTAGACAAACAACATAAGGATCCCCCAGTGTCATTGCATGTGTGTTCTTTTCATGAACCACAGCTAGAGTCATTGTATGTGTGATCTTCTAAACAAACCACATAAGGATCCACCAGTGTCATTGCATGTTTGTTCTTTTCATGAACCACACCCAGTGTCATTGCATGTCTGTTCCTCTTAACAAACCACACATGGATCCATCTAGAGTCATTGCATGTCAGTTCTTTTCACAAACCACACATGTATCCACCAGTGTTATTGCATGTGTGTTCTTTTCATGAACCACGGCTAGAGTCATTGCATGTGTGTTTTTCTAAACAAACCACATAAGGATCCACCAGTGTCATTGCATGTGTGTTCTTCTCATGAACCATACCCAGTGTCATTGCATGTGTGTTCTTCTCATGAACCACCCAGTGTAAACACAAGTGTCATTGCACGTGTGTTCTTTTCGTGAACCACAGCTAGAGTCATTGCATGGGTTTTCTTCTGAACAAACCACATAAGGATCCACTAGTGTCATTGCATGCGTGTTCTTCTAAACAAACCACATAAGGATCCACCAGTGTCATTCCATGTATGTTCTTTTTATGAACCACACCCAGTGTCATTGCATGTGTGTTCTTCTAAACAAACCACATAAGGATTCACCGGTGTCATTGCATGTCTGTTCTTTTCATGAACCACATAAGGATCCACCAGTGTCATTGGATGTGTGTTCTTTTAATGAACCACACCCAGTGTCATTGCATTTCTATTCCTCTAAACAAACCACACACGGATGCACCTCAGGTTATTGCATGTCAGTACTTTTCACAAACCACACATGGACCCACCACTGTCATTGCATGTGTGTTCTTTTCATGAACCACAGCTAGAGTCATTGCATGTGTGTTCTTCTAAACAAACCACATAAGGATCACCTGTGTCATTGCATGTGTGTTCTTCTCATGAAGCACACATGGATACACAAGTGTCATTGCATGTGTGTTGTTTTCATGAACCACACCTAGAGTCATTGCATGTGTGTTCTTCTAAACAAACCAAATAAGGATCCACCAGTGTCATTGCATGTGTTTTATTTTCATGAACCATAACTAGAGCCATTGCATGTGTGTTCTTCTAAACAAACCACATAAGTATCCACCAGTGTCATTACATGTCTATTCTTTTCATAAACCACATAAGGATCCACTAGTGTCATTAGATGTGTGTTCTTCTCATGTGCCACACATGGATCCACCAGTGTCATTGCATGTCTGTTCTTTTCATGAACCACAGCTGGATTCATTGCATGTCTGTTCCTTCCACAAACCACATATGGATCCACCAGTGTCATTGCATGTGTGTTCTTCTCATGAACCACAGCCAGTGTCATTGCATGTCTATTCTTCTCACAAACCAATTAAGGATCCACCAGTGTCATTGCATGTCTGTTCTTCTAAACAAACCACATAAGGATCCCCCAGTGTCATTGCATGTGTGTTCTTTTCATGAACCACAGCTAGAGTCGTTGCATGTGTGTTTTTCTAAACAAACCACATAACGATCCACCAGTGTCATTGAATATCTGTTCTTTTCATGAACCACACCCAGTGTCATTGCATGTCTGTTCCTCTAAACAAACCACACATGGATCCACCTAGAGTCATTGCATGTCAGTTCTTTTCACAAACCACACATGGATCCACCAGTGTCATTGCATGTGTGTTCTTTTTGTGAACCACAGCTAGAGTCATTGCATGTGTGTTCTTCTAAACAAACCACATAAGGATCCACCAGTGTCATTGCATGTGTGTTCTTCTCACGAACCACACCCAGTGTCATTGCATGCGTGTTTTTCTCATGGACCACCCAGTGTAAACACCAGTGTCATTGCATGTGTGTTCTTTTCATGAACCACAACTAGAGTCATTGCATGTGTGTTCTTCTAAACAAACCACATAAGGATCCACTAGTGTCATTGCATGTGTGTTCTTCTAAACAAACCACATAAGGATCCACCAGTGTCATTGAATGTCTGTTCTTTTCATGAACCACACCCAGTGTCATTGCATTTCTATTCCTCTAAACAAACCACACATGGATCCACCTCGGGTTATTGCATGTCAGTACTTTTCACAAACCACACATGGACCCACCACTGGCATTGCATGTGTGTTCTTTTCATGAACCACAGCTAGAGTCATTGCATGTGTGTTCTTCTAAACAAACCACACAAGGATCCACCAGTGTAATTGCATGTGTGTTCTTCTCATGAAGCACACGCAGTGTCCTTGCCTGTGTGTTCTACTCATGAACCACCAAGTGTAAACACCAGTGTCACTGCATGTGTGTTCTTTTCATGAACCACAACTAGAGTCATTGCATGTGTGTTCTTCTAAACAAACCACATAAGGATCCACCAGTGTTATTGCATGTGTGTTCTTTTCATGAACCACAGCTAGAGTCATTGCATGTGTGTTCTTCTAAACAAACCACATAAGGATCCACCAGTGTCATTGCATGTCTTTTCTTTTCATGAACCACACCCAGTGTCATTGCATGTGTGTTCTTCTAAACAAATCACATAAGGATCCACCAGTGTCATTGCATTTCTGTTCTTTTCATGAACCACGTAAGGATCCATTAGTGTCATTGGATGTGTGTTCTTCTAAACAAACCACACATGGATCCACCAGTGTCATTGCATGTATGTTCTTTTCACAAACCACATATGGATCCACCAGTGTCATTGCATGTCTGTTCTATTCATGAACTACACCCAGTGTCCTTGTATGTCTGTTCCTGTAAACAAACCACACATGGATCCACCTAGTGTGATTGCATGTCTGTTCTTTTCACAAACCACACATGGATCCACCAGTGTCATTGCATGTGTGTTCTTTTCATGAACCACAGCTAGAGTCATTGCATGTGTGTTCTTCTAAACAAACCACATAAGGATCCACCAGTGTCATTGCATGTGTGTTCTTCTCACGAACCACACCCAGTGTCATTGCATGCGTATTTTTCTCATGGACCACCCAGTGTAAACACCAGTGTCATTGCATGTGTGTTCTTTTCATGAACCACAGCTAGAGTCATTGCATGTGTGTTCTTCTAAACAAACTAGATTAGGATCCACCAGTGTCATTGCATGTGTGTTCTTTTCATGAACCACATCTAGGGTCATTGCATGTGTGTTCTTCTAAACAAAACACATAAGGATCCACCAGTGTGATTGCATGTTTGTTATTTTCATCGACCACATAAGGATCCACTAGTGTCATTGGATGTGTGTTCCTCTCATGAACCACACATGGATCCACCAGTGTCATTGCATGTATGTTCTTTTCATGAACCACAGCTAGAGTCATTGCATATCTGTTACTTCCACAAACCAAACATGGATCCACCAGTGTCATTGCATGTGTGTTCTTTTCATGAACCACAGCTAGAGTCATTGCATGTGTGTTCTTCTAAACAAACTAGATAAGGATCCACCAGTGTCATTGCATGTGTGTTCTTTTCATGAACCACAGCTAGGGTCATTGCATGTGTGTTCTTCTAAACAAAACACATAAGGATCCACCAGTGTGATTGCATGTTTGTTATTTTCATGGACCACATAATGATCCACCAGTTTCATTGGATGTGTGTTCTTCTCACGAACCACACATGGATCCACCAGTGTTATTGCATGTCTGTTCTTTTAATGAACCATAGCTAGAGTCATTGCATGTATGTTCGTTCCACAAACCACATATGGATCCACCAGTGTCATTGCATGTGTGTTCTTCTCATGAACCATAACCAGTGTCATTGCATGTATGTTCTTCTCACAAACTACATAAGGATCCACCAGTGCCATTACATGTTTGTTCTTCTAAACAAACAACATAAGGATCCCCCAGTGTCATTGCATGTGTGTTCTTTTCATGAACCACAGCTAGAGTCATTGCATGTGTGTTCTTCTAAACAAACCACATAAGGATCCACCAGTGTCATTGCATGTCTGTTCCTCTTAACAAACCACACATGGATCCATATAGAGTCATTGCATGTCAGTTATTTTCACAAACCACACATGTATCCACCAGTGTTATTGCATGTGTCTTCTTTTCAAGAACCACGGCTAGAGTCGTTGCATGTGTGTTTTTCTAAACAAACCACATAAGGATCCACCAGTGTCATTGCATGTGTGTTCTTCTCATGAACCATTCCAAGTGTCATTGCATGTGTGTTCTTCTAATGAACCACCCAGTGTAAACACAAGTGTCATTGCACGTGTGTTCTTTTCGTGAACCACAGCTAGAGTCATTGCATGTGTTTTCTTCTGAACAAACCACGTAAGGATCCACTAGTGTCATTGCATGCGTGTTCTTCTAAACAAACCACATAAGGATCCACCAGTGTCATTCCATGTCTGTTCTTTTTATGAACCACGCCCAGTGTCATTGCATGTGTGTTCTTCTAAACTAACCACATAAGGATTCACCAGTGTCATTGCATGTCTATTCTTTTCATGAACCACATAAGGATCCACCAGTGTCATTGGATGTGTGTTCTTCTAAACAAACCACACATGGATCCACCAGTGTCATTGCATGTTTGTTCTTTTCATGAACCACAGCTAGAGTCATTGCATGTGTGTTCTTCTAAACAAACCACATAAGGACCCACTAGTGTTATTGCATGTCTGTTCTTTTCATGAACCAGACCGAGTGTCATTTCATGTGTGTTCTTCTAAACAAACCACATAAGGATCCACCAGTGTCATTGCATGTGTGTTCTTTTCATGAACCACAGCTAGAGTCATTGCATGTGTGTTCTTCTAAACAAACCACATAAGGATCCACCAGTGTCATTGCATGTGTGTTATTTTCATGAACCACAGCTAGAGTCATTGCATGTGTGTTCTTCTAAACAAACCACATAAGGATCCACCAGTGTCATTGCATGTATGTTCTTTTCATGAACCACAGCTAGGGTTATTGCATGTGTGTTCTTCTAAACAAAACACATAAGGATCCACCAGTGTCATTGCATGTGTGTTCTTCTTATGAACCATAGCCAGTGTCATTGCAAGTCTGTTCTTGTCACAAACCACATAAGGATCCACCAGTGTCATTGCATGTCTGTTCTTCTAATCAAACCACATAAGGATCCCCCAGTGTCATTGCATGTGTGTTCTTTTCATGAACCACAACTAGAGTCATTGCATGTGTGTTCTTCTAAACAAACGACATAAGGATCCACTAGTGCCATTGCATGTCTATTCTTTTCATGAACCACACAGTGTCATTGCATGTCTGTTCCTCTAAACAAACCACACATGGATCCATCTAGAGTCATTGCATGTCAGATCTTTTCACAAACCACACATGTATCCACCAGTGTCATTGCATGTGTGTTCTTTTCATGAACCACAACTAGAGTCATTGCATGTGTGTTTTCTAAACAAACCACACAAGGATCCACCAGTGTCATTGCATGTGTGTTCTTCTCATGAACCACCCAGTGTAAACACCAGTCTCATTGCATGTGTGTTCTTTTCGTGAACCACAGCTAGAGTCAGTGCATGTGTGTTCTTCTGAAAAAACCACATATGGATCCACCAGTGTCATTGCATGTGTGTTCTTCTCATGAACCATAGCCAGTGTCATTGCATGTCTGTTCTTCTCACAAACCACATAAGGATCCACCAGTGGCATTGCATGTTTGTTCTTCTAAACAAACCACATAAGGATCCCCCAGTGTCATTGCATGTGTGTTCTTTTCATGAACCACAACTAGAGTCATTGCATGTGTGTTCTTGTAAACAAACCACATAAGGATCCACTAGTGTCATTGCATGTCTGTTCTTTTCATGAACCACACATTGATCCACCAGTGTCATTGCATGTTTGTTCTTTTCATGAACCACAGCTAGAGCCATTGCATGTCTGTTCTTCTCACAAACCACACATGGATCCACCAGTGTCATTGCATGTCTGTTCTTTTCACAAACCACATATGGATCTACTAGTGTCATTGCATGTCTGTTCTTTTCATGAACCACGTCTAGAGTC